>OX402067.1:9832635-11082635 GCA_947859365.1 Archips crataeganus | reverse complement strand
ACGATACTTTAAATAAAAACTAAAAATCTCTTTGAAATCAACATCTATTATAGTTTTTAATATACTTTTTTATGTTTAACATCAGGTAACTTACCAATTATTCATTCTATCTAATAATACTAGTAGCGAACACATAAATGTCTTGTTTCAGTCTGTTTCTGATATTGCCTACTTAAGTATACTTAAACCTACATATATACTTTATAAATTTTAATATTTAAAATTTAACACCGAGTTGCGTTTCGTTTCAAGCAAAACATGTATGTTTTCTTTCAAATATCGTATCGTAAAAATCGTATAATGTGCTTACGATGCCGATTATCGTAATAAAACACGATAATCGGCGGTATACGATAATCGGTATCGGCATCGTTGCATCACTAGATTCAACGGAATGTGGTTGAAAAATGCGAGTAGAAAAATGTGGTAGAAAATTACAGCTCTATTAATCTTTTACAAAAACTGCACACAGGTATTAAGTAGGACAAAGGGCACACGTGCTATAGGCATGGGGACCCAGGGGGCGGGGTCTTGAGGTCCCACATCGAGGTGTGATTTATGAGCAAGTGAAATTGTACCGTCGGGCCGCAGATTAGAAAAGAGTTGGACGTAAATAAATATTACAGATGATTAGGCGGAATGAGGACAGATGGCATTTGGCATGCTTAATTAATTGAAGACGACATCCATGATGGATCTTGGCGTCATAGGAGTCAAAATGTCATTCATCCGCCATCTTAATTATAATAAAGTTAAGATAATTCTCCAAACAGCACTTCAACAAATGTCCTATGAGGATACAGAAAAATTATTGTCAGTCTTAAAATAAATATGCTTAGATAGGTATATAGTTTGTAAGAGTTGTAGTTCTATGTTATAAATGTTAAGATTTTTTTTTTTTCTTTTGTTTTTTTAATGTGGTTAAATATTTAAGACTTGTTTTGTATGTATTCCTTATTTTACACCTGAAACACAGGAATTTTTTTTTCCTAGTTCAGGTATACGTAACATGTTTCCTTTTTAAATATGTTTAGTCTATAAGTTGTTATGTTTTGTAACTTTTAGTATGATAAATAAAGATTTATTATTATTATTATTATTATCTTGGACCTAAAAAAATGTGAGAATCGCGCTTAGACACCGATGGCGATATACGGCCTTAAAAGTGTTATAAATCCTACTCTTCTTATCTTACTTTGGATCAAAAAAATAATGTCTGATTCGTTACTTTACTTAGCAATTTTTTTATCATCAGGAATATTTTTTAAAGGTGTAGTTTAATTTTTCGAAATCTTAATTATGACATTTTTATTTTACTACCGTAAAGCCAAGTTGATTGTTAATTGTAATTATTCTTATTGCGAGTTAAGATTAAAATAGATTATGCCGAATAATATAATAACAACATATACATATATACAAGTTTTAATTGCAATCAATTGCTTTATATATTAACTGACTAGCTTTTGCCCGCGACTCCGTCCGCGTGGAATTAGTAATTTGGGCAGCTTATTTTTTTATCCAATTTGCTTTTTCATCAATTATGGCTCTACTTAGTTCCTCGATATTAAAAAAATTACCCCCCCCCGCAACCCCCCCGCACCCTCCAACCCGCTCCCTCCCGCACAGCAACCCCGAACCCCCTGCACGCCCTCCCACACAGCACCCCCCGCACACCCGCGTTCGTCCCAAGTCAAGCGTGCCCTATAGAAGTTTTACTTCAAGTTTTTTTTTGTCAAATATCTTGAAAACGGTGCATCCTACGGCAAAATCAATGAAATTTTCATCCCCCTTTAACGCCCCCACACCCTCTCCCCCGCACCCCCCCCTCAACCCCCTCAACCCCCCCCCCCCACCCACACCACCCGGTGTTTTTGTCAAATATCTTGAAAACGGTGCATCCTACGACGGCAAAATCAATGAAATTTTAATCCCCCCTCCGAAGCCCCCCCCTCCCCCCCTCAAGCCCCCCACTCCTTGGTGTTTTTGTCAAATATCTTGAAAACGGTGCAGATCAATGAAATTTTAATCCCCCCTCCGAAGGCCCGCAACCCCCCCGCACCCCCCTCCCCAACCCCCCCACCCCCTTGGTGTTTTTGTCAAATATCTTGAAAACGGTGCATCCTACGGCAAAATCAATGAAATGTTCATCCCCCCTTAAAACTCCCGCACACCACCCCCGCACCCTCACCCCCTCAACCCCCCCCACACCTCCCTGGTGTTAACACTGAAAGAATTTTTCAAATCGGAGCAGTAGTTCCTGAGATTAGCGCCTATATAGAAGTTTTACTTCAAAACCCCCGATTTTGAAAAATTCTTCCGCTCCGCTCCGCTCCACTCCGCTCCTCTCCTATTGGTGTTAGCGTGATGATATATAGCCTATAGCCTTCCTCGATAAATGGGCTATCTATCACTGAAAGAATTTTTCAAATCGGAGCAGCAGTTCCTGAGATTAGCGCCTATAGAAGTTTTACTTGAAAAACCCCCGATTTTGAAACATTCTTCCGCTCCGCTCCGCTCCTATTGGAGTTAGCGTGATGATATATAGCCTATAGCGTTCCTCGATAAATGGGCTATCTAACACTGAAATAATTTTTCAAATCGGAGCAGTAGTTCCTGAGATTAGCGCGTTCAAACAAACAAACAAACAAACAAACAAACTCTTGAGCTTTATATTTTTAACCGACTTCAAAAAAAGGAGGAGGTTCTCAATTCGATTGTATGTTCTTTTTTTTTTTTAACGTGTGTTACCTCAGAACTCCGTCATTTATGATCCGATTTGGAAGATTTTTTCGTTGTGTGAAAGCACAGGCTTCAAGGTTGGTCCCGTTATTACCAGAATCCAGTTCTGATGATGGGATCCATGAGGAATTGAAGAAACTCCTCAAAAATTCAAGAAAAAAGTATAGCGACTTTAGTATTTTCGGTGACAAGTCGAGCATTTGCATTCAGAAAGTATCATGGAACTCTGTAATAAAACGACGCAACCCCGTCGAGCATTAAAAATAGAATTTTCAACATAAACTTATTTCGAAGTCAAACTGATGATTTTATCCTACGCATCTATTTTAACAGAAATAACTAAAAAGCAAAAAATAAAAATTTTAAATAAAAAATATAACCTCCTTCAAAAAACATCCAAAAAACTATGAAATAATAATTGAACCAAACCGACCACAATAAGCATGAAAATATCTTTCTTCTAATCTGTTCGAAGTCGGTGCCTCAGCACGAGCCAGCAGGAGTGTAGAAGCCCTATAGATAGTAGGTATGTAGGTAAGTTAGATTACTAGGTCCACTCCTGCTGGCTCGAGCTGAGGCACCGACTTCGAACAGATTAGAAGAAAGATATTTTCATGCTTATTGTGGTCGGTTTGGTTCAATTATTATTTCATAGTTTTTTGGATGTTTTTTTATTATAGATTAACGCCCCACACTGTCTACAGTATTATCAGTGAAGCATTGTGCGGGTTACTATAATTTCGTCTAAAATGCAACTATGTAGTCTTAAGTAGTAACTACTGATCTAAAAAGTATCTGGTCTATAACGCAGTTAGTAGAACCTAGCAATCGGTCTAAAACGCATCGCACCTGGGTCAATCAACTTTTTTTTGTAAATTTCTATTTACTCATTTACAAGTAACTCTGTAATCTCTGGTTAGTGAAGCCATGATTTTGCAGTAATTAGATAAACTGTTTATCATAGTGCGTATGTGATAACAAAAAAAAATAAGTATTTCTATGAAAAAATCCGGTCACCCAGGGGACATACCACTATTTTCATACAAATTTCGGGGACAACATTGTCCCCTGGGTCACCCACGAAAAAGAAGCTAAACAAAATAAAATAAATATGGCGATAACACCATTATTGACTACAAAAATCTAGGGTTTTGAAAAGTATACTTTAAATAAGGAAAAATAATCAGTTTTTTAATTATTTCGGTTTTCATAGAAAGTAGCAGAAAATCGTTTACAAAAAAAAGTTGATTGACCCACCTGCCAGTTATGCCCGTTTCACACAAGGGCAGAACAGTCGGGCAGGACAGTAGGACAGAACAGTTTGGAAGGGCAGTGGCGTTCAAATGTAGAGCGAAAGAGTAGGACAGTCCGAGTGAAATAGCGATGGAAAGTCGACGCCGACAACGGCAACATTTACGCCACTTACTAAAAATTGCTGCAAAAATAGCTCTGGATGAGCTAATTGAAATTGTAGAGACTGAAATAAATAGGAAAGAAAAGCTTAGGGTCAGACCAGAGCTTGGTTGTTCGGTTCAAGTTTTAGTTAGAGGAAATAAGGATTGCAGATCCCAAAGAGTTTAGATTGATTATGCGTATGACGCGCGAAAGTTATGGAGTTTAAACAAGTTAGCTATGAAGTATCTTTTTTTTTTGTACTTATTTTTTCAACTTCATTTTTTTATTACTTTTACGGTCATCCCGTGAAATCATATATTTCGTACTAAATACAAACTGAAATATAGATGCACAAAAAAAACCCCAGAAAAAAGACCAATGCTGGGAATCGAACCCAGGTCCTCAGCATTCCGTGCCGCGTGCCATACCCCTACACCACCACTGGTCTAGAGATTAGACACGAATCTTTCCTATACATCATACATTTCAATCTGCTAAATCATCACCTTATGCAGTGACAAGCGCACATCTATGTTACACCCTCATCGAGAGATTTTAACACTCCTTCGGAACTAACCGCTCACCTGGACAAGAGATGGCGCTACTGTGCAACTTTAAACAAGTTAGCTATGAAGTATCTTTTTTTTTTTGTACTTATTTTTTCAACTTCATTATTTTATTACTTTTACGGTCATCCCGTGAAATCATATATTTCGTACTAAATACAAACTGAAATATAGATGCACAGAAAAAACCCCAGAAAAAAGACCAATGCTGGGAATCGAACCCAGGTCCTCAGCATTCCGTGCCGCGTGCCATACCCCTACACCACCACTGGTCTAGAGATTAGACACGAATCTTTCCTATACATCATACATTTCAATCTGCTAAATCATCACCTTATGCAGTGACAAGCGCACATCTATGTTACACCCTCATCGAGAGATTTTAACACTCCTTCGGAACTAACCGCTGACCTGGACAAGAGATGGCGCTACTGTGCAACTTTAAACAAGTTAGCTATGAAGTATCTTTTTTTTTGTACTTATTTTTTCAACTTCATTTTTTTATTACTTTTACGGTCATCCCGTGAAATCATATATTTCGTACTAAATACAAACTGAAATATAGATGCACAGAAAAAACCCCAGAAAAAAGACCAATGCTGGGAATCGAACCCAGGTCCTCAGCATTCCGTGCCGCGTGCCATACCCCTACACCACCACTGGTCTAGAGATTAGACACGAATCTTTCCTATACATCATACATTTCAATCTGCTAAATCATCACCTTATGCAGTGACAAGCGCACATCTATGTTACACCCTCATCGAGAGATTTTAACACTCCTTCGGAACTAACCGCTCACCTGGACAAGAGATGGCGCTACTGTGCAACTTTAAACAAGTTAGCTATGAAGTATCTTTTTTTTTTTGTACTTATTTTTTCAACTTCATTATTTTATTACTTTTACGGTCATCCCGTGAAATCATATATTTCGTACTAAATACAAACTGAAATATAGATGCACAGAAAAAACCCCAGAAAAAAGACCAATGCTGGGAATCGAACCCAGGTCCTCAGCATTCCGTGCCGCGTGCCATACCCCTACACCACCACTGGTCTAGAGATTAGACACGAATCTTTCCTATACATCATACATTTCAATCTGCTAAATCATCACCTTATGCAGTGACAAGCGCACATCTATGTTAAACCCTCATCGAGAGATTTTAACACTCCTTCGGAACTAACCGCTCACCTGGACAAGAGATGGCGCTACTGTGCAACTTTAAACAAGTTAGCTATGAAGTATCTTTTTTTTTTGTACTTATTTTTTCAACTTCATTTTTTTATTACTTTTACGGTCATCCCGTGAAATCATATATTTCGTACTAAATACAAACTGAAATATAGATGCACAGAAAAAACCCCAGAAAAAAGACCAATGCTGGGAATCGAACCCAGGTCCTCAGCATTCCGTGCCGCGTGCCATACCCCTACACCACCACTGGTCTAGAGATTAGACACGAATCTTTCCTATACATCATACATTTCAATCTGCTAAATCATCACCTTATGCAGTGACAAGCGCACATCTATGTTACACCCTCATCGAGAGATTTTAACACTCCTTCGGAACTAACCGCTCACCTGGACAAGAGATGGCGCTACTGTGCAACTTTAAACAAGTTAGCTATGAAGTATCTTTTTTTTTTGTACTTATTTTTTCAACTTCATTTTTTTATTACTTTTACGGTCATCCCGTGAAATCATATATTTCGTACTAAATACCAACTGAAATATAGATGCACAGAAAAAACCCCAGAAAAAAGACCAATGCTGGGAATCGAACCCAGGTCCTCAGCATTCCGTGCCGCGTGCCATACCCCTACACCACCACTGGTCTAGAGATTAGACACGAATCTTTCCTATACATCATACATTTCAATCTGCTAAATCATCACCTTATGCAGTGACAAGCGCACATCTATGTTACACCCTCATCGAGAGATTTTAACACTCCTTCGGAACTAACCGCTCACCTGGACAAGAGATGGCGCTACTGTGCAACTTTAAACAAGTTAGCTATGAAGTATCTTTTTTTTTGTACTTATTTTTTCAACTTCATTTTTTTATTACTTTTACGGTCATCCCGTGAAATCATATATTTCGTACTAAATACAAACTGAAATATAGATGCACAGAAAAAACCCCAGAAAAAAGACCAATGCTGGGAATCGAACCCAGGTCCTCAGCATTCCGTGCCGCGTGCCATACCCCTACACCACCACTGGTCTAGAGATTAGACACGAATCTTTCCTATACATCATACATTTCAATCTGCTAAATCATCACCTTATGCAGTGACAAGCGCACATCTATGTTACACCCTCATCGAGAGATTTTAACACTCCTTCGGAACTAACCGCTCACCTGGACAAGAGATGGCGCTACTGTGCAACTTTAAACAAGTTAGCTATGAAGTATCTTTTTTTTTGTACTTATTTTTTCAACTTCATTTTTTTATTACTTTTACGGTCATCCCGTGAAATCATATATTTCGTACTAAATACAAACTGAAATATAGATGCACAGAAAAAACCCCAGAAAAAAGACCAATGCTGGGAATCGAACCCAGGTCCTCAGCATTCCGTGCCGCGTGCCATACCCCTACACCACCACTGGTCTAGAGATTAGACACGAATCTTTCCTATACATCATACATTTCAATCTGCTAAATCATCACCTTATGCAGTGACAAGCGCACATCTATGTTACACCCTCATCGAGAGATTTTAACACTCCTTCGGAACTAACCGCTCACCTGGACGAGAGATGGCGCTACTGTGCAACTTTAAACAAGTTAGCTATGAAGTATCTTTTTTTTTGTACTTATTTTTTCAACTTCATTTTTTTATTACTTTTACGGTCATCCCGTGAAATCATATATTTCGTACTAAATACAAACTGAAATATAGATGCACAGAAAAAACCCCAGAAAAAAGACCAATGCTGGGAATCGAACCCAGGTCCTCAGCATTCCGTGCCGCGTGCCATACCCCTACACCACCACTGGTCTAGAGATTAGACACGAATCTTTCCTATACATCATACATTTCAATCTGCTAAATCATCACCTTATGCAGTGACAAGCGCACATCTATGTTACACCCTCATCGAGAGATTTTAACACTCCTTCGGAACTAACCGCTCACCTGGACAAGAGATGGCGCTACTGTGCAACTTTAAACAAGTTAGCTATGAAGTATCTTTTTTTTTGTACTTATTTTTTTTTTTTTTTTCTATCTATATTTCAGTTTGTATTTAGTACGAAATATATGATTTCACGGGATGACCGTAAAAGTAATAAAAAAATGAAGTTGAAAAAATAAGTACAAAAAAAAAGATACTTCATAGCTAACTTGTTTAAAGTTGCACAGTAGCGCCATCTCTTGTCCAGGTGAGCGGTTAGTTCCGAAGGAGTGTTAAAATCTCTCGATGAGGGTGTAACATAGATGTGCGCTTGTCACTGCATAAGGTGATGATTTAGCAGATTGAAATGTATGATGTATAGGAAAGATTCGTGTCTAATCTCTAGACCAGTGGTGGTGTAGGGGTATGGCACGCGGCACGGAATGCTGAGGACCTGGGTTCGATTCCCAGCATTGGTCTTTTTTCTGGGGTTTTTTCTGTGCATCTATATTTCAGTTTGTATTTAGTACGAAATAAATTATGGAGTTTTGTTGCACCTCATCAGTCCGGTAATACAGCGACAAGACACATTCATGCGCGATCATGAAGTTTGACATATGTGTCCTGCCCTTTGCACTGCACTGCCTTCGCGTTCACACAAGTCCAGCCACAAAACAGACGAGCGAGAAAGGTGGTGGGGGAAGCAAACTGCCCCGAAAAAATAGACCGGCGAGCTATTAACTGTTCTGCCTAGGATACTGTCAAGACAGTACGATTGTTGCAGTACTGTACTGCCTACTGTCCTGCCCGACTGTTCTGCCCTCGTGTGAAACGGGCATTAGTTTGAAACGCTTCTCGTCTAGATAAAACGCAACTAGTCTATTTAAAAGTATACATCTCGTTTATAACGTTGCTGGTCTAAAACGATTCTCGTCTAAAATTTTGTAATCAGATGGGTAATCTGAAAAGTTTACGTTCTGTGAGTTAAGACTTAAATTTTCAACTTTAAAATTAAAAATTTAAACTGTACGCTTAGTATAAGTTTTCCTTCACTTCAATACTTCTAGATCGCGTTTACGTAAAAATTTCAATTCTATGGAAACATGGAAGCGCGCGCGCGGAGACGCTGTCCATGTTTCCCTAGTAATTGAATTTTTTACGTAAACGCGATCGAGAAGTATTTGGTGAAGTAAAAACTTATACTAAGCATACTGTACCTCTACCATGAGTTTACACTAGTTTACGTGACCGTACTCGCTAGCGACGGCGTAAATTATTTGTATGGAGAATTGTACAGCGCCTCTAGCGGTCACTTACGGAAGTACAATTCTCCATACAAATCATTTACGCCGTCGCTAGCGAGTACGGTCACTGTAAACTAGTGTAAACTCATGGTAGAGGTACAGGTGACATCATGGTTTCTAAGTACCTACCTAGGTCTTGAAAAATTTCCAGACTCAACTTTTATAATCAATCATAAAAAAACTCAATGAGCTACTTTGGCTAAAATAGGCCATCAAAGACAGCGAGGTGGAAAATTCTTGAATACCAACATTTTCATAATTTTCATCAAAGTTACGAAACTTATTATTTTAAGTGTAAAACCATGTTTTCTAATTATTTTTGGAAATTTTTAAAGGTCGAAACATGCAAGGGGTCTTGAGGTGCCTACTGTTAAATAATTTTTTTGGCGTTACGTCAGTTCATAACATAAGGCACTGACGCACTATGCCAACTATGTTCTTAGTTAGAATCGCTGACGTATCACATAGTTGTAGTTCTTTTTTTTTATAGTAAAACTTTTCCTGAATCAACACTACGAATACCAGGAGAACATGACAGTGCAATGGGTTGACCGTGTCGTCTGCGTGCGGCGAGGCGACGTCGTTATTTACGAGCGGCGGCGACGGCCATGTTTGTCACGAGAGTATTTATCAATTTTGTAAAATAAAAATGTATAATACAATGCATTGTCGATTGCTGTAATGTCACACTTTACAAAGCGTAGGTAGGTAATATGTAGGTATGTCGTCTCAAAGCCATGGATGTGAACTACAAAATATTTTTTGTTTCAGTAAAACCATTCGGCGGACTGCAAAAAAAGTTTAAAATTGACAAAATTGTCATTGTTTTATGGTTTAGCATAAAAGCATAACGAACTTTTCGAGAGCAATAAAATGTTAAAAAACTGGGAGAGTAACGTTCACAATTCTTTCACATAATGACATCTAGCGTTTAGTAGGTAAAGTAGAAGTGTTCGCAAGACCATCTCATGATAAGCGCCATCTAACATTGAGTAGCTAAAGCAAACTAGAAACTCAATTAGCACCATCTTCTGAGGAATAGCAAAACTAGTAACATACCTTCTATATACGGTCACTGCCTGAATAAACCGTAAAATAGTAATATCAAATAATATGTGGTAATATGTAATATTACCGCTTTTTGATAAAAATCCTGCAAATGTCGCATAAAATGTCTGGAATTTATCAGAGTGGGGAGACATGCAGTCTATGGAATTACACGAATCCGGTCACCTAGGGCCACTGCCTTGGACGGCCACTGTGTAATTCACATAACTTACTCATTACAGCTTGTAACGAATTATATTTTAAGAAAAATTCTTTAGCGTGTCATATTCTGTTTAGTAATTAAAAAAAAAAAATACACAGAACGATACACTTTAGATATTTCCTCTAAAATACCAGTTTTTTCAAAATGATTCATTTCCTATTACCACATTAATTTCTAGCTTTACCAGATTCTCGTCCCACTACATAATTTTACATGATTAGAATCTAATTCTACATGATTTTTTTGTAATGGTGGAATGTTTTATTTGGACATCTGGTCTGGTATATAATGGAAATGTAATAATAAATAGGTAATGTAGTATTTTGAAAACTCTGGTATTTTGGGAACGTGGTACTTTAGGCACGAGCGTTTAAAATCAATACTGAAAATTATGTATGCTTATGATATGGATCCGTCCAAAATCGAAGGCTATCTTTTTCTATTTATATTTTTTAAGATAGGTATATGGGACAGTGGGAGGCTAGAATGTTGATTTTTTATCACGTCCAATACACAAAACAAAGAAATATAATAATAATATGTATTAGAAATATATCCAAGAAAGTATAGAGCTATTAAATAGAAATTGGCATCTCTAAATGCGGCCATAAAAAGCTAAAATTAAAAAACCATTATATCTTTCACTTCAGTGTTTAATAAATAATCATTTCGGACACAAAAACTATTTACAACTTTCATATTTCAATGACATATTTTATTGATTCCAGAGAAGCTAAAACACTAATTTATTATTTTATAAAACAAAAAAAAACTTATCATTTTCCGAGAGAAAAAAAAAAAACAAAACGATGATCATGCATATGGCATGTAATAAATACGACTTTGGACATGTTAGTACTATTTAATTAAACAGTATAAAAGAAAGATTTCACATTTAGACTTGCTTTAACATTAATGCCTCAAACCATTGTTAAAACGAAGATGGAAAAGGCAGCTTATGCCTTGAATTTTTCGGAGTAGTTCTAGTACCCAGAAAAAGTTTGGTTATCAGAACTTGAACTTAAATATCAGTCAGTAAAGTTGAAATTTGCTTACGATTGTTATCCTTAATTTAGAACGCTGAAGCTTAGAAGTTAATGTGATTTTTGTGAACATTTGTTTTCGCTTTTGTACCTTTACAAGGATAGTTCCAATAAAGGAACTATTGCGCAAAATGCTAAACTCTGCTCAAAGCCCCTTATTCGTAAAAATCTGGTATCCAAAAATGTATGCATTGTTTCAGTTTGACAAAGGCAAATGAAAGTGACAAATAAAGACGAATGTTATGTTAACATCAGTTCAACAAGTCTTTAGCTACAATCGACAAAAGCGAGGCCTGCCCAGTTTCAAAACAAATTTGCTTGCAGCCGTTAAAGTTCATTGGTATGGGTTGGTATGGATAATGTCTAGCCACTGCAAGCAAAATGGGCATTAAAGGTGTCAAGGCGACCTTTCTGTCGATGGTACATTTGCCATTACCTCTGTCGTTTTCAAGATTTTTTAAACAATATATCGGCAAAATACACTTCAGTCAACGACTGCTATGAGGTAAATCCTAACAATTTGCAAAACTATTTAGTTTCTGAACATTGCGAATGTGAACCATAGGAAAATAATAATATGCTATACATACTTGTTGCGATAGCGATAGTGTGATACTATCGTGGCCTTGATACTATCGATAGTCTTGCTCTATATATAGTAGCACATTTCACTATACTATTTCAAAACTATCGATACTATGAAAAGTGTCGTTAGATCATAGACAGTATCGATAGTAAAGACTTATTTGACGCGATACTATCGATCAAGTTCAATAGTATCGCCTAATTTTCTCAATCGATAATATTGCAGCATGTCGATATTTTCGATAGAACCATCGCACTATCGCTATTGCAACAACACTGGTTGCGAGTGACAATGTTCAGAAACTTTGTAGTTGTGCAATTGACACAATTGGATTTGCTTCATAACGGCCGTTGACTATGATAGACACTGGCAAAATTGTCCTATGATGGACAGAGCCATACAAATAAATAAATCATGGGACGATTAACACCAATTGACCCAGTCCCAAACTAAACAAAGCTTGTACTATGGGTACTAGGCAACGGATAAACATACTTGTATAGATAAATATATTTAAACATCCGAGACTCAAACAAAAACATACGTATTTTAACTAATGTCTGCCCCGACCGGGAATCAAACCCGCAACTTCAAGCTTCGTAGTCAGATTCTTTAACCACTGGGCTATCCGGTCGTCAATATCGGCAACGGGGTCGTCGAGTCTTTTTAAAACAACTAAGTAACATGCTTTTATGAACCAGCCGGGACATAATAACTACACCAAAAAATGTATTAATTAGCTTAAAGTTCCAATGTTCCTTGAGAATTGTCATTTTTTTATCTAAAATTAATCTGTTAGCCAATAGGTAAGCTCCCCTAAAACCTCATCGTTTTAACATTGACATTAGAGACACTGAATCTAGGCCGTATTTACAAAATTGGCACTTTTAGTACTTGTTCCATGGAACATTTTGTATCGAGTGCTTCTTTAACTTATGCTTTTTCAAATACTTAGAGTCAATAAACGCTTCTCCGCACAGCGTGCAGATATACGGTCTTTCACCCGTATGCGTTCTTAGATGAACCACTAAATTGCCTTTGAGGGCAAAGAACTTCATGCAGACCGAGCAGCCAAACTTTTTCTCCCTTGTATGAGTCAGTTGGTGAGTTCGTAGGTGCGTTTTCGTTTTGAATCTCAGCGAACAGAGATGACAAGGGAAAGGTCTTTCGTTCGTGTGAACCCTTTCATGCATCACAAGCATTGCTTGGCTGGCACAGCTCTTCCCACAAATAGCACATTCAAATCTTTTAGAGTTCTTCATTTTCATAGTTCTGTGTGTCAAAATATGCGTGTGCATATCCTTTTTAGATGTTAAGACTTCGCCGCATTCTGAGCATAGGAGCTCGTTTGGGTCCACCAAGTGTACAGTGTCGATATGTTGTTCTAAAGCTGATTCTACAGAGAACATCTTTTTGCAGAGAGCGCAAGCATATCCTAGGAGCTTACCTAAATTAGTGGTAATTTCATGCTTAGCTGTCCTCATAAGCTCATCCCTTACCTTTTGGACTTTAGATTTGGTGCATTCATTTGATTCTTTGTGACCAACCAATTCGGCTTTGCTAGGGAATGTTTCATCACATTCGTTGCAAGCAAAGGGATGGATATGTGTCAGTCTGTGCGTCTGCATGGTTATTTTCTGATGGAACCTTTTGAAGCAGATATCACACTCAAATTGCCTTATGCCGCTGTGGATCATCATGTGACGCTTCAAGTTATTAGGATTCGCGAATGTCTTGAAGCAAACGTTGCAGCGCGGTTTGATGTTGTTGTGTCCGTATTTTATATGTTGGGTCAAAGCGCTTCGCCTAATGAGCTGTTTGCAGAATGGACACATAACAAGAAGACCAGTGACATTATGCAGCAGAGTATGTCCAGTTAAAATCTCAGCAGACTCAAAACCCTTGCCACATAGATTACAGACATGGTCCTCTGTTGGATTGTGGGTGTACTGATGCTTTTCATATTCTGCCAAGTCTTCGAATTGCTCTCCGCAGTCACACAAGAAGCTCCCATCCTCCTGCTGTAAAACTGTAGCTATTTGGCCATCATCAGCATATTCAATGACCAACTCATTGCCATCGCATTTTAGAATTTGGAATTGTGAAGTGTCGTCGCCTTCACAAAAGATGACCTCTTCTTCTTGTGACATAGATTCTCCTTCCTCATTTGAATCCAATTGGGACTCTGTTAAATAAGCTACATTATCCTTAAGCAGTATAGTACCGTCTGCCCCGCTGGTTGTAATTATTTTAATAAAGCTGTTCTTTCCTATTTTACCTGACAATCCTCCTCCTATTTCCCCTGTTATAGCATCAACCAAATCAGTAACATTGTCCTGTGAATCCTCTATATCTCCATCCATTATAGCAAAATGTTGGGAGTTGTCATCCTGATTGTCATCAGTTTCCATAGGATTTTCATAGTTGATTTCTTCATTCTCCTGACTTTCTTCTTCATTTTCTAGTATAGTTGCCGGCACATTGGTGGGAACTTTAGTGTCAGACAACAGAAAATGATTAAGTTCAAACTGTTGATTGTTTATTATTTCTTCATTATTTTCTGGGATACTTTGTTCTGCCTCATGTTTGATTTCAGCTAAAGTTGTGTCTGTGTCTTCAGTCTGGGCTCCATCTTTATCTTTTGGGTCATCAATGACTAGTACATAGTAGTAATCATCATCACTATCAGTTGGTTCTTTTTTGATGATTTCTTCTAGTTGTTTCTCAGGGTTGTTAGCTATATCATTATAGTCTTGGTCCTGGGAGCCGGTGTCTTCAGCAGCCAGGCTCTCTTCCTCAGCCTGGGAGAGCAATGTCTCAAGTTGCAGCTTCAGCTCGGTGTCCATTCTGATGCATTGCTTCCGGAACTGGTAGGCAGAGCTCATTGTTTCATAGCACTGCCCGCAAAGCTTTTGTGGCAGCCCGTCATCAGTGTTCACCTGTAAGTGTGCAAAGGTTTTATTTTATAAGTTAGAACTTATAGCCATGATTTGTGTTCAGTGTACTGTGTATAAAAAAATACAGTCAAATTGAATACTTGAACTTGATCTTGGTTAGTCAATACAAGGATGATATAGACTGGATTAGCAATCGCCATAGTACAGATCGTCCGCAGAAAAATAGTTTGATTATTAAATCTAGATGGCGCTGAAATATAGCCCGAGGCTTTGAAAGCAAAACAATAAGACAACAGATGTTTCATATTACTACAAATGTATTATTTTTCAAAATATTGCATAATAATGGATTTGCAGTAATATGAAACATCTGTAGTCTTATTGTTTTGCTTTCAAACCCTCGGGCTATGTGTCAGCGCCATCTAGATTTAATAATCAAACTATTTTTCCGCGGCCGATCTGTACTATGGCGATTGCTAATCCAGTCTATATCATCCTTGGTCAATATAAGGGTGCTAGAGTGTATAACTTAAAATAAATTAGGAATCATGAGTTTGATTTGCATGGGAACTTGGTTTTATTCTTGAAATTAATGTGATTTTAGTGACAATTTTGTTTATGCATTCAAGTAGAGACAGCAAAAGGTACTAAACCAGCTAAAAATCTTGCATTAATCCCTTGCATGCTTAAAAGATCCACAAAAAATATAAATAAAGCTATCTTTTCTACATAAATCTGGAAAATTGGTAATTATTTCAGACAAACAGTGTAGTTTAGTAAAGTTTGACCAAAAATTTATTTATTTATTTATTTAAATATACGATCACGCGCCATGTTGCGGAATTTATTGGAACTAATTTCTGGGTTTGATGAAGCCACTTGCCCCCTATGGACACCGAATTTGGATTCTGATTTTGATTACAATGAATAAAAGTAGGTACCTAAGTCAAAATAACGAGTCGCCAATCCACATTGTTCAGACTATACTGAAATTTTCACACAAATGAAAATAGTAGCACCCTCTTGACAATGATCATAATCATAATATTTCTGGTCAGGCTTTAGAATAGAATGCAAGTTTTTGATGCTGGCCAATATTCTTTGTGTACAGTCCAGTTTTTATATTAAATCAGATTCTGCAAGAGTTAATACACCATTTTTAACTTTTTACCCGAGCTTCACTTTATTTGTATAAACTGGTCACTTTAGGCAAGCAACCACTACTGCCAATGATTCCTGACAGCAGCTGATTGTATGGCATGCTATAGTATTTCCAATCATTTATTTTCTCAATGACTGCTCCCGTAGAATGTAACTGTGTTTAGTTATGCAAAAATTAACTTTTATAAATAAATAAATATTAGGGGACAATCTTACACAAATCGACCTAGTCCCAAACTAAGCAAAGCTTGTACTATGGGTACTAGACGACGATAAACTGCCCAATATGAAGTGTTCTCCCATCAACACCATTCCATCTGGGCCCTAGTTCACCAACGTGACAATTGTCAGTGACATATGTATGTTGAGAACCTATTGTATCACTAGCGGGTTCTTGGCACTAAACATGTTAATGACTATTGTATGTATGTAACCTCCTTATTGTACAACCGTTGAAATAAATGTACCAAGGCAAACTTATTCCTTTAAGGTATCTCTAATCTTAAATCTATCATTCAATGGAATTTGCTAACTATGTAAACAAACCGCCATATTGAAGTTGTCTTTGAATGATGAATTTACTAGTGATGGGCAAGACTCCTACTTACTGCTTTATTTATGTCAAACCATATTGAATAAAATACCGAAAGTAAAAAACAAGTAGGTTTTGAGAAAAAGGGAATTTAAACAATTAATCAGAATTTACATATTTATTGAAATTTGAAAAGGTCAAACTACCGCATAGTGTATTATAAACTTTTTGTTGGCAGGCATAGAGCATGCGATAACCAACTTTAGTCACAACACTACCCATCATAGACCATTGTAGAATTTAAAAGAAACAAAACGTCATTCCATCAGGTCCTAATAACCCAACTTATAAAACCATTTAAAACTTTTAATGAAATATCCAGATACAGTTATATATTTTATGGTTTTGTATTTTACGGTTACAACCGTTTCAATAGTGTATGGTTTCAATGATGTTTGATGAGGTGGTGTGAAAATTCAAGAAACAGCGACAAAACAAAGTTACGTCTTATGTTTACATAGTTAGCAAGTTCCATTGAATGACACCTTACCAGTCAACCTTTGAGTGAATGACAGGAGCATTTAGCAACGGATTGACAATAAGTAAGTTGAAAGTCAGAAATACTTAGTGAAAGTTATAAAACTATTATGTTGTGAAACAAGAATATTTTTGCACTCAACATAATTATTTGTAGATTTATCAAATCTTGACACGAGAATAAAGCTGTGTCAGTCTTGTGAAACAATTGTAGTATTTTGTGGTCAACATACGCATATATTTTAATATAATTTGCACGTAATAATGTGCATTAATAGGTGTGACAATTATCACGTTGGTGAAATAAGGCCCTAACCCACAATTCAATGACAATTTTGCAACATAAACTGGTTTAGCCCGTGGAGTCTCCGATGGACACCTTTTGTCCCTCAACTTTTTGTGGTCAATTTAGTGGACACTGCCGGAACAAATGGTGAGGGACAAATAGTGTCCGTCAGACACTCCACAGGTTAAACAAACACACATTTGGAAAAATATTAAAAGCACCAAAAACTTAATCAGATTTTGGTAAGTTATTTAAATGGTTATGTTAAAAACGGAGTTGTACTGCAAGTGCATTTATATAGGTAAGGCTTTTAACGCCCCTCTCAGTTATCTGTAGAAAAGACTAGAAATACTTCGAATTAACTTCTACATAAGTGAGATCAGGAAAGACTTAGCATTAAAACATACATACATGACATTATATGACAAAATTAAAAGTAGTTTTATTAGGATTTTTAAGGATGAATAATATTATGGGTTAAAATTACCTTCCCGTGCTTCAAATTACAGCTTTTCGTAATTTTGGACGCAAAAACACTGACATTTTTAGTCTTATAAAAATGATAAGTGTGTGACATAAGGTTTGAAGCATGAAGGTTATAGTTGCAATTTGGACTTTAACATTACGCAAATTAGCCCATTTACAAACGCTAGCATCGTTACATACCCTAGCATGGTGTTTACAAGCTACGTACGACTCACCTCAATTGTAGTAATTTCATAGAATTTCTCCTTCACGTTTTTCTCGTTATCGAACAGTGACACTTCAGATTCGGTCGCCAAACAACACCGACATAAACTCGACCACGTATCCATCTCAGATCATCGTATACATAATTAACCCACCAGGAAAACCTGGAAAAAACACGTAAATTACAACTCGAATCCATTGTTTTGACAGATAGATTATATTCGGGTAATCAGAGAGCACAATGGTATGGTATCCAAAGAGTAAAAATTATCTACGGACCTCACCCATAAAGACGATCTATGCCTCGAAATTATAGACAAGAAGAGCGTCGGCGTTCAGCGTAGGAAGATGGCGGCAGAATGTTGGCGGAAATGGCGTCACTGCTCGACCTAGCGTGCGTCGCGCGAACTATTGCTCGTTCGAGTTCGAGTAGCGCTTTTTTTCCGTTGGTAATGTTGGTAGCGCTTGGGTGCAGTTATTTGCCTGATCCACAATAGATGTCGTTATGCGACCATTTCATCGCAAATCGAAATATTGGTATGTAAATTATCATGGATTGAATTTTATTATTTCTAGAATTAAAATTAGCAATGAAAACAAGAAAGAATAATAATAACATAATAGTCATTGTGATTGTGTTTTATGTAATGAAAACTTCTGTAGGTACAGGTTTATTTATTTTTATTTCATTCAAACAGCTCTCTACACATAGGTTTCAAGCGACTCCGTGTGCAAAGACCAGGGGTACTTGTAAAAAGAAATATAGCCTACGACCTTAGATTATTTATGTATAAAATAATCTAAGCCTACGACCTATTCGCAGGTCTGCGAATAGGATATCTTTACCGATTTTTAAGATTTTTTTATCTATATTTGGTAGGTCTACCTACCATATACCTATAGACAAAAAAATCATAAAAATCGGTAAAGCCATTTCAGATGAGTTCGATAACAAACACCGTGACACGAGATTTTTATATATTAGACTAGCTGTTACCCGCGACTCCGTCTGCGAAGAATAGGGGCATAAAAATAAAAAATCGTTGCTTTGTAAGAACTGAGGATACGTTCAATTGGGAACTTCGATCAACAATACAACTGTTGTATTGATGATCGAAGATTGGGAATGTCTAAAAAAAATTACCAGTGGTTTTTATATTTTTTTTGTATAGAAAAGTCAATTATAAGAAACTATTTTCAATATTTTGTCATTTAGTTCACTACTTTTTTCAAAATTAATTATTTAAATTATTTTGGTTGATGACGTCAGATAAAAATTCTAAATTTATCTAAATGCGTACGATAAGGCAACCCCTTTAATTATTTTTTGCGTAGTGGTTTACTGTAACTAGACTAGTGTCACTTTACTGGCGCTGTCAAAGTGCTAGATGTCAGACAGCGGGTCCAACCCGTCCAACCACACGGAAAGTACGACTTGAACCGGTCACCCAATTTACACCAATGTCAAATGAAGGTCATTGCTTATTTGTAATGTAATAAATTCATTACATAATATTAAAATTAAATAAGTACTGAAAACGAGTTATCAAGTGTTTATCTCGAAATGGTTTTCGATTTACTATACATTGCAAAAAAATAGACACCCCCAATTTGTCCGATGAAAGTTTGACTTTTTTTCGCCGCCCTGACATAATCGATGTTAAACCCGTAGCCCGGATATGCACAATTCATACCCGCAGACTCCGGGTCAAAACCGGAGGGGAGGCAGCTCTAGTAGCGATAGTATGTACAGCGGTTGTATGGAGGATGAGCATAAAAACAGACCTCAGGAACTGATGATTTTTTTTTAGGATAAATCCAGTAGGTATAGTTACAGCAAACACTAAAAAACAGAACAAAAGTTTGTTTGTCAGTTTGAAATTTTTTAATCAGCATTAAAAAAAACCTAACTGAAAATATTTTTCGTCATTTTCTACGGACTCCCGTTACGTCGGGCGCATTCTAAATCATAAGGTTCTTTTACGGTCCACACCAACGGCCGTCATGGACGTAAGGTTCTTTATAGATCACATTCGGGTGAGCGTACGGTTCTTTACAGAGAGGACATAAAAGTTTCAACTTCATAAAGTGCGGTGGAGGCGTGTCGTTCAATATATCTGTTTCCATTTACTAGTATCTTCGGTCGAGTATAAAACGTCGGCTGAGTTCTTTCATTCATATGAATTCTAGAGTGAGTATTGGCTAGAAGTTTGAAGCCACGTTGATTTTATTTTAAGTTAATGGAAATCTTTACTCAGGGGAATATTAACAGAGAATGACGCGAGAACGTAATGATATACATACTTATTTATCATTAAAGTTTAATAGGTAGGTACTGATCGTTTGTTCTTTTTCTGATTAAAGCATCAGGACGTACCTAGTTTAACGAAAAGGATCCAAACCTCAACAAGTCGCTTTTTTTAAGTTCGCGTTTCAGTACCAACAAAAGAGAAATTAAAGAAGAAAATGTCAGTAGTTTGGATCCTTTTCGTTCAACAAGGGTCACGACGTTAACATTCTACCAGTGTGAATATTCTTTTTCGTCATCGACAATGGAAAGTACGACTGGAATCGTACCTAATGGCAGCCGAAATTATCGAAGTTTCTACATACATTAGTACATTACATATAGCAATCGGTCCATCTCTAATATATACCTAAAAATCTCGTGTCACGGCGTTTGTTATCAAACTCCTCCGAAACGGTTGACCGATTTGTATGAAACTTTTTTCTCTACATTCGGTAGGTCTGAGAATAGGTCATAGCTATTTTTTGTATACCTACCCTATTCTTCGCAGACGGAGTCGCGAGCAACAGCTAGTTTTCTTATAATAATGGGCTGAGCGTGGATCAAGTGCCGTTGAAGCGCATACCTAATTGACCCATCATCATCATCATGATTTCAGCCGAAAGAGGTCCACTGCTGAACATAGGTCTCCCACTCACCAAACAGATAGGCCCCAGGCTTAACCAGGTCGTCGCTCCATCATGTTGTAGGCCTACCTACACTGCGTCTTCCGGTCCGTGGACGCCACTCGAGAACATTTTTGCCCCATCGGCCATCAGTTCTACGAGCCCCAAAACCCCAATTGACTCAATCCTATCGAATATTATATAGCTGTGCATAAAAGCTGAGGACCGAGGAAACATAATGCACTTAATTTTAAATTGTCTCCAACGATATAAAAAATCACTATCTGTCTCTTGTTTAACAATGTAGTGTGAAAGAGACGGATGCTTCTAAACCGTGAATCGGATAAGCTCTCGAAGACCGTCGCGTAAAATCTTTTATTGATTAAGATGATCAGTTATTGTTAGAGCACGATATATCACCGTGGCTTATTGACGGTCAGTACCGTTAATATTTATTTGTAAAGGATTTATGTGTTTGCCTGGTTTAAAATGAAAAGTTGAGTTGTGAAAATAAGATAACATAACAAACCCTGTTCCCTGAACACTACAAATTGGCCGCTTTCAAGTCTAGGGTGAATGAGTATTTACTAGGCAAGCGTTCTCCATCGTAGGCCTCATCTTCGCTTTCCATCAGGCGTGATTGTGGTCAAACGCAAGCTAGGTATATTGTATTAAAAAAAATCTCTCTAAAGCTACGTATTTTAGTTAACCTTTCGTATGCCGGAAGTGAAAAAAGGCGCGCATTCTAGTCTCAACAGTTTCATATAAATCCAATGATACAGATTTAAAAAAAAATACAAAAAGAATGCCTTAAATTGGGTACGGATCCGGCACACGGCATACAAAAGGTTTAAACGTATTCCTTTATCAAAGCATCATGTCGACTAGCAAAATTGACACACTTAGCCGCTGTGGTGATTTAGAGTTTATTAAATTAAAATTGTTGTTCTATTATACTTAGACAAAAAATATGTTGCATTATTTGTGGTGTAGAATAAAGAGTCATTGTATTGTATTGTATATGGGACACTGGTTGCTAAGTCAAAATTCAAGGACAGGCCGCGCGCACGGTTACATTTACAGCAGCGAACAAACTCCCGCCAGGTGGCGTTTGTAAGGGCAGGCCAAAGAGTATTGTAATATTATATGAACAAGAGTGGCAACTCTATGGTCAAATATGCATGTATGGAAGGTGCTGCTGCCCTACGCCCTGGTGAAGAACTAATGTGACGTATCTATAGATGTATACCTATCTATATGTATATGTTGGTAGTGATGTACAGCTATAATTACGCGTAATTTTAATTGATAGGCTAATTGCCACTATTCGTATTTTAGCCGTCTAATTCAAATCAGCATATACGAAGTATAAGCGGCTAAACCCGATTTGCACTATACGGGTAAAATACGAACATTGGCAAGTGGCCTATCAATGAAAGTCCTTGACCGTACAATTTGGTACGTCATGGCCATGGCCGATGAATGACAACTGACAAGTTTGACAAGTCAAACAAGATGGCCGCTAATTTAGTTCTTTACCAAACAACCAGAGATCGCTTTTTGGCCTCGGAAGCGTTGCTTGCTACACGTGCCAAAAATTAACCTTGAGTTTTCCCTTTAAAAAAAAATACACCGGCGATTTCTGTGAAGTTGAACTAATATTTATTCTAGTATCCTGAACTAACTCTACCCTACCGGTCATTTGACATCACAGCGCCTGACAACTTGAGTAATCAATCCATGGAGTAATCTATAAACATGTGTAGCTCTCAACCTTGACGCTGGCAAAATTGTCCAGTTGGACAGGAGCCATTTAAAAAAAAAAAAAAAACCAGAGATCGCTGTAGTCGCATGAAAAGTGTGATATATGTAAGTGTGCCCCCCCTGGGGCAGGCGCACAACGTCAAGTTATAGGGTCAGTACAGACGAGCGCGTCGCTAGCAGTTGAGTCACTATTAAGTAATCTGTGGTTGAGTTGTGAAAATAAGGTAACAAACCAACCCTATAAAGCTATGGAGGTTTTAGGTAAAACGTACTTATGTTGTATAATTGATGACTCAAGCATTGCTTTGTGTGAGGTTGTGGATATACAAATTAACTAGGAATTTACATCTTGGCTGGTGGTTACAGACAAGAAAGGTAAAAAGTTGGAGTTCATCCAGGACCATATTGACTAGTCGCATGGTTTTGGGGTAGCTAAATTATCTATCACATTTCAAACTTTTATAATTTACTTCTTTTCAACTTTTAAAGATTATCATTCCCAAATCCAATCAGCTTTAATAAGAATTTGATTAAACAAGCAACAGCACCTAAATCGTATACTTAAAAGAAAAGTAAAGTTTCAGAAATCAGTCATTTATTGTGGTGTACAATAAATTTATAGGGGAAGATGTTTTGTCACGGAGGTAATTTTTGTTTATTTACATACTTATAAAGAGTGTTACTTAATGCTCCTGAATTGAATAGTAAGCCTCAGATACTAAAAATGTACACAATAAATTTTTAAACTCCTTGATGTCCAGTTATATACCTGTAGCGATTCGCACAGATTTCTCACGGAGTCATTCCGCTCGCAATGGAAACTCAGCTTAAGCGTGCTATCCTTGCCCCGCTCAATAGCGGCACCTGCGAGCTGTCAGCCGGCTAACAAATAGGCGCCGGCCATTACGGGCTAATTGTGGGTCTAATCAGGCTGCCTTAAAGGAATTTCACGTTAATTTTGACGTGACGCATGACGTTTTGTTTAGAGTTCGAAATTCAAATTTAAAATACGAATAATATTCCTTACACTAAAAAAGTGGGTGTTTCATAGATATCGCATGTAAGTAAGTGAAAGCTTCTGTAAATGAAGATTGTTCTTTGTTATTCTAAACTAGCTTTTGCCTGCGACTTTGTCCGCGCAATCGACTCATGAATGGAGGAGCTATTAGTAACTAATAATGTATTGTTTTAGTGCTCTAAAACTATCGTCGCATTATTGCCTTTCAAATGATATCAGTACAAAGTAAGTACATCAGTTGTATGGTTTCTAAGTTTAAGGGACAAAAGTAGAAACATTTTGTGTTTTATTTAAGGTAAACGTCCCTGTGCTCGACACTGACCAAATAGATACATGGCACCTTCAATCTTATGTCATAGTAAGAGAGGTGACAGGGGTGTCATCTACTGTACCTCTACCATGAGTTTACACTAGTTCACAGTGACCGTACTCGCTATAGCGACGGCGTAAATGATTTGTATGGAGAATTGTACTTCCGTAAGTGACCGCTAGAGGCGCTGTACAATTCTCCATACAAATATTTTACGCCGTCGCTAGCGAGCACGGTCACGTAAACTAGTTTAAACTCATGTACGCTTAGTATAAGTTTTACTTCACCAAAATACTTCTCGATCGCGTTTACGTAAAAATTTCAATTCTATGGAAACATGAAGAACGCGCGGCCGCGGAGACGCTGTCCATGTTTCCCTAGTAATTGATTTTTTTACGTAAACGCGATCGAGAAGTATTGAAGTGAAGGAAAACTTATACTAAGCATAATGGTAGTGGTACTGGGCGTTGAGGTGTCGATCATTGGTACGTTTACTTTATAAGGATTTGATGAGAGCGAGATTTTTTTTTTGTTGTCCTATGATACCGCATCTATATTATTTTTAATAGAACAAAAAACTGGTCCACGTCGCCCACGCCTTCCACGGACTCTGGTACATTTCCGTTCCTAAGAAAACCTTTCACGCGCAAAATGCGAACACAAACATGACGCGTTCTATTGTCTCGGACAGACGCAATATAAAAAAATTCACGCTTTTAAAATGCTTTTAAAGACTCGGAAAACTTCATAATTGGAGCTCCCACTCGAGCTGGTGCAGGCGTGAAAAAGCAAGTTTCGCAATTAGTAGAGACTAACGAAATGACAAGTTGCGAGAGCGGCGTGCGGCACAGTTTGTTCTGAAGTTTGTATAGGAATAGGTAAGTATATATTAAGGCTTGAGTCTAGAACCAACAATAAGAACTAAGAGAAACAAATTCCCATCAGAAAGGAACTAGTTCCTCGTAAACGATCCTTAAGGTGGCGACTGACTTGTAACATTTCGGTGTAATGTAACATGATACAACCCGAGCATTACAGCAGTCAGTGCAGCTAGCCGAGCCGCTCGACGCGAGCGCCGCGTGCTCCACTCAGCTGTCGGTTTTTACGCGAATCCCTTCAAGTGTTACAAGTTAACTTGTAAAAGTTGGCCTAGTAGCGCCATCTCTTGGTCCAGGTGAGCGGGTAGCTCCGAAGGAGTGTTGAAGTCTCTCGGTAGAGGGCATAACATAGATGCGCTTTATCACTGCCTAAATGTGATTATAACAGACTGAAGTGTACGATGTATGGGAAAGATTCGTCGCTAACTTCTAGACCAGTGATGGTGTAGGGGTAAGCACGCAGCACGGAACGCTGAGGACCTGGGTTCGATTCCCAGCAATGGTCTTTTTTCTGGGGTTTTTTCTGTGCATCTATATTTCAGTTTGTATTTAGTTTGAAATATATGTTACATTACAAGTCAGAACAGGTTCGCAAGCAAGAAACAGAATGGAGCACAAGCGAACAGAGCGCTCAAGGCGAGCGTTCGCTCCGTAGCTTAACTGTAATGTAACACGATCGCCGTGAACGATACATTCCAAGCAAAGGTTACAAATCAGTCGCCACCTTTAAAGCTCCAAACGCACAGACAGCGGAGGCGTGGCGGTGCGGCGGCGGTGACGGTTGTAATATTCTAACTTGTATGAACGGTTGTGCGGTACCGTGCCGCGAACTCGTTCATACAAGTTAGAATATTACAACCGTCATCGCCACCGCACCACCACGCCTCCGCTGTCTGTGCGTTTGGAGTTTGGAGCTTAAAGGATACCATGTGAACCACTTCTCCATACAAACGTAGTCCCGAGTTTCTTCCCTGAATAATGACATTAGAGCAAATATATTTCACCGTAAAATCTATATGCTATGCCCCTATGTTTTGCTTTTTCCATGTTCCAATTATAATAATAAAACTATGAAATTTTTCCAACCTTAAAGTCATTTTCAGACGCTTATAAAAAAACACATAAGTACTTATTTATTAACAACAAAACAAAAACATAAGGGCATAGCTTGACGACCAGATGGCCTAGTGGTTAGAGGACCTGACTACGAAGCTTGAGGTCCCGGGTTCGATTCCCGTGTCGGGGCAGATATTTGTATGAATAATACGAATGTTTGTTCTCGGGTCTTGGGTGTTTGATATGTATTTAAGTATGTATCTATCTATATAAGTATGTTTATCCGTTGCCTTGTACCCATAACACAAGCTATGCTTACTTTGGGACTAGGTCAAGTGGTGTGAATTGTCCCGTGATATTTATTTATTTATTTATTTATAGCTAAAGCTTTCCTCTAATTATTTTTGAAAAATATTATTATTGATCAAGTTTTTGACGAGAAAATAGGGACTACGAAATGATGTTTTGATCAATTTTATGTACTTACTAGCTTTAACCCGCGGTTTCGCTCGCGTGTACCAAGATATCAAGCAAGCAAGCATACAGGCAAGCAAGCATACAGGCAAGCAAGAAAGCATGCAAGCATGCAAGCAAGCACGCAAGCAATATGCAAGCAAGCATGCATGCACGCAAGCAAGCAAGCGTGCAAGAAAGCGTGCAAGTAAGCGTGCAAGCAAGCACGACTAAACTTCAGGTAGATACGTACGATCCTTTACAGTATTTCTTTGTATACAATGTTTTTCACTAATTCGGAAGCGAGCACTAAAAATCTGTATAACCAGAAAGAATACAACTAAAGGTCTATACATGCATATGATATTTAAAGAAACTTCCTATAACTTCTAACCGTTAAGGAGTTTAACCTTCCATCATCAGCTCATCAACATGAGATGATGTCTACCAGACGCAAACACTTAAATAGCTTGAGAAAATATATGAAAAACGTAATGCATGCCTACAAAATTTGAAGGTTGATCCCGTCATCAGATCCTGATTTGGTGACAATGGGACCATCTCAGGAGTATATTATATTCTTTCGTATAAAAAAATAATTTTTCAAATCGGTCCACAATTTTGACCGCACAATCGGTGAACATAAAAAAAATACATACAGTGGAATGCATAACCTCCTCCTTTTTTGAAGTCGGTTGGTTAAAGAGCCCTTTGTGGCCTATTTACAGTATAAACTTTTGAATTTTGAAATTTTACCTTTCTACAGCCAGTAAAACGCAAAATCCCGTTAAAAATAAATGCTTTATTAATACTCCCCTACACTCCCCAAGGAACGTACTTGCCTAATTTCAGCTTTCTACGACCAGTAAAACGAAAAATCCCGTTTTTTCCTTATCCCGTGGGAGTTTCCGAAAATCCTTAAAACTATTTTTTACTATTATAATTACCTACTTCTATGCCCAATTTGAAGAGTCTAGTAATTATAGTTCATAGGATTCCGTTGAACTAAATATATAAATCCCGTTTTTTCCTTATCCCGTGAGAATTTTTAAAAATCCTGAAATTAATGTTTTAACTAATGTAATACCTACTTGTGTATCTAATTTGAAGAGTATAGTTATTATAGTTACTGAGATAGGGTCACTCGGAACCCAATATATAAATCCCGTTCCCGTGGGAATTCCCAAAAATCCTTCCTTAGTGGATACCTACATTGTATAAGGTATCTATGTGCAAAATTTCAAGTTTCTAGGTCCAGTGGTTTAGGCTATACATTAAAAACGACACCCATATTGATATTTAGACATTTCAACCCCATCGCACCCCATCCAGGGAGATGGTATTTTACGTATGCCACATCGGATTTTAAAACCGTTGTTGTTTTCATAACCAGCGACCCGATAAACCATAGAAACAACACCCATGTTGATTTTCAGACTTTGTTACCCCTTTCCCCCCCAGGGGTTGAATTCTCAAAAAACTTGAAACACGTGTTTACTCATTTCTCATTAAGAGTATTTCTGTGAAGTTTCGAATAAAATAGTCGAACTAATCTTGTTTCCCCATACAAACTTTGAACCCCGTTTTTACCCCCTTAGGGAGTGAATTTTGAAAAATCCTTTCTTAGTGCACCCCTAGACCTTATAAGGAACCTACATGCCAAATTTGGAATCTCTAGGCCCAGTGGTTTGGGCTGTGCGTTGATATGTCAGTCAGTCAGTCAGTCAGTCAGTTTCTTCTTTTATATATTAAGAAGACTAGCTGTTGCCCGCAACTCCGTCTGCGAAGAATAGGGTTAAAAAAACCGTTTAAAAAAGCCTACGACCTATTCTCAGACCTACCAAATATGGAGAAAAAGTTTCATAAAAATCAGTCAAGCCGTGTCGGAGGAGTTCGATAACAAACACCGTGACACGAGATTTTTATATATTTAGTAGATTGTTCAAAAAGAGAGGAAAATAACCAATATCACATGAGGTTACTTGGCACCCGAGCACAGCGAGGGTGCCAATATTCCGAGGGTGATATTGGTGTTTTTCCCGAGTTAAACACTCTGCTTTTCCTTTCGACTACAAGGAAAGTAAGAAAATATAAATATAAATAAATAAAAATGTCTAAACTGGTCAATATGATCGTTGTAAAATATTTCAATGGAGTTTATTGTTAAGGAATAATTAATTTAACAAAATTTAGAATGTTCAATATAATAATCAATGAAAACAGTAGATTAAGTAGGTATTTTAGTAAATTTATCTATAAAATATGTACAAGTAACCAATTTGAACCAAGGAGCTAAGCTGTATAGAGATAGGCTGTGTGGACAATAACATTGTCATTTACCGTGTTTTTTTCTTAACTTTTTCTAACTTTTCTGGTTTAAGTCACTAAATAAGAAATTAATAATTTAATTTAATAATATTTCACTGGCATTACCTATAAAATTTGTAATATGACTAATTAAGAAAAAAAACTCAATACTTAATTATTCCATGCCGTAATGCTTGGCTGAATGCGTATGTGTTCCATTGACAGCCAATGCCTTTATTTTTTTTAATTCATTTCTACCCTTGGGAAGAAAATAATACATATCCTCCCGTATGTCAGATATGATTTGCCTCACTTTCCGAGTATGAGAGATGAAAAGAATATTAATCGTCTGAGCTGCAGTTCCTTTCTTGCTGTACAGTCAAGGACTTTAATTCATGAGCCACCATGGCACTATTTCACAGTAAACGTCATAGTGACATAGCATTAATTAACAAGGAATATCGTAATGACTTTTCCTTTGAAAAGGTTCCATGGTGGCTCATGACATGAATTAAAGTCCTTGACTGTACCTATACGGAGGATTAGGGAATAGACAGGGACATTTAACTATAATACCTCTTCTTCAAAATACTCTCAGGCATCGTATACTCTTAATCGGTCTTAACGCACGCGCTGCACAACTGCTCAGATCCTTCCTCCAGAATGGCTTCTATAGGCAACAGGGCGGCACACGACGAGAGTCGCTTGGCGACCTGGCTCAACCTATAGGCAGCACATGCAGATGCAAAGAAGATGTTAACTATTTATGATTGACAATAACAAATTAGGGATATTTGAAATTTACCATGAGCTTTACGGTGAAGGAAAACATCGCGACGAAACTTGCATACACCTGCGAAGAAATTCAATGGTGTGTGTGAAGTTCCCAATTCGCACTGAGCCCGCGCGGGAACTACGGCCCAAGCCCTCTCATTCTGAGAGGAGACCTGTGTCCTGCAGTGGGACGTATACATATAAGCTGGGATGATGAATGATGATAAAGAAAGAAAGAAGACATACAAATACAGACTTCAATTTCAGTTGAACGTGTTTTATATCCATAAATACTCTTAGAGG
This sequence comes from Archips crataeganus, assembly GCA_947859365.1. Classification (NCBI taxonomy): domain Eukaryota; kingdom Metazoa; phylum Arthropoda; class Insecta; order Lepidoptera; family Tortricidae; genus Archips; species Archips crataeganus. The sequence goes on along the minus strand of OX402067.1, from coordinate 11,052,721 downwards.
TAACTTGACAGTTGTTTTCATTCAACATTCCGATATCGGTGAGTAGATTCTACCCGACGCGGGCACCTGTTGCGCGAGGTTATGTGTTAACTTCGTGATTTGCGACAATACCGACCTGTGGATCCCGTCGGTGGCGCGGTTCGGTAACTTCTTAAAAACGTCGGGTCGATTTCTGTGCAAGGACCCGATACGCGGTGTCGTAAAGTGGGGGTGTACCTTTATGATGGATGTGCTACTTTTTTAACTTAGTTTTCTTACTATTTTTTTATTATTTAGACCACTCGGCAAAGCCTTAAGGCTTAATTGCGGCACCCGACTTTAAGAACTCCTATTATACTTACCGATTATATTATAATAAGAGAGTCATCATCATCATCATCATTTCACCCAAAAGACGTCCACTGCTGAACAAACATAGGCCTCCCTCAAGGCTCGCCAAACAGATTTGACTCAGAGGGCGATGGAGAGGGCTATGCTTGGAGTTTCTCTGCGGGATCGCATTAGAAATGATGAAATCCGCGCAAAAACTTAAGTCATGGACATAGCTCAAAGAATTGTCAGGCTCAAGTCTGACTACCGCAACGTACAGTAAAGAATCTGCTAAATTTGAATTTTTAAATTTCAATACTATGCTGCGCAACGTACAGTGTCGAATCTATACCTGGTTTACACTCGCGTACGAGTGGCGAGACGAACTGCGGGACGAGCCACGAGACGAGAGTGTGAACAGGCGCGCCTCGCGCCTCCTCTCGTGATTTGCCTTGATTTTGAGGCTCGCGTCCGGAGCGAGATGACGAGGCGAGGCGCGAGTCGAGGTGACGAAGCGAGGTGACGAGGCGAGAGTGTAAATCAGGTATGATACCTGATCCCTGAGTCCCGCAGTTCGCCTCGCCACTCGTACGCGAGTGTAAACCAAGTATCACAATTTTGTTTTTGTAGTTTCGATATTGTTCGTTGTCAACATCGAGTAGTGGCAGTGGGCAGGGCACATCGCTCGTAGAATTGACGGCCGATGGGGCGGAAAGGTTCTCGAGCGGTGTCCGGGGCCCGGAAGACGCAGTGTAGGTAGACCTCTAACAAGATGGAGCGACGACCTGGCTTAGGTTGCGGGAACGCGATGGATGCGGATGGCGTGGGCCGGTTATAAGACAGTATTCTATTGAATTGTATTCATATTTAAAACCATAACTTGGATAAGAAGTTTTTTATTTTACCGATTAAACTCAAGTGGCCCCTGTTTTCTTTTGGCTAAATACCTAATATGTATGTATGTTTGAAAAAAAAATTGTACCGCTGCGGTGTCTGCACTCTGATTGGCCAGCCCAAGGACAGACTCCGATGAAAATGGTATAACCAAGTACAGTCAGCAAAAAGGCTTTATTAAAATTATATTTTTTACAAACAATTAAATTGTAACAACTAATTGTAAAAAAGTACGAGGTCGCTCAACATTCACTTTTGTGACTGCTAAGACACTTTTTGCATAGAAAAACTTAGCAAGCAAACTTATAGAAGCTACTTATCTCATATGTTAGATACAATGTTAATGCCTTTGTGGAGTCGCTTGCGTCTCGGCGTTAATTATGTAACGTTCCTAATTAGTCACTCAGTAATTAAAGGGGATTACGCCGAAGTAAATATAGAAAACAAAACCATCTTTAAACAAACAGTAAACAGTGAACTATCTTAAAGCCGTGGTGTCCTAGTGGTTCGACCTATGGCCTCTCAAGCAGAGGGTCATGGGTTCAAATCCCGGCTCGCACCTTTAAGTTTTTCGGAATTTATGTGCGAATTCAGGATGTTAGGGGAAAAATCACATGTTTTTTCTTACCTAGTCGGCTGTAGGACACGCCCAGGATAGGGTTCCGCAGCCGTTACGAAAAAATCCTAGTATATCTTATTAATTTTATTATTAATTATACTGTGTGTATTAAACAAGCAATATTGTATAGGTCAGGCTGCTATTTACTTTTAAACTACTAATAATTCTCAAGCAAACTTGGGCTTCATAGTTTTCCTTGTTAATTTGACATATTTCCTCCCATCCTGGTTTATTTTTCAAAATTGCACTTTTATGTAGAATATTTCGCAAACGAATCACTATCTCGAAAAATTGTCTCCACAACCATGGAATAATTTAAAAAGACCTATATAACGATATCCTATATTATAAGGTTAGACGAGAAAAAAAAATCACCCCCACTTTACGTCTATGCGTACCCTAAAAAAAATATTTGTTTACTACATTTTATTTTTTCACGTTGTCCGGATAATTGCTACATATGTCCATGCAAAATTAAAGCTTTTTAGCCCTATAGTCTCTGAGCTAAGCCGCGGACGGACAGACAGACAGACATAGCGAAACTATAAGGGTTCCGTTTTTGCCATTTTGGCTCCGGAACCCTAAGATAAGGCCTTAAAATTTTAAATCGTGCTGACACCACTGCTGTTCCAGCTTGTCTTTATTAATATTGAAGTTGAAGTAGGTCAACTGTGTAATTATCTCGCTTGCTGAACAACTAAATAGCTATTTACAAGCAAGAAAGTTTTATTTATCTTAACCTGTTTCCTTGTCAGTTAATTAGATTATTAATCGATTTTCGCCCAGTAGGGATTAAAACCCTCCAATGAAGTGAGGTACTTTTGACCCTCTTACTCCTTAATATTGCAATAGCTAGAAATTTGAAATTTTCACCTATTATGTATTACTGTGGCCACTATAACAACAATACTAAAAAAATAAAATAAAGTTAAAAATGAAAGGGGGTCGTCATACACGAAATGCAGCAGCTTACACGAATACACGAATTTCAGCATTTTTGACTCGATCTTTGTAACAACATCAATTCGGGTTCGATTCTCGTGTCGGGGCAGATATTTGTATGAAAAATACGAATGTTTGTTCTGGGGTCTTGGGTGTTTAATATGTATTTAAGTATGTATCTATCTATATAAGTATGTTTATCCGTTGCCTAGTACCCATAACACAAGCTTTCCTAGCTTACTTTGGGACTGGGTCAATTGGTGTGAATTGTCCCGTGATATTTATTATTTATTTATCAATTTTATTAATGTTAAAACATTGTGCGGAGGTACGAGTTCTTCATATACGAGTTCGAAACACACTTGACCCGTTATTATTTGAAAAAGTCTTTTATTCTGTTTGCCTAGTACTTTTTTGCTCTCTACATCTTTATTTTACCAGTATTTTCCTGTAGCTGTACGTTAATGTAATACCAGGGCAGCAGAAAACACAGGAAGCAGAGCATCGCAATCCTTGACTATGCCGAAGGATTTGCACTGCTTCCTTTGGGAGAAGTCACCAATCTCGTAATACCTCACGGCAAAATATTGTCACCTCACCTCGAAAAATGATAAAAACATTGTCTCCTTTTCACAATGACTTGAAGCATAGTGCTTCATTTAGTGATGCAAGGTGTCGCAAGTGTAGATGAGGATGTTTTTAACAGACTTTTTATAAAGTATGCTTAGTAAGTATAAGTACCTAGCCTACCCTACCCTTTTTTAGTTTTGTATGGACCTAATTCTGAAATAAAATTATTATTATTATTATTATTATTATTTACTTATACTTATACTACCAGTGTACACCAAATACTTCTCGATTGCGTTTACGTTGAAATTTCAATTACTATGGAAATTTGTTTTACTTCACCAAAACCCTTACCTTAGAAGTATTTGGTGAAGTAAAACTTATACTAAGCATTTAGAAAACGTATGCAAGTCGTTCACCACGGTTTTTATGTGAAACAACATTTTTAGGGTTCCGTACCCAAAGGGTAAAAACGGGACCCTATTACTGAGACTTCGCTGTCCGTCCGTCTGTCACCAGGCTGTATCTCATGCACCGTGATAGCTAGACAGTTAAAATTGTCACAGATGATGTATTTCGGTTACCGATATCACAACAAATACTAACAAGCAGAATAAAATAAACATTTAAGGGGGCTATCCCATAAAACAAACGTGATTTTTTGCTCGTTTTTGCTCGATTTTGATAACGGCAACAGATAGACGCTTCAAATATTCACAGAATATTTAGTTATAAATATAAGTCAAATATTGAAGGGGGGTTCCCATACAAAAAATCGTGATTTTTTTGCCGTTTTTGTAGATAATGGTACGGAAATTTGTGCGCGAGTCCGACTCCAAGAAGACTCCGTGAAGTTGGTAGTCTAGTAGTTCGACCTATGACCTCTCAACAAGCAGAGGTTCGTGGCTTTGAGCCTGGGCTTCAATGATGTGTGTGAAGTTCCCAATCCGCACTGGGCCCACGTGGGAACTACGGCTCAACCCCTCTCATAAGCTATAGGCTGGGATGATGATAATGAAGAATATGTGGACATATTCGCATCTTGGATCCCCAAGAATCCTTTGCGAATGCGGATGTGGATGGCACATTCCTAGCCGTACTCGTAACTCGCAGTCTGCACTCCGAGCTTAGCTTCGCTTTGTGGAGATGGAGCGCGGATCGAGAGCGAATAAAGCTTCAATGTTATAATGAATGGTGCGGGATTTCAGAGCGTTTTGTCAGCGTTTTTTAAATTTCATTAGTGTCACTCGATTATTGCTGTAAAATAATGATAAATCGCGACAACTTTGGATAAAATCAGACTAAGCTCCGATACCGCCACACATTTATATAAAAAGTTAACTCTGATCATCATCCCCCTCTGCAATATTTACGTCGACGGTAATGAAAAAAAAAACGCGGCGGTCAAAACGCGGCGGTCAAAACGCTCTGAAATCGACCCGACTTTATTTTTGAGGCCTTACCTTCACTTTACTTATTTTGTATAGTCGACCAAGTAAGTGCTTTATAAGGTGCTTTATCATTTTTTGTGACAGTTCCTACATCAGAATAAAAACAATAAGGCTGATTGTCACATTGACTTGTAAGAGTTGTAAGTGAAAATAGCCTTTGATGTCTTAAATCATACAACTGACATTGAACTTTAGGGTGATAAAGGAGTTTCTTGGTCGACTATACCTACCTATGCGACAAAATGTACAGTTTTTTTATTTAAATAAAATCACGAGAAATCCTTACTAATACTTATTATAAACTAGTTGTAGCCCGCGATTCCGTCAGCGAAGAATTCGTTTATAAATCCAGAGAGAATTAAGATTTTCTGGAATAAAAACTACCCTATGTCCTTTCCAGGGACTCAAACTTTATTTATACCTTTAATCGAAATCGGTTCAGCGGTTTAATCGTGAAGAGGTAACAGACACACTTTCATATCCATACTTCCATATCCAAAAATGCTAATATTATAAATGCGAAAGTGTGTATGTCTGTCTGTTACCTCTCACGCTTAAACCGCTGAACCGATTTAGATGAAATTTGGCATGCAGATAGCTTGAGACCCTGGGAAGGACATAGAATAGTTTATACCCCGAAAAATATCATAGTTCCCGCGGGATAGTGATAAACGACTTCTTTTGCAGACGGAGTCGCTGGCAACAGCTAGTCAGTTCATAAAAGATAAAGTTTCGAGGTAAGAAACATAAAATAAGTGCATGTATACCAACATTTTTGCTGACTGTACTTTTTGTGGACTGGACCATCCAACCTTCACAAGTATACCAAATATCAAGTCAATCGAATCCTGAAAGTGGGTTATATTAAATTCGACTTCCAACATTAACACGACAAGTTAAAAGCTTGAAAAACAACCGAATACAGGACCTCCTTTTTCTGAAGTCGGTTAAAAAGGGGGAAATAGTCCTTAATCATTGCCCCACTGAATGGCAAAAGTGCCAGGTAGAGATATCTGTTGCGCCTATAATGACAGTCCTGGGTCAGTTTTTTGAATACAGCAAACCTTGTAAATAAAACAACTGTACCTAGCTAATTTCCGAAAACTTTTTATGACCACTAAACAAATAAAAAAAAAAATAACGGGACAATTCACACCAATTGACCTAAGTAGTTCCAAAGTAAGCTAAGCAAAGCTTGTGTTATGGGTACAACACAACAACAACGGATAAACATACTTATATAGATTGATACATACAAAAATAAATAAATAAATAAATATCACGGGACATTTCACACCAATTGACCTAGTCCCAAAGTAAGCTAAGCAAAGCTTGTGTTATGGGTACTAAGCAACGGATAAACATACTTATATAGATAAATACATACTAATACTTCTGTCTCGCAATCTGGATCCGATGGTGTATCGCTCATGACGTAGGTACTCGAGTAAGGACTTCAATAAGGACTCTTTTAGGAATTAAGGTGTTTTATTTCACCAACCGATAATAATTAATTACAGAAATCAAATAATTAGAAAGGTAATGGACAGACGAACCGACAGAATCGTTAGCTAGGTGTTGTCACCTCCGCAGTCCGAAGTAGAGTGACACTCTGGCCAACGAGCCCATCCACCTGCATCGCAACCGGTAGTTAACGGCACACGCCGTTTGCCGCCATCTCAATATTCAAATAATCAACTAACAATCTAATATAACGCTTGATTATTGTTATCTTACGACATATAGATAGATACATACTTAAATACATATTAAACACCCAAGACCCGAGAACAAACATTCGTATTTTTCGTACAAATATCTGCCTCGACACGGGAATCGAACCCGGGACCTCAAGCTTCGTAGTCAGGTTCTCTAACCACTAGGCCATCTGGTCGTTTCAACTTAAATACATATTATATTAAACACCCAAAACCCGAGAACAAACATTCGTATTTTTCATACAAGTATCTGCCCCGAAAGAAATTGTGTGACGTAGATTATTTTACGATAATGTAAGAACATTTTATACGTTAGTATCAGTTTTAACAATTTTTAACTTTATTTATGAATAATTAACGAGAAGAAGAAAAACTGCAATTTTACTATAAATAATATTGCATCAGAAGTACCAGGAACGCATAAATGTCACAGGACTATTTAAAAATATGGATCACCGTGTGGAACGGGTTAATTCATTTAATGCTTGGTTCTACGCGCCAGAAAGGGACGGCAGCATACCACGCGCAGCGGGCGGGATGGGGACGGAAAACAATAGAGTGGAGATGTTTGGTGTGGGAAATTTTCAGTAAAGGTATTGCTCACAGTTTGTAGACCACACAAAGGATTCGGGGTCAACATGGGTATGAGGGAGAATTACCCTTGATTTGGGGTAATTTTAAATATACCTACAACATTTCTGTATTCAAAAATAGAACTAAAGGCTACATCGCTTACAATAAGTACCATGTAGCGTAGCAGATCACTTTTATATTATGTATGATGCTATATTTTTTTAACAGGATGTATAGTCGACCAAGTAAGTGCTTTACCATTTTTTGTGACAGTTCCTACATCAGAATAAAAACAATAAGGCTGATTGTCACATTGACTTGTAAGTGAAAATAGCCTTTGATGTCTTAAGTCATACAACTGACATTGAACTTTAGGGTGGTAAAGGAATTTCTTGGTCGACTATACATGGGTAGGTATAAGAATACAAATCAATACGTATAGTTTCTAGTGTATCGATCCCAAATAAATGGTTGCCCATTGAATTCAGAATTCATTAAGTACCTACTCCATTAGCTACCACTAGCAATTACACTTATGTATGTAACAAGAGTTAATACTACACATTTCAATGACGAGCATATCCTCACACTCTACTGAAAGCGTTACCCCTGCGGAAAATTCAGCGACAGCGTACGATTAAAAATAACCAGGAAACCCGTGGTTTGCTCTGGCAACACCGAAAGAAAATTCGCCGGGAACCAGCTATAGCCGATTTCAGTCGGTCGCTGAAACCCGAGCGCGCGGTCGGGTCGAGCGAAGCGCGATACAAAATCGAACACCGAATTCAATAATCTGACTTAAAAACAAAAGAAATTTGAATTATTCCTTGAGTGCTACGAGCGTCAGTTGCTTTTCATGTGTGGAACGTTTTTTTTTTTAATTTGAACTGGGTGAGGGATGTGCACAGAGAGTGAAGCGTTATTAATAAAAAGCCTGTTCTCGCCAGCCAGGTATGTAAACACTTATTATTGATGAGTTAATTTTTTTAGAAAAACGCTTTATGATTTTAACGGCATTGAGGTTTTTATTCTTTTGTTAGGAGAGTAGTAAAATTGTGATGGGTATTTTATCGGGAAGGAACATTGATAAATTTTATGTAAGTTTTATAATGATTATGCTTGTGATGAGGAATAAATTAATTTAATATTTTTTTAAGCGATTGACTCGTAGGCAAATAAGTGTTTATTAAAAATTATATTTTTAACGCAAGTTTTTTTGTGAAGACAATCTATGCACTTATTATTATGTAGGTAAAGTTGGCCAAATAAGAGCTTTGACATTTTTTATGACAGTTCTTACATCAGAAAAAACAATAAGGCTGATTGTCTGAAAAGTAGTCTTTGATGTTTTCAATCATACAAATGACTTTGAAACTTAAGGTCGTAAACCCATGTCAATCCAACCACTGAAACCGGAAAAAATTCCTCCTCCCTTCTTGCAATTGATTAAATAAATAAAACCTCGTAAATAGTGAAATATAACTTAAAGAAGACCTCGAGTTGATGTAAGACTTAAATACATAGTTAAATTTCAGAAGCTAGTAATGAAATATGTAAATACAAACATACATAGACTGCTTAAATTATTACTTACCTCCTTTTGGCTTTCCCGCAGTCGTATAAAAAGGTAACCACATACGCAGAATTCGACAATATTCATCGATCTAAGAAATAGCTGATGAAACCTTTCTAAACGCCTTATTCTGCCTTCACTTGTGTACCTACTAACTAATAAATAGTTAATTTATACAAATTTTACAAGTCAATTTTCATCAACTTCAAATGATCCACTATCTTGAATTTTTGTACCTATAGATCTATGCTGACAGTGCAATATTCAAGTACCTACCGTTTAAAAAGATTGTTTTTTGATTAGGATATATTGTTTTAAACATTCGCGTTTTTCACTCATAGTTATTATTACAGGGACTTTTCGCGACAATTTATTGCGATAATTACCTCGATGTTTCGACCACATTGCAGTTTCAACTCGTGTCGACAGCCGTTGATTGATTTGGCCTTAACAAACATACAAACAAATATTGCGAGTTAAATATAAGCTAGCTAAAACCCTGCAAACATCACTACCAAAAAAAACATTGGACAATTGACACCAATTGAGCTAGTCCCAGATTAAGCAAAGCTTGTACTATGGGTAGTAGACAATGAATAAACATACTTATATAGATAAATCCATAATTTAATACATATTATATTACTTAAAAATCCAAGACTCGAGCACAAACATTCGTATTTTTCACACAAATATCTGCTCCGACCGGGAATCGAACCCAAGACCTCAAGCGTCGTAGTCCGCTTCTCTAACAACTAGGCTATCCGGTCGTCAATGGCTACAGACAATTTGCCCTTTCTCCTTTATAATATTTGTTTCCACCAAGTTTAAAACCCGTTGCTTCGTTACCTCATAATATTTTCAGTCAGGAAGTTCAGGAAATGACGTGTTTGCGAGTTCGGCAAAGTACATGATCGATACAGGGTTATTTTCCTGTTAAAGCTTCATTCCATAAAGTATACACCGTGAAATTTTAGTGGTTGTTTTCCCGAAACGAGGTGATTTAGTATCGATTGTACAATCGATTTATAATTACTATTTTGACTAGAGTCGAAAATCCAATTGTGAAAAACGAAAGTCGAAAATGACCGCAAACCAATAGTAACGCTCGTTGGTACAGTACAGTACAGTAAGTACAAGCGTAGCGTAGCAAATAGGGTACCAGTTCAACCGTAATCCGTGCAAGAACTGAAGTTACCGACATACCTCGTAGAATCGCCAGACTTAAGTGGCATTGGGCAGGGCACATCGTTCGTAGAACTGATGGCCGATGGGGCAGAAAGGTTCTCGAGTGGCGTCCGCGGACCGGAAGACCCAGTGTAGGTAGGCCTCCAACAAGATGGAGCGACGACCTGTTTAAGGTAGCGGGATCGCATTGGATGCGGATGGCACGGGACCGATCTGTTTGGCGAGCCTTGGGGGAGGTCTATGTTCAGCAGTGGACGTCTTTCGGCTGAAAATGATGATGATGATTTTTTTATATGTTAGGGAGGCCAGACAAACGAACTAGTGGGTCATCTGATGTTAAATTATCACCACTGTCCATAGACACTCGCAGCGCTTTACGCGATGCCAGTGCGTTGTCGGCCCTAAAAGGGAGAGGAAAAAGGAAAGGAAATAGAGGAGGGGGAGAGGTATTGGGCCCCCGGCGCTCTCACTGACCGTACGAAACGCAGCAGGAGTACTGCTGCTTCACGCCGGTGTTCTGTGAGAGGGTGGTACTGCCCCGGACGAGACGGCCCATTCGTGATGCAGCGGCTAGCTACAACATGGCTCTACTACTACCAGATGAACCCAAAGGGTACCAACGGGACCTTATTACTGAGACTCCGCTGTCTGTTTGTCCGTCCGTCTGTCAGAGCTCTATCTCTTGAACCATAATACCCTAGATACGTGGAACTTTCCCCGAATATGTATTATTGTGGCCGCTACAACAACAAATAATAAAAATACTTATAGTTAAATTAAACATTAACACTTAGGGGCTGTTTCACCACTTTTCTTAAAGTTCGGATTAGCTTAAACATAACCTTATTTGACAGATGGAATTAAAATTTCTGTTTCACCAGTCTCGATTAGCGCTAAGTGACGGACAAACTGTTTCTTAATTTGACCATCAGATCAGGAGGCATTTAGCATTTTTATCCGTCACATAAAGTTTATTTTTTTGTGGCCGCATGGTTGGAGAGCCTTTCAGCCGGTTTCAGAAAAATAAATCAAAGCATTTTTTAATTTTTAAAGAAAGAGGTCATGCTAAATTGCATAAAATAATTTAAATATCAAGATTTGAATAAAAAAATGTAGGTATACTTTTAGTATGTAAAAATAAATCCAAAACTTCGTAATATTTTCTAATAACAAACTTTTTTCAGTGGCTCAATCGTTTGTCCTACCTGAACTTGTATGTCGCCATTAAAAAAAAGTTTATCTGTCAAATGGTTTGGCGCCACTTTTCGATTCGTTTTACGTGATTTTATTTTTCTTTGTTATTGTTAACAAAGTATCGTAATTAAATACCGTTTTTGGCTCAATTAGAATGTTACATATTTGTTTATGCAAAAAAATAGATGTATTCAAAAATTATATAGTTAACCATTTCTTTTGCTTTAATAATGAGTGACTCTTTGAACGAAAGTGTGCGAACAGGAACGCGTGGTCGTGAAATGCGACGTTGCCATTCCGACTTTTTGTTAAACCCACGATTAGTTAAGTGGTACTTAGTTTGCACAGGACCGGAGTGGTGAAACTGAAAAAACACTAGCTGACAGATTTGTCCAGTACTTAGTTTATTCATTGGTTACGTAACCAGAAGTTTGACAATAAGGTGGTGAAACACCCCCTTAAAATGCTAAGAACGCGCCAGGCTTTTTCTGCGTTCGAAGGCAGTTTTCACTGCAAATCGGAAAAACGCTGCTACTGGCTACGAGCGTAGCGCGTAGCATGCATGGAGGTGAAAGTGTGGGGGGTCCCGACGAACCAACATAAAATAATCCCACACTGCGTACATATTACTCAGAAGTGGGTCTCTGCTAACACTGGATTAATCCATTTACGGCTGATTATGGCGTATTTATATTTTGACATACCTAAAAATTTGTACGGAACGGAACCCTCGTTGCGCGAGTCCAACTCGCAGTTGGCCGGTTCTTTTATGACAGTTCTTACGCCGGAATAAAAACAGTAAGGCTGATTATCACATTGACTTGCAAGTAAAAATAACCTTTGATGTTTTAAGCCATACAACTGATTTTGAACCTTCGGGTGGTAAAAAAATTTCTTAGTCGACGTCAATTTTTATAGAAAAAATGTACAAAATATACACACAGTCGAACACAGAACCTTAACCTTTTTTGAAGTCGGTTAATGAGTCAAGCATGTAAAGTTCTTTCTAAAAATTTCCCTTACTCCTTACAATATCCACATCCACACTAATATTAAAAATGCGAAAGGTGTGTCCGTCTGTCTGTTACTTCTGCACGCTTAAACCGTTGTACCGATTCAGATGAAATTTGGTATAGAGATAGTTTGAATCCTGGGAAAGGACATAGGATAGTTTTTACCCCGGAAAATTGCATAGTTCCCGCAAAATAGTGATTCTTCGACGACGGAGTCGCGGGAAAAAGCTGGTGATGTTATAAATGCGAAAGTTACTCTATCGGTCTATCTGTTATCACTTCACGCTTTGACCGCTGAACCGATTTAGGTGAAATTTGGAATGGATGTAGTTTGAGACCCTGGGAAGAATATAGGATAGTATTTACGTTTCAATGATAGGGTGTGAAAGTATTCTAATGTACAGACTGACTGGCTTAAGCCAAAATAAAACCACTTTCGTATCCTATTCTACTGCATACAGTCATCATGGATCATAATCCATATTATTCATTTTACCTTCTACCTTAAGGATAAAAAGAACCTTAGGTCGTCTTGTACTCAGAAAAATAGGCAGTTTGAGAAAATGGCTCGAATAAAGTGCTATCTTGGTAGTAGTTTGGACGCATTAAGATCTAGATATATGATTATGTTAGCTCCGGGAAATCTAGGTTTTAGTTTATTACCTGACAGACTTTTATGCGGGGCTTATAGCGTTTTGTAACGTAAGAGATGGACCAAATCCAACACGCTTTGTTCGGATTTTGGGAATAGTGACAATGTAAGAAGTTCTGTAATGTAAGAATGTAAGAAGTTCACTTCTGGTCGGCCTGTGGAAGAAAGGAGCAGGTGGAATAAGGTCGTGCAGTTCCGAAGCAAGTAGAATACCTATAGGCAAGCTACTGTTCTGCGATGACGAAGGCTCTGGGGACAGTAGAATACCTATAGGCAAGCTACTGTTCTGCGATGACGAAGGCTCTGGGGACAGTAGAATACCTATAGGCAAGCTACTGTTCTGCGATGACGAAGGCTCTGGGGACAGTAGAATACCTATAGGCAAGCTACTGTTCTGCGATGACGAAGGCTCTGGGGACAGTAGAATACCTATAGGCAAGCTACTGTTCTGCGATGACGAAGGCTCTGGGGACAGTAGAATACCTATAGGCAAGCTACTGTTCTGCGATGACGAAGGCTCTGGGGACAGTAGAATACCTATAGGCAAGCTACTGTTCTGCGATGACGAAGGCTCTGGGGACAGTAGAATACCTATAGGCAAGCTACTGTTCTGCGATGACGAAGCAAGTAGAATACCTATAGGCAAGCTACTGTTCTGCGATGACGAAGGCTCTGGGGACAGTAGAATACCTATAGGCAAGCTACTGTTCTGCGATGACGAAGGCTCTGGGGACAGTAGAATACCTATAGGCAAGCTACTGTTCTGCGATGACGAAGGCTCTGGGGACAGTAGAATACCTATAGGCAAGCTACTGTTCTGCGATGACGAAGGCTCTGGGGACAGTAGAATACCTATAGGCAAGCTACTGTTCTGCGATGACGAAGGCTCTGGGGACAGTAGAATACCTATAGGCAAGCTACTGTTCTGCGATGACGAAGGCTCTGGGGACAGTAGAATACCTATAGGCAAGCTACTGTTCTGCGATGACGAAGGCTCTGGGGACAGTAGAATACCTATAGGCAAGCTACTGTTCTGCGATGACGAAGGCTCTGGGGACAGTAGAATACCTATAGGCAAGCTACTGTTCTGCGATGACGAAGGCTCTGGGGACAGTAGAATACCTATAGGCAAGCTACTGTTCTGCGATGACGAAGCAAGTAGAATACCTATAGGCAAGCTACTGTTCTGCGATGACGAAGCAAGTAGAATACCTATAGGCAAGCTACTGTTCTGCGATGACGAAGCAAGTAGAATACCTATAGGCAAGCTACTGTTCTGCGATGACGAAGCAAGTAGAATACCTATAGGCAAGCTACTGTTCTGCGATGACGAAGGCTCTGGGGACAAAAATCCTTATCAGAAATTACGCCGATGAGCATCTTCGTTTGCCGTTCCACCGAATCCAAAGCAGCTAGCTGATATTCAGCAGAACCGTCCCAAATGTGACAGCAATACTCCATACAGGATCGGACATGTATTGCAGTAATCAAGTAAGTGTATTGCATTGCAGTAATGTATTGTTGAGACGACCGGATAGCCTAGTTGTTAGAGAACCTGACTACGAAGCATGAGGTCCCGGGTTCGATTCCCGGTCGGGGCAGACATTTGTGTGAATAATACGAATGTTTGTGCTCGAGTCTTGGGTGTTTAATATGTATTTAAGTATGTATCTATCTATATAAGTATGTTTATCCGTTGTCTAGTACCCATAGTACAAGCTTTGCTTAGTTTGGGACTAGGTCAATTGGTGTGAATTGTCCCGTGATATTTATTTTATTTATTTATTTAATCTAATCACGCTGTAATGGTGTCACGCTTCGAAGACGAGTTCAGAAACTTGTATTGCATGGGGATTACCACACAATTTTAACAAAAATACGCGTGTATAACTCTTTATTCTACTAAAAGTTGGATCACATCGCCTTTTCTTATTTACAGCGTAAAAGTGCAGCTGCTGGTGATACTGACTATGAAATTGTAAAAACGAATGACTAAACACAAAAAAACGGATATGTATTGTCGCATCACAATGACGTGAGAGCACAAGATTAATAGCTTTTAATCTGTGGACTCACTGTACGACATTAAAAACGGATTAAGAGGAAATGAGAAAAGCCTCTTGCGAAATCTACATACATTTTTAGGGTTCCGTACCTCAAAAGGAAAAACGGAACCCTTACAGGATCACTTTGTCGTCCGTCCGTCTGTCTGTCAAGACCCTTTTTCTCAGGAACGCGTGGATATCGAGCTGAAATTTATATCAAATACTCAAGTCTACTGTCCCTTGGAGCTGTGAAAAAATCAAACTTCTAAGCCAACGCAATCAAAAGATACAGCCGTTTATGTTGCAAATTTGCGCAAATTTTCGACACTCGCAAGGGAATCAAAACCTACAGGGTACTTCCCGTGAACTCAGAATCTTGAAATTTGGTACGAAGCAAGGTCTTATAGCACAGATAAAGGAAAAATTGCGAAAAACATATTTTTTTTTGTCTGTCTGTCTATATCAATAACCAATCTACAATGATCCCACACTGCGCACATTTTGCTTAGGAGCAGGGGTCTGATAAGACTGGATATACATATATACATATAAATTTGTGCGGAACCCTCGGTGCGCGAGTCCGACTCGCACTTGGCCGGTTTTATTTAAATGATGCCTTATGGCTTTCATTGAAAATTAGCTTTAGTTTGCATTGCATAATTTTAGCATCAGTTTAATTTAAAATACAAATATTTTGAAAAACAAAAAAAAAAACATTTTACGCTAAAATAGTACCTAAAGTGGTATCAAAAAAGCTAGCTTGTTTATTGTTACAAGTTTTTGTTTAACTTATATATGTATCTTTGTATGTTGTCTTCAAATATTACAAGTCGAATTCCATCCACTTCTACTGACTGAACAAATTGACTCCTTATGACAATACGTAAATATTTTAATAAATAATAATACCATAAAGTGTAAAAATATGTAAGTATCATTTGAGTCCGCCCATAATTATGTACAGTTGGGGTACGAAAATCGAAAACCTAAGCCCTATGGCTTATAGAGTCTATACTCTATATAGTCAGTTAGGAGGAGGGAGGGAGGGAGGGTCTTAGTTAGGGAGGCCTTTGCCCAGCAGTGGGACATATTATAGGCTATAAAAAAAATTGTACTGTAGATGAATCAGATGAATTGTCATCAAAGTATAGTTGATCAAGTAAATGCTTTACCATTTCTTATGACAGTTCCTATGCCTAGGTAAAAACAATAAGGCATGTCACGTAAGTGAAAATCCTTTGACGTTCTAAGCCATACAAGGGTGTATTTTCAGAGCGACTTTTTTGGACGTCCCAAGTCAATTAAAAAAAAAACACTCAAAATATTAAAACCACACAATTTTATATACATTGTACACAATATAATACAATGAGTTTTAACATTACAAACATTGTTGACTTCAATTAAGACTGCATAAAAAATATCCAAATCTTAGAAACACTAACTGCAGTAAGTCTGTGAGGCCTGTCCCACACGCGGTTTTGTTGAATCAATTGAGCATAACTTTGTGTCTATGTGTCATTTTTCGACTTAATATATATCAAAATGAAGCTAATTACATAACGCATTCGATTATAACTTTTGTATGTTAAATACAATTTTATTTAAAAATAGGTTGGCCATAATGTGTTTGTCCCACCTCTAGCTACCAATATTACCTTGCGCAAATACCTGTTAATATCTCATCGGTGAAGGATCATATCGCCATGTTCACATTTTTGTGGAAGAGTAAGTTAGTTGTGCTCCGGCTGTCACGCGGAGTGGACGTCCTACTACTGAGTTTTGTGTGCCTACCAAGGCGAGTCTTTCGCGCGATGTATTTTGGTTCGCTTAAAAGTAAATTCCGTGGATTCCTGTTGTACGATATATAATGGTTTTAATTAAATAGTTAAATTTTTATTTACTAGTTGACTTAGTCCTTATTTCACAGTAAAGAGCTTATATTAATCATTTATATAGTTTAGCAGTAATCGCAAAAATACCTAATTGTCGTAATCCTCCGTGGCGTAATTTCGATGGCATTTTTGTCCATCGAAATTACAGATATGGCAGCGAAATTACACAACATGGCTTATCTCGCAAAACACACGAGTACACCTCGACGTTTCGACCACATTACAGTGGCCGTGGTCACGAGTAGACCTCTAGTCTGTATTTACGTGACTACGGCCACTGTAATGTAGTCGAAACGTCGAGGTAAATATTATTCATACGTTTTGCGTGATACACGCCCACACACTCACACACATACACACACATATGCACTCACGCACACACACACACACCTGCACACACAAACGCACACACACACACGCGCACGCACACATGTACACACACAATCAGTTTAATAACCATAATATTTTCAATAATTTATTGAATCAGGCGTTACTTTGCGGAGGTCCATATCAATGAACTAAAACAATTACTTTGCTCACCCGCGACCTAATGATAGTTACGTTTATGCAAGAAATGTGTGTTCATGCAGATCCTCCACCTCCACACTGTACGAACACACACAAATCACACAAACCCAACCGTCACCACCACCACCAAAATACACTGACGCGTTTCGAACTCAACCAGAGCTCATCTTCAGAGTTGGTACCACAACCGTAACGCTATTGATTGAGCCACAGGCTCGTAAAAGTACTGCCTATCTTGGTCTCATGAGAATACATAGAAAATAAATTCAAATTTTTAAGATAAAATCTAAAAATTGAAGTAGAAGGCGGGGGGTGTAATTCTTTGCCTTTTTATGGACGAGATGTACCAGAAAAGATCCAGGGGACTTACAGTGAATGTGATGAAGTAATCTCGAGGTTCTTCTTCTATCCGACGCTATTCCAGAAGGACGCCATCAGCAACCGACGGAAACAAAACACGGCGCTGTAAGCTTACAGCAGCCGCAATTCGCAAAGCACTTTATCACTTCTTCTTGCTGTCTAAACTTTTAGTTTATAGTTTACAAAATCATACACAACACAAATAAACCCCGGGGTGGCAAATTAACACAAGAATATAGCGTTTCTACGATCACTTCCGAATTATTGTATGTGTCTCGTAGGAGTTCCGAGCGAAAACTGATGTTTTTAAAAATGGCCTCCTGACCTTGGGTCGCGCGACACTGGGGCGCGGTTTAGTTCACTTTTTCACCCCTAGATGGCGCGATCTCGTCAAATGAATACTGCGTATGGTTTTGCAATATTTAGATTGGCGTAAACATAGCCCCCAGCCTTGAAAGGTTCCCTTTCAAAATAGCGAACATATATAAAAGAGAGAAAATAACAAACAAAAATCATGTTTCTTCTGATGGGCATATAACTATGCAAGAAAATCTAAACTAAATAAGAGATCCTAACTTGAATCAATTTAAAGGTATTGGGCATAACTTAACTACTGGACGCTTTAAAGCACCATTTTTAGTCTTAACTAAAGCTACACGTATTGCGCCATCTTTTCCAGGATAGGTTTCTAGAATAACTCCCATTGGCCAGTGTAAAGGCGGAGCATTGTCACTCATAATGAGGACTATGGTACCGACAGTGACAGGTCGCGAATCTGCATTCCATTTTTCGCGAGCCTGCAGTGTGTGTAGATATTCCAAAGACCATCTACGCCAATAAGATCGAACTAACTGATCTAGAAGTTGATAACGCGAAAGTAAATGCGTACGTTCTTCGCGAATATCCGCCGCGAGCAATGATCTTAAAGGTACCGTATTCAGAAAGCGAGCAGGCGTTAGAGGCGTTGGTTCTGAAGAATCGGCACTTAGTAAACAAAGTGGCCGTGAATTTAGCACTGCTTCGATTTGGCATAATAAGGTAAATAGTGCTTCGTATGACAGTATTTGACTACCGATAACGCGAAACAAGTGCGTTTTATATGATTTTACAGCCGATTCCCAGCTTATTCTGGCAAGCCACAGTTTTTTAACTAAAAGTTTAGCGTACAAAATCACAGGAGCAGCAAACCCGAGAACATCCCACAGTCGAGCTAAAACAGACAAAATATTCCGTTTGGTGCAACGCTCCGTATCTGTATTAATATCAAATGAAAACGTGTTAGTACGTGGATTCCACTTAACTCCTAAAACCTTTTGACAAAACTCATCATCAAACTTTACTCCACTGGGGTGCAGATACCCTTCAGTTAAGACATCAAGCAATTCCTGTGAATTACTTGACCATTTCGTCAATTCGAAACCACCAGACTTGAACATATCAATCAGCTGATTAACAGTTTCAACAGCTGTATTATGTGACAGAGCGCTTGAGACCACATCATCCATATAAAATTCACTACGTTGAATTATCTCAGCAGCATGCGGATAATTATCCCTTTCATCACTAGCTAGTTGCTTTACGGTACGTAAGGCCAAATATGGACTCACTGATAAACCGAAACTAACTCTGCCGAACTCAAACAACTGTAAAGAATTACCCATCTGAAACCTATACAACATTCGTTGATATTTCCTGAACTCTGGATGGACACAGATTTGAAGATACATCTGCTTTACGTCCGCGCAGAATGCAATGGGAAATAACCTGAAGTTCAACAGAACCAGAAATAAATCAGATTGTAGATTTGGGCCAGGATTTAAGATAGAGTTAAGAGAGACGTCTGTGTCCGTAGGTGCACTGGCATCTAAGACGAGGCGCAACTTAGTAGAAACTTTATCATTTCTGACTACACCATGGTGAGGTATGATATAACCCTTATCTTTTACATCACCGGGTACCAGATTCAAGTAACCCTTTTTTACATTATCGTATACAATGTCATTGTAGGCAAACTGAAAAGTTGGAGATGCAGTAAATTTTCTTTCCAGAGATATAAATCTCTTTTGTGCATTAAAAAGAGATTTGCCTAATACTTCTGGGCTATCTTTAAAGGGTAGTGCCACTGAATAACGGCCTGATGAATCACGAGTTGTCGTTTTTATATAATTATCTTCGCATTCCTGTTCATCGGGACTAAGAAAATTGGAAGTAGTAGAGGACACTTCCTCTATTTTAAAGAATCGCTCTACTAATTTGTCAAGCGGAGCACCAGTGAACGCGCATAACACCACGGGCTTAGATGGACGAGCCCCGATGTCCAGAGGCGCTGACCCCATCAACAAAAAACCGAGCGTCGTTTGTACAGCAGCAGGTGCCCCTGCTGGACCCCGCACGCGACCGGTCATTAACATGGTACCAAACAATTCTGCCCCTAGCAACATGTCGATTTCTCCGGGAATGTGATAAGTATCGTCCGCAAGAGGCACACCATCTAGATAGGATAATTTAGACGCGTCTATCGGTGCTGACGGCAAACATGCAGTGACATGGTCCACAACTAGTGGTTGAACATTATAAGCAACAGTGCTATCATAGCGAGAGCGAATTGTCAAAAGCAGCCTTCCCTTTGTTTGATTAGACGCACCGCCAAAACCATTTACAATTATAGGTGTCTCTTCTGACGAATAAATCAGCGAAAGCCTTTTACAACAGGATTCTGTAATAAAATGATTTTGCGAACCATTGTCGACTAAACAGCGCAAAAGGTGTGACTTGCCACAAGCATCGACTACTAGCACACGCGCCGTAGCGAGCAGCACGGTAGAGGGCGAAGGTGCGACGATATTTGCCTGTAAATAATTATGTGACACTTGTACGGCGCCGTGGGCGGCCGTTAGCGGTGAAGCAGTAACATCGATGGAGGCAGCGAGCGGTTGTGCGGGGAACTGCGCGAGCGGCGGCGTGCCTGCTGCGCCACAGTGACAGATGTGGACGCTATTATCGCAAGGAGCCCCTTCGTCCTGAACGCTGGAACTACTGGAACCGTCCGGTACTGTCATTTGCGTTGCGGACATTGCAGTGGTCGGATTATCAAAGAAATGCAACAAAGAATGATGAGTACTTGAATTGCAATTTTGACAAACTTGGCTCGAGCGACAATTGGCACTTTTATGGTGTCGACTAAGACATTTGACACAAGTGCCGTTTTTTTTAATAAAACTGTAGCGCTCGCGCGGTTTTAGACTCTTAAACGCTGTGCACTGATAGAAATGCTCGTGCATAGAATCGCACAAATTGCACGGCGTTAAGATCCCTGTAGACGAAACAAAGGCCTGGGTTCGTTTTGCGGTTACAGACTTAACATTCATCGGTTTCTGAGGGCGAGTAGCCGAATTGGAGCTTCCAACGTCAGGATCTCCCCTGCGTTCGAGTATTTTAGCTTGTTCTTTAATAAACTTAACAAAGCTATCGTAAGTAGGTAATTTTTCAGAACGCACTGAATTTTCGAACATGCGAGCAGTATCTGGGTCGATTTTCTTTAGAGCTAAGAATAAAAATATAAATTCTTTTTTATTTGATATTTTTAATTTATCGAAAGCCGCAGTGGATGTTACGAAACAATCAATAAAATCATTTAATCCCTTTGCGGAAGGCACGCTCAGTTCTTTGTAATTAAACAGATCATTAAGATATGACGATCCTAACAACCTGACATCCTCATATTTTTCCACAAGCGTAGAATAAATTAACTGATAATTTTCTCCGCATGGAATTATTCCTGCAATAGACGATAAAGCTTTACCCGAAAGCTGGCCGCATAGGTAGAAAACCTTTTCAGAATTTGAAAGCGAACTATTACGATGCACGGTACTGTTGAAACAATCGATAAAGGAAGCAAATTTCCTCTGTTCTCCGTCAAAAGTTTGTAGCACAATAGGCGGCAGCTTCAACTGGGGTTTTGAAGTAGAAGGTTGACCAGTACTGACATTTGACTTTATATCAGTGAATGTTTTTATTAAGTGTCGAATATGTGAATACATCTCTTCAAATGCGTCCCAAACTTGGTATGTAGGTTCATAGTCCGCGTCAGCTTCCATACGCGCAATGTTTAGTTGTTCTATAATTTGATTGAACTCCGAACGCAATGTATCTACGGACGATGCGCGGGACATAAATTTTTGTTGCGATTCGAATGACTCCAAATTTTTCGAAGCATCATATATAAATTGTAATCTACCGAAATAAGCCTTCATTCGTGCTTCTAAAACCCTAATATTAGGCGCGACCTCGATCTCATCCTTACCCATTTTTATGCTTGGCACACCAATAGGTAGTCACTTCAGCCTACAGCACAATAATAATGAAAAGAGTATGAAGTGAGAGTGAGTCTATTACCTACTTACCTAAAACTCATTCACGGTACTAACCATATAAATAAAGTAACCCTAAACTATAAAAACTTACCTACTTATTCACCGCAATAATTAAGTTACTAAAACAATATTTTTATTGCAAAGAAAAATCGACATTAAACGTTAAGCATTTATTTTACTTTCTGTACCTTATTAACTCGACGATAAAAACGTTTTTAAATATTGATTAATATTGAAATGCTCAAACGTACCTATCAATGCCAGCGAGCGCCGTAAAATCTATCTCGTTATAGTCACCTAGTTTTAAGTAGGTATACAACAACCAAATAACGTGAGCTCACTTTTCGAAACCGTACGCTACGCACTTATTGGCATTAGGCAATTAAAGATTTAATTAAGTACTCTATAATACTTGAATACTAATGATATTTATTATTTGAATAACTCCATAACACGAAGTCTATGAAATATCCACACCACTTACGTAAATTATAACTATTTAAGTTGTAATATTATAACAAGCGCGGGAAGCAGATAGGTAAGTACTTACCTATTATTATTACTCGACTCGCGCAAGTCGCGCATCGAACACAGACTTCGCGAAATATCTACTGACGGTTTTTAATGAGTTAAACAAAATGGTGCTTGAAAAAGCGTAAATAGATTACGTGAAAGTATTATGGGGAATATGTATTTTATATTGTTATACCTACGTGCTGGGATTATATTTATAATTATGCCCAGACATGGAATTCAATTTAAGTAAATTCCTATAAATAATTATAGGTAGGTACCTAGGTACTTTTACCAAGCGGAAAGCGCGTGTACAAATGCGCGTATAGACCTATCTATATATTAATAAATGAAAGTGTGTGTACTAGGACACGGACAGGAAACTGGACAATATCCTGGGTGACGAAGGACCATTAATGATTGAGCCACAGGCTCGTAAAAGTACTGCCTATCTTGGTCTCATGAGAATACATAGAAAATAAATTCAAATTTTTAAGATAAAATCTAAAAATTGAAGTAGAAGGCGGGGGGTGTAATTCTTTGCCTTTTTATGGACGAGATGTACCAGAAAAGATCCAGGGGACTTACAGTGAATGTGATGAAGTAATCTCGAGGTTCTTCTTCTATCCGACGCTATTCCAGAAGGACGCCATCAGCAACCGACGGAAACAAAACACGGCGCTGTAAGCTTACAGCAGCCGCAATTCGCAAAGCACTTTATCACTTCTTCTTGCTGTCTAAACTTTTAGTTTATAGTTTACAAAATCATACACAACACAAATAAACCCCGGGGTGGCAAATTAACACAAGAATATAGCGTTTCTACGATCACTTCCGAATTATTGTATGTGTCTCGTAGGAGTTCCGAGCGAAAACTGATGTTTTTAAAAATGGCCTCCTGACCTTGGGTCGCGCGACACTGGGGCGCGGTTTAGTTCACTTTTTCACCCCTAGATGGCGCGATCTCGTCAAATGAATACTGCGTATGGTTTTGCAATATTTAGATTGGCGTAAACAGCTATGATACCAAATGTTAAAACTTTACTTTACTTTAACTTTAACTTTAGTTTTAACATTTGGTAGTAAACAGCTGGAAAATGAAACATTTGCCAAATTAATCATTTGGGAAAAACATAGTTGCGAAACGGCAGTACCCGGTTACATTAATAATAAGTTTGTAACCGTCTTGATTGTGATATTTTATATTAATAATGACACATTCGAAATTTTATAATATTTCTCACGTAATTTTCCTAAGAAAAATTTAAATAAATAGTTTTCCAGTTTAAATTTAATGTTTTATTAATCTAACTATACACGAATATGTACACGTACATAAATTTAATTATAGTTACATACATAAATCATAGTAATGGTTTATAATTTTGTACTTATTTCCTATGTAATTAATAAAGACGTAATTTCGCTGTCACTATAGTAATTTCGATGGTGCTTTTTTTTCAATGTCGAATAACTACTAAATTATTGACTTTAAATTGGGGCCTTTTATAGCATTGAAATCCTAATCCGAAGGAGTATCTCAACGAGTGATCAATTTCACCAAAAGTAAAAAAAAATTTTGCCCACGGAAATTACGTAAAAAAATTATTTCAAAAATCCACCCACAACTGAGAAGGTGGTAAAGAAATTTCTTGGTCGACTATACAGTTTAGTTTTAGACGACCAGATGGCCTAGTGGTTAGAGAACCTGACTACGAAGCTTGAGGTCCCGGGTTCGATTCCCGTGTCGGGGCAGATATTTGTATGAAAAATACGAATGTTTGTTCTCGGGTCTTGGGTGTTTAATATGTATTTAAGTATGTATTTATCTATATAATTATGTTTATCCGTTGCTTAGTACCCATAACACAAGCTTTGTTAGCTTACTTTGGGACTAGGTCAATTGGTACGAATTGTCCCCTGATATTTATTTATTTATTTATTTATTTAGTTTAAAAAAATTACAAATACCTAGTCAGCAACAAATAGCTTATAAATGAAAATTTTGACACAAAGTCCTTACTTCTATATTTATCTTCACTCTGTGACTTCCTTAAAATGTAATCAAAATAGAAACAATAAATTATTCCTTATTCTAATGGAGCGTCTGCACCTTCAGCAACGTCTATAAATAACAGACTCGAGTAAAAACCCCCAGTTTTCCTTACAAAAGTTAAACAATCAAGCGTGAGCTGGTTCACATGTCGAGTGTTCCGTCTGAACTATCAATAGAAATAAAATTGGACACTCTCGTTTCCAGTGTCCTCACAATAGTTCAAAGGTTAACTGAAAGAGATCCCTTTAAGGGATATGTTCGCCTACTTACATCTGTTGCTCTTGTTCTCTGTTAATTTCATGTGTTTTATGTACAGTCAAGTGTAAAAATATGGGTGCACACAACTTGCTCATAAATATATCCCATAGCTCTTATGTCGTCGAATTAAGGTATAGGTATATAACGATGGGAGGATTAAATCGATACTTATTTTTGCACTTGACCGTACAGTAAAGAGTTTTACATACACACATTAAAAAAATACGTACCCCGGAGGCGCAGTGGTTGACACATTGAGAAACAGACGATGGTTGTCAATGTGTTAACCATTGACGCCTTAATGATGACTTTGTAATGTAGCTTTTGAAGGGACGATGATGATGACTCAATCGTGACAGATCGTCAGTCAGTCCATCTCGCGGGTTGCCTTCCCACATTTCTGCGCCCTAGCATCACTCTTCCATCAGACCTACGACATAGTTATATGGTAATTTTTTCTTTCTTCACATTTTACGGAACCCTAAAAAAACTTGTAAAGCAAAGTTACAAAATGGTTTCCAGTACGACTTTCCTTTATCCGTCCAGTTTTTTATCACTCCAACTTTTAATTGATTTTTATAGAATGGAGGTATTTAATGAAAGAATTAATTGAATGTACGTACTTTCGATGTTCCGGGGGATTACTCATTGTGAATTTGTGATAGAATCACGATTGTTATTGTGAGCCAATGAATTTGGTTGGAAAAGCTAATTGAAACGTAAAACAGTGGCTAAGTGTGTAGAGTTCCCTATTGATATGCTGTGAAACATCATTATTAGGTATGTTTCGTTTCACTACTAACGATGGGGCTTGTAAGAAAGCTCAAGGTCACTTAGTTAGAGGACGATGGAGAATGCTCAGAGTTTCTCTGCGGGATCACATTAGAAATGACGGAATCCGTGCAAGAACTAGGCACCGACGTAGCTCGAAGAATCGCCAGACTCGAGTGGGCAGGGCACATCGCTCGTGGACCTGATGGCCGATGGCACCAAAAGGATCTCGAATGGCGTCCACAGACCGGAAGACGCATCTTAGGCCTTCAACAAGATGGAGTGACGACCAACGTGTTGGATGGGGTTGGCGCAGTACCGGTTTGTTCAAGCCGAGTTGCGGGCACGGTGTCGATAGAGGAGCCCCATCCCGGGGCGGCTTGTGAGCTTCGCGGTGTCTCTACTCTACATGCTCCCGTGGAGTTCACAATGGCAACGAGGGAATCCGTTCGGTTTTTAGTGGGTAGGCCCTTTGTGGGAGAGCCCAACATACCCTCTGTTTCCCCGAATAGAGACGAATGCATAAGGCGCATTTTCCGCACCATAAAAAAAAGTACCGGTCTGTTTAACGAACCTTGGGGGAGACCTATGTTCAGCAGTGGGCGTCTATCGGCTGAAATGATGATGATATTGATGGTGACATAGTGTTTTTTATCAGCAATCAATTTATTATTTCGACTAATCAGGTCTGACCCCCCTAATTTATGTCATCATGACAAGGAACGATAGCCAAGGAATCAAATAAATAAGCTGACCGCAAAATTGAGCTAACAGTTAACAATTGCCGTCTCCGAGTGCGACATTTACGCTGTAATTCACATCCTTACGTTATTTAAACGTAATCAATCACACTAATTAGGTCCGTAATTACTTTTTCCAGTGCGGTAAGCGCGAGTCCACAATACAAGCACGCACTTAGCCAGTCGTTAGTCGCCGGGTCATAACGAGGTCGCAGCTTTATATTTTATTTATGCTCGGATTCGTGTTGAATTTTACCGAAACATGGAATAAATATTGAAGCGCAAAACTATACATATAGGTAATGCCACTAGAGTTGAGGCGAACGATTACACACACAGCTACAGATCGATTCACAAGAGCTGGCACGAATGGATCGAATGAGCGAATGAAAGTATCTATGTGTTACCTATTTGAATACACTTCACACAGATATGAATATGACATGCATCAGTCATTTTCCTACAAAATTGCCAAATGATATTAGTTTCGTTCAATCCATTCGTGCCAGCTCTTGTGAATCGACCTGTACATAAAGTACGGATTGCAAAAAAGTAGTGAATAAATGAATTGAGTGATTGAATGAAAATGTGAATCATTATGATCTTATGGTGAAATACCTACGCAATACTATGCATGTTATAATTTTTCTTTTTTCTTTAAACTCTAGCATTAAACCCATTTTCCCCTCGACGCGTCTTTCCACCCTCGCCATACCGGCTCGAGTGGCTATATAAATGAACGTCTCGGGTCTTCTTTTATGCCCTACTATTTTATCTACTATTTTAAGCATTTGAAAATGGTAAGGTGGTCTTTACTAGGGGCGTTCAATAAAAAGTGAGAATGAGTATGTTATAAACAACTTTTACTAAATGTCGTTTTATTTTTCGACATAGTCACCTTTTAGCATAATACACTTAGTATATCTTTTTTCTAAACTTAAAATTCCATTTTTAAAAAAGGTCTCATCTTGAGTACTTAAAAAATCTTGTACAGCAGCGACTACCGCGTCGTCGTCTTCAAATTTCTGGCCTCTCAGGTATTGTTTCAATCTCGGAAATAGGTAGAAATCACTGGGAGCGAGATCTGGTGAATACGGAGGATGCTTAAGGATATCGAACCCAGCATCACGAATTGCAGCCATTGCAACGGCGGACTTGTGTGCCGGGGCATTGTCCTGGTGGAACAGCACAACTTTCGAGAGTTTACCTCGCCGTTTTTCGCGGATCTCATTGCGCAATGTTGCTATTTGTTTGGCGTATAAAGTGCCCGTAATAGTGGCTCCATGCTCGAGATACTCAATCATTAATACCCCTTTACCATCCCAAAAAACAGAGCCCATGACCTTACCGGCAGATGGGCTCACCTTGAATTTCTTCGGAGTTGGAGATGATGGCCTTTTCCATGTCATAGACTGCAGTTTCGTTTCAGGGTCGTAATGATGGAGCCATGTTTCGTCCATTGTTATAAATCGCGCCAAAAAAAGTTCCCGGTCTTGCTGCATCAGGTTCAAAGCTTCTTGACAAATCTCTAGTCTAGTTTGTTTTTGCGTATCATTCTTGGTACCCAACGCGCAGATACCTTTATCATACCCAAGCGTTCATGTAAAATATTATGCACGCTCCCCGTTGAAATCTTTACATTTTCAGCAATAAAACGAACCGTGACACGACGATCCGCCAAAACTGAGTTTTCGACTTTTTTCACAATTTCTTCAGTTACTGCTGTAGTAGGGTGTCCGGAGCGGGGGTCGTCCATTGTCGATGTTCTTCCACGTCTAAATTCGGCGCACCAACGTGCGACTGTCGAATACGGATTAGCATTAGACCCTAAAGTGTCCCGCAAATCCAAATTGACTTGGTCCGTAGAAAAAATTTTCAAATACAAGTATTTGATAACGGCGCGCAGTTCAATTTTCTCCATTTTCGCTAACGTACTCAATAGCATTGCAAAGAAATTACCGTATATTTTTTTAAACAAAAGACAGTTAGTTTTTTTTTTCATAGCAATCAGCTAGATAGATGAGCTTTACGGGCCAGTATTTAATTTCGTAATATTAAAAGATTTTGCATCTCATTCTCACTTTATATTGAACGCCCCTCGTACGTGCAAAAAATGCTAGAGCGACAGAAATTTCAGAGACTTCTAAACTCAAAGTGTGCCTTCGCGAGTGTATGGGGCGTAATTGCTTCCTGTAGGAAACACGCCGTGTGAAAAACGACTTTCCCACCTCCGCCTCGTTGCTGCTCGCCTGGTATAAATTTTCAAGCAGCACGATGAAATTAAGGTGTACATTTAAAAAAAATCAACTTACGAAGATAAAAACTAAATAAAAAAAAGCATTTGCTGAAAATATCAATTTTTCAAGTTTGATTATTACTTAGATATTTCTGTTTGAGGTACATTATTAGGTATACTTCTGCCTACCCTAATCTTCTATCAGTAAAAGCCATCGATCATTCTTCTTCGCTGCTTCTTTTGAGTTTTCGGATTTTATGTGCGAAATTACGATTGAAATTTATGTTTAAGGATACAAGCAATTCTGTGGCGTGTTTCGTTCCCAATCTTCACTGGCCCCGCGTGGGAACTTCAGTCCAAGCCCGCTCATTCTGAGAACTTGTGCTTAACATTAGGACGTAGGTTCATAGGCCGGACAGAGATTTTGCCGATCGTTTTTGTATTTTGGCTGGTAAAGATTGTTAATTTTTTTAATTGAATAAGGCCCTTTGAATTATCAGTAGGATGAGGCGTTAGTATTGTTAGGCCTATTTTCGACGTTATAGTCTTGCACGCGATTAACTCATTTAGTTAAATATTATGTGTTATGTATATGTATGGAGACGTGTAGGGATCGACCAATCATATTAGTTGAAGTCTACATCTCGTCTCCGCTCCGCTCCAATGCAAACAGTCAAGCGGAGATGAGCGGAGCGGAGAGGAGATGTGTAGGGAAGGGATCGACCAATCATATTAGTTCCACTCAGCTCCGCTCGTCTCCGCCTCAGTGGAGCCGCAGGCTAAGATCACAGAAACTCTAACCAGCCAAACCAACTGGTATGTATTACGCGTCTTTATTATGTTAGTAAGGGAGTGTAAGTTTATGTACATTTTGAGCGACCAATTTACTGTTATGTCATAGTCATGGCTATGTTGTTTTATCTTTAAATTTCAGTGTCTAGCCCCCGACTCCGTCATTAGATCAGCTGCATGGTACCATTTATTGTATTGTCGCCAGAACTACGCATAATTGCCAAGTTTCGTGCCAATACCACATTAAGAACTGAGTGAAAATCAAGTTCAAAGATTTCGTTGCAAAGATAAGTAGTTAGAAGTGAAGCAATAAGAGCTTGTTGGAAATGTTTAGTGACCAACAAGTGCTATCGACTTCAAAAATCTGAACACCGCTGGATTCTGCGTTCCTGGTAGATGAGTGTAGGTAACAGGTATGCAACAGGCTGTCTCAGGAAACACCATGAACACGAAGCTCGTATGTTGCCTTAACTCACCTTTGTGCATTTTTGCACTTTTCGTAGAGGCGAAGTATACACGTACCGTAGCTCTCTTGCTGCTCATAAATATCTGAACAAGAATATCTTATTTCAGAAATTTGACTTACTGGTTTTTATATTTTACTAGCTTTTGCTCCTGACTTTGTCAGCCCAAACGACTTATGAATGCAGCGAGTGTGCACAATGCATTGTTTTAGTAGGTAGTCTTCAAATAAAACCGGCGGCTGGGGCCACATCGGTTGGATGGTTTTAAGGTCTATAACGAACATAGGTAAAAACTTTTGTGTTTTATATATTTTTCGCCGTGAAAGGTAATATCGTATGGTGTAGTGGTTCAGCACGCGTCCTGGATAGAAGAAGATCTGGGTTCGATCTCCGGCCCTAGCATTTCTTCTCTGGTTTTTGAGTGTCTTATTATTTTAGTTACAGTATTATTAAAATAAAATAAGAATATATTGTCAAACGATGTGCGTGTTTAGGCTATACCATACCGTGTTAAAATTTGTTATTCTTCGAAACTTGTACTAAAACTGTCACGCAAATGCGAATCATACGTACATTTTAAACATTTCATGTTTTTGGTAAATAAGAAAGCATACGATGCCATCTCCTGCAGGCTTATTCTCTAACGTTTCTGACGCTTGCCTTCGCAATCACTATCTCTTTCTGTCAAACGGTATAAAAGGATGACAGGAAGAGACGGACGGTTAGACAATACGGCCTCTGTTAAAAGCTTTATGCTACAAGCAATGCTGGCAAGTGGACACGGCGTTCTATATACACAGAGAGAGTCCACCTGCAGTATATTTACATATAATACTGTTACGAGTCATAGGGTTCGTTAGATAGATAATACGCCTTTAACGTAAAACTAATTTAATTGAACAAAAATGAATCACTTTCAACACTAAACTTATTCGTATGAAAACAACTTCTTCACTTAGTAATCACTTTGATCTCTCTTTGATGTTTATCTCTCGGTATCGTATTCGAATACTGACTTTGTCGCAACCTTGCCCGGCTTATATAGTACCAATGAATCGGTCCACAAAGTTCGAGAATAATCCAGCTAGAACTCTCTGGCACATACGTCTTGAATGTTCCGGCAACGACATCGTCTGTTTGTCTCTTTCACGAGTACGCTATGTTATCTCTCTCGCACACTTTCTAGAATATTCCGGAAACAGGATCATCTGTCTGTCTCTTTCACATGCATGCTATCTTTCTCTGGCATAGGTACTTTCTCGAATGTACCGTGAATGATCGTCTGTCTCCTTGTCACACACCTTCTAGAATGTTCCGGAGACAGGTGGACTGTAACTTGTCCTGAAACGGCCTGAAAACGGGTTTTCAGGAAATGGTGCCATGTGATAGTTAGTGTCCTGAATCGGCCTGAAGACATGTTTCAGTCTGCTGAAAATAAAGCTAACATGGGGTAATTTCTGATTTACCGTTATGTGTTAGGACTTCTTCCGGAACGACCTAAAATTATATTTCAGCCTGCTGAAAACGACTGCAAGTGGTACTAATGTCATAAAAATGTTTTGCGGGTTTCCCGTTGACCCATCTCCGTAACAATACTTTAGTGTAAAGCCGTGGTAGCCCAGTAGTTTGACCTATCGTCGGTGATACTTCAATACCGCGTAACTACCTTTACCCATAGAGTCTATTTTATCTAATTTTCCCTGTTATTACATTTCAAGTTGAGCCTTATGGAAAAAGGTAGTTACGCGGTATTGCAGTAGCAACGACGCTATGGCCTTTCATACCAATGGGCGTGGATTGAAACCCGGGCTTCCTGTTAGTTTTTGGGATTCGTATGCAAAATTGTGTCGCTTCTTCAAACTCGGATAAAACCAATTTGAGATTTTTTTTAAGATTTTGGTAGGTATTAAAAGAAAAGGTTGATGTACAGTACCCGGCGATAAAGAATGCACATCGGCCTTTAGCAAGAGACAATTCGCAGTTTACGACGATTTCCGAACACTGGCGACCGTCCATCAATAGCCGTATTTATTAAGTGACGTTTGATATCAATTGATATCAAATAAATACTGCACTCCATAGACTTAATTAGTTTACGTCAAATTAATGACATGTAAAGTTTTGATATCTATAGAGGGTTGTTGCAACTACTAGAAAAAGGACAGTCAAAAAAGAGATTACAGTAAGTATATTAAAAGACACCTATTTTTTCATAAATTTAAATTTTCAAAAAATCTCAATTCCTTCCATTTCACTATCTGTGCTCTCAATTTGGTCAATATCACAGTCACTATCAGCCGTATTTATTATTAGTCTATCAGTGTAATCCATCATACAATTTAAAGTTGGGGGGTTTCAATAATTCTATATTATATATTTTCACCGGAACGCGTCCGTACCCAACGGCACCTGAACAACGACTGACAAACGTCACATAAGTAGTGTGTGACAACGCTATACGAAGCCGACATTTGCCGAGTCTTTTTCCAAAGACCGATGTGCATTCTTTATGGCCGGGTACTGTACATATATACGAGTTTGAAGTTAAGCGAACAATTACATTTGAAAACCTACCATGAGTTTCAGTGAAGGAAAACATCACGAAATTGCGAGGCGATTCATTGGGGTGCAGGGTGTGTGGAGTTCCTAATCTTCACTGGGAACTCGTGATTCTCATTCTGGAAGGAGGCTAATATTGGGGCGTTGTATACAGGGTGTTACAAAATAACCCCTAAAGCCTGAAACCCCATGAACAGTAAATAAAACTGTAATTTTGCGCGCTGTTCTTTTTGTTCTACAAAAAAATATATACTAATTTAATTCTTTACTGGAGTACTTCCATATCCTTCAGTTATTACGGGTAATTTTGTAACATCCTGTAGATCGGAGATGATGATGATAACTCAAGTGTACAACATCCTTACAAATAGTGTAAGTAAATCATATCTAAACTTCCAATCAGCCAGGCGAGACAGAGGCCATTTATAACCGTCCAGACTATTCTTGACACAACCTTTCATCGTAGCCATAGAGTAAATAAATACGTTACAGAGGCTAACATTCATTTAAGTTTCAAAATGAATCAGAAATATTTCAGGAAAAGGTTAGCGACTGAATTCATTTTCATCTCAGTCTATATACGCGTCCCGCTTCATGGCGCAGGCCTCCTTGAATGAGAGGGCTTGGGTAGTAGTTCCCACGCAAGTCCAATGGAAATAGGGAATTTCCCGTAAATTCTGAAATACTCGAAGGTGCGAGCCTAAACTCGAACGTACGACTTTCTGTTTGAGATTTTGACAGAACAACTTAAAAATGTTTTCAGGATTTTTAAATTTTAGTTGACGGTTGTTTTCATGCGTATAGATCGATATCCAAAACGCACCGCGTCAAAGGCGTGACTACATTTGGAATCAAAAAATATTATTTATACCTTTTCTAACGCTAACGTAACGTAACGTAAGATTTTGCGAAAGATTCTGGGTCCAACAAGGGACGATGACGGAAATTGGAGGCGAAGGTTCAACCGGGAAATAGAGGAGCTAGTGTCTGAGCCGAATATCATCGGGGAAATAAAAGCTGCCCGACTTCGATGGCTGGGGCATGTGGAAAGAATGGGAGAGGATCGAGCTGCCAAAAGAGTGTATCTTGGGCGACCATCCGGACGGCGTCCGGTGGGTCGACCAAGATACCGCTGGAAAGATGAAGTGGCTAAGGATCTGAAAGAGCTGGACGTGTCCGATTGGTCAGACTTGGCACAGAGCAGGAAGGAATGGCGCACTTTGATGTCGGAGGCCAAGATCCACTTCGGGTCGTTGAGCCAGCGAAAGTAAGTAAGTTTTATAACGCTCCTCCTAACTCCTCCTCTTCCTCCTAGTGCTCTTTCTCATCTTTAGTTATGCGGGTACGGTCTATGAACGTATGTATATACTCGTATTATAGCGCGGTTTGAATCGTTCTGTCTGTTATAATCTATGACTCAAGAGTCCTCGACCGACCCTTTATCGCATGATCTACGTTCATATAGAAGCCTTCTCGATGTTAGAACCTTTGTTAAATAAAATAAAAGGGGTAATAAATCTGATTTGTCTGAGTGCTATCTTCAAAAGTGAGTGATATCGGGCTTATTATTTAGCAATGAAGACATTCAATTTGTTACTTTACGTAACAGTAGAGTGGAGTGAATATTTTCGCTAGGCAACAAAAGTAGAAAGAACAATAACAAACAACATGTCCCAGTTGTAGCTCGAAGAATCGCCAGACTCAAGTGGCAGTGGGCAGGGCACATCGCTCGTAGAACTGATGACCGATGATACGATAGATGATAGCGTCCACGCATCGGAAGACGCAGTGTAGGTAGGCCTCCAACAAGATGGAGCAACGATCTGGTAAGATCGCAGGAACTACTTCAATGCAGGCAGCGCTGCGATCGTTGTGGGACTCTATAGGGGAGGCCTTTTCCACGAGTGGACGTCTTATGGCTGATATGATGATGATGAATTGACTTTAGGCCAAGAATCTAAAGCGTTTATTCCAATTTCGCACAATATCATTGACGATGTTGAGGCAGAGATCTGTAATTTAATAAATGCAAAGGCGTGTTTAGTTTATTCTTTGCACGAAGCGATGGAGCAGAGGATATTATTGGCTACGAAATTTAGACCCAATTGTCAGTGCCACCTGCCGCTTGTCACGTTCATGAAAGAGGCGCACTATTTGATAACTGGTGGCTGATAGCCGCAAAATATTGGCATTTAAAATGTAAAAGGGAAGATAAAATGCTTATTGAACGAGTAAACGTAACAGCGGATGAGCGTCTTGATTAGTCGTCGACTTGGCTAAGTGTTGTGCATCCAGAGCAAGGATGTTTTGATATAAAGAGCATGACTTAGCTTAAACCGTTTCCACCAGTGCTATTGCTATGTGGAAAAAATGATTGCGAGATAACAAACGTATCTATAGCAACGTACTTACATAGCACATTTTGGGTGGAAGGGTCCTTACGCGGAGTCACGTGTCTTGACGTTTTGGTCAAAGCCAACATCGACGACCGTACTATGACAGGACACATTCCGTATTTTTCCGCGGTTTGCATTAACATTTGAAACATAATAACATTCCATTAGCTAACGCTTCTGACACGGCGTCAATATCGCGATGGCATATCACTTTGCTCCGAGCGCCAAGTTTAACGCAGGTGAATTATTTATTACGTTATCTATTGGATTGCCGTAAAAAGGCATCATGTGGGTGTTATACCCGTGCATTGCCCGTGTATAATAATTGTATTAAGTATAGCGATCCGGTGGGATGCGAAGTTCAACAATGACGTTCGACATATGTCCATTATCGGATTTTATTACATATTAAAACCAGTAATGAACAAAACGCGAAAAAATTGACTCCGTCTTGATGTATTCTGCTCAGCTCATTTTCCTTTCATACTATTTTATTTACAACATTACATTTCACTATATCGTCCTGCAGGCTTATTGTCTAACGTTTTTGACGCTTGCCTTCGCAATCACTATTTTTTTCTGTCAAACGGTATAAAATGGTGACAGAAAGAGATAGTGAAAGCGAAGGCAAGCGTCAGAAGCGTTAGACAATATGGCCTCTGATTTCCGACTTTTTGTACTCGGGTCTTGGATGTTTAGTAGGTACCCATAACACAAGCTTTGCTTAGCTTACTTTGAGACTAGCTCAATTGGTGTGCATTGTCCCGTGATATTTATTTTATTTATTTAGACGACCAGATGACCTAGTGGTTAGAGCACCTGACTATGAAGCTTGAGGTCCCGGGTTCGATTCCCGTGTCGGGGCAGATATTAGTATGAAAAATACGAATGTTTGTTCTCGGGTCTTGGGTGTTTAATATGTATTTAAGTATGTATCTATATATATATATATATATATATAAGTATGTTTATCCGTTGCCTAGTACCCATAACACAAGCTTGCCTAGCTTACTTTGGGACTAGGTCAATTGGTGTGAATTGTCCCGTGATATTTATTTTATTTATTTATTCATATTGTATAAAAAATTGCATTACGAAGGCACGTGGATAATTATTTTACTAGGGCAACAGGTGGCTGAAAGTTTCAGCCTGAAACTCAAAAACACGCATTTTCTCACAGACAAGACCAAGCTAGTTCGATTGTCCGCCCCGAAAATCTCCACGTACCAATCTCATCGAAATCATTAGAACAGTTTCCGATATCCACGAAATAAATAACTATGTACTGGGTGACCTTCGCCTCTGGACAAATACTAATAGGTACTACTGGTTTAGCAAGATATTTAAAACCAAACTGCGAAGTATCATAACAATCCGTGCAATATTTACCGAAAAACTAACGGTTTTCAATGTAGGTATCACTTTGGAGGAGCCTGTTTATTTGGATGATATGATTTCATAGAATTATTTTTGTTTTCTTGTCTAATTAAGCAAATAAATAAAAAAAAATATTAGGGGACAATCTTACACAAATCGACCTAGTCCCAAACTAAGCAAAGCTTGCACTATGGGTACTAGACGACGATAAACATACTTATATAGATAAATAAATACATAAATACATAGAAAACATCCATAACTCAGGAACAAATATTCGTGTTCATCACACAAATGAATGCCCTTACCGGGATTCGAACCCAGGACCTCTTGCTTCGTAGGCATGGTCACTACCAACTAGGCTAAAGCGGTCGTCATAACTATTTTACGATACTGCTAAGTATCAGTCTTATCCATGGTTTCATTATTTGTCCAGAGGCTAAGGTCACCTTGTATATGAGCATGAAGGTATTAGAATTAGATGGTATTAGATATAACATCAGATTATAGCGATCCCAATCCCACGGGGTGCAAAGTTCCGGTTTTCGGGTCGTTTATTAATAACCGGGAAACTTAACTGAGTGTATTAAGATATAATTTTCACCAGTAGGTTTACCCATGCCGTATTAAAAGTGTACCATCATCTCACCATCATGTCATATTAAGTGTACCATCATCTCGGTCTATATACGTCCCACTGCTGGGCACAGGCCCTCCTCTAAGAATGGCAGGGCTTGGGCGGAGAGCAGTGCGGATTGGGAACTTTACACACACCACTAGTTCGTTTTTCGTTTGTCTGGCCTCTCTAACATAAAAAAACCATTGAATTTCTTCGCAGGCATTTGTGTAGGTTTGAATTGGCTGGTTTTTACCAGCTTATAAGTTGATAAGCCAAATATAAGATGAGTCGTATGTGAAAAGTAGCCAAAGTCAAATCTTATGCTTAATTTTAACATAAGTTATCTAGTTTAAGTTAATCATTCGACAGTTCAATTTTAGAATTTATATCTGCACAGAACTTGGCACCCATTTAGATCTCAATCCTTTTGTCGACGAAGTCCACAACCAAGAATGTTTTTAGTATTGAACTTGGCTAACATTTTCACATTTATGTTTTTGATGGGATATGTATATTAAGACAGCATATTATTTGTAGATCAGTTTTATACGACGTCTCTAACAATATTCAAAATAATCCTCCCATTACCTTCATGACAGCCAAATCTTTATTCTATCGAAAAAAATCCGGGCCATCCCAGTTTTACAGTTCTGAATAAAACATTCACACAATGTCACTATTCCGCTAAGGGTTGACATGCCGCTTATTCTGAATCTCCATGAATAATGCATGTTGCATGTCCTTGTCTAACTAAGGACTAAGTGCAGCTGTCTTGCTCTCTCCGGGTGTTATTTGTGCTCGAGTAAATGCTTTAGTTGTAACTCATTTAGATGAGGCGCGAAGTTTATGGGTGCTTACGGCCTGGCTACGCGTGACCAGAGGCTATTTTTTTGTTTATTGCGCGGTCGAGACGGATATAGCACAATGGTTAACTCGTAACACACGCAATGTATTATAAAATCGCTTGCGCGCATGGTCCCGCGGAATTGCCAGGCCATTACGGGGTAGTGGACAGTGGACTGTTGTTCATTTTATGACGTAAACATGTTTTGTTTCCGATTTTGGGGCAAGTCAAGCTGTCTCAGTATCGCTAAGTTAACAGAAGAAATCATAGAATGAACTAAAACAATTACTTTGCTCACCCGCGACCTTACAATAGTTACGTTTATGCAAGAAATGTGCGTTCATGCATAAACGTAACTATTGTAAGGTAAAGAAATCATAGAAAGCACTAACGTGTTGCCGACCGAGCAGTACAAGCTTTTACAATAACAAAAGAGATAGAAAAAAAGCATTAACTCTCGGATTATTTTTCGGAGATCCATATCTATGAAGTATAACATTTTACTTTGCTATTCGGAATAGAAAAAGTATTTGACAGTTCATATGTAGTAGAGATAAAAGTAATTCACCGGTCAAACGATCACTACTCGATTGTAACTTCAAATGCCATAAAGGATAATGCTATAGTTAGCTTGTGACCTTTAAGTTTGGTTGAAATTTAAAATGCTAATGCAGATGTTTGAATTATGTACAGGGACGGTACGGAGCAGTTCCTTAAAAAATATAAATAATTCAATGTTATTTAATATCGACGCAAAAATACCGTTGCATTCAGAAGTTGTCCATTAAGTCTACTTAAAAATGTGGTCATCGCTTTTATGTACGATTTAATATTAATTGACGTCTCTGAGCGTGCCAGTTATAGGATTGATTAAAGGTATCACGATTAAAACTGTGTGCCTGCCAAAATGATTTTAAAACTTCACCGCCTATTAAATAGGGATGTCAAAAATGGTACCAAAGTTTATGGTACAAATAATGCTTAGATAGAATTAATGTGACCACTAAATACAAAAGATTCTTTCATAAAACAACATTTAATATTATCTCTGACCTGACCGGACACTGCCCTTGCCTTAAAACTTATGCAAGTAACTAAAACTTAACTTGTTTTAAAACTAAAAAGATTTTGTTAGATAATTTAAATGAAATAAAAAAATGAAATCATTTTGAAAACGAAGCTACAGAGGAATGATGTTATATTTCTATCTACTCATAAGTAAGTATGTAAGATACATGGGCACGTTCACGAAAATACAAATGCATTTTTATTGTAAACTTATCTATAAATCGTTATTATGAGTCTTATCTGGATACACAAAAAATATGTGAGCTGAAATTGCGCAAGTCCATTTGCAGCGAAAAAAAATAATACAAAACATGCCAATAAAGCTAATCCAGCGCAACAAAAACTAATTAAAAACCAGTTTGCCTCCAAAAAAACAATCAGCGCTACAAATTACACCATATTTCGCCGGAAATAATTAAATTTCGCGCAGTGTGAAAGATGCTAATGACGTCATTTGTTTCACCCGAAGCGATTTTTTTTCGCTCCGAAAAACGAATTATTAATTAATACGCCCTGTATACGGCCTGGCTTTTTAGCTTCACCTTCAAATGTGAGCTTTCCCGTGTTTGCTTAAGGTACACTTTGGGTCGTTGGATTAATTTCGCGGTTCATTTTGTGATCAAATAAAATCATGGCAGGCTCAGGTAGCGAAATGGCTAACGAAACGGAATATTTGTTGGGGAAATACACGTGCCACGCGTTTTATGCGTAACTTTCGAAAGGTCGTACAATTTACAAGTATTAAGATGAAACATTAAACATTAAACATTAAACATTAAAATGGGTCCCAGTGACCTTGTGCTGTGCGTATGAGTGGACATGATCACCTCTCCTAGCGCACATCGTATCCTCTCCTTTCCTTTAAATTTTGTTAAGAGAGTCATTGGATTTAAAATATGATCATCTAGTTGGAAGATCAAAGTCAAATCAAAAAAGTGAAAAATGAAACTCGAATTATTTGTGCCATTCATATTCAAGTGTTAGGCAAATATAGAAAGAAAATGGCACCATTATAGTCTAGTATTACAAATAGAAATTATTAGGTACCTAATTTATAACTTTTTCAGTTATCCAAAATATTATCGAAGCCTTGAAGATTAATAACTATGAGTATTTTTGATTTTTTTCGTGAGCATATTATGGTGCCTTTTAAATTATACTCTTTTAAGATATTTGGCGGATGTAAGCAAATTTTAATATAATATTACTTTGGATGAACAGACTTAAGTTAAAGCTGTGTCTGACAATTTACTGAACAACGCTGTAAATGTTTTTTTTTTACACTTACGTAGTCGAAGATAATGTAATCATTTTTAATATAAATTTATGTTTAGCTGTAAATTAAAGCTTAGTGAAGAAGAACAAGACTTTTTTCCTTACTATTAAGAGGACCACACATAACTGTAGCGGAGTAAGTATCAAAAGATTTTTTGAAGGCGTAGACTAAAAAGTCAGACACCGGTCAATGGTAGTTAACGACAAAATGACTGACTAGCAAAAGTTTCCATGTGAGACGCAAATTACCCAATTGTATGGCTGATTTGCGTGTCTGTCTGTCTGTCTGTGTGTGTTTAACTACCGGCGTTAAAGAATCCAACTTTTTGAACTCCACCCACTCACTTTTATGGACATTCGAAACCGCTGGAGCTAGAGACGTAAACTTTTATAGCTATGTCGTTTATTGTTTTTAGAAAATCCACCACATGGCAGGTTCCCTGTCCCGAAGCAATGTGCGGCGTTCTTTCGACACGTCCCCATAGCATTAATGTCGTTAAACGCTCATAGAGACATGAGGCACGTGCCTCAGGAAACTGTTAAGGCTTGATTTCCTCCTACGCTGACGTCGGTCGCTGACGTCGGTCGAGCGTACCGTCGGTCGCGTATGACAAATGCGCGGCCATCAGCGTCGCTGTGCGGTGCCCCATAGAATATTGTATTCGTACCTACTCTCGACCGACGTCAGCGACCGATATCGGTCAGCTTCGCACTGAGCGCGCGATAGTGGTGTATAGCACGTCAGCGCACCGACGCGCGCGCGCTGACGAGCGAGACCGACGCGCGCCATCAGCAGCGGCGCGTAGCAATAAATCTGCCGCGGACGTCAGCGTCGCTGTGCGGTGCCCCATAGAGTATTGTGTTTATTCGTACGCGCGACCGACGTCAGCGACCGATGTCAGCGTAGGAGGAAATCAAGCCTAAGATGTGAAATAAGAGATCGAAAGTTAGCGCAACGCCGTCGAGTTTTAGAAATAAGGGGAAAGGGATGAATGACGAAGGGCAGCCGCGAGTAGAAGCTGATCAATAAGCCAATAGAAACAACGCTTTGTAGCATACAAAGAAGTCGATACAACTATCGCCATTATATTTTCGGCGTGTAAACTTCTACGAAAATTTAGTGATAGAAATAGTGTTATATGGATGGTTCGGAAACTACGATGCCCTCTGAATAGGAATTACGCAGCTGCTTCCACGTTTACGACACGTAAATGGCGTAATGTGTTTTCCGTGATGTGCAATGTTATTATCATTATTTTGGGAAGACGGGCCCACTTGGGCTATAATATGTCAAGCAACCAGTTAGGACCTGGTACTAAAAAACTTGTTCCATTGCTATCGAAGAAATTATTAGCTATCGACTATTTTCTCGCTGAGAAATAAACATAATATAACTAATATTATAAAGAGAAAAGATTTGATTGTTTGTTTGTTTGTTTGCATTGAATAGGCTCCGAAACTACTGGACCGATTTCCAAAATTTTTTTACCGTTAGAAAGCTACATTATCTCTGAGTGACATAGGCTACTTAATTTTTACCGCGGGAAAATACCTTTTCCTATGGGAAAATTAATTTATCGCGGGCGAAGCTACGGACGGAAGGCTAGTAAGGCTGGGTAGTATAATAAGATAGATGTGGGTCGGAGGGTTTTGAAGTAAAACATTTGTCACTAATATCACTTTATCACTTATAACATTTTAATCGCAAGTATGAAAAAATCAACGGGTCGTCGTCATATTTTAGCGATAAGGCCGCCCATTAATACTTTATATACCACGTCATTAAGTACTTGTTTTCCTGCAATGTTAATGTATTCTTTGTGGTGTACATAAAGAGTCATTGTATTGTATTTTCAGAGAAAGGTATAGTGTTGCCACATACCTAAAGAAAACTTACATACATATGTATATTAATACTCCGTTCTTTTTGAAAACTTTCTACTAGTTTGTCGCAGCTACAAGAGCTATCATAGATAAAATGAGAACAAACAGCGGTCATTTTACTCCGCAGAGCGAGTAGTCGCCCGTCGCACTTGCACACTCGCTTGAAACTCCGCCACTAAACTATTGTATTGTGTTATTCGCCAACTCGTATCTAATTTCTGGCACTGCTCGCTTCTCGTTATCTTCGGTGGTGGGACAAGTGCCTACACGAAGAATAGAAATGTCCCACGAGCCAAACAGCCATATTTATTTCTTCAGTTTATTCGGTAACGAAGTTAATTACTCATAAAGTGGATAATTGCTGAAATTATGATCCAAAACTGGTAAATATCATAATTTATGAAAACGCAAAACATGTGCGCAGTAGCGACATGTATTTTTTAAGAAAATAAATACTATGTGATTTCTGTTCCTCGTATTCTATATAATTATATTCCTTAGGATCTTAGATCATCATCATCCCATCCTATATACGTCTCACTGCAGGGCATAGGCCTCCTCTCAGAATGAAAGGGCTTGGGCCGTAGTTCCCACGCGGGCCCAGTGCGGATTGGGAACTTCACATACATCATTGAACACCATTGATCTTAGATAATTTTCAAAATTCTCACGGAACAAAGCCAACTTTGTTTTAGTTTTCCACGGGCATAGCCTCGAACATAAGTTGGTTAAAAATATTTTAACATTATTATTTGGTACCTTTACTAGTTTTTGTGCGATGGTGTTCCGCTTAGTATGCCGTTGTGTGTACAACACACAAACACATATACATTATTTATTGAATCAGGCGTTACT
Organism: Archips crataeganus; assembly: GCA_947859365.1. NCBI lineage: Eukaryota > Metazoa > Arthropoda > Insecta > Lepidoptera > Tortricidae > Archips > Archips crataeganus. The sequence continues at coordinate 11,010,117 of OX402067.1, read as the reverse complement.
TTGCGGAGGTCCATATTAATGAACTAAAACAATTACTTTGCTCACCCGCGTCCTTACAATAGTTACGTTTATGCAAGAAATGTGCGTTCATGCAGTTCTTCCACCTCCACACTGTACGAACACACACAAATCACATAAACCCAACCATCACCACCACCAAGCTACACTGACGCGTTTCGAACTCAACCAGAGCTCATCTTCAGAGTTACCACAACCGTATGCTATGCTACCAAATGTTAAAATGTTATGTGTGTGTTCGTACAGTGTGGAGGTGGAGGAACTGCATGAACGCACATTTCTTGCATAAACGTAACTATTGTAAGGTCGCGGGTGAGCAAAGTAATTGTTTTAGTTCTTTAGTACATATACATAAGCTTCGGCGCGTTGTAAAATGTATGTTGCTGCAACAAGCTTTGCGAGGAAGATTAATCGTTTGCTAGCGACATGCGCCAGGGATGTGGGATGTACCAGTTTTCTGGTACACATTGTGTGTACCATTTGGCCTGTTCCATGTCATTAGCAAATTTATACGTATAGCAACAAGACCGCTTGATGTACAGTCGCCATCATAAACGTCGGAGAATTCAAGATAGTCAAATATGTCTATATAATGGTAGTTAAACATGACCGTGTTGTTAATCGCTCGCGTACGTGCGCGTTGATATTTTTAACCACCTTGCCTGCTCCGTCCGATGTTTATAATGGCGACTGATCGGTTAGGGTAAAGTGATACTATTATTTGTTTAACCTTATAATGCTTTTTGCCGGGTAGTTGGACCGTGGCGAAAGGGAGATCCTGTCGGATTATTCATCTACCGTCTTACTTGAGTGTGTGCCTCCAAGCAGCAGTAGCTACTCGAAGAGTTGTTTCGATTTAGGGAATAAGATAACTGAGGAAAACACGGCGCAAGAAGAATAACATGATAATTTTCAAGCATCTGTATTATTTTTGGTGTGGCATGTGTCTACAAGCCACGCTGGTCATATAATATCAGACGATCCACTGGTTCATTTGCCTTCCTTGTCCTATATAAGTAGAAGGAATCTGTTTTACGAGTATTCAACACCAAGGCATAGTTAGGTAGGTTTTACTGAAAAAAATGTTGTGAGGGCTATCTGTACCAAAAATGTTGGTACCAATTTTAACATCCCTAACAAAGAGTGGAGATTTAAAAAAAATTTTGGTAGTCAGTTTTTAGAAATAATACCCATCTTTGAAGAGCGTTTTAAATAAGTACCGTAAAGGAAGTTCAGCGCCGTTCGCAAGACTGGCACTTTGCTTAATTTAGGACCATTTCGTGATGTACGCATTGTTTAAATTTTATTCTTGCCTTGTTTCAATTTGTATATCACGAATAAATATTTTCTTTTTTTCGTAGTTAAAGTTGTCAATTAATTTTCAATCGTATGTTAGTAACGACAAAATTTTCGTATTTTCGCACTAATTTTTGTTTTTATATCAATGTGAAATTATCCAAGGATTTAAAAATAAATTACACAGAGGCTCGAGTTTTTATTCATTTTGCAAAATATAGGGTTGTCGAAAAAACGTCGATTTATTTGAATTGTGTTAAAGCTCAGGCTTCATTGTCCAAAAACCGGCAATATGTGGTAAAAATGATTCCCATTTTTTATAAAGAAAGTAATAAATCTCCAATAGGCTCTAATACAAACAAACACAATGCAAGCAATTTCGTCGGCAATACAAGTAATTACTGGCAGCAATATTTTTGCCGAACAAAACATGTTTTCATTCGGCCATCTTAATAAGGGCGAGTTAATAAGACCGAGACTCGGGTTATAGGGCTATTGTGACTTTTTGTGACTACAAATAGCTGATTAGTGTATTAGATAAAAAACATAAAATATGCTCAATGCCTGTGGTGTATGTTTTTGGGTACAAGGAACCTTATCGAACGACGTTCGCGTTTAGAAGTCACATTTGAAATTTTAATCCAATTTACGTTCACTATCAAGGAAATAAAAAATACGGTGCTTAGGTTATTTTTTACCCCAGAAAAATGGTTATGTCTGGAGAAACAGCTAGTTTAAAAAAATATAATAAAAAAATGACGACCTCAATGAAGTATTTATAAGGCACTGGGCGCTCGCTACCTTGCATCGATCTAAAAATATAGAATTTACATGACCTTAAATACTGTTGTCTGACTATGCTTTTTATTATTTGCATTTTACTTTATTTTCAATTTTTATTTTTATTTTTTACTTTTACATACATAAATATTGTGTAATGAATGGTTTATACCTAAATAAAGAAATTATTAGTATTAAAACAATCCATTTACATTTTTGGAAAACGATTAAAAGGACTTGATGTTAATTAAATTGCGCACAGCCCTAGTAAATGGCACTTGGCCGAGTTAAACGAACTAATCCAGTGCTCGATGCGATTAAATTCTACCGAGAGCGCCGGATAGTTCCGTTCCGGGCTATTGGATCACCGCATAGTTGAACCTGCTGCATATTTCTGTCGCCCTGGTATTTCCTACCGTAAAACGTGGAACCACAGTTTATGTTAATAATGGTTCTGTGAATCTTATGACCTCGCGAGTTTAAGAGCCGTATCGCACTGGCGATTTGCGAACGCGCAGCGTGTTCGCCGCGAGCGCGCAAGACGGATTCGCTGCGAATGCACAACGTATTCGTCGCGAATGCGTAACGATTCCATCGCGAGCGCGCAGCGAGTTCGTCGTGTCTATACTTAGGGCTGGAACCGCGAGGAACTAACGACGAACTAAAGAGACCCATAATTGATGAAAAAGCAAATTGGATAAAAAAATAAGCTGCCCAAATTACTAATTCCACGCGGACGGAGTCGCGGGCAAAAGCTAGTATTTTATAAATTTCTACTGTTTTGGCTGTTTGTGCCTGATTGCCTTGGTCTTGGAAGAAAATTTAACTTTATGCACTAGAGCATAAAAAGCCATTTTATGCGGCATTCTCTCGATATAAATAACAGCTTTACGAGCATGAGAAGTAAAAACATATTCTGCATTAACATTGACGGTAATTATCCCGACTAAAAACTTAAAACATACTTCCGTCATTTGATGTAAAATGACGTCATTTGACTATTTCCTCGGGACTATTTCCAATTTCCGCGTCACCCCTGAATATCCAATTCTAATTTCCCTGCAGCTTGAATTAACCAATCGGCAACTTCCTACAGAATCGGTTCGACTGAAAGGCTGCTTCACCAGATTGGCAGTTTTTAAACACTAAGTATTCAAATATTATTCCTCATCATTTCACCTCCTGGGAGATTTCTAATGCGGTGACTGCAAGCTTGAACTAAATGCTATTCGGTTTCTTTTGTGAAAACATAAAATAGGACCATCATCATCATCCCACTGCAGGGCATAGGCCTCCACTCAGAATGAGAGAGCTTTAGCCGTAGTTCCCACGCGGGTCCAGTGCGTGTTGGGATATTCACACACACCAGTTGATTTCTTCTTAGCTGTGTGCACAATTCTTCACGAAGGTTTCCTTCATCGTAAAGCTCAGAGTAAAATTCAAATGTAATTTCACACATAAATTCCACAATACTTGACACCAATTTTTTCTAACTCTAAAATACTTCATACATTTATTGTTTAAAAAAAACAGTTAGAACAAAATATCCGTGAGTATTCCTAATAACACATCGAAGTTAACGGAAATAAAAAAAAACAAGGTTCCAAGTAGGATAATAAGAAGATATCCCTTTCTTACCGCTTGTACCGAGACAATAGACTCTACCTATACACGCCACGTCAACGCGAGCTTGCTTAATTACAGCCACGGAAGGTAATGGCTGCTGGCAAATTGTTTGCTGTGATTATACACTTGTCATCGAGTGAGCGCGTAGGCGGTGGGAATCCTGGCACATCAGTACCTCTACCATGAGTTTACAGTAGTTTACAATGACCGTACTCGCTAGCGACGGCGTAAATGATTTGTATGGAGAATTGTACTTCCGTAAGTGACCGCTAGAGGCGCTGTACAATTCTCCATACAAATAATTTACGCCGTCGCTAGCGAGTACGGTCACTGTGAACTATACCTCTACCATGAGTTACACTAGTTTACAGTGACCGTACTCGCTAGCGACGGCGTAAATGATTTTGTATGGAGATTTGTACTTCCGTAAGTGACCGCTAGAGGCGCTGCACAATTCTCCATACAAATAATTTACGCCGTCGCTAGCGAGTACGGTCACGTAAACTAGTGTAAACTCATGGTAGAGGTACCGACTCTAGATTTGTGTCGGGATTCATCATCTTATGACGGTAACTGGCTCTCTGTGGCTTCGCTCCCGAATAATAATAGGCTAGACGACTAAAAAAAACTGTTTAGTCCGTCAGTTAGATTACTAAAAAATATTGTACACGTAGTTTTCTTTTGTTTGACAAACAAATAATGACGAGGATACAGTGCTTAGAAGTTTCGAATGACGTCACTATATGGCACATTTTTTACCTAGGAGTGACGTCACAAGCCCCCACTACGGAAGTTTGATGATCTATGCCTTTGTCGATTTTTAATAATTTGATAAACCAAATACGTGATACGTGTCCCATATTTTTCCATAATCTAACTGACGGACTAAATAGAATGACATATTTTTAACCCAGTCGTCATCCCTATTATTATACTCAACGGGACTTATCACGCAAATAATATTTACCTCTACGTTCCGGCCACATTGCATTACGTGGTCACGAGTTCGCTCCCGAATCCTAATTAATGTTAAAAATTCTTAGTTTATCCGTTACTCTAGTACATATAGAATAGAATAGAATAATTTTATTTCAGGCTGCATGGGCCCATAAAAAAATACCTTATTGACTAACATACATATTTATATTATACTTAATTAACAACTTAATTACTAGCATATATAACACAAGCTTTGCTTACTTTGAGACTAAGTCAATAGGGATAGTGACGCCATTAAAAAAATAATTCGAAGACACGACTCCAGTAAAAAAACGCTTCATTTTAGTCCTGAAAACCAGATTAATTTTCGTTTAACTGCAAAATTAGATTTTTTGTTGCTTTAAAAGAAATAAATAGTTAGTTGATTGAGTTGGCCAACAAGTGACGTCATAAGTTGCTATTGCCATTCAAACTCTATGGGAGAAATGTGTTTTGACAGCTCATAAAAAGTACGTCAGTTGATCAACATCCCTATTGCTGTGAATTGCCACGTGATATTTATTTTATTTATTTACTCACATTATCACACGTTCGTTTAAATAAATTTGCAAATAAATAAATTTCATTTCATTTCATTAAACAGCGCTATAACAAACAGGATAACTTGGTCGCAACGTCCTAAATAAAATCAGCGGGCTTTTTCTCTTGCATTACAACCCCAGTACCGTAATGTTTTGTTTTTCAATTTGTGGTACCCATGGAAGTAATAAGTAGTACGTACAACGGGAATGAGCTGTTGTCGCAAAATTGAAGCCGAACGAGAGCTCAGTAACTGCACCTCTTATCCCTCTCTGGCGATGGTTGATTGGTTGGATGGTTCATGTGGGGTTGTCAGGTCAGGTGTCCGTATTTCATACAAATAAAAGAAAACCTATACACCAATCGCAAAATTTTTGCGTTAATAAGGCTTTACACGTAGTAACAAATAATATTGCTTTAAAGTGTCGGTAATAAATTATTATTTATATTTAGAAACATTTTAGAAGTAAATGTTTTTACTTCATTACATTACATCAATCGCATATTGTTCTACAAAAAACGAAAGGATTGAAATCATCTTAACTCTGGCAACCCTTAAGTCACTGTTAGAACGGGACACAGCGTTCAGTGGTTGCCCTCTCACTCGGCTTCAACAAGACTCAACAAGACTCTTACGACCTTAGTATAAGGTTTTATTTTCTTTATTTTAGCTGCAAGATGCAAGATAGAGCTCATTCCCGTTGTACGTAGTACTTATTACTTCCATGGTGGTACCTTGGTAATACCACATAGTTCCTGGGACCTGAAATGTTACGGTTCGTGTTCAAGCAAAGAGGTTACTTACTTCAACTCGATTAAAAAAGTTCGCTTTTAAAGTTTATAAAGAAATTTTACTGCAATAAGACTGCAATTTAACTTTTATTATGCTTCAACATTGAACTTGTAATAAAATTTATTTATTACATTTAAAATGCCTCATGGAATTTTGCGGTTTATGCCGCGGCCCTGCCATTTGTTTTTGATCTGCTTTGGCAAAGTCAATGGAATCTCAGTCCATACAAAATAATAGGGACTTTTATTTTAAAATATGTGGATATTTGATGGAACTGATGTTTCTTAGAACTTTATTTGTTACCTTACAAATGCGGTGAAAAACGTATGTTTCACGTGATAAATTACGAAGCTCAACTCAAAAATTCTTCGACTTCCAGCTTCTAATAGAGCCTCGTTCATAATTCCTTACAGTACAATGTGCTATGCTACTACTGTTACTTGTACTCTAACTACAACTAGACGATGAACTGTCAAAATATGTATCTTTATTCAAGGTTTCTTACGACGGTTAAAACTGGGCTAGCGGCTTGTTACTGCTCGGGCCAACCATGAAAATTTTACATGTCATAATTTATTCCGCGACAGAACCGTAAATAAGTAAAACGTGCACCTCTTACAACCCTCTTCTGCCCTGGTACACATACAACAATAACACAAATCCCGCTAGAATATTCCGAGTGGCTGCGTTCACAGAAACTCTAATAAAGAGACTAAGTTATGCCTTCGTAGCCATGGGACCCTGGTAATCCGTAATCCTTATTATAATAAAAACATGACAGAAATGCTTTGGTACAAAGTTGTGGGCTCATTTTGTTTGGAGTTTCTCATACATTTTTGTTGACATTGTCTTTTGCTTATTGTATAGAAAAATAAAGTCGTCAAAGTTTTCAGTAGGGGGCAGATTTATATGCTGCCTTCAATTTTAAACATCGTGGCGGAACGGAGGACTTTTGCGGATTGATTTGTCTAAATCTCCTTGAGATAAAAAACTCTGATAGGCTACGACGCCTTTTTTAATGTGTTAATAATTCAACCTAATAGACCCTTGAGCCTGTAAGACGTAAAACGCCAACCCAAAATATAATGTTAAGCTTGGGAGGCCATAGATCGAACCAATATTATACTAGAAATATTTAGGTACTTAACTAAATGTAAACAATGTAGAACATGAACAACCAACAGTTATGGCGTCGGGTTAACCAGCCAAATGCAATATTTGTAAATGACTATCACGCGTCGCATTATCGACTCTTTAGTTTAGTCGCTTAATAAATTATCGATGTACTCTTTAGTTTATTCGCATAATAATTTATCATGCGATTAAATTAAAGAGTACGTCGATAATGCGACGCATCAAAGTCAATTACAAATACTGCTGTCGTAAGGAAAAGGGGCACATCTAGCATTTTTTGTGAAACAGAAAAAGCCTAAGTGCACACTTGTTCTTTGTAAACTTATGCCGTTTCTGTTTTGAGTAAGTTTGCAGTTGTGCCTTTTATGAACACGACGGCAGTATATTGCATTTGACTGGTTAACCCACACACTGTTGGTGTCGAATTACATTAATTCTCAGTGAGAGCTGTCGAGGAGGAAGATGCATGTTATTTATAAAAATTTATTATATTTCTGTTTGTTTTCCAAATAAAACTATAAAACTATAAAACCCGACGCCATAACTGTTGGTTGTTCATGTTTGTTTACATTTAGTTAAGTACCTAAACATTTCTAGTATAGGACACCACGGCACAGATTATTTAATAGTTACTACGCAGTGACCACGGCTTCTCGCCTTACGACCGATATTATCAAATCAATCCAGTCTAATGGACTCTGGTCAAAAAAAATCGTCGGAAGTCCACTTTTTTTTGTTTATCAGAGACTGAACCCTAACAGAATCCTCTTCAGGGCGGGTCGAAAGGGCCTCATTAACAAGGCTTATTAAGATTAATATGGCGGGCATTCGTTACAATTAGGATGACAGTTGACATACATTTGAACGTGATGGAATAAACCGCGGAGATAGACTGTTACATTTTTTTAACTGACTTCAAATAAGGAGTTCTTTTCTTCTGTATTTTTGTGATTATCGAGAACCTCAATAAATGCGGTTCGTTGAAGGAAATTCTTTCACAAAGGTAATACAAGAATTTAATACGAGCTTTTTTATTATTGTATCTACTTGCATTGTCATCCAAACTACTAGGGGCGTTCAATAAAAAGTGAGAATGAGCATGTTATAAACAACTTTTACTAAATGTCATTTTATTTTTCGACATAGTCACCTTTTAGCATAATACACTTAGTATATCTTTTTTCTAAACTTAAAATTCCATTTTTAAAAAAGGTCTCATCTTGAGTACTTAAAAAATCTTGTACTGCAGCGACTACCGCGTCGTCGTCTTCAAATTTCTGGCCTCTCAGGTATTGTTTCAATCTCGGAAATAGGTAGAAATCACTGGGAGCGATATCTGGTGAATACGGAGGATGCTTAAGGATATCGAACCCAGCATCACGAATTGCAGCCATTGCAACGGCGGACTTGTGTGCCGGGGCATTGTCCTGGTGGAACAGCACAACTTTCGAGAGTTTACCTCGCCGTTTTTCGCGGATCTCATTGCGCAATGTTGCTATTTGTTTGGCGTATAAAGTGCCCGTAATAGTGGCTCCATGCTCGAGATACTCAATCATTAATACCCCTTTACCATCCCAAAAAACAGAGCCCATGACCTTACCGGCAGATGGGCTCACCTTGAATTTCTTCGGAGTTGGAGATGATGGCCTTTTCCATGTCATAGACTGCAGTTTCGTTTCAGGGTCGTAATGATGGAGCCATGTTTTTCGTCCATTGTTATAAATCGCGCCAAAAAAAGTTCCCGGTATTGCTGCATCAGGTTCAAAGCTTCTTGACAAATCTCTAGTCTAGTTTGTTTTTGCGTGTCAGTAAGCATTCTTGGTACCCAACGCGCAGATACCTTTTTCATACCCAAGCGTTCATGTAAAATATTATGCACGCTCCCCGTTGAAATCTTTACATTTTCAGCAATAAAACGAACTGTGACACGACGATCCGCCAAAACTGAGTTTTCTACTTTTTTCACAATTTCTTCAGTTACTGCTGTAGTAGGGCGTCCGGAGCGGGGGTCGTCCATTGTCGATGTTCTTCCACGTCTAAATTCGGCGCACCAACGTGCGACTGTCGAATACGGAGGAGCATTAGACCCTAAAGTGTCCCGCAAATCCAAATTGACTTGGTCCGTAGAAAAATTTTTCAAATACAAGTATTTGATAACGGCGCGCAGTTCAATTTTCTCCATTTTCGCTAACGTACTCAATAGCATTGCAAAGAAATTACCGTATATTTTTTTAAACAAAAGACTGAGTTTTTTTTTCATAGCAATCAGCTAGATAGATTAGCTTTACCGGCCAGTATTTAATTTCGTAATATTAAAAGAGTTTACATCTCATCCTCACTTTATATTGAACGCCCCTCGTACATATCTGTACATACCTTTCAAGTCAATCAGATGACAAGAATTTATAGGAAAAATTTAACTAGCAAGATTTGACCTAAACAAACACAAAAACATATTGCAAGTTATATAAAAGCTTGTAAAATAGTAATCACATTGAATAACCAACAATAATATATTATAATATTTTGTATGATTTATGTAGAACCATTTCCTAGGTCATCAAAACAACAAATTTCGCCCCTGACGCGAAAAACAATAGAGTTTAAAACGTTCATTTGAGACATAACTTTGAAAAGAACTCATTATTTCGAGGAGGGCTCGAGTGTTCTCCGTATGAAATATGGCTTTGTGGTATACGCCACACAACAGGGGTCGTAATGAGTCAAAATGCCATTTTGAGAACAAGTTATTTTTTCGTGTTTTGTTTTGCATTGCCATCGTATATGCCAAGTTCTGACTGTTTATTGTACTCATACAATATTTATATGCAACTATCTTAGACTAAAAGTAGGTACATTCATCATCATCATCAGCCCATGTTCGTCCACTGCTGGACATAGGCCTCTCCCATGGCACGCCACTGAGCACGATCCTCAGCCACTCTCATCCAGCTTTTGCTAGCCGCCTTGCGAAGATCATCGCTCCACCGAGTCTGAGGACGTCCCACGCTACGTTTGCCGATCCGTGGTCTCCACTCAAGAACTCGTCTACCCCAACGGTTATCGGTTCTTCGGGTTATATGGCCTGCCCATTGCCACTTCAGCGTGCTAATGCGGTGGGCTATGTCGATAACTTTGGTTCTCTGTCGGATCACTTCGTTATGAATTCGATCTTTTAGAGAAACTCCGAGCATAGCCCTTTCCATAGCACGTTGAGCAACTTTAAATTTGTGGGCCAGCCCTACAGTGAGGGTCCATGTTTCGGCACCGTATGTCATGACGGGTAGGACGCACTGATTGAAGACTTTCGTCTTTAGACTCTGTGGAATTGGCGACGTGAAGACTTGACGCAGTTTCCCATACGCTGCCCATCCCAGCTGTATTCTTCTGTTGGCCTCTTTCTCGAAGTTGTTTTTACCCAATTGCATAGTTTGCCCGAGGTAAACATACTCCTTAACAACCTCGAGAATATTGCCTTGAACTGCAATTGGTTCCGGACTTACATGTTCATTGAACTTAACCTTGGTTTTATCCAGGTTCATCCGAAGACCAACGCGTTAAGAAGAATCAGCTAGGTCATTCAGCATATGTTGCAAATCTTGCAGCGTTTCCGCCACGATGACGATGTCATCTGCAAATCGCAAGTGTGAGAGGTACTCACTATTTATGTTAATGCCGCGCCCCTTCCAGTCCAGCGTCTTGAACACATCCTCCAATACATTTGTGAACAATTTGGGGGATATAACGTCCCCTTGTCTCACACCACGATGCAAGGGGATAGGTTCAGACTGCCGATTCTGGACTTGGACGGCCATAGTAGCGGCGTTGTACAGACCTCTCAACACTTGGATGTATCGCCAATCGACTTGGCATCGCTGCAAAGATTCCAGAACAGACCAGATCTCGATCGAGTCAAAGGCCTTTTCAAAGGACTTTTAAGTAGGTACATTAAGAAAAATCGATCGATCGAATCGATTGATTGATCAAATCGATTGATCGAGTCAAAGGTCTTTTCAAAGGACTTTTAAGTACGTACATTAAGAAAAAGAAAATGTACATAATAATCTCACTAGCTTTTGCCCGCGACTCCGTCAGCGTGGAATTAGTAATTTGGGCAGCTTATATTCTTTATCCAATTTGCTTTTTCATCAATTATGGCTCTCCTTAGTTCCTCGATATAAAAAAATTACCCCCCCAGACCCCCCCCGCACGCACCCCCCAAACCCCCCGCTCACCCGCGTTCACATTCACCATCGTACTCCCAAGTCAAGCGTGCCTAGCGTGATGATATATAGCCTATGTCCTTTTTCAGGCTCTAGACTATCTGTGTACCAAATTTCATTTGAATCGGTTCAGTAGTTTTAGTGTGAAAGCGAGACAGACAGACAGACGGAGTTACTTTCGCATTTATAATATTAGTTAGGATACGTGGCCACTTAAATATGCTCTAAAATCGAAATGGCGGCTGACGGTCAATAAAGCTATACATGCTTTGTATCTTGTATCCCAAGAACGGATCGGATTAAAAACAATGAGCTGCGCTCAAAAACTCATTCTGCTAACATTGGCATAAAGATGGTTAGTTGAAGTGGGACTGTGGGCTGGACATGTCTGACGAATGAACTCAGAACATCGGGCCAAAGTTGCCACGGAATGGGTCCCTACCGATGGATATCGAAATAGAAACAGGCCGAATCGGAGATGGAGGGTATACCTAGGTACCTGTCACGTGGGATGGTGGGAACTTGCGTTTGATTGGCGAAAGTGGAGCAAGAGAGAGGCCTTTGCCCAACAATTGAACATAAAACATCTAATCTTCTTCTTCTAATACATAAAAATCTCATGTCACGGTGTTTGTTACCGCACTACTCGGAAACGGTTTGACCTATATTTATGAAACTTTTTCTCTATATTCGGTAGGTCTGAGAATAGGTCGTAGGCTATTTTTTATGCCTCTATTCTTCGCGGACGGAGTCGCGGGCAACAGCTAGTCTAATATATAAAAATCACGTGTTTAGTTGTTTGTTATTGAACTCCTCCGGAACGGCTTGACCGGTTTTTATCAAATTTTTTCTCCATTTTTGGTAGACCTGAGAATAGGTCGTAGGCTATTTTTTATATCCCTAGATGATATGTTGATGTTTGTATTGTCTGTCGAATTTAAGCTTAAAGAAAAATTATAATAGTTACTTGAAATATATACCTAGATTATAAGATGCCTTACCTTAACGCATGATTTATTACATTTGGTAAAGTGTGTAGTGTCACTCTACGGGACAGGCCTAGCCTAGTGTAGGTGATATGGGAAATTTTTTTTATGTAAGAAGTCTGTCGCAGTGCCATATTTTTTTAGATTGTTTCAATTTATTCATAAAATGTAAATTAATTAACTTTATCAATAAATTTATTCTATTCTATTCTATTCTATTCTATTCTATATATGAAAAACAACGTTTGCGGGGTCAGCTAGTAATAATGTAAAAAAATAATAGTACTTACTTACAGCCCAAAATAAACAGAGCTTGTACAAATTGGGGTCTTGGATACACATACACGAAGATAAAACATTATTTTGCTTTTGGAACGATGACGAAGAACATAATATAACAAAAAACACTATCTAAATTTACAGCTTGAAATAACCCGTTTCGCATCATTGTCAAAACAACTTGAATTAAGTAACAGAAGCTTAATAAGTGCTACGACTTATTAGGGTTTGAACGCTGCGGCGTAGAGGGTCTACAATCGCTACGCCGTAGAGGCTCGAATTTACGAATTTGAATTCGCATAATTCGCATCGAATTTATTTTATGTTGGACTAGCATTTGCCCGTGTTTCCGTTTGCCTGAACCACATCTATCTGTTGATTTGAAAAGGTGTATCATGTATCTAGATTTTGAGATTTTGCCAAAGAAATAGCAGGTTAAAAAGTAGCATTATGAATTGTTCCAGAGACGCAGCTATCTGTGTATCAAATTTCATCCAAATCCACCAACTATTTTAGTAGAATCAATTTCAAAAACTGTTATATACGCGACGCGGCCCTAGTCAAAATAAATTTTACATTCACTCGATAGCCTTTTAAGGAACCCTAAAAACTTTTCTAATTTTGCATAAGCGCTCCCGCAAGTAAGAAGTTCTGTCTGAAGATAAAAGACAACAAACAAGTGTGTTGCCAGTTTTGAGGGAGATAAGGTTCTATGTAATGTATGTAGGTAGACTTATCGTTATGGTGGGACATATTTATTTTTTCTTTTTATAAAGTTTTACACAAACCCAACTTGATTAAAGAAGTGTAAAAGCGTCTGGTCGACGCCACTGGAGACCAAAAGGCTGGCAGCTATCTCCCTCAACGAATCTCCATCGACATTCAACGAGGGAATGCTGCCAGCCTTTTGGGTACGATGACACGGAGGACTTTTTTAGGCTTAGTCTAGTACCTAGTTTTTAAGTTAGATATTTAGTTTATAGTTAAGTTTTAATTATTTTTATTGTTTCTTAATATTTGTATTCTATGAATAAATGTAATTTATATAAATAAAACAAATATTTAATGGGGGCTCTCATGCAGAACGATGTGAACGTGGCGACCAGAAATACGTGATTTTTTTGCCGTTTTTATTGCCTATGTGCGAAGCGGGTGGTGGGGGTACAGAAAAAGACAACATGGCAAAAATTGGAATTAAATGGGAAGGAAATTTTGACAACGCTACGCGGCGCCACCGTCGTGCACGTAGCCAATAGATAATGGTACGGAACCCTTCGTGCGCGAGTCCGACTCGCACTTTACCGGTTTTTTCTTGATATTTGTATTTTTGGTTTAGATTTTAAATGTAAACTATGTTTTTGTTTCAGATAGCCTGAACTCTTCCTGGCATGGCGCTCCGCTTGTGACGGCTCGCAGCGGCGCTAGTGTCACGGGGCCCGCCGCCCGCGCCGCTCGGCTCAACGCTGGCGAAGAAAACCGTCAGGATGGCCGACCCCGACGCATTCGATGACGAGGTATGGAATGAATACGTCTTTTTTTTTTTTTTTTTTTTTATGATATAGGAGGCAAACGAGCAGACGGATCGCCTGATGGTAAACGATTACCGTCGCCCATGGACACCTGCGACACCAAAAGAGTCACAAGTGCGTTGCCGGCCTTTTAGGTAGGAGTACGCTCTTTTTTTGAAAGCTTGAAGGTCATATCGGTCCGGGAATACCGCAGCAGGAACCTCATTCCAGAGCTTTGCTGTGCGAGGCAGGAAATTTCTGGAAAAACGCACAGTAGAAGACAACCAACCATCCAGATGGTGAGGATGGAAGTGTTGTCGCGTAGGGCGGTGGCGGAAGGATGCGGCAGGGATCAACCCGAATAACTCCTCGGAGCACTCTCCGTTGTACATGCGATAGAAGATGCACAGTGAAGCTACATCTCTACGCAGCGCCAAGGAATCAAGCCCATCAGAAGTTCGTCTTAAATGGAAAATCCCACAGTGTACGAGAATGTAACTCTATCATTTGAAAGTCACTTTGATGTGTCCTATCAAACAGTTACCAATTGATGGATAGGTCATACACTTGCGTACATCAGCTAACATCTATTTTACCTACTTTTAGTTTTTGTAAGGTAAACGTACCAATGCTCGACACCTCACCGCCCAGTAGATGGCACCCATCTGTCACCTCTCTTACTATGACAGATTAAGATTGAAGGTGTCATGTATTTAGTTCAGTGTGGAGCACGGGAATGTTTACCTTACTTCATGGCGTCTCAGCCCTATTGATGCAAAAAATTCGCTGCGCGCTCGCGGCCACCACGCCGCGCATTCGCTTCTAATTAGGGTTGCCACCTTTACAAAACCGGCCAAGAGCGTGTCGGACACGCCCAAGGTAGGGTTCCGTAGCCATTGCGAAAAAATCAAGTAATATTTTTCTAAGGATTTCGTATGTGTACGGAATCATCCAAGTTTAGGTATGTTTTATACCTTAGGCTACTATTTACTCTTAAACTACAAATAATATCCAAGCAATCTTAGCCGCTATAATTTTCCTAGTAAATTTGATATATTTACTACCATTCTGAATTTTTTCAAATTTTTCCACCCAACAGTTTAGATTTTAGAGGGGGGGGGGACGGTCGATTTTAATGAAAATTTTCGCTTTAAAGTTGAATATTTCGCAAACAGATCACTGAATAGAAAAATCATGATAGCAACCCCACAATGGTTTTAAAAGACCTATCCAGCGATACCCCACACTATAGGGTTAGTCGAGAAAAAAAAATCACCCCCCTTTACGTCTATGGGAGGTACCCTAAAAAAAATTGTTTTATTTTTTATTTTAACACTTTGTTGGCGTGAGTGATATGTATATTCATGCCAAATTACAGCTTTCTAGTACTAACGATCTCTGAGCTTAGCCGCGGACGGACAGACAGACGGACAGACATGACGAAACTATAAGGGTTCCTAGTTGACTACGGAACCCTAAAAACAGACCCAGCGATCACCGCAATTTGTACAATTTTCTGCCTTTACTACTTTGACTGACAAAACAAGTTCAATTAATGCATTACTGGAATTGATAACATTTCGCCTATTATTTTCCCTCAACCCATTGTAAGGCAACTGACGTCGTTGAAAAGTCGTTGCTTTGTACGAATTGAGGATACGTTGGTTGTCCGATGACTTTTTCTCGCCGCCCTGACATCGATGTTAAACCCGTAGCCCGGATATGCACTATTACCCACAGACTCCGGGTCGAAACCGGAGGGGAGGCAGCTCTACTTCTAATACCTCGCAAATCGCCAGTGTGATATGGCTCTAGTCTCAGCGCTGATTTCTAAATGTTTCAAAGAGTATTGACTAAAATTAATCAAATACTGCTAGACGGGTTATACACATTTTGTTTGTTTGTTCTCCTTTGGTCATGGCAAAAGTTCGCTCGTACCTAAAATACCACATTCCCAAAATAACAGATTTTTCAAAACACTACATACCTTTTTATTACATTCCCATTATACCAGATGTCCAAAAAATAAGACATTCCACCAAAAAAACCATTTCCTTGAGTAATCTTCGATTTTGTAATGTAGTGCAATGAGAATCTGGTAAGCTAGAAATGTTACCACATGTAATGTAGTACCTATTTTGAGATATCTGGCATTTTGGGAACGTGGTATTTTAGGCATGCGCGCAAAAATTAAGGGTTTTTAGCCAATATTTTGTGCTAAGTCCACGTCGGCGTGCGAGACGCCTGACTAGCTTTCAGCCCATTTAAATAAATATCAAGTTTGCTGATTCGGAGTCGCTAATTTTATGTCCACAGGACAGACAACTTTTGTTTCTTACCTTGTTTATGACCTACTTTACTTATATGGTTAACGTTCTAGGTTTCATAAACATAAACAACTCTTTATAAGTACTTTGTGGATATTTGTTTTCGTGTGCCAACAAATACAGTCAACCGAGGATTGATTGGGTTTGGGTTTGATTTAACGTTTTGACCGTTCGGCTTTTGTTCCGAGTTATTGTGCATTCGATTGCTCAGCTCAGTACCTCTACCATGAGTTTACACTAGTTCACAGTGACCGTACTCGCTAGCGACGGCGTAAATGATTTGTATGGAGAATTGTACTTCCGTAAGTGACCGCTAGAGGCGCTGTACAATTATCCATACAGATAATTTACGCCGTCGCTAGCGAGTACGGTCACGTAAACTACTAGTGTAAACTCATGGTAGAGGTTCAGTTCGGTTGGTTGAGCTGGAGCGTAGATTACCTCAGTTAGTTGGTTTGATTGCTTTACAATAGAAAAAGTAAAATTGTACTATAGCTAAACCATTTACATGAGTCCTTGCCCGCGCGGTACAGGCGCTGGGGGTTATGACGACAAAGGGGCCGAGAGAGGTGCGGGTGGTGAGCGCGTGTTATTCAGTCAAGTTACTCTTTTATCGATATAGATGATTGTATAGAAACGCTATTTCATTTTGAAACTGCCCACATTTTCCACATTTTTACACTTTAATAAAGTCCGCCATGTCCGTTGTATTTGATCCTGTGACCCTAAATTTAGGAATGTCCGGTATGACGGTCGCCTCGGCCATCACTATTAAGGGTCGATCACACCGCTATTCAAAATACGCTGATGCATCTTAAGCGCAGTGACGTGACTCTTGCGTCACGTTTCTAACGCGTACCTTGTACATCCTTCCAGTCTTTTATACGCCCCACTGTAGGGCACAAGAACGTTCTCAGAATGAGAGTGTTTGGACAGTAGTTCTCCGATGGCATTAGGGAGACAGTAGGACCAGTTTGTAAAAGGGAAACAGCAACCGATATGGGTTGTAAAGATTGGAGAGACCTCTGCCCAACGGTTAGCGAAAACGCGCTGACGAAGAAGAAGGCATAATTTTGTCATTCATTCCAGATAGACAATTTCAGATCGTGTTTTAACTGGACCATTGTGGACGATATGCGTTAAAAATGTGACGTATGCATGAGGTAAGTCACACTAAGAGTAAATGAAGGGTCCACGGAAAGAACATGTCTAGTCACCTAAACAACTTTTTGAGTTATAGCGGTTTGAAAGTTGGTCATCACGAACAATTACTATGGTAACCATATCTTTAAAAGTGAAAAAAAGATATATTATTTTCAGATATCCCTATCTAATATAATGGTAAGTTATAGTGCTTTGCGAGCTTTACATTTAGATATTAAAATCTCAATTTTCAAAAAAAGTGACTAGATATGTTCTTTCCGTGGACCCTTCAAATTATTAAGGAATATGTTGTTGTGATCAGTACTACTATTAGGTATGTATATTGTTCCCTTACAGGGTAAATGTTGAAACTGTACTTACTACTTTTAGGTATGTATATTGCTGTTCCCTTACAGGGTAAAAGTTGAAACTGTACTTACTACTTTTAGGTATGTATATTGCTGTTCCCTTACAGGGTAAATGTTGAAACTGTACTTACTACTTTTAGGTATGTATATTGCTGTTCCCTTACAGGGTAAATGTTGAAACTGTACTTACTACTTTTAGGTATGTATATTGCTGTTCCCTTACAGGGTAAATGTTGAAACTGTACTTACTACTTTTAGGTATGTATATTGCTGTTCCCTTACAGGGTAAATGTTGAAACTGTACTTACTACTTTTTGAGATCTTCGTCACAGCATTTAATGCAATGAAGAGTTTGAGTAACTGCGTTTGTGGTGCCTCAGCGTATTTTTAGCAGCAGTGTAATCGTGCCTTAATCCGGTGTTTGGACGGGATAGATAGACGCTTTACGGACTTGCAATATCGAGGGAATGTCTTCAGCATTCCGATTAGTTAATTCCTAGGACGTATTGGAATTGGTTTAATGAAGTTTCAAATTTAATTAAACGCTCAGGTTCTGTGATATTTGCCCACTCAAAGCAATGGGGATGACGGGTTGACATACAATTAACCAACCCAACCATATACGACCAGATGGCCTAGTAGGTAGAGAACCTGACTACGAAGCTTGAGGTCCCGGGTTCGATTCCCGCGTCGGGGTAGATATTTGTATGAATAATACGAATATTTGTTCTCGGGTCTTGGGTGTTTAATATGTATTTAAGTATGTATCTATCTATATAAGTATGTTTATCCGTTGCCTAGTACCCATAACACAAGCTATGCTTAGCTTACTTTGGGACTAGGTCAATTGGTGTGAATTGTCCCGTGATATTTATATTTATATTTATTTATAAACCCAACCGTCATTAAATAATTTTCATTATTTATTTTATACTACTCGTAGTCCGTCTGCGAAGAATTCGTCAATCGCTATCCCGCAGGAACTGTGTAATTTTCCGGGATAAAAGTATCCTTTACGTTAATCCAAACATCTAAACACCCAAAAATCTTCAAAAACTTTCTCATTTATATTATAATACTGCTCATTTCAATAATAAGCTCTTTGTTTTTTTGCAGTTTCATTTTCGCCGTCTCAATCGCACGAGAATCGACCCCCAGGTGTTTTCTGTCGTATCGACTCTAAAATCACTTTTATCAAATCGCGCATGCAATCCTGATCGAAGAAGGGGTCCTACTAAAATTCTCGACCCCAGTTCAATCACGTGCCGGCAATATCACGTCGGGTGGATGGCGACTGAATATAACGCTTCGTGATATTCATACATACAAATAATTCAGAGCTATGTCCAGTTGGAAAGATTGCGGATTTTGACTCTGGTTATTTGAAATGAAAACTCTAGAGCGGCGACCGTCTGATATGTTATGCTGGCGGGGTACAGTCAACATCATAAATATATGTACGTTACCAAGACGTCAAAAATATCTATATACCTCTATGTTAAATTAAAGGTTGGTGTCTGAAGTTGGTGTTATGTATTTGAAGTGATGGGTGTTTAGATAGATATTTATGCCCTCGTCTGTACGATCGCGGAATGAAAAGGGTCGCCACCTTAAAGTCGACGTTTGCTTGTAGACAAGTTTTTGACGTCAAAGAATCATACGAAATTCCAATGATGATGATGATATTGACAAAAGCTATTTGGTTTGAATTTATCATCGTATTAGCGAATCGGAATTATCACTTCGTTTATGAGAGTATAAAGGCATTTCAAACTAATAAAAAGGTTTTAGCTCAACTATTCATAAGTCCAAGAATCATGGCGTCCCAGCCAGCCAGCAGCTTATAGGCGTGATATGAACTCGCTACGCGCTCGCAACGAAAACGTTGCACGCTCGCAGCGTGCTCGCTGCGCGCTCGAGGCGTACCTACACGCTACGCATTCGCCTCGCTTTTGATACGTTCGCAAATCGCCAGTGTGATATGGAGCACGTTCTAATCAATTACTAAAGAAAGAAAGAAATAAAGAAAATACATTTACAATGCATATGCTCGGAAAGTGCCTCTTGACGCGAGTCAACATATCTATAGAAAGTTAGTCATCCCAGCACACTTTCTCAAGTGTGAAAAAAAATTGTATGGATTTTACTTTCCACACGCGTGCGGAAAAGTAACTTTATAATTGCCAATTCTCAAAAAGTTGTGTCCAAACTAGTGTTTAAAAAATAAGACTACAGAGTTGTGTCTTCATAATTCAGCTTTGCACAAATAAGAAAATGTTTGATGCAACCAAATGAATATTTACTGATAAAATAAAAAAACAGATTGTTTTAATATTAAAACACACAAATTTTAATTTCGTCAAAAGTTTTGAAATAAAAAATTTAGTACTAAAATAATTAATTCCTTGAGTCCATTTCGGACCGTAAGACGTCTGCGCTTTCAGTGCGCGCGCATGGCGTAACACGAACCAATCATGTTTAGTTGTTTACCCGTTCGCGCCTGTCAACCAATGAGCTTTCAATGTGCGCGCATGGCGTAACACGAACCAATCACGGTTACCCGTTCGCGCCTGTCAACCAATGAGTTTTCAGTGCGCGCGCATGGCGTAACACGAACCAATCATTTTTCGTTCCGTTCGCGCCTGTCATGAAAACCCGCCACAGTAATGTTCATGAATTCAGTCCGGAGAATTAATTTAAGTTTAGTAAATTAAAATGGAGAGTTCAAGTGATGAATTTACATAGGACTTGACGCCGCCTGACGTCCTAGACGTCGTTTTCCGAAAATGTTTATGAGCGCACGCAGACAGAGAGCGGTCTGGAGTTCCGAGTTCAGAGTTCTGCGTTCTTTCGAATGTACTGTCGAGTCTCTTACGATAACGCACACAGCAGGCGACTGGAACTCTCGAGCGATGAAAACACAGAACTCTCAGAACGCGGAACTCGGTACTCCAGACCGCTCTCTGTCTGCGCGCGCTCTTAGCCCCAATTTTTTTCCTCGCTTAATGCATTGTAAAATATTGTATGATATACGTGTCGAAAGTAGGAAATTCCCAACTCATGTCGGCTAAACCAAACTCGCTTCGCTCGTTTGTTTAGATCTCCGCCATTCGTTGGGAATAGCCTACTTTCCGCACTTGTACCTATCATAAATAACTATTATTTACAACATCATAAGGCACATCATCAATATTTTTACAAAACAAAAGACAACACGAAAACTAAATATAGAATGTGTCATTGCGGTTGCAAATCGGACACTGGCTCAGCATAATGCTGAGGCGTTTAAAGCACCCCAGCGCTGATTTTCAGCCAGCACCGTTGGTGACACCCGGATCGCTGTTTAGATAGATAAATAAACTGCACACTAATAGCTACATAAACATAAGACTACATAACTACTAGTAACAACACTATCACGAAACGACGTTTCAGTGTACTATAAACTCGTATAAACGCACAGCGAAACCACAGACTTAGAATATAATAGCAGACTTGACATAACGAGTCCAAATAATGGAAAAAACGAACACATCTCTATCACACAAACACTTACCGGTGAATGGTTAAGCCTGGTATATTTCCATATGTAACACTTTCACAAAGGTAGGCACTACATTTCGCCATCTTTAAATCTAAATCAGTTCTAATTTTGATGAGAAAAACATTAAAAAATCTCAGTTTACCAAAAAATACGCTTGCAGCTTCGGCAGCTTATTTAAATGAACTGACGTTCAAAACATAGCATGTGTCATTTTTTTTAAGGTTTCTTGGACAGTGTTGCGACACATGAGAAAACGGGATGACAATATTCCTGATCATTGTAGCGTGAGGGAATAGGAAATATGTACGCACACACACGTAGTTATGTCAAGTCTGCTATTATATTCTAAGTCTGTGAGCGAAACAGATAATAGTAGCGCTTTGTATTGGTATAATTAGGAGCGGTAGCGGGGCGTTTTTTCGAGAGCGGGGCTGCACTGTAAGCGGGAAGGTTTTTTTAAATTTAAAATTGGCTAACGATTGATCTTCTATCACACGTGATAGTTAGTAAGTGCAGATGAGGCCGAAGATAAAGCTCACTGTTCTGATTGCAGTAGGAACGGTTTCCTATATAATTACTATCTAAATATAACTCTTTTGAATATAAATAATACATAATAACTATCGTTATTTCGATCGGCAACGCAAGGGAAAGAGTGTTACACGTTATGGGCCTGTAATGACAGTTATAACATGGTCTCGTGCAACGTTGTACTTCCTTGTTATTTCATAGTTATTTATACATATGTGTATGGTACTTCCTGAATGCGGTAGAGAATCTAAAAAAATATAGTAAAAGTGAAAAGGTTCCTGGGTCATTATAAAAGCGAATCAACAGCCTTTGTAGATTGTTAATAAAATAGTTAACGATACATTTTTGAATAAAGGCTAACAACGGACTAGTGCCGCTTTTTGGGTTATTAGCGATCACTTACCGTGACCGTCTTGCTCGTTTGCTTACTGTTGATAATAATAGTACATTACTGCAGCGGCCGCGAAATAGGGGATTGCCGGCCGAGTAGTTATAGATGGCCGAGTGTTAACGAGGCCATCTAGAGATACGAGGCCGGCAATCCCTGTTCGTGGCCAAGGCTTGTATAGAGTTTTTCTCAAACATGCATCATCATCATCACCACCATCATCACCGCCATCAACATCACCATCACCATCACCATCACCATCACCATCACCAACAACATCATCAACATCCATCAACATCCATCAACATAAATCAACAACCATCAACATCCATCAACCAACATCCATCAACATCCATCAACATCCATCAACAACCATCAACCAACATCCATAAACATCCATCAACATCCATCAACATCCATCAACATCCAACAACATCCATCAACATCCATCAACCAACATCCATCAACATCCATCAACCAACATCCATCAACATCCATCAACATCCATCAACCAACATCCATCAACATCCATCCATCCATCCATCCATCCATCCATCCATCCATCCATCCATCCATGCATCCATCCATCCATCCATCCATCCATCCATCCATCCATCCATCCATCCATCCATCCATCCATCCATCCATCCACGTCGACCACGTCGACCTATTAAACGTCATAGTGCTGTGTCACATAAAACAAGAGACGATCACTTTGCTGGCCTTGGCCAGCAATGTTGTATGAGATTCCATTATTGACCTCTCGTCTAGCCGCACCTGCAACGTGACAGTTCGTGGCGTATTTTAAGGAACATAACGTCAATATTTCATAGCATGTTTGAGAAAAAACCTTTATTTCCTAGTCAGTATGAAGCCGCGTATCGCCTTCGCACGGCCGCAGCGCGAGCATTGTTCGACCGCGGCAAACCTGTTTTGGCGCGTTTCAGCGCCTATTTTCGATTGGCATAACGTTTAGTTTACGTAAAGTTTTGTAGCTGGAAGAACCAGCATTGCATTCAGAAGATGTATAGCTTCTAACTTCGCGCAGTTAAATGCAGTTGATAACCAACCACCACCACTAGAGCCCCGCCTTGTCTCCTATATGGAGCGAGAAGGAAAGAAGTGGCGCAAATGTACTACTTGTTTGTTCCCGCTCTTTGGCAATAAAATGTGATTTGTGTTCGAGATATATTTTTTGCTTCTTTAAGAGCTCGTTCCCACTATGTCGTATGTCAGACCGGATTTTAATCGGTCGTTCCAGTGGCGCACACACACACACACACACACACTCGTCCGACAATTTAACGATTTATTGTGTCGGACCCGACAAAAAATATCGTGTGTTTTGTCAGCCCTCGTCCGGAAATCGTGTACAGAAGCCTCGAAACCAGCTGCGGTTGTGGTCGACAGCCGACTAGTGTGAACAGAGGCGCCGACACCCGATTAAAATCGGAATCCGACATACGACATAGTGGGAACGAGCTATAAGCTTTATGTACTAGCGCCGGCCCGAATCTTTGCGTAACGCGGGAGCTTTGCGTTTTCTAAGGCTTATAAATTTTTAAAATCGGCTCAATAGTTTCAGAGATTCCGCTACAAACAAATACACAAAGAAAGTTTAGATATTTCTCTATCCCGTGGGAATTTCGAAAAATCCTTCCTTAGTGCACCTCTACAGTACTCAAGGTACATGTGTGCCAAATTTCAAGTCTCTAGCCCCAGTAGTTTAGGCTGTGCGTTGTCTGTCAGTCAGTCACCAATCAGTCAGTCTGTCACGGTACTGTTTTATAGGTATAGATGTTGCAGTTGGAATGCAGTCCATCTGTATCGGCTGTGAAAGTTGTCCTAGAGTTTAACCAAACAAATAAATATACTCCTTCTTTATCAAACTAAGTAGTGACGACTGACTGGTGAAGTTCTATAAAGAATTGTACACCTTCGTTGAAAGGCTATCCATAATTCGTTGAGAGAGTCAAATTCAAAGGCAGTTCGTACAATGTGTTCCTACCATGTTTTCAATTTTCTGCACAGTCGAAGGTATAATCTATACAGCCACCACGTCCAATAGATGTATACTCCAACCTTATTGTTAGGAGCATAAAGATGACTATGCATTTTTTGACGTCATGGTGATGATCAATATGATCATATTTTATTTACGATCTTGACTGTACATAGCGTTAGCTATATAAGCAAAGATGTCAGCCATATAACACGAGTTACTAAGTATACGGTGTCTCCATATTTATTACGAGTTTGGGGTATTTCTCATTCAAAAATACGTGAAGAATATTTTAAGTGCAAAACCTCAAAGGCTGCCGGCGTTATTTGCATACGTCAACACACCGTCCGTGATTTGGCGCCAAATCGACCTTTGCCGATTCGATTTGAGAATGTCAACAGTTGCCCCGCTTATTGTTTTAGTGTAAATTGGGGATTTATTTGTTTGACGTGGGAACAACGTGTGCAGAACAAGGGTTGAGGACGCTCTTGTAACTATAGTTGTTTAATTTAAAAACTTTTTATTTTGTGATTTTTCACACATTATACAGGGTGGAAAACGAACACAGAGTTCCCAGTAAATAATGGACAAGCTTCTATTCACCTCCTTCCATTCCTTAACACGTTGGCTGCGAAACCATGTCTTTTCCGCACGGTACGCGTCTTACCGCCTGTGCGGGCGCTAAAATCGTGTTAGTAAGTAACGCACGGTCTGAATGTACGTAAAAATCAGCGCCGCAGCCAAACTGTTAAGCTGGTCTGGTAAAATGGACATACGGCAGGTCCAAAAGTTTCCGGCCTAACAAAGAAAAGAAGTACATAATATTCACAAAACTTCTTTTATTTTTCGATATAGTCTCCCTCTATTTCCATGCACTTTTCAGATTGAATTGAAATAGAGGAAGGCTGTATCTAAAAATAAAAGAAGTTTTATAAATAATGTACTTCTTTTCTTTGTTAGGCCGGAAACTTTTGGACCTTCCCTCGTTGTATAGGTTTTGTAAAAGTTCTGTGGTTTTCGAGATAATTGAACTTTTCTTTTGTATTTAATAAATAAAAGTTCGATAGTTATTTGTTATTGTAGGGACCAGCCTAAGGTGTCCTGTTCGAGGATAGAAGCTTGTCCATTGGCACCTTTAGAACTAAATACATACTTTCTTAAGAGGATACGATGCGCACCTATTCTCCGTACAAGCGTAGTCCCTTGTTTCCTTCCTGGATAATGACATTAGAGCAAATGTTTTTTTACCATAAAATCTATGTCTACGTCGGCCATGCCCCTATGTTTTGTTATTTCCTAAAGCTAATTATCATAAGAAATAGGAGCTTTCAAAAACTATGAAAAATGCCCAATCTCAACGTCATAAAAAGACTCGTATAATAAAAATAAAACGTAGGAGCATTGCCAAAAGCCTTCCTCTAATTATTTTTTGAGGAGAAAATAGGGGACTAAATGCTGTTTTGATCAATTTTATGTATGCACCTACCTATTAACGGTTTGAGCTGCAATCCTTTCTTGGTGTATCGATACGATAGCGAGACACTGATATTTAATTAAAATACCTATTTTTCAATAGTCTCTCAGGCACTATATCCTCTTAATCGTTGGATACTAAATTTTCTAGATACATTACTTCTATTTTTGTTTTGAAAACGTGATGCTAACTCACTGGCTGCACTTTAATTAAAGCGATGCATTTCGTCTCGCTCCGTTTCTAATACAATCATGGTGATAGAGCCATGTTGTAGCTAGCCGCTGCATCACGAATGGGCCAGCTCGTTCCGGGCAGTACCCTCCCATAGAACACTGGCGTGAAGCAGCAGTACTCCTGCTGCGTTTCGTACGGTCAGTGAAAGCGCCGGGGGCCCAAGATCTATCTCCTTTTTAAAGGCCGGCAACAGATCAGTGATTCTCTTTGAGTAGTTAGTTAGTTGAACAATGTTTACTGTGACTGGTCGATCCTCTATGCCTCCGCTCCGTTCCGCTGTATGCCTCCGCTCCGTTCCGCCTCAGCCGACTTCAGCATAACACTACGTCTACTCGTAGTATCGGTGTGACAGCGTATATTTCAGAACACAAACATATTCACCAACAGATTCACTTAACATCGAAATAACACAATTACCCTGCGGGCTTTGTTAGCGGTATCTTGATATATAGCGCGAGACGCTTGCTGGGTACAGTAAATGTCATAGATATTGGTATATTTTCTGCAGTTATGTCTGCTCAAAATACCCTGTGATGAAACATTATAGTCTAAAAGCTGGTAGGAATTTCAGATTACGTTTTGAGGCTGCCAGCTAGTAGGAGAGGGAACATTTTAGGTCATCTCTTAAGGCATGATAATTACATAATACTATAATAGAAGGAAATAGGTATGGAAGGGAAAAGGAAAAGGGGAAGACCAAGAAGGACATATATGGAGCAAATAAAAGAAAAAATAAATGTTTCATTAAATAAAGAAGTGAAGGAAAGAGCGGAATATAGAATAAGCTGGAAATTATTCCACCGACAAGAGCCGAGCTCTTAAATATTATGATGATGATGTGTTAGTATATTCCATCCCAGTGGAAGCCTGGTGGTTTGATCTATGGCCTCTCAAGCAGAGGGTCGTGGGTTCGAGCCTGGGATCATACCCGTGTGTTCTATGAAATGTATGTGCGAAATAACAACGAAACGTCGAGGTAATTTTAGCAATAAGTAGTTCGTGATTAAGGCCCAAAAATATTACTTCTAAATGAGAATCACGAAAGTTTAAAACGCTTATTTGCTCGCCAAAAGCAAAGTATCATAAATGAAGTTTGTTAATCCGACAGCATTTGGAAAATCCAGCAGCCTTCAAAATTCTGCTCTTTACAAAGTTTTAAATGTACCGCCTACTTTCATTGAGTACACCCTAAATCCTTTCTGGAACCTAAATGGGGAGGAAAACATCAAATTGCTGAAGTTTTACCTCAAATGCCCACCATCGTGATAATCGTTGTTTTAAGATTCGACCTCATCGCAGGTTCCGTGGAAAAAGAGACGTGCAGGATCAAGTTATAACATTCGTAGAAATTGTATATAAAACTATTTATTGTATGTAAACAAATACAATTAATAAACAACAAGCGAAGCAGATGTATGTATAAGGCGAGGCTTTAAACGATTGACTGGACATAAGAAACAATTTTAAATTTAATTTAATTTAATTTTTAATTTTTTGCGGTCCGGGGCTCATGGGTGCATGGTGCATGGCTCGGGGTCGTGTGTATTATAATGTATGTACTGTGGGACTGAGCTAGAGTTTAGGTAGAACTGGTACAGGGATACGCGCGTGATGCTAAACTTCAATAAGTAATAACAATAGATATTTTTATACGTGGATTTATTCCTTGAAATCAGTATAACTACTACAGTATTATGACCAGCACCTTGGGCTGTCCGGAGCAATCTGCCCTGACTCGCATACCGCTGACGCTTCTAATTTATTTTAAATTACACACATTACACATCATTCTTGCACTGAAACAGAAAAATTATTAGCACAGAACCCTGTTGCCGTTTTAACCGAACGCACTTGACATTCCGTGGTCAAGAAACCTATTTTCTCACCCTCAACCTCTTTCGACCTATTTTCATTCGTTCGCACTTCTTTCTTTAAATTAGACATCGTGTCACTTATTTTTTTTAATGAAGTTGACACGGAATTTTCCCTTCAACGTCAAATTGCCCCTATAAAAATCAATAATTGCGTTATGCGCACTTAGGAAATCCTGTCCTATGATTACGCTATCCAAATCTTCCTCTACTAACAACAAATTTATGGGACAACAACCCCTGTCCACAAGTAAATATGTGCTAGCTGTTCCTACAGTATGAATAATGGAGCCCCCTGCCGCACGCAAAGGTGTGCCAAGTGCACGCTTATACTTCAAGCAATATTTTTCTGCAAGCGCAGCAGATATCAGTGAAACATTGGCTCCAGTATCCACCAAAGCCTTACATAGCTTGCCATTAAGTTCCGTCGGCACGAACGTGTCCATGCTCGTATAAATATTACCAATATCTGGAAACTTCTGTGAAAAAATCGTGTTGATCTGCGGAACATCTCGCTGTGCTTCAAGATTCGGCTCCTGAACAACCGCATTTATATTTGACGCGCCACGGCTCTCTTGACGCCTCTGGACATTTGATGTTGAAGCGCTAACCTGCGTTCCTGTGTACCACTGGCGTGGACGTAAATTATAGCCGCCGAACGGCCTTGGCGCGCCTTGCTGCGCCTCTCGCGTCCCGACGCAAGTGACTGGAGTCTCTGGAGTACCATACCGTGACTGCGGCGTACTCGGTGTGAACCCCGTGTTTGTTTCTTGTGATCTAGGAATAAAATCTTCATCATTATAAATCGGCAAGTTTATTTTTTGTGTTTTCATATTTGCTTCTGCATTAAATACATCACACAATTGCAGTATTGTTTTTCTTAATTCATCCTTTGATGCGAACAATCTAGCTGCTAAATGGGCTTGCCATTGCGAATTAATTGATTTGAGGAAGTGCTTAATAAATCTACCGTCCTCAGTAATGCCTGCTTTCAACGCCAATCTCTCGAGATCATAATAAAATGACAGCAACGGCTCTTTCGGGTCTTGCTTTCTATAATAAAAAGACTGAGCATAGTCTTCTTGCGATGGAAATTGTTCTGCCAATTTCTGTATTACTAAATCATACGACTCCAACGTCGTAAAATTGGCTTTGTACCATGCCAACGCGGGTCCCTCTAAATAAAGCGCGATGGCCACTCGCTTCTGCTCTGCATTCCAATTCTTGATGATCGCAATCGTTTCAAATTGGTGAATAAAATCTTCTACATCTGAGTATCCTGCGAACTTTTCCGCCATCTTCTTTCCAAATAATCTTTATCGGAGCACAATTTCTAACTAACACAAAATATTGCAAGCTGACTCACGGTTTTGCTTCTTAAATTGATACTTTTACCCAAAGTTTCCATACACTTCACGCGCTCCGTTTATGCGTCACAGTGCGACTTTCAATGGGGAATTGGTCATCCTTCATTTACCGCTCCCGGTTTTTCTTCACCGCCCTCTGGATGGCTAGCTAAAACATAAAAGACATCGACCGCGCCTAACCTCCACCAACTTGTGGGACTGAGCTAGAGTTTAGGTAGAACTGGTACAGGGATACGCGCGTGATGCTAAACTTCAATAAGTAATAACAATAGATATTTTTATACGTGGATTTATTCCTTGAAATCAGTATAACTACTACAGTATTATGACCAGCACCTTGGGCTGTCCGGAGCAATCTGCCCTGACTCGCATACCGCTGACGCTTCTAATTTATTTTAAATTATTTACAAATTTTATACATAACTAGCTTTTGCCCGCGACTTCGTCCGCGTAGAATTCCAATTTGTGGTAAAGCTTGTTCATCTCTTTCATTGTATAAAACAAAAAACCGGCAACGGCAACATCCATTATTATTATCATTTCATCATCATCAGTATCAGTTAGTGAATATTATAAATCCCGTTTATTCACTATCCCGTGGGAATTTCAACAAATTTGTCCTTATTCTATGCACATTTCCGCTTATATTTATCCCGCGGGAATTTTTCATTTTCCCCGAGAAAAAGTAGTCTATGTCCTTAAAGGTGTAGCTTTCTACCGGTAAAAGAAGTTTTAAAATCAGCCCCGTAGTTGAATTCACTTATTTTTTTCCCGTGTGAATTTTGCTTTTTCACGGAGAAAAGTAGTCTATGTAAATATTGGTTGGTGTAACTTCCTATTGGTGAAAGAAATTTTCAAATCAGCCCTCAAGTGATGTCCACTTCTTTCTATCCCACGGGAATTTTGCATTTTACCTAATAAATAGTAGGTAGCCTAGCCTATACCAACAAAGGATAGTGTAGCTTTCTATTGGTCATTTTTTTTAAACTCAGCCCCGAAGTTAAATTTACTATTTTCTATACCGCAGAAATTTTGCATTTATCCGGAAAATAGCATCCCATGTTAATCAAGGACAGTGTATCTTTTCTATTGGTGAAAGACATTTTAAAATGAGCTCCGAAGTTTAATTTTTATTTCTATCCCTTGGGAATTTTGCATTTTTCCGGAAAAAAGTAGCCTATGTCAATAAAGGATGGTGTAACTTTTTACTGGTAAAAGTTTTTTTTTAAATCAGCTCGGAAGTTTCAGAGATTATCTATCCCACAGGAATTTCCAAAAATCCTGCAATAAGTTTTTTTGCTGTTATGTATGACCATTTACGTTTATACTGAATTTGAAAAGTTTAGTACATTGTAGTTACGGAGATAGGATCCAGTTGATTTGAGTATATAAATCCTGATTTATCCTTATCCCGTGGATATTTTCAAAATTATTGAAATTAGCTTTATACCTGTTCTAATAGTCTACTTGCATGCCCAATTGGAACAGTTTAGTAATCTTCGTTATGTGGATAGGGTCACTCTCGATTGATGAAATATATACATCCCGTATATTCCTTATCCCGTGGGAATTCCGGAAAATTCTTTCTTATCGGATGCCTACGTCATACAAAGGACACATCCTCCAAGTTTCAGGTCTCTACATACAGCGGTTAGGCTGTGCGTTAATCCGCCAGTCAGTCATTTAGGACTTCAGGACAAAGCATTTTATATGTATTTGCATTGCACCAAGCTTTTATGCGAGTTCAACAATGATGTTTGAATACTCAATTCGATTTTATTCGAAAAAGGTTGAACTCACATAAAAGCTTCATCATCATCATCATCATTTCAGCCGTAGCACGTCAACTGCTGGACATAGGCCTCCCTCATTGACGCCCAATCATTACGGTTGGAAGCGACTTGCATCCACCCTGAACCTGCGGCCTTCACCAAAACGTCCGTCCATCTCGTTGGCGGACGTCCGACGCTGCGCTTGTAAAAGCAAAAGCTTGGTGAAATGCAAATACTACTTATTATAATTAGTTATTATCAGAGATCAGATCAGGAAGTGGTTGACAAACGTAGACAAATGGTTTGCAAAATTTGAAGTTTCGTTTCGTTTACATTGTGTCAAAATAAAAAGTAATTTAAATCAAAAGCACTAAGGAGTATTGATATCAACTTCGAAGCAAATCACCCCCAAAATAACTTTCTACTCCTTTTTAACCCCGTCAAGGGATGAATTTCAATAAAATACGAAACACGTCTTCCATCAATTCTGTTATAGAATGTTTATGCAAAATTTGAAGTAGATTGGACCAAGGAATCACGTTGTCCCATACAAACTTTGCCCCCCTTTTTTACCCCCTTAGGAGTAGAACTACGAAAAATCCTTTCTTATCGGATGCCTACGTCATACAAAGAACACACCCTCCAAGTTTCAGGTCTCTACGATCAGCGGTTTAGGCTGTGCGTTGATCCGTCAGTCAGGACAAAGGATTTTATATGTATAGATAACATTAAACTAACCTGCCAGTTGGACAACATTTTACCACTGGCTAGCGGTATCGAGCCGTGCCTACAGTACCTATAATATAAATAGTTTAGTTTTTTAATTAAGCAGGGTACAGCTGATGTTAAAGTGAGCGTAGTCTTCGCCAATAAACATTATAGTTTGGCGAAATTAGTGATGTAACTAGAACTATGTACCTTTTTGAGAATAAATAAAATAAAAAAAAATATATAATAGAAATTCATGTCTTATTCTTTCTAGCTGACCCTGAGCTTTACGGTGACGGCAAAGATCGTGAGAAAACCAAAACTGCGAAGAGATTTGGTGTTTGTGAAATTCCCAATCCACTCTGCGCCCGCGTTGGAACTACGCCAAGCCCTCTCATTATGAGAGAAGGCCCTGCAGCGAGACGTATATGTATAGATGATGATGAAATTAAATGTGTCCCGATTTCTCGACTTGGCAGTGCGGCGCGTAATGATTGAACTCAAACCAGAGCACTAATAGAATTCCGCAGTACTCGGAACTGCCCGCAATATCGACTCCAGATATGCTAATGCACACGGATCCCCGATTTGCATGCCGAGCAATGCCTTCCCGCTAGACTCTACGAGCTTCAAATACCGGTATTATCCGGAACCGGTACCGTGGCCTTACACCTGGAACCGGTATTAATCTTGGTACCTGTACCGGGGTACCAAGTATAGGTCCTACATTTATTTATTTGTTGACAAAAACGTTTACATGATACAGTATTAACCAAGTTAGCTATGAAGTATCTTTTTTTTTTGTACTTATTTTTTCAATCTCTCAATGAGGGTGTAACATAGATGTGCGTTTGTCACTGCATAAGGTGATGATTTAGCAGATTGAAATGTATGATGTATAGGAAAGATTCGTGTCTAATCTCTAGACCAGTGGTGGTGTAGGGGTATGGCACGCGGCACGGAATGCTGAGGACCTGGGTTCGATTCCCAGCATTGGTCTTTTTTCTGGGGTTTTTTCTGTGCATCTATATTTCAGTTTGTATTTAGTACGAAAAGTATTAACCAATGCGAAACTTAGACTAATAATTATTATATTTCACAATAATTAAAATAAAACAAACATAATACAACTATTTAAGGATTCTCGAAGGACGCCTTCGTCGCTTCCCTAAAACGAACATCACACCTTCCGGCTAGAAGTCGGAGCGCAGGAACACACTTGAGGCACTTGGAGTCTAAAAGAGCTGAAATTGTTAGCCCTTTGAGGAGCGGGTAGATAAACAGCTCGGTGCCCTGTAACCGAGCCTGTGTCGCCTCACGGACGTGCTCGATGACGTGACGTGATACTGATACCTTGAGAACTGAAGATGCAATTTACCGGTTTTAAGAAGTTAAAATACCGGTATTCGAAAGTGCGCGAGGAGTGGATGAGAGAGGAAGAGAACACACTCACATCGCTAGTTTTCTCGTGGAAGCAGGAACCGCTCACTCGCATCGCACCGCACTAACCGACAGCGTCGTATATACGTGTAAGAACCATTATAGAGAACCGGTACTTTTAGGTGCTAATCCCGGTATTTTACTTTACCCGTTCGTAGCAACCGAAATGAAGAAAACCTATAAATACTGGTATGTTATAGGTATTTTCGGTACCGGTTCCAAGCCCTACCTAGTCCCGGAGACCGCAATATGACTACTCCCGATGTTTAGGGCAATGGCAACGGGCGGATACAAGTACTAAATACACGTTACATACTCTGTCCATGATTACGAGTTAGTATAGCGCGCACTCTAAACGAAATAAAAATGTCCTATGTGTTACAATTGACAACATTTCATATTTCTAAGACTATAATTTGATTCGTTCTCTGTATACTGTTTGGAAAGAGAAAGACGCTGATAGTTTTAAATTTTCACTAGGATTATTAAATAATTTATTACAATTTTTTAAAGATGTGATTATTCAAAAAGAGCGTTACGATGGAATTGATCCATTACTTTTGTCTAGTCTCTATTAAAAAAAGTGATGACGTAAATTTGACATTAAGGTTGTTATCAAATTTAAAATTATGACAGCTCTTTTTTCTAGTGAAAAGGGTAAAGGCAACATATCTATTCTGTGGAGGTACAGGTAAGTACACATATGTTTTTAAATATGTTGTATTTTTTTAAAATATGAAGAAATAAATTATAATAAATATTTTTCCGTGTTCAGGATGCGAAACTCTTTCGATTCCTGTAGTAATTTTCAGGTGTTAAAAAAATGAAACGTTGTCAATTACGTGATAAAGTAACAAACATACCTTTACATATACGTAAATATTTAGACCATGGATATTATGGTCGTTTTAAAAAAATGTACATAATAAGGACTTCAATTAAAACAAAACTTAATTGATTCCTTTGCTAACCAAAGTGAACCATACAAACTACGAGTATATGGATAACTTTCGTTACACAATTTTTGTAAACGAATGATATTAAAATAATTAGTTACGCTTGTTACTAGCGAGCCAAAAATGAAGCGTATAAACTTGAAAGTGACAATTGTTCTCATCATCATCATTTCAGCCAAAAGACGTCCACTGCTGAACATAGGCCTCCCCCAAAGCTCGCTAAACAGATCGGTCCTGTGCCATCCGCATCTATCGCGATCCCGCAACCTTAACCAGGTCGTCGCTCCATCTTGTTGGAGACGGAGAGGGCTATGCTCGGAGTTTCTCTGCGGGATCGCATTAGAAATGATGAAATCCGCGCAAGAATAGAATAGAATAGAATAGAATATGTTTATTTGTGGAACATAGGTGTACATAATCGGTCTTAAAAGTATAACATTCAGGAATCTCTATGTTTTGCCAGTAGGCGTACAAATATTTCTGTTTTCCTTTAACAAGAACTAAAGTCACCGACATTATGTAGCTCTAAGAATCGCCAGGCTCAAGTGGCAGTGGGCAGGGCACATCGCTCTTAGAACTGATGGCCGATGGGGTAAAAAGGTTCTCGAGTGGCGTCCACGGACCGAAAGACGCAGTGTAGGTAGGCGACAATTTTAGTCGAAGAAAAAGACATCCATACTACATACTATATATACTTTTAAAAGCAGTGACCTATTGTTAGACAAGCAGTAGTTGCAACTAGCGTCAATGAACTGACAGTCGATCAATACTTACGTCTTCTCAACTACCACGTATCGAAGCATCAACGGAAAAACTCTTTAAATAATAAATTCCTATAAAGTACTTTACCGATTGACGCCTACAAAGACCAGAGCTTTGCGAGTTCTTTCAAAAGGCACGAAGGCTTTGACGCGGGCCGTTAACCCCACCCCTTAGCGTGAAAGCCTTTTCACAAATTAATTGATATTTCAAGGCTGATAAGTGAAATAACGGCCATTACGTACTCGAGTAATCATTTGTTGAGTTCAGCCTGTTTTAGTAAGGAGACATTGATTTATGGAACTCCTTAGGTGTGCTGCTAGCCTGGTAATGGATAAGCGTAATTAGTTTCTGTTGTACGCCGTCAGTATTGTTTTGTGTGAAATAATTACTGGCAAATAATAAACACATATTGTAAAAAACAATCTTCATAGTTGTAAAGAAATAAAAATTCTATAGCAAAACTGTTTCATAAATATCATAGACATTTAGCATAGACTGATTTAAGCTTTGTCCTTTCTCTTCGACATGCAATGCCTTATACAAAACTTTTGTTTTCGTGCTTGGAATGCTGGCGCGCTTAGGGTGCAGTAGGTAGTTGCCATGCGCCAAATCCACAACGCTTCGCGCAGTTCTACTGTCGAAATTTACCAAGAAATACTGCAGTGAATACACCAACTTGGAGCGTTTATTAGAAAAGTATTCGCGTACTGTTGCTCATTGTTTGCATAGAAATAAATCAAAGATTATTTAACAACTCAATTTCTTCTGTTAGCCAAACGTGTTCCAGATTTACGCATTACACGATTCAGCCATTTCTTTCTCTGGACCTTGTCAATTGGCGTCCGAGGGTACAACTCCGTTGGAAACTCATCTTCAAATTGTGTTTCAACTTGTATTTCAGGCAGTACAATATCTGCGTAAAGTTTACCCAGCGCAAACTTAGAGCTCATGGTGCTTACTGTGGATACTCTCGATGCCCTTTTAGCCATCATCATCGAGGAGGCAGATGTGCTTTGAGAAGCACGCCTTTCTTTTATTAATTTTAACATAGCATCAAATGAGGCACGCTGGGCACCAAGGATCCCCAGAGTTATGTTAGCACCTTGAAGCTGCTCTTCAGGTAAAACCAGCACATATTCGAAATATTTAAGCCGGGGATATAAATTCTTTTGCTTCAGAACTGCAAGTCCAAGCAGTCGGGAGTCGAGCACACGACCGTGACTGTGACAGAATACTTCGTTCATTATAGGCGATAAAGACTTGAGCATCCCGATATCCTCCAGGCACTCTCCTAGTACTAACGAGCGATCCTCAGAACTCAATGGAGCCTGGTAGTTGTACTTGTGCTTGGCGAAATTGAACTTGTCGGATTTGAACAGACGGTTGAGTTCTACCTCAATCTCCACCAAAGATACTCTACCCAGCGCTATCCACACAATCTGGACACAAAATCGTAGCATCTTCTCAAATAAAACGGCAGCTTTAGCTGACAGCGAGTGCATTTTATTAGCTCCCATATGGTGGTATGACTGGAAATCTTCCCCGCCCATGGTCATTGAGCTGTATTCTTTAGCCACGATGAGTCTAACATCTTGAAGGTTTTCGCGGAACTCAGCTAATATTCTTTCACTGTTTTCTGTCTTGATTTTTGCGTCTAACGCACGATGGTTCAATTCATCTGTAATTTGGAGAAAGTATTGGCAATAAAATATCAGAGCCCTCAGAAATCGATCCATAGCAGGTTTGTGGAACAAGTGTATGATGTCTATAGTAACTATAGCTGACGGTGCTGTAAAGATAGTAACATCTTTGATATCTTGAAGTGTTATCACATCATACTCTTTAGTTTTCCTCTGGAAGCGTTTTTGAAATCTAAACTGTTGTAATAAATCTGGATCGTCGTTGAATTCTAAGATTCCTGCAATCGTAGTTGGAGGTATAGATTCGTTGGAAATGCGTTGAGTCAAATTGTTGCTCCTGAATTCTAGTCTGCAGTTCGTTTCATCCCACACCCAATACCCGTCATCGTAAGGGCTCTCACAAACATCATCATCATCACCATCAGCATCACCCATAATTTAAAGAGCAACGGACTTTATGCCAAATAGTCCCTAACAAATACTTATCTATAGTTAATATCCTGTGTTACATGTAAAAAGTAGATCGAAAAAATCATAAACAAAAGTAAAAACATAAACACAATAGAATAAACACTCAAGTCAATCAAAAATTAAACATGATGTTGTGACAGCTGATTTTTTTTAATCAGGTTGGCTGAGGTCGTGAATTTCTCAACCTCTTATAAAATGAAGGTTACACGACATGAAGTCCGCACTTCTTCTGTGTTTTGACTATGAAAATTTACTTCTTCTAAACTATTGTTATTGTAAATTATTGGAATATTCTAAAGTTAACTATTTGCAAGGAAGCTCATAATATATTCGATTGAACGAGTGTCAGCATTACCAACTATGCCCGGAGTTTAGCCAACTTCTGAATATTAATTATTTTCGTCTAAACTTGTGTAACTTTCCTTTTAGCCAACTTGTAACTTCCGGCGCACTTAATCTATCCATGTTTTTTTAATTATCTACTAAAATTCTGGACTGATACTGCTGTTTGCGAATAAAGAAAATCATAGAGCTCAATAAATAATATTTATTTTTAGATAAAACTCATCATAGTCTTCTGAAGTTCTAAGCGTCGCTATGCTATGGTAACCACTTACCATTAGGCGGGCCGTGCATATGTTTGCCACCGATGTGCTATAAAAAAAAACTCGCCCATTTAAAGTTGGTGTTGTTATGTCAACAGTAATTTCCTCCTTCCATACAGCTCGCCGTATTCCATGTAGCAATCTTTTGTAAACTACCAGGACGTCAGAGCTCGTAAAGATATTCCATCACGAAAATTGTTTCTCCTTCTACTGGAATACTTACGCACACATCGGCATGACCTCGGAGCTCGGGCTGATAAATATGGCACTAAGTTATTCCGCATATCGCAAAAGTTGAACAACAAAGTTCATAATAAGGCAACATAAATAACACGTGAAATAATAGCGGTGTCTTGTTACGTTATTACTTCGGGGGCATTCTCGTTGAGTCTTTGTTCTTTTGGCTGGGACATAAAACAAAAGGCGATCTTCTCGGATAGTAGTCCGAGAGCTGACCGACATTTTTTGAGTAGATATTTGGCGACATCGCGAGTTGCGGGCAAGCGGTGGATGCATGTTGCAAGTTGTCGCGGCTCTACTTTTTTGGAATATTTTTTTGGTATAATATCGTATTACATAACTATAGTTCGTTTTTTTTTAGCCTTTTAAATAGGGTAAAGAATATTGATGAGTTCTTTTATTGAAAAATGCTTTTAAAAAAATATTAAGTATTACTTATGAAACCAAAAGAATGTAAATAACCATATTTCCTTGCTAATTATTACATATTTGCTGTGATTTATTTTTCAAAAGTGTTTCTCAATAAAAACACGCTTCAAGATTGCTTACCTTCTGTGTAATGCTAAAAAAAACGACGAAGTATAAGGATCATATCGCTGAAAGTGATATAGTTTAATCTTGTTTGGCCTGTTAAATGCAAGGGGACAATCTTGTTTGGCATATTAATGTCATAGATAGATAGTTCATTCATAATTCATAATTGTTCATAAAAAGTAAGAAAATGTGTAATGTACAAGGTTATGGAAAATTATTTTCGGGGAAACGAATCTTCAGCGATTCAAAATAATGCAAAATGAGTGTTATGGATGATGCTTCGCTACATTTTGTTTTATTCCATGAAAGAGATGAAGAAGCTTACCACCTTGAATTCTGCAAATACGACTAAATAATAACCTTCACTTTAGCCTACTCTTGCTCCAGATACGCTGCTTTGCTAAAAAACCGGCCTAATTCGAAATGTAACGCTGTTTAACTATCCACTTTATTTGCAATAATTAAAGTATTAAGTTACACAGCGTATCATTTCGAATTTAGGCCGGTTTTTTAGCAAAGCAGCGAATGTGTTTTTTGTTTATCATCCGTGAAGAAAGCATTGCATAAATTTTATTACATACTTTAAAAATGTCTACCAGCTCTCGGAATGTTTAGACAAAAGATTGTCGCTCTTGTCTGCCGCCCGGCTTGGCAAGTGCACGGCAAGTGGTGATTCATGTTGATCGAAGGATACAATACCTTGGACGAATAAAAATTAATTTTGATGAACAAAACAGTTACCATGTTATGTAACTCGGATCCAATTATCAGCAACACTGCCTACACAAGACGCTAACGCGTTTCGAACTCTATTACACCACAGTCACAGTAATGTTTTTGTGTGCTTTGAACATGAAACTACCGTGAAACTTTCTCGACATGTTTCAGGTTACTCTGTAGCCCTTATTCTTGGATAACGTTTGGCAGCCGAAGCTACTCTTATGATTAAGTGGTTCTGTGATTATGTGCTTGGGTATTACAGGGGAAGTATTAAGTACACAAGTTGTCAGCATGCCTCAAATACCTACTCAAAATTGTCAATCAGCTCTCCTACTATTTTGCATTCGTTCTACCAGGTGTACTGCCGTTTGGCAAATTATTTTTCCCAAATATGACTTCCCAAATAACTTATCGCAATAGTTTCATTTTCCAAACGAATGTTTAGCAAAGTTACATTTCGCATTTTATTCATTTGGTCAAGTCATCATTTGGCAAAGTTTCACTTCGTCAAGATTTTATTACGCAAATGTTTATTAAGCAAATGTTTTATTTTGTCATAAATTATATGCCAAAAAAATGTTTGCCAATTTTGTCACTTCCCATGCTCAACTCATTTCCCAAACGAATATTTTGTTGCAGATATATAATAGTAAGTAACATTGTTAGGCATATCGCCGGCAGCGAGCGAGCGAAGCGAGCGAGCAAGACCTTTCAGGGCAGAAGCGACTCGGACAGGTTAGGTTCAGAAGGCTAAGGCGGGAGCGAAGCGTAGCGTAGCTCCCGCCTTAGCCTTCGATGTTAGGTATTTTTTTATGACAGCACAGAAAAGGATTATTACTTATATTATGAAATGTCATACAACCATGACATTGAATGTTTTCCATGCTTTAATGCAGTAGTCTTAGATGCAGTACACTTCTTCACTTTATCCCGCCGTAATTCACAATACCAGTATTATTCATCTTTATCCTACGCACTACCAAAATTGGGATATAAACCGTATGCCATGCAATGTTTTGGGATTGGTATGTTACGCCAAACGATACATTTGCCAAAAAAAAATTGGGAAAATAGAACATGACCATGTAATTATTTGCTAAACAATCACTTGCCAAAAAAGAGGTTTGCTGACTGTAAAATTGCGATAAGTAGTTTTGACAATTGAGTTTTTGCCAAATAAAAATTTGGGAAAAAAAATTTGCGATGTGATACTTTGGTAAACATTTTTTGCCAAACATTAGTAATCCGTTCTACCAATATCATTATAAAACAACAAATGGAGACAACGATATGACATATTTCATTTAGCATTTTCCATTTTAGAGCATTTTGGTTTGTCTCGCCCGGAAGACAGACATATGTGTCACTGTCATACATTCCGAGCTACAAATTGTATGTCTTGCTTGGTATGACCTCTCAGTTGGAATGGGGCGTTGTTGTTGAAATATAGTTTTGCTGCTTTCACATTTCAAGGCAAATAAATATAGCTTTCTAAATAAGTATCTTATTTATTCTTAGTATTTCTTGACATTTCTCTATTCTAATTTGTTCTCAAAAGGTCCTACGATATTAGTGGCCAAGCGCGAGTCGGACTCGCGCACGAAGGGTTCCGTACCATTATCTATAAAAACGGTAAAAAAATTACCCACCCCATTAAAACGCATGCTCATTTTTGGTAGTTTATTTACAATTTTGCTACGATATCCCTAGTTATAGTCCAACTGATTTTGAAATGCCGGCGGCATCAACAGAGGTGAATTCCCAAACTTATGTATCCACTCCTGCCTTTTCCTCTCAAGCGTGTCCGGGTCCATGGTGGTACTGGTCTTCGCCCTCGCCAGATTCTGGAGATACGACTCGTACAAACTCATCCTGGGTATTACAGAATTGTCCTCCGCAGGTTCTAAGGGCACATTGATGGGGTCAAACGGCAACGTCAGTAGGAACTTTCTGGGATCCTGGTAGATGTTTCTTGGTTCTAACGGTGCTTCTGTCGTGTTGGCCATAGTTTTTGTTATTATACCTGGTGTAGACATCTGTATGGTGGTTGGTCGGTTGTCTTCGTCCCATATGACTGAGTCTAGCCATCTGGAGAAGCTGGACACCTTGGGAAAGGCGTGGGATCTTGAGTAGAGTGCGCACTTGTGGAGGAATGAGGTTATCGCGATGAGTGTGTTGTTTTGTACGACAGCGCCGCCGTCGTCTTTCTGCAACAAGAAAGTGATCTTTAGTGGTTATGTTTGCCTAGTACCATTATACCATATTTTTTAAATGAAAAACAACCCTGAAGATAATTATGAATGAACCTGTGACGCATTTAATGATTGAGGATATCGATTGATCCGAAACGTGTATGACATCCGATACTGTATCCGATCCTGTGTGTAATGTAATCTTTTGCGTAAATTATATATTACTAGCGACCCACCCCGGGTTCACATGGGTATAATTAATGAAATGGTTTAGCCTACGTGAGCCATGTAATAGTACATTACTGCAGAGACCAGTAAGTAAGCCATCCTGGACGGGAGAAGTTTGATGGCCGAACCGCTAGGTGAGGCCAGCAATGATACGAGGCCAGGATGGCGATTACTGGGCGAAGCTTGTATAGTGCATTTCTCAAAAATGAAACAAGTTGATAAAAATAAAGTAAAAGTACACATTGAAAAATAAAGAAAATCTACGACCCGCCATTAGCTCACTCGCTAACCTATGTCTGTCTATGGTATGATTGTTTTTTTTTATAGGTACCTGGCGGCGATGTTTAGATATCTTAGTGTTGCCGGATAATCGATTATCAATTAATCGATTATTTTCCCCCTCAATAATCTAGATATCGATTATCCAATCGATGTATCGATTATATCGATATAAGCGATACTAAGATTCATACAATTATATCGATTATAATCCAGTAATCGATTATAATCGGTCAAGTACACGATGTAATCGATTAAATCGATTATATCTACATAATCGATTTAATCAATTAAATTGTAAAATATTAACAATCGATATAATCGATTAAATCGATTAAACTGTAAAATATTAACAATCGATATAATCGATTTAATCGATATAATTGTATGAATCTTAGTATCGATTATATCGTTTTAATCGATACATCGGTTGGATAATCGATATTTAGATTATTTGTGCGCCGCAATTGTAATCGACGATTAATCGATTCACCAACAATTGTCCGGCAATCTGCCAACTTTAAATTACAAACGTCATAATTTTAATAAGAATTTTCTTAATTTTGAAAGAATTGAAACACGAAAATTGTAATTACAACAACATAAATTAGTGAAAAATGTTCCAGTTATTTAATCAGAGAACTCACATTTGCATACATCCTCTTAAGTGTGAACTTTTTTAATAGTTTAAGTTTTTCACAGACGTAGAGCACGGGTTCCAAATTTGAACACTTGATGAATTTCATACTTACTTCTTGGACAGTTCGAGAGTAGAGCATGGGTTCCAAATTTAAACACTTGATATGTAATGGAATTTCATACTTACTTCCTGGCAGCTAGCAGCTAGTCTCCAGGATGCGTTACTTTCTACCCCTTTCGAACCCAAGTGAGTATGAAAAGTGTTACAATAATGGTCTTTGTGAAATGTACTAATATTATCTTTAAATTTGGAATACCCAAAGTGAAGTAAAGTTCAAATTTCAAAATGATGTTAAGTTCAATTTTAGTTGCCATTAAACGTCACAATTGTATCAGCCGGGTTCGAAAGGGCTATGACGTTTTTGATGACGTAATGGCAACATTTCATACCATTTTTGAGAAAAATTTGTTTTCAATGACTTAGGGTCTTCCCAAATCTATCGACGCGGAATCGATCGGCTCGGCTACGCGGGCCGAATGGAGCTGAGCTGATCGACGACTATTTCGCTCTTATTGCGTTGACATAAAGGTTTTCCCGATCGGCTGAAGCCGCGTCGATAGATTTGGGGAGACCCTTAGTTGCAATTGTTATTCATTTATTTGCATTACACGTCCGTCTTTGGGTCACTGACTTACATATGTGTACCAAATTGAAACTCAATCGGTTCAGTGTTTCTTAGTTACTTTAAAATAAATAAAAATCTATTGAGTTAGCAAAATTATGACGAAATAAAGTACGCAACCTAAAAACTATGTGAAACTCATGTTCTAATATAAAAGTAAAAGGATTTGTAATATGGAGAAAAGTACAGAGTAAATAGGTCGTGAAAAGATAAAAGTTATGCTCAAAGAAAATGTAGGAACAAATCATATAAGTCGGAAATAGTCGTAATAATTCTACGGAACGGCGAAGTTTTAGCGTCAGGCTAGGGCTACCTGCCGAATCATATTCT
This sequence comes from Archips crataeganus, assembly GCA_947859365.1. Lineage (NCBI taxonomy): Eukaryota > Metazoa > Arthropoda > Insecta > Lepidoptera > Tortricidae > Archips > Archips crataeganus. The sequence goes on along the minus strand of OX402067.1, from coordinate 10,966,508 downwards.
GAGCGTTTTGTAAGTATTAAGTTTCTGATTTTTGTTTTAGCCACTAGAGTCAGCATTCCACTTTATATTCATTTTTCATCATGTCTCCTTTGTTCAAGTTATTAAGGAAATATGCCACCAGAGGCGGTGCCAACTTTGCCTATCCTCTATTCTGCTGAAGTCTAGCGTATTTTATTAAGCACACATCAATCGGGAAGTTTAACAGACGAATGTACTACTTAGTTCCCCACGTCCTTTTCTGACTTGGCTACTAGAAAAAGGCGAATGGATTGACAAATAAGAAAATTATACATCATCCCAGCCACACATAGTCATCTTCCCTTTAAATTACAAATGGATATTCCATATTAAATAGTCTCCTGTGTTTGTCTTTATTTCGGTATGTAAAGTTACTTTTTAGATAATAAAATCCCAAGTGAAACTAAAAAGGACTAATTAAGAAAAAGGTTGGGCTACCAACTACTCTTAGTCCAACTTTGCCCATACAGGTTTTTGTGTCAAAAACATTGCCCGCTCCGTCTTCTGGGCCCTAGGGGACGCAGCCAGACAAATACGGGCATTGGGACCGAACTAATAGCTCTAAAATTTATCTTTTCTAAATAAGTACATTTATGTAATATTTGACACGATTTCTGATGTAATTTAGCAATGCTGAAATAAAACACTTTTTTCTTTATTAATACTTTTCTTTACTGAGCCATTACATATTGGCAGTTGAATTGAAAATTTCAAGATTCTACTAAATTCTCAACAAGCCGTAATTCTCAAAAATTACACCGTAGTCTTCATTTAAGTTGCATAAAAACTAGTGCAAAATTTCATATCACTAAATCTACCAGTTAAGACTTTGGGAAAACGAGTAAAAAGTAGCTTTCGTATTATTCCAGGGATTCAGCTATGCCTATACGATATTTGCCGTGGTGGCCTAGTGGTTTGACCTATGGCCTCTCAAGCAGAGGGTCGTGGGTTCAAATCCCGACTCGCAAATCTGAGTTTTTCGGAATTTATGTGCGAAATTACATTTGTAATTTACCATGAGCTTTACGGTGAAGAAAAACATCGTGAGGAAATCTGTATAGACCTGCGAAAAAATTCAATGGTGCGTGTGAAGTTCCCAATCTGCACCGGACCCGCGTGGGAACTATGGCTCAAGCCCTCATTCTGAGAGGAGGCCTGTGCCCTGTAGTGGGACGTATATAGGCTGGGATGATGGTGATTATACGATCATCATCATCATCATCATCATCATCAGCCTATAACAGTCCACTGCTGGACATAGGCCTCCCCCAATGAGCGCCATTGCGCCCTGTCCTCGGCTAGACGCATCCAGCTTCTACCAGCAGCCTTTCGCAGATCGTCACTCCACCTGGCCGGAGGGCTTCCTACACTACGTTTGCCAAGACGCGGTCTCCACTCAAGAACTCGTTTACTCCAACGGTACGATACGATATGATACGATATTTTATCTATATTTATCCAGTCGTTTTATCGTGAAAGAGCAAGGAACAGACACGCACAAACATTCTCATTCATAACATTAGTAGAATTTTCTAGAGTTTTGCTATTTTTACTACGACAAACTATGAATAAAAGTGTTTGGACTCCCATTCCGCTGCATTCGATACCAAAACTAGAGCATTTTAAATTGCTATTTGCTTCCGACAACTTTTGCTTAATACTGTGCACAATGTACAAACTTCGACGGCTATATTCAATACGGTCTAGTAGATATAGAAACCGAGCAATAACCATAGCGCTGTTTCACTAGCGCAATAGAGATAGTGAGCGGGAGACAGAGTTTGCCTGTAGACAAGATGCTTTAAACAATACAAGCGCAATTCTAATTCACTCTTACGCGCTCTCCAGTTACTTATTTGGTAGACGTACAGGGTCTAGACCAGCGGTTCCCGAAAGGTGGTCCGCGGAACCCTGGGGTTCCGTGGAAGGGCAATAAGGGTTCCGTAAAAAATATTTTCATGTGCGGTGAGCACATTTAATTGTTTTTCATTTATACCTATTTTAAGGTGTTATCAAAGAAGGGTTCCGCTAGGAAAAATGTAATCAATTAGGGTTCCTTGACACAAAAAAATTGGGAACCCCTGGTCTAGACATACATTTTTATTTACAACACTTCAAGACACATCAATATTATTACAAATAGACAGCATGAAAAATAAAGACTGTGTGTCATTGCGGTTGTAAATCGGACACTGGCTCAGCATAATGCTGAGGCGTTTTTAGCACCCCAGCGGTGATTTTCAGCCAGCACCGTTTTGGGGGACACTCGGATCGCTAATACCTCGCTATCGCTAGGATCTCTAATATAACCTAAAACCCTACCAAAATCTGCAGTCATCTAATATATGTATAAAAATATCGTGTCACGGTGTTTGTTATCGAACTCCCCCGAAACGGCTTGACCGATTGTTATGAAACTTTTTTCTCTGTATTCGGTAGGTCGTAGGCTATTTTTTATACCCGCAACAGCTAGTTTCTTAAAAAAATGTGATCAGATAAATAAGGCAGTTGAAACGCAAAAATAAACGACACTTTAAACTTATGAAATTAAATGAAAATAAATAAACCACGGCCTTGGTAACAGCCACTACTAGATTTCCGAAGAATTAATTTAACAAAATGGTTTACTTAGGGCTTTTAGAAGGAATATCGTTCAAATATTGCTCTGATTTGTTCGAATATGGTGGGAACTTGAGGCGGATATTATGTAGCTCTTAAACAACTATCGCAAAAGTCGCGTATTTCTGTGAACTTGCTTGTTGGCAGAGGGGAAGTATTGGAGGAAGTTTTTAAGTAGACTGTATTGGTCGTTGGATTTTTAGTATCGAATAAAAATTAAGTAGGAAAAACTTGTTTTCAGAATAGAATTACGTCTTCAGGGAAAGCGTTGGACGTAGAAATGAATTCAATCAAGTAGCCGATGTAGATTTGCATTCAAATTTAATAACTATTACGCCTTATAACTATAAATTAAAAATTTTATAAACCCCCAACGCAATTATGTCACTGTCAATGCCCGTTAGGCGTCTAAGATCTCTTCCGCAGCTAACAAAAGAGCTGATAACTTTGAAACGGCTGAAACATATCTAAGAACCATCGCCAAGAAACCTGCTTTCTATTAAAAAAAACCGCATCCAAATCGGTGCACCCGCTTAAGAGCTATGATGCCACAGACAGACAGACAGACAGGCACACACACATAGCGGTCAAACTTATAACACCCCTCTTTTTGTGTCGGGGGTTAAAAACCAGAAAAATAATTATTGTTCTTGATAAGCACAAAGTAAGTCGGTTGAAAATTGTATAATCTTGGTATAATATATTTTGATCAAGTACCTAAATTAAGAAATTTATTTTTTTACGGTTGCAGGTGTTCACTTAGACTTAGGCCTTGATAGACAGACAGATGGACAGACGGACGACGAATGAAGTGATCCTATAAAGGTTCTTTTTCCTTTTGAGGTACGGGAATCTAAAATTGAACTGAACTCGAACGACGTAGATGTGTGTACCAAGGCCGCATAACTGACAAGCGACTTACCCTGCAGAAGTGTCGGTTGGGGTCTTGCACGCCACCCATGCAGATGTAGTGGCCGGGGAGTAGCTTAGTGAACGACTCGCAGATCGTGGCCTCGATCACTGGCGCGTTCACGAGCCGCATGTGCTGAGAATAAAAAAAAATCTATTACTAAGCTTTACCTAAGGTACTCCTTTTAGTTTTTATTATTATTTTCACAATTTTTCTCTTGAAACCATCCCCAACCCCATCTCTAGTAAAACTTAGTTTTTAAATAGCTATTGTCTCTGAAATATGTTTTCTTCTCTGACATTACCCAGTTGGATTTTACTTCCGAGATATCTCTAAGTTCCCATAGGAATTTCCAATAACCACATACATTTCCGTTGTGACACGAAAATTGCCCATACAATTTGTATGGTTCATTCTCACGTCACAACGTAATTTTACCGTTAATTGCCCAACTTTTTGAAATCCACCCATATAAATTTGTAATATGATTTTTGTTTCGACATGACTTTCTACGAAATTCTTAGTGCAATAGTGGCGCATTCTTTTGGGCAATGATGGTCTATCCGAAAGCGCTGCTAATTTAAAATAAAGGACGTGTTAAAGAGCCCTTTGTGGTCTACTTACAGAATAAACGTTTTGATTTTGATTATAAACTCAACAAATGAACAGTTGGCAGTACGTTCGGATTAAGTTTGAAGTGGTCCCCGGAGGCAGCTCGTAGTTGTGACTGATTTATCTGGCCCCCGACGCGCGGTTAAGGGCATGACAAGAGGATGAATTACGCTTCGGACAACTTTTAGGTGTTTAAAGGTGTAGTTTGGGTGCCATACTTACGAGTATAGCTAGCTGTCGCTTTAAACAAGTTAGCTATGAAGTATCTTTGTGTATTTATTTTTTCAACTTCATTTTTTTATTACTTTTACGGTCATCCCGTGAAATCATATATTTCGTACTAAATACAAACTGAAATATAGATGCACAGAAAAAACCCCAGAAAAAAGACCAATGCTGGGAATCGAACCCAGGTCCTCAGCATTCCGTGCCGTGTGCCATACCCCTACACCACCACTGGTCTAGAGATTAGACACGAATCTTTCCTATACATCATACATTTCAGTCTGCTAAATCATCACCTTATGCAGTGACAAGCGCACATCTATGTTACACCCTCTATCGAGAGATTTTAACACTCCTTCGGAACTAACCGCTCACCTGGACAAGAGATGGCGCTACTGTGCAACTTAGCTGTCGCTTTCTAAATATATTAATATATAGTAGATTTGTCCCGCGTACTTGCTCTCGTGGAAAATCTCAGCAATTTCTAAAAATCCCTTCTTTTCTTAGTAGAATCAACTTTCGGTAGCAGTGTTTCCAGACAATTAGGACAACGGGGCTTTTCATGAAAAGGGTTTGTACTTCCTTTAAAGGCTGGCAACAGATCAGTGACTCTCTTTGAGTCGCTGATTATGGGTGCATTTCCCATCAGATGCCACCATTGCTCCTCCCTCTCATAATAAAAAATAGTTCACCTCTATGATCTTCAAGGATGGATTCTTTTGTTTGCCATAATTTCTCCTGCCATACTAACATTTGCCATAAAATTGTTAAAGCGTGCAGTTTTCGGGATTATTTGAAATGTCATCATAAGATGACAAAATAATACAGTAGTACAGAAGAATACAGTAGGTTAGGTTAGTTTAATGATAATTCTGAAGAAGATACTGTTCCAGAAATTGATTACTTTATGACAAATGAAAATTATAGCAAACGATACATTGTGGCATATGAATTTCGGGCAAAAGATAGAGACCCCTTCAAGGGATATGTCTGTCAAATTTCGAGTCTCAAGCTCCAATACCAGTTAAGCGGATTATAACTATCCCCAGGCAATGCTTTGATATTTGAAACCATTAAACTGACATTGAACCTTATTGTGGTCAAGGAAAATCTTGGTCGTCTTATTTTTATACAATACTAGCGGACCCGACAGACGTTGTCCTGCATGAACTCAGATACCGACTGCAGCGCCATCTGCCGGGCTGATTTGTGAATCTAAACCATCCAGAGCGCCACCCAAACGCATACAAAAATTCATTCAAATCGGTCCAGCCGTTTAGGAGGAGTTCAGTGGCAAACACACGTACAGTGGAATTATATATACAATACAATACAATACAATACAATGACTCTTTATTGTACACCACAAAAAATACAATACAGAAAAACAAGTACATGACAAAAAATAAATAAGGTAAGCAATGGGCGGCCTTATCGCTTCGAAGCGATCTCTTCCAGGCAACCTTTAAAAAAAGAAAGAAAGAAAGCAAGGAATGCATTACAGCAGGTGGTGCAATATAAAATTTAATAAATAATAATAAAAAACAAACATTTTATTAAAACAACTGAAAACATCTAATAATACACATCATAAAACATACATAAATAAGTGATACACAATATACTTGTAAATAAATGGACACAATAATACAATTTTCAAGCACAGGATAAAAGATAGTGTTGCTTAAGCATAGATTTAAAAGTGGGCAAAGATTTAGCACGCCGTAGGTCTATTGGTAGGGAGTTCCATAACCGAATAGCCTGGACAGTAAAAGAGTACACATAAAATTTAGAATTGGAAAGAGGGACAGTAAGAAGAAAGTTCTGAGAGCATCGAACAGAAGTAACATAGTTAAATCGCTCATTGAGGTAGCAGGGAGCTGCAGGATTAAAAAGAATGCCGTAGAGAAAAAATAGTATATATAAAGATAGGCTTGCGTTAGGCCACAATCACGCCTGGTGGAAAGCAAAGATGAGGTCTATGATAGAGCACGCTTGCCTAGTAATTGCTCATTCACCCCAGACTTGAAAACGGCCAGATTGTAGTGTTCAAAGAACACAGAGGCAGGCAAGGAATTCCACTCCTTAGCTGTACGGTTGATGAAAAGATCTATACAAAAGACTCACCCCCACAGGTGTCCAAGCGAGCACTGTGGCCAGGTATCCCAGGGTGACTTCCTCGTCAGGGTTGGGGAGCCGCACGGAGCGCACGCGCGAACCGAACTCCAGCGGCGACTCCAGCTTGACCGCAGACACTTTCAAATCGAAGTTGTTGATCAGCATTTTTATCTAGAATAAAAGAATACATTCATACCTATAAGCTTGTTAGAACTTGGACTACTCGCGACTGTCGAGAGAGAGATATCCAAAGCGCAAGCGACCAATCAGTTATCAACTACTTTAATAGGCCAAATCTGCACATTCCGATGTATTAGGCTCAAAAAACTCACTTTCCCGAAATGTGCACTTTCTCTAAAAGTGCACTTTCCGCAAAATGTACACTTGCCCATTAATGGCACTTTCTCCGTAAGTGCATTTTCCCAAAAAGTACATTTTCTCAAAACGCACAATTTCCCATAATGTACACTAGTCAAAAATGTCATGTTCACCACAAAGTTTTCCTTAGATGAAGATCCTAAGCTATGATAACGATATGTATACCTAGATAAATACTTCGTGCACGTGCATTTTTATCGTTTATCGAATAGTCTGTATATAGTACGTACCATTCCAAATCTAGTGCTCTAATTTAGAGATAGTGCACCTTCCGAGAAAATGATCCATCTAAACAAGTGTATAGTCGACCAAGAAACTCCTTTACCACCCTAAGGATCAATGTCAGTTGCATGACTTACAACATCAAAGGCTATTTTCACTCACAAGTCAATGTGACAATCAGCCTTATGGTTTTTATTCTGATTTAACTGTCATTAAAAATGGTAAAGCACTTACTTGGTCGACTATACCTTTAGAAAAAGTGCACATTTCGGGAAAGTGAGTTTTTTGAGCCTAACCCATTCCGATCAACATCGGCATCTTAAACTTTCGCGATTCTCACTCATTCACACTCCCGAAAAATATTAGTTATCTTCATCATCACCTTCTGTCTTCCAACGTCTTACTGCTGGACACATATCTCCTCTCAGAATAAAGGGCTTGGGCAGTATTTCCCACACAGTCACTGTGCAAATTAAGAAATTCGCTCTACCATTGAATGCTTCGTTGGTAAATACAAGCATTCTCAGGATGTTTTCCTTCATCGAAAAGCTCATGGTAAATATAAAAATTTAATTTCACAGATAAATTCAAAAAAATCCAAATTCAAATTATTAAGAGGGTACGATGGCTGAGAGACTTTTGAGAAATAGGTATTTTAATGAAATGTCGCTGTCTCGCCCGAACCCCTCCGTGTCAGTACAGCGAGAGCGGGACAACTGCAGCTCAGACCGTTATTAAGCGCGTAAAATTGATCAAAACAGCATTTCGTAATCCCCTGTTTTCTTCTCGAAAACTGGACCAACAAAATTTTTTTTTTAAATAATTAGAGGACAGATTTAGCTATGCCCCTATGTTTTCCTTTTTTTGTTTATATCAGGGATTCTTTTCTGATGAGTGTCTGAAAATGACGTTGAAATTGGGCAATTTTTTCAGTTTTTGAAAGCTCATATTTCTTATGTTAATTGAAATATGGAAAAAAACGAAACATAGGGGCATAGCTATGGTAGATACAGATTACACAGTAAAAAAAAATTGGCTCTAAATCCATTATCCAGGGAGGAAACAGGGGATTACGTTTGTATGGAGAAATGGTGCGCATCGTACCCTCTTAAGCAGAGCAAGCCGCTCCTACGGCTTTTCGCACATGTTCAGTGAAATTACTGTAAGACATGACAGTAAAAATAAAAATAAAATTAAAACAAACAATTAATTATATTACTTATATAATTTATAATATAATTTAATTTAATGTGTTCGCGTCGGTATGGTAGGCTGTAAGTCACACCGGAGATGTATGGCATTACGCTTCCGCCTTCTGCTTTTTTATCGACTATCGGAAAATACAAGAATTTTTGTGGAACAAATCGTTTGAAACTCGTTATTTATCCGACACGTTCGATTAACGCCCACGCGATTGGGCCGCCTTCCTTTTTGTCGTTACGTAATTAGACCCCTGAAGAACCGCCATACTGATACAAATGACCTAATATTTTGTGTCACCATCCCCCGGTCTATTACTGCAAAACATGAAATGCACGTTGTACTAAGCTGTACCTATAGATAAACATGGGACGTAGACATTCCACTTGTACAAACGTTAGGTACGTGTTTTATTTGCCAGTAATATTTAAATTTTTATCGACTCTAAGGTAATAAAAATAAAACCTCGAAATGTCAGACTCAAGTCACTAAATAAGATCCTTTACATAAAGAACCCATTTACGCAGCGAGACTCGATATACTCGTAGATTTTACGTTTCACTGAATCAATCTTTGAAAGTTACTTACGGTACGTTACGCTACGTAGTAACGTGAATTATGGTATCGGAACGTTTATAAGGTCTGCTTACAAACGTCCCTTTTATCCTTGAGTGTATAATTATTACTTTTTGCTTGAAAAATTTGGCTTTTGAAGTTATATTGATTATAACGTTATTATTCTTTTGCACGTTTGATCGATAGATTTTTCAGTATATTTTTTTGAAAATTTTAGCTATCTTAAACTATTTGATTGTGTTTGTTTGTTTAAAATGGATAAACTCCAAAACTACGTAGCTAATTTCCAAAATTGTTACACTTATAGAAAGCTTTATCAATAAGTAACATAGAAAGAAAGAAAGAAAGAAAGAAGTCATTTATTCACTTTTACAAGATACACAAATACAAGAAAGTACACACAAATTCAATCAAATAAACAAGGTTCACAAAACAACGAAGTAATAAATACACAGATCTGCATGTGTGTCCATGCAAAAGTGAAACAGTCGCTGACTCAGCATTATGCTGAGGCGTTAGACGCCTGCAGCGCTGATTTTCTGCCAGAACCGTCTGTGACTCACGGAACGATACACAAATATACTATATAAACTACTTAATAAAAAGATAAATTAATAAAATGATAATGAATTAACAAACAATTTAGATTTATTATTGCGTAGCATAATATGTAAATAAATAAATACAATAAAGAAAAAGTAAACTGCGAAAACATAACCATGTAAAACAACAGGTTGGCATATCAAGTGCTGGTTTTATAGGTAGGATTTTTGGAGCTTTAATAAGTGATCCTTCAGCTTGCGCTTGAAGGTGTACCTACTAGACGCTCCTTGGATAGGGGGAGGAATATCATTCCAGCACTTGGACGCCGCAAACTTAAAACTTCCTCGAAATGCCGCGGTCCGGTGTTTAGGCACAAGAACCATAGCACTCCTGCGCTCACTCTTGGGCTATATTAAATCCCGAGTATGGAATGGGCCCGCGTGGGAACTGCGGCCTAAGCTCTCTCCTTCAGAGAGGACGCCTATGTTCTGCAGAACGTATATAGGCTGGGACGATGATGATGACGTGTAAAGTTTCCACGGGAGGCACATGACGTTGCGGCCAACAACTATTTTACCAATGTCCTCTTTTGTTAGTACGTATTTTTTGGAAAAGTCTTTCAAATTGAATTTTAACTACTTCCAGGCGCTGCAATTACTTGACCGTTCATGTAGTGGAGGACAATGCAAATAAAAATTCAATAAAAATTTCAGATAGAAAAAAAAGGTTGTTTTTTTTGTACAAGCCAATTTTGCGTACGTACGTACAGTACAGCAGATTTAACGTCAGCAATATACGGAAAAGCTCGAAAGCTTCGCGATTTTAATTTCGCATACAGACTGTATAAACACTTGAATCGTTTAATATTTGAATTTCTGTATTGAAAACGGTAATGAAAGCCAATATTTTGATATGCATTCATAATTTAAGCACTCGTGGTTAATTATTATTGTACAATATGAATATGTATTGCATAATATCCATAAAATGTTTGTTGAACGAAAGCCTTTTAAGAGTCACATAAAGTGGTAGATCTTTTTTCTAAGCTTTTAATAAGCTTCACTTTACAATAATATCACAAATAAAATGTGAAATATCACATGTATATTTCTTATAAAGTGGTCGGGTTGACTTCAAGGAAAATGTTTTCGATATATGAAAAATAATGAACGGCTAAGAATGCTGCCCTGTGGCACTCCTCTAGCATTACCTTAAATAGCGCGCCGCCTTTGTTGTTATACGAGCTGCCTACTCTGACGGTAAAGTTGCCCAGGTTTCGGTGCGTCACGTACGAAGCGATGATGTCTCTGGAACAGATAATTGGTTTTAGGCAAATTTGATCAGTCGAAGGCCTTTGATGTTGTTTGATGAAGTTTAAAGTCGGTATTGGAACACAGCTAATTTTGGTAAGATTGTTGTTATCAGATAGGCACATTCAAAGGGGGAAAAAGGGGTAATAAAGTAAGTAATGGATATAATAATCCAAGGTAAAGTGTCTATGTTCTCTCTAATTGTTTTTAAAACTAAGTATAAGTTTATTTCCATTTGAAAGGTTGCACCACACGTGGTTATAGCTTCAGAGATTTTAAATAAATGTTAAAAGGAAATATTTATCACTTCAAACTCTGTTTCTATGTAATAAAATATTCCAGCCTAAGTACCTACACGTTATTCTGTTAATAAATTAGGTGAAAGGCTTAAACATCCCAGTCAATTACTCGAAAGGGCCGGACAAAAGGTAATAAAACTGGGCTCTTTTCAATAATGAAAGTACCTACATCAAGTATTCTAAAGAAACGGGCGCAAGTTACAAGCGGTTGTCGCAAGTCTCAAAAAGCTTACGCGTTACCACGACTACCCGCGACCGGGGGCGTAGCGACTAGCGAGCGATTTCTCTGTTCATTGCGGGGTTTAGATGCTCGCTGCACAGTGATTATCCTTTAGCGCACGTAATTTATAGAGAAAGTGATTGCGGTGGCACCGGTAGCGTCGCGCGTTTTCATGGCGGGACTAATAGCTTATCTTTATACTACATTGTTTCTGCCACTTTTGGTGAGGCATGAGATATACTCGTATACCCGTTATTAAAAAAAACCATCACATACATGCGAAACACTGTACTTTTCGTGACCAATATGGTCATTGCCTATCATATATTTTTTTTTTTTTTTTTATGCCAGAGGGGAAAGCGCATAATTACTATCGCATAGGTATCCTAGGTTTAGTTTGATATTTGGGATCCTTATTCTTGTCTTTACGTTAACTAGTACCTGCAGAGGAAAATACTAAACAAAAAATCAAAACAGCAACAAAGAATCGCAGAATTCCAAAGCCTGTTTTTACGGTTTCTTCATATAAAGTGTAAAACTACTTAGGCAGACTTGGACATGGTTTTTAGAGTACTTAGTTCATGTATCATACATATATGTATTTCGTTAGTTTCCTGCATGGGATTGAAACAAGCCCTCGCTTTATAGGCGAATTTTCAAGTCTATATTTTGAGCAGTGGGGAAGAATTGTAACTATGCCGCTCGCTTTGTATATTTTTCTTAATTTACAATGAACAATAACCACATAGAAATACAGGGTTATTTGTAATTCACTGACATCCTCTTAGCCCTGAATTCCTATCACTCAAACAAATGTTTTTTGTTTTACGACTTTTTAAAATGAAGCACTTTTTTTCCCATACAAATACACAGAGTATCGTAAAAATAAGAGGTAGTCTCAAATTTTCAAAACGTTATTACACCAAAAATATTAAGTTATGACAAAAGCCGTAAAACAAAAAACATTTGTTTAAGTGGTAGGAGTTTAGGGTTAAAAGGATGCTAGTGAATTACAAATAACCCTGTATAAGTATGATGCAGCCAAAAATTGTATTGATTGGTCGAAACATCACAGCTCTCTTTCGGATTGATTCCTTCTGTGATTCGCACCACACCATTAACGGTCTCTCGGGCTTTATTCGGAGCCGTATTTGGGCCCAAATATGTCTCATGCTGGCACATATCGCCGCTCCCGCCAATACAAAAGGCATTGTAAATAAGTAAATGTTTTGTTTGTAGTAGTCGTTCGATGTTTTGTCTTGTTCATCTCAACGAGATCCGAAGTGTTCTATCCTATTCTGTTTTCTAATTGAAAAATCGTAAGAACATACAGGTTGTCTCTGATATTAACAGTTTTCGATGCCAGCTAATAAACTACTACATCAAGTTAGAAAAAAATCACAATATCCTTTTTCATAGTCCTCATGAGTGTCCTTTTAAATTGCGAAAATATCATCTTATCAAAGGTTGTTTACCTTAAACACAAAACTACCGCGAGACTCACATATAGTGAAAAAATACGGATAACTCACGTCTATGATCAAGTTTAGCTCGACAAGTTACGGCCTAATCCGTAGTCCTTCTTCTAGAAGCCACAACGTCGCGGGCAGACGTGACGTGTGGCTCCTAGAAGTGAGTTATCCGTATTTTTTCACTATGGTTGTCTTCCTCTTGGCTCTAGTCTTCGCACATTTACAACTGCGATGGTTGTTAGATTTTTATTGTTAAGACCTGTAGGAACTGACACGTTCAGTTGTTCATGTCGATGGATTTTTACAAATGGCTGACGTCGTTGCAAGACGCCATGCAGATGAACTTCATCATCATCATTTCAGCTGAAAGACGTCCACTGCTGAACATAGGTCTCCCCCAAGGCTCGCCAAACAGATCGGTCCCGTGCCACCCGCATCCAACGCGAACCCCCAACCTTAACCACTGCGTCTTCCGGTCCGTGGACAGATTAACTGATTTTAATTAATAAGGTCTTAAAATTTTTCGTATTGCAACTACTTCATCGTTTTTAAATCATCATCATCATTTCAACCGAAAGACGTCCACTGCTGAACATCATCAAATGGAGCTCAAATGGAGCGACGTCCTGGTTAAGGTTGCGGGAATGCGTTAGCTGCGGATGGCGTGGGACCGATCTCTTTGACCTCTTTAAATGCTTGAAAATTTTCTAAGCTATCTTAATAGAATTTTAAAAAAATGTGGTTAGGTTGGCACAGTCTGGCTGCTAATTCGAAAACCCTCATTAAAAATTACTTATCGAGCGCCTTGGACTATTTCCAAGCCATTCTTCGCCGCTTTCCTCCCAATCACATCAAATGACAAGACGTCAAATCATTTTCCTATCATTTTCCTTGGGCAAATTACCCGACGCGCGCAATTTTCAACCGATATTTTCCTAGGAAGTAGTAATTGGTAATTTTCTGCACAGAATCGTTTAGTTTGTGTTGTAAAATATTATTAAAATACTAGCTGACCCAGCAAACGTTGTTTTGCCATATAAATTATAGCCTACGACCTATTCTCAGACCTACCGAATACGGAGAAAAAAGTTTCATAAAACTCGGTCGAGCCGTTTCGGAGGAGTTCGGTAACAAACACCGTGACACGAGATTTTTACATATTAGATTATTTGTTTGCTTCGTCATCATCCCACGGTAATATACGTCCCACTGCTGGACACAGGCCTCCTCACAGAGAGCGCAGATTGGAAACTTCATACACACCATACTGTTTTAAACCTTCGTGATTTGCACTCATAATTACTATACTAAACGGGAATAATCACGCAATAGAGAGAGAGAGAAAGAGAGAGAGTTAACTCGTGACCACGGCTGCTGCAATTTGGGCGAAACGTCGAGGTAAATATTAATTGCGTGATAAGTCCCGTTTAGTATAGTAATTATTCATGCACACCATTAAATTGCTTCACAAGTGTATGCTGATTTCCTCACGATGCTTTCCTTCACCGTGAAAGGTAACATTGAACCCGCGTTCCTCTGCTTTAGAGACCAAGGTCAAATCACTAGGCTATCACTGCAAACATTTGCTTAGTATGAATTATTTTAAGGGTTCCGTACCCAAACGGTAAAAATGGGACTCTATTACTATGCCTCCACTGTCCGTCGGTCTGTCTGTCCGTCACCAGGATGTATCTCATGCACCGTGATAGCTAGACAATAGACATACCTAAAAATTTGTAAGGAACTGTCGGTGCGCGAGTCCAACTCGCATTTGGCCGGTTTTATAGAGAAGTATGTAAAATTGAGTATGAATGTTTTTTTCCAAAAAATATGATTAAATTTTTCTCGTGAGGTACAGACGAACAGATTAAATAAAATAGATGCCATAAAGTTTATTGTAAGTAGCAGATGCATACATGACACGAATAAATATTATAGCATTGAATTTTTTTTTTTTTTTATAAAAAAATAGGCTTACGTTTGACCTCAATCTCGCTTGATAGAAGGCGAAGATGAGGCCTAAGATGGTACACGCTTGCCTAGAAGGTGTCTGTACCAAAGTAAATCTCCATAGACTTTTATGACAGGACGTCTCCTATGAGCAATCAAGTTTTCATCTTGACTTAATGCCCATTTAATCTATAGAGGCAATAGAATAATATAATAATATGTAAGTACCATATCTCCAGTTTCAAGGATATACATATTACACATTAAATATCTGTTAGTAACAAAGTGACAGCTAACTAACGCTCGCATAAGTCAGTGCCACATTGCTATATTACTACAACATTATAAGTTATTGCCATATTACTATAGTTTAATAAGTTTCTAGCGGCCGAGCGAGTTATCGCAATTAGGATCGCCCCTAATGGAGACCCTGGCTTATGATATGTCGCAAATTATAATCGGTATTAACTGACAGACGAGGGTACAAGTTCTAGATTGGTTGATAATAATAATTAGGATTCATGAGAATATGTTTATACTGCGGAAACTGCAAATTAGGAACGAGGATTAACTACAGGCACAAGGAATTACCAGTGTGTGTTGCCAGTGATGACTTATGGCACTGAGACGTGGCCGCTAACGATGGGCCTCATAAGAAAGTCACTCAGAGGGCGATGGAGAGGGCTATGCTCGGAGTTTCTCTGCGGGATCGCATTAGAAATGACGAAATCCGCGCAAGAACTAAAGTCACCGACATAGCTCGAAGAATCGCCAGGCTCAAGTGGCAGTGGGCAGGGCACATCGCTCGTAGAACTGATGGCCGGTGGGGCAAAAAGGTTCTCGTGTGGCGAAGACGCAGTGTAGGTAGACCTCCAACAAGATGGAGCGACGACCTGGTTAAGGTTGCGGGAACGCATTGGATGCGGATGGCGCAGGGCCGAACTGTTTGGCGAGCCTTGAGGGAGGCCTTTGTTCAGCAGTGGACGTCTTGCGGCTGAGATGATGATGATGATGATGACACAGAAGTAGCCTGGAAAGGCCCCCAACAAGATGGACCGACGATCTGGTGAAGGCAGGAACCATTTGGATGCGCAGCGCTGGACCGATCGTTGTGGTACTCTTTGGGAAGCCTTTGTCCAGTAGTGGACGTCTTTTGACTGATATATGATAATGACGACACGAACGCTAGGTTTGTACGATCTACACTCACCAGTTATCCATAAAACGACAATTACACAAACTATCTATATAGTATATACAAAGCAGATCAAGTGCTTACTTGATGTGCTTCGTACCGAAATGCGAGCTTTTATCAGAAAACATATCTGTACAACTGCAGATTACATTCGAGGCATGTTGACGCCATTAAAAAATAATTCGAAGACACGACTCTAGTAAAAAAACGCTCTATTTTAGCTCTGAAAACCAGATTAATTTTCGATTAACTGGAAAATTAAATTTTTTGTAGCTTTAAAACAAATAGATAGTTGATTGAGTTGGCGAACAAGTGACGCCATAAATTGCTATTGCCATTCAAACTCTATGGGAGAATTGTGTTTTGACAGCTCATAAAAAGTATGTCAGTTGATTGGTGGTGTCAACATCCCTATTATGTAAATTATGTTGATTACGTATTATAGAAATACCCTGAAATACCCTGAATGGACGACCAGGGACGGCCCTGGTCGTCCATTTCCTTATTCGATAGTTACCAACAATCATCCCAGCCTATATACGTTCCACTGCAGGGCACAGGCCTTCTCTCAGAATGAAAGGGCTTGAGCCGTAGTTCCCACGCGGGTCCAGTGCGCATTGGGAACTTCACACACACCATTGAATTTCTTCGCAGGTGTATGCAGGTTTCCTCACGATGTTTTCCTTCACCATAAAGCTCATGGTAAATTACAAATGTAATTTCGCACATAAATTCCGAAAAACTCAAGAGGTGCGAGCCTATACCTACAATGAGGTAAGTATACTAAACAAAAATGTAGGTATAAATAAGTAAAGTATGTTTATACAGAGACGAAGCGGATATACAGGGTTATTTGTAATTCACTAGCATCCTTTTAACCCTAAACTCCTACGACTTAAACAAATGTTTTTTGCTTTACGGCTTTTGTCCTAACTTAATATTTTTGGTATAATAACGTTTTGAAAATTTGAGATTTAATAAATAAATAATAAATAATAAATATCACGGGACAATTCACACCAATTTACCCAGTCCCAAAGTAAGCTAGGAAAGCTTGTGTTATGGGTACTAGGCAACGGATAAACATACTTATATAGATAGATACATCTATACATATAATAAATCTGTAACAAGTCGGTGTCTGTACATTGAAGATATTTGAGAAAAACTGTCACTAGGGCTATTTATTAGCACAATAGAACCCAAAACAATGATTTTTAGAATTATTGTCTGTTTGTCTGTTTGTCTGTGCGTTTGTGCGCGCTAATCTCAGAAACGGCTTAACCTAGAAGGATGCAGTTTTCACTGATATGTTGGTATTTTCTTGGATTAACATTTAGTGTTTGTTTCATTTGAATCGGTTCACAAATAAGAAAGATACGTACGTCTATTTTAAGAATTTATCGAACAGGTTTTTTTTGTTTGAGCGCGCTAATCTCAGGAACTACAGCTCCGATTTGAAAAATTCTTTCAGTGATAGCTATACTTAAATACATATTAAACACCCAAGACCCGAGAACAAACATTCGTATTTTTCATACAAATATCTGCCCCGACACGGGAATCGAACCCGGGACCTCAAGCTTCATAGTCAGGTTCTCTAACCACTAGGCCATCTGGTCGTCTAAATTACCTCTTACCTCTTATTTTTACGATACTCTGTGTGGTATGGGAAAAAAGTGCTTCATTTTAAAAAGTCGTAAAACAAAAAACATTTGTTTGAGTGATAGGAATTCAGGGTTAAGAGGATGTCAGTGAATTACAAATAACCCTGTAGATATAAGAAACAAAAGAAGTTAAAGAGTGTAATGAAGGGAAACTAATACTATCTTACACTCGCATGCTCACGCACAATCACTCCAAGGGCCGGTAAACCTAAAAACTAACCTCGAAACAAAGTTACCGGCTTACCGCAGTACCGTTCACAATCCAACATAAACAAGGCTCAACTACTTAGCGAAAGTTGTGATTAGTTTACAATTTATTGGATTAATCAAAGCGGCTGATAGATTGACTCAATCCTTCAGCAAACTTTTGTGACTTTTGGGAGTTTAGTGCCTGTACATTTGGCTGCTTGTTATTTATGATCGCCTGGTAGGTGTGTGGAGGTAAAAGGAGTTGGGATTTGTGTTTTTATCACTACATATGTAAAGCTGTCTCGAATAAATATGTACACCAAACTGAACCTTGATGCACACTTAGTTAAGTTAACTTGGTAAAGTTCAGTTAGCTACTGTGTTAAAGTTTAGATGTGTTCAATGCTTTGGGCGCAAGTAATTAAGGGCTGATTTTTCAATCCCCAGAAAAAGTACCTATCCGTTAGTTAAAACTATCGCTTTCCTTTTCTCAAGTCATAGGAAACAAAAGGACTGGGCTTACATTTATCTAACATATACTTTTATGTATCTGGGGATTGAAGAATTGGCCCTAAAAGACATTGTAACAAGATCTGTTTCAAAAAATACATTGAAGAGTTTCTCGCCAGATTCTTCTCAACATGTTTTTTCCGAACAGTGGTAGATTCTTCGACATTATAAGTGCTTATAACTTTAATTGAATAAAGATAATTGAACATTTATGATGAAGCAGTGCCATTTGTAACAAACACGCGGCGTTGGTGTCGAAAGGTTCTCGAATGGAGACCACGGACGGGCAAGGATGTCCACCTGCTTGGAGCGTGGACTCTAGATTTTTCGTGGGCCGATTCAAATAAGACGAAAGACTGCTGTTGACTAAGTTTATTAATTGCACCAAACTAAAACACTGTACAATTTTATGCAAGGAGGAAGAACTGTAATTTTTTGTCAGACACACGCACAATTCGTTTATGTGCGACTACCTTAGGTAGCGGAAGAAGGGGAGAAAACAGTTCTGCCAACATTATACAGATGAAACTTTGTGTTGCCAGCAACACCACCAACGAGATGGACGGACGATTTGATAAAGGCCGCAGGTTCAAGGTGGATGCAAGCCGCTTCCAACCGTAATGATTGGGTATCAATGAGGGCCTAAGTCTAGCAGTCGACGTCCTACGGCTGAAATGATGATGACGATGAGTGCCATTGTAGGCAGGCATTTGAACTACTTTAAGCGCACATGTGCGTTTGAGACCCCTGGATTCTTCTGAGGTGGCAGCGAATGTGTTAATGTAACTGAACTATTGTATATTGTTCACTTACGTATTCAAAGCGGAGTTTTACACACAATGCAATACGGGAACGCAAATGTTCTCAATACCTAAACTAAAGACTATTCCTTACCTACGTTCTTTTTGCAAAACGGTATGCAGCTCTTACGTATCATTTCGAGTTCATAAACTAAGAAAAATCCGCAAAAAATTACCCACAAGAATGTCGACTTATGAAATTCTAAGACTTCTTTTTAACTTGGACGTCAGCAAAATTAAGTTAAGCGACTTCATTATCAGAAGCGTAATTATGTCACGTTTTTCCGGAGAACTTTCGGTAAAGTCTACCTCGCAATGTGGTATAAACAGCTATAAATTTAATTATCACTGGCAACTTGAGCACTTAATTATTACGCTGGATATAAGACAGTTTATCGCAAAAGTTTTTTTCTGACGTTGGCTGATTGTGGCTCGACTCTTCTGCCGCGCGCGTATATGCAAAAAATAAACACGTATTCTCAGATTGACTCATTGTTTTAAAATCCAAGCAGCCAATAAGTCTCTATTATCTTACTTACGTCTTTATGGTGGTTTTAGTAAGGCCGGATACGGGCCAACTTTTGGTCAATTAGGCATGAATCAAGTCTTCTAATTATGATATACTAGCCTTAACTCGAGGCTTCGCCCGTGATTGGAATGCCTTCACGGGAAATATTTACAATCATATACCTAGTTTGGCCTGAAAAATGCTACTGTAACATTTTTAAAGCACCACGTTTGCGCAAACTATGCCATCTAGTGATTGCAGGTGAAGTTTACATATGAACCTACTTCAACGTTCTAGGACGGGGCCATTCTTCTTTAAATTTAAAATATTGTTCCGTAAAATGGTGTTGAATATTTTTAACACTATCTTCAATGACCGATGCTGGATCCAGGCATCCCTCCCGATAAACCTAGGTGGGCTTGGTTTAAGGACCACCTCAAGCACAGCACTTCCGGCGTTCTTGGCCTCCGTCAACAGTTCGGTTCCGCTCATCAGAGAGATACTAAACGATTCCAGCTCTCTTGATGTGATGGCCCCATGCTTGACGGAGGCTACGGAAGCTTGGCGCAATTTATGCCCTGGAGAACATGTGCCAACGGGTTCTAATGCATGTGTTCAGCACTTGTGGGATATACCTTGTTTGAAACTTATGCACCAAAATCTTTTGCATCAATCCACAGATGCTGCGGATAAAGCGAGACTGCTTGCTGTTACCGAGAAGGAGTCCGGTCACTGGCTACGGGCGTTACCTTCTGTCAATTTAAGCACAGTTTTAGACCCTATGCATCTGCGCATAGCCGTATGTTTGCGTCTGGGGGCCAGGGCATGTGAACCCCACCTATGTCAATGTGGAAAGGCAGTTGACCACCTGGGCCGCCACGGATTGTCCTGTGTTAGGAGTGCAGGCCGTCTATTTCGCCACGGTGCCCTTAACGACCTCATCCGTCGGGCCCTCACCACTGCATCGGTCCCAGCTACACTGGAACCATGCGGTTTATTGAGGGACGACGGAAAGAGGCCAGATGGTGTCACCTTAGTGCCGTGGACGTTGGGACGGTCTTTGGTGTGGGACGTGACTTGTGTCGACACTTTTGCCGCGTCCCACGTTCAAGGTACTGCGCTTAGGGCCGGGGCGGCTGCCGAGCATGCTCAGGTTAGCAAGCGTCGCAAATATTCAGGTTTGACTACCTACCAGGAGTTTGCGGCGCTTGCTTTTGAAACGATGGGGCCATGGTCAACGGACACAAAAAAGGTGCTAAAGGACTTGTCCAAAAGGTTAGTTCTGGCCTCTGGGGACCCAAAAGCTGGCGCTTACCTCGCTCAAAGGCTGGGGATAGCGGTACAAAGAGGTAATGCGGCCAGCGTACTAGGGTCCATGCCTACGACGTCTTTCGACGACGTATTTACCTTATAGGTTTCTTTTTATGTTATTATTTATATTAGTATAATAGATATTTACTTGAAATGTATTTAGATTATTTGTAAGAGTTTTGGTAAGATAGTTTACTTACGAGCCATGTATACATACATCCTTTGAAAGTGAATTTTTCCACGAAAACCCAACACCGCAATATTGAGTAGGTACCGTATGTCTTAATCCTTCAATCCAGATTATTGTCTATCTGTATGCCAAGTTTAATCCAAATCCGTTATTGTGTGATTGACTAACAAACATCTAAACATCTTTTCAAACTTTCTCATTTATAATATCAGTAGGATATATTTGTGAACTGAACTGAATGAGCTTTACGGTGAAGGAAAACATTGTGAGGAAGCCTGCAGACACCTGAGAGGAAATTCAATAGTGCGTGTGAAAGTTCCCAATCCGCACTGGCCCTGTGCCCTGCAGTGGGACGTATATAGGCTGAGATGATGATGATGATGATGATGATGATGATGATGATGATGATGATGATGATGATGATGATGATGATGATGATGATGATGATGATGGTGTTGGTGATGATGATAATGATGATGATGATGATGATGATGATGATGCTGATGATGATGATGATGGTGATGATGATGATGATGGTGATGGTGATGGTGATGATGGTGATGGTGATGATGATGATGATGGTGATGGTGGTGATGATGATGATGACGATGATGATGATTTGTGAACTTACGTATCGAAGCATTTGGACTGCGTGATCAGCCAGTACGTGTTGAGTATGACGGCGCTGCAGAGGTAGGTGTTGTTCCTCAGTAGGGACGCGGCGTACGGGTGCCGGTATATCTGCGACACCATCGCGCCGATGCTCTCGCCACTGTTCTCCTCCGGGTCCATATTGTCTGGAAACATAACAATAATACTTTTTAATGATTCACAGTCAATCTTTTTTTATACACGATGACCAGTAAATAATGGACAAGCTTCTATCTACCAACAGGGACTCTTAGGTTGATCCCAAAATTTACTTATAGGTGAGAATAGGTTGTAGGCTATTTTTTTTTATACCCCTATTCTTCGCGGACGGAGTCGCGGGCAATTCGACTATCTCAAAAACCGGGTGTGTAATGATAGATATAACAACATTTGATATAACTGTAATATTTGGTATAATACTACATTTGACATAAGAATAGGGGTATAAATAAGAACTTTTTAACAAAAAATTAAACCGCCGAAAAAATTGAAAAGCAAAAAATAATACCTTTTTTGTTTGACCTTAATCTAGGTACCAGTTTGAAGTCGGTGCCTCAGCACGAGCCAGGAGGAGTGATAGAAGCCAATCAGGTAGACGATTATAGGTCCACTCCTCCTGGTTAAGTGCTGAGGCACCGACTTCAAACTGGTACCTAGATTAAGGTCAAACAAAAAAGGTATTATTTTTTGCTTTTCAGTTTTTTCGGCGGTTTAATTTTTTGTTAGAAAGTTTTTATTTTATACTTTTTTCCATCCTTGGGGTAATTTTTTTTCCAAATTTATAATACCAACTTCAAGGTGTGTATACCCTATCTATATAATAAAAAAGAATTATGAAAATCAGACTACTCTGTAAAAAGTTAGTCAATCATCCCCTGTTTTCCTACCCTTAGGGTAGGAATATTATTTCCAAATTTAAATGGGACCACCCTTGGGGTATACGCTTTCCAATAAAAAAAGAATCATCAAAATCAGACTACTCTGTAATAAGTTATGCGTGGTCATATAGTACAATCAGTAACTGAACAATCAATCATCCCCTGTTTTTCGACCCTTAGGGTAGGAATATTGTTTTCAAATTTAAATGGGACCACCCTCGGGGTATACGCTTTCCAATAAAAAAATAATCATCAAAATCGGACTAGTCTGTAAAAAGTTATGCGTGATCATACATTAAAAAAAAATTATACAAATTGTGCGACGGGTAAGCATCTATTTAACTCCTGTCTAATAATATTAAGCGACCTTTCAAAACTCTCATTAGTTCTTCAAATTGTAATTTTAACAAACAATAACTCATACTATTTACACATAATTTCAGCAATCACGCTGCTTCGTTGTCCATTTAGGGTTAGCGGTTTTAAAATAATTTAATGAATATTTATTTCAAAATGTAATGTTTAGAATACCGATGGTGAACCTACAATTAAGATTTTTTAAGTCTCAAAACGAGTCCTAACTCAGTTTCCCGTTGGGACTCGCTTTGAGTCTCCCCAGCAACAAGACGATCTTCTTGCGAATAATCGCTTACCCAATCTCAAGCTTAAGGTCATCAAGCTCTCATTCTGAGAAGAAGCCCGTGTCCAACAGTGGGAAAATGAATACGTTTTGTCCATTAAAATACCATGGAATCTAGTTAGAGTTTTATCAAGTTTATTATTGAACCTTTGTTTGTTTGGTGTGTCAACTAATTAGGTTTAAGCTTACCTTTTTCATCCAGCTGCGGCGGTTCGGTCTGAGTCTTGTTAGCTTCACCGCTGTCCAAGTTCTGCTCGCCTGGTGAATAGAATTGAATCAATATTGGCGCGTTTGATTGCAAACCAACAGACAAATGTTTGCACTATGTACAAGTACCTACGGTACAGGACGCTTAACAAGTATTGTATGTATCTGTAGTTATAGTATGTATATAAATATTTTCCTGAGTGACTACAGTTTGGGGTTTTTTCTAGGAAGGAGTGTACAGGTTTCTTAATGCCCAAATGCGGAAACGCAGGAGTTGCAATCGTCCTTAGTAACTGCTTACTTTCAGGCGAACCGTACGCTTGTTTGCCACGGACATGGCATAAAAATATCTTGAGTTTAATCAACTATGAATTAGAAATTTATTTTCCTATATTTAACCCCGGCGCCAGACATAGCACAAATGTTCCAACACATATTTGAACACATATTTGATCACATGTGAAGCACCGGTATTTGCTTATTTGTTCAATAGAACTACCATACCCCGGCGCCACACATATTACAAATGTTTGAACACAGTTATTTGATCACATGTGTAGCACCGGTATTTGCTTATTTGTTCAATAGAACATCCATACAATCAACCATAGATCAAATATGTGTTAAAATATGTGTTGAAACATTTGTCTATGTGTGGCGCCGGGGTAAGGAGGGTTCTTTAATCCATACTTCCTTACTAATATTATAAATGCGAAAGTATGTCGGTCTATCTGTCTGTCCGTTACTTCTTCATACTTAAATTGCTGAACCGATTTACATGAAATTTGGTACTTATAGACATCGTTTAAATCTCGAGAAAGGACATAGGACAATTTTTATTCTAGGAATCATTCTTTAAGTGGATGAAGAGGGGGTTGGAAGTTTGTATGGGGTATCAATAATCGCTGAACCGATTAAGAATAGAGCTACCTTAAGGTCACGGGTGAGCAAAGTAATTATTTCAGTTCACTCAAACACTAAATCCTTTAGCACAGAATAAGTAATAGTACTAACGTACAGAAGGATCACTCTCGAACAAAGGTCAACTTTAGGTATAAAAACTTTCCTACTCCTACTGCGTGCACGCGAAATTAAAACTTATCGTGTGATACGAGCGTTCATATTCCGTTGGGCACCGCTGATCCGAAACCAAGGGCACAGGGTTCTCACTCGCCCATATTTGGTAGGTATATAAATCAAGAAAGATAACAGTGTGTATTAATTCAGTAAACTACCTTTAGTATGTAAGTAAGTTATTTATAATATCGTTTAGAAGTCATTGTTTGTTGCAAAAATCACAGAAAAAAAGATGCTTAATTACGCGCGACGCGGCTAGCGTGCGAACTGAAGGCCGCGCGACAACCTACTGCCATATTCCTCCCGGGAGGAGCGCCGGCCGAACATACCTAAACTGCGGAGTGAAACCCCCCTGCCTTTAGTCCCGTTTCATAACCAAAACTTCGTAACTGCTTACAATCATAGCTTGCATACTGGGTGTTTACGAAATTTTGATTACCAAACAGGACTAAATGGAACGTTGTTGCTTAGTAATAGTCAAGTTTCTAACTCTCACAAGTTTCCAATCGAATTTCGGATGGAATAATACGTGACCTAACCATCCTGTTGTGCTATCACAGACCGCAATTCTCATATTGTGTAGTTTGTGTATATGCATCCCTCTACGACTACACTGGTGCGACAGAGATGCGGCAGAGTGACGAATCATAGCCACTTGCAGTTACGATATCAAAGTTGCCAAACGCGCCGCAACTGATTGCCGGTTGTGAGCTTGGCTGGCTACTCGGCGATCAATTGAAACAAAGTGATGCTTACGCTTTGTGATGAAATATTATTAAAGGGGGACTTACAAAGACCAGAGATAACTGTATAAGTGCTAACCTTGGGTTAAATATTTATTTTTCATCTCTCATACTCGGAAAGTTAGGCAAATCATATCTGACATACGGGAGGAAATGTATTATTTTCTTCCCAAGGGTAGAAATGAATTTAAAACAATAAAGGCATTGGCTGTCAATGGAACACATACGCATTCAGCCAAGCATTACGGCATGGAATAATTATTAAGTATTGAGGTTTTTTTTTCTTAATTAGTCATATTACAAATTTTATAATGCCAGTGAAATATTATTAAATTAAATTATTAATTTCTTATTTAGTGACTTAAACCAGAAAAGTTAGAAAATGTTAAGAAAAAAAATACATGGTAAATGACAATGTTATTGTCCACACAGCCTATCTCTATACAGCTTAACTACTTGGTTCAATTTGGTTACTTACAAATTTTATAAATAAATTTACTAAAATACCTACTTTATCTACTGTTTTCATTAATTATTATATTGAACATTCTAAATTTTGTTAAATTAATTATTCCTTAACAATAAACTCCACTGAAATATTTTACAACGATCATATTGACCAGTTTAGACATTTTTATTTATTTATACTTATATTTTCTTACTTTCCTTGTAGTCGAAATGAAAAGCAGAGTGTTTAACTCGGGAAAAACACCAATATCACCCTCGGAATATCGGCACCCTCGCTGTGCTCGTGTAAGTAACTCGTGTGATATTGGCTATTTTCCTCCCTTGTTGAACAATCTACTATTCTTAACCCTCGACCGTGCAAGCGGCCCTAAGGGAAAACTTAAAATGTATATGAAAAAACTTAAGGAAGCCTTCACTTGCATGTACGAGTAGTAGCAACATATCCGTATTGCCCGTGGAGAGTATTACCAGTTAACGTTCAAATTACAATAAAAACCAGACGCACAAGTTCTAGTCGCACATATTAAACATCCAAGATTCAAGCACAAACATTCCTGTTATTCATACAAATATCTGCCCCGACCGGAAATCGAACCAGGGACCTCAAGCTTCGTAGTCAGATTCTCTAACCACTAGGCCAGCCGTCTGTAGATGGCTGTATCTATGAAAATCCAGAGGCCCTACCACGAAGTGCATAATTCGAACTTCGTTTCGTGCCGTCCCGCTCACGCTAATATGATTTGACACGAGAGTGAGAGGGATAATACGATACGAACTTCGATTTTCGAATTTCGTAGTAGCGCCTCAGTGTTGGCATGAAATTTTGCAGTATTCGTCATACAACCTAAATGACTTACAATGTCAATTTTGGGAATTACCACAGGTTTAGCAAAAGGCTAAGTCTAAAATATATTTTCTGCTGTTCTAAATGTACTGTACATAGTATAGGTGAAAAGACCCTGTTATATGTAGTAGTAACGTGCCCGTATAAACAAATTGACGTTCTAAATTAGAAAAACGACTTAAGCTCCATATCGATCCTGTGAACTAACATACAACTGAGGCCCTACCACGAAGTCCATAATTCGAACTTCGTTTCGTGCCATCCCGCTCACGCTAATATGATTTGACACGAGAGTGAGAGGGATAGTACGATACGAACTTCGATTTTCGAATTTCGTAGTAGCGCCTCTGGTTCTTTACTTTTGTTTTCACATATGCATAAGGCAACAGACACACGAAGCAGCAATTCAACTGGCAACACAGAACCAATATAACAGTTGAATTGTTTATTCGGCACAATATTGATGGTATCATAGCGCACCGATAATGGCAACTTTGAATATTCAAGCAACATTGAGCCAGTTGAGTCAACGACTCAGAATGGCGATAGGACTTGGTTGGAAACAATAGTTCCTACGTTTGCAGATATCATTGATTAGGACACGGCGAAAGCTAACAAGCGGCGGTTGAATATTGATAAATCATACAACATTACTTTACTAAGGTACTAAGGCTTTAGAATTTATTTAACTTGGCTTGTTAGTGTGTGTGAGTCCAATTTTAGGCAACTTTTTATCCCGATATTCCAACGATATCGGAATTCAAGCATATATATAAAATCCAGAAATCTCAACTACCTATAGAGACATGAAATTTTGCATATTTGAAAGACACACGGATGAACTTTGTCTTGTCACCTTAGCTTCTTACCTAAAAATTGGATTTTAATCTCGAAATTTAGAGTTCGCAATGTGCTATTACCATTAGATTAAATATGATTATCTGGAAAAAAAATATGCTTTTTTTTACATTCAAAGAAATTGTTACCATATAAAAAGTTTAACGTTTGGTAGCATAGCATACGGTTGTGGTAACTCTGAAGATGAGCTCTGGTTGAGTTCGAAACGCGTCAGTGTAGCTTGGTGGTGGTGATGGTTGGGTTTATGTGATTTGTGTGTGTTCGTACAGTGTGGAGGTGGAGGAACTGCATGAACGCACATTTCTTGCATAAACGTAACTATTGTAAGGTCGCGGGTGAGCAAAGTAATTGTTTTAGTTCATTAATATGGACCTCCGCAAAGTAACGCCTGATTCAATAAATTATATAAAAAGTTGCTTACTTAATTAGTTGACTATACATGCTCTTTCCGTGAATCCTTAATTTGTTCTAGATAGCCTATTTATTCTTCGACCGGATAGCCTAGTAGTTAGAGAACCTGACTACGAAGCTTGAGGTCCGGGTTCGATCCCTGTGTCCGGGCAGATATTTATTTGAAAAATGCGTTTTTGCTCGAGTCTTGGATGTTTAATATTACTACCTACAGGAAAAATAGCATATTTTGGCGGCTAAAATGGCCTCAATGAAACTTTGCTTACAACTTTATCTTGTATTATTTATTTTATTAGCAGTACGGCTGCTCACCGAATCTAAGATTATTTAAAAGACGAGACGTGGGTTCGAATCCCGCCGGCGCACCCGAAAAACTTTTTCGCTTTTAAATTACTTTATCTTGGCCCTAGAAATGAGGATCTGCCGAGTCCTACCAAAATTTAGGGGTCTTACCCCCTACCAGGGGGTATAGTCAGAGCGGAAATTTAAAAAAATTCAAATTTTACAAACTAGGTGAATGAGGTTTTCTATGTATTTTTTTGCGCTGAATCGAATCGAATGTAGTTTGTTTAATTTGATGATGGAGTTGGAAGGTGGCTAACTTAAGGAAGGAACTCTGTAATAAAACGTCACGACCGCATCGAGTTTGGGCTCGTTTGATTCGTCTTGACCTGCACGTTGGTAACAAGGGGCAAAAAGTAAAAAGTACAGTCAGCAAAAAAGCTTGTATTAAAAACATAATTTTTAACAAAAACTTATTTTTCATGACTTAAACCGTAAAGTGTGCAAGGTTAAGGTTATTGCGTGGTTGCAAGGTCTATCTTATGTTGACACTGAAAATCTGCTAACGATTGCAAGGTGAGGGTGACGCTGTGTAGCCGATTGTTCTTTGTTTATTTTGTTATTTGACACTTGATTACATTATTATTGTTTAATTACCAACTAAGTATTATGTTTTAAGATATTGTGTTTCGAGTTGTATTATAATTCTTTAGATTCCTTTTGTCTATAACACAGGTTACACTTGTAACCTAGCTTAGACTAAACTAAATTTACTTACTAGACCTAAGATTATTTCATGCTTATATTTTGTATCTTATATGAACTTTATGAGTAAATAAATAAATAAATAAAATAAATAAATGCGGGCGAAACCGCGAGTCAAGGCTAGTATTATTACCAAGCAAATACTGCTCTTTGTCACAACAGTAATTCCGTAATATTTCCCTTTATTCGGCCGTTATTGTAAAGTTCATTACGTAGACGTGATCGCATTATGGTTATGTCGTCCGTTGTGTTGCGTTATATGAGCGTTGAACACGCCACGCTAGAGTTAATAATATAGGTAATAATGTGTTATTATTGTATTACATATGTACCGTATTATACACTGTTGGTTGCTATGTAGCCGTTGATGTATGTGAAGCTGTTGTGGTCTAGTCAAAGACCTATAGCATAGCCTCTCGAGCAAAGAGTTCGTGGGTCCAAGCCCGGGCAGCACCTCGTGAAAGTTTGAAATTCACCATGAGCTTTACAGTGAAGGAACATTGTGAGAAAGTCTGTACACTGCGAAGAAATACAATGGTGTGTGTGAAATTCCCAGTTCCCAGTGGGCCCGCGTGGAAACTACGGCCCACGCCCTCTAATTCTGACAGGAGACCTTTGCTCTGCAGTGGGACGAACATGGGCTTGGATGATCATGATGCTGATGGTTACAAAGTTTTCATTATTAATGGAAGACGTCCATTGTTGATCAAAGGTCTCCCCCTTAGAACGACATGATGAATGACAACCACAGAAATAATAATAAAGAGGATAGAAGTGCCTTAGACGCGTGACCTTGGCGCCGTGCTTGTGACTCGTAGCTCAGTGCTATTTGAAACGTGGGTATGATAACAAGTGCTTTAAAATGGTGTTTTGCAGCATTAGCAATTGCGGAAACTCGTCCACACTGTGTAATTACACTAATAAGGGGATTACATTTCATTGGTATGTATTAATTTAATGTAATAATGCGGTTTATATCAAAATACAACTTGAGAAAATTTATTCATTATGAAATATTGGTTACACGTTACTAACTCGAAACTTCTTAAACCATTGCTACTCATGCCCATAAAAACGCAGATCGTTTTGAATTATACGCAGCAATGTAAAGTAATTTTTGATAACCCTTCTGTCTTGCACAGAAGTTCGTGGTACGGACAAAAAAACAGATTACGACTAGTACAGACATAATGCCGACGCGGCCAATAAAGAGCGCCGTTGTGTAAATGTGGGTATGACTTACGTTGAATGTTATTCAACGCTATCTCTAAGGTGTAAGGTTCATAATTGTTTGTAAGCAAAATTATTAGTAATTGTGTGCGTGATTGCGTAGTACGGTTCCGGTCTTTTGCATGTGTGCATTAACACAGTAAGTAGAGGGGATGAATCAGCGACACGAGTTCCGGAAGAAAATAGGAACTAAGGCATTTCTATCCTCTTTATTATTATATCTGTGATGACAACAGTTCTCGCCATTTGCATCCACCGATAGTCAGTAACTATAACCATGTCACCAGTCCACCTAGTAGGTGGCCTGCCAGCGCTTCTCCTTTCGGTTCGAGGTTGCCACTTGAGTATCTTTCTCCAGCAAACGTTTGCAACATCATCATCATCATCCCAGCCTATACGTCCCACTACAGGGCACAGGCCTCCTCTCAGAATGAGATTGGTTGGGCCGCAGTTAGCACGCGGGCCCAGTGTGTGTTGGGAACTTCACACACATCATTGAATTAATCATAGTAAATTCAGGTCATAGTGAATTTCAAATATAATTTCGCACGTAAATTCCGAAAATCTCATAGGTCCGAGACAAGATTCGTACCACCACCCTCTGCTTGAGAGGCAACAGATGGCCGTTGGGGCCGAAAAGTTCTAGAATGGAGATCACGGATCGGCAAGCGCAGCGTTGGACGTCCACCAACGAGGTGGACGGACGATTTAGTAAGGGCCGCTGAGATTTTGATGATGTTTACCTGAATCTGGATCATCCTCCTCGGTTTCCACCTTCGCTCGCACGTGGCAGAGGGCGCTGATAGCCAGGATGTAAAAAAGGCGCGCGCGCATGTTTTCGCTTCTAACCACGGACTTGTACTGGGCGGAGTGATTGTGTGCTTCAGGCACGAGTACGGCGTAGAGTTACTAATTGATAAAACTGTTTAAGTTGACAGGGGTATGGTACGGTCGGGAAATGGAAAATATACCCAAAGAGAAATTAATATTTGTATGACAAAGATAATTTTATATTTATGTGTGGTGGGTGGGTGTGATCGATCGTCGTTTATGATAGAGTCATTTTAATTAATGCGATAGTATGTAAACCTTCATCCGACTTTTCAACATAACTCTAGATTTAACTTCTTGCAAGTGTTGTAAGGAGCAATGTAAATGTCTATACCTTAGTTCGTGTATAATCCATAATCGGCCAAATTTTTTTCAATTTATGTTTCAATGTCGTTTGAATAGACTGATACATCAAAGACTACTTTTAGCACTTAATGTAGTTGCGACCATTTTATTTATTTGCGTCGCATTTTTCTGTTACGTTTTTTCTGTACACGTATAGCAACGTTTACTTTTCGTCTGCTTTTGTTTTGAAATAGAGACTGCCATTTAAACTAGATAATTACCTACTTGTATTTTTCTACTACAGGTTGAGTTTAGATGAAACTGGTTTACACCGGTTTGGTCAGTGGAAAATCTCAGACCGGGACATGGATATCAACGCTATTTTTATATCCCTCTTCCCATGAGGTCCATTGTAGTTTGTTTATATTGTAATGTTTGTTTTGTGTGTAACTAAATATTTACATTTCGAAGGTTATTACGAGTAGGCATTAAAAATGTACGGTCGGTTATACTGAGCTTGTGCAATTTGCCAGGCTTATAATTTTTATATCATAATTATAATCTGGTAGAACCGTTGGCATGCAGTCAGGAAGGCGTAAATATTTGACAGTCAAGTGAAGAATAATGTCCCCTACGCGACACACATAACGTTTCCATCTCCGCGTCGGCATTATAATAAAATATCAAACCCCCAAACACGTAAATGAAATAAATAATATAAAATGTGCCAGTACTAAATCACTCGCGGTCTACCAGAGCCGCAGCGCACGCAGGATGTTTTCATCTCGCCGAATGTTTGTGTCAACACCGATACGCCGTAAAGGAGGAAATCGGCCGAGAAAGGAGCAAAAGCATTTTCCGCTACGGCCTGTATTTGATTTGTTCGGAATCGAGGGTCCCTGCCAATTGATGAGCTCCTGGTACATCTAAATAACTATTTGCTATGTCTGATACGATTGAGTTGTGTCGTCGTTCATTTTAGTGCTTTTAAGAGAGATTTTGCCGCACACTGATTAGCTCCTGATAGTTTATGTGACAGATATATGTGATGCCATCTCTGTTTATTTGGACAAACTAAACTAAGACTGCATCAGAGATATCTGCCACCATCTGCCACTAACTTTACAATAGTGTTTATGCTCTAACCTAACTAAAGGGTGCTAAAGTGAGCAATTGTATTTATCCGTTCCTAGCTTGGATTGTACTGCTTAACAAAGGACTGAATTTCTCGTTCTGAGAGAAAGTGAATAGAAAGAATGGATATAACAAGTAATACATTGTTAAAGCTGCAACCAACGAAACAACCAATTTAGTATACTTACTAGGTAATCTTTTACGGGAAACCTACAAAAGAGATAAGGAGGTAGAAATCTTAAATTAGGTACTTATGGGGTTTAATTTATAAATTTTTTGCCTTTAAATATTTTGAGAAAAGGTAATTCGATTTAATTCTCGTTGGGCATCTGAGAAGAAAATCAATGGTGTGTGTGAAGTTCCCGCGTGGAAACTATGACTCAAGCCCTCTCATTCTGAGGGGATTCTGTGCCCTGCAGTGGGATGTATATAGGCAGGCTGGGATGAATGGATGGGTGTGTTGGAGTTTTTATACAAAAATAAAAAACCGGCCAAGAGCGTGTCGGACACGCCCAAGGTAGGGTTCCGTAGCCATTACGAAAAAATCAAGTAATATTTTTCTAAGGATTTCGTATGTGTACGGAATCATCCAAGTTTAGGTATGTTTTATACCTTAGGCTACTATTTACTCTTAAACTACAAATAATTTCCAAGCAATCTTAGCCGCTATAATTTTCCTAGTAAATTTGATATATTTACTACCCTTCTGAATTTTTTCAAATTTTTCCACCCAACAGTTTAGATTTTAGATGGGGGGGACGGCCGATTTTAATGAAAAATTTCACTTTAAAGTTGAATATTTCGCAAACAGATCACTGAATAGAAAAATCATGTTAGCAACCCCACAATGATTTTAAAAGACCTATCGAACGATACCCCACACTATAGGGTTAGCCAAGAAAAAAAAAATCACCCCCACTTTACGTCTATGGGAGGTACCCTAAAAAATTTTTTTTACTTTTTTTTATTAAATCACTTTGTCGGCGTGACTGATATATATATTGATGCCAAATTACAGCTTTCTAGTACTAACAGTCTCTGAGCTTAGCCGCGGACAGACAGACAGACAGACAGACAGACGGACAGACATGGCGAAACTATAAGGGTTCCTAGTTGACTACGGAACCCTAACAATTGAAAGATTTGATTGAGACGTACGAGTACATACAAGTAACGTTAAATCAAATGATAAAATTATATCAATTTACAGTTTGTACCATATACGAGCATGGTTCAAACGGATGAAATCAAATATCACTAGACGATAGATTTATCAAAGCCCTCAAACTGCCCAATCCTACCAGGGCCACAAGAAATCGAGACGTCAACACTAAAACAGCTTCCCTCGGGCTGCCGTTCTATTAATTGTTCCCAGTTTGTTCTCAATTACTCTTCACCCCGTCTGTTTATTGTTTTGATTCCCATTGTCCGAGGAGTGCGCTCGAGCGAGAATGTCATTACGACGATTGGAAATCGTTTTAAGGTTGTCCCTTACGATACAATGGGGTCTTTCATTCGCGGTCGGTAAGTCAGGTGCCTCTTTATACACCTTTTTCAAATAGGTGATTCGTTGAATGGGTGTTTATTGTACGTGTAGACAGTTTAGTTTTGGCATTATTGCCTGATTGGTGATTGTTTTTATCGGTGTGGTAAAATTCGAGCTTGTTGATTTCAGACTTGTAGGCGAAGTTGCTTGTGGAAATGTAGGCAGGTACTAGGTTCCTAATAGTGTTGCACCGAATGTGGGTCCTGCCGAATGTCGAATTCGGCCGAATGTTCGGTTTAAATATGTGCCGAAGCCGAAGTTCGGCTGAAGTTCGGCCGAAATTCGGTTAAATTTCGCGCGCTTTTGCTCGATGAGCAGGTCAGATCTTGTTCATTTCGTCGCTTGTAATTTCACTCACCCGCCTCCCGCCTGCCACCCGCGTTTACCCCGCGGCCTCTTGTGTTAACGAAAACGCGTGCAATTGTTTATTTACTCTGTATTTTTTTAGTTTTTTTGATTGTATAAGCGGAATAACATAGCTGAGACACTAACTTTCCTCCACCACAACCTGCCACTGGTTAGAAATATTAAGAGAAAATAATGTTTTTGTCTAAAAATTATTAAGCGTAATTGCTAATTAAATTATGAATATTTGAATAACCTGTTTTGAAATTAAGTGTTTTTAAAAATAATAATAAATAAAAAATAATGTTTTGTTACATAAAAAAAAATTAGAAGACTGAAATTCAAAGTAAAAGGAAATAAATGCAAACACAAGCATTCACGTTAAGTACCTATTTACTTACAAATCATCATTTTGATGTGGATTTCATTTTAAAATGAATTTCTTTTCACTATTCCATTTCTTATGTAAGTTAATTTAAGCTACCGAATTTCGGCCGACATTCGGCAGATCTAACCGAAATTCGGCCGGAGACGAAGTTCGGTAAAAGCTGCCGAACTTCGGTAATACCGAATGTGAAACGAATTTCGGTGCATCTCCAGTTCCTAATGTGCTTCAATACTCTAAATAAAAATTTCTAAAAGTGATAATAAAGCTATATTAATGTAATGAATACCTAGGCGACCGAGCTTCGCTCGGGATAAAACCCAGAAACACGCGTTTTCTGAGAGATAATACCAAGCTAGACCGATTGTTCCCCCCTAAAATGCCCACATAGCAAATTTAATGGAAATACTTAGAGCTGTTTCCGAGATCCCCGAAATAAATCTTCTTCTTTCTTAATATATAAAATCTCGTGTCACGGTGTTTGTTATCGAACTCCTCCGAAACGGCTAAACTGATATTTATGAAAGTTTTTTCTCTGTATTTGGTAGGTCTGAGAATAGGTCGTAGGCCATTTTTCATACCCCTATTCTTCGCGGACGGAGTCGCGGGCAACAGCTAGTAAATATATATTTCTTGTTAAGGGGTGTTATTGTGAAATGCCAATTTTCACCGTTCTCCTTTATTTACCTACGCAACACTGCTGTATGACAGTGGTCGGTACCTTCGTCTAAAGTTAAAAGTGTCGAAATTCAATGTTCACTAAAATTTTCGTGATATCTTTCGGTTTATGTACCTCTAGATAGAATGACAATACAAGCTTTTTCACTGAATGTTCTTCTTGTTGACTTCAAAAGTCAAAGTCAATTTTTTTTTATGCAATTTAGGCATCAATGATGCTCCTATGAACGTCGAAGAATCTACCACCGGTTCGGTAAAACCGGCAAGAAACTCAACAAGGTATATTTTCTTCAAACAGATCTACATTGTTATCAAATTGCATACATCTAAAGTATTTAATACAATTAAATTTTTTAACACAGTAGATACGCTATTTGAGACTAGGGATCGCTAATGCGGATCGGAATTATTTCCAAACATCCCTGTCCATGATATAGTCATTAATTTTATAGTACGCCTTAGAGATTAATGTCTTTTTCACAATGGATTTCAATTTAGTATCAGTTTGGTCGGTTATTGTTTTCGCTTCGCTTGTATTGTCATTCTATCTAGAGGTACATAAACCGTACCAAATATTGAGCCAATTCCATCACTAGAAGTAAGTACATCAAATAAGACTTGAAAGATTTGAAGATTGCGAGATTTCAAGTTAATTATAAACTTGTAGAATGGTCAAGCGCTACTCTTAAAAAAACTACAAAACCAGACTTTAGCATAAAATAAAATAAAGAAGGAGTGCTCCGTTAACGACTACCACACATCACCTAAACTCAAATGCAAGTGATTACGTGATACGTCCCTACCCTCGTAACGTCCCGGACATCGCCCAAACTACTGGCCCGGGAGATATGGAAGAAAAACTCCACAGGGACTCCACTTAATGGGCACTTGGCGTTAATGGTGCATTATCTTAACGGAGCCCTCACAGATCCTCGTTTACGGTCATATCTGACAGATCAGGACGCATGGATATTTATCTGTTGCCTTTTCCTTATATCGTTTGGAAGTAGGGGCAGACTTTGTGACAGTTATTTATGGTACTTATGACATGAGTTACGTCCATTTTTATTCGAATGAAAATTAAATGTTGTTTCTTGGCAAAGCACTTTTTAATCTATCATTTAAAACATCCGTTACTATAAGTTTGCGAAAATTTATCAAGTTTCCTCTAAAATCTTAATTGCTCCAGTCACATTGCTTCAGCAACTCCATTCCTCTTGAATTATGCATTTCGCCAAGTTGGGCGAATGCAACTTGTTGAATACTTGCATAGTTGTGGGCGCTAAGTCCGGTTATGTAACTTCACTATTTTAAAGTATTAGATGGTATTGAGTAGTAAAGACATTATAAAACCAAAAAGACTACAACTTAATATAAAATTACAAAGTAAAAACGTCGTTGACCCCAAGCCGCTAGCAGTATTACCTCTCTGAACTGATATTCCTAGTGTTATTTCCAGCAATTTTGGAGCCATGCGATAACGGGAGAAGGCCTGAAGGCTCCTGCCGTGGACTTTAGAGCGATCTCTAGTGTGGGGCACGAAGTGTCAATAGACACTCTTGCCGCGTTTTATATCCAAAGCACCGCACTCAGGCTTAAATAAGCAAGCATCGCAAATATCCTGCCAAACTATCATTAGTTTTCGGCGTTTGCTTTTGAGACCATAAAGCTCGAGAGTCTGTGCTCTTCAATCAACGACACGTCGTCACGTTTGGTTCTGGTTTTAGGTGACTCCAGGGCTGCCACGTAACTTTCTCAAAATATTGAGTACTTAGTGGTGTTTTTTAACACTTTATATAGGTACCTACAGTTGTTATTGTTAAGTTATTGCTGCCACAGTTTAACCATACAGTAAAGAAAAGTCTTGGATATCAGTGATTTTTTACAGATGAGGGTGGGATGGTTACTAATAGGATCGATTTTGAAGCGCACTATTGTCGCGATTTTAAATCTTCACCCTCATCTGTGAAAAATCACTGATATCCAAAACTTCCTTTTTTAATATACTGGTTAAACCTTGGTTAAACTATGGCAACATTATTGCATAGGTAGAGCTTTCAAACTAGTTCGCCTAATTGGGAATGTCTAAAAAAAATTACCAGTGGTTTTTATATTTTTTTTGTATAGAAAAGTCAATTATAAGAAACTAATTTCAACATTTTGTCACTTAGTTCACTACTTTTTTCAAAATTAATTATTGAAACTATTTTGGTTGATGACGTCAGATTGTAATTGAGGGCTCCCACACTGCCAAATTTCTAAATCTATCTAAATGCGTACGATAAGGCAACCCCTTTAATTATTTTTTGCGTGGTGGTACACTGTAACTAGTGTCACTTTACTGGCGCTGTCAAAGTGCTAGATGTCAGGCAGTGGGTCCAAATCAAACTCCGTAGTTATAATCCACGCGTAAATTTGTGAAGAATTCTAACCACACAGAATAAAGTACGACTTGGACCGGTCACGCAATTTACACCAAAGTCAAATGAAGGTCATTGCTTATTTGTTATGTAATAAATTCATTATATAATATTAAAATTAAATAACTACAGAAAACGACTTAAAAACCATTTATCTCGAAATGGTTTTCGATTTAGTATACATTGCAAAAAAATAGACATCCCCAATTCTGGCTTTTTTTGTACATATGTTTAACTTCATAAGTCATGTTGGTTTTATGTGAACAAAATCGGTTTTCAACCACGAAGCAAGCACATTATTCACCTACGCGAAACTTATGAAAGTGAACGTCGGGCCATTGATCATGGCGGCCGATATTACGGGGACGTGACGACGCGAGTTTATACGGCGGCAGTTTTTCGTGGTTGCCCCGGTGCAGTGTATTGGTCTGCAGTAGGCGTTATAGGGTCTTTTTGAACCGCCCTAGATTTAAGAACCTTACCTACTTAAACTTAGGTTCAGTTTAGAGACAAAAGAGTATTTAGTCGTCGTACACATACGCCATCGTATTCTTTCAATGAAATGTGCGTCGTGTCGTGTACCCACGATTATGCATTATTAAAACCTAGCAGCTATTTATAATTATCGTTCATCCACCATTACGAGTACCTCTTATATCTCGTTATCTAGATTTTTTTATTAATAACGGCAAAGTACACTAGAGATTGGCAAAATTGCCTCCTCACGAACATATTAAAAAAAACTGACTAAGTAACGACTTTCAGTATTTTGATTTTCAATGTGTTAAGGGCTGTTATTTCAGTTGGAAGTATAATTAATATTTGATATTATGCTTCCATTCAATCATGTTACTCATTGGCGAGTTCCAAAAACGTCAATGTTTTAGTGGCAATACGTATATTTATACCATCTGCTCAGCGCATTGACTGTCGGGTCGCAACCGCCCGATTGGAGCAGCCTAACCTGAAGCATTCCTACTGTGGCAGTCTCCACTACTAAGCGAAAGGACCTCTAAGTTTTTTGTACCTCTAAGCCTGCGTTAATACGTGAGGCATTTTTATTGGGCGGTCCCAAACTTCGCGTACGTTCGCAAATTGAATCGGGTCCGCTTTCATTGATATAAATGTAGTGAAATCCATTTTCTTTCAACGCTTTCAACAAACGTTTGAAGGACGTTCGTGTTTTGTCACGGTTGTATAAAAATGTTAGTTCTTGGAAATGAGAAATGTTAGTCATAACAAATGAAGGTCTTTTTGAATTAGTTTCATTCTTGTAATAACTTACATTATAGTGTGTAATGTACGAGTATAGGTAGTTGTTTTCTCAGCGCAGATTTCTCAAAGATTTATTGACGCTGGAATACAAGCTGCTGTAAAACAAGATTAATTATTAACGCTGTAATTATCTCCTAGTCTACTCGTATTTTAAGTTCTACATAATTTTTCACCACTTCCGAATATTTTTGGGAGATGTGATTTCAAAAATCTGTCCCCTGCACAGAGCAAACCCGAGAAAAATTTGTACCTTCGATGACTACAAACGCGCTTCTAACGGAGTTCTTTAAAATAGGTAAGCGTTTTGCGAGAAAAAAACACTTAAAGGAAAGCTGCGTTGAGCCAGGCATTGGTGTTTTTACCTTGTGTATCGCTTTGTTAAGTACCTACCTCCTTCAGGACTGATAGATACCTACAGCTTTACAATAAGTAGGTATATCCGTGTAAAGTTAACAACAATAATAATTAAAACCCAAAAGTGTATAAACCCCAACATCTTTTTCCAAAATTTCCGAAAACAAATCGCAAGACTTCACCGATCCATCAACTCTCGAAATGGCAGCATTAATCCTCAATCATTCCCTACGCCTATCCGAAGAGGTCTAAAGTCGATATCTTTAATAAGAGACTTAGCAAATGCGGAGGCCGTCGAGGACAGGCTTATCCGCCGATCTCGGTAATCCAGCCACTTTGTAAGTCAAAGTTGGGCCCTAAAAATTGGAGAATACCGGAAATTCTAGAGTAACTGTGTTGAGAATGGGGTTTTGTTGAATTACTAACAAATAACCTATACACAGCGAGACCAGGGGGGCTACTTCGAAATTCGAAATTCGTATCGTACAGTCTCGCTAACACTCGTCATAATCATCATTTCAGCCGAAAGACGTCCACTGCTGAACATAGACCTCATGATTGGTCCTGCGCGATCCGCATCCGACACATTCGCGGGAATTCAGTTTCCTTGACTGTACCTATGAATATTTGGGTGAAACCGTGAAGCGTGTCAACCGCTATGTCCCCTGTGTTACGAAAATCGACTAAATAGTAAAAAAAAAATGTAAACTGTTTGTTTCAAATTATATCATTTTTTTAAGAAATTATAAATCTTAACTTCTAATCTTAATTTAGTGCTGCATGCCTATACATATAGTACGTCCGACAACTAAAAATCCTGATAACCACCACCACGCGTGGTGTGGTGTGCAGTCGCAGAATTGCAATTGGTTTTACTTCATTGACATTCCTTAGATTTTGGTAACACACGGGATACGGCGGTTGTAGCGCTTCACGGCTCCTTCCATTTTGTTACTGTACCTACTTTTCGTTTAAGATAACTAATTACTTTAAGTTTTAATTCAATGGTTTATTGGTTGCTTGATCCGAATCATCTTTTGTTTTCCATTTTAAAATATTTAATTCAGATCATTCTCATTTGCTAACCCATTCCACAAATCAAAACAATACCCGCCTTATCGCTGAACCCGACGCTTAATAGCGGCCATTTTGGCAATTTTGGCGCGAAAACGACTTCCGCGTAATGCGGGAGATTAATGATTTTTTATACTCATTGTTATTATTATGATCGAGGCAGTTAAAGGCGTGGCATATAGTAATTATCACCAATCTTATTCTGGAGCTTGATTTGGATCAACCTACACAATTCAGTAAATATACCTATTTAAGGTCGTTTATCTGGAATATAGAATAGAATAGAATTTCATTTATTGCCACAGCATAAAATACAATATGGAAATTTATTACATAATTAATTAATATAAAAAAAAAACTAAACTAAAACTAACACTATTCCATCAGTTGTGGCAAAGGGGAGGATGCACTCAGCGTATGCTGTGAGTCAGGTATCCACAGGAGGCCCTGACTGGCACAGCGCTGATTTTCAGTACACCCCCTTAATACATCCCTGTTGTCAATCAACGGGTGCCGAATGTTGAAAGCAAGTTTTTAAAAAAAAAAAGATTTAAAAAATATAAAATAAAAAACAAAACAATATGTATTCAATTTTTTTTTTGATTAACTTAACAGGAGTGTTAAATAAAAAGATGACTACATCTTACTTCCTACTTCTTTACTAATATTATAAACGCGAAAGTTTGTATGGATGTTTGTTACTCTTTCACGCTAAAACGGTTCTACGGATTCAGGTGAAATTTTGGCACACAGTTAGTTTAAAATCTGGATTAAGATATGGGATACGTTTAATCCCAAAAATTGCATAGTTCCCGCGGGATAGCGATAAACAAATTCTTTGCAGACGGAGTCGCGAGCAACAGCTAGTGTTAAATAAATTGCCAATAAATAAATTAAAAAAACCCCAACGCAATTTGGTCACAAATATGTTTGAAAATAAAGTAAGTGCCCATTATGCGTCCAGTCCGCAGCAACAAAAAAGCTGATAACTTTAAAACGGCTGAACCAATTTTGATGAAACATGTCTAAGAACCATCACCAAGAAACCTGCTTTCAAATAAAAAAACCGCATCCAAATCGGTTCACCCGTTTAAGAGCTATGATGCCACAGACACACGCACAAACGCACACACATAGCGGTCAAACCACAGAAATAATAATAAAGAAGATAGAAGTGCCTTAGACGCGTGACCTTGGCGCCGCGCTTGTGACTCGTAGGTCACAAGCGCGTGACTTGTGGCTCAGTGCTATTTGAAACGTGGGTATGACAACAAGTGCTTTAAAATGGTGTTTTGCAGCATTAGAAATTGCGGAAACTCGTCCACACTGTGTAATTACACTAATAAGGGGATTACATTTCATTGGTATGTATTAATTTAATGTAATAATGTGGTTTATATCAAAATACAACTTGAGAAAATATTTCATTATGAAATATTGGTTTACACGTTATTAACACGAAACTTCATATACCATTGCTACTCATGCCCATAAAAACGCAGATCGTTATGAATTATACGCAGCAATGTAAAGTAATTTTTGATAACCCTTCCGTCTTGCACAAAAGTTCGTGGTACGGACAAAAAAACAGGTTACGACTAGTACAGACATAATGCCGACGCGGCCAATAAATGGCGCCGTTGTGTAAATGTGGGTATGACTTACGTTGAGTGTTATTCAACGCTATCTCTAAGGCGTAAGGTTCATAATTGTTTGTAAGCAAACATATTAGTAATTGTGTGCGTGATTGCGTAGTACGGTTCCGGTCTTTTGCATGTGTGCATTAACACAGTAAGTAGAGGGGATGAAACAGCGACACGAGTTCCGGAAGAATATAGGAACTAAGGCATTTCTATCCTCTTTATTATTATTTCTGTGGGTCAAACTTAATACACCCCTCTTTTTGTGTCGGGGGTTAAAAATGTGGGCAAACGTGCAGTTCTCGGATAGGACTATTAGTTATGAACGGCGTTGCCTCTCTCAAACAGACTCTGCTTGAATCTCTTGTCAAGATGTAAGAGGCCTCCTAATGGTGATCATGTCACCAGGTTCACTCTGGCCTAACACTACGAAATTCGATTTTCGAACTTCGTATCATGCCGTTCCGTTCACACTAATAGTATTTTAATACATAAGAGTGAAACGGCATGATACGAATTTCGAAGTTCATAGCCCCCTGAATAGTACGCGTAAGTAACTGGAGTCTAATGGCTTCACGGACGATTAAGAAATGTACTTTTGTAACCTAAATTATAATGAAATTTGGTGCTGGTGGAGATCCGGTTGGAAGGACAGCGTTGTTTTAATTTTAACGCCATCTAGAGGAGCAAACTGGTATTACTTGGAAGCGCTATTAGTGGTGCATTGCGTCATTAAAGTTTGGCTGGGTGGCTTAAATCATAAATCATAAGTCAGATTTAGGCCATTTTAGGCCAGATTCATAACTCTATGTTGAATTCCGGTTATTTTATACGGGTCATATCAAGAAGTCAAACGGCTGGAGGAAGAAAGGGATAAGTGGTAATTAGTAATTACTAGTTACTAATTACACCATCGACAAGAATGCAACTTTTGAATGTTGATGATGTTCCACGATCTAACGTTACTCTCCCCTTCTGTACAAATTTGAATTCACATACTAGTTTTATTGTAAATGGGAAAGTGTGTGAAGATGTTTGGATGTTTGTCATTTAATCACGGAATAACGATTAACCGGATTTAGATGAAACTTGGCGTACAAATGAATAGAGATCTGGAATTGAGACATTAGATACTTAATATTTCGGTAATACGTTCTCGGAGTACATTTTAACTTTAAATAAGAATTCAATGACGCTTTCCAAGAACGCTGAAGTACCTCGGCATTTGAGATGACGTATTAACTTCGTCCCTATTCGATAGATGGCGTAAGCTGAGCAAACGTTGTGCTTTGAAAAGGTTATCACTAAAATTTCCATTGGTTTTCGTGAAGGTGTGATTACTGATTTCCAACGCGCACGAAGCCGCGTGTTGCAAATAGTAATTCATAAAGAAATATTGCGACTTCTTCGAGGTAAAGCGCAGTCACCATTTTTCTCCATCCGATATCTTATGATGAATTATTATATCATAGATTCCTTCCCAATGTTCCCGAAGCCCGGAATACCTCGACATCTCACGTTTATGTCAAATGGGACATTAAACGCAATAATATTACTCGCAAAGGTGCCAGTAAAGCGGCATCGAAGCAATCCAATTTATTGCTTAGCAATAAAATACGGCCTAACGCCTCACGTGAATTTGGTTTGAATTTTAAGTGACCGTTATACTGGATAACGGTGATGTCTAAAGTCTGTCATCTACTCTTGTTAGCACGCTAGCTACTTTAAGACGTTCACTGCTAAACAAAGGTCTCCCCCAAAGAATAAAATTCCACAACGATCGGTCCTTCGCTCCCTGCATTCAAGTGGCTCCGCGACCACCAGATCCAGATTCAGATCGTCGGTCCATTTTGTTGGTAGCTTTCCCACGTCACATCTTCAAGTCGGCGGTCACCACTCTATAACGTTACTGCCCCATCAAATAGTGTAAAGTCTGAAATAAACGACCAAAATAACGACTGTGTAGTTTTTTTTAGATGCTTCTGACATATCTGCACTGGATCTTGCTTTGCATTATTATGTGTATGTGTATGGATCCCCGTAGAATGCCTGGGCTCCTCATTTAAATCAATGAACGAAGGATATAAGAAAGAAGATACCTAGTGTAGATGGTGTCAGAAGTAGCTGAAAAAAA
This sequence comes from Archips crataeganus, assembly GCA_947859365.1. NCBI lineage: Eukaryota > Metazoa > Arthropoda > Insecta > Lepidoptera > Tortricidae > Archips > Archips crataeganus. The sequence goes on along the minus strand of OX402067.1, from coordinate 10,922,311 downwards.
ACTATATAAGGTAAACGTCCCTGTGTTCGACAGTGACCCAATTATACACCGTGAAATTTTAGTGGTTGTTTTCCCGAAACGAGGTGATTTAGTATCGATTGTACAATCGATTTATAATTACTATTTTGACTAGAGTCAAAAATCCAATTGTGAAAAACGAAAGTCGAATATGACCGCAAACCAATAGTAACGCTTCGTCGGTACCTAACCTATCGTTCGATCGTACGCTACTTGTACCAACGAAGCGTTACTATTGGTTTGCGGTCATTTTCGACTTTCGTTTTTCACAATTGGATTTTTGACTCTAGTCAAAATAGTAATTATAAATCGATTGTACAATCGAAACTAAATCACCTCGTTTCGGGAAAACAACCACTAAAATTTCACGGTGTATATGGCACCTTCAATCTTATGTCATAGTAAGAGAGGTGACAGATGGGTGTCATCTTGGGGGTCGATTTCAGAGCGTTTTGTCAGCATTTATTAAATTGCATTAGTGTCACTCGATTATTGCTGTAAAATAATGATAAAACGCGACAACTTTGGATAAAATCAGACTAAGCCTCGGTACCGCCACACATTTATATAAAAAGTTAACTCTGATCATCATCCCCCTCTGCAATATTTACGTCGACACTAATGAAAAAAAAAACGGCGGTCAAAACGCTCTGAAATCGAACCTTGGGCGTTGAGGTGTCGAGAATTGGTACGTTTACCTTACAGTCATTATTTTTAGTTCTACTAAACTGAGCTAAATCGAGATATTTCGACATCAAGTGCCCGTACATCACTTATTGTTTTATTTTACTTAAAAACCCCTGCACACAATATAAATTTGAGTTTCAAAAAGTCATACTCCCGCATGCAAAAGGCATTATTTACTCAGCACCGATAAACTCCCCAATTTATCACACGGCGAACAACGCATTTATTGTATGAAACGTCACCCTTTCATTTTATAAGATCGATATAACGGTGATTGATTTACCCAAATAAACGATTTTGGGCCTAAAATATTATGAATATAAAATATAAGTCAGATAAAGCATGGAAAAATGTCCTGAGTTTTTGAAGATAAAAATAAAAGATAAAAATGCCGAGTAAAATAACGGGTTACTTTTCATCTAGGTATGTTTAATGGGTTATTTTTGCTCGCCAGAGTACAGTACAGTCACTTTTTAAGTTAGTACACATGAGTTTTTCCCTAACTTGATCAAAGGAGCTAAAAGACTAACCTAATAAGTAGGTAGTAGTAGGTAGGTAGTAGGTAGTTTAGAACAGTAAGTGTTGTTTGTGAGACCATAGAATAACACCTTAATTTAAGTATGTACTATGCGCTGGAAGCGTGCTACAATCAGCGACAGATAAATCGTTCGTGATTTTCGCTCGCTGTTTATATGTTATTTATATGTATACTTAATTTTCTTTTTTTTTCTTAATAAATTTAAAAAATATTGAAGCAAGTCATCTGTTCTTGTCAAGCTATATTGGTGCATAACATTGTTATGATTGATAAGTCACTTTGTACAATAGGGTACTTCCCCACCTTTATCATTGACACTTAGGTAGACATAGATTAAATTTGTTATGGATTTAGTTTGCGACCCTGGGAAGGACATAGGATAGTTTTTACCCCGGAAAATTGCATAGTTCCCTCGGGATAGTGATATACAAATCTTTCACAAACGAAGTTGCGGGCAAAACCTAGTTAAATATACAATTCCGAGTTAAGTGCTAACCCAGGTTAAACAGTGTCATAATGTATCCAACTGTCATTCATAGTCTGTAATAAAAAATATCAGTGATTAGGGGTACTTAACGAAACTTTGGGCCCCTCGGCTCTCTTTCCAAGGTTACTTGCCGGGACTAAGCATTCGATAGCAACCTTCCCAGCTCTGACTTCAAAATTATATTAGGTTATGGATTTACGGAACCCACAAACTGCGCCTTGGAACACTTAGAGTTCTGTGGAACCCACATTAGTGAACGCTGCAGATATGATAAATGTTTTTTCTTCGTTTTCAATTGGCTATCCATCATAGTATTATGTCTGTGATATGACAAATTGTCTTATAGCTCATGAATGAAGCTGGCATTTAACCCACTTCAATATGGAGTGAGTTTATATCCCTACTTAATATTAATATTAATCCGATGGATGATATCCAATCCGGGGATATTAGGTAGGTATGTAAACAGACTTTCTGTGTTTACTCTGTCGTTTCGTTCAAATGGAGCAGGTATTTTTTTTTATATTCTTATGTTTTTTTCGGTGATTCATAGTGTCATGCTAGGTACAATTTTTATTGACCAATGAACTTGTGGAATAACCTGTATATGAATTATGAAGATACTATTAGTTCTTAACTGACATATTTTTAACATGAGCTCGGTAGTATAAGTTCAATTTAGAGCTATTTAAGGCCAGAGTTAATAGACTCTTCGGCTTCATCTGAATTTACCATCGGCTGAGATAGAGGTTAACCGCCGCTGGACAGACTATAATTAAAAAAAATATTGTAATAGTTCCCATTTCATCCGTTTTCTACCCTTTATTTATCTCAATTTCAACAAATAGGCATCTCTTTTAAAATAAGCATCGTTTTAATATGGTTTTAATATAAACTACCAGGCAACCAGAAATCATCAAGAGAAAGCGCTAAACAAGCCTCTGATCGTTCCCCCCTCGTTCCAGAAGCTGGTGGTGGGCGGACCGAACCAGCGTAACTGGCGTGGGATCCTGATCGCACTCCTGGTCATCGTTGCTGTCCTGGCACTCATTGTTACCTCCGTGGTGCTGCTGACGCCGCCTGATGAAGGCCCGAGGGTCAAAGGACGGAGGCTAAGGATCCAGGATCTGATGAATGATGAGCTGGTGCCGGTCAGGTGGAACGGGACGTGGATTTCCGGTGAGTGGAGTACTTATATTTTTAAATCAAATTATAGAGACGCCAAAATAATTTGTACCTACTATTAACATAAGTCGCCGCTATAAAACCGTACGTATTTTCTAAAAAACCATCTAATGAAATAGGACATTAGTCGTTATATTAATTGATGTAATAAGAGGTAAGCTTTGTGTGTTAGTTTGCAAGGGAGGGATATTTTCTGAAAGTACGGGATCGATTTTATAAATCCTTTCAATAATAGAAAGCTACACTATTTCAAATTAATTTATGTTACCTTGTGCGAGCTGCAAAGTACCCCAGGTGTCTGACATTTTATAGAGACAACAAGTGGCTTGACAATATTTACGATTTTTCAAAAATAGCTATACATACATCACAATTCATGGCTCTAACAAGCAAGTAAAAATGCCCAAAGACACACAAAGCATAAAATTGTTTTTGACAGGGTTCTGACCCGACAGTTCTCGCGCTCTGCGACTTCAAAGAAACTTTTACGGCTGTCTGCTTCTTTGAGCGGCAAATAATTTCAAAAACAACGCTTGCAAGCTGCTAGTGCCCTAGTACTCCGTCACGCTAGACACGGCCTTAAGTGACTTTTAGTGTAGACGAGAGTGTCTAGAGAGCGTCAACTTTAGTTACCATGATTTTAAAAGCGCTAAGACGTTAAGATATAATGCTTTTATCGTGTTAAATTGTTGAGTAAGGTTTGTGATTTGAGATAAGTACCCATACCTATTGCAGTATAAATTTTGGTAGCGATCTGAGGCATGCGACCAAATTTTTGTTAGCCAACCTTGAGCAAAAAAGAAAGGTACATCTACTTCAAAGCGTGTGTGAGAGCACCTCGCAGTTATTGTAAATGTCACTTTCTCCCCCACCTCCACCACTTCCTTTGTCACCATGTCATCACATCACTGATGTCACATAAACAGTTTATCAAGTTCGGCAAAAGTAACAAGCCCCCCAATGGGAATCGAGTTGTTATGGTGCCACGCCACTGGTAGCGACTTCAACATCATCACCATCATCTCGGCCTATACAGTGGTCGCGGGCAACAGCTAGTAAATTTATAAAATCAAGTGGGCAGTTAAGCGATAGTAGACACTTTTTCAAAAAAATCTAACTTTAAAAGTAACTCTATTATCGCTTAACTGGGTGGATCAACTATTTCTTGTTGTTATTCTGTCCTGTCAGCGAGGGGACAAAAGTAGTATAGTTTAATTAGAAGAAATGTTGTGTCACATTAACTAACATGCTTATTAGATGACCAATTGTAGAAGGGGTTTAAAACTACCACAAAAATGCATGTTTGGCAAATTTTAATGAGATAAAGTTACGGTTTAAAGAGTTACCCAGGAGACCGTCACTATAGCAACGAGTGACAAAAAAAGTTGATCGACCCAACTAAGTGATATGGATTTTATTTCTTATTTTTCTAGAACTGGTATAAATTGAACTCTCGCTCGGCACCAGGTCATCGTTGAGTTTTGGGACACCATGTATACGTCCCACTGCAGGGCACAGGCCTCCTCTCAGAATAGGGTAGCGAGTTCATCATCATCATCATCAGCCTATGTTCGTCCACTCTGCCTCTCCCAAGGCACGCCACTGAGCACGATCCTCGGCCACTCTCATCCAGCTCTTGCCAGCCGCCTTGCGAAGATCATCGCTCCACCGAGTCTAAGGACGTCCTACGCTATCCGCAAGATTTTGCGTTTGTAGCGAGTTATTTTGTCTTAATTTAATAACCTAACATATAATTCATAATTATGTTATTAATGGTATTTTAGGCTTTTGTAAATTGCTTATCATTGGTCAGCTACGCGTTTGTTTCCTATGGACGAAATATTAAAAATCCGTTTAAAAGATTAGTTTTATGAAATCTTTATTTCATTAATCTTCCTTACAAAATAACAAAGCAATAAAACAGTTTTTTTACAAATGCTGCAAAATTTTATGAATATTAAAACGGTATTGCATCGTATACTATAAGTACTTAGACATGTGTGCGTGTAATCCACACCCACATCGTAAAATAACTCTAACGCTCAGGAATTGGGTGCTAATAGGCTGTAAAAATGCTGTTAAATGAAGATAAGTGATGTATCTCAGACGCGCAAGAAGAAAAGGGTAATACTGTAATGAAAAACAGCATACAAATACATCGTTAAATTAATACGACTATAAGCAAAAACTTTAAAACATACGAGTACTTGTTGAGTTTTTTTTGCCGGATCCTTCTGAACAGAATTTTACAAACCGGTGGTAGAAATTTTACAAGTGACACAATTGTCAACAAACTTCCTAACAAATTTAGTCATGTTTTCGAACCAGTAATGATTACAGATTTTATCCAGAGTTTTCTCCCATCCGAGGTGCATTAGGGACTCGTGCATCGTATTAACTACAGACCACCGCAAAGCTCTAGGTAAAATTGGAAGACAACGAGTTCTATTTTTGCGCTGTACCTTGCGATGTAATAATATACCAGACCTAAATTCATAAGTTCTTGTTTTAATCTAAATTGCATACATAAGTTATATAACAGATACATATTTTGACTTCGGTTTTATTGAAAGCACTGTTGTCTTGTATGTCACAGAAAAAAAAACACTGAGCGTGATTTGCATCAAGTTACTATAACGACATTCAATGTCAAATCTGTCGTGAAAGTTTCAGTTAAGTAACTTTCTGCAAACTGAAACTTACTACTTATCTATACCTACGCTATACTAATATTATAAAGAGGAATGATTTGATTGTTTGTTTGTTTGTTTGTTTGCATTGATTAGGCTATGAAGATGGGATTTAAAGAGGTAATCGCCCATGCCTAATCTACAGAGATTATGGCAAATAAAGCATACTCAAATATTCTAAGGAACATTTTGATTTAGAGTTGAGTACTATTTATCAGATAGCGATCTCAAATGGTTATACAAAATCAATGGTAGATAGTTTAGTTCAAAAGAAGCAGGCACGGTTAGTAAATAGCATGCTTTACGCTGCGTTACCTTCTCAGTCTACTAACAAATATAGATCTAGCATCTCTTACGTTGGGGGGTTGTCTGATAAGATTTATGGCATTTTAAAATCAAACAATATTAATGTTGCCTTTAAGACTAACAACTCTTTGTACTCTAGGCTATGTAACCACAAAGAACAGGTAGATAAGGGAACTAGATCGGGGGTATACAAGCTTACTTGTAATGACTGCAATGGGATATACGTAGGACAGACAGGCCGAAGTTTTAATACTAGATTTAAAGAGCATGTTTCGGCATATAGGAATGAGCATCCAGATAGATCGAATTTTGCAAAACATTTGTTGGAATCAAATCATTCATTGTTAGATTCAGATTCTTATGAAGTGTTACATTATTGCGGCAAGGGGTTGCGTCTGGATGCTCTGGAATGCATGGAAATAATTAGGTACAACACTATGGGGTCTATTATTAATGAACAGGTAAATTTAGTATCTTCTCCTTTACTGCGGCTTGGGTCGAATTTGAACAGTTAGTATTAATTAAATATGCCTTATAAATAAATAAACAAAAAAAAACAAGGTAGTTTTATAATATGTCAATAAAAGTTAATTTTTGTGGGGTAGTTTGAGAATAAGAAAAATAAAGTGGGTACTTGAGAAGTTACAGTGACAAGTTAAAACATTTGTTTTGGTTTGTTAGTTTAACATTTGGTAGCATAGCATACGGTTGTGGTAACTCTGAAGATGAGCTCTGGTTGAGTTCGAAACGCGTCAGTGTAGCTTGGTGGTGGTGATGGTTGGGTTTATGTGATTTGTGTGTGTTCGTACAGTGTGGAGGTGGAGGAACTGCATGAACGCACATTTCTTGCATAAACGTAACTATTGTAAGGTCGCGGGTGAGCAAAGTAATTGTTTTAGTTCATACTCAAATACAACAAAATAAAATACAAATATATTTATTCGTTTCCACACAAATCAACACAACAATTATGTCCAGCCCCTTCCGGTAAGTATAACAATACTTGAGTTGGGGTACTGATGTGCCAAAGGAAACTTTCCAAAATTGTGGAATTTTTCATATAGGAAAATTTCGGAAACTTCTCATAATTTTGTATGGGAATTGAAACTTTCCGTTTCTTAAATTTAAATTTCCTGTATTTCTTGTGAAAATTTCCAGAAATTTCCGAGAACTTTTCCAACTTTTTTGAAACTTTCCGCAACTTGCACATCTATAGTTGGGAGGGACACTCGTAGATACAGAATGTAACAATAGAACCAATTGAATAATGTTAAGACTGTAACTTAGTCAAAAAGTGTCATAGTCATATCACTGGAATAAAAAAATCATAGAGACATTTATTACTATGAAAACTTATACGGTGGATCAAACTAGTTTTCTGCGTTAATTTTTTTTATTAGTCTTAGAATTAATTTATTCTTAGAAGTCTTCTTGATTTAATGGTGGCAACCATGTTATCATACTCAGTGTTATAACTTATAAGACAACAAAAACACATTTGTGCCGTTTGGTAAAACGCCCGGAAATAGCGGCGTAAGTCAAACAAAGAACTGTCCACTGTATGGATCGATGACTTTGACGGCAATGGGCGCTACTAAAGACAGTGGACTTTTGTTAAAAGTGACATTTTTAGCACAAGATTTTTCGCGGAACGCTTTCCGTGCCCAAAGGGTGCCTACGGGACCCTTTTACTGAGACTCGGTCTTTCCATTCATCAGTCTGTCTTTCATAGGGCTCTATCTTATGTACCGTAATAGCAAAAACCTCCTCCTTTTTTGAAGTCGGTTAACAACATACTAAAACAAAAATAACATAAAGTCAAATATGAACGTTGTATAAATAATTGTTTTGTTCGTTGTATTATTAATCAAAGGTGCAGTTGAGTTATCCAATATCTATACAGCCAACCGTTCATAAGTATCTAAACATGAACCTTATGTTACGGTAGTAAGGTATATGTAGATATTAGTACATTATTGTCGTGGCCTGGAAGTAGGCAATTGCTGGCCGAGTATGAGTATTATTAAACGGACGAGCTTGCGAGTCCGTTTAACTAATACGAAGCCAGCAATTCTATTACAGCCGAGACTAATATACATACATATAGCTTTTCTCAAAAATGGTGAAGGAATAAAAATTAGATTAAACTTTTATTAACTTAAATAGGTACAAAGAATTGCAAATCACTTAAAATTAAATGTCATTTAACCCTTTCCCGCCTTTTTTCATTAAAAAAAACTGCAGGTGTATTTTTCCACCGAAAACACCACAAGCTGTTTCAAACACAATAAAAAAGTCAGGAGTTCCAACAAAACAACTGATACCGGTCATTTGAGTTGGCTGTATACGAATAGTGCCAACTTATTACCATGGCCGTTTTAACTTTTTAAAAAGTTTGAGACTCGACAATAATGGAATTTGTATGCGACAGTGTTGTCGAGTTTATCGAGCCTGCAATGTATTCAACTTTTTAATTCTTACAAACCATAAACTATGCACTTTGCGTTCTGATATGTAAAGAATAATGTAAACTTTTACGTATATTTTTGAGAAAAGATATTTACGGTTGACTGTACAGATATAGGTGAACCTGACTGTACCTCAACCTCAGAAAATAAGAGATTTAAATCAAACCAAGTAAGAACCCAGTTGAATGTTTAATGAAAATTTTAATAACGCTGCAAGGCTAATCTGCTCAACCGAAAGTACCAGGGCCTCATAACCAAACAGTACGAGTACGTAAGTAAAGTCGTATCGTCGTCAGCCAGTCCTTTGGGACTGAGCGCATACACGTTATTTGTATTTGGAAACACAGACTACATCTACATCACAGGCGAATAGAAATGTCACGCGAGAGAAAAATTCAAAAGCTATACGAGATGTTAATTAAATAACTGAAAACCTAAAAGTAGTTTGTTCAGAATCGAGAGTAGAATTGATTAAATGATTACAATATGAGTTTTCAAGTAGATTGTTGTGACCTGGCCGCGCGACCTGGCCACCTAATGCGCGGGGGCTCTTACTGTTTCATTTATTACAACTGGTACGTATGCGTGACGTGACTAGGGTTACCATATGACAGGCGTTTGCCGCATTTGACAGGCATTTTAAGGTTTAGACAGGCGTGCGGCCAGCATTGGTCTGAGACAGGCATTTTTAAAAATCACATCCTTCTTCATTATTATCTGTTGGCTTTTACTTATTACTCACAGCGTTTTGCTTTAGACAGGCATTTTTCTGAAAAATCAGGCATTTTAGGTACCATAGACAGGCATCCCTCTATTTACATATGGTAACCCTAGACGTGACTAAAGTAAATCAGGGCTAGATTAACCATTAGGTAGAGTAAGCAACTGCCTAAGGGCCCCGCATCGCCAAAGGGCCCCGCGCGCGCAACAAAGAAATTAAGAAGACTTCAGAGTGAAAATTGAATTGGAAAATTTGTATCCTCCATGACATTATTGTATTCTTGCTATTTTTCTATGCATGTAACCAGTTGATTTGATTTGACTTCTTCAAAAATGCGGTTGATATTTGGCTGAAAGGGGGCCCCGGGCCCCGTTTCAAAGTCTTATTCCCACGAAAAACCCAGCATAATAGACAGATCCCTGATAAATTGTACCCCGAGTTTCTTTAAGTCTTTTACACCCTGAAAGCCGCACTGAAAACGGACTAAACAAATCTACAGGAAAAACTAAATCTTCACAGAATAAACTGCTTCCCCACGTCATTACGAACGGATCTTTCCCGCAATCTTGTGAGTGAAAAGTTTTTTGCCGTAGCTTTCCAAGTTCCATTTTCACTGATTGTGAGTGGTTTTGTATGTTAACATGTGAAGTGAAAACCAGAAGCGCCAAAAATGCAAGTAACTTCTGGACAAGAAAGTATTGTGTTGATTGAAGGGCGATGATAATGATTGTACAATTACATAGATACATACCTACATTCATTGCAAGTTAGTTAACTTGTAAAAAACCGGCCAAGTGCGAGTCGGACTCGCGCACCGAGGGTTCCTTACAAATTTATATGTATCTATGAACATCCAGTCTTAACAGGCCCCTGCTTCTAAGCAAAATGTGCGCAGTGTGGGATCATTGTAGATTGGTTACTGATATAGACAGACAGACAAACTAGATCTCGTTCAAACCAATTTTCGGTGGAAGTTTACATGGTAATGTACCTACATAGTATAATTTTTTTAGTTTTATCATTCTCTTATTTTAGAAGTTACAGGGGGACACACATTTTACCACTTTGGAAGTGTCTCTCTCGCTCAAACTATTCAATTTAGAAAAAAATGATAATTAAAAACCTCAATATCATTTTTAAAGACCTATCCATAGATACCCCACCGTATGGGTTTGATGAAAAAAATTTTGAGTTTCAGTTCTATGTATGGGGAACCCCCAAAATTTATTGTTTTTTTTTTTCTATTTTTGTGTGAAAATCTTAATGTGGTTCACAGAATACATCTACTTACCAAGTTTCAACAGCAGTTCTTATACTTTCGGAAAAAAGTGGCTGTGACATACGGACGGACAGACGGGCAGACATACAGACAGACAGACAGACAGACATGACGAATCTATAAGGGTTCCGTTTTTAGCCATTTGGCTACGGAACCCTAAAAAGGTTGTAGTTTAAGGCGAGGTTCTTGAAGCGCGCCACGTTAATTTACACCCCGCACCCCGCCCGCGCAAAAGCTACGATCGCCGCGCGCGCCGTGAACTCGCCGCCGGAGGTCACGCTTGCCAGCAACAGTGTAAATAATTTTCAGTAGTGTAAGTTGCGACCGAGACCAAGATCACGCTGTAATTTAAATGTTTAAATGCAATTACTTAGATTACTTTTGTGTTATAAATGTAAAATATGAAACTTTTTCGAAGTGGATACTTCTTTGTCCGCAGCTTATACAGTTCCAGAATTTCAGTTAGATACAAAACTAAACTATTAGTACGGGATCCCTCCATAAGACGACCTTCACCGAGTTGGTTAATGGATGAAAAGTATTTTATGTTAAATTAAATATGTTAATAAATATATTGCAAGTAGGTTGACTAAGAAATTTCAGTCCAGAATATGATTACTAGCTTTTGCCCGCGACTTCGTACACGAAGACAATAACGTTAGTTGTTTGGATGAAATTTGGCACACAGGTAGTTTATTACTTGGATTAACACATAGGATAATGCCAGGAAAATGCAAAGTTCCCGTGGAATATGAATAAGTGAATTCTATCTATAGCCTCTAAACCATGGTGGCCTAGTGGTTTGACCTATGGACTCTTTAGCAGAGGGTCGTGGGTTTGAGCCCGGGCTTGCACGTCTGAGTTTTTCCGAATTCATGTGCTATTTTACGTTTGAAGTTCTGCCCAAGTCCTCTCGTTCTGGGAGGAGGTCTGTGCCTGATTGAAAAAGGCTTTTTTATCCCGAGAAAGTGCAAAGTAAAGTTCCCGCGGGATAGAAATCACTTTTTTGACCTATTTTGAAAAAAATCAGAGACAATGTAGCTTTTTATTAGTGAAATCATTTTAACAATCAGCCCCTATATTCAATTCACTTATTTCTATCCCTTAGGAATTTTGTATTTTCTCGTAGAAAAGTAGCCTATGCCATTCAAATCAGCCCCAAATTTGGATTGACTTACTTCTATCTCGCGGGAATTTCGCATTTTTTCTAAGAAGAGTAGTCTATATGAATCAGGAATAGTGCAGCTTTCCATTGGTGAAAGAATTTTTAAAATCAGCCCTGAAGAAAAATTCAGTTTTTTCTATCCCGCGGGAATTTTACATTTTCCCGATGAAAAAGTAGCCTGTCAATTGGGGATAGTCATATGAAAGTTTTTTTAAAACCAGTGCCTAAGTTGAATTTACTTATTTCTATCCCACGGGAATTTTGTATTTTCCCCGGTAAAAGTACCCTATATCAATCAGGGATACTGTAGCTTACTATTGGTGAAAGAATATAAAATCAGCCCCGAATTTAAATTCACTTATTTCTATCCCGCGGGAATTTTGCATTTTCCCGAAGAAGAGTAGTCTATACTATACCAATCCGGAATGGTGTAGCTTTTAATTGGTGAAAGAATTTTTAAAGTCAGCTTCGAGGTTGATTTCAAATTTTTCTATCCCGTGGGAATTTTGTATTTTCCCGAGTAAAAAGTAGCCTTAGTCAATCGGGGATAGTCATACCACATAATATGTAAGAATTTTTAAAATCAGCCTCGAAATTGAACTAATTTATTTCTATCCCGTGGGAATTTTGCATTTTTCCGGATAAAAAGTAACCTATGTTAATCAACATCACATTTGCATACATAGTGTTATAGCATATAAACATGTCATTTCATTTCAAGGCTAGTGTAGCTTTCTAATTCTGAAAGGATTTTAAAAATCGGCTCAATAGTTTCAGAGATTCCGCTACAAACAAATAAACAAAGAAACCTTAGATATTTCCCTATCCCGTGGGAATTTCGAAAAATCCTTCCTTAGTGCACCTCTACAATAGGCTACTTTCCTAACTAGTCAGTCTTTTAGATAATCAAAAAATATTGGACACGTATTTTTTATTTTGTCAATTAAACAAAAAATTACGAAGATATGGCGCGTTGAAGTTTCGCGTGACGTCACTTGTTTCTACACTTTGTATGAGCGTTTTAGGAACAAGTGACGTCACGCCTCGTCACGCGGAAGTTCAACGCGCCATATCTTCGTCATTTTTTGTTTAATTGTCAAAAGAAAAATTACATGTCTAATATTTTTTGATAATGTAAAATACGGACTAATAAGAATTATTATTTTTTTACCTAGGAAACATCCCTATACTGAAGGTACATGTGTGCCAAATTTCAAGTCTCTAGCCCCAGTGCGTTGTCTGTCAGTCAGTCAGTCACTCAGTCACGGTACTGTTTTATAGGTATAGATGATTTTTAATCGGTGATCAGGAACCAATTTTTCTAGATCAGTATTCGATGGCGACCTCGTTTAAGTCGCAGTTTAAGAAGCACTCTATGCCCGTACTGTTTTTCTTTGTACACTGTGTACTGTGTATAGTTGCGTGGATGGGCGTTTCTTTTTGCGTGTGGCGGTTACATTGAAAAGTGGTAAATAACAGAAATAAATGATGATACTACTACCTACATCAAGGATATTTAGTCGTAATGTGGAGCGCTTCAAAAATTGGCAAGCGTCCGACCTCCAACACGTTCCGCTCGGGACTGAGCGGCGGGCTGGCAGCGGGGAGCCAGTAAATCGTACCGTGAACTTCGTTAATATTGGGTTAAAAATTATATGTTTTACAAAATTAACAAAATTAAACCCGACGGACATTACATCATTACAGACGTTTATTTTGATGTGACTTTCAACACATCAAGTAGTATAATATTGAAATGAAATGAGTTTAAAGGTACAAAATAGGGGTATGTTTGGATTTTTTTTCTATCGAGCGAAGTTTGTCCAATTATGTAACGAGTGCCCGACGTACTTACAGAAAGGTCTCAAAAGCAACATATATTTTTTTCACGTGTTTAATCATTACCGTTTCTAGATAAAATGAAATTAAAAATTACGTTTCTCAGAGGTACCTCGCCTTAATGGTATTGGGTCTCCGCAAAGTAACGCTTGAATCAGACAATGAGATATCATCGCCCTTCAATCAACACAATACTTTCTTGTCCAGAATTTATTCGCATTTTTGGCTCTCCTAGTTTTTCACTTCACATGTTAACATACAAAGCCACTCACAATTAGTGAAAATAGACATAGCCCATATGGAAAGCCACGGTTTACCAGTTTCAAAACAGCTTGCAACCGTCGAAGTTGCCTAACCCCGCCCTTAATTTTGTTGACCAATGAGGAACAGAATATTTTTTGTTAATTACTTGCACATGTTTTGTATAGTTGCTTGACCAATGAGGAACGGGTCTTACTTCAAAAAAACTTCAAAGAACACTGAACGTAAGAAATTCTGCAACGTAACGACATTTTTTACAGCCATCCTCCGAATAAATTAATAAGAGACAACCGCTGTCTTCAAGTTAGCTAATTTAGCTTTTTTTCGGCATTAGTTTTCTTTGCGGGGTCGGAATGACAGCTTGCCTCCCTCGCGGTCCGCCGAGATTTATGATTACTACGGAGATTAAATTTTTATTCTCAAACGTTTCCCTTTGTCTTAAGTTTATTGTGATTTATTGTAGGTATATTAAGAATCGCTTAGTCCTGACTGCGCGCGACCGCCGAGCGTTTTCTCTGTTCATTGCGCGGCCGAGACGTTGATGACACAGTCGTTTCCTAGTTACACTCGCAATGAACAGCGCAAATGTATGCGGCGTCGCCGGAGAAGAGGCTGGGATGTAAGGCAGCATATTGAAGCCGAGCGTGCTCGTTTGTAATAACGGTTGCAAGAGGATGTGGGGGAAAGAAATCATAGGCTCTCGTAGGATCGTTTAGGTTAGGGATATTGCTTGCACCTTGATTCCTGCTGCCATTTGTCATGATGATGATCGTTCGGATTTGTCATCATTCGTTTGATGTGAAGTCACTATCGCTAGCTTGCGCCCGTGGCTTCTAGAACTCCCTACCCCGTGCTATTCTCGCAAAAGCCGTCGCTCTACATCTTCGATCTGTCAATACAACATTTTTCACTGTTATTGAAAATAACAGGGCCACTATTATTGAATAGGGCACCAAGAAAACAGCAATTTGCATTTGAGTGGCATGTTACGTGTATGATGTGGAACTTCGGTCAACAGTCATCAAAAAGATAACATGTGACTCTAAACGCAAAATTGAAGTTTTGTAGTTGAGAGTTTGATGGGGCCCTATTCTTTCAAAAATAGTGAAAAATTGTGTATTACTGAAACAGTACAGGTAATTTTTTTTTTCAATATCAACTAGATAGAGCTGTAGCTATCTGCTATTTCATTCGTTCCTTTTTTTTAAAAGTTTAACACAGTTTTTTACAATTTTCCTATGGTATTTTTGAGTGATGTTATTTTGAAAATATTTACCTTGGGCGTTGATGAGTTAGGACTATTTTATACATTAAGGTGTTGAAAGGCCGATGAGTGTCAAGGTCATTGGCAACAAACACCCAAAGTTGAATTAAAACACCTACCTAGTTACGTTCAAAGC
Source organism: Archips crataeganus (assembly GCA_947859365.1). Lineage (NCBI taxonomy): Eukaryota > Metazoa > Arthropoda > Insecta > Lepidoptera > Tortricidae > Archips > Archips crataeganus. The sequence continues at coordinate 10,907,267 of OX402067.1, read as the reverse complement.
ATTATTTGAACAAAATTGAAGCGTACCCTCCGATCGCTTAGCCTTGGAAAATACGTACAAAATTGTTGTAATCAATCATCCTAAACGCCCACGGAAACCTTCACATTTTGTTTGAAATACCAGGAAATAATGAACGCGCGGAGTTGTAATTTACTTAAATAAAGTTTCGCTCCTTGTAAACGTGGACGCGTGCCAAATCCCTTGCGGCAATGTCCACATTTTATCTTTAGGACTGCGGTTTTTGATTCCAAATTCGAAACAACTGTAAACAGCTTGGATGGACATTAACGTGAACTTTACGATGTACGAAATACAGCCTAAAACCGATTGAGCTTTACCAATGAAATAAATTTAAGGATTACGCAATGTTGTTTGTTTTGCTCTCATTATTGTCATTTTATTGATTTTATCTTTTGATACCCATTAGGCGTAGTCAAATGGCAATCTCTGTCCAAAATGAAATTCCGCCGCGAGCGAGGATCTATTTTGAGAGTCGTCTTGGGGGTTAAACACGACTCAGTTCTCTATTGTGGTATTATTTATCAGCGTTCCATTATCTCTGAACAAATATTTACGTTAAAATATTTCTCGGAGTGCTTGGCGCCTCTTTATTTTTCTATTTTATTATTCATTGACTTAATATCGTTCTACGTAAACACGTTTCTGCGAAATACCACACGTCTTCAGTAAATTGTGAGCACAAATTATATGTAAGTATTCATGCTGCGGTCCGCTGGTACATGCCGCATATGGCTGCAAATATCGTGCCCCCTTTAGTTTATGACGTCCTGGTAAATGAAATACGATGTGCCAAGTTTCTTGCTACTCGGGGCAACCGGGCTGTCCTAGTTCCAAGGATGTTTTCGTAGGCCATAATACACATTCAAAGGTTAACTGGAAGTGATCCGTATAAGGTATATCACTTCTCCTTTTTTGTACGTCAGTTTCTCTTGTTATCTGTTAATTTCATGTGTTTTACATTCTCATACATATTTATAAAAAAATACTAAAGAAAATCAGTATTTACTATTAAGAGCCCCTAAGTATATACATTTTATTTATACTTTATAGTAATTGAAAATAGGTGTAAGTTCGATTGGTTTTTGAATGTACCTATAAAATCCTAGTTTATATTCCATGCAAATTTTTACTTTCATCATCATTTCAGCCGAATCTGTACTCTATACTGCTGAACATAAGCCTCCCCCAAAGTTCGCCAAACAGACCAATCCTGTGCCATCCGCATCTAGCGCGTTCACGTGACCTTAACCAGGTAGTCACTCCATCTTGTTGGTGGCCTACCTACATTGTGTCTTCCGGTCCGTGGACGCCATTCGAAAACCTTTTTGCCCACAGAAATAATAATAAAGAGGATAGAAGTGCCTTAGACGCGTGACCTTGGCGCCGCGCTTGTGACTCGTTGGTCACAAGCGCGCGACTTGTGGCTCAGTGCTATTTGAAACGTCGGTATGACAACAAGTGCTTTAAAATGGTGTTTTGCAGCATTAGCAATTGCGGAAAATCGTCCACACTGTGTAATTACACTAATAAGGGGATTACATTTTATTGGTATGTATTAATTTAATGTAATAATGCGGTTTATATCAAAATACAACTTGAGAAAATATTTCATTATGAAATATTGGTTTACACGTTATTAACACGAAACTTCATATACCATTGCTACTCATGCCCATAAAAACGCAGATCGTTTTGAATTATACGCAGCAATGTAAAGTAATTTCTGAAAACCCTTCCGTCTTGCACAAAAGTTCGTGGTGCGGACAAAAAAACAGGTTACGACTAGTACAGACATAATGCCGACGCGGCCAATAAAGAGCGCCGTTGTGTAAATGTGGGTATGACTTACGTTGAGTGTTATTCAACGCTATCTCTAAGGTGTAAGGTTCATAATTGTTTGTAAGCAAAAATATTAGTAATTGTGTGCGTGATTGCGTAGTACGGTTCCAGTACACAGTAAGTGGAGGGGATGAAGCAGCGACACGAGTTCCGGAAGAAAATAGGAACTAAGGCATTTCTATCCTCTTTATTATTATTTCTGTGTTTTTGCCTCATAGACGTTGACATTTACTATCTTTGTCAATTGAAAATTTACTAAATACATCAATATTTTGCTTATTAAACATGTGCGGTTCTTAATTAAATGATCAGCTCTTTCAAAATTACGCAATATTAGTTTCCTCATCAAGTACCTACACGTGGATGAAATGACTAAAACACTAAAATAACTTTATCCTGTTTATTTAACGTTTCCAACAAAAAAGTGCACTAAAAGTCAATCGGCCATCAGTTCTACGAGAGATATGCCTGCTGCACTCGTGGCTGGCGATTCTTCGAGCTATGTAATGTGTACTTATCAATAGATATTTCTTAACTAAACGTGGACGCGTTCTATTCTTTGCTTTTCGTTCAATTTACACACTGTATACCTACTTATATAGTTAAAAATCTCTGGTTACAATATTACTGATTCATTTCGTGATACTTTGAATTCATTGATATAAGTATTTCATTTTGCAGAGGAGCCCTGAACTCATATTAAATTCACAACCAGTTCATTGTAGGGCTTGAGATATAATTCGATAGCATGCCCCAGGTCGGTTACCGACCGTTGTTGAATTATCGACTCAACAACAAAGTGAATAGGCAGAATTACCCATAAAAGTGTTTACGAGCCCCATTCTACCCTCGTTTGCGATTATATACCATTCTCCTTTGATCTAAGACTTGTAGTTGGCGGGCGGTAAACGTGTTTTTGGCATTGTCTTGAAACAGATCGGATGTCGCAAACAAGTCGTTGGCGACTTAAAGAGCAGTAAAAAGTTTAAATATAGGAGTTTTGATGGTTGCTAACATGACAGTCTTGTGTAGTGGTTCCATAAAGTAAGTAAGTACTCAAGAAACTAAGTAACTCAAGAATGGCCGTTCGTAAATGTGTAGTGTAGAGAACTGATATGGAACTTTAATTTAACTATGGAACTTTTATTTAACATTTTAAGAATGCTTTATGTTTCGCTGGCTGACTCAGTAATATGTTACGGAATAAGCAGTTACGGACGAACATACAGAACCTATTTGGAACGCATATACAAACTACAACTAGCATTACTTAAAATAATTGTTCCAAACAAAACTAAACTTGCATATCGCGAGAACTACTCCGGACTATTTAAACATTGTAAAACAGTGGACGTCTACAATAGGTTCTGTTTGTCGATTGTAACCGAACAATGAGACTGTATTGAACAGTTACAGCAAAAAACTCGTCCGGAACAGCTGCGCCGTTTGAATTACCTATCTAAATATCTACTACCAAAAACCACTAACGTATATGGTAAGAGAACTGATGAATATGTACTGCCATCTATTTTGAATACCTTGCCAGAGGAACTCTTAAACAAAATGTCAGATTGTAAATACGAAAGAGTCAAATGTGAAAAACTAATTAAGAGCTATTTTATAGGGTGCGGCGGGGTCGCGGATCTTTCCTAGCTGCGGGTAGGCCGGGCGGGGCTGGCCTGCGGCGCCGGCGCACCCTACGTTTGTACATTTATACTTAATTTTAACATTTAATATTATTGTAAGCGCGGACCGAACCGCGCGATCTCGCCAACTGTTACATAAACCAGTTATGGTTTTTAACAGTAGCTAGGAATGTTAAAAATGTAGGAATCTATTATAAGAGTAAATAAACTAAAAAAAAAATTGTTCTTTTACAAGTTTTTATTTAATTTGTAAAATATGGTAGTGTAATTCTGGTGCGGCCAGGATAGTCTTTGCAGGACGGACTTCTACAAACTTATATTTACGCTTGGTACAAATATACAGGGTGAAATTTTGAACGTGATACAAAAGTAGTGTTTCAAGCTTAGTTAATGCTGGATAACATATTGCATTTACTCAATTGTTGAAATTGGTCTGATAAATTTGGATTTTCATACTTTGCGGTAGTTAAATTATGAACTAAATGTATGGACACCTCAAATTTATACGAATTGGGATGTCTATTTTTTTGCAATGTATAGAAAATCGAAAACCATTTCGAGATAAATGCTTTTTAAATCGTTTTCTGTAGTTATTTCATTTTAATATTATGTAATGAATTTATTATATAACAAATAAGCAATGACCTTCATTTGACATTGCTGTAAATTGCGTGACCGGTTCAAGTCGTACTTTATTCTGTGTGGTTAGAATTCTTAACAATTTACGCGTGGATTATACTACGGAGTTTGATTTGGACCCGCTGTCTGACATCTAGCACTTTGTCAGTGCCAGTAAAGTGACACAGTGTATAGTGTACAACTACGCAAAAAATAAATAAAGGGGTTGCCTTATCGTACGCATTTAGATAGATTTAGAAATTTGGCATTGTGGGAGCCCTCAATTATAATCTGATGTCACCAACTAAAATAGTTTCAATAATTAATTTTGAAAAAAGTAGAGAACTAAATGACAAAATATTGAAATTAGTTTCTTATAATTGACTTTTATACAATAAAAATATAAAAACCACTGGTAATTTTTTTTAGACATTCCCAATTCTAACAACTGGGTAATTGCATTCTGTTGTCCAGCATTAACTAAGCTAGAAACACTAATTTTGTATTACGTTCAAAATTTCACCCTGTATATTTTGGATGACAATGCAAGTACAGTCAGCAAAAAAGCTTGCAATAATTTTTATTTTTTTTACATTGAGCTGAACTGAATAATTTTTTCATCAATTTTATGATAGTATAAACTAATCTAATTACATAATTTTAGGGTTTCTTAGATAGACACTGCTCATCTGGCTGTCCGCCTATCTGTCCGTCACAGGACTGTAACTGTATATCAAGAACCGTATTAGATAGACAGCTGAAATGTATACATTATCTACTCGTATTGCCGCTACAATGACAAATAAGAAATATTAAATTAAATAAAAAATAAAAAAATATTTAATAGATTATCTAAAAAATAAAAAATTAGGGGACAATCTTACACAAATCGACCTAGGCCCAAACTAAGCAAAGCTTGTACTATGGGTACTAGACGACGATAAACATACTTATATAGATAAATAAATACTTAAATACATAGAAAACATCCATAACTCAGGAACAAATATTCGTGCTCATCATACAAATAAATGCCCTTACCGGGATTTGAACCCAGGACCTCTTGCTTCGTAGGCAAGGTCACTACCAACTAGGCTAAAGCGGTCGTTAACTTCAAGCAAGGTCGTTAGCGGTCGGTATCTTCAAGATAGTATTGCTTTTCAATAGTATCGATAGTATCGATAGTATCGATACTATTGAAAAGCAATACTATCGATAGTATCGATAGTATCGATACTATTGAAAGCAATACTATCGATATTATCGATATTGTGACTATTTTTCGAGGTCACGATAGTATTGCCGATACTATCGATAGTTCGATCTATTGATTGTTGGCAACGCTAATTTAATCAGAATCCGTCAAACTGTTTTAGCGTGAAAGAGTAATAACCATACACACATTCATCCATCCATCCATACAAACTTTCACGTTTATATTATTATAGTGGGAACAGTGGGATTTTGAAATAGGTTAGACAAATTTGTACGGAAACCTCAGTTCACCAGTCCAACTAACGCTTATCCGGTTCTTTATTTTGCTATTTTTTTCCATTCATTTACATACACCAAGATGCAATTCAAAGGATACAAAATGTTTGAACTTTATCGTCTGAAAGACTTGCTTGGAATAAAAAGCTGAATGCTAAGTTATGATAATCGAGCAGTAATTTAATTCAGCAATCTCCTTAGCTGAGAGTTGTTTGAGCTGTGTTCGTGACCCAACAGCGACCGTTATTACTAATGGTGTTTAGTTTCAGTTGGTTTGGTTATAAATAGGACATAAACAAGCCAGGCAAGTTGTTCGATATACTGCCTTTTTCATTTTAGTTTTAATTTACAAAAGCGTTGCGCTAACTCTGACTGAAACGAAACGCTGCCTACGGAGTTATTGGCTATGGTCTGCGCGCGCAATTAGTGTCAATTTGAACTCGCCAAAAAGAAGGCATATTATTACAACATTTTCTTATAATTCATTTAAACCTACTATATCAAGAGAAGATTTTAAGTGTTATGTGCTACATAATATTATTTAATGTGATGTGTGCGTACGTGTGACCTTTTTAAGACATTTGGATTCTGACCAGCAGAAAAGAAAGCAAGGAAAGGCAAGGTGAGCTTTGTAATTAATCTGGAATGCTAAAGGCAGTATAAACCGCAAGCCCATCCTTTTAAGTCCAGTTGCTTAGGTTTTTTCTAAACTTAGTCAGTTTTTCCTGTGCAGTCCATTTTTTCAAACTTCTTTTACGTGGTTCCGTGACACCACACAAATCTTACAAACTTGTATGGAAATGGGTCATACTCATACACATTTTCTTGTTCGCGTCTCTCCTGTGGACATGGAAAAAGTTAAGGGTCTATAGCCAATATTTTAGTCAAGTCTACTCGGAGTGTGGGACACCTGGCCAACTTTCGCCCAATAAAAAAAAACTTAGGTTTACTGACTCGGAGTCGGCAATTTTACGTCCACAGAGGAGACAAATTTTCAGAAAAAATTGTGATAGAATAACAAATTAACGGTTTTGGGATTTTTTCCTTTACTTATACTGTGACCTTCCTTCATGTCAAATTTCATAATCTAGGTGTATGGGAACTAATGCGAGTACCCTATAGGTTTTGATACCCGGAACGATAGAAAATAAGGCTCAAATGGCCGTATCTTTGGATTGCGTTGACTTATTAACTAGTTTTTTTTTACAGCTTCAAAGAACCGCAGACAATTTTTTTGATGTTAATTTCAACTTGATACCGTCACGCGATCCTGATAAAAAGGGGCTTGCTTGACAGATAGACGGACAGACAGACAACAAAATGATCCTATAACGGTTCCGTTTTTGCTATAAAGGTACGCGGAACCCTAATAAACTGCTAAGCTAAATATGGGAGTGGGCTGGACACGTCTATTGTATGCACCCACAAGGACGGGCTTACACAGCCACTCAGTCGGTATCGAGGGGGGGCTGAGGCAGACCAAGAAGGAGATGGCAGGATGATTTGGACGTCTCTGCAAAGGACTGGATAGTATCTACCATAGTTACCATATCTGGATAGTTGGGAACCTCTACAACTCCTGGCCTGGTCTAATTAACATAACTTCAAGAGAACCTTTGCCTAGCAGTGGGTCCCCTTTCCACTTCAATCTCGCTGTCCTGTTTCAAAACACACAAGTTTTGTCTCTTCTCAAATCTATGTTTGTAATATGGTCGAGAAATTGCCCAAAACAACTCGCTCCTTGACTCCTTCTTGCTTCTCCAACTAGTGAAGGTCGGCAGTCAGCTCCGCATACTTCTCCCGGTTTTTAGCAAGGTTAATTAATTAAGGCATTTGTGATTGACGTGATGTAGAAAGGCCACTAACAAAGATGGATCGACAATCTTATAAAGGTGGTGGCAGAAACCACTTGGAAGCGGGTAGTAAAGAACCGATCGTTATGCAACTCTTTGGGGAGATTTTTGCCCATCAGTGGACGTTTTTTGGCTGATATGATGATGATTTGTGATTGCAGTCCACTCCCGAATACCCAGCCATTTGTGTGAGTTTTCTATGGTGCCTTGTGATTGGTCAAATTATCAACGCCAGAAGCTAGCTAGAAGCTTATCTCTGTGTTACTCGTATCATCGGAGGAGAGCGGAGAGGCTAAATTGGTCAATAATATATCCGCACCCTTTTTAGGGTTCCGTAGTCAACTAGGAACCCTTATAGTTTCGCCATGTCTGTCCGTCTGTCTGTCTGTCTGTCTGTCCGCGGCTAAGCTCAGAGACTGTTAGTACTAGAAAGCTGTAATTTGGCATGAATATGTATATCAGTCACGCCGACAAAGTGATTAAATAAAAAAAACTAAAATAAATGTTTTTAGGGTATCTCCCATAGACGTAAAGTGGGGGTGATTCATTTTTTTCTCGACTAATCCTATAGTGTGGAGTATCGTTGGATAGGTCTTTTAAAACCATTGGGGGGTTGCTAACATGATTTTTCTATTCAGTGATCTGTTTGCGAAATATTCAGCTTTAAAGTGAAAATTTTCATTAAAATCGACCGTCCCCCCTCCTCTAAAATCTAAACTGTTGGGCGGAAAAATTTGAAAAAATTCAGAATGGTAGTAAATATATCAAATTTACTAGGAAAATTATAGCGGCTAAAATTGCTTGGGAATTATTTGTAGTTTAAGAGTAAATAGTAGCCTAAGGTATAAAACATACCTAAACTTGGAAGATTCCGTACACATACGAAATCCTTTGAAAAATATTACTTGATTTTTTCGTAATGGCTACGGAACCCTATCTTGGGCGTGTCCGACACGCTCTTGGCCGGTTTTTTTTAAGTACTAGGACCGCATGCCATAAAAGTGGTGCAGTCATAAACTTTAACAGCATCTTTTTCCGCGCGATTAGAAAAGTTTCCCCATAAAATGAATTTACGGACCGAACTAGCGAGCCCAATGAGATAGTTGACATAAATCATTGAACAGATGCGTTCAATGGATGCGGTTTGTTTCATCGATTTATGGCCCCCTGCTAGACAAGGTCACATTTAAAGGCTTTGTTAGGCGTTTTGCATTGAACCGGGATTATGAATGAGTTATTACTATTGGTTTGTTGTCCCTTTCTAGGGTTTAGTGAACACTACGAGTGAGAAAGCGACGAGAAATCTATTGTGCCAATTGTAATTTGTATTATACCTAATAGTGTATTACAAACCTAGGACGGTAAAATGAGTAATTATTAATTTTCAGTACTAAGTAAATACTCAATGTTTTAAACTAGTTAGGTGATCGATCACATTAGGTATCCGCGGTTAATAAGCAAGCAATTAGTTCGAAGTATATTAGTTGTTTGAAAAGCATAGCCATAGGAAAACATCGCGAAGAAACCTACACACACCTGTGAAGAAATTCAGGGTGTGTGTGAATTTCCCAATCCGAACTGGGCTCAGTGGGTTGTAACTAACCATTTCGATCAAGTGGCGGTTTTCTAGCTTGGTCTCATCTCGGTACTATAAAATTAAAGGTGAAAAATAATAAATACACAAATAATGGTAATCCGGGTAATCATCAATTGTAAAACGGTTGAACCGTATTTTTCATTTTACGACTATCTCCTAAAAGTTACCCAAAATGTAATCTATTTCACAAACACCTTTTCAGAGGCAGTGAAACCGATATTATCTGTAATAAAACAATGTAATTTGTGGCTTATTTTTGTCGTCACATTTGGTACATTGCCTTATACGATTCCCTCGTAGACGTGCTACGAATGAACAACGCTACGAGCGCTACGAATCCAGAGTCCGCGTAGGCATTGCTACGGCATTATATGTGACTATACTACTAGGCGTCATAATATTAAATCAAGGTGAAAATATTATATTTTATCGATCAAATCATCAATTTCTATGACACAGAAAACGACCGTAAAGTAAATGAAGCCAAATTATATTTTCCGGTAATCAATAAATAGCTTTTACGTAAAACATATTTTTTTAGGAAACGGTGGTGTGCTCACATTAGCTTGGAGAATGAATTGCTTATGCTACATTTACAAGCTAGCCGAGACTTTGCGAACGTCTACAAGCTCCAAACCTATACCACAGAATAACTAATAGTACTAATGTACAGAAGGATCACTCTCGAACAAAAGTCAACATTAGGTATAAAAATTTGCCTATTCTTAGGACCGTTAACTGCTTGCACGCGAAATTGAAACTTTTCGTGTGATACAAGCGTTCATATTCCGTTGGGCACCGCTGATCCGAAACCAAGAGCACAGGGTTCCCTCCCACTCGCCGATATTTAGGTAGGTATATAAATCAAGAATGTAACAGTGTGTATTAATTCAGTAAACTACCTTTAGTAAGTAAGTTAATTATAAGATCGTTTAGAAGTATGTATGTATGTATGTATGTAAACTCTTTATTGTACAAAAATAAGGAAAAAAGAAATACATTATTGACAACCGTTGAAATGCATGTACAAAGGCGAACTTATCCCTTTAAGGGATCTCTACCAGTCAACCCTTGAGTGGATGAAAGGAGCATTTAGTAAGGGACCGACAAAGAGTAAGTCAAAATAATACAGTCGGACAAAGCAAAGGCTACAATACAACTTTTAGTAAATACAATACATAAACTCATAATATAAAGAACCCTAATAAAAATATACTACCATATACAACATATATATGCAAAATACATATAATAAATAAGCAGTGTTCTCAATATATTAAAGTGATGGTCAGTCAGTTCTTGCAAAAATCACAGAAAAAAAAGATGCTTAATTATGCGCGACGCGGCTAGCGTGCGAACCGAAGGCCGAACCGACAACCTAGTGCCATACTCCTCCCGGGAGGAGCGCCGGCCGAACATACCTAAACTACGGAGTGAAACCCCCCTGCCTATACAAATAAATTCAATGCCAAATGGCATAACGCACTTGCAAGTATGTAAATACATACTTGCAAGTGCGTTATTTTTCCGTTATAGATTCCTTTAATCTGTGTTCAAAAACTAACACTGGCCTCACGCAAGCCAACCCAAACACTTGTTTCGATGCTACACGTCAGCGTTGCCAGATTATTTTCGGGCAAAGCGGGATTTTCAAACCTATTTAGTAAAATTCTTTCAGTCGAAAGTGGGACATACTAAGAAAACGTATAAATTCAAGGGTTTTTAAATTTTCATCCTTTTATTTGACGTTTACATGAGATTATGTAGGTAGCCAAAAAAGCTATAGAAAAGTGCATCATCATCATCATTCCGCCAAACACACAAGTAAAATACGTTATTTTACCATACGCCGTCGCACAATTGAGTAATCCCCAAAAGCGGGATTGAGCCTGTCTCGCGCGGGACATTTAACTTTGGGCCAAAAATCAGGACGTCCCATAAAATCGGAACGCCATGCAACACTGCATGCAACGCTGCTACACGCGTTTTGTTCCATCTAAATCCACCTCACACTTTAAACGACAAACACAATTTATAACAAAATAGCCGAAACAAATCTCATTAAGCATGATTGGTTCGGTCGTAACTCATTTCGCGGCTAAACGACGCCCCCTGTCCGTGACAGTCGATAAGGGGGTAATCGCGTGGGTAATCGAATGGGGTATGTGAATTAAAAATAATTGCCGTCTCATTGTACCGCGGGCCTTTTTTTATGTTTATCTAGGCCAGGAGCTTATTTTTATAAGTCTACAAAAAACCATGTTTTCAATTTGATTTTTTTGTATTATCAAAAGCAGTCAAACGGGCAAGTGAGTCATTTGATGGGAAATGATCACCACGGCCCATGAATACCAACAACTCAAGGACAGCCACTGGTCTGTTGCCGGTAAGTATAAACCCTTTTCTTGGCCCCGATGTCATGTCTAAAAACACTGCTGCTGGAAGATGATTCCACAATTTCACTGTACGAGGCAGAAAGTGCTGGAGAAAACTTACTGTGGTAACAATGGTAGACCGTCATTCGTCGAGATGGTGACGATGGGTCTTAGGCTTTCGGCAAGAGGTGAAATGGTGGAATTTATGGTCACGGTTCTACTAAAATTAAGGATAAGGATTTGAGATAAGTTCGCCTTTGTACATCTGTTTCTCTTGTTAACTGCTAATTTCATACATACGTCATAAATGCTAGAGTTTGTGAGTGTGTTTGATACTTTTTCACGTCTGAACGCAGGGTGAATTTGAAATGAAGCTTGGTAAGGCTGTGAAGCCACAGTCTGTGGTAGGGTGACTCGTGTTCTCAATTTTCCTGTACAGCGCTGAAACTTGCACCTTCGAAACGATAAACCATGGACGCATTAACACGTTTGAGATGTGGTGCTGGAGAAGAATGCTGGGTCAGTCCCGGGCACGGGTGATCTTTAGCGTTGTCTCATGCCTTCCACCTTCCCTTGCACCACAAGGCGCGTAAGGTCCACAACAGTTATTATCATCGTCATCATCATCTCAGCCTGTATACGTCCCACTGCAGGGCGCAGGCTTCTCAGAATGCGACGGCTTGGGCCGATTGGGAACTTCACACATACCATTGAATTCTTTCGAAGGTGCGTGCATTTTTCCTCGCCAAGTTTCCCTTCACCGCGAAGCTTTATTATGGTAAATTTTAAATGTAAGTTCGCACGTAAATTTAGAAAAACTCAGAGGTGCGTGTTGGGTTCGAAGCCACGACCCTCTGATTAAGAGACCACAGGTCAAACCACTGGGCTACTACGGCTTGTCTATAGGAGTATTATGCAGGAATACTAAGTAATTTCAGCAAAACAAAACAAACTTCTCAAGCGAATTTGAACGCAGCTCACGTCGCACTGACGTCAACTTTAATATGATTCCAACTTGATATCGCACGAAACATAGTAAGTACGCTGGTTTCAAATAGGGGCAAACACCAGCAAAATTGAATCCAACTTGCTGAGTTAATAGTTACAAAATACTATGCGTCTCAATGAACATTAAGACTGGATTTGTTGCCAACTTCACTCGTTACCAAACTCGAATGTTTCCAGCTTACCTTTATTACCTTTTTGTAATTTTTCATCTTTTTTACGGTACGAAAATATTGTGGAAGTGAAAGAAGTATGTCTGGATCATAACAGGTTGAGTTTCTACCTAACTCTTTCCTGGGAAGGAGGCGTGATTGTATCTAACTATATTTATGTTCGGATATTTGGATGTTTGTCACTCAACACCAAAGACGATAAATAGATAAATCGTCTTTGATCCACACGAAATTACAGCTGAAGGACTTTGCATTAAGAGGGTACGATGCGCACCATTTCTCCATACAAACGTAATCCCCTGTTTCCTCCCTGGATAATGGCTTTAGAGCCAATTTTTTTTTACTGTCTAATCTGTATCTACCATAGCTATGCCCCTGTGTTTCGTTTTTTTCCATATTTCAATTAACATAAGAAATATGAGCTTTCCAAAACTGAAAAAATTGCCCAATTTCAACGTCATTTTCAGACACTCATCAGAAAAGAATCCCTCACATAAACAAAAAAAGGAAAACATAGGGGCAAAGCTAAATCTGTCCTCTAATTATTTTTGAGAAAAATAATTTTATTGGTCCAGCTTTCGAGAAGAAAACAGGGGATTACGAAATGCTGTTTTGATCAATTTTACGCGCCTATTAACGGTCTGAGCTGCACTTGTCCCGCTCTCGCTGTACTGACACGGAGGGGTTCGGCCGAGACAGCGACATTTCATAAAAATACCTATTTCTCAAAAGTCTCTCAGCCATCGTACTCTCTTAAACTCTGCGTACCTTATATTATACAAAAATCTGGATTGAGATAAATAATAAATAACTTCAGCTGCTATCAATAGACGGCTTTGTTCAAGCGAACTTTGTGCTTTAAACGTTACCGCGACTACCTTTCAGGTCAAACTCTTAGTACTGTAAATGTTTTAACAGCGTATCTAACTGTCACAGCTTCTATTTACATCAGAATAAAGCATAACCCTCCTTCGACAGTCGGGTGAAAAAGATAACGTTGTTACATTGACATTGGACCTTAGGATGGTAAAGGAATTCTTGATCGACTGTACACACATGGCAACAAATGCAAACCATTCCAAATCTCTACAAACAACTGCAAAACCTAAACGACGGAGCGACTCGTCCGTGTCAAAAGTTTCCTAATTTCGTCGGCTAATTCTTTCCAGCAACATTATTCGGACCGGAAACTTTGCCGACCCGCTGCGTGGAGCTACGAGTTTATAGGGTACCGTTTTAGTCAAAGGTTCTTAAATTACTACCACGGACCACAGGATGCATCCCTTTCTGATAAAGCTGGTTGGTAAGAGATGCAAGAGAAAGAAGTTTTCTCGCAAAATTTAAATTTATCTTGATAAGATAAGATACGATAAGATAAGATAATCATTTATTGCTTAAACTGTGTACAATATTGGTGTTATAAATAAATTCAGTTCCAACAGTTGACCTTTTCGGACGTACTAATCATACAATATGTCATACAATTTATAATACCTACAATTAGTGCTGTACAGAAAAGTATTCGCCAAGATTATAAAAACACTCATGTAATAGCCACTTCTTAAGTTCTTTTTTAAAATTACGTTGTTCTAGTGCTTTAATACATTTAGGCAAGTGGTTGAAAATTCTAACCCCAGTTGCGTAAGTGCTTTTTTTTAATTAAGTAGCTAGATGGCCGAACTGTACAAAAATCATATCTATATTGAGTTCGAACATTTCTCTTAGCGTCATCTTTTTTGGTAAAATAGTAATTACATTCCTTTACAAATACACAAATTTCTAATATATAAATACAAGTCAAAGTTAATATTTTATTATCCCTAAAAATACATTTAAGTGACTCAATAGGCTTCAATCGATACATTATTCTGAGACATTTTTTCTGCAGTAAAAATGTGGACTGAACATTCACTGAGTTTCCCCAGAAGATTATCCCATATGTAAGCAAAGGGTAGATGCTGCCATAGTACGCTTTTTTCGCGACCTCAATAGATGTTGAATTTGTCACTATTAATAATGCATAACAGTTCTTTGACAATTTCTTATTTAATTTTTCAATGTGTGGCTTCCAGTTCAAATTACCATCAATAGTGACCCCTAAAAAGTTACTGTTATCAACTAGTTCGATATTTTTATCGTCAATTTTCACATTTATGTCGTGAGGCGATTGTTTACTGTTACGAAAATGTATTAATTTTGTTTTCAATAAATTGACATTAAGATCTATCGAGGACAGCCAATTTATTACTGTATTTAATGTGTTAAGAACCTCAGCATTTATGTCAGTGCCAGATATGAAAATTGTTGCATCATCTGCAAACATTACACACAAGTGGTCCGTTATTAATGGCAACTCATTAATATAGATTAAGAACAGCAATGGCCCTAGCACACTACCTTGCGGTACTCCTTGTAAAATCTTTTCGTAACTCGATTGTACTTTAGTTATTGTTTTTGTGGTTTTGTCATATGAGTCTAATATAGTCGCTTGATATCTATCGGTAAGAAAGGATTGAAATAATTCTTATTATTCTTCTTTTCTTGCTTCTTAGTGTGTAGTAAAATTTTGTATGCCAGATTTTGGTAAAATATGTTATCTCTATACTGTGTTCCATCTTCTGTACCTACCATATTTTAAGCAAAATAAATGATTTGTTTGTTTAAAATTTAAATATTTATTATATTACGGGAACGCATTACTGAGACATTATTATTACACACATACATAAAATCACGCCTGTATTCCCAAAGGGGGTATGCACAGCACACGAAACGTTACGTTTACGTTTTTCAATTTTAGGTTCAAAGGTAAATGTGGTATAATAGTAACAGGTTACTAGCCTATCGCCTACAATATACCTTAACCTTTGTTAATCGCTTCTTACGAGTGCCTAGATCAATTTCTTCTTCTTCTTCTTCTTCTCAGTCGGACACTCTTGTCAGAGTGGTCGTGGTTGCGCAGGCGAGGTACACGGAGAGATGTTCGGTGGGTCGCAGACTTTTTCGAGGACAGCCCTCTTAGCAATTTGCTTCCATTTCTGCCGGTTAGAGGCGTTGCGAGTACACTGGACCATGGTGGACTCAGTAGCTTTTTTGATCAGGTCAGTCCAGCGAGTTGGTGAACGGCCGCGCGCCCTCTTGCCTTCCACCTGACCTTGGACCACCAACCTCTCCATTGAGTTCACATCAATTTAGCAAAATCGTTATTTCCTAGTAGCAAAATTTCCATTCGCATTTTTTCCCAAATAAATAAATAAATATTAGGGGACAATCTTACACAAATCGACCTAGTCCCAAACTAAGCAAAGCTTGTACTATGGGTACTAGACGACGATAAACATACTTATATAGATAAATAAATACTTAAATACATAGAAAACATCCATAACTCAGGAACAAATATTCGTGCTCATCACACAAATAAATGCCCTTACCGGGATTTGAACCCAGGACCTCTTGCTTCGTAGGCAGGGTCACTACCAACTAGGCTAAAGCGGTCGTTAAATGCTTTTTTTCTCACTATAGTTTTTTCCAATTTGAATTGACACAGAAACAGTGCCGGCGGAGCTCCTTCTTCTGTGTGCTTTTGGCCCTTAGGGCCGATGCAAACCTATCATAACCTAAATCTAGCTATTTTTCTGTTTCGATTATAGTTGGGAAAAAACGCGATTGTGAAAATAAGCTTCAGTAAAAAACCATAGTGAGAAAAAAGCATTTGGGGAAAAAGGCGAATGGAAATTTTGCTAAGTACATCCACGGAAGAAATGGAGAGGTTTAATTCTAAACCCGATACCACACGGGCTATTAGTGAGATATTAAATATCCCATATCTCAGTCCAGATCTTTGTACCGTATAGGTCTGTGTAGGTGGAACCGCGGGTCAGAGCTAGTAAACAATTGTATTTAATGATAGAACCGTAGTTATTTCATCAGATAACGAGCATTCACATTGCTATAGGTAACATGAAGGCCAAATAATGTCGGTTTGTTTGTTGAGCCACAAAATATATAATTTATTCAGGGTGAAGCGCCATGCCGAAGCTGAAGGACAGAGGGTCAGATATAAGCTGCGTATATATAAGACAATGCGATAATTAATATTCATAGTTGTTTATGTTTATTCACGAGGTAGAATGAACGTTTTTTATTGTGAAAGTAAGTAGATTTTTTATTGACGTCAACTGTAAAACTTAGTGGAAACATGTGCGGATATAGCTTTTGTTGTAAGAGCTAAAGTGAAGAAAAATTAGTCATAAGTTCAATTAATAATTAAGTAAAAACAATAACAATATGATTGATTGGAGCGATCATTCCTTAAATTACGAATATGTTATCGGATCTACATACATATCGCACACTTAGACGGAAAGCGTATCTACTCAAAATCTATAGAAGAGACATTCGTTCTTTGACAAGAGATATCGGTACATCCAAAGATACAAAATATGTATCCACGACCTTAATGTCATGTGAAAAAGTCATATACATATATTTACGTAACTTAGCTTTGGTTGTAACGATCTTTGTAGTCGACTGTATGTTAAGCATGTGAATGAAAATGTAATATATTCATTTTCATCTATTCTCTAGTGAATTGGAAGTTGGAAAACAAGAATGATAATTTTTTCGATGTATATGAGTCCAAAGAAGTGACCAAAAATATTTGTTTTAATCTCAGAATTATCAGAATTGATATAACAAAATTTTCAGGAACGATAATATTCCTATTCGGGTGGAGTTCAAAAAGACAGATACTATAACGCCGGTAGTTAAGTAAGTAGAATTAGGTAGTAACAAGTAACAAGTGATTTTTGTGTCAGAACGGAACTTTTTCCAGTCAGTCGTTTTGTATTGTCAACTATGATTTAATGTGTTCCAACTTTTTGGCTTCACCCATTCGTCTAGCAAGCTCGGATTAATTATTTCACGTAGAAAAATAATACCAAAAATATCTGTATTTAAGTTACTGGCGTAGCTCGGAGTCCCTAGACCTAAATGGCAGTGGGCATTGCTTATAGAACCGACAACCGATGGGGCAGTGAGGTTCTAGGTAGCGACCGTGAACCCTAATGCCGGCTGTACACTCTCGAACGAGTGCTCTCGCCGAAAGGTCTCGCCGACTCTCGCCACGAGAGCGAGAGCGGGCGAATAAGCCCGAGGCATCCCGAGGCGAGCCGAGAGCTACCATGTTCACTCTCGCGCTCGGCCTGTCTCGACGAGAGTGTACAGCCGCCATAACGACGCGGCGTAGGAAGCTCCCCAGCAAGATGGACCGTCGATCTGTACGCTTAGTATAAGTTTTACCTCACCAAAATACTTCTCGATCGCGTTTACGTAAAAAAATCAATTACTAGGGAAACATGGACAGCGCCTCCGCGGCCGCGCGTCCATGTTTCCATAGAATTGTTTTTTTTTACGTAAACGCGATCGAGAAGTATTTGGTGAAGTAAAACTTATACTAAGCATGCTGGTAAAGGTGGCAGGAACGACTTGGATGCGGGCAGCGCAGGACTACGTTATGGAACTCTTTGAGGGAGGCCTTTGGGGTGTGTAATGATAGATATAACAACATTTGATATAACTATTTTGATTTGATATAACATTTGATATTAGACGACCAGATGGCCTAGTGGTTAGAGAACCTGACTACGAAGCTTGAGGTCCCGGGTTCGATTCCCGTGTCGGGGCAGATGTTTGTATGAAAAATACGAATGTTTGTTCTCGGGTCTTGGGTGTTTAATATGTATTTAAGTATGTATCTATCTATATAAGTATGTTTGTCCGTTGCCTAGTACCCATAACACAAGCTTTCCTTAGCTTACTTTGGGACTGGGTCAATTGGTGTGAATTGTCCCGTGATATTTATTTATTTATTTATTTAACTGTAACATTTGGTATAATGCTACATTTGACATAATTCGATTTACTCGAGAAGTAAACATTCTACGATTCTTTTATAAAATAAACTAACGTAACCTAACCTAATGCATATCAAATAGAATTAATATCAATCCTCCGAAGTTTACTTTTCGAGTAAATCGCATTATATCAAATGTAGCATTATACCAAATGTTACAGTTATATCAAATGTTGTTATATCTATCGAGGCGCACCCAGGCCTTTGACCACCAGTGGACGTCATATGATGATGATGATGCTGTATTTAGTTTCATACTTGGACCGTGAACTTATCAATCCACCTAACTACTAGCGATTATGAAAGCCTTGATTTCTGCCACGGTTTCAATTACAGTGGAAATAAAAAGAGCTTGATGGCCGGCTTTTTGCAGCCATTGATTGCGAATTGAAAACCTATTAGGGTTATTCGATGGCTGTGTTTGCACAAGTTGCATGCCACAAAATTGAATATTGCAATATTGGGATCTTTTTGAGCAAGAATAAAAAGCCGGTGTCGTGTGTAGGTATATGCGGTCAAAGTGAAAATATACGGATAACTCGCGTCTTAAAACGAGTTTAACTCGCCTGTTTCGGACTAATCCGTAGCCCTTCTTCCCGGAGCCACACGTCACGGCGGCTGCCAAACGTGAACACCGTGTATATTTTCGCTGTGGGTGAGTCCACGGTAGGTTCATGTTTAAAGTATATGTGGTAGAAAGAAATGGTGAAAGCGGTCGCGAGCCCCCGCGCGTTAGATTATACGGCCTCTGGACAATAGTCCGTTTTTCTACTTGTTTAGGCTAATTTCGTCCACATTCCCACTTCGTCCACATTCCCATTTCGTTCACATTCCCATTTCGTCCACATTCCCATTTCGTCCACATTCCCATTTCGTCCACATTCCCATTTCGTCCACATTACCATTTCGTCCTTTTCCCACTTCGTCCATATTCCCACTTAGTCGACATTCCCATTTCGTCCACATTCCCATTTCGTCCACATTCCCATTTCGTCCTTATCCCACTTTGTCCACATTCCCACTTAGTCAACATTCCCATTTCGTCCACATTCCCATTTCGTCCACATTCCCATTTCGTCCTTTTCCCACTTCGTCCACATTCCCACTTAGTCAACATTCCCATTTCGTCCACATTCCCATTTCGTCCACATTCCCATTTCGTCCACATTCCTACTTAGTCAACATTCCTAGCCACAGAAATAATAATAAAGAGGATAGAAATGCCTTAGTTCCTATTTTCTTCCGGAACTCGTGTCGCTACTTCATCCCCTCTACTTACTGTGTTAATGCACACATGCAAAAGACCGGAACCGTACTACGCAATCACGCACACAATTACTAAAACTATTGCTGACAAACAATTATGAACCTTACACCTTAGAGATAGCGTTGAATAATACTCAACGTAAGTCATACCCACATTTACACAACGGCGCCATTTATTGGCCGCGTCGGCATTATGTCTGTACTAGTCGTAACCTGTTTTTTTGTCCGTACCACGAACTTTTGTGCAAGACGGAAGGGTTATCAAAAATTACTTTACATTGCTGCGTATAATTCAAAACGATCTGCGTTTTTATGGGCATGAGTAGCAATGGCATATGAAGTTCCGTGTTGATAACGTGTAAACCAATATTTCATAATGAAATATTTTCTCAAGTTGTATTTTGATATAAACCGCAGTATTACATTAAATTAATACATACCAATGAAATGTAATCCCCTTATTCGTGTAATTACACAGTGTGGACGAGTTTCCGCAATTGCTAATGCTGCAAAACACCATTTTAAAGCACTTGTTGTCATACCCACGTTTCAAATAGCACTGAGCCACAAGTCGCGCGCTTGTGACCAACGAGTCACAAGCGCGGCGCCAAGGTCACGCGTCTAAGGCACTTCTATCCTCTTTATTATTATTTCTGTGTTCCTAGCCGATTTTAATGCGCTTTTCACTATCACTTAGCTTAGTCTCAGGGAAGATTTTATTTATTTTTGTGATTAAGATATTCATGTTAATAAAAATACTTGCTGAGCACGGTGCGGATCAATACTATTCAGATACACTACCAATTTTGTTACTATTTTGTTACGAAATGGGAATGTGGATGATATGGGAATGTGGACGAAATGGGAATGTGGTCGATTTGGGAATGTGGACGAATTTGGAGTTGATTGTTGACGAAATGGGATTGCTGACGAAGTGGGAATGTGAACGATATGAACCTTTAAACGTTTTACTCAGTCAGTATGACCGTGTAGAGCAAGTACTATGCGGGATACCGGATCGGCTAACATACATATTTTATTCATCGCGGTATAAAGGGCAGGTACTATTGAAATTGGATGGCGCTCGTGGTAAAATAACTAATTATAGCCCAATCAATATCGGAGACAAAGCAGGTTATATAGTGTATGTTGGACAAGGTTAGATGTGGAAAAAGT
This sequence comes from Archips crataeganus, assembly GCA_947859365.1. Taxonomy (NCBI): domain Eukaryota; kingdom Metazoa; phylum Arthropoda; class Insecta; order Lepidoptera; family Tortricidae; genus Archips; species Archips crataeganus. The sequence continues at coordinate 10,886,290 of OX402067.1, read as the reverse complement.
AGGAAATATGTATTTCTGGATTTTTTTTTATAAACAGTTACGAATCTTCCTGATCTTCAGCGTTATAGATGACTAGGCTGTTGCCCGCGACTTGGTCTGCGAATTGGGGATGTCTATTTTTTTGCAATGTATAGTAAATCGAAAACCATTTCGAGATAAATGGTTTTTAACTCGTTTTCTGTAGTTATTTAATTTTAATATTATATAATGAATTTATTACATAACAAATAAGCAATGACCTTCATTTGACTTTGGTGTAAATTGCGTGACCGGTCCAAGTCGTAATTTATTCTGTGTGGTTAGAATTCTTCACAAATTTACGCGTGGATTATAACTACGGAGTTTGATTTGGACCCACTGCCTCACATCTAGCACTTTGACAGCGCCAGTAAAGTGACACTAGTTACAGTGTACCACCACGCAAAAAATAATTAAAGGGGTTGCCTTATCGTACGCATTTAGATAGATTTAGAAATTTGGCAGTGTGGGAGCCCTCAATTACAATCTGACGTCATCAACCAAAATAGTTTCAATAATTAATTTTGAAAAAGTAGTGAACTAAGTGACAAAATATTGAAATTAGTTTCTTATAATTGACTGTTCTATACAAAAAAAATATAAAAACCACTGGTAATTTTTTTTTGACATTCCCAATTGGTTTATTCGTTTATTCCGCGGGAACTACGCAGTTTTCAGGGGTAAAAAGTATTTATATATCCATCAAGTTTGATCAGAATCCGTCAAACAGTTTTAGCGTAAAAGAGTAACAAACATCCATACATCCAACATTACTTGATTATTGTAGTGTCTTTGGATTATCGTACGTATGTAGGACGTTTCTACGAACCGGTTCTAATAATAAGTACTGGAATGGTTTTTTTTTTACCAACTTTTTACTATAGTTAGGTGGGGTCGTGAAACGCTTCGAGCGCGCGCAGACAGAGAGCGGTCTGGAGTTCCGCGTTCCGCGTTCAGAGTTCTGTGTTTTGACCGCTCGAGAGTTCCGACCGCCTGCTGTGTGCGTTATCGTAAGGGACTCAGTACATTCGAAAGAACGCAGAACTCGGAACTCGGAACGCGGAACTCCAGACCGCTCTCTGTCTGCGCGCGCTCTTCAAGCGCCGTGTCCCGTATGTTACGAAAATGGACTAATAGTACGTCCGTCAACTAAAAGTCCTAGTGACCACCACCACGCGCTGTCTAGTATTGCCCTTAGATTAGAGATAAACTACGATAACATGGCCCGCCCCTCCAAATTAGTATTTCAATGTGTTATGTCACATCCTTACGAAAGAGTGTGTATGTAGTAGGTAGCAAAGAGTATTGTAATATTATATGAACAAGAGTGGCAACTCTATGGTCAAATATGCATGTATGGAAGGTGCTGCCGCCCTACGGCTGGCTACTCAAGAACTAATGTGACGTATCTATAGATGTATACCTATCTATATTATATGTATATGTTGGTAGTGATGTACAGCTATAGATAAGCGTAATTTTAATTGATAGGCTAATTGCCACCATTCGTATTTTAGCCGTCTAATTCAAATCAGCATATACGAAGTATAAGCGGCTAAACCCGATTTGCATTATACGGCTAAAATACGAATATTGGCAAGTGGCCTATCAATTAAGGTCTTTGACCGTACAATTTGGTACGCTATGGCCATGGCCGATAAATGACAACTGACAAGTTTGACAAGTCAGCCAAGATGGTCGCTAATTTAGTTCTTCGTCCAAACACCTAACAGCAAAGGTCGCTGTAGTCGCATGAAAAGTGTGATATATATGTAAGTGTGCCCCCCCTGGTAGGTAGTCTGCTTTTGTTTGATTGCTGTGTTAACATGCACACATGCGCTGAAAGTTTTGGTGGTGCTTTATAAACACTTTCAGAAATAAAATTTTCTTGAATTTTGAAGGGAAGGGCCATGTTATCGTAGTTTATCTCTACATTAGATTTACAATTGGGATATGGTGGTTGAAACGCTTATACGACCTCATGCAGTTACATTGTTATTATTGATTGGTTCAGGTGTTACTTAGCGGAAGTCCATATCGATGAACTACATACAACCTTTTTACTTAGCTACTCCGCACAGAATGGTACTCCGCAAGGTAATGGTTACGTCTTGACTCATTTTACAAACTTTTATTTAACTTGCAATGTACCTATGTAAGTATGTATGTACGTCCGGGTCAAATCTTGGAAGTCGAATTTGACCCACTTCCAGTGGTCGGATTCACTTGAAATTTGGTACCTATATACTTATGTAGGTTGGATGGCAATATAAGCACAGTCAACAAAAATTACAGTCAGCTAAAAAGCTTGCTTTAAAAACGAAATTTTTAACATAAACTTTTTTTAATCTAATCTATCAAAATAGCATAGTTGGAACGGAAAACTTTACGTGGAATGATTACATTGGGATCGGCCGCTAAAGAAATAAACAATGCAAGATTTTAGGTACTTACTCGTCTGTAGGTACTTCCAATTAAGTATACCCTTTTAAAACACTTAAAATGTTATTCAAAGTTTAATTAAAACTTATTCCAACGGGAAAATAAGACGCCAGTAATAACATTAAAATTACCTGGAAACTTCTTGGGGATTTTAGTAATTGTAATTAAAATTTGCGAAAGTTTAAAACAAAAGCTCAAAACTCAAAAAGCTAGTGAAAAGTTAATGCTAACAATTGCTCATCCTTATCAACGTGTTAGGTTATCTTACTTTGACCAGGTTCCACGTTGGCTCAACAATTAATCCCTTTATGGTACGAGATTTCCCACCACGAGACTTGACAGGCTTACTCGCTCAGCCCGGATTTTCTCTGCACTGGATAAAAATGGTCCAATTCCCGTGTGTAGGAAATACTACTTTATTACAATCGTATTTAAAATGCTTTTAAAAGAGCAGTATTAACTCGCATTGTTTAGCTAATAGAGGAAATTATATTGACTTTATTTGTAGACGTATTTTGATTGCTTTAGAAAGGCGTAAGAGACATTTGGGCAAGGTGAAGTGTTTCAAATGCCGTATCTTCTGCGCTACCAAATACCTATGCCCGTTAATTTCAGATCATCCATGTAACTATATAAAAAGATCCCTATTTCCCTTGATCACGGCATCATTCGTGAATGGCTGAACTGATATCGCTAATTAATTTTTGGGTCTTTAATAAAATTAAAAAGTTTCGCAGAACATTAGAAATTTTCAGATAACTTAACGATTGATACCGATGATGATGATGATGACGTTTGGATGTTGCCATGCCGGATTTTTGTTTATTCAATTAAAGAAAATGAAGAAGCCTTGCCACAGATTTAAATTCTGTGCAGACGTAGTCGCGGGAAAAAACTAGTAAATATTATAAAAGATGCCGATACATCACGATTGTTTAAATACTGCCATAGATGTCAGTGCATGGAATTATTTATTTTAGTATCTTTATTTCAATTAGTATCGGCCAATTATATTAATTACTAGCTTTTGCCCGCGACTCCGTCCGCGTAGAATTAGTAATTTGAGCAGCTTATTTTTTTATCCAAGTTGCTTTTTCATCAATTCCGGCTCTCCTTAGTTCCTCGATATAAAAAAAATTACCACCCCCCGCACCCCCCTCCCAACCCGACCCCCCACCAAACCCTCCCCGCACACCCGCGTTCATATTCGCCACCGTACTCCCAAGTCAAGCGTGCCTATAGAAGTTTTACTTCAAAAACCCCCGATTTTGAAACATTCTTCCGCTCCGCTCCGCTGCTATTGGTGTTAGCATGATGATTATATAGCCTATAGCCTTTCTCGATAAATGTGCTATCTAACACTGAAATAATTTTTCAGATCGGAGCAGTAGTTCCTGAGATTAGCGTGTTCAAACAAAAAACCTGTTCGATAAATTCTTAAAATACGTATCATTTATTTGTGAACCGATTCAAATGAAACAAACACTAAATGTTAATCCAAGAAAATACCAACATATCAGTGAAAACCGCATCCTTCTAGGTTAAGCCGTTTCTGAGATTAGCGCGCACAAACGCACAGACAAACAGACAAACAGACAATAATTCTAAAAATCATTGTTTTGGGTTCTATTGCGCTAATAAATAGCCCTAGTGACAGTTTTTCTCAAATATCTTCAATGTACAGACACCGACTTGTTACAGATTTATTATATGTATAGATATGGATAGATATAGAATAGATTGCTTCGTTGCATTCCGTGTCACCGCAACATGTCGCAATCAATACATTATATAGTTTTATTTTCGCTTAACATGCAGTGCTGTTGTGACGAATTAAGACTAAGTTACTAAAGCTTCGCTTTTATCCTATAATCGGTTTTTGATTCTACTGATATTATAAATACCTAATAATGTTTGTGGGCATGTGTGTTTATGAAGGAAGAATTACAAGAGATTTATAAGGCGAGTGCAGATGGAAATGTTGGAAGATGGAGACCAAAGCGCAAGCCACACAGAAGAGACGTGGGACGGGGGCGCGTCGCAGTCGCACAGCCCCTTGAATCAGTATAAATGTATAGAAACGTCGCGATCCAAAGCAGATAGAAGAGACGGGGCGGAGACGCGGCCTGCGGACAAACGACGCGGACTGCGACGCGCCCCCGTCCCACGTCTCTTCTGTGTGGCTTGCCGTTTGCACCCAAGAAGGACATTCCATGATCAAATCGGGGATGTCTTGAAGGAAGGTCAGGTCAAGAGACTATTAATAGACTAATGAGTGTTGTGGAAGCGAAAGATCTACGGCAGGAACGTAGCAAGTGGAAATAAATAGTAGTGTCTATACCCCTTCGCTGGGAAGGAGGCGTGATCGTATGTATGTTACATACTCTTTCAGGCTAAAAGGGCTGGCTGTTCCGTAAATTGGACAGGAAATAATTGACCGATCCCCAGGATGCACCGGCCCAAGCACTGCTCTTCCCAGACGGATTCTGAAGGGAAACGCGCCTCTTAGTAATTAATTATTATTATTATTTTGGTTAAATTTTCATTTTAGTTTTTTGACATGTATTGGTTGAGTAGGATTAGTATCTTTTATTTTTTATCTTTTTACTAATAATCTTTTACTCAATTAATTATGTCGGGACATTGTAATTAAAATTACTAATTATTATTGACCGAGTGATTGATTCACTGAGCTCAAATTTTCACATGCCTAACTTGGCTGAACATGTCATGGGAAGCAATAGTATACAATTTAAGACCTTATGTAACCATATGTTCATTGTGAATAAATAAATTTCATTTCATTTCATTTTAGGCGCAAGCCTCACAGAAGAGACGTGGGATGGGGCCGCGTCGCAGTCCGCGTCTCCGCCTCGCCTCTTCTGTCTGCTTTGGATCGCGACGCTTCTATACATATAGTATGGAAACTGATTCAAGGGGGCCGTGACTGCGCCGCGCCTCCGTCCCACGTCTCTTCTATATGGCTTGCGCCTTAGGCACATAATGAGGCAACCAACCGTACTCATACGCGATATATGAGATACCTACGCTTACGCTGCCGTTCGCGCGTGATCGTGAACTAGACCGCTAGTTTGACTATAACGGAGTTTTTATTGTTCTCAGGTGACGAATTCGTTTATCACGACGCGTGGGGTGGAATAAGCCTGATGTTTGCTGCCAACCAGTCCTCTAAGACGCTCATGCCCAACACAACCTACGTAAGTTTATTTAGAACTTAAATGGAGTGATAACCGTTGCAGTAGCAATGTACAGGGTGTAATCATTAAGTGTAGCCAGTCGATTATTCCGTAAATACCTACTTATAACAGATATGAGAAAACTTTGAACTGATATCATTCGTGCCATCTCTCGTGAATCGACCAGTATTTAATTTATTATTACTTTAAAATTTTATGCATTTTGATATGCTTCCTTTTTTTCCTACTGTAAAAAATTGCTTAAAGAACACTACGCTTTGCATATCCCCGAGGAGCTACAATTTACGAATACTTAAACTTGTGCCATCCCTTTTGTTATTAAAAAAGTTCCCGACCGCGGTGTTGAGACGTCCCCGTGACACTTATTGAATTTTGCCACACTGCCTCCGTCCTTAAGGACAAGGGAGAAAGATACAGTGGACTGGTTTCGTTGTTTGTTATTGTGTGACGGAGTTCACGAAGTTTTTTTTAATTTTCTTAAAGTATCTGAAATATAAATGTGGGGTCATAGATCGAAGAAGAATCACTTTTCAAATATGCGGGTTCGCGGGTGAGCAAAGTAAGTGTTACAAGTTCATGAAAATTTAATAAAATAAAAAATCAGGTACATACTTTTTTCACGTAAAATGCTATGCTACAAAAAATTGCATTGCAATACTGTTGTGACGAATTACTGAGTTATTTATTAAAATTTCTGCGATAGGGGTTCAAAATACTGCGATATGAATCAAATAACAAAACACGATTCTCCCAAAGATTTTGTATGATAATTGCTAGTTCTGACGTCACTTTTAGGCCATCTCAATTGACTATTCATATGTTTTAAAGTAGCTAAAACTCAAATTTAGCTGTTTATTGAAAATTAATCTGGTTTTCAGGGCTAAAATAAAGACAATATTGTTTTTTTGGACTCTTTTTGTATTTTTTTTTTTATATTTTAACTCCAAATATTTTTACTTTTACGGTCATGCCGTGAAATCTTCCAGTGGTGGTGTAGGGGTATGGCACGCAGCACGGAATGCTGTGGACCTGGGTTCGATTCCCAGCGCTGTTCTCTTTTTCTGGGTTTTTTCTGTGTATCCATGTTTCAGTTTGTATTTAGTATAAAAATACTAAATTAAAGTGTTCATTACTGGAGTAGCGTCTTGGAATCATTGTTTTATGATGTCAGCATCCTATAGGTATAGAAGCGTCCAAGCTTGCTGTGTCTGTCTCCATCGCACCTTCACGGTCGGTGTGACCTTTGTTCCCGACGGTGATTAATCGTATTCGAGAATTAATTAACAGCGGATCGACTAACGACTGGCGACTGACGCTAGACTGATGACTGATGAGCAATGTGTTGAGTGTCTTCGCAGTTGATGATTATCTGATCTGTGGTCGACGGCATCGGGGAGAGTTGCAATACGTTTTGAAAGAATGACTTTTTAACAATTTTATATGATTCACAGTTAATTACATCAGATGTTTGTTACCTTTAATGAGTCCCTTTTATTTCCACGCAATTGCACGCATCGTGATCACGGGATGACTGCTCCTGGCTATTTGTGTAATAGTTATTTATGTGGCTGGTGCATAATAAGAGTCATTAAAACACTTAGTGTGATTTCATCAAACGAACCGAAGGCGAGTTTCATAATAAGATCACACGAGTGTTTAAATGTACAGTCGCATATATAATTTTATCTATGCATGTCACAAGTCTCCATTATTCCTAATTTTTTCACCATATAAATAAGCAATGACAGACATTTAAATATTTTTTAATTTACATACCTACTATCTAGACTTGATTCCGATTCTCAAAACAGATTGTAATGTTCGAGATTCCAAAAAATGTTTGGAACAAGAGTTTCACATTGAATGTAATTTTAAACGGTCTAGCTATAAGGTATATTATAAAATTAATAAATTTATCATAGACAGGGATATCTATACATATAATAAATCTGTAACAAGTCGGTGTCTGTACATTGAAGATATTTGAGAAAAACTGACACTAGGGCTATTTATTAGCGCAATAGAACCCAAAACAATGATGTTTAGAATTATTGTCTGTTTGTCTGTTTGTCAGTGCGTTTGTGCGCGCTAATCTCAGAAACGGCTTAACCTAGAAGGATGCGGTTTTCACTGATATGTTGGTATTTTCTTGGATTAACATTTAGTGTTTGTTTCATTTGAATCGGTTCACAAATAAGAAAGATATGTTTATTTTAAGAATTTATCGAACTGTTTTTATAAGAGTTGTTATTATGAACGCGCTAATCTCAGGAACTACTGCTCCGATTTGAAAAATTCTTTCAGTGTTAGATAGCCCATTTATCGAGGAAGGCTATAGGCTATATATCATCACGCTAACACCAATAGGAGCGGAGCGGAGCGGAAGATTGTTTCCAAATTGGGGGTTTTTGAAGTGAAACTTATATATCTCGGGAACTACTGATACGATTTGAAAAATTCTTTCAGTGTCAGATAGCCCAGTTAGATAGGGCGGGTTGGGAGCGGGTGGGGGGGCGAGTTGGGAGCGGGTTGGGGGCGGTTTGAGAGCGGGTTGGGGGCGGGTTGGGAGCGGGTGGGGGAGCGAGTTGGGAGCGGGTTGGGGGCGGGTTGGGGGCGGGTTGGGAGCGGGATGGGGCGGGTTGGGAGTGAGTTGGTGGCGGTTTAGGAGCGGGTTGGGGGTGGGTTAAGAGCGAGTTGGGGGCGGGTTGGGAGCGGGTTGGGGCGGGTTGGGGGCTGTTTGGGGTCGGATTGGGAGCGGGTTGGTTTATTATGAAGTTTCACTTCTTCCGGAAGGATCTAAGGAGAGCCATTATTGATGAAAAAGCAAATTGGGTAAAAAATAAGCTGCCCAAATTACTAATTCCACGCGGACGGAGTCGCGGGCAAAAGCTATTAGGAAATAATTCCGATCCACATTGACGATCCCAAGCTAGTTCTGTTAAATACTTTGGTTGTAAGTAATATCCTTGTACTCGTAGATCTGTCGTAAATATAACTTTTTGTTAAAATTTATATTTTTAATAAAAGCTTTAATTTTTTTGCTGACTGTACTTTTTGCCCTTGGTGACCAAGGTACTCGTCAAGACAAATCAAACGAGATCAAACGTGATGAAGTTATGCCATTTTATTACGGAATTCCTAAGGTCACCTTCCAGCTCGATCGTCAGATCAGCTCTATGTCATAATAATATTGCATTGTCATCCGATCTACATAAGTACGCAAAATTTCAGTTTAATCGGTTGAAGGTTCAATCTACTTTAAAATTGAGTTGAAAGATTCCACCGAACAAACATACATTGCAAGATAAATAAAAACTTGTAAAAAAACTTTGTCGAGTTCCTTGCCGGATTCTTCGAGATTCATAAGTGCTTGTTATGACGTAAATTGAATAACTTTATTTTGACTTTGCCTTTCAAATATGTATGCGTATGATATAATGAAATATGTAGTTTTCAATGCGCACGAGCCTTCTTTGGGAGCCTGACTCCATTTAATTCTAATCATGAAGTGTATTAAACATCGATTTAAAAATCTCGCTACTACCGGACTATCTAACGAACTAAAATCATTCCTCCAGAGACACTTTTTTCAGCACATTTGATTTCTTCAATAAATACAACCTAGGAACTTTCAGGTAGGTAAAATTCCAGATTTTATTAGGTCGTTCAACCGGTACATAGTCCGCACTTGTCCCTTGATTACATATGCTATCCCTTTTTTCCTTATACAGAGTGTAAAGGGCAGATTGCTTCCTTAAAGGAGTCTCATGACTAATGTAACTGCCTACATATCCGCGAAGCGCATACCTAATGAGATGGTTAACAGTTTGGTGTCAGCTGTCTAGGAATACGACAAGGGCCCATTTGCATAACAAAGTACAACTTATATTACAAGCGGAACTCCCTTTCTAGTTAATATAACTGAAGCGAGAGTACCGCTTGTAATGTTAGTTGTACTTTGTTATGCAATTGGGCCCAGGTGTCAAAATTTATATCAAAATCTGTCTTCATGTTTAATGTTTCGTTTGGTTATCCATTCTTGCGGACGTCTTTATAAAGGTCCAAAACTTGCCTCTAGGTACTACAAATATTTGAGTGATGTTTGTCTATTTTATTTCAGTATGTCTGGGTCGCACGGTCGACTGATATCAAAAATCTATAGGCTGCCTGTCAATTAAGATCATGCACAAAAAAAAACTATGGTAGCCTAGATTTAGCTTATGGCCTCTCAAGCAAATCCCGGGCTTACATTACACTTGAAATTTACCACGAACTTTACGGTGGAGGATAAATATAGTGAGGAAGCCTGTACGCACTTGCAAAGCATTTCAATGGCGTGTGTAAAGTTCCTGATCCACTCAGGGCCTCCGTCAGAACTATGCCTAAGCCCTCTCATTCTGAGAGGAGGTCTGGTACCCAGGTATCCAGCAGTGGGACGTATATGCTGAGATAATGATGATGATAAGAAAACAAAGGATCAAACTTAACAAACGTGCTACCCTACTCTTCTAGAGGAAAAAACTTGTCTATAGACAATAGCTTTTTAGCTACAAAAGCCCTTTAACTAGATAAACAGCGTTCCGTCGATCATTGGTGCTCAGTTTTCCGTAAAAGCCATCGAAGCCCGTGAGAGTCCACTAGGATCAGTGTATGCTCGCTAGAGCAGCGACTATTGGCGATCGCCGACTAATTTGTAAATATTTACCCAACAAAAGGTTCGTATTAAAAACCTGATCTTCTTATGTAGGACAATGGCTGACTGTCCAGTTAACGGCACGCCCAACCACTGCGAACTCAAATTTTGAGATACCGTTTATAATGCTGTAGAAGAGGCCGGATTTTGCGGAATTCCCACGGGAGTTCTGGAAAAGAGGCGAAACCACAGATGTCTCTCTTCTTTTACAGTATCTCGACGCTTTTACTGCATTTGCATAAAAAAAATGTTTATTGAATTAGGCGTTACTTTGCGGAGGTCCATATCAATGAACTGACACAATTACTTTGCTCACAAAAAAAATTGTATTCGCGTACCTACGACTGAATAACCCAGTGGTTAGAGGACCAGACTACAAAGCTTGAGGTCCTGGATTCGATTCCCGATCGGGGGAGATATTATTTTTATTTATGTATATGAAAAATACGAATGTTTGTTCTTGAGTCCTTAGTACCCACGACAAAAGCTTAGCTTTCTTTGGGACTTTAAATCAATTGGTGTCAACTGTCCCATGATATTTATTATTATTTATACCTAACCCCATATTTTACACAAAGCAATAAACAGGTTTCAAACTTCGGGCACTCCATTTTACGAAGCGTATTGGAAACTCCGAACTGGCCAATATGTCTGCGCCTCTAGTGCTTACCACTTGTTGGATGGACTCCAATTTATTACCGGGACAATATCGGGCACTCCAAGTGTTTAGCTTTTATGACGGCACGCTCGATAGTTGATAGTGTTCGGTGAAAACATAGACATGTTGTATTCTATGGAGAAACAAAATGCTCGTGGTAACTAAGTACGTATTAGTCAGCGTTAAAAGCTATTTCGCTGCTAGTAGGACTCGTTTTTGTATGGAGTAATCTAAGCACCAGTATCTTGCTGAGTATGGCCCTTATTTATGTGATTACTAGCTGATGCCCGCAGCTTCGCCCCCTCCCCCTGATTTTTTTTCATACATGCTAGCTAACCCAATTAATAATTACGAGCCCAAAAAAATCCAATTTGGTGCAGTCGATCGGAAGTTATGTGTGTACTACATTTCGCTGATTCATTTTTATTTATATGTATAGATAGATTGACACTGAAAAATGCACTTTATTGTATTTTTTTTACTATATTTTTATTAGTTACTTCATTGTGCCGACTTTTGGCACTGTCCTTTGAAGAAATACATGTATAATACAGTCGGGTAAGATATAAAGTTGTACAGCAAGATTACAAATTGAATTGTCTCCAAAACTGCTAACTCATGCTATTCTAACACTTTACGAATTATCTGGCTCAGACCTAGCCAATTTTATAATCAAGCTTTTTGAAGCGACTTACTCAAATCCCTGTATTCAACGTCCTACTTGCCACAGCGTATCCGTATTATGTGTAGCATGCGGGGTCGATAACAGAGCCGACATGTCGAACCAAAGAAGGGTGAATTCAAATTGGTGATACAAAATTAGTGTTTCATACTCTGTTAATGCTGGACAATATAATGCGCTAACTCATTTGTTTTAATTAGTCTTATAAAATTTGGGGCGTCGTCCATACATTGAGTTCGTGAAATCAGGAAATAGGGCCCGGTTGGAAAGTGTTAGAGTGAAGTGAATGTCGCTGTCAACAAAAACTAATTAGACATAACTTTATTCGATATTAAAAAAGAAAATACCTACACTGACTAATACAGAAGAAAATCAAAAACAACAATAATAATAATAATTAAAACAAAAAACATAGTTCATGATGTCGAAAAGGAATTTGACTCAGCATTTACCTGCAGTAGGTAGGTAGGTAGTATTATTATTAAGTACGCAGAATCCATTTATGGGAAGATAGTACATGTCATTAATAAAGAATGTTAAATCTGCAGTGCCACTGCAAGTAGGGTTCTGCATGTGGGGCTTTAAGTAGGCCGCTCGCAAAACTTCGAACTCGTACACTAATGAGTATCTCGTGTGTTACACAGTTTTGGTACCGGTTTCAACCCGTGAATAGATTTTATATCGGATTAATTCGGCTAAGCCTTGTGCTGATGGGTCAATCTACTCGAAATGGAGCAGACCACAGAATGTATTGAAACGTCTTATACCTACTTTGATTTTATGTTAAACCACTTAGTTGTTATCCGCGAAACGGTCTGCAAAGAATTTGTTTTACCGCTATCACGAAACTATGCAATTTTCCGGGATAAGAGTATTTTATATGTTAGGCCAGGTTATAAACTGTCTACACAGATTTAATCTGAATCCGTCAAAGCATTTTAGCATGAAAGAGAAACAAATACCCATACATCTATCCATACAAACTCTCGCTTTTATAATATTAGTAATATCTGTGTTTTTTATCTATACTGGTCGTATTCGCATGTTGCTGTGCATTGGTTACGTTTAACAGAATCTAAAGTAATGAACTGTGTGACTCTGAGTAAATCTAAGACAGCCGACAGAATGATTGACACGCCCATGAATAATTGACACGCTGGTCCTCATTCATTTGACCGTATCTGCTCGCGTTATCCACTTTATTATAGATCCGTGGAGCAAACCAACAGCTGGCTGCTGACAACTCTTAACGTACTTTTGGAATTTTAAAAGACATTTTCCTGTTGTGTTACATATGACCAAATGTAACAAGTTTTTATGAAGTTGTTTAGTTGAAAATATTTCGGATGTGACATTTTCCGGCGCATCAACAACCGAGTGAGCAGATGTGTTTGCAATATTACTTCATGATTTGTTCTGAATGCTCTAGTCGTTCCCAAGTAAATTACGAAAACAAAAATTTAATAAACTGGTGAACGCAGAGTCCAGTGGTTAGAGAACCTGACTACGGAGCTTGAGTCCTAGGTTCAACCCCATCATAGTCATAGTTCATAGTTGTTCTCGAGCCTTCGCTGTTTTGTATTTGGTGTGTGTGAAGTTCCCAATCCGCACAAGGCCCGCGTGGAAACTACGGCCCAAGCCCTGTCATTCTGGGATGATGATGATTCCAAAACAGGTAGCGATACTAAAGCCAAGGACATAAACCCTCTACAATTTTGATGTGATTCTTCCTAATTCGTGATTGCCTGGTAGCCAATGAAGATTTCAGCCCGGCGCTGAGGTAATAAATTACTCCCAGCTTCATTAGTTACCTTCCGGCAGACTATCTATTAACCATGTACTTTCAGATGGAAAACTACTTGCATTGACAAAATTATACTGAACAATGAAGAAACTAATGGACTTAAGGTCACACCTGACGCATGTTTAATTACGTTATGAATTTACGTGCGACACGTACCTATTAAAAAATATATATACTTATATATATATATATATATATAAAAAATATATAATATCGGAAGCAACAAGGAGTGAGCTATGGAGCTGGAATGCTGTAAACAGGATCACCAGGCTGTAAAGTGAGATAAAAGATACATACCATGGCCATATCTCTAAAACTAAACGTGTCTTGTTAATTATATCGGGTGAATTCAACTGGCATATCTTTCCCACCGACTGTTTCATCATCATCATGTCAGCCGAAAGACGTCCACTGCTGAACATAGGCCTCCCCCAACGTTCGCCAAACGGACTGGTCCTGCGCCATCCACAACCAACGCGTTCCCGCAACCTTAATCCGTTTAGGTTCACTTCATCCACTTTCTCATTTCGTTCACATTCTTACTTCGTCCACAATCCCATTTCGTCAACATTACCATTTCATCCATTTTCCCATCTCGTCCTTTTCCCACTTCGACCACATTCCCACTTAGTCAACATTCCCATTTCGTCCATATTCCCATTTCGTCCACAATCCCACTTCGTCAACATGCGGTTTTCGCTTTCACTTAGCTTAATTCTCAGGGAAGATTTTATTTTTGTGATTTAGGTATTCATGTTAAGGAAAATACACTTGCTAAGCACGGTGCGGTTCAATATTATTCAGATACACTACCAATTTCCTTAATATTATGTTACGAAATGAGAATGTGGACGAAATGGGAATATGGACGAAATGGGATTATCTTTAATTTAAATAAAATTCATAACCAATTGTACCGTGAACAAATTAGTTTAACTGACGTATAATTTGCGTAAATTTTCCATCGAGCCCCGATGAAATCGGAGGGCATTTAGGTATTATCGCTGAGCATACAACAGCGTGACGGCTAGGAATTAATTCACTGAAATATCAATCCTGACCTAGATCCAGGTAATGTTACCGCTTGACAAGTTAATCCGTTCATACTTATGCCAGGGAAATTCAGTCAGTGGATACGTTTATTTGTATGACTTATCTTCACGCTAAGTTGTGGTAGCCTAGTGGTTTGACCTATGGCCTCATAAGTAGAAGGTCATGGATTCGAGCCCGGGCTTTCACGAAATTTGTGTGCGAAATTATATTTGAAATATACGTGTTAAAAATCAAGTTGAAATTCCGGCGTTTAAATTCAACTGACTGTGATTTTATAGTTATTTATATGACTGGTGCATAATAAGAGCGATTAAACACAAGTATTTTAATCCTAATTCTAAATATGCACAGTCGCAAGTACATAATTTTACCTACATGCATAAGTCTCCGTCATTTTTTCACCAGATATTTCACATCACAAAATACGGTAACTTTATTTTCCGTTCTCAGTTCGAATTCGACACAAATGACTGACATTCATATGTTTTTTTTTTAAATTCATAAACAATCTAGACTTGAGTCGATTCCAATTCTCAAACCGATTGTAATATTCGAGATTCAAAAAAATGTTTGTAACAAGAGTTTTTACACCGAATGAAGTTTCAAATCGACTGCTTTCAACCCAACGTGATTCTTTTGTTTAAGAAGATGTTCGAAATTTAAATGTAATTAAAGTATCGATTTCAATACTTTAATGTAAACATTATGATTTATAATGCAGCCACAGATAAACGATTCTTAATACAGTTTGATTATCGCTTCTGAACATACTATAGGCCTATAGGGTATAGTAGTATAGTACTTCCAATCATTTATTTTCTCGATGACAGCTCCCGTAGAATGTAACTGCGTTTTTTACGCATAAATTTACTTTTAAATGCGAGGTATAAAAAAACGACAACTGCCTAATTTTGTTCCTTGATCCCATATAATATTCATCTAAGACAAATTGAGTACATATATGCAGTAAAGTTTTTTGAAAGTACGATAAACAATAAATGTTTTAATAAACTTACATTCTATGGCAATACGAATAGTGATGTTATGATTGAAATATCGATATTGTATCGGTATTGTAACCTAGATGTGTTCCCGCGACTTTATACGCGTTGTAATTTTTTCCCGGGATAAAAAATAGCCTATATTACTCAGGAATAATGTAGCATTCTAATGGTGAAATATTTTTTGTTTTTCCAGTTGTTTTTAGTTTATTCATTACAAACATACAAATCTTTTCTCTTTATAATATAAGTAATATAAGTATAAATAGGTAGCGCTATTCATCATCTCTGATTCTTAAATCAGCTAGTAGTACTATTCGTATATATAAAATCGTATCTACTGATCACTTATTTGGTCACAACACTATGACTATCAAACTAGATCTGTCATCGAGAAAATAAATGATTGGAACTACTATAGTTATGATTCGATTTGTGGCATTCGAACATGGCGGATGTAGACAGTATATAATTTTGGTATTTCTGTTTCTTTGGCTAGTTGTGGTATAATTCTGATAGTGTTTTATGCGGCGGTTAACCTTAACTGTTACAGTGATCTCAAAATTCTATATTGCTCTCGTGTCTGACATTTTTTAATGCGCAAGTTGTCTCCACGTGGTTTTTGGAATTTTACTATCAAGTTGCAAAAACTTCAATTACCGTACAACGTGAGTCGCTCTCAGAGCAATTAACTGATATTGGCACAAGCCTAGTGGCCGCCATTAAGGAAGAAAAGAAAAGAATACTATAGTTATGATATGGATTTAGATAAAGTTTATTATATTGTTGCAGCGTGTACTGGAGCCAGCGTCGTTCGCAGTGTCGGCCGACCGGCGGTTCCTGCTGCTCGCGCAGAGTCTGCGGCGCCTCCACCGGCACTCGTACACGGCGCGGTACACGGTCTACGACATACTGACCACGTGAGTCCATAGCTTTTAGCCCCTTTAGCCCCACCGGCCTGAATGGCGCGGATTAAAAGCGCGACGTATCCGCGGTTGATGGCGTAGCGACTTATTACGCCATCTGGTCATGAATTAAATTCTAATTATTAGAGAAACCACTATATCCCACATGCATATCGAAGTTTTGCAACTCGGATGCATAATTAAGATCGATTCATATCTACAAACAACGAGCGTGTCAGACACCGACATTAGTTATTTGTGATACAAGGTTGGTAAGTATGGTTTTACAAATGAGTTGACGAGTGATAAACCCGAGCCGCACGGCGAGGGTTTTCATCGTCACGAGTTTTTAAAACCTTGCCAACCGTGTATCATACGACGTTTTACAATACATTTTTGAGAAAATAGGCAATTAATAACACAAAATTGTAAAATAAAAACAAATTTCTCGAGATACTTATTGGTAGCAAAAGATTATTTTGCGCGGTTTGCGCTTTACTTTAAATATCGGGCGGAATTAATGCCATGTTATTGTCGACTTCATCACTAGAACATCACTCATTTTGTTTGGTTTTTGTACATATACTATATTAATCAACAACTCAAAACAACGCAAAGTTTTACAAAAATGGCGCGTCCGTAATGCGCATGCGTAAGTTTTTTTTTTAATTAGGTTAACTAAAATTATCAGGCAAAGGTTCGACGCGTTCAGCCACTGCGATTTTTTCGAATAAATAAAAGGTGGAAATCATTAAAATCTGCGGTAATTAAATTACAATTTATAATAATAACAATCAATTTTGCAAATTCATTACTTAGTTTTGTATATTTATACATTTTTCTACGTATAAATCGATATTTTTTTATTTTTGTCACTTAAAACTCTTTGCTTGTAAACTTAAAATGGAGAATTAAAAAAACTGTGAAAAAATCGCACTAGTGCGGTAAAATGAACTTACGAGCCATGTATACATCCTTTGAAAGTGAATTTTTCGAGCAAATGTATTGTAAAATATTCTTTGCGCATACTGGCCGGGCACGGCCCGTGTCTGGGCGATCGTGTTACGATAGGCAGGTATGAATCCGTTAATAGAAACTGTAGAAGACTGCTTTTGGACAGAGTTCATTTCACAATGCGATATTTTGGAGACATCTATCGAGTGATGCCTACATTTTTTATAAACAGGTGTCATTTATCTATCCGCTATTCTACACTAGGTGAAAGCACATTACGTGCAATTTTCATTTACATACCTGTGCAATAGAATCTCATCGTTATACCGTTGTCGTAAAGTTCTAATCAGATATACAGGGTTATTTTTAATTTACTGACATCCTCTTAACCCTGACTTCCTATCACTCAAACAAATGTTTTTTGTTCTACGACTTTTTAAAATGAAACACTTTTTTTCCCATACAAATACACAGAGTATCGTAAAAATAAGAGGTAATCTCAAATTTTCAAAACGTAATTACACCAAAAATATTAAGTTATGTTATGACAAAAGCCGTAAAACAAAAAACATTTGTTTAAGTGGTAGGAGTGTAGGGTTAAAAGGATGCTAGTGAATTACAAATAACCCTGTATGCGACCTGATCAAAAATTTATTACTTTTTTCGAATAAAAGCTATAAATAATCGGAAAATTTCAAATTGTGTATGAATTTGCACGTGTGCGATTCCGGCGATAGCGGTTTTGGTGCGAACCGAAACTTATGACATTTCCTCTCATTTTTTTCTATTTATGGCGTACTTTCTGTAGAAATACAGAAGCCGTCTAACGCACCGGCGCTCGCTATCACAGTCATCATCTTTTTCTCTCACCATCTTATACCGTTGACAGAAAAAACCAGTGAAAGCGATAACAAGCACCCCATGTTAGACAAGAAATGTACGGTTTGTTCCACCTGTAGGTACACTGTTATTGTATGCCTCGACCTTGTCCCTAAAGCATTTATTGGACGACACGGCATCCCGTGACGGCGCCCGTCATCCGGGCGACGAGATTGCACAGGTGGCCTCCGCCCCGCTATCACTCTAGACACGATCCCTGGAGGCATAGGCTACAATGTAATTTGTACCCTGAAGGCTAGAATAGAAGCAAAGCACTTTCATATTTTTTGACGGGCGTGTATTGTTTTTTTTATTTAAGAGAAAGGTTTGGGGTTTTAGTTTAGAATGAAGAGCTGAGGGACGTTCTTTAAAATCCAGTGACTGAATAATATTTTTTTAATATTTTTATATTTTAAATATTTTATTACATTATTTTTATTATTTTAATATTTTAATTTTGATTTTAACCGAGCGCAGTGGCGGTTACTCCACTGACAAGCGCATAGCTCTTAAATTTAAGAAGAAGAAGAATAATAAATTAAAATTACGGCACTAGGTATTTTTTTTATATAAGAGGGGGCAAACGAGCAGACGGGTCACCTGATGGAGAGCGATCACCGTCGCCCATGGACACCTGCAACATGAGGGGAATCACAGGTGCGTTGCCGACCCTTTTAGGAATTGAAAGGCTCGTTTTTTAAAGATCCCTAAGTTATAACGCTCCGGGAATGTTGCCGCAGTAAGCTGATTCCAGATCTTCGTCGTGCGAGGAAAGAAGTTTCGCTTAAAACGCACGGTACTAGGCTGCCAATCATCAAGAAGATGGTGAGGATGCAAAGACAGACGGTTCCTCGAAGTACGGTAGTGGAATTTAGCGCAGGCAGCAATTCGAACAGTTCGTCAGAACACTCCCCATGATAAATACGGTAGACATAATATGCAGAGAGACGCCACATCCCTCCGCAAAGCCAAAGGATCGAGTAGGCCAGAGTGTGCCTGATTATCGACAAATCGAGCAGCTCTAGAATTTTGCATGCCAATGTAACTGGCTAGACATGTCACGGCACTGTACACTCCTCTACAACATATTTTGTAATTGGTATTGGTATTGGTATCTTGTAATACCATGTTTAAAGCAGAATAAATAAATTTCATTTCATTTCATCTCATTTCATTTCTATGTTGGATGCGGTCAAATCTTAAGAATTCGGTAATTAGGTGCCCCAGCCCAGAGATGAGAACAGTACTCCATGTGCGGCCTAACCTGCGCCTTATAGAGTTGTAAGCTGTAAGCTTAAGGAGTATCAAACATCTAAACATCCTCTCATTTTATAATATTGGCAGGAGTATGTTGCTAGCAAACCTTGGCATTGGCAAGCACACAAAACTATTGATAGCTTAAGGGGCTGTTTCACCACTTTTCTTAAAGTTCGGATTAGCTTAATCATAACCTTATTTGACAGATGAACTTAAAATTTCTGTTTCACCAGTCTTGATTAGCGCTAAGTGACGGACAAAGTGTTATTTAATTTGACCATCAGATCAGGTGGCATTTAGCATTTTTATCCGTCACATAACTTTTTAATTAGTCAGGTAATTTTTTTGTGGTCATGGTTGGAGAGCCCTTCAGCCGGTTTCAGAAAAATAAATCAAAGTATTTTTTATTTTTTAAAGAAAGAGGTCATGCTAAATTGCAAACGAGGATTCAAATATCAAGATTTGAATAAAAAAATATAGGTACGCTTTTAGTATGTAAAAATAAATCCAAAATTTTGTAATATTTTTTAATTACAGACTTTTTTTCAGTGGCACAATCGTTTGTTCTACGTGAACTTGTACATCGCCATTACAAAAAAAAGTTAATCTGTCAAATGGTTTGACGCCACTTTTCGATTCGTTTTACGTGATTTTATTTTTCTTTGTTATTGTTAACAAAGTATCGTAAATAAATACCGTTTTTGGATTAATTATAATATTACACATTTGTTTATGCAAAAAAATAGGTGTATTTAAAAATTACATAGTTTACGATTTCTTTTGCTTTAACAATGAGCGACTCTTTGAACGAAAGTGTGCGAACAGGAACGCGTGATCGTGAAATGTGACGTTGTCATACCCCTCTATGTTAAACCGACGATTAGTTAAGTGGTACTTAGTTTGCACAGGACCGGCCGGAGTGGTGAAACAGAAAAAAAACTAGCCGACAGATTTGTCCAGTACTTAGTTTATTCATTGGTTACGTGACCAGTAGTTTGACAGTAAGGTGGTGAAACACCCCCTTATTGAAATAAGATACCAAATGTTAATGTAATTTAATACAGTAATTTAATCTCGGCAAGTACACGAGCTCAGGATTTTAACTGCATTAATCAATTAGAATAAAATTCTTAAGATAGTCGGTAATTAAGTCCGGAACCACTTCTTTCGCACTCAAACGTCCCCTCCCTCCATAGACGTATAATTCTGATGCGATCTGAGCAATATATTTTTTATCAAACTGCTGGAAGTACATCTATTGTCTTTGTTCTATATTATTAAGAGCTACATTTGTATGTTGGTGGTGATGATAATACTTTCTCTGTCAAATGTTACCCTCTAGTTTGGTGAATGCTAATCAAATAATGCTTTTTCAATCCACTGCAGTCTGTGTTACATTATGTGTCCGTGCCCGACCCGATTAAATTATGCTTGAGCCGAGCATTCTTCAAGAGCCCTCGACATGAAGCAGTGTTGCTAAGAATTAACGACGATAACTTGAAGAACTGAGTGCTCCGCCAAAGTTAGATTACGCTGCTTGTTGTTTAAGAATTTTTAATTCCGTAAGAGTTGTTGTAACTATAAATATTTCAACTAAACTTAGTACGTTTCTGATATCTGGCTCATAAAATATCAGGTGCGTATCAGAAAGTGGTGAAACAGATCCATAGAAGACTGGGTACGGCAAAGAGTCATACCTAACACAAGACTGATTTCTGAGCCCAATTTAACTTTCCTTTTTTCCCCCCTTTTATTCTCAATTCAAAATTAACAAGATTAACAAGAGCGAAGCAAATATTAAAATTAGTGCACCTATTAAAAAATTACCCTGTAGAAAGAAGGACATTTTAAATACATAAGAACGTGGGCAATCAGCTGAAACCAACCATACGGCAATGTGCCATAGCTTCAATGTAATAACAAAGTCTGGACCGCGTTAGTCCCATGGCCAACTACAGGGCCAAAATAATCTGACTACGCTATGAGTAGTTTTACCAAAACATAAGTTTTATTTATAAAAAGTCACGTTGATTAATTTCACTCCAACTCTTCTCTGGATTACGAAAAAGAAATTAATTGGTATGCAAAATGGTCCAACAAATACTACCGATCCATTAAGTCTGCGGTGATAGCAAAATTGTACGCGATATTTTACAGACTGAAATTACAAAAATATTTTATTTACCACTGTAATTCTTATCAGTACGATTTTAGACTTTATCCCGAATAGGCTAAGGGTATTCGACTGAGGGCCTGTGTTGTAGCAAGGGTAGAATATTAATTTTGTATAATTTAAGGGACGGATAATCCTTTAATTTCGGCATTACTTTTGAGATCAGTATCTGATTTGATATTTAGAAAGCTTTTGACGTCACAAATTGGTCTTTTCGAGACATTTCACATACATACATTTGGTATTTATGTAGTGTTAGAAAAAATCTGCGAGTGTTGTTTTGTTACACCTGGCAGTATTGATGACCTGAGATCATAAGATAATTGGTAACGTAGTGGAAAGCACTGACCGTATTTTTTTAAAATTCCTTACCCGAGGTTGTCCATCCGTCCGCCACAGGGCTGTATCTCAAGAACCGTAATAGATAGATTGCTGTTTATACATAATGTAAATTTCTATTGCTGCTACAGCAGCAAAGAGCAAGACGGTACGGAGCGGAAGCGACTCGGATAGATTAGGTTCAAAGGTGTTAAGTCTTCGGGTTCGGCTTGGGTGATCTTTAAATAATAAAAATAAAAATTAAATTAAAAATTAAAGCCTCGGTGAGCGAGTTTGACACGCACTTTGCCGGTTTTTTTATCAGATCCTACTGACTCTGCACTCCTCGCACTGAGACTCTGTTTGTACATCTTACGTCGCAAACATTTTAAATTGTTGAAGCCAAACTATACTTACTACTTACTTACTCCTCTGGCGCAACGACCCAAAGTGTGTCTTGGCCTCCAACACGAGCGCACGCCATCGATCCCTGTCTTGCGCGGTCTCTCGCCAGTCACCAACCCCAAGCTCGCGCAGATCCGCCTCTACCACATCTGCCCAACGGTATCTAGGGCGACCAACAGGGCGCCGCCCTATTGGCCTACCCTGGTAGGCCCTCTTCACTGCACGGCCATCTTCCATGCGCTCGAGGTGGCCAAGCCACCGAAGTCTGTGAGCTCTGGTCACTCCGATTATATTGGGGTCAGCAACTAGCTCCTCAATTTCGACGTTTCTCCGGATCCTCCAACTGCCGTCAGGTCTCTGCGTCGGACCAAGAATCTTGCGTAAGATCCTTCTCTCCGCCATCAAAAGTTTATGCTCTTCCCTCAAGGTTAAGGTCCAGGCCTCACAGCCATACACCAAAATCGGGCGAATCACAGTCTTGTAGATGCGGATTTTAGTGCATCTACTAAGTAGCCTGGATGTCAAAACCCTATGCAGGGCGGCACTACACCGTAATGCGTTCTGGATACGGATGTCGATCTCTTCATCTCTGGTGTTGGAGTCATTAACCGTACAGCCCAAGTACCTAAATCTGATCACCCCTTTAAACTTGGTATCTCCGACCTGCAAGTCGGCCGGCTTGCCGCGACTGCTGTTATAACGTCTCATATGCAAATACTCTGTTTTATCGTGGTTTATTCTTAGGCCAACTTTCAAAGCTTCAGTTTCTAGGACATTCGTAGCTAACTTTACTTCGGCACTTGTTTCGCCCAGTAGTGCCAGATCATCCGCATAGCCAATCACCAAATGCTTATCATTTAGTTCTACTCCAAACCAAACTATTCCAATGGAAATTACTATGAACCACGAAATTACAAAGCTATTAAACTTGTATCGTAATTTACTTATACCCGCCCGAAATTACACTAAATTACGATTTAATACGACGAACTGCTATTAAAACTCTCCCAATTAAGGAAACCTCGTATGAATATATAAAACTTTAATCATTTGTTAGAGACCAACACTAATCTAGTATGCCATAGCCAGGGCTCCTCCATTGTAACAATAATTAACTATTCAGCTCTCCACTACCCAGGCGCTGGCGGGTTCAGTGCCTCAGTGTTATATTTTAACCAGAAGATAGTTTATACGAGATCTTTGTGAAAACGGTTTAGAATGTTGCAAAAAATACTTGACTACTCCGTCTCCATTTTAACAACAGACTTCCAGGCCCCTATTTCACCAACGTGACAATTGTCAGTGGCATATGTCGAGAGACTATTGTACAGTCACGAGCTATAATTTGAGACCCACTTAAAGTTGACAGTCCTGTCATATTGTATATGAATTCGATGGATATTTTTTCGAAATGGGCCCCAAATTAAAGCACGCGACCGTACCACTAGCGGGTTCTTGGCACTGAATGTGTTAACAACAATTATGTTGTGAAACAAGAATATTTTTTTCTAGTCGACATGTTTTGTAGATTTGTCGGTAAATCTTGACATGAGATCAAATGTGTGTCAATCTTGCGTTACAATTGTAGTATTTTGTGGTTAACATACGCGTATGTCTTAATATTATTCGCATGTAATTAAAGTTACATTACTCTCATTACATTACGAAAGCCTTTATAAAATAGTGAAGTAATTCAATTTTCTTTTTTAGCGAAATTCTAAAAGACCAAAGTCTGGCGGGAGCTAATCACCGAGCCCGCCCAGTACATTTAAAATACATTACAGCTGTATAAAGGCTGTATAACCGCTTTTCCCGGGAACCTCATTGCCTCATTGCAGGCTTTAATAAAAAGCCTTGATTCTCGTCTGTTTTATTACAGTTCTGTAAGAGGACCTAAGGCTTTGTGCAGATGGGACGCGCGAAATGGCAATCGCGGTTTTCAAATTCAAACAAGACCAAAGGAAAGTGTGAATTAATACAATAAAAGAGATTTGAAGTGTCCACAAACGAAGTACAGTCAAGTCCTGTCCTTTTACCACAAGAGGTCCTGTACGTTTACCACATAACTGGAAACTGTATCAGAATCTTATGCCATTTGTACAAAAATGTGCCCTCAAAATTTATTCTGAACAAACTCTTGAATAGTAAAAGTGCAAAAAAATGTGAAGGAATTGAAACAATTACTTTGTTTTGTATTAAATTTTACAGGAATTAAATCATGGACAAAAAGGTCTGGTAATAATAATTCCGATCCACATTGGTGATCCCTAGTATCGAATATTGTATCTATCTAGGTATTTTGTTAAAAAAAAATAGATGTGTTTAATACTTTAGATGTATCACATCATCATTACAGCTGAAACACGTCCACTGCTGAACGTAGGCCTCCCAAGAAATGTATGTAATTAAAAAACATTGTTGATCTGGTCGAAAAAATATACCTTGTCGTGTTTCTTGCTGGTTTCTTTTCAACAGGGTTTTTCTGGACCCGCGGTTGATTTTTCGACCTTCATAAGTGCTTGTTATAAGTAGCCCCTCTAAATTAAATAAAAATATTTTGACCTTTGAAAATGGAAGTGTACCCTTATTTATTTATTTTTGGAGAACCAACAGCTTATACATACATCGTGGACATAGCAGTAAATACAGCAAGCCAATTACAGGTTCTCGCCGATAATAAATAACAGTGTACTAATAAATAAATAAAAAATATCATGGGACAATTCACACCAATTGACCTAGTCCCAAAGTAAGCTAGGCAAGCTTGTGTTATGGGTACCAGGCAACGGATAAACATACTTATATAGATAGATACATACTTAAATATATATTAAACACCCAAGACCCGAGAACAAACATTCGTATTTTTCATACAAATATCTGCCCCGACACGGGAATCGAACCCGGGACCTCAAGCTTCATAGTCAGGTTCTATGACCACTAGGCCATCTGGTCGTCTAAACTAACTAATAATATGACAAACCCACACAAAGTTCATTCAGACACGAAAAAAGAGAAAATAAAATAATAAGAAATATTTCAGCACTGTTGTATGTAGCAGCAGAGAATAAAAATATTCTTAGTACTTACTTAAATAATAAGTCTTATACTTGACTACTACTTACATACAGAGTCAACAAGGATCATCATTCTGTACTAGGTCTTGGAATTGCAGCTTTATACAGGGCGTGTCAAAGCGATGCGGAATATTCCATGCGACCATGGAATTTAAACCGCAGCGATTTTGCGTCGGTTGCGTCTCTTTATATATTTTTATAGTCCAATATTGACGTAATGATATTTGACGATGTGTCATCACACACATTATGTAAAAGCTAATGTAACATTATTTATGAGAAAGTTTGTTTTGTTACTCTTTAACGCAAAAACTAACGAACGGCTTTGAATGAAATTTGGTAGAGCACATCAAAGGGCCTAGTGGCCTAGTGGTTTGACCTATGGGCTCTCAAGCAGAGGGTCGTGGGTTCCAATCCCGGCTCGAACCTCTGAATTTTTCGGAATTTATATGCGAAATTACATTTATACTTTACCATGAGCTTTACGGTGAAAGAAAAAAAAGTGAGGAAACCTACATATACCTGCGAAGAAATTCAATGGTGTGTGTGAAGTTTCCAATCCACACTGGGCCCACGTAGGAACTACGCCCCAACCTCTCTCATTCTGAGAGGAGGCCTGTGCCCTGTAGTGGGACGTATATAGGCTGGGATGATAATGATATCATCAAAGGGGCTTAGACTCTTAAATCCCACTTTGCCCAAAAAATGCACTTTTTCATTTTATTTGACAATATATTCTCCCAGAATACATTCTACCCACTCACCCCACCCACTTTTTCAAAAAAGCTGAAGATTTGTTTGTTTGGTTAAACGAGCTAATATAAAATGTTATATGTATAGCCTGCCTTCCTCGATAAATAGACTATTCAGCACATTTTTTTTTCAATTTGATCCAGTAGTTCCTGAGATTAATGCTACGACACAGTAACCATAAACACGGGTGAAATCGCGGGCACAGCTAGTATTATACACCGTGAAATTTTAGTGGTAGTTTTCCCGAAACGAGGTGATTTAGTTTCGATCGATTTCGGATCGAAAATTCCAATTGTGAAAAACGAAAGTCGAAAATGACCGCAAACCAATAGTAACGCTTCGTTGGTACAAGTAGCGTACGATCGTACGATAGGTTAGGTAACAACGAAGCGTTACTATTGGTTTGCGGTCATTTTCGACTTTCGTTTTTCACACTTGGATTTTTGGCTCTAGTCAAAATAGTAATTATAAATCGATTGTACAATCGATGCTAAATCACCTCGTTTCGGGAAAACAACCACTAAAATTTCACGGTGTATAAACGACCGTGTCATAAACTTATCCATCTTGGGAACGTGTGCGTTTAGGAAAACGCACTTATCGGACTGATGTATGTATGGTACAGTGTGCATTTCGAGAAAATGCCCCATTTGATAAAATGTACATTTTGCGGAAAGTGCATTTTGTGGAGGTGGGTTTTACGAGCCTAAAGCTATCTTCAAAGGCTTGAGAGACAAGGAAGTGGCAACATCGGTTCTAGAAAGAATAAACATGATAACATTTCCGATCCTCTTATTCCTCATTTTGCGGTAGTACCTAATATATATTGCTATTGAAAGATATCGCCGAGTTATATGTTTTCAAGAATCGGTCCCCAGCTCTTTACGTGGATAAATTCATGGATTTTAAAAGGATTTTGGAGCTTTCTTCAGTAACAAAGTAAATGGCCTGAACTTTTTAAGGGCTCCCTTGGGCGTTCCGTCTCCGAGTGACAGAAGGAGCGAAATGACTGAGTAATTTATTTTTAACCAAGCTTTATGACAGTTTTTACGGTTTTTAAACGCGCCACGATTAACTTTTTCACTCTGTAATTGGGAGCATAAAACCTTTGTATGGCAAATCACCATTTTTTTTGTTGCCTGATTTATATTACAACTTTTTTAGGGTTCCGTACCCAGAGGGTAAAAACAGGACCCTGAGACAGGATTACTGAGACTTCGCTGGCCGTCCGTCCGTCGGTCCGTCTGTCACCAGGCTGTATCTCGGGAACCGTGATAGCTAGAGGGTTGAAATTTTCACAGATGATGTATTTCGGTTGCCGCTATAACAGCAAATACTAAAAAACAGAATAAAATAAATATTTAAGGGGAATTATTTCCATCCCGCGGGAACTATGCGGTTTTCTGGGTCAAAATCTAACCTATGTCCCAGGGTCTCATACCAAATTTCATCTAAATAGATAGGTTCAGTGCTTTAATCGTAAAGAGGTAACAGACATACAGAGTTAATTTTGCTTTGATAATATTATGGGTAAGGGTAAAGAGTTCTACATACCAGTGAACATTTTGCAAGTAAAGCCGGAGCAAAAAAACATATAAACCCCATTTATCCTCTTCTTGAAAGTGCAGTAATGGAAAAGAAGCGTTTGGTATCTTCAAAAGTTTAGTCAACCCGCGAGGAATCGGGTTGTTAGTACCCTTTGCCACTGCTACATACATACGTTGTCATCTTCTTCTTCTATATATATAAAAGAAGAAACTGACTGACTGACTGACTGACTGACTGACTGACTGACTGACATATCAACGCACAGCCCAAACCACTGGGCCTAGAGATTCAAAATTTGGCATGTAGGTTCCTTATAAGGTCTAGGGGTGCACTAAGAAAGGATTTTTCAAAATTCACACCCTAAGTTTGTATGGGGAAACAAGATTAGTTCGACTATTTTATTCGAAACTTCACAGAAGTACTCCTAACAATAAATGAGTAAACACGTGTTTCAGGTTTTTTGAGAATTCAACCCCTAAAAGGGGGGAAAGGGGTAACAAAGTCTGAAAATCAACATGGGTGTTGTTTCTATTGTTTATCGGGTCGCTGGTTATGAAAACAACAACGGTTTTAAAATCCGACGTGGCAGACGTAAAATACCATCTCCCTAGATGGGGTGCGATGCGGTTGAAATGTCTAAATAAACTGAATGACTGTTGATATATCAACGCACAGCCCAAACCACTGGACCTAGAGACTTGAAATTTTGCACATAGATACCTTATACAATGTAGGCATCCACTAAGGAAGGAGTTTTGGGAATTCCCTCGGGAACGGGAAAAAACGGGATTTATATATTCGATTCCGAGTGACCCTATCTCAGTAACTATAATAACTAGACTCTTCAAATTTGATACACAAGTAGGTATTACATTAGTTAAAACATTAATTTCAGGATTTTTCACAATTCCCACGGGATAAGGAAAAAACGGGATTTACATATTCAGTTCAACGGGATCCTATGAACTATAATTACTAGACTCTTCAAATTTGGCATAGAAGTAGGTAATTATAATAGTAAAAAACAGTTTTAAGGATTTTCGGAAATTCCCACGGGATAAGGAAAAAACGGAATTTTTCGTTTTACTGGCTTTCTACGGAAAGCTGAAATTCGGCATGTAGGTTGCTTGGGGAGTGTAGAGCTGGTTTGAAAGAGGACTTTCCAAAATTCCCACGGGAACGGGAAAAAACAGGATTTTTCGTTTTACTGGTCATAGAAAGCTGAAATTTGGCAAGTGGGTTTCTTGAGGAGTGTAGGGGAGCATTAAGAAAACATTTCCCGAAATTCTTACGGGAACGGGAAAAAACGGGATTTTGCGTTTTACTGGTTGTAGAAAGCTAAAATTTCAAAATTCATAAGTTTATACTGTAAGTAGGCCGCAAAGGGCTCTTTAACCGACTTCTAAAAAAGGAGGAGGTTATGCATTCCACTTTTTTTTTATGTAGGTATGTTCACCGATTTCTCGGTCAATTGTGGACCTTCTTGCTTGCTTGCCTGTATGCTTGCTTGCTCGATATCTTGGTTCTTTGTAATACTCATAGTACACGCGAGCGAAGCCGCGGGCAAAAGCTAGTTCTCTATAAACCCGATTTCTGCGTGAGAAGATTCAGCATTTCCTAATACAACCCATCTCAATGATATAAATAACATATTACAATACTCATAGACAGAGGGATTGTTCAGCCTATACTTGAACCTACCTGTTCAGGCCGTTTACTTAAGCACGTTAACGTTCAAATATCTCTAACTTATAGCATTCATCTCTATCTCTCGCGCCTAAATTATAGAGAGACGAACGCTTAATATCAACAATAACCATTAGTGATTGTTACCGTTTTCAATAAAGGAATGAACCGAATCGCTAACTGGGCCATTCTACTTTTAAGTAACCATTAATCTTTCGTGAAATATAAGGCATACCTGGTGATTTTTTTCAAGTGTAAATAACTCATATGAAAACTGAAATAACTAAATTTAATATTTTAAAGCAAAAAAACTTTAAATTCAAAGAAATTTTGTGGAAAAAATTGGTAACTCAGCGGAAAATACACCAATTTCCATACAAATGGCGGGGACACGCATGCCCACTGCGTTACCTACTTTATAGATAATAATGATTACTTTTTATGCGTAGTGATAATTTTAAATATAAGCTTAATTATGTGCCTATTTAAATCTTTAATGATAAAACCGAGCACTTTACCGTTTTTGTAAAAAAAATATTTGAAGAGCACATTACTAAAAATGACTGGTCAACGAAAAGTAGAATGGCCCAACTGTCTACGATTCCAACGTGCATCCATTCAATTCAATTAACGTAAAACGTTTTGTTTTTTACTCGTAGCTATGCCTTTAGGCAATGGCTTTATGGGTTTTAGCCAGCTTTCTCTACTTACCGCACCGCCCCCTCCGGAGGAGGCGACGACGCCGTCCCTCATAGTACACCACACCACACGTGGGCAACCCCACAATTTTAACCGAGACCGGCTCGTCCCGGGTAGGTTCTCTCCAATCAGACCTCAACCTGACTGAGTTTCTGGTCGTTTCTTCTCAGTCGGGACTAACGTAGTCTTTCAGAAAAGGACATAAGATAGTTTTATTCCGGAAAATTGCTAATTGCATAGTTCCTGATGGAGTCGCGGGCTACAGCTAGTACTTATACATATAATCCACATAATCATTCCACTGTAGAGAGAATGAGAGAGCTTGGGCCGTAGTACCCACGCGGGCCCAGTGCGGATTGAGTACTTCACACACACCACTGACTTTCTTCTCAAGTGTTTGCAAGTTAAGTTTCCTCGCGATGTTTTCCTTTTACTTGTTAATGGTAAATTTCAGATACATTCCGAAAACTCAGAGGTGGGCCCGGGCTCGAACCCACGACCCTCTGCTCAAGAGACCATAGGTAAAACCACTAAGCCACCACTTACCCACATTCGTACTAATAAATAAAGTAATACAGATCTGACAGTATTTATAAATCATTCTGTGTATCTTAATCACAACAAACACATCATCATCATTTAGGCCTATGCGTCTGTTTCAGACGAATTATGGCGTATTGCCTGTGCACAACGCTTTTCGTGGCTGATTAGCCCGATGCGAGAGCGACATGTTCGTCCACAGGCCTGACAAGACAAGTTTGCGGAGGTTGATGCAGAGCTGCCTTGATGTGGCTTCTGTCTCTTGTCAGCAAGTGCCTTGAACCAGCCTTATCGCAATATTTGTGACCCTCCAAAACACTTTCGCGCCAAACTGCGCGGTTTTCCGCCAACTTTTCCCAGTCGTAGTGGTCAATTTTAAAGGTGGCCATGTCATGCTTAGCACAGTCCTTAAATATGAGCAACGGTCTTCCGACGTTTCTCTTAGCATTTGCCACTGCGCCAAGCAAGAGATGTCGTGGTAATCGAGAGGGCTCCATTCTGTACACATGCCCTAACGCAAGCGTCTCTGTTTAAGAAACACAATACACTGGAAAAATACTTACATGTTTTTAGTCATACATTAGCTGTTTAACATTCTTTAGCATTTCATCAAGTACCCTGTAAAGGCCTCTTGGAGTATCGCCCGCCACATGATAATTGTAAGGGTCAATATATAGTCCATCACTTTTTATGCTACCCTAGTACATGCTATCAGGTTTCATCATAAGCTTCCATCGATACTAGCCGTTATGGACAGCTTTACACAAATTGGATCGGTATATTTTGGTCATGTTTTTAACTAGACAGAAAGATGAAAGACTTGTTTTTTCATAAACATAAATCCTCGAGTTTCATCCCATTTTCTTCTGAACGAAGAATCTTCCCAGATTGTGGTTACTTACCTGACATTTGAAAGTACTATAAATATGTTATGTTAACGTTTGGACCGGTACTAAAAATCTAGGACAACTGTTTTAAAAATCTCTAAACGCAAAGATACCATGAAAACACACGGTTTTCTAGATTTAGACAAGCATTATTTCAGGTTTCCGTGTACAATCCTTCAAAAAGAATAGAGAAGAAAGAACTAAAAAGTCTGAGCAACTGAACAAAGCATTGTTCCGTACCGCTGCCACTTTTCATTCACTCCATTGTGAGAATAAAATAAAACGTACGAACGGATTCCGAGTCGTGCTAAAATGGACTCAAATGTTTTGTGACAAATTTCATTATTCAATGTTAACGGTATCGGCCCTTGCCTCCTGGCTTGACTGCCCTGCCTGATCCTTGGACCGTAGTCTGTACCACCTACCTTAATGAAACGTGCTTCGAATTTGGAACAGGAAAAGAAAATCGGTCATTCTGCATTCGAAAATGGAAGTGTTTATTTTTCTTTCGCTTTTAAGTAGCCAGTGTCTCGTCTACTTTTGATCAACTTTGTTAAAAGCTTTTTTTTTTACAGGCAGTATTGTTTTGTTTCAAATCATTTAAAAAAACGCACGGAAAAATACTGTAATAATCCCTATCATAATAACAGTTTTAATTTCAGATATTATTGCTATTAGAGATACTGATGATTTGATTACTTGAAAAATTGTCAATAGAGTCAGACTGCCTATTTAAAATCTTACACACGCAATTTAAGGGTCGGAAAAACGATCGTTACACTTGTGAGTGAAGAACGATGATGATAATTTAGGACCCATTTATGTGTCGGAAAAGTCCGTTCGCAGTCTAAATATGTCATTCATTGGAGTATATTGTGACGTCCGTTAACAACGTCTGTGATACGTAACATGGTTAGGTTTTTAAATTGACAGAATTTTTTAGATCCTTTTTTTTCGTCTGCTTGCGTTAGTATTATATTTGTAGTATATTTTTACTTTTATTTCTGGCTCTACAACTGCATTTAATGCTTTGTTCAAGGCACTTGAGACGATGCAAACCCACTTTGAAATGCGTTTCTAATAGGTATTAAAAAAAAATACTGACGAGATGACTTTTTTCATGCCTTACTCTAAAATTATGTTTATTTCGAGCAACATACCGCGTACCGGTCAAGTTCATTTTTATTTTCACAATAAGATTAAAATGAGCATTTAATTAAAGTACACAAACGAAATTGTCAATTTTACGAGTTTTTTTTATTGTTATTAACTCATTATGAAGATTTCTTCTTTGTCTTACTGAATAGAATCCTGTATAAAACTCAACTCAATTATATTCATCCATCACCCAACAGGTGATATAATACGTTTAAAGAGAAATTCCAGCCTCGCATGCATCATCCGCCCAGAATTTTCCTCCATATAATTTTTCTTTCCTTTAGACTAAAGAAAATATTAGCATTTTCTTGCTTCATCGTACTCGGCAAACATAAACTTGGTAACGATGATTATACTTCCTCTAAGATTATCAAATGTGACTCCGCATGCATAAAAGAAGCGAAGCACTAGGTAGTCATGACACGCAAGAAGTTCACGAGTCGCTAACAATATAAAGAGCTTTTCTTCAGCATCATTCCGCGTAACATTTTTTTCCTTATACCCTGGTATTTACTCTCGAATGCAGTCGCTAAGTATAGTTATTTATGATACAAGTGCGGAAAGTAGGCTATTCCCAACGAATGTCGGAGATCTAAACAAACGAGCGAAGCGAGTTTGGTTTAGCCGACATGAGTTGGGAATTTCCTACTTTCGACACGTATATCATACAACATTTTACAATGCATTAAGCGAGGAAAAAAATTAGGGCTAAGGCTGCGGCTCCACTGAGGCGGAGACGAGAGGAGCGGAGAGGAGACGTGTAGGGGTCGACCAATCATATCAGTTCCATTGAAGCGGTGTGGAGACGAGATGTGATTTCAACTGATATGATTGGTCGACCCCTACACGTCTCCTCTCCGCTCCTCTCGTCTCCGCCTCAGTGGAGCCGCAGCCTAAGAGCGCGCGCAGACAGAGAGCGGTCTGGAGTACCGAGCTCCGCGTTCAAAGTTCTGTGTTTTCATCGCTCGAGAGTTCCAGTCGCCTGCTGTGTGCGTTATCGTAAGAGACTCAGTACATTCGAAAGAACGCAGAACTCTGAACTTGGAACTCCAGACCGCTCTCTGTCTGCGCGCGCTCATAAACATTTTCGGAAAAAGATGTTGCGTTCTTATTTACCTTTCATTGAGGGAAAGTCTCGTAGATGTTTACATATTTCAGCATCGGTTTAGTCAGCAGGAGGCTATCACATTTAATTTTGTGCTTGGTCTAGGACGTCAGGCGGCGTTCAGTCCTATGTAAATTCATCACTTAAACTCTCCATTTTAATTTACTAAACTTAAATTAATTCTCCGGACTGAATTCATGAACATTACTGTGGCGGGTTTTCATGACAGGCGCGAACGGAACTAACCATGATTGGTTTGTGTTACGCCATGCGCGCGCACTGAAAACTCATTGGTTGACAGGCGCGAACGGGTAACCGTGATTGGTTCGTGTTACGCCATGCGCGCACATTGAAAGCTCATTGGTTGACAGGCGCGAACGGGTAAACATGATTGGTTCGTGTTACGCCATGCGCGCGCACTGAAAGCGCAGATGTCGTACGGTCTGAAATGGACTCAAGGAATTATTTTAGTACTAATTTTTTTATTTCAAAACTTTTGACGAAATTAAAATTTGTGTGTTTTAATATTAAAACAATCTGTTTTATTATTTTATCAGTAAATATTCATTTGGTTGCATCAAACATTTTCTTATTTGTGCAAAGCTGAATTATGAAGACACAACTCTCTAGTCTTATTTTTTAAACACTAGTTTGGACACAACTTTTTGAGAATTGGCAATTTAAAAAATTACTTTTCCGCACGCGTGTGGAAAGTAAAATCCATACAATTTTTTTTCACACTTGCGAATGTGTGCTGGGATGACTAACTTTCTATAGATATGTTGACTCGCGTCAAGAGGCACTTTCCGAGCATATGCATTGTAAAATACTGTTTTGCATAACACGTATGAGGCGCCTTTTCTACTTATATTTCTATGAATCAGTAATAAGCTGAGCCTAGGAATTTTAAATGAGTACCTGCTTCGTAGGCGGAATGCGAAATAGTATTTCGGAAATTGTATTTGAAGGCCAAAGTACCTAAATAGAAACTGGAATATTTTACTGCCGGAAAATATTTGGAAGCTACAGGTAATCTGTGTCAGCCTACGGCGTGGCAAATTGATATGAAAATTGGGAATGCTAGAATATTATACATTAATAAATTACGAGGGAAGTTGATTGTTTTTTTTTAATTCATTCTTAGTCTTAACAGAATTAATTCTGTTTTGTTTTAGAGCCGTTACATTCCAACTCCAGCTGCCGTGCAGTTTGGAAAATGTATAGAGTCGACCAAGAAATTCAATACCCCCTTAAAATTCAATGTCAGTAAAGTTGTATGGCTTAAAACATCAAAGGCTTTCACTTACAAGTCAATGTGACAATCAGCCTTATTGTTTTTATTCTGATTAAGGAACGATCATTAACAATGAGCATTTACTTGGTCGGAAATTAGCGTTGCAGTTAGGATACATTACGTCTGTACAGACGACGTCATAAATAAGCGATCACTTCTGTATCTTGTTGCTTTCAGTCGTTACATAATTTAGTACTATGTCTTTTCAAACATGGCGTTATAGTGACAAGGTACAAAAATGATCACTAATTTATGACGTGACCCTACCGCCCCTAATCAAACAAAATGCAGTTCAAATCGGTCGTACAAATCAACCAATCACTTTAGAGACAAATTGAATTTGTAGTACAGAGTAAAAGAGAAAAGAAAGCTGCGATCTTTGCAGATTACTTGCTCGCTGTGCTACACATGTATTTGCTCTTATCTTGAATGTATCTCAATCTTTTGTCCACAGCGAATCCTACCCCCTCACGCCGCTTCCAGACGAGGTGGGGGGTGGGGTGGTGTCAGAAGGCCCTCAACTCCTCATGGCAGCGTGGACGCCGAAAGGCCACGGTCTCATCACCGTGAAAGACTGCGATATTTTCTACCGACCAGCTCCGCGGTCTTCAACCGGGTACCGGGTTACGGACACCGGGGTACCAGGGACCATTTATAATGGTGTACCAGATTGGCTGTATGAAGGTGAGTGGGATTATTGAGACGCCTTGGACCATTTTGAATGCGCTCCCTTGCTTTTGCTTGTTAACAGTAAAGGACAATGGAACACATGATCAATTGTTCACACGAGGCTAGAGGCCTTGTAACACTCAAAATTCAAAGATATAATTCTTTTATCGCGCGAGCGCTTGCTGTCGCTTTCATCATCTTTATACTGTTTGACAGAAAGAAATAATGAATCAAAGTGAAGTGAAGTGAAGTAAGCATCGGCGCGTTAGACGTTAATCTTTATAGTAACTTGATGCAACTCGCGCCAAATGAACGATAAAAAGAGCAAATGAAAACTAATTCTACAGAACTGATGAAAAATTGGCTCCTACTTCTGTGATAACGAAACCGCATGGCAGCTCTCCAAGAGGCACGCCAAGATACCAGGGCAACATAAATTGCAGCAGTTAACTTCGATTGAGATCGGAATCGTCTAACCAGCACGTGGTTGGCTGATCGTTTCGCTTCGGCACTGGGGGAGCAGGAAATGGGAGAGAAAATTAATTCTAATGCTAGCTTTGCAGAGTTTTGCACAAAGTGAATGTGTGTACAGAATCTCGTATTTGCGCAAATGGGGGTACGTGTTGGAAATGTTGCACTGCAGCTGTATTTTCTAGGGGAGTACGAGAAAAACGTGGACGTGGGTCGTGGACGGTCAATCTAATATAAAAAAACGTTGTTACAGCGCTAAACTCTCGAGCAATGTTGCATATAAATTCCATTGTTGTCTAATGTAGAACTTTTTAAAAATATAAAAACATCAATATAAAATGAAAGCGCAAGACTTTTAAGCATATAGTAGCTCCCAATCATTTATTTTCTCGATGACAGATCTAGTTTGAAAGTTATAGTGTTGTGACCAAATAAGTGATCAGTAGATACGATATCGATCCAATTTTAAAATTAATAAATAAAAATTACCTGTTATTATAATTATTTCATTTTACTGTCGATTACCTATCTATACTTATATTACTTATATTATAAAGAGGAAAGATTTGTATGTTTGTAATGAATAAGCTAAAAACTACTGGACAAATAAAAATTATTTCACTTGAGTAACATGGGCTATTTTATATCCCGGGAAAAAATTACAACGCGTAGGGTCAACGTCATAAATAAGTAATCACTTTTGTACCTTGTCACTTTAACGCCATGTTTGAAAAGCCATACGAAATTACGTGACGACTGAAAGCGACAAGGTACAAAAGTGATCACTTATTTATGACGTTGACGTTGACGTTGAAAGTCGCGGGAACACATCTAGTTCAACATATACAATACCGATACAATATCGATATTTCAATCATAACATCACTATTTGTATTGCCATAGAATGTAACTTTATTAAAACGTTTATTATTTATCGTACTTTAAAAAAAAATTACTGCATAAATGGACTCAATACGTCTTAGATGAATATTATATGGGATCAAGGAACAAAATTAGGCAGTTGTCGTATTTTTTATACCTCGCACTTAAAAGTTCATTTTTGCGTAAAAAACGCAGTTACATTCTACGGGAGCTGTCATCGAGAAAATAAATGATTAGAAATACTATAGTAGAAAGTTAGCACAACAATGTTTTATCTGAGTCTCTTCAAATGACATTGATAATAATAATAAAAGCGTGTTAAAAAAGAGGATTATTTTGTTAATACTTTATGACTCTTTTTGTGTTATTGTAATGACGTTGCAACCAAAATGATATAAATGTGTAAACCTTTTTAATTTAATATAATTAACTCCGCAGTACAAAATCTTGATTCAAGTGTTTTAATTATTACTTAAGTACAATT
This sequence comes from Archips crataeganus, assembly GCA_947859365.1. Taxonomy (NCBI): domain Eukaryota; kingdom Metazoa; phylum Arthropoda; class Insecta; order Lepidoptera; family Tortricidae; genus Archips; species Archips crataeganus. Next base: position 10,848,577 of record OX402067.1, on the reverse strand, counting down.
AAGTATCCGGTGGAAAATTGTAACAGACTTGAATTAAATTAGTCGTTCCTCTCAATTATGTCGCAGAAATTCAGCGGCAGTCCTGGAAGTAAATGATAACTATGTGAGTTAAAGTTTCTAACTAAAATACATTTTGAATTGGAACTTTAGTGCTCCACGTGTAGTTTTAGATGTCAGTTGAGGAAGTAAATAGAAACCTACGTATATTATCTGTGATTGTAGTACCTAGTTATACAATATCTGGAGTAGGTACCAGGACTTTATAATGACTGAGGGGACATGTTGTTAGTGGAAACATGTGAAATGGAAATACATAAGAATTGAAAATTGGGAAGTTGATGAATGAACACGGCTGATGGTTTTTTTTTGAGTTTCGATAACTTTTAAAATTGATTAAATTATTGCACTGTTGTGATTATTTCTGTTATTTTTTTTTTATATTTTGAAAAAATCTGATATGTACGGTCGGCCTCAGAAGTACCTGAACACTCAGTACTTTGTGACTTTCACAACGTTAACTTATTTCAAACTTCACAGTATAACTGGTTATTGCGACAAAGTACTTAAGTTTTCCGCTACTTCTGAGGCTGATTGTACATGCCGATAATGTCAAAACAATGTCAAAGCAGTTATGATTTTTTTTTATTCTGTACATAAATCGGAATAAGTAGGTACTATAGAGAGCTAATCAGCCAAAAATTCCCTAGGCTATGCACGAATAGTGTGAAATAAAATAAAATTACCTCCATGACCAAAGTTATCTCAACTATTAACTATATTTTACGTCAACACTTGAAACAAAAAAGCCGAATATCAAATTCAAAACTTAATGCCTCCCAAGTGAGTCGTTTTCATTTTAATTTTCGTCGCGCGGTGGATCGTTCCGTTCTGGCGGTTGTAAATGAGCGCGACCTGCCTAATGACCGTCGTCTCTACCTTCGCCAGCTTCTGAGTTCCTGGTACACAGAATCGTTTATTCCATTTATGCGACTGGGTAAATGTCCTAATTATGAAAAGGAGTCCAGAATAGCTTTTATAAAACGAAGGATTATTCGCAGTAGATCGTTCGCCAGTACCGTTGTTGGAACTACTGTATTTTTCATTCTAGATCCATACTACAAGTACGGAAGAAAGGGAATAAAAGAACAAAAGCAAAAATTGAATTACTTGCATTCTGCACCATGACTGATGTTTTAAATAGTTGTTGTACATACTGCATCTATGTGCAGGTGAATGTAAATACGCGATAAAAATTCTCGTATAATGAATTAATCTTGTTGATCTCGTTGCGAATATTCGATAGTAGCCGCGAGATAATAAAGCAAAGGTAAAAAGTGTACTCTAAGTGGAGCAGTTACAGATGTGCATTGATAATTAATACACTAATCGAATGTTTCGAAGTAATATACAATTCATCTAGAAAAGTTTTTAAGTTCAGAAGCAGATTAATTGAAGTTGCTGAATAAGACTTTCATAACTTCTACTGTCTTTTATTGTTTAGTAGTCCTATAGGAACCTTCATGGTTATGTCATGGCCATCTGTCACAGTCACAAAGAGAACTTGCAATATTTCAGCTTTCAAGGTCGAAGGGCAAAGGTTGAGCATTGATGAGTTATCGTCGCAGTACCTATATCTTCACGTCATCACTAACCCTTCCTACAAAAACTTACAAGAAACATATCAAAAGGCTTACATATCGTAGAATTTGTGCGGAATTCTCCAGATTCCCGTCGATTGGATAATCTATTCCCAATGGTTTGTGCTAATGTATATCGGATCCGTTGTAGCGGGATGACGAGGCGTTCATTTTGAATAGTTCCGTTACTAGGGGAAACTAGAGACGTTCGAGAATATTCTCGAAAATCTACGCATTAATTGACTCAGGCGTTAGTTTGTCTCCACAAACAATCTATCTTCTTCTAATATATAAAAATATCGTGTCACGGTGTTTGTTATCGAACTCCTTCGAAACGGCTTGACCGATTTTTATAAGTATAATTTTTTCTCTGTATTTGTAGGTCTGAGAATAGGTCGTAGGCTATTTTTATACCCCTATTCTTCGCAGACGGAGTCGCGGGCAACGGCTAGTAATATATAATGATATGTATGTCTAATGCTTATATTTATCGTCTACAACCTCCTTTTTACCTTGTTTCATCATCATCATCATTTCAGCCGAAAGACGTCTGTTGCTGAAAGGTTCGCTAAAAATAAAAATTAATTTCAGGAAGTGCGGAAATTCCTGTGGGATAAGAAAAACACGGATGTTTGAATTTTGCTTTGCCAGCTTTTTGCTTTATTCAATGACAATGAAGAAGCTTTATCTCAAATTTGAGTTCTGCGCGGACGAAATCACGGGCAAAAGGTAGTCTTCTGAATAATATCTTTACCATCTTCATCTTTATTCGCTGACCGATATAATCCAACAAACAACCCTACGAGCTGCTGGTGGCAGCTGAGGGCTGAACGATGCTACCCCTTTTTTGCGCCGCACATCTGTAGATCCCGCTGGAGTTTTTTCAGTGCTTTTTGCTTCATAAATCGATTAATCAGCAAGTTTTTAGGGTCAATTGGACCAATGACGCTACCTCTAAAAGAATCTCCATTGCATCGTTATGATTTATTAAGAATTTTATTATCTGCATAGGTAACTATCATCATCATCATCTGAACCTATTCTATTATACACCATGGCCGATGATTTAAAATATAATATTCCTCAGGTCATTTCAAGCCAAAAATGTAATATAAAGTCACGTCAATTTATATCAGCTTACATACATCCCACTGCATGGCATAGGTCTCCTCGAAATGAGAGGGTCTGGGCCGTAATTCCCACGCGGACCCAGTGCTGATCGGGAACTTTACACACACAATTGAATTTCCTCGCAGGCGTTTGCATCCTCCTCGCGATGTTTTCCTTCACCGTGAAAAGTTCATGGTAAAATTAAAATGTAATTTCGCACATCAGCATCATCATCCCAGTCTATACAAATACACAGCACATAAATACCGAAAAACTCAAAAGTGCAAGCCCGGCTTCGAACACACGACCCTCTGCTTGAGAGGCTATAGGTCAAACCACTAATCTACCACTAGGTAGCGATATCCATATTTAAATAAAGTACTTAAGGTGATATCAAAGATGATATTGGCGACCGTCACGCGCGATCTCTCTGCATCATGCACGCCGTCACTCGATTTAGCTTCAAGCCCTTACCGACTAATTTAGTTCCGTTATCATCCCCAAATAAACTTTATTAACTGCCACAGTTTTGCTTCAAAATTACGTAAAGGAACTCGCAATTCTATTTTCCTCAACGGGCCCGGTGTAAAATTAATATAACGCCGAAAAGAACCGTTATTTCCGCTCGTTCTACTTTTATTTTACAATCTGTTTCTCGGATGGGGCGCCATATTGAAAAAGATTGCAGACTCGATAATATCGAATTTCAAACTGGAGTAGTTGAAACTTGAAATAGGGTACAGTTCGGTTGACTAGAGTAAATAAGCGGATGTATCGGATGGTTTCTGAGTTGGAAACGATGCCAAATTGTATAAAAAGATCACTTCGCGTACACATTGAAATAACGGTAACGATTTCACCATAAAATGGGTAACCTATCGATGTTTAGAAACTCCTTTACTCAAATTTCATTTAGCCGAAAACGGTTCACCGACTTTTTAAAATCCATATGTTTTGTTCTTCCACAACTTCACAATGCCACGGATTTATTTAATCACAGCTTTATTTGCCAACAAATTCAAAATCCCGAATTACATTAATCCATTTTTTTATTTGCCAACCTAATCAGTTGCCAAAGTTTAATAATGACTTTAAAATACAAATATTAAGAAACAATAACAATAATAAATTAATACTATAACTATAAATAAATTAAAAGTAACTTAAACTAAAACTAAATAAAATTAACAAAAGGTTCCCCCCGCGGCATGGACCCAAAGACACTGGCAGCATTACCTCGCTGTATAGCAATGCTGATACGTTGTGCGAGGTAGCTGCCAGCTCTTTGGTCTCCTGTAGTGTCACAAAGCCGTTTACAAATATCTTTGTAAAGACTTTTTGCGCTGGAGTCCCACAGACCAAAGGTCTCAACCCCGAATGGAACAAAGTTGTATTCAGAGCCAAGACCTTTGTATTTATTTTTCTTAAGCTCTTCTGCCGCTTCTGCTGCTGCACCAGCTTGATTTGCTGTTCCGCGGACGTGGGACGGAGCCAGTGTGTCTACACAAGTAGCGTCCCACACTAGCACACGACCCAATTTCCACGGAATCGGTTGCCATATTTTCATAAACTAAATGTAACGAAAAGCCGAAAGTATGTTTGTATTATCTACGTAACCTAACATCAGAGTAAGACAACACTGCTTAATTTTTAGCGAGCGAGCGAAGCGAGCGAGCAAGACGGTTCGGAGCGGAAGCGACTCGGATAGATTAGGTTCAAAGGCTAATGCGGGAGCGTAGCGGAGCGAAGCCTTTGGTGTTAGTTATTTTTTTTATAACCACCTACAAAACCCCCTACCCACATAGCAAACTCAACAAAATATTTGGGCAACATTAAACAACAAAATGAATATTACGCTCCACACATAATTGTATGGTCGCCTTTTGTACCCCTGACCTTTGCGGAATAAATATATATTTGGCAAATGATCCCACGGAATTTCATGCAGTTGGATTTTGAATAATTTGGCAAATAATAAAATGGATTTTAAACCACTTGGCAAAAGAAAATATGGTAAATAAAATTTCGGACAAACAATAATTTGGAAAATGAAAAAAAAGGGGTTTCGTTTTCGGAATTTTAATATTCGGAAATTAGCTTTTCGAGAATATGATAGGTAACCCATAAAATGTAATATCTCTCCCTATTTGAAACATCTTTTAAAACAACACGTTTGAAACACGTCTGTTTGTGCCGGAGAGAATTTTCCTCTTTTCCTTTATATTGATTGTTCAGAGATAGACAGGGTCTTTACCCTTACGCTAGAACGCAAGATTTACGCGCTTGCCAAGCTTTGACAACCTTTTACAAGCACAAAGCGTGTGAACGAACAGAGGTGTTTGGCTTGGCTTGCGGGAGCTTGCAAAAGATTGGCGCTGATCTGGACCAGTGTCGGTTTTTTAACACAGATCAATGGAAGCTGTAACGGAACAACAACGTGCTTGCAAGTGTGTAAATGGCATTCAAGAGCTTGGAGCTTGTAGACGTTTGTCAAGTCTCGTTAAGCGACATAAATGTACGTTATGTTGTTAGCATGCCTAAAATTATCACACTGCGTTTACGTTCCTTTCTTGGCCGTATAATAGAGTGAAATTCCTTGCTTGCGCCTGTATTCCATAAATACAATCGGCTGTATCCAAATGAATACAGAGGAAATAGACATTTATTAGCCAAGCGTGCTCCATCTTTCAACCATCAAGCGTACCTACTTAATATTTAGGAATGATAAAACCACCAATCAACTGACTTAATACTTTTTATGCTCTGTACAAGCGCGATTCTTCTATAGATTTTGTATGGCAATAGCTAGTTATGATTATGACGTCACTTCTATGTGATCTCAATCGACTAAGTATTTGTTTTCATGCAGCTAAAAATCTAACTTTACAGTCAATTAAAAATAATTCTAGTTTTTAGTTCATTCATTTTTAAAATTATAGACTTCAAAAACAATACATTTAAAATTGCGTCTTGGAACAATTTCATGCAACACATGTAATTTGGTGTTAGGTACACCTATTTGTGTTGATGTCAATTTAAACAAGTAATGTACTCTTCTTCTCTCTCTTCTTCAGCGCGTTTTCGCCCACCGTTGGGCATACGCCTCTCCAACCTTTCTCCATCCAGATCGACTATCTGTCTCTCTCTTCCAGACCGGTCCTGCTGTCTCCACAATGTCATCGGACCATCGGGCAGGCGGTCTGCCCACATTTCTTCTGCCTAGCCGGGGTCTCCACTCCAAAACGCGCTTACTCCACCGTTCGTCGTGTCGTCGGCACGTGGCCGGCCCAAGCCCATTTCAGCTTCGCGACTCTATGTCCCACATCAACCACTCTCGTGCGTTTTCTAATAAGCTCGTTCCGGACTCGATCGCGCAGCGTTATGCCGAGCATGACTCGCTCCATGTTACGCTGCGTCACTTTCAGCGCGTGGATTATCCCAGCAGTCAACGTCCATGTCTCACAAGCATACGTCAATGTACTAGGCTAGCAGAACAGGACGAAGAGCTGAAAACTGCAAACTCACCGACCACTGTTCAGCCAACACCATTTTGTAGCTTACTGTATGCTGCCACTTTATAAACAGTGAAGCTACACTTTTTTACTGCGTAGAGCGAGTTGGCGTTTAATAACATTCATGTAGTGCTTTTACTTGCCTGGTCCATTTGAAAGGGGATACTCGTTAATATTAAAATTCAATTCGACTGTGTACGGATTTTTTCGCAATACAGGATTCACCATTAAGCCAGTGTGGCGTGGAATATCCGATAGTACATATTGCATATGGAATTGCTATCTGCCACTCATGGGTGTCAGTTTTAATAGGAACTATTCTAGCTGACACTACAATTCACGTTGTCTGAGAGCTGCTAGACATTTTTTAGTAGGAATTTGAGTCAGATCAAAAACTTGTATATCATATACCCAGACAGTACTTATTTTCTGTTATCTAAAGTCAACAGACTCGCCCCTTAAAAATTTTTTGGTATTTATGTGCGAAAACTTCTGTGAAATTTACCATGTGCATTTCGGTGAAGGATAAGTGTGTGCTTACGTGTATCATTAATAATTATTCATTATATTATGTCTTTGTTAAACTTGAATAGTTAAGGCTGTGCCGAGGAAATAACGACATAATTGCGTTTGTTAGATTCCGTACTAAATCGTTATTTCTAAATCTTAGTCTATGTGGGTCATAATAGACATGGGTAACTCGTGGCATTTAGGTAGCATTTGACGTTTCTGACAGACTAGTGAAGTGAATAATATATGTTTCTCTGTACGACTCGAGTAAAGAAACCAATTACAAGAAATCTTTTCAACCATTTAATATTTGACTTTCGTGATAGACAATAAATATTTGTTTAAAAATTTTAGAAGTTATCCTACGTCTCCTATTTAAGTGTGTTGGTTAAAAAAAAGTTTCTGTTAATTTTTTTTTATTGTAAGCTTTTTTGTTGACTGTACTTGAATTGTCATCCAACCTACATAAGTATACCAAATTTCAAGCAAATCCGACCACTGGAAGTGGGTCAAAATCGACTTCCAAAATTTGACCCGTACATACTAGGGGCGTTCAATAAAAAGTGAGAATGAGAATGTTATAAACAACTTTTACTAAATGTCATTTTATTTTTCGACATAGTCACCTTTTAGCATAATACACTTAGTATATCTTTTTTCTAAACTTAAAATTCCATTTTTAAAAAAGGTCTCATCTTGAGTACTTAAAAAATCTTGTACTGCAGCGACTACCGCGTCGTCGTCTTCAAATTTCTGGCCTCTCAGGTATTGTTTCAACCTCGGAAATAGGTAGAAATCATTGGGAGCGAGATCTGGTGAATACGGAGGATGCTTAAGGATATCGAACCCAGCATCACGAATTGCAGCCATTGCAACGGCGGACTTGTGTGCCGGGGCATTGTCCTGGTGGAACAGCACAACTTTCGAGAGTTTACCTCGCCGTTTTTCGCGGATCTCATTGCGCAATGTTGCTATTTGTTTGGCGTATAAAGTGCCCGTAATAGTGGCTCCATGCTCGAGATACTCAATCATTAATACCCCTTTACCATCCCAAAAAACAGAGCCTGCCTTACCTTACCGGCAGATGGGCTCACCTTGAATGTCTTCGGAGTTGGAGATGATGGCCTTTTCCATGTCATAGACTGCAGTTTCGTTTCTGGGTCGTAATGATGGAGCCATGTTTCGTCCATTGTTATAAATCGCGCCAAAAAAAGTTCCCGGTCTTGCTGCATCAGGTTCAAAGCTTCTTGACAAATCTCTAGTCTAGTTTGTTTTTGCGTGTCAGTAAGCATTCTTGGTACCCAACGCGCAGATACCTTTTTCATTCCCAAGCGTTCATGTAAAATATTATGCACGCTCCCCGTTGAAATCTTTACATTTTCAGCAATAAAACGAACCGTGACATGACGATCCGCCAAAACTGAGTTTTCGACTTTTTTCACAATTTCTTCAGTTACTGCTGTAGTAGGGCGTCCGGAGCGGGGGTCGTCCATTGTCGATGTTCTTCCACGTCTAAATTCGGCGCACCAACGTGCGACTGTCGAATACGGAGGAGCATTAGACCCTAAAGTGTCCCGCAAATCCAAATTGACTTGGTCCGTAGAAAAATTTTTCAAACGCAAGTATTTGATAACGGCGCGCAGTTCAATTTTCTCCATTTTCGCTAACGTACTCAATAGCATTGCAAAGAAATTACCGTATATTTTTTTAAACAAAAGACAGTTCGTTTTTTTTTTCATAGCAATCAGCTAGATAGATTAGCTTTACCGGCCAGTATTTAATTTTGTAATATTAAAAGAGTTTGCATCTCATTCTCACTTTATATTGAACGCCCCTCGTACATATGTAGCTACTACTAGCGCCAGCCATCTAGTCGTCACATAAGGAACTAATTGCTACAATCCTACATCAAGCTATCGAAGTTTCTCAACTCGGCTGCATAAATACAACTTCCAACTTTCATCCATTGGACTTCGGTCCCCAGGCATAACATCTGCCTGGAGAGAGATCTCTCTATTGTAACCCCCCACCCAAATTGGTGACCCACGACATTGGACAAAAATCGCAACCTTCAGACACACAAGACGGATGACGCAGTCTCACAGCAAGCCATACTCACCGCACTGTGCACCATTACCATGTATCTATTATCTGCCTGGTGTCTACAGTTCGCAAATCCTCCTCCCACTACTTCCACTTGCCAATCAATCAACCAACGCTCGCCAACAAGGCTCTGAGCAATCACGCAACAGGCATGCATCCACAAGTAGCAAAAGAACAACAATGCTCGCCGACTAGGCTCTGAGCGACTAGCCCTTGCAAGCGCCCACATGACGCACAGACTCACACTCCACTGCAATTCGTATCGACCTCCGGTCTAAAAGGGGGGGCTGATGTAGCGACTACTAGCGCCATCTAGTCGTCACATAAGGAACTAATTGCTACAATCGTAGGACATCACGCTATCGAAGTTTCTCAACTCGGCTGCATGAATACAACTTCCAACTTTCATCCATTGGACTTCGGTCCCCAGGCATAACATCTGCCTGGAGAGAGATCTCTCTATTGTAATTACCCCCAAACATACATACATACATTGCAAGTTTTTTTTATGGTATAGGGGTAAACGAGCAGACGGATCGGAAGTTAAATAAAAGTTTGTAAAAAGCATTCTTGCGTAAATTTGTTGGTGTTCTCTTTGATTTAAAATTCTTTATTTTGTAATAAGCTGTTAAAAATTACTGTTGTAAGATATCCTGGATTTTTTGATAATGCTATTTTTAGCTTTTGATAAACAAGTTTACCTTTTGGATGTAGTCTCGGTAGTAAATATGACCTTTCAATTTTAAAGAATTATTTTATCTTATCTGAAAAGGCACTTGAAAAACGTGTCTCATCACTAGTGCTACCTAATTGCCACGAGTTACCGATGTCTAGCATAAGTTAGACATTTAAGAATTTACTCTAAAAGTCGTACGCTTTAGAAACACGATTACTTATACTAATAATAAAGAAATTAAATCCAAAGTTAACCCTAAAAAAGAATGGTTTCCCTTAGTACAACGTAAATACTTAACGGAACGTAATGAGTTTTTTTATAATAACAAAACTACTTATTTTCTGTAACGTATACGACTTACAATCTCCAAAATATCTATTGTTTTAATAATACGAAGGATATAACTACATTTGCGCGCGTTCCGCCCATCCTAACCTGAGCCGCCATGATTCCCTCCTGTCCGCGACTCCCCCGAGACACCGAGCACAATAATACCTAAAATCGAGTAGCGCCAAAAGCTCGGCGCCCTCTTAATATTATCCCGATAATGCGTTCCCGTGGGATAATATTTTAATTTTAAACGACAATAGAACTGAATTATCATCATCATCATCAGCCTATGCTGGTCCACTGCATAAGCCTCTCCCATGGCACGCCACTGAGCACGATCCTCGGCCACTCTCATCCAGCTCTTGCCAGCCGCCTTGCGAAGATCATCGCTCCACCGAGTCTGAGGACGTCCTACGCTACGAATTAAATATTGCATTGTATTTTTTTTTATTTGAATTTGAATAGAGGGCGCTGTCAATGGACGTTGAAGTACCTCGGACTTCAAGATGACGCGTTAACGTCGTTTGCAATCAATAGATGTCGTTGCCTGAGCAAACGTTGTACTTTAAAAAAGTTACCGTAACCTTTTTTCAGGTCAAACTCTAAGACTGATGTTAGCGAGTAGGATAAAATAAATTGACTATACTATATAAAGTTAGTTAAAGTATAATGATTTGACGAATTTGACTGCCTTCTTGTATGTAAGTGTAGGTATAGGTAACGCCACCAGAGTTGAGGCCACACAAACAACCACATCTCATGTAATGACAGCGGGATTTTGACGTTTATTCGTACCGACAGCAAGATCCACAGACTCAACAGTGAATTACAAAATTGACTAAAAATTTCTTCAACCTATTTCGTTAAGAATTATTTAAGAAAATACATTTAGTTCAAACAAAACAGAAAATAAAACATTTTGATCTATTTTATTTAATCAGATAAGCATATTTTTCGCTTTTTATAAAATACCGATTTTTTGTTGCGAATATTTCTTATCAGTTTCAAATTGTTTTATTTCAAAAATAGGTTATATAATAAAAGAAAAATTATAACATTCATAGTAGCGTAGGTATTTCACATTAAGAGCATAATAATTCACATTTTCATTCACTCAGTTTATGTAGCTGTGTGTGTAATCATTCGGGTTGGGTTCGTAAGGACTAGATTGCATAACGACTCTATAAGCAAAACGTCTTAGTTGCATAAGGTCTTGGTAAGCACAATGTCTTTTTTGCAGAATGCCCTAGTGAGTAGAATGCCTTAGTTGTTCGATCGACAACTATAGCATAACGCCCGAAGTTGCAAAATGACTAATAGAGTTTACGTCCAAGTAATTAATAAGTCTTGATTGTAAAACGACGCATAAGGAAAAGTGTCTGGATAGCATATGGTCTTGGTAGCAAAACGTCATGATTGCATTATCAAAGAGTTCCTTCACAAACTACGTTTGAGTTTTTCTTGTCATTCAACCATCTAGTCGTTATGCCATTTAGACGTTATTAATGTTTGACGATATGCCTACCTAGTCGTTTTGCTATTACAACATTTTGATATTAGGGCGTTATACAAACAAGACGTAATAGAACTAAGTCCAATCTTAAACCCGGGCATTCTACTATTAAGACGTTTGTACAATTAGACATTTAGCTACCAAGACCTTATGCAACTAAGACGTTTTGCTTATAGAGTCGTTATGCAATCTAGTCCTTACGAACCCAACCCAATCATTCGCCTCAACTCTGATGGCTTTACCTATATTATAGCTTAGTATGTAGTTTTCTTTTTTTTCTCTTTCATTCTTTTTGTAAGGGATTTAGATTAAGATCAGTGTCAGAGAGTGAAATTTTTCTGCCAACAAACTGTCATGCAGTTTGGCAGATAGTTAATAAAAAATGTATTCTGTTTATTAAGTGAAATAAATTACAAAAAAAATTCTTCTCGTGAAGGTTTTTCTAAAGCGCGGGCGAAGACGAGGGTTTCTATAGTATACTCGTAAACACAAGCGCTCTGTAGTAATTCCAAATAACATCACACAGTTTAAAGTCTTACAAATAGCATCAATGAATGTTCAGCTCATTTGTTCTCAGGCAAAACAAACAATAGACGATCGCGTACAGTCGGCAGCCGAATGTAGACTAGTGATGTAACGAATCTTCGATTTCTCACATTGGCGAATGCGGTGCGAATATTTATATCCTAATACAAATTATTATTTTGATATTTAACTGTATGTACTTACATTATATATTCAGGTGATTTCGTTTTAGTGTTTTATTTAATTAGTTACCGATTAAACTTTACAAAAAATATAAACCTAAATTAATAATAGTAGTTCTTTATACTTAATCTGTTATGTTATAAGTACAGTGACAAGACTTATGACCTAGATTTATTAAGGTATCATAAGTAAATAAAATGAAAAATATAAATCATTATCGTTGACGACCGGATAGCCAGAACCTGACTACGAAGTTTAAGGTCAGTTTAAGTAATATTCGCAAATGCAAACATTCGTTACATCACTAATAGACTGACCTTTGTCGTAGACGTAGCGTCAGCAAACTCGGTTCTATTTATAGCCAAAGCGCTGAAGTGAAACGTGTCCGCTGGTAACCCAAGGGACAACGTAACTAAATATAGTAATACGGGTCCAGATGGGTTCAACAAATAGTACATTACTGCAGCGGCCGCGAAATAGGGGATTGCCGGCCGAGTAGTTATAGATGGCCGAGTGTTAACGAGGCCATCTAGAGATACGAGGCCGGCAATCCCTGTTCGTGGCCAAGGCTTGTATAGAGTTTTTCTCAAACATGCATAATCATCATCACCACCATCATCACCGCCATCATCATCACCATCACCATCACCATCACCATTACCATCACCAACAACATCATCAACATCCATCAACATCCATCAACATCCATCAACATCCGTCAACATCCATGAACAAGAACATCCATCAACATCCATCCATCCATCCATCCATCAACATCCATCAACAACCATCAACATCCATCAACATCCATCAACATCCAACAACATCCATCAACATCCATCAACATCCATCAACATCCATCAACATCCATCAACATCCATTAACCAACATCCATCAACCAACATCCATCAACATCCATCAACATCCATCAACCAACATCCATCAACATCCATCAACCAATATCCATCAACATCCATCAACATCCATCAACATCCATCAACATCCATCAACATCCATCAACATCCATCCATCCATCCATCCATCCATCAACATCCATCCATCCCTCCGTCCGTCCGTCCGTCCGTCCGTCCGTCCATCCGTCCGTCCATCCATCCATCCACGTCGACCACGTCGACCTATTAAACGTCATGGTGCTGTGTCACATAAAACAATAGACGATCACTTTGCTGGCCTTGGCCAGCAATGTTGTATGAAATTCCATTATTGACCTCTCGTCTAGCCGCACCTGCAACGTGACAGTTCGTGGCGTATTTTAAGGAACATAACGTCAATATTTCATAGCATGTTTGAGAAAATATTCTTTTCACACCTCTCATTCGGAAAAGTAGCTTTTGCTCCCCAACGACAGGGATAAAATGCTACTTTTCTGTTCAAGCTACTTTTTAATTTATCATTGGCATGTATCATTTACGCAATGTGCCAATGAACACAGACCTTAATAAAATAATCGATTGTAATTTCATCGCAATCGATTAAAAACGAACATATTTAAGAAAGAAAGAAAAGAAAGAAAAACATTTATTTATAACAACAATAACACGCACACAGGCAAAAATAAGAATACAAACATAGATAAAGACATAGGTGCACATATTAAAGCTGTTACAAAAAGGGTCCCGGCTCAGTATATCGCCAGTTAAGAAAAAAAACCAGAACTGGTCTTCCGCCGGACCACAGTACAGTAAAATCACGGAAGGCCACACAAAACAGACACAAATATTAAAAAAAAACATACATAAAAAACTAAAACCAAACATTCAAAACATTTAAGGCTTCCACAGACCGAAGCGCGGGGCGTCCACGCGACGGCAACCGAGACGCTTCGGTCTGTGATATTTCATGTTTTAACTTTAACCACGTTATATGAAAATTGGTGAATTTTTCGTAATAGTTTAAAAAAATGTCACAATAAATTATACGTTTTACTTAAATGAAAACATCGATGATTGTTATTGTGATTTAATAAATATTTATATGCGATACGATTGTAATATTCTATTCCATTGGATTATTTTTTAACATTATTAAAAGTAGCACAGGAATACTTTATCTGTGGTGACCTTTCCCTATCTATCACAACAATCCATTTTCCTCATAGTCTGTGTGAAAAGTTGTAAGTGTCACTCAGGAGCAAAATTATTTTCGTCTTGGGCGTTAACACTTGAAACCCTCGTTACGCTCAGGATTCTAACTTAGAATCCCTCGCTACGCTCAGGATTCTATTGTAAAATCCTTCGCTTCACTTTGGATTCAATGTACCTCCCGCGCCGTAAATACATCATTTTGCTCCCTTGTGACACAAATAACAATTATTTACCACCATGAAGCGGTAAAGTGGGTTAACAAAAAGGACCAAAGCAGGGTTGATAATATACCCCTGGGCCCTGTATCACCAACAATTGTCGCACCTATTAATACACATTATTACATGCTAATTATATTAAAATATACGCGTATGTTGACCACGAAATACTACAATTGTAACGCACGACTGACTCAGCTTTAATGTCATGTCAAATTTACCGACAAATCCACAAATCAAAGTCAAAAAAAGTCAAAGTCAAAGTCAAAATTCTTTATTCAATTTAGGCATCAATTGATGCTCCTATGAACGTCGAAGAATCTACCACCGGTTGGGAAAAACTAATAACTCAACAAGGTATATTTTTTCAAAAAGATCTACATTGTTATTAAATATATCGAGTACAAAAATTATTCTAGTTTTAAAACATAATTGCCAAGAACCCGCTAGTGGTAGAATAGTTTCTTGACATTATGTCACTGACAATTGTCACGTTGGTGAAATAGGGCCCTGATCTCGGTAGGCTAAAATGACGGGTATAAATGTGACCCCATCTATGACTAAACTTAATGTTTTTGCTGGCGTTACCTGCAAGCGCACAGTTGCCTGGGTTTCATGCTGTCGCTGCTTTTGTGCGTTTTTCTATGGCACCTAATGAGCCAGCTCTGAGGCCCGAGCACTGAAACATGTGAAAAGGTAGCTAGTGAATAGCTCGCAAGCGCTCGAATACTCTGAGTAACTTTTACATACGTACATAAAATCACACCTGTACTCCCAAAGGGAGTAGGCAGAGCACAAGAAACGTTGCATTTATGTTTCGAGGAAGTTTTTTAGCAATTTTAGGTTTAGTGTGCCACGGTCGCCGCAATGTGGCCGAAACGTCGAGGTAAATATTATTTGCGTGATAAGTCCCGTTTAGTGTACCTAATTAGTTATGAGTGAAAATCACGAAAGTTTTTTTTTTAAATCTTTATTTTAAGGAACTTTGATCAGGTAAATTGAACATGTCAGTTCCATCCAACAAAAGTTTAAAACAGTAAATTTTAGGTTTAAAGGTAAAAGTGGTATAATAGTGACAGGTTGCTAGCCTATCGCCTACAGTATACCTTAACCTATGTCCTTAGTCGCTTCTTACGACATCCACGGAAGAAATGGAGAGGTGTAATTCTAAACCCGACATAACATCTCCATAGCCATTCCTTTGAGCCCGCGCAGACGGAGAGCGTTCTGGAGTTCCGAGTTCCGCTTTCAGAGTTCTGCGTTCTTTCGAATGTACTGAGTTTCTTACGATAACGTACATAGCAGGCGACTGGAACTCTCGAGCGGTCAAAACACAGAACTCTGAACGCTGAACTCCGAACTCCAGACCGCTCTTTGTCTGAGTGTGCTCTTTAGGATCATGGAGGTAAACTCAAGGGATGTTTTGGAATTTCCCGCGGTATAATTTTATTTGTGCGCGGGCGAAGTCGCAGGCAAAAGACTTGTGACATTGCTGCTAGCTGCTACAGTCACAGTGTAAATTTGTTGTGATTATAATATGGTCGTCCCACGCTACGCTTTCCCAAACGTGGTCCCCACCCCAGGACACGTCTGCTCCAACGATTGTCAGTTGTACGGCAAACGCGACCTGCGCATTGCCACTTCAGCGTGCTAATCCTTCGGGCTATGTCAACGACGCCCGTCGTGTGTGGGACACCCTGCGACACGTTGGACTGAAAACAGTGAAAACCTTAGGAGGACGGCTGGCAATGGGTGGATGAGGGAAGCCCAGCCTACGTCCAGCAGTGGACGGACAATGGCTGTAGATAGATAGATATATTATGGTCGCACAGCGCTGAGATTCTGTCAAAAATGTGAGTGAAACAACGCACTTAGACATCAGCGTGTGTAACTGACTTTAGAGGTCAAAACTTAATTGCCGTGCCCAGAATAGCTTAATAACTTCTTCAAACAAAGCTTTACCTAAAAATCTTTGTGTGAATATGAATCCCGCACAATGGGCCCGCTCGAGTATAATATCTTTCAGATAAAAACGCTATCCGGCAGTTAGCTAACAGATCGTGTCTGAACAATGGTTTAATAACTTGGCGAAAACTCTTAAGCGATGAAAAATTATCATTTAAATGGGTCTGCGTTATAAATGGGAACGGGGCCATAGATGGCGGGCACACACGGACCTTTTCAACGCCAAGCCTAGCCAAAACGTAAAGCTACTTTCAACCTTATCTCATTGCGTGAAGATCACATTGAAGTTGTATTTTGTGACGCATATATCTGTCGTTGGCGTAGAAAGGTTAAGGAAAGGAGATGTCAAACTAGGATTAAGTGACCACAGTTCTTCATAACCTGTTACTGAATCAGTGAGCTACATCTTTGACCTCATCTGCACTTACCATTGAGATAGAGGACAAAAATGCTGGTCAGTTTTAATACTTTATACAGCATTACAGTAAATTGATTATATTGTTATCTTAATCTAATAAACTTGACTTGAAAGAGCGAGCTTATATGTATGCATTGTAGGAAATTTTCTTTAGTATGTGTATGCTTGTTTTATCTTATCATAAGATGAGTCAGAAAGAGATACCTATTGACAAAAAATTGCTTTTAGGTACAATTTTGCCAATATAGCGGCGCAAGCGATAAAATACAATGTGGCAATTTTGAAACTTAAAAAGCGCATCGATATCCACAAAATTACCCACTTTAAAAACTCCCAGAAAACTACCCAATAATTATCGGATTGAGGTAAGTATATTGTCCAACAAAACAATGTTAACCTAACTTGACAGTCTGTGTGTCGCAGAAGTAGAGGGAAGCGGGTCGGGCTCCGGACATCCGGTTCAGATTATCCGGAACCAAGTGATAAATAGCCGTATCATCATCATCATCATCATCATCATCATCATCGTTTCAGCCGAAAAACGTCCACTGCTGAACTTAGGCCTCCCCCATGGGTCACCAAACAGATCGGTCCTGCGCTATCCGCATCCAACGCAATACCGCAACCTTAACCAGGTCGTCGCTCCATCTTGTTGGAGGCCTACCTACCTACACTGCGTCTTCCGGTCCGTGGACGCCACTCGAGAACCTTTTGGCCCCATCGGCCATCAGTTCTACGAGCGATGTGTCCTACCCACTGCCACTTGAGTCTGGCGATTCTTCGAGCTATGACGGTGACTTTAGTTCTTGCGCGATTACTTTAAGAGGAATATCATTATCTTATCTATTGGTATTTTATCTATTCTAATTTCTTAGGCTATATCATACATAACTCTCATAAAAAAGCCTTACTAGTTAAATTTAAGTTGATATACACTGGATATACCTAATAATAAACAAAGATGTACCTGATCCAGATTATTATCTAACAAATAAAGCTCCAATGGCCGCCCAAACAACTAAAATAAAAGAAGCTATTATACCAGGGTAACACGGAGAACAGAGCCCACGAGGAGGTAACAGGAGCCGACGGTAAACACATTAGCGTTAATCACAGCATGGAAGTGTCTCTCGCGTTACATTAGGCGAGTGAACGACCGCAATATATTAATGTGGAACATCTGCTCAAAATATCACGTGTTACATTCACGCTAAGTAAACCAGCTGGTAAGTCGCAGGTAAAAAGGCTTCAATGTTTAGTCGTTTGACGCACGCACGAAGGCATAATCTGAGTTAAAATTGGCGTTAGAGAAAGGTATGCTGTGGAATGTTGAGGGATATACGAGGTTGGCACGCACGTACTCACAGATTGCTTAATACTTGACTTACCTTTCTAGTAAATCAATTCTTAACTCCATTTTTATGTATTTCACTCTATCACAGATTAAATATTAGTTTTACTTAACAGATGCGACACTCGCGTTTGATAATTGGCTACCGATAATTCACCTACCGGCCGGTTGACCGCTGGCGGTTATGTACAGTTTCGGGTGTTAACAATGTCAAAGTAAAAATATATATTATTTACTAGCTTTATCTTTATGAAAAAATCGTTTATCGCTATCCCGCGGGAACTATGTGATATTCCGGTATAAAAATAATACTATGTCCTTTCTAGGGTCTTAAACTAACTCGACACCAAATTTCATTTAAATCGGTTCAGCGGATATTGATTCTTCATACAAACCCCCACCCCCCTTTTCATCCACTTAAAGGAAAATTTCTGGGATAAAAACTGTCCTATGTCCTTTTCTGAGACTCAAACTGTCTCTTCACCATATTTCATCTAAATCGGTTCAGCGATTTATCCGTGAAGTAACAGGCAGAAAAACACATTTTTTCAAAACGCACTCTTTCTCAAAATGACACGTACGTACTATACGGCTGTTTTGAAAAAGCGTATCTTCTGAAAAACTATTATCTGAGACAGTGCTTTGTCTGAGCAAGTGGACTTTTTGGGAAAACCTACCATTGGGAGTGCACTTTCTGTGATAGTGCACCTTCAGAGAATGTAATGCTTCTTAACAAATGTACAGTCAGCTGCAGCAGGCAGAGAAACGTGCCCACTGTTTACAAACTTTGGATGCAGGAGCGTTTCTCTGCAGCTGACTGTACTATAAGAATAAGTGGGTTTTTCAAGCCTAAGCCCTTTTTATTGCACCATGTATTAGAACACGGTAGGTACTCTCAGCTGTTCAGCAGACACGTTTTCCCGTCGTCGCGCTGTCACGGCAGACAGTCAAAGAAAAACAAAAGTCTGCCTACGAATCAAAGAAAGCATAACAAAACGAAGCGCTAAAAGTTTGTTGAATTTAATTACTGATTCTGCGCAAAATTAGAATGAAAGTAGGTAATTTAAATTATTAAAAACAGTTATTTATTAGTTATACGGTTATACCTTACATTATCAATTTCTGAGAACAAGCAGAGATTTTGTCATTCTGCTTTTAGGGGCCGTATTCGGCACTGCCACGCTCCTTACTACTTTTTTAACCCCCGACACAAAAAGAGGGGTGTTATAAGTTTGACCGCTATGTGTGTGTGTCTGTCTGTCTGTGGCATCATAGCTCTTAAGCGAATGCACCGATTTGGATGCGGTTTTTTTTAATAGAAAGCAGGTTTCTTGGCGATGGTTCTTAGATATGTTTCATCAAAATCGGTGCAGCCGTTTCAAAGTTATCAGCTCTTTTGTTAGCTGCGGAAGAGATCTTAGACGCATAACGGGCATTGACAGTGACATAATTGCGTTGGGGGTTTTTAAAAATTTTATTTTATAGTTATCTGATATAAAAAAACTCGTGTCACGGTGTTTGTTATCGAATCGAACTCATCCGAAATGGCTTGATCGTTTTTTATGTTTTTTTTTTCTATATTTGGTAGGTTTTTTTTATACCCCTATTCTTGGCAGACGGTGTTACGGGCAACAGCTAGTAATATTATGAATGCGACTCTATTTGTCTCTGTCTGTCTGTTATCTCTTCCCATTTAAATTTCTGAACTGTTTTAGAAGAAATTTGGTATGGAAATAGTTTAAGACCTAGGAAAGGACATATACTAGTGTTTATCTCGAAAAATTGGAGCATTCCCGCGAGTGCAACGAACTTTTCACAGATGAAAACGCGAATAACAGTTAGTTATGAATATGTAGACATTTGATTCTCATGATCATTAATTTTTTTTGTGATCTAAACCAGGGATGTCACGAATGTCTTTTTTTTCACATTCGCGAATGCCCACGTATACAAATAAAATAAATAAAAACTTTTTAACAAAAAATTAAACCTCCGAAAAAACTGAAATGCAAAAAATAATACCTTTTTTGTTTGACCTTAATCTAGGTACCAGTTTGAAGTCGGTGCCTCAGCACTTAGCCAGGAGGAGTGGACCTATAATCGTCTACCTGATTGGCTTCTATCACTCCTCCTGGCTCGTGCTGAGGCACCGACTTCAAACTGGTACCTAGATTAAGGTCAAACAAAAAAGGTTTATTTTTTGCTTTTCAGTTTTTTCGGCGGTTTAATTTTTTGTTAAAAAAAAAAATATTTTATACTTTTTTTCCATCCTTGGGGTAATTTTTTTTCAAAATTTATAATACCAACTTCAAGGTATACCCTATCTATCCAATAAAAAAGAATTATGAAAATCAGACTACTCTGTAAAAAGTTAGTCAATCATCCCCTGTTTTCCTACCCTTAGGGTAGGAATATTATTTCCAAATTTAAATGGGACCACCCTTGGGGTATACGCTTTCCATTAAAAAAAGAATCATCAAAATAGGACTACTCTGTAAAAAGTTATGCGTGATCATATATATATATATACACGTCGAATTGAGAACCTCCTCCTTTTGTTTTCGTCGGTTGAAAAGTCAGAAATTCAGGCAAGTATCTTCTAACACACAGTCACATTATACCTGTGTGTGTCTGTGCTAATAAATTGGTATGGCTACCATTGTAAACAGGTACTAGGATCACACGGATATCAGAAACAACAAAGAGATTAATATTATATACCTAATACAGTGTAACCCCTGCAGGAGTGAATGACCGAGTGATATAAATACCTATACAGGAGGGCAGCTGCTAATATTAGTGTCATCTCATGGCATATGTTATACAGGACGCTGCATTTTATTTGCTTTACTAGCAATAACTTTAGATAACGGACAGGATGACTTTCTATGTATAGCTTTCCGTAACGAGTAAAAGCTTCATTTAAACGATGTGAGAAATATCATGCGAGTTTCATTACTTGGCAGGGCTGTGCGGCTATGGATTTATGGGGGTTCGACCATCGATGGCAATGTTGCGAACCAACTAAACAACATTGCTGTCCATATGATAGAAAAAATAAGAGATGATGGCATGTCATCGAGACAAGGTGATCATAAATTAGCTTAACTGAGCATTGTTACGTCAATTACTAGATCAAATTTTAATTAGATAATTCGTGTAGCATTCGCTCGTGTTGAATTTACATAAATGCTTTCGAATAAAGTTTATTTTACAATGCAATATTTTAGGATATCTATCGAGTGATGCCTACAATTTTTTTTATAAACAGCTGGGAAGTATCTTTCCGCTATGCGTGAGGATTGTGGGTTCAAAAAGTTCAACCTGTGAGTTTTTAGTATTTTTTAACCGACTTCAAAAAAAGAGGAGGTTCTCAATTCGTCTGTTTTTTTTTTAATTTTTATATCCGAAATTACATTTTAAATTTACCTTTAAGGTGAAGGTAATCATCGTGAGAAAGCCGGTGCCGGCAAACACTTGCGAAACAACTCAATGGTGTGTTGAATTTCCCAATCCGCACCGAGCCCGCGTGAGAACTATAGCCCGTACCCTATCATTCTGACAGGTTCAGCAGTAGGATTTATACAGGTGGGAAATAAAATTGACTTTTCCGTGTACGGCACTATAAAACCTCTGAGTCTAAATATGAAAAATGTAATAATTTTGTTATATCAAAAGCAAATTGCGCTCTGCTCCGGACGTTCCCACAGTACAGCTTTAATTTACGTCAAACGGAGAAAAGGTGTAGGAGGAATATTTCCGGGTTTTCATAATAAATCAATTTAATGCTGACTCTCTTGAATAATCGGAGTATAATTATGAGGTAGAGTCGCAAGTTGTGCACAGCGTGTAGTTTTTGGAGTTATTTTATTCACAACTAATATTTTTCGGGACTTAATCATGAAAATAAGTTTATTTTTATTACTAAAACAGTTTTTTTTTTCAAAACAAAAACAAATCAAATCTGATACATTTGATTCTGCCGTGAATGTATTTTAATGTTGATTAAATAACTTATAAATAATAGTAAAAAAAATTTGTCATGATACAATTTACACCAATTGACCTAGTCCCATCCCAAACTAGACAAAGTACAAGTTGCCCAAGTGAAGGTATCCGTATTACAAGTTTTATTGCCCAGTGGCAATAGATAAACGCTCGCACAAACCTCCGCATTCATTGGGCTTGAAGTTTGAACCCAGTAAGTAATCCTAGCTCCTTAATCAAGGTTATAACTACAAGGCTACCCGGGCGTTGGTTGGCATGACAAAAAGAGCAATAAGAAGTAAAAACAAATCCTCTCAATTCGATTTTTTTTAATCGTTTTAAGTCAAGATGCTTAATAAAATATAATCAAGAAAAAATATTTACTTGACACTTTTAGCTCTCAAAGCGAATTAATTTTGTGCTTCTTACAAACCCAAAGAAACAAGATACTTGGCATTACCTTTATTCCGCTGGGACACAAATTAAATAAAGGAACGTAATATTTTCGTCAAAAGAAAATATTATGCAATGAGAGGGATGGAAAACGTACAAAATTTTCCAATTAGGGACATGAAAAGGGAAACAAAGAAGTATTTTTATTAGAAATCGTCCCTGGATAATGGATACGGACGAAGTCACCTTATCCTCGAATTGATACACGTAATGAAAAATTTGTATCTGCAGTTTGCTTGCTCAAAAGGCTTGCTCGGCTGACTGACAGAAAGTACAGTCGTTTCCGACTGAGGCTTTAGTAAAGTGACAACTAAGTATAAGTCAAACAATATTAATGTTGCCTTTAAGACTAACAACTCTTTGTACTCTAGGCTATGTAACCACAAAGAACAGGTAGATAAGGGAACTAGATCGGGGGTATACAAGCTTACTTGTAATGACTGCAATGGGATATACGTAGGACAGACAGGCCGAAGTTTTAATACTAGATTTAAAGAGCATGTTTCGGCATATAGGAATGAGCATCCAGATAGATCGAATTTTGCAAAACATTTGTTGGAATCAAATCATTCATTGTTAGATTCAGATTCTTATGAAGTGTTACATTATTGCGGCAAGGGGTTGCGTCTGGATGCTCTGGAATGCATGGAAATAATTAGGTACAACACTATGGGGTCTATTATTAATGAACAGGTAAATTTAGTATCTTCTCCTTTACTGCGGCTTGGGTCGAATTTGAACAGTTAGTATTAATTAAATATGCCTTATAAATAAATAAACAAAAAAAAATCAAGGTAGTTTTAAATATGTCAATAAAAGTTAATTTTTGTGGGGTAGTTTGAGAATAAGAAAAATAAAGTGGGTACTTGAGAAGTTACAGTGACAAGTTAAAACATTTGTTTTGGTTTGTTAGTTTAACGTTTGGTAGCATAGCATACGGTTGTGGTAACTCTGAAGATGAGCTCTGGTTGAGTTCGAAACGCGTCAGTGTAGCTTGGTGGTGGTGATGGTTGGGTTTATGTGATTTGTGTGTGTTCGTACAGTGTGGAGGTGGAGGAACTGCATGAACGCACATTTCTTGCATAAACGTTACTATTGTAAGGTCGCGGGTGAGCAAAGTAATTGTTTTAGTTCATTAATATGGACCTCCGCAAAGTAACGCCTGATTCAATAAATTAACTAAGTATACGTTCGTCACTGCTGTCCTTGCATAGTTATTTGAGTGTACAATCTGTATATCTACCAAAATTTGTTAAATAATTACATCATCGATTTAACTTTTTTTTTTGACGACCAGATGGCCTAGTGGTTAGTGAACCTGACTATGAAGCTTGAGGTCCCGGGTTAGATTCCCGTGTCGGGGCAGATATTTGTATGAAAAATACGAATGTTTGTTCTCGGGTCTTGGGTGTTTAATATGTATTTAAGTATGTATTTATCTATATAAGTATGTTTATCCGTTACCTAGTACCCATAACACAAGCTTTGCCTAGCTTACTTTGGGACTAGGTCAATTGGTGTGAATTGTCCCGTGATATTTTTATTTATTTATAACATTGAGCATGACTGTAAGTAACACCTAGCGCCACCTAATCATCAAATGAAGTAACTGCTACATTATTCAATATTGCGGCATTCTAACTCTTCTTTTTCGTACTTTGATCTCCAGGCATAACATTTGAACATCTGCTTAAAGGAGTTCACTCTTTGTGTTTCTAATTTTATTTTAGTTTAGGTTGAAATACTTTAATTCATTTTGACTTCTAAAGCCGGCTTGCGCGGACCTGGGTCAGCTACTTAACTCCGAGTTTTAACTGCTAACCCAGGGTTACCGATTAATTTTTTTAACCCTAACTGTGCAAGTGGCCCTAATTTTGTGTGTAACAAGTACGAATATAACTACATATTTTTTATTTGCTTCTCCGCTACCCAAGCAAAATAGGGCAAATGGGGGGAAAATGGTGGCGGAACAAGGTAAAAAAATAGTTCATTGATATGAATTTCCGCAAACTAACGCCTGAATCAATATAATTATTTAATCCTATTAAGTATTATAAATGGGAAAGTTTGTATGAGCTTGTGAATGTGTACGTGTAACTGGGCATAGGCTACTTTTTATTTCGTTACTCCCACGGGATTGGGATAAAATTCAGAAATCTCAACCGCTAGGTTTAGAGACATTATGATCAAGGCACGGGGTTTTTATGCAACGCTAATGAAGAGCACGATGTAATTTTTGGGAAATCTTGGAATTTCAATATAATCTATCTATCTATACATATAATAAATCTGTAACAAGTCGGTGTCTGTACATTGAAGATATTTGAGAAAAACTGTCACTAGGGCTATTTATTAGCACAATAGAACCCAAAACAATGATTTTTAGAATTATTGTCTGTTTGTCTGTGCGTTTGTGCGCGCTAATCTCAGTAACGGCTTAACCTAGAAGGATGCGGTTTTCACTGATATGTTGGTATTTTCTTGGATTAACATTTAGTGTTTGTTTCATATGAATCGGTTCACAAATAAGAAAGATACGTCTATTTTAAGAATTTATCGAACAGGTTTTTTTGTTTGAACGCGCTAATCTCAGGAACTACTGCTCCGATTTGAAAAATTCTTTCAGTGTTGGATAGCACATTTATCGAGGAAGGCTATAGGCTATATATTATCACGCTTTCACCAATAGGAGCGGAGCGGAGCGGAAGAATGTTTCAAAATCGGGGGTTTTTGAAGTAAAACTTCTATAGGCACCCTTGACTTGGGAGTACGGTGTTGAATGTGAACGCGGGTGTGCGGGGGCGGGTATTTTTTTATATCGAGGAACTAAGGAGAGCCATAATTGATGAAAAAGCAAATTGGATAAAAAAAAAATAAGCTGCCCAAATTACTAATTCCACGCGGACGGAGTCGCGGGCAAAAGCTAGTAATATAATATAATATTTCAATTCGACTTCCAGACCTAATTGGCTTAGTTAAGCGAGCGAAGCCGCGGCTAGTCTAGTTTTTAACCCCCGACACAAAAAGAGTGGTGTTATAAGTTTGACCGCTATGTATGTGTGTTTGTGTGTGGGTGTCTGTGTCATTATAACTCTTAAACGGGTGAACCTATATGCGTTTTTTTTTCTAATTGAAAGCAGGTTTCTTGGCGTCGTTCTTAGACAAGTTTCATTAAAATTGGTTCAGCCGTTTTAAAGTTAAGTTGTATCTTTTGTTAGCTGCGGGGGATCTCAGCCGAATAATGGGCATTTACATTATTATCAAACACAGTGACCTACTTGCGTTGAGGGTTTGTTAAATTTTAATTTAATCATAATTATCATGAGACATCATCCTGTAGCCTTAACCGCTAGGTTGGCACCGCGCGCGCTGACGCAGGCGCGTGCAAGCGCAGCGTGACGTCACTCGCTAACTTTAGCACTGTCATAGCATACCACTAACTACTAGATCAGCAGGGTGTAACTTTTTTGACACTCGGCATCGGATTGAAATGACAGTTTTTGTATGGCTGTGACAGCTGGCTGTTTCAGATACTAATTGTCAGCACTACAAGAACTTTCAAAATGAACTCGATGGTGATTTCGAGCGTGTTATACAATTAGCCTGCCGTGGTTCCTAACCTTTTTAGCTGGCGACCCAAATTATAAATATATTTGAAGCCAGCGACTCTGTTACATAAAATATAAAAAAGTACAAATTTTTATCTTAATTAAAATTAAAGTTAAAATTATCTTTTAATTATAATTTTATTCCCGACCCATATCAATGGTCGAAATCTAAGGTTAAGAAACGTTGTATTAGATCTTTACTTGTCTTAGGAAAACAGTTTAGTAGCTAGTAAATTTTCTTTGTACAGGTAATGCATTTTTTCGTCGGTTGAAAATGGTTAAGCTTTTTTTTTTAAAAATGACTTTGTGCCAAATTTCTTGCGGTACATTCTGCTTGGCAATCATGGTCTTTCCGAAAGCGCTGGTAGAGACTCAATATGGCAGCTGATACTTGTCAAAATTACGAAGCGAAAAGTAAAAGCAAACAAAAAACATATAATTTACACAGTTGAAAATAAAATAACACAAAGTGCAAAGTTACAGCGCAGCGCTTTCAAAATTTAATTTTCCAGTGGACGTATAAAAGTTGGATAGGTTATAAACTGTGCAAATGGACTGTTCATTGTAGTTTGTGTCTGTGGTTAGTGCGAGGCAGCGCTGTTATGGATGCTATGATTTGTTTGCATCAGTAAATTGTTTTAGTGCTTCATCTCTAAACGATGCCCGTTTAAACGATTTGATTACAATAAACGTTCTGCACATTCAATCAGTTACATTTGTTTTGCTATGAAATCAATTCTGACAAAGTTTGGTTGAAACTTCTATTACGACAACTCAATGAATAAGTGCTTGGCGCCGTAATAACTATTTATTTATTGTTATTTCACTAATATTATAAATGTAAAAGTTTGTTAAGATGTTTGGAAGTTTGGATGTTTGTTACTCAATAACGGCTGAACGGATTTACATGAAATTTGGTAGGTATGGAGATAGGTTTCAGAACTTAGAAATAATATAGGATGGTTTTTATCCCGGAAAATTGCGTAGTTCCCGCGGAATAGCGATAAACGAATTCTTCGCAGAGTCGCGGGCAACAGCTAGGATACATCCATAAAACTATAGAAGTTCGAAATTCTAACTTCATATTACAAGGCCTGTGCTTTCAATTATAGCGAAACTAGCGGTTGCCCGCGACTCCGTCTGCGAAGAATAGGGGCATAAAAATAACCTACGACCTCAGACCTACGGAATATAGACAAAAAGTATCATAATAAACGGTCAAGCCGTTTCGGAGGAGTTCGATAACAAACACCGTGACACGAAATTTTTATATATTAGATATATATAGATTAGTGACCATACATTACATAATAAAGAAAAATACAATAAAACATCCATGTTCCTCCTTTTTCTGACTTTAATTAAAAAAATTAAGAAGTACCTGAACGCGCTTCTCAATACAGGGTTATTTGTAATTCACTGACATCCTCTTAACCCTGAATTCCTATCACTCAAACAAATGTTTTTTGTTTTACAACTTTTTAAAATGAAGCACTTTTTTTCCCATACAAATACACAGAGTATCGTAAAAATAAGAGGTAATTTCAAATTTTCAAAACGTTATTACACCAAATATATTAAGTTATGACAAAAGCCGTAAACCAAAAAACATTTGTTTAAGTGGTAGGAGTTTAGAGTTAAAAGGATGCTAGTGAATTAAAAATAACCCTGTATACCAGGGAGTCATAAATTTCAGATAGTAATTTTTCCTCATTGTTCCAGAGGAGATACTGAAGACGCGGACAGCGCTGTGGATGTCTGCCGACGGCCACATGGTGCTATACGCCACGTTTAATGATACCCTGGTGCTTGAGCAGCGGTATCCTTGGTACGGCGCAGCGCTGGACACGGATGACCCCGCCAAGGTACAATTTGTGAGTTCACCTAATTAATCTATCCCAGGGGCTAATGCGAAATTTAGTGTTCGTAGCATATCGTCCCTCTTACTCTCCTATTTTATACTGTCAGCGTGAGCGGGATGGTAGGTACGATACGATTTGGAGTATAAGACCAGCTTGATGCACAGTCGAACCATTTAAGACCCCTCATGACCCAACGTGGAACGTTTCACAATAAATTTCATAATTACTTTAACTAGAGAGATAGAGAAACAATTTAGACCACTTACATTAAAATAATAGTAAGTCGAGGCAGCCAGTAGTTTGATCTATGGCCTCTCAAGCATGGAATTAGTAATTTTGGTAGCTTACTTTTTTATCCAATTTGATTTTTCATCAATTATGGCTGTCCTTAGTTCCTCGATATAAAAAAATTACCCGGCCCCGCAACCCCCCCCCCCCCCCGCTCTCCCCTCCCAACCCCACCCCCCACAGAACCCCCCCGCACACCCGCGTTCACATTCACCACAAGTCAAGCGTGCCTATAGAAGTTTTACTTCAAAAACCCCCGATTTTGAAACATTCTTCCGCTCCTATTGGTGTTACGATAATTTCTTAAAATAGACGTATCTTTCTTATTTGTGAACCGATTCAAATGAAACAAACACTAAATGTTAATCCAAGAAAATACCAACATATCAGTGAAAACCGCATCCTTCTAGATTAAGCCGTTTCTGAGATTAGCGCGCACAAACGCACAGACAAACAGACAAACAGACAATAATTCTAAAAATCATTGTTTTGGGTTCTATTGCGCTAATAAATAGCCCTAGTGACAGTTTTTCTCAAATATCTTCAATGTACAGACACCGACTTGTTACAGATTTATTATATGTATAAATAGATTTACTTACCTTGAGCTTTACGGTGAAGACGAATATCATGAGGAAACCTCTACACAAATCTGTTAAGAAACTCGATGTTGTGTGTGTAGTTCCCAATTCGCACTAGGCCCGCGTGAGAACTACGGCCGAGGCTCTCTCATTCCGAGAAGCCTTGTAGCTTGTGTGTAGCTTGTTGGGCCCTGCAATGGGACGTATAATGTGGATGGATGATGATGACATTGAATTCACTGTACGATCCCTCGAAACACAAGTTTGACCCAGTATTCCTGTTTCAGACGTACCCGGAGATCAGAAGCGTGAGGTACCCCAAGCCGGGCACCAACAACCCGACGGTGCGGCTCACGGTGGCCGATATAGCGGACCCCAAGCACATACGTACCAGGCACCTAACACCGCCGAAGAGTATACTCGAAGAGGGGTGAGTGCGTAAAAGTATGTACAGTTGAACCATTTGATTTATGACGCATCGTAGAACGTTTTCACAGTAAGTGTCATAATGATTTTCCTTGTCAAGCAATGTCACTGTGACATACACACATTAAAAAATATTAATATCCTCTAACGTCTCGTCCGCGTGTGCGCTGGCCTCAAAACCTCAAGTTATTTGTTCAATTTGCTTTTACTCAACGTCGCTACAAGGACAACATAGCTTCCGATTCGTTCAAACAGACGGAAGCAACGTAAACAATAAACGTGAAACAGAACGTATCCTTTTATTTCGATTGCGCAGGGGCATAAAACTGTGGCAATAAACCGACAGCAAAATATTTTACAGCTAGTTAATAACGAATCGGAAAATTCACGACGAAATTTCTGGAGCTCATTTTTATTTGCTTCGAAATTTTATGTTGGTAAGTCTTGGTAGAATCTTTATTTTATTACATACAGATAAGCGAGAATTAAGTCGTGGTAGCCAGTAGGTTTGACATGACCAAATATGATTCTTTTGTTTAAGAAGAATTTCCAAATTTAAATGTAACTAAAGTATCGTTTCCGATATAAGTTATGATATGGATGAAGATAAAATACATTATCAAACAGACAATTGTTTTATTTATTTTTAAAACTATTTCCATCAAGCATTTTTATTTCATTAGGTAGTGCGTTAAAAACGTGTATTACGGTAATGAACTTATTCAGAAACTTCTTAATTGTGCAATGTGTCAAACCAGCCGTTGACAATAAACAATCTGAGAACCTTTAACAAAATACTAGTAAAAAACTTATAACACTCCTCCCAAGTCTGTGGTAAGAAATCAATACCAAAACCACTAATACCTTTCTAATACTTTAAGCTTGTACGTTTACGGATATTGATTTTTGAGCTACTGTGGAGCACTGTCATTCATAATAACTTGATTTCCGTAATGGTGTCAAATAAATACTTAATTTTATAAGTTAACTAGCTGTGCTCTCGACTCCTTCTGCAAAGAAATCGTTTATAACTATCCCGCGAAAACTATGCAATTTTCCGGGATTAAAAGTATCCCGGAAAAGCCCAGTGTCTAACTATATCCGTTCCAAATTTCATCAACGTTCCTTAAAAAAACTGTAACTGTACTGTTCGGGATTTTATCCCAATCCCATGGGAATATCGGAATAAAAAGTAGCCTATGTGTTATTCCAGACGTTCAATTATCAGCACCAAATTTCATCCAAAAAACATCCAAAGTAACAAAGACTCCTTCACACACACGTAGGGTCAAACGTCATAAATAAGCGATCACTTTTGTACTTTGTCACTTTAACGTCATGTATGTTAGAAAAGGCACACGAAATTATGTAACGACTGACAACGACAAGGTACAAAAGTGATCACATATTTATGACGTTAACTGTACATACTCACATACATTCGCATTAATATTAGTAGGTTAATATATAACCAAACTGTCCAGGTATTTCGGGGCAAAAAAGACACTCCGCGAGAAAATTTACTTCTATAACTTAAAATAATCTAATATATAAAAATCTCGTATCAAGGGGTTTGTTACCGAACTCCTCCGAAACGGCTCGACCGATTCTTATGAAACTTTTTTATCTGTATTCGGTAGGTCTGAGAATAGGTCGTAGGCTATTTTTTATACCCCCATTATCCTTCGCGGACGGAGTCGCGGGCGACAGCTAATATGGCATATAAACTCGTGCATAGTCGACCAAGAAATTCCTTTACCGCCCTAAAGTTTAATGTCAGTTGTAGGGCTTAAAACGTCAAAGTCTATTTTCACTTACAATGTGACAATCAGCCTTATTGTTTTTATTCTGGTGGGAACTATCATCAAAAATAATTTAGTTTTCAACGCTTATAATGTCGCATTTGAATTGTGTCTTCAAAATGGGCTAGTGAAATATAAAAATAGATTCGCAAATCCACTGTAAGCCTGACAAATAGAGGCTAGCCAAGACGGCCGAGGTTTGCGCGGTAACCAAAGACAAATGCGGTGAATCTGGTGATTTATATTGGGGACAGATTTAGTTTCTCACTTGTTTTGCATACTCTGAGGGGTAATGACCGCGTGGTCATGGTTGTAGTTAAGCTCCTTGAGACTCCTGTTTTCTTGGTAGGTTGAGGGGAGTGTGGTTGTTTGTTCCCTCGATAACAGGTTATTTCGGTTGTTTGCTTTAAAAGTTAAAATGATATTTCCTTTTTAATTAAAGTTTTTTTGCTGATTGTTCTTTTCGTTGACTCTATTTGCATTTTCATCTAAATCTTTTAATGTATAAAAATCTCGTGTCGCGGTGTTTGTTTTGTTATCGAACTCCTACGAAACACCACTGAGTAATCAAGCTTTACTTGACATGAATGTTCACACCACTTGATGATTAAACGAACTTACCTTAAGTGAAGTTCTATCATAATTATACGAAGCGCCTCGTCCGAAGAGATCAGTGTAGATAGTATTAGGTATAACACCTGTAGTAACACATAAGTGACACCACTCTTACCACTCTAGTTGAGAAATCTTTTTTTTTTTTTTTTTTTTTACGGGTACTTTCAGCCAGTATCACTTTATAATCTAGTAACGATCCGCGCTCGCGTCATTTAGTTTAGAGTTCAAATTTCAAACTGTGGTTGATATTACCGAAATTCTTAAAGAGGGAACTGGGCGGGCGGGACACTGATCTCTTCGGACGAGGCGCTTCGTATAATTATGATAGAACTTCACTTAAGGTAAGTTCGTTTAATCATCAATTATACTTGCGCCTCGTCCTCGAGATCAGTGTAGATAGTATTAGGTATAACACCTGTAGACTTTGAGAGCTGTTTTTCGGGAATATCAATAAACCAATCTGCAAGAATTCTGTATCTAAATACTTTTAATCAGAATCCAACATAAAATTACATTTTCTTAAAAATAACTGAATATAATTATTTAACTTATACGAGTATAATACCAATAACTATATCAGTCATCTCATCTGCCTATTAATCGGCTCTATTATTCTTGGGTGCTAATTAATAATAGCCCTAGCTAATGAACAATCATCATTTTCGACAATAACTCTGTTGTAGAACCTGGAAAATGTGTTGGAGCCTCCGCTCCAGCCAGCGGTCTTCCTAATGCGGTCGATGTTCACTCCCGCACAGCGCGCGCGCGAAGTGCTCGCGTGCCGCGTGCTGTGCGCAGTGAACACCGACACGTCCACGCAGCTCGCTCTTAGCGCACACTTGATCCAGCGACTGAGTGTCTGCGTGGATACAACATTATGTGGTTTCTTTGATCCAATAAATAGGATATCAGATTTACGAAGGTTTTTCGTTACGTTTATGTACGCCACTAAAGTTTTCGCGGGACAAATTTCAGGTTTATCTTCAAAAAACGGTAATGAAAGTATAGGTTGGACTGAACCAACACGTGATGTTTTTAATAATTCAGGAATTTTAATTAGAATTTTTTCTGTCAAAATCTCTACATTTTTAACATTGATTTTTGAAAATGTTTGAACCCTGTGTGCTGTAGTGAGGGCCAATAGTGTAATACACTTCTTTGCCAGATTCTCTAGAGAAAGATTATCATTTGGATACAGGGTACTTAAATAGTTTAATACACAATTTGGGTTCCAGGTACAATCATACTTTGGTAAAGGTGGTCGTAAGCGAAAAACTCCTTTAAAAAATCTAGTTATTCTATCATCTTTTGTTACACCACTTCCCATAATCAGGGATAGAGCGGATCTGTATGAATTCAGTGTTCCGTATTGCGCGCCGTCTTGGAAAAGCTGAGTGAAAAAACTTATAATATTTGGAACTGGCGCTTCAAATGTATCAATAGAATTTGTCTTACAAAACACCCACCATTTTTTAATAGCACAATCGTACTGTTTAAATGAATTCTCAGATAGTGAGGCGCCGGTGATATCTAACGCGGTTACCGGTATTCCTCTTCGCACAAACGACTCCCAGATAATACTCCGGCCACCAGGGTAAGTGTCGACCGGATTCTCCTGGTGCTGCAATGAGAAATAAGTACATCTTCTTCTGGTTTGAATGTAATTGTGTTTGACACGAGAATTGAATTGAATACGGGGAACCAAGCCTGTGTAGGCCACAAGGGTACAATCATGATTCCCCTTGCTTTCTCTGCAATAATTTTTCTTAAGGTTTTCAGAATTATCGAAAAAGGCGGGAAAGCGTAGAAGAAATAATTAGACCATCTTACAGTAAACGAATTTATGGCAAATGCGTCTGGGTCCCTGTGCCAGGATATATATTTTGTGCATTTTTTATTTATCCTGCTGGCAAATAGGTCTATTTGTGGTCTACCAAATTGATTTATTAGAGATTGGAATGCCCAGTTTTTTAATTCGAATTCTATGTCAGGGTGAAGACGACGTGATTCTGCATCTGCTATCACGTTTTCACTTGATTTGATATATGAAGCAAATACAAAAATACGGCGATTCTCACACCATTGCCAGATCTCTCTTGCGACTTGTGTTAGGTGGGGGTATTGTATGCCCCCCATGCGATTTATGTAAGAAATTGCCGTTGAGTTATCGACTCTTAGTATGACCTGGCAGTTATAAAGATCATTAGCGAAGATTTTTAGTGCTATAAAGGCAGCTAATAGTTCAAGATAGTTGATATGTTTCGCTATTTCACTCTGTGACCACTGGCCGCTCGCGGTCTCGTTTTTACAGGCCGCGCCCCAGCCAGTAGTTGAAGCGTCAGTAAATATTTCCCTACAAAAATCATCACTTCTAATAGGGTGAACTGAGCTTTCGATATTGTTTAACCACCATTGCAAATCAGGAAGTAGAGAATCTGGCAAAGACATGAACTTGTCATAGTCGTTAGTTCCGTTAAGGTTCAAAAATTTGCAGCGTTCTAGTTCCTTAGTATAGAGCCAGCCATATTCTATCGCAGGGCACGCGGACACTAGCAATCCAACTAACTGTGCAAATGCTCTTATTTTACAGCGTTGCATTGTCATGAATTTACTGACTAGGCATTTAATTCTTAATCTTTTCTCTAAGGGCAGGCTCACATGAAAACGCTTAGAGTCTAATATTAAACCTAGGAATTTACAGGTTGTGGATGGTTTCAACTCACTTTTTTCTTCATTTATGATAAAGCCTAACGCGATCAAAAATTTTTTAGTCATTTCAACGTTAATTAAGCATTGCTCGTAAGTGGGACCTATGAGGCACCAATCATCTAAATATAGAGTAGAGATGAAACCAGCAGCTCGCAGTATCCTAATAATAGGTTTCATTAGTTTCGTGAACGTAAACGGGGCAGTGCATAAGCCAAAAGGCAAGACGTTAAATTCATATAACACTCCATCAAACAAAAATCTGAGATATTTTCTCGAATCTTCGTGAATCTTTAATAGAAAATAAGCGTCTTTAAGATCTAAGGTGGCCATAAAGCATTCGTGGGTTATAAGTTTGGTAGCAGTTCTCAAATCCTCTAATTTAAAATGTTCTGTCTGAATGAAGTTGTTTAGATTTTTTAAATTTAATATAAAACGCATCTTGCCGTTTGGCTTAGGTACAAGAAATATGTTTGAGATGAATTGATTTGTACAAGGTTCACATTGTGAAACTGCCCCTATTCGAACTAAACTATCGATCGCTTCGTAAAATTGTGATTTTTCTGACTCGGTAAGAATAGGCGGTGTCGGCACTGAAACTTGATTAACCGTTTGCGAAAAGAGGATCTTATGGCCTCTTATCCAAGAAAGGATCGTGCGATCATTCGTAATGAGAGACCATTGATCGTAAAAATGAGCCAATCTGCCTGCGTACTTAACTGTATCTAACGGCGCCAGGAGCGCGTCGCTGGCGGCTGATAGTGCGACGACGCGTTCGAGTAGTTCTGTGGCGGCGGCGGGGGTGGCGGGGGGCGCAGGGTCCGCGGCGGCGGGGGAGGCGGGGCGCGCGGCGTCCGCGGCGGCTGCGCACGCGGCGCTGCGGGCGCGCGGCTGCGCGGCGGCCCCGGACCCCTGCGCGCGGGGGCGGGAGCCCGCTGGTTTAAAGGCTTCAGTGATGACTTCTTGGGACCTCTCTTCGGATTGGGTTGCAATTCCAACCCAGACTTCGATACCGCCTTTGCTGACGTTAAGGTCGCAGATAAATTCTCACTAAAAAGTAATTTATCAATTTTTGTATT
This sequence comes from Archips crataeganus, assembly GCA_947859365.1. Lineage (NCBI taxonomy): Eukaryota > Metazoa > Arthropoda > Insecta > Lepidoptera > Tortricidae > Archips > Archips crataeganus. Next base: position 10,813,014 of record OX402067.1, on the reverse strand, counting down.
CGATAAATGTTCTCTCATTTCCTTTTTCAAATCACGTGTGATGAGATTACGACGAACTACAGAATCGCAATGCTGAGCATCACAAAGCAGACGTCCCAAATCCATTAGTTTGGATAACATGTCATTATTATTTACCTTGCAATTTAAATGATACGTTAGCACCTCAGCTAAACAAGAAATAGCGCTTGCCATTTGAGTCTGTCTTGATTTGATGCCGTTATCTCGACTGACACTCGCTTCTAGCATCGCGGCTTTTATTTCAGGATTTAATCCCGGGGCACAAATATAAGGACAATTTTCTGGCGTCAGATATTTGGCTGTTAGTTCCTTACGCTTTTCTTTGGTGAGGCCTTCTGTAGCTATGTGCTCAAAGCGCCTTGCAATTTCAATGTGCACGTTAGGGGCGAATTTTATCTCTTTTGAGGGATCGTCACCTAGTATTTCTAGTACCTCATTTTCCAACTGGATCTCTGAATCTTGTTCCTCAACTGCAGCTGAAGACGTGCCCGCCTCGTTTTGCTGCAGGTTGTTTTGTTCAGAAACGTTAGCCGCAATGCTGGACTCGTTCTGGAGCATCTCGTGATTATTATCGCCTTCTATAACTTCCGTGTCAACCAGCAAGGACTCTTCAAAGTTTTGTGAGTCCTGCTGTAACCAGTCTTGTGGGCCGAGAGCGGCCATTACTGGAAAAGTAAAAGTGAAACATAATAATAAACACTGTATTCCAAAAGTACCTACTTATAAAAGTTTTTCGTACTGCAATCAGTATAATTTACATACATATTTGATTAATATGTAAATGTAAGATTCAAAACCTTTATGGTGGATAAAAAGTGTGTATCGTATCGGTGTCAGTGACAGTTCACACATACCTATACACTTCCAAACGTAAATACGTTTATGTACATAATATAATTAATTATTTACAAGGCCATAATGTTTTAAAGGTGTATAGAAAAAACTTCGTGCGGCGGGTCAGCCCCAATGTCAGCCCAGATTGCATGACAATTCAAAACGTGAATACGTTATATGTACAACTATAAATGCGTGCGGTGGGTCAGCCCCAAGGTCAGCCCATATTACACGATTTAAATTCAGAACGTGAATACGTTCTTGCATATTCGAAAATAATCGAATGTGTACAACACCAAATGTTGTTAACGTGCATATAAATGCGTGCGGTGGGTCAGCCCCGAGGTCAGCCCATGTAGCACGATTTAAATCAGAACGTGAATACGTTCTTGCACAATCGAAAATAATTGAATATGTACAACACACACAGCATGTTGTCAATGTGCATACAAAAGCCTGCGATTGCACGACTTAATTCAAACGTGAGTACGTTTTTGCACATTCAAAAAATAATTATATACAAGACATTAATTATTATGTTAAATATGTACCTACATAAGAGAGCGTGCGGCGGGTCAGCCCCAATGTTAGCTCAGATTACACGACTTAATTCTTTTTATACACACTTGCGCATAGAAAGAAATTCGTATTATTAACGAATGTGGGTAGGTGCATGCATACGGATTGCAAGTATCGGTTTTTTGTTTATAATACTGCTATCAATAACTTTTATTATTTCTGTTACATACCTGAATTTTCGGATCCATTACCCAATGAGCACAAACGTGATGGACACGTTAAATCATCTTCATCTTCATCTGATGATGAAAATATGGTACCTTTACGAATCACTTGTTTTTCTAATCTTTTAATTTTATTTAAAAGATGTTTATAGTTATATTCTTGCTTGCGTTTCGACATTATTTTAGCGTCTGAACACTTCTGTTACTTTAGTTAATAACGGGTATTGAGTGGTTGAGCACTAAAATGTGAATGACGCGAGCGCGGATCGTTACTAGATTATAAAGTGATACTGGCTGAAAGTACCCGTAAAAAAAAAAAAAAAAAAAGATTTCTCAACTAGAGTGGTAAGAGTGGTGTCACTTATGTGTTACTACAGGTGTTATACCTAATACTATCTACACTGATCTCGAGGACGAGGCGCAAGTATAATTGAAAAGTGACAAGTATTAGTAAATTTGTAGCTGGTGATAGTTACATGTTGCTTAGTAAACGGGACCGGCATAATCACTTACACTTGCAGTTCCACTAATACTAAGCACTTGTACAATATGTTTACACACATCTGCCAAGTGTACTCACAAGTACTAAGCATTAGTAAGCTCGTGTAAACCCACCCAGCATAACCGTTGAAGAGGTAGAGGAAGCGGAGATCGTCCTGGCCAGACTACCAGAATTCGCCATATATCGGATCAGAAAGTGGTCGAAAAATCGTTTGTAAAATATGAAATCACAAATTACTACATACGAACGGTGTAAGTTAAACAAAAGCTTGTACAAAGGGCATAAGTTACATATTAGTTATGAACACTACTACATGCAAAAAGTTTCTTAGGTTACACAAAGGTTAGACGAAACATATGTAAGGGTAAGTTTCCATAGTAGTGGATCGGACCGACAACGTACAGATATGTAATTAGTCCGAACATTAGTTAAAGTCAAAACCGCGCCCCGCTCCCCCTCTAATCATATTGGTACCAGTATTATGGATTTCGATTAGTTTTTAATTTAATTACTGTACAATTAATTTCAACTAACAGACACACACACACACACACACACACACACACACACACACACACACACACACACACACACACACACACACACACACACACACACACGCACACACGCACGCACGCACACACATACACACACACCCAATATTCGCCCTCACATAGACAACTTGTTGACTCACAATTAAGAATATAAATATAATTTTGTTTTTTATTTCTTTATGTTTTTCGCCTTAATAGGCTTTAAGAATTTATTTCAGTTATGTTGGTTTATGTCCGTTTTGTTTTATTTTATTCTTTTATTCTTTCTGTTCCTTATTGCAAATAGCCGCTAATGTAATCTATTATTTTGTAAACCGTAACATTTACCCCACGGGACAGGGACAGGCCATGCCTAGTGTGGGGTTCAGTAAAAATGTAACTGTGTTTTATTGTTATTTTTTGGAAATAAATTATTTGTATTTGTATTTGTATTTGTAGTTTTATTTTTCAGGGACTACTACTTCACGAGCGCGCAATGGGTGTCACTGACGGAGGTGTGCGTCGTCTGGCTCACTCGCACACAGAATCTCTCCGTCGTATCCGTCTGTAAGAGCCCAATGTGGTATTGCCAAGAGGTAAGTTTCTGTTCACAAATAACCATACTTGTACTTTACGATTTGAAGTTACGTCGAATTACGCCATTCAATGCATTTCATGTGTGTGTATCTCGTGTTGTATAACACACGAACGCATTCTCGATTTCTCGATACAATAGGACGCTTGATCTCGATACACTAAATTGAAATAAATGTTGACCCACTCTTATGTGCACTATGAATTTGCATGATTATTGATTATTTATTTTTTATTCAACGACGTGAGAAGCCAAGAAGGTACTGGATAAGCGTGTATGCTACTTTATTTTACATATATTTTACTGTGCTGACTTATGTTTCCCTGGTAGGTGTACAGGATAATATCTGGCGTCGATAGCTGGGTGGAGTCAGCACCAGCGCCTCTATGGTCAGCAGGGGGCGGGGCCTTGGTGACCCTGGCTCCAATCAGAGACGGTCCCGCTGGTCTCTTCAGACACATCGTGAGGGCGGAACACAACGCCCACGGCCCGAGGGCGCTGCCGTTGACCCACGGCAGCTTCGACGTGGTCAAACTACTTGCGTGGGACCATGCGAATCAACACATGTGAGTTTATAGTTGCCTGGTACAGCTAGTCCAGTGAAAAGCAAAGGAAAGAAGAAGGAGTGGTAGCGTATGTATGTATGTATGTATGAAATATATTTATTCATAAAAAGTTACACTTTCATTTAAACCATGCCCCGCAAAACTGCTTACGCAGTTTGACTGCAGGTAGCTCGCTTTATATAAACATAGCTTATAAATAAATAATAATAGCGTGGTAGAAGCCGTTCACGATCGCGTTTCCCATCTCTTTCTACCCTCATCCTATACCGTATAACAGAAAGAGTGAAAATGGTTGTCATGCCGAGTGCATTAGACAATAAGGCCGCTGGTGGCTTTGATAACCTGACTCCGATTATAGATGATCCAGCTGGTCTTTTTAGACACATCGTCAGGGTGATACACAATAGCCACAGTCCTTCCTAACTATCACTGACACATGGGGCACAGTCCGATTGCTTGGCATTGGCACGGTAGTGCTGGAAATGGATACCTGAATTTATGATTGCCTGGTACTGGTAGTTTAATGAAATCTAAAATTTTGGAAAGTAATTACTTGTTAGGGTCGGGCTTTGGCTCTGGTCTTTTGAGATCATAATTATCAGGACAGAACACAGTGTCCATGCCACTAATAAAGCTTTGATGCAGTCAAGCTGCTCGCGTGGGATATGATTATGGAATCAGCACATAATTAATGACCGCTTGGTAGTGCTGGTCTGGTGAGACGTTAAAAACTTGGATAGACAACATGCTTTTGTCTGAATTGTGTAAGATCTCCCTATAACATGATATTAATATTATGATAGTAAAAACCCACTCATGGTCTTGGTCGAATTCTATCTTGCACCTCTGAGTTTTTGTCGTTAGCTTTTCCGTGTAAAAAAGCATCGTGAAGCAGTACAATGGTGTATGTGATATTCCCAATCCATACTTGACCCGCTAGGAAACTACAGTCCAAGACGTCTCGTTCTGAGGAGTGGGGTATACAGATACATGCGAGGATAATAACGACGAATGACGATTATACCTTGACAAGCTCGTGCGCGGCTCTCCGCGGAACCCTGTCGCAGTCAGCATTTGCCACACTTATTAAAAACAATCTTGTTAAGGATAGCAGAGGCTCCCTGCGACAGGGTTCCGCCGAGCGCCGCGCACGAGCTTGTCAAGGTATAGATGCTTAATCCTAAATGTCACTTACATTCACTAACCGCATTAAAACATTTAATTAAAACAGTTAATCAACGAATGGCATTAGTTCCGAGTCAGTTTGGCTTGCTGTCGTAAAACTTGCCAAATCCATTCAGAATCAGCTTTATTTGGAACGTAAATCAAGTTGGGACCTTTCCCCTTCTGTCAACACGACTAGTTATTAATTGTACAATCAATAATTTGGTACATTAGCTTGCCCTTTTGACCGGTGGCGTTGCTAGGTGTGGGCGAAGCTGCCCCACGCCCACGGCCTCACTGTCTGAGGGGTCTCGCGCCTCGAATGGCCTCTTTGCTCAGTAAAAATCCGACGTTTGCCATGGTGTGGCATAAGGCCTTGGAAAATATATCTTGCCCACACAAAATTTAAGTCCTGCGCCTCCACAGGTCTTTATCGATCCAATTACTATCGTAACTATGAAATTACACGAAGTGTTTGCTTTAGAGAACCAATAAAATTAGCATTGGAATAGTATATTTCGATGCTAGTGCGGAGAGTGTGATTACTTCACGAGTCCCGAGATATCTTGCCACGAGCCGAAGGCGAGTGACAAAACTCGGAACGAGTGAAGAATGACATTTCTGCGCGTGTATCGAACGACTTTTTTTAGTACCGTTGCGAAAAAAATACAACAGAATAATTTGAGACTTAATAATAATAATAATACAAAACATTTTTATCACCAACAACATCCATCCATCCATCCATCCATCCATCCATCCATCCATCCATCCATCCGTGCATTCGTCCGTCCGTCCGTCCGTCCGTCCGTCCGTCCATCCATCAACATCCATCAACATCCATCAACATCCATCAAGTTAAACTCGAGTCATCAAGTCATACATCGAGTTAAACTCGTTTTAAGACGTGAGTGATCCGTTTATTTTCACTATGAGTGAGTCTCACGGTAGTTTCATGTTTAAAACATCCATCAACATCCATCAACATCCATCAACATCCGTCAACATCCGTCAACATCCATCAACATCCATCAACATCCATCAACATTAATCAACATCCATCAACATCCATCAACATCCATCAACATCCATCAACATCCGTCAACATCCATCAACATCCGTCAACATCCGTCAACATCCGTCAAAATCCATCAACATCCATCAACATCCATCAACATCAATCAACATCCATCAACATCCATCAACATCCATCAACATCCATCAACAGCCGTCAACATCCGTCAACACCCGTCAACATCCGTCAACATCCGTCAACATTCATCAACATCCATCAACATCCATCAACATCCACATCCATCCGTCCGTCCATCCATCCATCCATCCATCCATCCATCAGACTTCAATGAATTGGAACAAGTACAAATTTAAAAAACTAGAAAGTAAATCGCACTAGTTCACAAAAACGAACTTTGCGCACGCAATACAGCCAAAAAAGGGCACTTTTTGAGCAACTGTATTGAAATAGTACATTACTGCAGCGGCCGCGAAATAGGGGATTGCCGGCCGAGTAGTTATAGATGGCCGAGTGTCAACGAGGCCATCTAGAGATACGAGGCCGGCAATCCCTGTTCGTGGCCAAGGCTTGTATAAAGTTTTTCTCAAACATGCATCATCATCATCACCACCATCATCACCGCCATCATCATCACCATCACCATCACCATCACCAACAACATCATCAACATCCATCAACATCCATCAACATCCATCAACCAACATCAGCCAACATCCATCAACATCCATCAACATCCATCAACATCCATCAACATCCATCAACATCCATCAACATCCATCAACATCCATCAACCAACATCAACCAACATCCATCAACATCCATCAACATCCATCAACATCCATCAACATCCATCAACATCCATCAACCAACATCCATCAACATCCATCAACATCCATCAACATCCATCAACATCCATCAACCAACATCAACCAACATCCATCAACATGCATCAACATCCATCAACATCCATCAACCAACATCAACCAACATCCATCAACATCCATCAACATCCATCAACATCCATCAACATCCATCAACCAACATCAACCAACATCCATCAAGATCCATCAACATCCATCAACATCCATCAACATCCATCAACATCCATCAACATCCATCAACATCCATCAACATCCATCAACCAACATCCATCCACATCCATCAACATCCATCAATATCCATCAACATCCATCAACATCCATCAACATCCATCAACCAACATCAACCAACATCCATCAACATCCATCAACATCCATCAACATCCATCAACATCCATCAACATCCATCAACATCTATCAACCACCATCCATCAACATCCATCAACATCCATCAACATCCATCAACATCCATCAACCAACATCAACCAACATCCATCAACATCCATCAACATCCATCAACATCCATCAACATCCATCAACATCCATCAACATACATCAACATCCATCAACATCCATCAACATCCAACAACATCCATCAACATCCATCAACATCCATCCATCCATCCATCCATCAACATCCATCAACATCCATCAACATCCATCAACATCCATCAACCAACATCCATCAACATCCATCAACATCCATCAATATCCATCAACATCCATCAACCAACATCCATCAACATCCATCAACATCCATCAACATCCATCAACATCTATCAACATCCATCAACATCCATCAACATCCATCAACATCCATCAACATCCATCAACATCCATCAACATCCATCCATCCATCCATCCATCAATATCCATCCATCCGTCCGTCCGTCCGTCCGTCCGTCCTTCCGACCGTCCGTCCATCCGTCCGTCCATCCATCCATCCATCCATCCATCCATCCATCCATCCATCCATCCATCCATCCATCCATCCATCCATCCATCCATCCATCCATCCATCCATCCATCCATCCACGTCGACCACGTCGACCACGTCGACCTATTAAACGTCATGGTGCTGTGTCATATAAAACAATAGACGATCACTTTGCTGGCCAAGGCCAGCAATGTTGTATGAAATTCCATTATTGACCTCTCGTCTAGGCGCACCTGCAACGTGACAGTTCGTGGCGTATTATAAGGAACATAACGTCAATATTTCATAGCATGTTTGAGAATAGTTATTTATGATACAAGTGCGGAAAGTAGGCTATTCCCAACGAATGGCGGAGATCTAAACAAACGAGCGAAGCGAGTTTGGTTTAGCCGACATGAGTTGGGAATTTCCTACTTTCGACACGTATATCATACAACATTTTACAATGCATTAAGCGAGGAAAAAAATTGGGGCTAAGAGCGCGCGCAGACAGAGAGCGGTCTGGAGTACCGAGTTCCGCGTTCAGAGTTTTGTGTTTTCATCGCTCGAGAGTTCCAGTCGCCTGCTGTGTGCGTTGTCGTAAGAGACTCAGTACATTCGAAAGAACGCAGAACTGAGTACGCTTAGTATAGGTTTTACTTCACCAAAATACTTCTCGATCGCGTTTACGTAAAAAATTCAATTACTAGGGAAACATGGGCAGCGTCTCCGCGGGCGCGCTTTCATGTTTCCATAGAATTGAAATTTTTACGTAAACGCGATCGAGAAGTATTGAAGTGAAGGAAAACTTATACTAAGCGTACTGAACTCGGAACTCCAGACCGCTCTCTGTCTGCGCGCGCTTATGAACATTTTCGGAAAAAGATGTTGCGTTCTTATTTACCTTTCATTGAGGGAAAGTCTCGTAGATGTTTACATATTTCAGCATCGGTTTAGTCAGCAGGAGGCTATCACATTTAATTTTGTGCTTGGTCTAGGACGTCAGGCGGCGTTAAGTCCTATGTAAATTCATCACTTGAACTCTCCATTTTAATTTACAAAACTTAAATTAATTCTCCGGACTGAATTCATGAACATTACTGTTGCGGGTTTTCATGACAGGCGCGAACGGAACGAACCATGATTGGTTCGTGTTACGCCATGCGCGCGCACTGAAAACTCATTGGTTGACAGGCGCGAACGGGTAACCGTGATTGGTTCGTGTTACGCCATGCGCGTACACTGAAAGCTCATTGGTTGACAGGCGCGAACGGGTAAACATGGTTGGTTCGTGTTACGCCATGCGCGCGCACTGAAAGCGCAGATGTCGTACGGTCCGAAATGGATTCAAGGAATTATTTTAGTACTAAATTTTTTATTTCAAAACTTTTGACGAAATTAAAATTTGTGTGTTTTAATATTAAAACAATCTGTTTTATTATTTTATCAGTAAATATTCATTTGGTTGCATCAAACATTTTCTTATTTGTGCAAAGCTGAATTATGAAGACACAACTCTCTAGTCTTATTTTTTAAACACTAGTTTGGACACAACTTTTTGAGAATTGGGAATTTAAAAAGTTACTTTTCCGCACGCGTGTGGAAAGTAAAATCCATACAATTTTTTTTCACACTTGCGAAAGTGTGCTGGGATGACTAACTTTCTATAGATATGTTGGCTCGCGTCAAGAGGCGCTTTCCGAGCATATGCATTGTAAAAATACTTTTCACGACACTGCTCGAAAATGTGGCCATAGATAACCTAAATCCAGTACTCAAAACTGCCTATATATGTACATTTAACAGCTGACTCATTTATGGCGCACAAACACGACAACAAAGTTACACTAATCGAAAACAGGACGTATCAGTATATGTATTTCATTATACGATACGACTTTTTGAAAGATAATTTCTGAATTTCATTCCTGGCGTGCTGAAACGACATTATTGGACCAATCAACAGTAATCGTCTGCTGCATGCGATGGATGGATGGATGAATAGATGGACGGACGGACGGACGGACGGACGGACGGACGGACGGACGGACGGACAGACGGACTGGATGGACGGATGGACGGGATGGACGGGATGGACGGGATGGACGGGATGGACAGAATGGACGGATGGACAGATGGACGGGATGGTCAGGATGGACGGATGGACGGATGGTCGGAATGGACGGGATGGACGGAATGGACGGATGGACGGGATGGATGGACGGATGGACGGATGGACGGATGGACGGGATGGACGGGATGGACGGGTTGGACGGGATAGACGGGTTGGACGGGATGGACGGGATGGACGGGATGGACGGGATGGATGGGTTGGACGGGATGGACAGGATGGACGGGATGGACGGGACGGATGGACGGGATGGACGGAATGGACGGGATGGCCGGAATGGACGGGATGGACGGGATGGACGGTTTGGACGGGATGGACAGAATGGACGGATGGGCAGATGGACGGGATGGACAGGATGGACGGATGGACGGATGGACGGGATGGACGGGATGGACGGAATGGACGGATGGACGGGATGGATGGACGGAATGGACGGGATGGACGGGATGGACAGAATGGACGGATGGGCAGATGGACGGGATGGACAGGATGGACGGGATGGACGGGATGGACGGGACGGATGGACGGATGGACGGGATGGACAGGATGGACGGGATGGATGGATGGACGGGATAACGGGATAGATGGACGGATGGACGGATGGTCGAATGGACGGGATGGACGGGATGGACAGGATGGACGGGATGGACGGGATGGATGGATGGATGATTATGATGATGATGATGATAATGATTTCCTCGCATTAGTCGTGAAAAGCACAATGTTTAGTCTCGGCCAAAAGTGCAATAGATGGACTCGTACTTTCGAGGGCCTCCGCTACGCGTCGGCCCTCAAACAAACTCGTCCATCTATTGCTTACTTTCCAGCCTCTACAACAATGTACTATTTCGAAAACCAAGGGCCTTCTTGTCTGACACGATCGTTTTCACAATCACAATCGTTTTCATCACACGATATTGGATGAGCTGAAATTTAATGGTCACTAAAAATCAAAAAGGCCGCTAATAAAAAGTACATCTGAAATTATAAGTGTATCAGCAATTTTAGTATTCAAAAACCTATTAAATTACTAGCCTTTCCTCGCGGCTTTGTTTGCTAAACCATTATTCCGGTCCGTGGACGCCACTCGAGAACCTTTTTGCCCCATCGGCCATCAGTTCTACGAGCGACGTCCACTGCCCACTGCCAACTTGAGTTTGGCGATTCTTCGAGCTATCTCGGTGACTTTAGTTACTTCTTGCGCGGATTACATCATTTCTAATGCGATCCCGCAGAGAAACTCCGAGCATAGCCCTCTTCATTGCCCTCTGAGTGAAACAATGTGTAAATGGGCGGAAAACCTTTATTTTTTCCTTAAATAAACGTAACTGTTATTTCTTCTCCATAGATACTACTTGGGTATACCGGAAGGTAAACCAGGACAGCAGCACTTGTACATGGTGTCGTCAGAAGCGCCGCGTCCCGGCTCGCCGCAAAAACTGCCTTACTGTGTCACGTGCAACACACAGGTAAGCATTCTACGTGTTTATGATGCCCTGGTAATTTTGTAGGTACTTTTGCTGTACTCAAAGACACACAAATATTTAATTGTCGATTTTACCTTTCATTAACTTGCTCAATAACTTCAATAACTCGAAAGCGAGACGGCACCAAAAATTCTGAATTATGGTTTTTGTAAAGGTACTAGGCAATTCGTTTTATAAAATAAGACTTCATAAAGTACATTGGGCATATATTATTAAAATTTATTTGTACTTTATAAAATACTTTTGAACTTACGAAGTTAAAACTGGTCCAATGGACATTCAGGATGCAGTCCAATTAAAATGTCCTCTTTAACGTCAGTTAATATTATTAAAATAGAATAGAATAGATTTTAAAATGTAATTAATTGTATGCTTTAGAAATAGCTTGCTTTTTTAAATAGGTACCTACTTGATACTAGAACTACTTTAGATAGATAAGAAATAACAGACTAAAAAAATAAGCTTCAACAGAAAAATAAGCTTCAGAATAATAGAAAATAAGTTTCTATTATTCTGTGCTAATTGATAAAGAAATGGAACTTGAAAAAGGTCTCTAAAATAACCTAACATTTTATTTAACGTTAAATCTTTTTTATCAGCACATTCGCTTCGCCTTTTCAGTACCTAACTCTTTTAATGGAAGTTAATTTGATTTACTCTATATTTATAGAAAGGTTACGCCCTCGCCAACTAGGTATTTCCCTTTGCGGCATTTTACGAAAAAATATAACCAGCATTTAAACCTCTGAGGACAAATACTGGGTATTTGAAAAAACTTCTATATTATTCGAAAGGTTAAAGTTAGGATGGTATAATTGCGATATGTTTACTTACACAGGGGCAAATCAACTGTAACATTCTTAGTCCGTCAGGTATATACGTAGTAGGTACAGTACAAATTTTTTAAGGTGTCCTGATCTCGTTAAGAGCCCACCTTTCGAACTAAGCCATTGTATTCTATTATGTCCTCAAGTGAAATGAACGTAAATATAAGATAAAATGAAACTTTGTTTGATTGTTTGTTTTGGTTATTTTGGCTGCATGTCTACGACGCATTTAATGTTGAAAAATTTTATCTGCAAACAAAGTTTCACTTTTACTGTAAATAATAAAGTCGTTATTTCAATGATGCACTTGAGGACATAATAGAATACAATGGCTTTGTTCGAAATGTGGGCTGCTAACGAGATCGGGACACCTCAAAAAATTCGTACTATAATAGAGCCGACCAGAGGTCATATGGTCTAACTCTAACGCACTTCCCCTCGTAATCACGCATTCATTATCTCTTTCTGTTACCAACTTATATCGTTTGACAGAAAGAAATAGTAAATGCGATAGCAAGCGCCCACGCATTAGACAATAATTAATTTCCTTATTGCTTGAAATATAAACCATTATTTTTAGGGATACCTACCCAAAGAGTGTCAAAGAAGGAAGAAGCAAGAATTTTATAGCTAAGTACTTGAAATAGGTATTTACAGTCATGAAATCAACAGATGACAAGAGAAACAGATGTACAAAATGAGCTTATCCCTTAAAGGAATGTTTTCCAGTTAGCCTTTAAACACTTGACAGGAAAGGACTTGAGTGTACAGACATAATAAAATTATTATGTTGTATCTACGTTACCCAGGCGTCAATAGTTATTTGTGCAACAAGAGAGCAAAGTTGGTTTTTACTGCGAGTGTTGATTTTGAATCACGAGTTAGCGAAGGATTCTATAATTGAATCACGAGCGTTTAGCGAGTGATTCTAAGTTAGAATCCTGAGTGCGCGAGTGATTCAAATACACGAGATGCAAAAAAACTTTGGTCTCGTGTGACACATACAACTTTTCACCTCAGCAGCAAGAACATAATAAATTATTAAAGGTATATGAACGTCGTCTTTTTGTCTTTTTTGTGTTTTTCAACATTGAGTAAATACTCCATATTATATATATAACAATAGGTACAGTCTCCGAAAAAGTGTTTCATCATAAGCTTTTAAATATTTTTCGCGAGACTTTTCAAGTAAGAAACTTAACTCTGCATTATGTATTACTGCATTAATTCGTCTGCTGTTCAATTGTTGACTTCGTCACTGGACTCACTCAATTCACTCATATCATATTCAAAAATTTATTAAATAAGTACTTATTACTATTCTAATAATTTCCAAATTGCCTCTGATCATGTGCCAAACTCTTAGATATCGTACTCTGTAGCTAGAGAAACAGAAGAAAATAATTAAAATTTAATCCCGCTATTTTTTTAAAGATGCGTTCCGATACTACACCCGCTGCGTTCCGATACTGCATCCGCTGTGTTTATCACGATGTTCAAGATTGTTAAAATTATTAATAATTATAAAGATACATGTTAAACTTTGTATTTTTCAACAACATTTTTACTATTTGATTACCTATATAAAAATATAATCCATTTATTAAAAAAGTACAATATTTTAATTTAAAACCTTAACAGACGAATTACAATTTTAAGGTTAAGAACTTATTATGAGTATCCGAACGTTCAATCGTTCGTTTATTTTTTAGGTCTACTAGGTATAGAATTTGAAATCGAAATTCGAATCGATTTGATCTTATCTCTCGTTCTTTTCGTATCGAAATGAAAGTGACAGATCAAACTGAAGTTCAAATCTTTCGAATTCAGTAAGCAGACCCATCATTATCCTTGACTTTTAAAAAAAATAATTAAAAAGCTACTTTGTCTCACGCAGTGAGCAAAATCGGATTTTGCTCACTGTTTTTTAGTAGCAAAACCTGCCTGTTTGAGGTGCTGAGGTGAAAAAATATTTATACAACTCTCTGTCACTAACCATAAGATCCCGTGATCCCGTAAGTCACTCACATAGCACTAAAAAAGCCGTGGTGGCCTAGCGGTTTGACCTACGGCCTCTCAAGGAGAGGGTCGTGGGTTCAAATCCCGGCTCGCACCTCTGAGTTTTTCGGAATTTATGTGCAAAATTACATTTGAAATTTACCATGAGCTTTACGGTAAAGGAAAACATGGTGAGGAAATCTGCATACACCTGCGAAGAAATTCAATGGTGTGTGTGAAATTCCCAATACGCACTGGGCCCGCGTAGGAACTACAGCCCGAGGCCTCTCATTATGATTGGAGGCCTGTGCCCTGCAGTGGGACACATACTAGGGGCGTTCAATAAAAAGTGAGAATGAGTATGTTATAAACAACTTTTACTAAATGTCATTTTATTTTTCGACATAGTCACCTTTTAGCATAATACACTTAGTATATCTTTTTTCTTCTAAACTTAAAATTCCATTTTTAAGAAAGGTCTCATCTTAAGTACTTAAAAAATCTTAAAACTGCAGCGACTACCGCGTCGTCGTCTTCAAATTTCTGGCCTCTCAGGTATTGTTTCAATCTCGGAAATAGATAGAAATCACTGGGAGCGAGATCTGGTGAATACGGAGGATGCTTAACACATTCAGTGCCGGGAACTCCCTAGGGGAGTTCTCCGTTCGTAGGCAGTTTTCGCTACAAAGCGGAAAAACGCTGCTACGGGCTACGAGCGTAGCGCGTAGCAATACGTGGCAGCAAATGTGTTAAGGATATCGAACCCAGCATCACGAATTGCAGCCATTGCAACGGCGGACTTGTGTGCCGGGGCATTGTCCTGGTGGAACAGCACAACTTTCGAGAGTTTACCTCGCCGTTTTTCGCGGATCTCATTGCGCAATGTTGCTATTTGTTTGGCGTATTAAGTGCCCGTAATAGTGGCTCCATGCTCGAGATACTCAATCATTAATACCCCTTTACCATCCCAAAAAACAGAGCCCATGACCTTACCGTCAGATGGGCTCACTTTGAATTTCTTCGGAATTGGAGATGATGGCCTTTTCCATGTCATAGACTGCAGTTTCGTTTCTGGGTCGTAATGATGGAGCCATGTTTCGTCCATTGTTATAAATCACGCCAAAAAAAGTTCCCGGTCTTGCTGCATCAGGTTCAAAGCTTCTTGACAAATCTCCAGTCTAGTTTGTTTTTGCGTGTCAGTAAGCATTCTTGGTACCCAACGCGCAGATACCTTTTTCATACCCAAGCGTTCATGTAAAATATTATGCACGCTCCCCGTTGAAATCTTTACATTTTCAGCAATAAAACGAACTGTGACACGACGATCCGCCAAAACTGAGTTTTCGACTTTTTTCACAATTTCTTCAGTTACTGCTGTAGTAGGGCGTCCGGAGCGGGGGTCGTCCATTGTCAATGTTCTTCCACGTCTAAATTCGGCGCACCAACGTGCGACTGTCAAATACGGAGGAGCATTAGACCCTAAAGTGTCCCGCAAATCCAAATTGACTTGGTCCGTAGAAAAATTTTTCAAATACAAGTATTTGATAACGGCGCGCAGTTCAACTTTCTCCATTTTCGCTAACGTACTCAATAGCATTGCAAAGAAATTACCGTAAATTTTTTTAAACAAAAGACAGTTAGTTTTTTTTTTCATAGCAATCAGCTAGATAGATTAGCTTTACCGGCCAGTATTTAATTTCGTAATATTAAAAGAGTTTGCATCTCATTCTCACTTTATATTGAACGCCCCTCGTATAGGCTGGGATGATGATGATGATGAACTATTATTCAGATCAGTCAGTCGCGTCTTGAAATTATTGTTTTATATTGTCATCTCATCATCCTATTGATTGTCAAAACTGGTAAAGCATTTTCTTAGCTCCCTTAACACAGTTTTTGCTCGTTGTTCAGTTTCATACTCTAAATTCAAGATCCGAGTTTAAACAGGCCAGTCAACATGCCTCAACAAACAATGTCTGTTTGTGCTTATTGCGTTAATTCATGTTTGTTGCTTATGCGGGCTTTGCATCCTACAATCAAAATTCATGAGCCGGGGCGGAAGTCGCTCGTATTGTGTTGACGTAGAATCAGGGCGGTAAACAGTGGATTACGCGCTTGATTTGAGAACGCTTAAGTGTGAGTTACTATATAAACCACAAACATCAGTTACTATAACAAAGAACATCCACAATAGTGAAACATAGCTAAGGAAGAGAGCTGCCTATGGACTTCTCAATTCAAATGCTATACATACAACAGATTGGCTCATGGTTTACAGACCGATTGAAGACACATTAAAGAAAAAAAAAACGATAGCGAATGTGAAACCAGTATGTATTGCCAGTGATGACTTATAGCACTGAGACATGGCCGCTAACGAAGGGCCTCATAAGAATGCTTGAGGTCTCTCAGAGGGCGATGGAGAGAGCTATGCTCGGAGTTTCTCTAAGGGATCACATTAGAAATGATGAAATCCGCGCAAGAACTAAAGTCACTGACATAGCTCGAAGAATCGCCAGACTCATGTGGCAGTAGGCAGGGCACATCGCTCGTAGAACTGATGAACGAGCAATTTTCGTATATTTATTTACTTATTTCGGGAATCTCGGAAACTGCTACGGTTTTACAATCGTAAGAATTTCTCGTTTAAAGACTATTGATTTACTATCTGTGACCATGCCTCCTCTACAATGACGAGATTTGTAATCTGTTTACGCAGGCTGGTGGTATTTTAGTTAAGAAACACAAATTATTTGTTACACAGCCTTCGCCATCGATCAACTTGGAGTACTACGGCAACCTGGCGTCGTCTGGAGACAGCTGGGATGGAGAATGGGATGAGGAGCTGCCGGCCACCTCACCCTCGCCCAACGCAAGAAAGAAGAAGAAGAAAAGGCCAGGTATGACAGCTGGGATGACGATGTACTCGTTTATTACGCTTAAAGTATTCAATCGGTCAATCAATATTCAATACTCAATTAAGTACTCAATTAAGTTCTAAACTATGGAAATAGTTTGACACCCTGGGTATTGTATAATAATAATAATAATAATAATAAAAGCCTTTATTCGCTGACCTTTTTAACTTACATGCTATTCTTATAAAACAGTAAATAGTATTATTAAATCTACTTTACATAGGAACAAAAACTAAAATAAAATAAAATTTATTAGCAACCACATTGGTCAGGTTGTCTGTCGACATAGGCCTCCCCCAATTGTTTCCATGTCTCTCTATCCTTGGCAAACCTTCTCCATCCTTTTGGTAACTCGTCCTCCCATCTTTTAATTTGACCTCCTCGTTGTCTTCTCCCGTTCCTCGGATACCACTCAATTACATCCTTAGTCCATTTTTCTTTGTTAGTCCTCATTATATGTCCAGTCCATTTCCATTTAAGTTTTCTTATTTTTTGTAACACGTCATTGACCTTTGTACTTTTCCTTATTTTTGAAGTTGTCCATCGATCCCGTAGTCTTATGTTAAGCATGCTTCTTTCCATGCTGCGTTGACAAACTGCTAGTTTTTGGTTATTTTTGCTCGTAGCAGGCCAAGTTTGACAACCATAAGTAAGACATGGTAGAATACATGTGTTATATAATTTGCTTTTCATTGCCATGGGAATTCTTTCATTTTTAACTATTTCTTTTAGAGACCAGTACCTTTTCCAAGTGTTGCAAATTCTTCTATCTATTTCTTTAGAATACTGGTCTTTTATTGAAATAAGTTGTCCTAAATATACATATTCATCTACATATTCTATAATTTCTTGTCCTATTACTACATTTTCTTTTACGGCATTCGTCATTACTTTAGTCTTCATTGGGTTCATTGATAAACCTGCTTTCCTGCTTTCAACATCTAATTGTTGTAACATAGTTTGTAGTATGCTTGGTTTCTCAGCAAAAATTACTATGTCGTCGGCAAATCTTAAATGATTTAGGTTCAATCCGTTAATATTGATTCCAAAATGTCCCCAGTCTAAGTTTCTGAATATATTTTCTAACACTGCTGTGAATAGTTTTGGGGAAAGTGGATCGCCTTGCCTGACGCCTTTTTGAACTCTAAATTCTTCGCCTTGTTGTTCAAGTTGGACTGCTGCTGTGTTGTTTTTGTAAATTTCTTTTATAACTCTTATGTATTTTCCTTCTACTCTTCTATAGTTCTCTTGTATAGTTCCCACGGGATAGCGATAAAAAAAATCTTCACAGATAAATTCGCGAACGACTGAAAATGAAAGATACTAGTATACAGCAAAGATAGAGTAGGTAAAATCCGATCGCTTGCATAACTCTACTTAGCGTCCAAAGTCCGAAATCGGCTCAATAGGAGCACCATTTGGCATGTTAAGAAAACTTTCCCCTTGCTGAGCTGAGCTGCCCGTCAAGTTCCCAATCCGCACTGGGCCCGCGTGGGAACTACGGCCCAAGCCCTCTCATTCTAAGAAAAGGCCTGTGCCCTGCAGTAGGACGTATATAGGCTGGGATGGTGGTGGATGGTGGAGCTGCCCGTCTGGCAGCTCACCCTTTGTCCGGTAAGCTGTAAAAGCCGTCGAGAATAACCGTCCGAAAAAAAAATAAGAGTTAAAAAAATGCTAGTTACCTCTCATAAGAGTTATTCTCTGGTGTCGGCGGCGATCCAAAATGTTAATTTGCTGAGCGCTACGTTATTTTAGGGGCAGGATTAAACGCCGGTGCTTTTGTTTCAGTGCCCGTGGTTCTCCATTAGCTATATTTTTAAGCCTTCAATGCAAAGAGGAATGTTATGTGTCCTAGGAATTAAGCGTGAATTAATTAGCGTGCGACCGTGCAGAGTGCCCACTAAGCTGGTGTTATGTATCTTTATCTCACCTACTCAAAAAAATAAAACACGTACGAAATCATACGAAATGCGGTTCGTAATTTTTTTGGCTTGTATTCATGGGTCGTCTCTAGCCGGGATAAAAATGTAACAAATCGGTGTCTGTACATTGAAGATATTTGAGAAAAACTGTCACTAGGGCTATTTATTAGCGCAATAGAACCCAAAACAATGATTTTTAGAATTATTGTCTGTTTGTCTGTTTGTCTGTTTATCTGTTTGTCTGTGCGTTTGTGCGCGCTAATCTCAGAAACGGCTTAACCTAGAAGGATGCGGTTTTCACTGATATGTTGGTATTTTCTTGGATTAACATTTAGTGTTTGTTTCATTTGAATCGGTTCACAAATAAGAAAGATACGTCTATTTTAAGAATTTATCGAACAGGTTTTTTGTTTGAACGCGCTAATCTCAGGAACTACTGCTCCAATTTGAAAAATTCTTTCAGTGTTAGATAGCACATTTATCGAGGAAGGCTATAGGCTATATATTTATCACGCTTACACCAATAGGAGCGGAGCGGAGCGGAAGAATGTTTCAAAATCGGGGGTTTTTGAAGTAAAACTTCTATAGTCACGCTTGACTTGTGATGAATGTGAACGCGGGTGTGCGGGGGGTTCGCTGGGGGGGGTGGGGTTGGGAGGGGAGTGCGGGGGGGGGTGTTGGGGTGTTGCGGGGGCGGGTAATTTTTATATATCGAGGAACTAAGGAGAGCCATAATTGATGAAAAAGCAAATTGGATAATAAGCTGTCCAAATTACTAATTCCACGCAGACGGAGTCGCGGGCAACAGCTAGTGCAGTTATAAAATACTTTACTTAAATTAACATGTGTCGTGTAACTTTAAGTACTAAGAGCTCCAATTAATTTATGGAAACGTATAAATATGATTGTGTAGGGCTATGTTGAGATGTTACTCCCAATGATAAATTATATTTTAGTTTGACTTCATTTATTGCGTTTCACACTTATTAAATAGTAGCGGGCGAGAGACTACTGACGCTCCGGACTGCCTAGTAGGCACGTGACAACCATATCGCAAGCTAAGCAAGCCAGTATCGCTACATAATGCGTTCCTTACGACAAAACTGCACAGTATTTTAACGACCGCCTTAGCCTAGTTGGTAGTGACCCTGCCTACGAAGCAAGAGGTCCTGGGTTCAAATCCCGGTAAGGGCATTTATTTGTGTGATGAGCACGAATATTTGTTCCTGAGTTATGGATGTTTTCTATGTATTTAAGTATTTATTTGTCTATATAAGTATGTTTATCGTCGTCTATAGTACCCATAATGCAAGCTTTGCTTAGTTTGGGACTAGGTCGATTTGTGTAAGATTGTCCCCTAATATTTTTTTTTCTTATATTTTTTTTTATGATTTGACAGTTGTCAAAGACGCCATCTCGAAATACATTTCAACTGTCGACCGAATAATTATGTCGTCTCTAATTTGTATACCAACCATAGCGGAGCTGAGCAACAGAACTTTCACGAACTTTCACAAAGCTTGAACCTTACTGAATTGTCGACCAAGAAATTCCTTTATCACTCTCAGGTTCAATGTCAGTTGTAAAGTTTAAAATAAAAAATAAAAAAAAAGTTCACTTACGTTGATGTGACCTTATTGTTTTTATTACAAAAAATGGTGAGACACTTATTTGGTCGACTATGCATAGTTTCTAAAAACAAATAATTATACATGTTTCTTAAACCAACACCAAAACTAAAAGGGATAATAGAGCAGCTTCTAAGCTATCAGATTAAGCAAATTCTACTTTAATCAAGACATGCTTAATGTCCAGCTTAAGAGTTAATCTATCTACCTCTTAGTTTTAGCGATGCACGACGGATTAAAGGATCCCTCGTATTATCTGTTCTACAAAATCATCATCCAATGTTGATGACCCATTGCTGGACACAGGCCCCCTCTCAGAATGAGAAGGCTTGGATCGTAGTTCCCACACTGGCCCAATGTGGATCGGGAACTTCATACTCACCATTGAATTTCTTACCAGGTGTGTGAATGATAAATTTTAAATGTAATTTCGCATATCGATTTCGATAAACTCTAGGTGCACGGGCTCGAACCCACGGCTCTCTGCTTGAGAGGCCATAGGTCAAATTATTAAGCTACCTCGTCTTAAATACAAAATACGTATACCGATAATGGGGTAAGAGTAATCACAATGAGAGAGAGAGAGAGAGAGCGAGAAATTTATTTACACGAATATGATACACCGGAAAAAATAAATTTGAATTATTTCGTTCATCCAGAGCATCTCCAGCAGAACCTTCCATGCTTGTACCACGAGGCACACTTCAGTCCATCCTCGGCCTACTTCGTCCTGGAGTGCCTGGGGCCTGGAGTGCCCACCGCCAGCCTGTACCGCACGCTGCTTCCAGAGCCCAGGCTGATGATGCATCTGGAGAACAATACTGATGTCAAGGTAACCCTGAAGCCTATGTTAGTGTGCCGGTGCCGGCGCGTACCGTGTCGTGAGTCGTGTAGGAACTCGCCCCTGCCCCGCACTCTTACACAGCTCAATGCGCTACTGGCATTGACACCTGAGTGCGACTTGTTTGTGTGGCGATCGGTGGCAGTGTGCAGTGAATGCTTGAGATTTTGAGAGGCGAAGTATTACATGAATTAGCGACTAACTACGAGTTCTAGCGACGCCTGAAAAAATGAGGTACCAACACTGCTGTAGCCAATTCACACGCGATCACACGATTGAAGACATTTCTCTGACAAAAGACTGCTGAACTGCAACTGGTCCTTTGCTACTGAAATCTGTCGAGCTGCTACCGAAAGCTATGATTGGCTTTTAAAGATTTTTATTACAAGAAGATGTAGTTAGGTGGAGGAAACGTGGGAGCTCGGACCTCCTCGCCACTTTGTCTCAGATGGGTAGAATTTATAGTGTAAGACCATGAGTGACCATGAGTTGGGCCTGAACCAACAGAGCTAACTGAGACGCCATTAAATAGTCTAACCTTGTGTCTCTTTCATTTGTTACTTACTGCAGCAAGTTAAAGTCCTTTGCTGAACTGAGATATAGTTTCTCCTTGTCTCCAAAAACGAACGGTGTAGAAGCTTTTGGACTATTTATTTTCTTTTTTACAGGAACGGCTGTCGTCAATAGCCATCCCCACTCCTCGTACATTCTCCGTCCAGCTGTCAAGTGGGCACGCTGCGCGGGTGCGGCTTCTGCTGCCGCCAGGGTTGAGGGAAGACGAGGTCACCAAGTATCCACTTGTGATGAAAGTGTAAGTGGTCTTAGGCAATACGTCTAAAAATAGTAGCAGAGGATCGCTGTAAATAATAAAAATTGTACAAAGTGATTTATGTTCCTGATGCGATATTAAAGCAAGAAGATTTAGATGAGCTTAAGTATTTTAACACCTCGAATTTCAACACTGGTTGGGTTTTAGTCACTAATTTTAGATGCTCTGTTCTCATACCAGTTAGGTAACTATAGTAACTAACTAGTGTAGTAAACTGTTACTGCTTGTATAAAGAAAATGAGTAACAGTTTCTAGACGACGGTCAAATAGTAGCTGGTTAATAGTGTTTAAATAGATGTTGCTGCTTATAAGCACATTATCCATTGTAAACTGGAGTTCTAGGAGGGGCGTTCAATATAAAGTGAGAATGAGATGCAAACTCTTTTAATATTACGAAATTAAATACTGGCCGGTAAAGCTAATCTATCTAGCTGATTGCTATGAAAAAAAAAACTAACTGTCTTTTGTTTAAAAAAATATACGGTAATTTCTTTGCACTGCTATTGAGTATGTTAGCGAAAATGGAGAAATTTGAACTGCGCGCCGTTATCAAATACTTGTATTTGAAAAATTTTTCTACGGACCAAGTCAATTTGGATTTGCGGGACACTTTAGGGTCTAATGCTCCTCCGTATTCGACAGTCGCACGTTGGTGCGCTGAATTTAGACGTGGAAGAACATCGACAATGGACGACCCCCGCTCCGGACGCCCTACTACAGCAGTAACTGAAGAAATTGTGAAAAAAGTCGAAAACTCAGTTTTGGCGGATCGTCGTGTCACAGTTCGTTTTATTGCTGAAAATGTAAAGATTTCAACGGGGAGCGTGCATAATATTTTACATGAACGCTTGGGTATGAAAAAGGTATCTGCGCGTTAGGTACCAAGAATGCTTACTGACACGCAAAAACAAACTAGACTAGAGATTTGTCAAGAAGCTTTGAACCTGATGCAGCAAGACCGGAAACTTTTTTTGGCGCGATTTATAACAATGGACGAAACATGGCTCCATCATTACGACCCTGAAACGAAACTGCAGTCTATGACATGGAAAAGGCCATCATCTCCAACTCCGAAGAAATTCATGGTGAGCCCATCTGCCGGTAAGGTCATGGGCTCTGTTTTTTGGGATGGTAAAGGGGTATTAATGATTGAGTATCTCGAGCATGGAGCCACTATTACGGGCACTTAATACGCCAAACAAATAGCAACATTGCGCAAAGAGATCCGCGAAAAACGGCGAGGTAAACTCTCGAAAGTTGTGCTGTTCCACCAGGACAATGCCCCGGCACACAAGTCCGCCGTTGCAATGGCTGCAATTCGTGATGCTGGGTTCGATATCCTTAAGCATCCTCCGTATTCACCAGATCTTGCTCCCAGTGATTTCTACCTATTTCCGAGATTGAAACAATACCTGAGAGGCCAGAAATTTGAAGACGACGACGCGGTAGTCGCTGAAGTACAAGATTTTTTAAGTACTCAAGATGAGACCTTTCTTAAAAATGGAATTTTAAGTTTAGAAAAAAGATATACTAAGTGTATTTAAATAATTTAAAAACTATTTAACATATGTACAACTATCCTAGACTAAAAAAAAAAAAATGTATGTACAATAAGAAAAAAGAAAACAAAAATATAAAATATAACTAAAACATATTCTGAAAGCTAGTCCCCTTAGGCAAGGTGCCGAAGATGCTGGCAGCGTTTCCTCTTTGAATAGCTAAGCTAATTCTTTGTCCGAGGAAGCTGCCAGCTCTTCGGTCACCTGTGACGTCGACTAACCTCTTAGAAATATCCTTAAAGAGCTTTAAGGCGCTAGGACCCCACGGACCAAGGGTCTCGACACCGAATGGGACAAAATCGTATTCGCTGCCTAGACCCCTGTATTTCAGTCTTTTCGCCTTTTCAGCCGCTTCTGAAGCTGCACCAGGTCTGTTGCAAGTACCATGGAGATGGGAAGGGGCCAGCGTGTCTGAACAAGTGGCATCCCATACCAGCACCCGACCCATCTTCCATGGAATCAGACTCATACCATCCGGTCTCTTGCCATCGTCTCTTGCAATGCCTGTGGGCTCAAGCAACGTTGGCACGTTGACGGTGGCAAGGGACCGGCGTATAATGTCGTTTAGTACAGCATGTCTTGAGAAGCGGCCGGCGCTTTTTTGACATGACAGTCCGTGATGTCCTAGCCGGTCGACGTCACTGCCACAGGGACACACGTGAGGAGCGCAAACCGGAACCCCGAGCCGTAGACAGGTTGCAATTCTGAGCGTGTCAGGCTCAAGAAAGGTTCCAGTATTAGACGATGGAAACGCGTGAAGCCAGTAGCCGGCCTCATGCGTTCCCACAGCCAATAGCCTAGCTCGTGCCGAACCTGTACTACAGCTCAAGAGATGGTCATAGGTAATTTTGCAGTGTATGTCGTCCCAGCTCCTCTGTGAATTTGTAGAAACTGGAAAATTTTGACCTGGGCATGCAATTAAGAAAGCCTTTCTAGCTTCTTCCAAGCCAGCAATCTCAAAGTTTGAAGGGTTGGCCCTTAAAATTTTACTTATGAGATTTGCTGAACTATAGGCAGAAGATAGGAAGGCTGGCAAAGCGACACTCGAAATTTTGCGAGTCCCTAACCCACCATAACGGATGGGCAGGGATGCTTGGGTCCAAGATTGCTCGTTCAGCTGCATATTTAGGATCGATTCTAAGCTAATTTTAATTAAGTCGTCAAATTGAGTTAAAAGATTTGGGTGGTTCCAAAAGGGACAGCAGCGGAGCACATATGTAAATTTTGGGACGAAAAGACAGGATTTTAATATGCAAAGTGCATAATGCGAACTAATTTCAAGAAGACGGTCAGCGGAATTTTGAAATTTAGTAATAGAATTATTAATGTATTCAGGAATAGACGCTTCAAATATTGGGGACCCTAAGAGGCAAAGGGAATTACTGCTTACAATTTTAATATTTGGAGCAAGAATATTGAATTTTTGCTTTACGTCATTTATATTTAAGTTGGAATTATTTATAAAGAGTTCGCATTTGCCAAAATTAAGTTCCAAACCAATGGACTGAAACTTATTTTTGATTGAAAAAAGGTCTGAAAACACAGTATCCACATCACCTCCTAGGGTTCCGTCGTCCAAATACCATACGTTAAATTTAGAATTTAAATTTTTAATTATTGGATTTATAGCTAAACTAAAAATTGCAGGCCCAAGGGGATCACCCTGTTGACAACCTACTTCTGAGGAAAGTTCATTAGAACGATATAACAATTTAGTTGGGTCAGCGTAGCTGAGAAGAAGATAATTATATATTTCCGGTACGTGCTGTTTTATTTCCGTCAGCAGGGTATCCCTATTTACCGAATTGAAAGCGTTTTTAACATCAATTTTGATTACTACTTCAGGTTGTCCGTAAGTTAGAAAGGAGCGTAGGGCATGGACGGCTGCCTCACATCCTCCTTTTATACCGAAACCTAACTGTACGGGTTCAAATTCCGAATTTAATTTTGATGAAATATGTCGAACAGCAATTTTGGAAGCCAAACGGCGTAAAGTTGATCCAACAGCAATTGGTCTCACCCCTCCGTCCTTTTTGGTGAGGGCGATGAGGTTTGCACCGAAAAGAATGGGAACGATTTCTGAATTGATATTGCCTGAATACATAAAGTTAATTAATTTAGTGATAGAATTTAAAAGTTGATCACCTGCATCACCCACAGAATGAGATGTTAAATCTTTCAAATGCTGGGGTGAGATTCCATCCAAACCTGCGGCCGAACCTGGTTTAAAAGATAAAATGGCATCCATTACATCCTTGTTTTGAATTTGGAGGCATGATTGCCCTGCTGTTGGTGGATCGAGAAAATATGGGTTGATTGGAGCTGGAGGATGTTTCGTCCGTAGGGCCTGAAGTGTGTCAGGGGTGTCTGGCGATAGCTCGTCGTTGGAGAACAAAAGACGTGCGGCACCTTTAAGGTCTCCATCACTAATTTTGTTCTCAATCAGTTTGCGGCGGTTATGAGGGGTGACATGTTTACTTACAGGAGCGGGTGAAGGCGAGGAGTTTACAGCACAGTTATTTTTTATCTTTTGTGTAAGCGAACAATTCGATTCATCAGTTTTTGCGTGTAGTGTGCTGTAAGAAAATAAAAATAGGTTCTGCCAGTCTTGAGTACCATTGCTTTGATAACATTTCTGTATTAGTTGAGACAAATGTGTTGCAACGGTAATTCTAGCTCCTCGAGGGATCCTTTTCACTATGGAGATGCTATTTTTCAACCGGCTGAGATGGATGTGAAAAGGAGGGGTTGAGTTGTTGACTGAGGAAGTTGGTGCCGGAGTACTGGGATGGATATATAGGTGAGCATGTCGAAAAATAAAATGACATTTAGTAAAAGTTGTTTATAACATACACATTCTCACTTTTTATTGAACGCCCCTAGTATCTAAACAGATGCAACATCTACAATGATGAGGCGAGTGAGTGTGCATTAACATTAACAGCTATCTGTTGGTTAACGGGTTTAGAATTAAGTACACCTCTCTCTTTCTTCCCTGGATGTCGTAAGAAGCGACTATGGAAATAGTTTAAGGTATATTGTAGGCAATAGGCTCGCAACCTGTCACTATTGTACCTCTTTTATCTAACATTAAACCGAAAAATGCAAAAATAAGCCTCGAAAACCGAATGTAGCCTTTCGTGTGCTCTGCCTAACTCTTTTGGGATACAGGCATGATTTGTGTATTATATAGTCCCCGCAAATACTAAGATCAGATTTTTATGTTCAGCCACGGGGCACCAGGAACGCAGCTAGTGACGGAGCGCTGGACGCTGGACTGGGGTTCGTTGGCGGCGGGCGCGGGCGCCGTCCTGGCGGCGGTGGACGCGCGGGGCGCGGGCGGCCGCGGCCTCGGCGCGCACCACACGCTGCACCGCCGTCTCGGGACCGTGGAGCTGGCCGACCAGCTCGAAGTCGCTGAGTGAGTATTGTACCAGGTTACCAGAAAAACAGCAAGGACAAAATGTCGGGAAAGCTCGGAAGAGCCTGCATTACACGGTATCACTGAGACAATCTCCATCTCTCTCTCAATGACCACGGGGGAACTCATGTGGTTTTTAGCGGGTATGCCCATCCTTGTGAGGAAGCCCCGTATACGCTGTTTCCCCAAACGAGGCTGGATGCCAAAGGTACATTTTCCACACCATAAAAAGGGACAAAAGATTTCTACGGCTCGCTTGCTGACTCATGCACCTTGGAACATGCACTTAAGGGGCCTGTTGCATAACAAAGTACAACTAATATTACAAGCGGAACTCTCGCTTCAGTTATAAATTAACTAGAAAGGGAGTTCCGCTTATAATATAAGTTGTACTTTGTTATGCAACAGGCCCCTGGTGTGTTCAAAATTTACTTTATGATGATGGCATAAACTCGTACGATACGATGGGTTTGGAGTTGAACTTTAAAACCAGAGTCTGGTGGGTTTGAAGATGAACCAAAACTACCAGGATCTCATAAACACGCAGGTATCTCCGCGACTCGCTGCACTTCATCGACTCGCGGCGCGTAGCGGTGTGGGGCCGCGCTCACGGCGGTTTCTTGGCGGCGCTGGCGCTGGCCAGCCCACTCGACGTGTTCCATTGCGGGATCGCCATTACCCCTATCGTCCGATGGCGGTACTATGGTGAGTGTGAACTACCAAGAGCTCATATTCTCGCTGCTTTTCTTGTGCTGGTGAATCCACTCGACGTTTTCTACTGCGAGATTGCTATCACCCCCGTTGGTATGACGAAATTTAGTAGCTCACTCTCGAATTAAAAGTATGTTTTAGGTTTTTGAATACAATGTAGTACTTACCTATTTCTTCTATGGATATAGGACAACCGATAAACATACTTATATAAAGAAATATATATTAAATTACATAGAATATCCATAACTCAGTGTTCTAAATTAACCATCTCAGGTGTCTTGCCCCCCGTTACCCGCTCACCCCTCTTCCTTTCTCTATTAATGCACTGACTAAGACAGACAAATGATTCGTGCTCGCGTGTGGTTGTGTGTGCTGTGAATTTTTGACCTGTGACCCTAAAAGTGGCTTTATCCCATGGGAATATCCTTGCCGCAGCAGTAATCGAACCCAGGTACCGTGCACGTTGACTTTCACTGACTGTAACTTTCTCCCTTAAACACTCAGATACCTACAAACCTTCGTACTCGTCATACAAGCGGTTATCTCTATTGGAATTCGAACCCGGGACCGTTCATTGTCAGAGTCACTAACCATAAGTCTATCCGGTAGCCACGGTGATTCTTTAATTCAGTTGCATTTTAATCCACTATTTTACAACAGCATCAGCCTACGCGGAGCGATACATGGGTTTCCCCAACGCGACGGGCAATTACCGCGGTTACGCCGACGCCGACGTGACCAAGCAAGCAGCAGCGTTGCACGACAAGATGCTGCTCCTGGTACATGGCACAGCGGACGACAGTGTGCATCTGCAACAAACGATGGCGCTGGCGCGGTCGTTGGCTGACCAGGGCAGCATGTTCCGACAGCAGGTAAATAGAATAAGAGCAGCAGCGGTGCGTTTGACGAGCTTGCTTGTCTCATGGCAGTTCTTTCGACGACAAATATGCGCGTGAGTAGAGGAGCATTCAACTTTGGTGTGCCAACCAGTGTATCATCCGTTGGGCCAAGTCTGAATTGTACGCTGTCGCTGAGGAATCCCATGGCGATGATGATGATGATGATGGCCCCAAGGTGAGGCCGTTGGGCTTCCCGGTAGTAGCTTTACGCACTCTTAAGGCCCTCACTCATTAGGCATGAGGGAACTCGTGTGGTTTTTAGTGGATATCCCCATCCTTACGTAAGAGAGAATAATAGCCCTCCGTTTCCCCCAAACAGGCTTGGAAGCATAATAAGGTGCAGTTTCCACACTATAAAAAGGGAATTATAATTCGCTGGGAGTCTGACTGATTCTGACATAATCAAGTAAGCTGCACCATGGCATCAAAATCATTCAACACTGATACACCAGGACAGCCTTTTCCCTGGAGCAGTTGAATTAAGCTGACTTAATCAAGCAACCGCAGTTAAGCAGTTGAATTACGATTACTTTGCTGGTGTATATAGATGGTGTCTAGTACCGATACAGGCCAAATCAAGAATCCCATTGGATACATTGTTATTTCGTTTTTGTTCAACCTTCACTCACCCTCACTCGCAACCCACAAGACCTAGTCCAAATATGTTTGACGAATTTGCCGGAGCTCTTCAGAAGTCTATTTCCCCCAGATTTACCCGGACGAAGGGCACAGCCTGTCCGGCGTCCGGCGGCACCTCTACCGGACGATGTCCGCGTTCCTGGACGACTGCTTCCGCAAGCAGGTACCGCCGGAGACCAAGGCGGGGCTCCGGAACGGGGGCAACCTCGACTGAGACACGTGGCGGGACGAAGAGTTGTACTCTTGGTAAGATTTTTTTTTCTATCCTTTTTAACTAGGCTAGTGTTGTCTGGCTTTTTAATTGTAATTACAATAAAAAATATATTATTAAGATATTTATCGTACGGAACCCTCTCTGCACACGAGTTGGTCACGCACTTGTTCTGTTTTTTTTTTGCATTAGGTAACTGCTAGCTAAAACAATCTGGCTAGACTAGAGTTTTATGAACGATAACGCTAATAAAATTAAATAATATTGTACAAATCTAACCAAATGTTAATTACTGTTATCGAACGAAACTAATTTGAATAAGTAAATTGATTTGTAGAAATCCATTTACGCTCGAAGGCTAAACACTTGTCTTGGCCGCACACAGTTGCTATTTTACGTTTGTTTATATAGATATACGTTACGTTCAGTTTCAGCTATACGAATAAAATGTTACACGCAGCCCTCTTTCCTATATGCCATGATTTGAAAGCTTTTTTATTAGATTGATTTCAGTAAGCACACCATTGTGTTCCGTACTAACGTCCCGATCTAGATCACCACTTACTTTTATTGTAGCAACATGCCTTCTTTGTTCATAAATAATGAACTCTTAGATGATTGTTTACTTTTCAGGTAATAAGCGGAGTCGTCGACACATCGTAGGATATTTAACCAATTAACCTGTAGTACAACAATTCCATATCCTGACCTCACTAGCAATGTCTACTGCCAAAGAGTGGACTGCACTCAACACATAATCATGTATGTGATACGCATTAGTATTAAAAGACGTTTTTATCGTATTTTAAAGAAACTGTCAATAAAGTGCGAAATTGCCTTAAAATTGGACAGCGTGAACGAAAAACTATGATTAATTGAGATTATTTGTTGAAATTTGATCAGCCTGTGGCTGTCGCGTCGCTAAAGGCTACGTGTTAATACGGTTGTGTGTTCGGGTAATGCAAATGTGTGAGTGTACAGCGGGCATCGGATTGGTCGCAGCACAATGCTTCCCCACTAATAGAGGATGTTCACAAGTTATTTATTAAAATTAGAATTTTGATATTTTATGTTCAGAGTTATAACGTAATTAAAATATTTTTCATGAAATTAAATTTCAAAATATTCTTTTGCATGTAAAATATTCGCAAATTTCGGATCTTTACTTTCGTCTTGAACATTTATGCTGAATACATGTTACTAAATTTAACAGTTATTGACTTAGATGTCATTAGCAATATTTTGTTTCGTCAATATTGACAACGTTGATGTAATTGTCAACTTCGACAATAAGCAAACTTGTATTGCAAAATGTTCAGGACTAAATAAAGTCCCATTAAATTAGGTACCTGTCCTGAAGAGAGATCCAACGCAATATATTTCAGCTAGTGACAAATAAAGGAATTGATAGTAGCTCTTTAGTCAATGAGTTTTGTGATCTAGTAGTTAACTCGTTATATATAGACCTAGTATCATCGTCATTACGTGGACTCGAAAACGCTTAGCTTCTATTGGTGACAATGGTTTTTAGTGGTGTAATATCCTATTTAAATTATGTACTATTTTGAATGAAATAGTATGAATGCAATAAGAACTTAAACTCGCGGTTGTTTACTAATCAAACTCGAATACAGCGGTGGTCTGGTGGTCAGCTAATAATGAATTTTTAGTAAATTTGAGTAAGTTTTTAAATAAATATTGATGTTTGACCACGCTAAAGAAAGACCGAGAAATGCTCAAAATATATCAACATTGAGAACACATTTGAGAGTAGAACTAAAGATTCTCATAGGCGTTCGATCGTGTGAGATATTTATTAACGTTACGTGTGGTGAAACATGCAAAGAGTTTCAAATTAATCTGGAATATTTCAGAAGGTGACTGGGAAAAGTTCAATGAACATCCCTGTAAAAAAATTCTTGATATCAAAGTGAACGTTGGCAAATCTTCCTGTATAGTCGACCAAGAAATTGGTTTACCACTCTAAGGTAGAATATCGTTTACACATAATAAAACAACAAGGTACATTTTCGCTTGTCTGTTAACATGCTGACGATTGGTCAATATTCAGTCAAGTATACTGCGTAAAAGACGTGACTACTTACATTTTAAATTTAAAATTACGATAAAAGCCCTTAGAGAAGTGTATTGAACTTGCCCGACAATCGCCTGTCCTGTAGTATTTCTGAATAATTTTATGACACAGTGAATATTATTCAGAAGTAGAAAATGACTCGAACTGCTGACGTGGACGTAAAGACGGCCAAGTTGAAGTGGGACTGGGCTGGACATGTATGATGAATGAAACCTGAACGTTTGGCCAAACTTGTCA
Organism: Archips crataeganus; assembly: GCA_947859365.1. Classification (NCBI taxonomy): domain Eukaryota; kingdom Metazoa; phylum Arthropoda; class Insecta; order Lepidoptera; family Tortricidae; genus Archips; species Archips crataeganus. Next base: position 10,780,873 of record OX402067.1, on the reverse strand, counting down.
CGGAATGAATCCCTAGCTATGGATATCGTAATAGAGACAGACCGAAGCGGAGATGGAGGGACGACCAGATATTATCACGTGGGATGGCAGGAGCTCTCGTTTGATAGGTGAGAGTGGAGCAAGAGATGAAATGCCTTTGCCCAGCAGTGGGACACCAAATCAGGCTAATTAAAAAAAATTAGTTGTATATAAACTGGCAACACAAATCTAAAATTAGCTACAAAACCCTTGTCACCAAAGCGAAGCTTCCAAAATGCAATCTATCATCAAAATGCATTACACAAACCGTCATTACGGAGATTAGCGTTAACGGAAAATGGTAAAGTGTAATTTCTAAACGACAAATAATTGTACAGTACTAGATAATAATAATCATTCGCTTTGTGGTGTGTCTCACAGAACAATAATTTACAACTTCATATATTAAGATGTTGCCCGTAACTTCGCCCGCTTCCCGTGGAAAGAGGCGAAATTAACTTTGCTCTTTACCGTAATAAAAAGTCACCTATGAAAATCTGCAATATTCCAACTTTTCACTAGTGAAAGTATTTTTAAATTCGGTGCAGGAGTTTCAGAGGTTACCCCGTACACAAAAACTCTTATTAGGTATAGGTATAAGGAGTATCTACCTACTATAGATTTGGAATCTCTTTTATACAGAACTCGCGAGTGAGGTTGCTATAGCTGGATCTATATTTTCTCGAGTGACCTTGCTTCATGATTATTCTGTGAAAAGAACGCAAAATATTACGAAAAAGTACTGAGTTAGTCGCTTCTCATTTGCTTCGTTAAGTCATACGGCCGTCGACACGGCGTTGTTGTTATTGTACTAAAAAGCCTTTTCTTCAGCTACAAATGGACTACTTAAACCGTGGTAGGTTTCTTACGCACTGCGGCATTTTTAAACGAGCATTTACTGTATAAATGCTGTATTGCAGGCATAGCAGCACTTTCATTCGTTCAAAGCCGTTAATTTTAGAAAAGCGTCGAAGTTTTAAATACCGACGAGCTAACTAACGTCACCATCTTTGTGAAATGTCATTTTTGACAGCTCATATTGGCTGCGTTCAATTTAGTAACTCGGTGGCATCATTGTAAAATTAAATGCTATCTTATGCAGCAGTCGCACTGTTGTACGACCAGCAACAGGAGGAGAACAGGTGAAGAGTTTAATATAATCTAGTTATTTCTGCTGCCTATTATACCTACTAATGTAATGAGTTTTGCGGGTGAATGTGTACAGTGCAGTAGTTTTTGTAAAGTATTATTTTGCGAGACACACTTTTTTTCATATATTTGATCTTAGACAAGAAAATTGCTCATTCTCATCTCTCAAAATTTGCATGTTTCTAGTCACTTCAATAAAGATTAGTATTTTAAAGAAATTTTATTAAAGACCAATAGTTAAAATACAATTTTAAATATCTATAATCTAGTGGGAAAAAAATAAAATAAAATTAGTAACTTTGTGCATTAATACTTTTAGAATGGTTTAAAATCGTAATGTGAAATTAATAATAGCAATAAAAATATAGTGAAAGTACCTCTTAAAATAAGTGAGCACTTTTCCAGTTTAGCACTCTCATACATACATACATTGTCATTCACTTTGTAACGGCGGATTGTTTAAGTTTTTGTAACTTTTGTAAAAATGAATGGGCTGCATGAGCGATCGGCTTAAGCGGGCACAAATCACAGACTACTCCCGAGGTCTAAAATTCGAAGTTCGTGTCACTCTCCCCCTTACTCTCTTATTAAATACAATTAGCGCAAGCGGGACGGCAAGATACAAATTTCTAATTTCTAACTTCGGAGTATAAAACCAGTTTTGAGAAGTATAAACCAAGCAAGTCAAGCAACACCTTTTAAAAAGTGATATACTTAGATATTCAATAAAAATTGGCCAACTTCCACATGTATGTAAATATATTGGCTTTTTTATTTGTAAAATTCACATTAAGTATATGCGTTGCAATCTCGGGACATTTAAATTTAGAAATTAAACCTAAAGAAATATTTAGACGATCGGATAGCCCAGTGTGGTTAGAACCTTGGCACGAAACTTGAGGTCCCAGGTTGAATCCCCGGTATGGGGTCGTCTTTTTATCTTGCAATGATTGTATCTTTGTTAAGGTCAAATCTTGCAAGTCAAATTCCACCCTTATTATTTTCTACGTACTTTACGAAAACTCGTATTCTGTAATTTGTGTCCAGCAACGCTACTGCCTGTTCATAAATCATGGAGAAGGTCGGAAAGTTAAAAATTCATCCCGAATATAAAACGTGAATTTTTGTTCCGAACTCGCAAAAAATACAAACTCATGCACACACGTCGAACAAACTTTCATTCCGCAATCCACAGCTTCGATATAGTCGAATCCTTATCTAACAGAGTCAAAGCTTCATATTATCGATGTACCTACAGTCAAGTGTAAAGATATGGATGTATACAACTTGCTCATAAATATGGCCCATAGCTCTTATGTCGTCAAATTAAGGTATCGGTACATAATTATGAGAGGATTAAATCATACATATATTTTTTGCACTTGACCATACCCATAGTATGCAGAAAACTCATTCCATCGGGCGTAGCCTATAGTGTCGTTTGGTAACCAAAATTTCGTAACCAGTTACCTATGCTAACTGTGGCTGTGGCCAGTTACGAAATTTTGGTTACCAAACGGTACCAAACCGTGCGTGCGAGTCCCCTGGGATTGCAAGCGTCCATAAACGACGGTACCTAATTGTTTGCAAAATTGCAATTGGTTTTAGTTCATGGATAACGAATGATCCTTATATTTTTGTAACACACGGGATTTTACCGTCGGTTTAAACGCTTCAAAGCCTTGGGGCTTTACCAAATATTTGGTCCGGTCGGTAGGACAAAGGCAGTAGGACCACGTGGCCACGCTTTTCTAACTCCTTGATAGCTCTAGCATAAACGTTCACGCCACGGCACGGGTACCTATCCTATATCGCGGTTGTGTGAAGCTTTTCCTCTGTGGGGTTTATTTTCGACTTGGGTCCGGATTCATTTCCAGTAACAAATATTTGAAATGACAACTGTGACGAATGAAATCTATCCGTGACTATAAATACAGGCGACATGTCATTGCAACTATAGATACCTATAGTGAGTGAACAAAAATAGAATTCCTATTTATAGTTATACATACCCAACTATGTTCTTAAAAAGTTTGGTGATATTTCAATTTAAAATAATAGGAACTAACTGCTCATTTCAATAATAAAGGTAATACAAATTCAGCTGTCCTAAAACATGATCCTAATTTTCCAGAAAGAGGTAATACACATGCATTATTTTGAATATGCTACATGAGTCTAAAATACAAATCGTCTCTACTTTGAAAAAGCTCGTATCTCAAATCAATATGTAAAGAAAATTCATCCTTGATGCATGCTTAATAAAGTTCACATGGCTAGATTATCGATCTTTAGATACGAGGTTTTTTTTAAATAGTGGCGATATGTATAAATGTACCATACATGTATGTATCACAATAAAATATTTGAATTGGTCAGACTGTACCTGAACATGAGCAGTCGGTAATGTTGGAGTCGCTTAAAATGATAGAAACCAAAGACCTAAGTGCCAAATGCGTCGTTATTTCTTGTTATATGTAAGTATCATTAAGACAGATATTGATCAAATTATTAATTCAAACACTTTCTTAGAAACTATCATTACAATAATAAAACTACACTTAAAGAAAATTCTCGGTAGGTACAAAATAAGCTTAATTTTATAATTGAATAATTAATTGTATAATTTTCAAACTATGATGTAAACATTAGCAAATAAAATAAATGACAATTGTTAATTTGACATACATAACTTTTAAAGTACGTCTGCTGTCAAAGTTGACAAATAAAATTGTATTGTCACTATTAGACTATTTAATTGACTGCATTGACATCACGTAGACATCGCTACGATGTGGCCACATGTGCTACGCCGTAGCAGCCACGCGTAGCACGTAACTCTACATCATCCACAAGAGTATTTAAATTACTTTAGATTCGTGATATGGTGCTCCAATTATCTTATTACTGGCAATATTAACACGGGGCCTATTCCGAATATATTCACAAAATTGCCACGGGCCTATTTAGAGTATATTCACTATATTGCCACGGAGCCTATTCCGAATATATTCATAATATTGCCACGGGGCCCATTCCGAATATATTCACAATATTGCCTCAGCGCCTATTCCGAATATATTCGCAATATTGCCACGGGGTCTATTCCGAATATATTCACAATATTGCCACTGGGTCTAATCCGAATATATTCACAATATCGGCACTGGGTTTATTCCGAGTATATTCACAATATCGGCACTGGGTTTATTCCGAGTATAGTCACAATACCTATTGCCAGCTTCCATTAGAAAATAACTAAGAACTTTTTGGGAGTTTGACATCATACAGGTACATTGTTCAACAGTTTGTTATGTACGTTCTAATATTAAGTCCTACTTTTTCGCACTAAAATAAGTTTGCAATATTTAAATATGGGACTCAAGCGTTCGCTTCTTGATAGTGTTATGATCAAGATACGCACATAATGTGAAATAATGCCTTATCGGTGTTTGTTGTTACCTTCTGTTTGTCAACACTAGTCCATCGCAACTTTTATAGTTACTTATTTATGTGCATTATTGCTCTCAATCTTTTCAACGCCTACGACGGATATATGCGTCACAAAGTACAATGTCAAAGTGATCTTCACGCATTGACATAAGGTTAAAAGTAGCTTCATGTTTTGCTAGGCTTGGCGTTAAGGAGGTTCAAAAATAGCTTGGCCATATATATGCCTATTGGTAACACTTTCATTTGTTTTTATTGCAGTAGGTACGATTGTTAGCAATTTTAAATTTGCTTAAAACTTGCCACAATTTGATGTTTGTAAGTTTGCGTCAGTGGTTTTAGCCTCAAGCCTTGTTCTAGTGTTGAGTAGGGCATACTAGAGGCGCTACACAATTTGGCCCGTGCATGACGACAAAATGTAAGAGGAGCTCAACATTAAAGTGTACTACATCAAAATTTATGTCGCAGCGTCGCAGTCGCGTTATTCAAACATCATATGTCATTTTTGCACTTTTCACTTGAAATGTATCGCTGAGCTTCAGAATACGTGGCCTCGTTTGAAGTAGGACATTGTACTGGTTGAGTGTAAAAAACATACAGGTGAAGCTAATATAAAGCGTGTAAAAAGAGGCTACTCTTACGAACTCTTTTTCAAGTCGTGTCCTATCCAACACTACCTTGTTCGGCGCGATCGCCCCCTGTGGATATCTAAATACATTTACTGCGACGCTCCTTAGTAGCTAGCTTCACGGATGCAAAGTTACGTGGCGCGAATCGTACATTAGTTATATGTAATTATAAGTTAATTACTTAGTTCATTGCGTACCTATGTGTATGTATCGACTTGTAACCCCATTTTTTTAATCTCTGTACCTAATGTAACGATACCTGTACGTAATGGTTTGTGCCTAGTTTAAAATAATAATGGCACTAGATTAAGATTTATTTTATATTTAAAGTGTTTGGTGTCACTATTTGTTGCGATGATTTTGATGTGTTTCTGTTTTATCGTTTTAGGGTCGATTTTTCAACCTGTAGATGAAAGTATCCGTCAGTTAAAACTATCGCTTTCCTTTTCTCAAGTCATAGGAAAAAAAGGACAGAGCTTACATTTATCTGACGGATACTTTTATCTGGGGATTGAAAAAACGCCCCTTAAAAATGTAAAATAAAAGAATGATAGGATAGTTATTAACACAGATTTTGCTTTTGTAAAATTGTATGACGGCTAGGAAGTGTGTGAACTTATGTCATCCTCATCTTTTTTAAGTTTAATCCTAATAATTATATCATTACGGAAGTTTGTATGTCTTTGTGTGTCTGCAAGTGTATTTATTACTTTTTCAGGCTAAAACAGCTGGACGAATTGGTATGAAACGAGGATGGGCAAAGTTGTATGGACTCTGGCCTAGGGACCAATAACGTCAAGCCATGTATCATTGGAAAGGTTTTTCATATTCTACAACTTTTTGTATGGCGGGAAATCTCGAATCGGTTTGTAAAAAAAGTTATGGCAAGATATGAAAACGCATAAAACAAAACATCGACAGTTACAAAACCTTAATAATCTGTAAAGCGATACAGGAATGTAGTATCGAAAAAACCTAAATAATAGTTTCAACTCAAACTACATTTATGCGGCGATAACTTTTTTCACACATTGATTTGGGACTAGAGATAAACTACGATAACATGGCCCGCCCCTCCACATTACTATTTCAAAGTGTTTAGTCACATATTTACGAAATAATTTTTATTTAGTAGTATCTGCTTTTGTTTGACGGCTGTCTCAACACGCACACATGCGTTGAAAGTTTTGGTGTGCTTTATAAATACTTTCACAATACATTGAAGACTTCTTGAATTGTGGAGGGGCGGGCCATGTTATTGTAGATTATCTCTACCTGCCATAGTAAAAGTTTTAGAACTTATAGAATAAGCTATCCAGTGATATATCGCTTGTCCTTATTGGTCATATACATATAAGCCATTTCGCCCACCCTCCTTTGGCATGCAGATAGTAGGTAGAATATAAGGTGCTAATAAATTAGGTACCAATATTTCCAGGACGTAACTTACTCATCAAAACACGTCACTTTCACTCAGACAATTTTACAAAATATAAAAAAACACAAACTTTTCATACATATCCATCCAAACGGATTACTGCTTTAGTAATGGAAAATCGAGATTTTGTTTTCAAATTTTAAACAGTTGTTTGAATAAAAGTGACTTGTTTTGATGAGTAGGTTAAGCCATAAAAATATTGGTACCTAATTTGTTAACATCCTGTATATGGAATAGCACATAACACATATCTAATTTTTATCCCGATATTCCAACGGGGTCGGAAATCACAAAATAAATCTAATAAATTACGAATGCGAATCCGCGGGTAAAGGCTAGTTATGTAATAAACTTAAACATTTCTTGCCAAATTAAATGTTGAAGCATTCGTTCTTAGCCCACACTTAAGTACATTAATTAGAAAAAACCGGCCAAGCTCGAGTCGGACTCGCGCACCGAGGATTACGTAGAGATTTTTAGGTATTTTAAATTATATGCCGTAAACAAACTTTAGTGTAATAATCCAGTGTTAGCAGAGCCCTGCTGCAAGGCTAAATGTGTGCAGTGTGGGATAATTTTATATCGGTTAGCTGGGACCCCATTAATGTACAATTTAACTATTATTTTTATTATTTGTTGTTATAGGCGGCCACAGTAATACATAATCGGTGAACATTTCAAGTATCTAGTTAACGCCATTGTAAAGATCGAATTAAAAACGCAGAAAAAAAACATCTTTTTTATAATGACGACCCTTAAGTTTTTAGTAATTGTTGTTATAGCAGTCACAATAAAGAAGTCGATATAGAAATTCCCCACCTGTCATAAAAAATTTCCCGCGGATTCCTACTAGGGGCGTTCAATAAAAAGTGAGAATGAGTATGTTATAAACAACTTTTACTAAATGTCATTTTATTTTTCGACATAGTCACCTTTTAGCATAATACACTTAGTATATCTTTTTTCTAAACTTAAAATTCCATTTTAAAAAAAGGTCTCATCTTGAGTACTTAAAAAATCTTGTACTGCAGCGACTACCGCGTCGTCGTCTTCAAATTTCTGACCTCTCAGGTATTGTTTCAATCTCGGAAATAGGTAGAAATCACTGGGAGCGAGATCTGGTGAATACGGAGGATGCTTAAGGATATCGAACCCAGCATCACGAATTGCAGCCATTGCAACGGCGGACTTGTGTGCCGGGGCATTGTCCTGGTGGAATAGAACAACTTTCGAGAGTTTACCTCGCCGTTTTTCGCGGATCTCATTGCGCAATGTTGCTATTTGTTTGGCGTATAAAGTGCCCGTAATAGTGGCTCCATGCTCGAGATACTCAATCATTAATACCCCTTTACCATCCCAAAAAACAGAGCCCATGACCTTACCGGCAGATGGGCTCACCTTGAATTTCTTCGGAGTTGGAGATGATGGCCTTTTCCATGTCATAGACTGCAGTTTCGTTTCAGGGTCGTAATGATGGAGCCATGTTTCGTCCATTGTTATAAATCGCGCCAAAAAAAGTTCCCGGTCTTGCTGCATCAGGTTCAAAGCTTCTTGACAAATCTCTAGTCTAGTTTGTTTTTGCGTGTCAGTAAGCATTCTTGGTACCCAACGCGCAGATACCTTTTTCATACCCAAGCGTTCATGTAAAATATTATGCACGCTCCCCGTTGAAATCTTTACATTTTCAGCAATAAAACGAACTGTGACACGACGATCCGCCAAAACTGAGTTTTCGACTTTTTTCACAATTTCTTCAGTTACTGCTGTAGTAGGGCGTCCGGAGCGGGGGTCGTCCATTGTCGATGTTCTTCCACGTCTAAATTCGGCGCACCAACGTGCGACTGTCGAATACGGAGGAGCATTAGACCCTAAAGTGTCCCGCAAATCCAAATTGACTTGGTCCGTAGAAAAATTTTTCAAATACAAGTATTTGATAACGGCGCGCAGTTCAATTTTCTCCATTTTCGCTAACGTACTCAATAGCATTGCAAAGAAATTACCGCATATTTTTTTAAACAAAAGACAGTTAGTTTTTTTTTTATAGCAATCAGCTAGATAGATTAGCTTTACCGGCCAGTATTTAATTTCGTAATATTGAAAGAGTTTGCATCTCATTCTCACTTTATATTGAACGCCCCTCGTATGTCTGGATATTTCATATTAAAGATACACTAACTTTAAAAAAAATCAAATCGCTCTCTATCAGCGTCTAACGGATAGTTAAGCCTGTTTTTGACAGTACCTATCCCTATAAGTGGTTCTTAGAATTCCTTTTACTTCGACGTTCATTGACCTTCAAAGCCGAAAAATATTTACCCAAAATCACGAAAATACCAAAAGTCTACGCTAAGTACTTAAGAGCGGAGCAAGTCGAACTTTGTATGAGTAAAGAAACAAATAAGGACCGAAGGGAAAAGGTATTTTATTCGTTTATTTTTATGACTTCGCATTACGAAATGAGTGAAACGGTATGAGGAGAAAAGATCTCGTTTGTTTTATTTTGTTTGTCGAGTCGTGGGCTGATTTAGTAGCAAATTGCGATTATTATCTTACATGTATACCTACGTCATAATCATATTTCTTGCAATATTCGAGCGGATGCTTCTAGTTACCGTTACTGGTTCAAATGTTGACGTTCTCATGCCTTATGCCGCGTTGGTACAGTCAACCAATTTGATTCTTAGGCCACTATAGAACCATGCCATAATGAATCAATTTGTTTATCTTCTACGACAGTGATTATTGTCTGATGTATGTCATGATAATAAATAATATGCTTGTGTATTAATAACTTGAATTGTCACTGTCCTTCTGTCAAAAGTTCTTTTCTTCTCATGTCACGGAGCGGAAACGTTTATAAACTTTTTTTGTGTCTTTGAAGAGACTCAGAGCACCAGGGCCCCACGGACCAAGGGTCTCGACGTCAAGAGGTACACAATTATATTCGGCGCCGAGACCACTGTATTTTCCTAACTTAACAATTTCGGCCGTCTCTGCTGCTGTGTGTGTGCTCTGCTTATGGATGTTAGGTAACTAACATGCCCTTACGGAATTTATTTTTTGTACTTATTATAGTGTCATAACAAATTTCGCAATTAGAGACACTCTCATTCATACAGTGACACTCGGCGTATATACTGTGTATAGGTAGTGTCGTAGTCTATTTGAGCCACTGTATTGATATTGGTCAATTCTACGAAAATTATCAAAATCAATAAGCATGTAGCGACTACTAGCGCCATCTAGTCATCACATAAGGAACTAATTACTACAATCCTACATCGCGCTATCGAAGTTTCTCATCTCGGCTGCATAAATACAACTTCCAACTTTCAGCCATCGGACTTCGGTCCCCAGGCATAACATCTGCCTGGAGAGAGATCTCTCTATTGCAACAACCCCCAAAAGCAAAAATGTCTAATTCAATATTTAGTCCATTTTTATGAGAAATTCATAGTTTTAAACTGACATACAATGACTATGCAGAGACGTTATGTAATTGGACAACTACGAGTAAAAAGCCACCTCGATCTAAAAATATGTTACGGTTGTTGTTCATTAAAAGATCGGATGAAATCGACTAATTGTTCGTGTTCCAACCTTCTTTCAATTTATCCTCCCTGATATTTAATATGTGTTCCTACCTCTTCATTATTAATTATTTATACACAGCGCTCTGTTACAATCATAGTTGTTTGGCAATATACGCGTGCCTAATTTAATAAGGAGTAATTGTACCGTTAAATTCCTCTCAAAGTTTCCACGGCACTTCAAAGACCTTTTGTTTTCGCTGTATTATTGTCGGGAGGCATGTTGTCGTAAAATGAAAACAGTGTTTGAAGTAATAACGCAAAGGAAAGTTTTATCTTTTAAATTGTGATTTAAAGATACAATCTTTAGCTAAGTCCGCGTGTTTTGCTTCTACCACCATATTTTTAAGGATATGTTTATAGTGATTCAAAGGTTGTCATTAACACGTTCAGTGCTAGTGACACAGCGTCTGTGATCTAAAATTCTTACTATTATGGCAGTGACACGCATGCGTGTCAACAAAATTCGTACTTCTATGCCAGCGACGCTCATTCGTTACTGCGATCATTTCGGCCGGCGCATAGCGTAATGCTAGGTTTTATACGGGCTTAGTACAAGTTTGTTCTAAATTACATTACATTATTGACCCAAGTTTTATTTATTTATATTATTTAATGAATTGTTGTATGTAACTTTTTAAATTCGAACAAAAGTATTTTATATCATTCAACCCTACAGTCAACAAATAAACATAAACAAACAAACAAATGCGTCGATACGGCCAAAGTTACAAAAATATATACACGACCTTAATGATAAGTCAATAAAGTCGTGTACACGTATTTTTGAAACTTTAGCCACATCAATATCTTTGTAGTCAACCGTACCTAGTAGTTCTGATTTCAAACGCTTCATTTACTTACACTAAACTTTACTGCTAAACCTACTCACAATGGTGATTAAAATATTGTTTTCTAAAGCTTAGGTAATTCAAATGAACGCCAAAGTTCTACGCAAAGGCTAGATTAGGCTTGTTATTTCAGAGTTTATAATTAACCTACTGTTATTTGAGTAAATTATCGTTGGCTATGTCAACTTCTCGAGGTGCAGCCCTCTGGCTCTAATTCAGCGATGCCAATCGCTATGGCCGTTGATTTAAAATTTATTGCACACTACACTCAAAATAACACCATACCATCCAAATAAAAACAAATTTAAGTTCAGTAGCCATCATAAACATCGGAGCAGTCAATGTGCTCAAAAATATCTAAACACAACCGTTGTGTTCAGATATTTTTGATCATAATGCTCCGATTTTTATCATGGCGACTGTCCCACGTAATGAAGAGGCTGGGAATTGAATAGACTATGATTAGAAAACACGATAAATTAAGATATTGCCTATTTTTTCAGTTTAACCTCCTGACTGCACTTTACGAATGGAGTGACGTGCTTTAATAAGCACGGAACAAACCGTCTAGTAGAAAAAAAGCAGTATCTTATAGAAAAATAATATACCTACTGAATGTATTAAGTTTTCAAATATCGAAACGCTTTTTTCTGAAACCGGATTTTTTAAAAATTGGTGTAAAACGAATTAAACCTTACTAAATCCTGAGCAGTTTACGGTTTGTGAAAAAAAAACTTTTCGATATTTTAACAATTCGATATTTTAATGTAGGTACCTAAAATATTTCAATAATCAGAACCGAGCCTGAAAGGTATGTATTTCTATTGTAGAAGGTTTTATTTCAGCGCGAATGTTGGTCGTATTGATGATGTTGGCGTTTGAGCCTTTTCATTGGCAGTCAAGGGGTTCAAAGAGAAAATTCGCAATTTATATGAACGATTTGCCTTCGCCATTAACGCGTGAAGACCCATTGGCAATATCAATTAAATAAACTTAATGAGGCTGAGAAGTTAATTGTAGAGGCCAGTATTTGCTTAGGCCGGTGAAACAACAAGGCAATGGTCTGAGTCAAGCAAATGTAACGCTTAAGTAAACGAAACACAATTAAACACAACACAAGCACAACCGCTTTAACCTTATTGCAGTTAAATAAGCTGATAACTTTAATAGCAACTGATTGACTGACAATTTGTGGATACGACATCGCAGAAGGAAAATGATTACAAAATTACTTTGTATACTTTGACTGTAACTTTTGCGTTTTACTGTCATTACGAGCAAGTACAAATGGAAAATTGTTGACTCGAGATTATACGTCAAATCAGAAAAACGCCAATTTTGAATATTTTTGTATGTGACAACATTGACTTATAAGTGAAAATAGTCTTTGATGTTTTACACCATATGACTCACATTTAACCTTAGGGGTGTAAAGGAATTTCTTGGTCCGTAGTCGACTAGAGTCAGACCAAGATAAATCTGCAACGATATAGATAACACACGCAGTGCAAGTGTTATATTAAACGTCAAACTTCTATGAAATTATGACATTTATGACGTATAAATAACACATTCACTGCGTGGGCTATCAAAATCAATGCAGACTTATCTTGGTTTAACTCTATATTAATCTTACATATAAAAACTTCGAGTGTTTGGGTTTCGCAACAGTCATTCTTTACTTGCCATGCTTGCAAGCCATTTGGTATGCGTATTTTTAACTGTGTTAAATATAGGAGGGCTGCACTTCTAATTTAAATACTTAAGTATTATTAATTATTATAATATAGTTACTTCTAAGTATCTACGCTGTTATTACTACAAATTTTATTTACTGTTAAATCATACTTCAATCACTTGGTCGAGACTATTATATCTATTGTATTATGAAATCAATAAATAGATATCATATAATTATGTGTTTGATTTATAATCTCGTGCATTTCCAGCTGAAATTGAGAATTCTAGATGAAAAATTTGTCTAATAAGTGTAAGAAGAATATTAACACAGAAAGATTCCTGTGAAAAACTGGTGAAACTTAGCATTTGAAGTCGGTTATAATAATTTGGTGTCTATGATTGATTCAAAGCTGTATTTTTACGTACTAGGCCAGTCTGTAAGGCTTAAAGTTTGAGTACATAATCGCTAAATATAACTCACTAGCTTTTGCCCGCAACTCCGTCCGCGTGGTTAGTTAAATTAGTAATTTTTGCAGCCCCCCCCCCCCCGAACCCCCGATTTTGAAACATTCTTCCGCTCTGCTCCGCTCCTATTGGTGTTAGCATGATGATATAGCCTCCCTCGATAAATGGGCTATCTAACACTGAAAGAATTTTTCTAATCGGAGCAGTAGTTCCTGAGATTAGCGCTTTCAAGCAAACAAACAAACTCTTCAGCTTTATAATATTAATAGATTCGCTACCAGCTGTCAAGACCCGAGACCTTCCACCTTCTTCAGGTGCCACAAACGCGCATGTGCTTTCAAATGACTGCCACTAGATGAAAGTCACGACGCATATAATGCATTCCCGGCAGTGAATGTGTATCTATCTGAGCTGCAGTCTTGGGTGTTGAAAAATATCTACATATGCCTATATACCCTATGCGTGATCAAACCAGATAAGTCAAAAGAATTGACTATTGAAAAAAAAACAAAATATCTAGATTCAAAATTCCTACAAAATATTAAATCGACTTGGTTTGACCACACTCCATTAAGCTGCGTACGCGTAGGTACCCGGGCTAGGCGTAGGGTACTTATGCGTATTGTGCGCGCAGTCCGTACGCAGCTTTACGCATTGGACAATTAGGTCGTGTTCAGATATTTTTTCTCACCATGTTTACGATGTCGACCACTACAAACAACAAGGCCGCTCTACGAGCTCCTATCCTCTATGCTGCCCTAGTATTATTTCGGGCTCACTTTCACCCAGCCAGGCCGTCTCGTCTGCAGCTGCCCTTGACACGACTCGGAATAGAGCAGACAGACTACCGAGTGGTTCAGGTGCCGTCAGAACTGCCTAAAATATATGTACAATACGTTTAATTTTAGTTTACCACTGACAGATGGTTTGCCTTCATTTCATTTCCAACTTTAACACCATACAAATAAAGTAGCTATTACAAAATCTGCAAACGTGGGTAACAGTATTCTAAAATTGGCTTTATTTGTAGGTCATTAAAGTTGAATATGAAATGAAGGCAAACCATCTGTCAGTGGTAAATTTTATGTAATTTTACTATACCTAAGCACTGCGCTACACTAAGTTCCTGGGTGATCATCATCATCCCAGCCTATACACGTCCCACTGCACGGCACAGACCTCCTCTCAGAATGAGAGGGCTTGGGCCGTAGTTCCCACGCGGTCCCAGTGCGGATTGGGAACTTCACATACGTCATACACCATTGAATTTCATCGCAGGTGTATGCAGGTTTCCTCACGATGGTTTCCTTTACCGTAAAGCTCATGGAAAATTGCAAATGTAATTTCGTACATATAAATTCGGTAAATTTCAGCCAGGATTTGAAGTAATGAACCCATGACTCTCCGCTTGATAGGCCATTGGTCAAACCGCTAGGCCACCACGGCTTATAGGGCACGGCACAGGTTCCTTATTTTCAGTCAAGTCTACATCGGCGCGTCGGACGCCTGGCCAACTTTCGGCCCATTTAAATAAATCTAAATCTCAGTCTCTCATAAGAATCGGTCAAGCCGTTTCGGAGTAATTCGATAACAAGCACCCCACGGGGCCCCGCGGACTTGACCCCAATGGATTAAAAAATCAGCTCTTGTCGACATCGAACTGTGGAATATGGATAACGTACCTATATACAATAACTAATAAATAGTGGGTCATACACAGCGTAAGAAACAAAAGTTGTCTCTCCTGAGGACATAAAATGTAGCTGCCGATGTAGATCTGACTAAGGGCCGATTTTTCAATCCCCAGATAAAAGTATCCGTCAGTTATAACTATCGCTTTCTTTTTCTCAAGTCATAGGAAAAAAGGACAGAGCTTGCATTTTATCTGACATAGGTATACTTTTATCTGGGGATTGAAAAATTGGCCCTGGCCAGACACGAACAAAAAATGTGTATGACAAAAAATACAAGATAAGAAAAGGAAGGCCTGCTATAGCGATATCTGCCAAACAATAAATAAATAATAAATAAATAAATATCACGGGACGAATCACACCAATTGACCTAGTCCCAAAGTAAGCTAGGAAAGCTTGTGTTATGGGTACTAGGCAACGGATAAACATACTTATATAGATAGATATATACTTAAATACATATTAAACACCCAAGACCCGAGAACAAACATTCGTATTTTTCATACAAATATCTGCCCCGACACGGGAATCGAACCCGGGACCTCATGCTTCATAGTCAGGTTCTCTAACCACTAAGCCATCTGGTCGTCTAAAGCAATCTTTTTTATAATGTGTCAACATGCTCTACAAGCTCCCATCGTCTTCTCATACCCTAGTATTATTTCGGACTGGCCTTGACTCGGCAGACCGCCTCGTCTGTAGCTGTTGCCCTTGACATAGCTTGAAATAACCGGAGGGACAAGCGAGAGGCTCATATGCTGTCAGAACTGACTGAAACAGACGGTATGGTGAGCAAGCAACTTAGCCGATATGTTATTTACCAATTATTGTTTTACTGGGTTCTGTGATAGATACCTAAATAAAACGAATAAAGTACCTACCTAATTTATTGCCACAACCAATAATGAAAAACATACAGAAACCAAAAAAAAAACAAAATACCTTCGTGGCAATAGGCTCAGGCTCAGCATAAGAGCTAGGCCGCTCTACGGCTAGACCACCGCGGTTTTTAACCGCGAGACTTTTTAATCAATTAAAACTAATGCAATCGGCCGCTCTGGCGGCTAAAAATTTACTTGATTAAAAAGTCACGCGGTTAAAAACAGCGGCGGTTTAGCCGTAGTGCGGCTTAGCTCTAAATGGTGCCGGTTAGGAAGCCGGCGGCGCTGATTTTCAGCCTGCGCCCTCCCGCGGCGCGGTGCGGCGGAATATGGACTCTTCCTTTGCTACAGCTCCGGAAAAAAAATAACTAACGCATTCACATCCGGCATTTTCCTAACTAAAGTCACGGACATAGCTCGAAGAATGGCTAGACTTAGTGGCAGTAGGCATGAGGGCACATCGCTCGTAGAACTGACGGCCGATGGGGCCGAAAAGTTCTCGAGTGGCGTCCGCGGACCGGAAGACGCAGTGTAGGTAGGCCTCCAACAAGATGGAGCGACGACCTGGTGAAGGTAGCGAGAACGCATTGGATGCGGATGGCGCAGGGCCGATCTGTTTGGCGAGCCTTGGGGGAGGCCTATGTTCAGCAGTGGACGTCTTTCGGCTGAAATGATGATTTTCCTTCTTTCGAATTTGCTTAACGCTTCAAAGGCGTATAAGTGTTCACGTGAGTTTCACCCAATGCTTTAAACGCGTTCATACTGGTTCATACAGAAACGATATACCTATAAATTCACAATAGCGTTCAAAACACTGGTTGACTGCAAAACGGCACGGCACTTGAATCATCATTATCATCATCATCATCACCATCGTCATCATCATCACCCCTGCCTGTATACGTTGCACTGTAGGGCACAGGCATCCTTCCAGACTTGGGTTGTAATTTCCACGCGGGCCCGGTGCAGATTGGAAACTTCGCACTCTATTGATTTTCTTCTTCGGTGTGTGCAGGTGTCCTCACGATGTTTTCCTTCGCCATAAAGTTCATGATAAATTTTAAATGTAATTTCACATGTTCCGAAAACCTTAGAGGTGCAAGCCCGGGCTCGAACCCACGACTCTCTGCTTCAAACCACTAAGCCACCACGACATTCGTCGCTGATACTTCAATACCGCGTAACAAGCTTTACCCATAAGGTCTATTTTATCTAATTTTCCCTGTTATTTCGTTTCAAGATGAGCCTTATGGAAAAAGCTAGTTACGCGGTATTGCAGTATCACTGACGCATTGTCTTAACTATATCTACTTGGGTAAATGTCTGTGAATAACAGAATAGGCGACCAAAAAAACCCTTTTAAAAAATTGCAATTCCAAATAGTCTATTTTCTATGCTGTCCTTACTCAGACGAGAATATGATCTGAATACATGCCTAAAGTTCAAGGGCTGTTTCTGGAGGCTCTATTTACACTTCACTATTTTCAATATTCTCTGAAAGCAAACAACCCTTTCTTGAACAACTTTGATGGAATAATAGTTTGATTTTGTTGGATTTTTTGACGACCAGATAAGTCACACAAATCTAACTATCACCACCACCAAAGCACACCGACGCGCGAACTCAACCAGAGCTCATCTTCAGAGTAGGTACCTGGTACCTAAGTTCACACACACAAGCAAAAATTTGAAAGTCGTTAATTTATTGTACCATTACAAAAAAAATATAAACATTAGCTAACTTTTACTAACGAACTTACGTAAAAGTTTGTACGGAACCCTCGGCGCACGAGTCCGTCTGGCACTTGACCGGCTTTTATTACTTTAATGGTGTCGAATGAACCCTAAACAGCCCTGAACCGATTTATTCGTAGCCGCGAGTGAATCGTGCGCCTTTGCCGCCGCTCAAGTGGAAATGTTTCCGCTAGTCAGGGTTACCGTCTGGGGTTTCCCGGATTTGTTCTAGTTTAGAAAGCGTCCGGAGAAACGTCCGGGCGGGGTTTAATTATAACATAGGTTCCCAATCTTTTATGGACTACCGCCGCTTTTTCACAAATTAACAATTATTTGGACCCGTTACCGCCCCCGCGAAAAACTTCAGCGCCCACCGGGGGGCGCTACCGCCCCCTTTGGGAATCTATGCATTATAACATTAAGAAGGTAATTATTTATTAGAATAGAATATCTTTCTTTGCATTGAATGGGTTACAATTAGGTGTTAGACATAAATATAATATAAAGCCCAACCATCCAGCCATTTCTGAAAATGATTCTTACAATCTAATTTTACACATAACTTATTTGCAATCCTCAAAGAAATTAATGAGTAAAAACATTTATAATGTAACCATGCCTTTAGTTTTGTCTGGAACTGGTTACCAGTCAAATCAGTTATAGACCTTGGCACTGCATTATAAATCTTGCTAACGACATAATAAGAGTTCCTTTTGAATACAGTTAATCTTGCTGGAGGCAGATTCAAAGGCCTATGGGTTATGGTGCGTTTATTGGTATTATTTTTCTTTATGAACAATACAAAGTGCTTTCTCACAAATACACATGCCTCGAAAATATACAAACATGGGAATGTAAGAATCTTAAAGAATCTTATCTTATTACTATGTCAAAAGAGTTTCCAATCCGCACTGGGCCCGCGTGGGAACTACGGCCCAAGCCTTCTCATTCAGAGAGGAGGCCTGTGCCCTACAGTGGGACGTATATTATAGGCTGGGATGATAATGATGAAAACAGAAAAAAACGTGATTGGAAATTGAAATGGTCTCTAATAACTTGTAACTAAAAGATTTTCTTTGTTAACAGAGCAGGTTTTTTGTTCAACTAAAGGAATTTTTGACACAGTTTCTCCATACTGTAAGATTGTCGTTTTACTTACTGATTTCAGTGCAAGAGGACTAAATTTAGTTAAAAGTTTGTTTGAAAACAAATGAATAAATTATTTATGCTATTTAACATTTTTTTATTATTATGACTAATTTAAAAAAAGTAGTTTGGCTCGGTGCTCCAAAATCCGGATATTTTACGGTTTTTGTCCCGGTTGCTAAATTTAGAGATGGCAACCCTACCGCTACTCGACTCAGGCTTGTTACCTTCTACAGCTTGTCAAATTGGTGCGTGAAAATTGAAGGAGTTGTACTGGGAGGTAACTGTAGGTTACTGTTATATTTTGTTGCGTAGGTAATAGGTTTCTGCGACGGTTTAGGAGTTTTCTGCGATCCCAATCCGCGTTGGGAGTGTATACGTCTAAATAAAAGTAGCGGTTAGAGTACGACCCCGTAGGTATTTGTCCAACCTGAATGGCCTACAATAACGGACGGACGATTTAATGTTAAGAAAAGTACAATTTAATTAATGTTTTAATTGATATAATCTATATAAATAAAAATGAATCACCGAAATGTTTGTACGCGCATAACTCCTAATAGACTGCACCAAATTGGATAATTATTTTTTTGTTGCGTTTGACACTCTCAGGAAAAGGTTCGTATGAAAGAAATTTTTAAAAAAATACAACGGGGGCGAATCCGCGGGCATCAGCTAGTAATAAATAAATAAATAATAAATAAGTCACACAGCACAAGGTATTTTAAAACAAAAACTTCAAGTAGGTACGTTAAAATACGAACAAATAGCGAAACTGAGTGAAAAAAAACGAAACCAGTGCTTGGAATAGAGGATTCTTCATCGGAAAATTTTGGAAACGAGCTATTTTAGGCACGAGAGGTTCTGTCAAATTATTCAGGTCACCTGATGAAATTTATAGGTATATTGGAAATAATTCCGCTCCGCATTGGTGACCCCTGGTTTCAAATAGCGTATCTACTGTGGTAAAAAAATCAGTTGTGTTAAATAAATAGATTCATGTAATTTAAATAAAATTACAAAAATTTACGACCTTGTTAAGTTTCTTGTCGGATTGTTCTCAACAAAGTTTTTCCGAAGCGTTGATCGATTTTTCGGCTTTCATGCTTCTTATAGCTGGAATTGAATAATGATATTTTGACTCTCATTCCGAATTAATTTATGAGACCAGTTTTATAGTAACAGCGTGTTAGTGAATAAAAAGATTAAATGAAAGTCATTACATAATTTATTTATCAGAATCATTAAAAATAATCTATACAATAGCCAATTAATGTCATTTACAATACAGCGCGTCATTATTCATACATTTATATCATAACATCATATACCCAATATGAAAAGATTTCTTGTAAAAATATAGAAAAAAAAACTATCACGAATTTGGAGAAAATAGCAACGCATCTGTTTGTTATTTCAAATAGAAATAAATGTGGAATCAGCACGTCCATAAAGCTTCGCGGGCAGCTTCGTTGGTTCATACCTGAAACGAATTTTTTTTGAACTGTTGAATTAAAAGTACCGCAAGAATCAAACAAATAACAAACCAAACAAACCTTGCCCTCCCCTCCCCCTAGCTGCTTTTGTTGTTAGGCGACGCGCCGGCGCTCTTACTCATGAGCTTGGCCACCATTTCTTGCACCCGTTTCATCTCTTCTAGCTGCGTGCTGAGCTGATAAAGTCGGTTCTCTCGCTCCAGAATCGTCTTCTCTAGGTGTTTTATTGACTGCGATGAAAAATGAAAAAGCTTTAGATTCTGACCGTGACCCCTTTAGCATAGTCAGCAAGAATAGGCCATATTCCTAAAAAACTACAGCAGTTTTCAATTAAATAAAAAAAAATATGCGTGACGTCCCGCCTTGGTACACTTTTTATATCTATGTATAGACATGATGTCACGAACCCCCACTCCCAAACTTCGCACTTTACGTTTAGTTAGTATTTTTTAATTTGATTGACAAAAGAAAAATTGTGTCTAATATTTTTAATGATTTAAATGAACTATAATTACATTTTTTTACCTAGGATACTACCTAAATACATAATAGTTATATGATATACCTCAAACAAACTTAAACTTTATGTATTTTAACATACAGCCCACGGGTTACTATATGGGAACCCCAGTACAATAACGTCCAAATGAACATTATGTAGAAATAATTTTAGTAAAACCGAGTTTGTCAAAGTTTGCAGAAAAACTAATTTATAAGGTATAGATGATGATTTTGATAGGGCATGTATAATGAATGGCAAAATATTTTTCCGTGGATATAAATACCAAGTCTTTATGCTCTATCTCTTTCCGCAGCGAGCGTTCGAGCGCATTGGCCTCTTCCATCTCTTTCCGGTGCACCTGCACGCGCTCCTCAAACTTGATCAGCACCGTCGATAGTTCGTTGTTTTTGGTCGTCTGTTTTTTACAAAAGAACAATAAATTATACTCCTATACTATAAAGAGGTTAAACTTGTTTAATATGTATGTAGCTGGTTATCTCACGAATAAATAAGCTGATTTAAAAAATATTTAAATAATACAGGGTTATTTGTAATTCACTGACATCCTCTTAACCCTGAATTCCTATCACTCAAACAAATGTTTTTTGTTTTACGACTTTTTAAAATGTAGCACTTTTTTCCCATACAAATACACAGAGTATCTTAAAATTAAGAGGTAATCTCAAATTTTCAAAACGTTATTATATTACACCAAAAATATTAAGTTATGACAAAAGCCGTAAAACAAAAAACATTTGTTTAAGTGGTAGGAGTTTAGGGTTAAAAGGATGCTAGTGAATTACAAATAACCCTGTATAAAGCTATTATTCCAGATTAACGTGGGTTTATTATGAACACGTGTCGTGACACAAACGAAATTCCGGATAACAACTACAGTAAAATTACATAAAGTTTACCACTGACAGATGGTTTGCCTTCATTTCATATTCAGCTTTAACTACCTACAAATAAAGCCAATTTTAGAATACTGTTACCCACGTTTGCAGATTTTGTAATAACTACTTTATTTGTATGGTGTTAAAGTTGGAAATTAAATGAAGGCAAAAGCAATCTGTCAGTGGTAAACTAAAAGTAAACGTATTGTACTACTAAATATATAAAGAGTAGTCAAACTGTTGTAAGAATATTTGCTGCTAAACCTAGATTTTTAAAGGTGAAATATCATTTCAAATGCAAAAAGCCAAGCAAATTCAAAGAACTGAATGAGATATTAGTCAATTGAGCGACGTGCAAAAAGATTAAGGTACCGGTGTTACAATATTTAGTATTATTTCTGCTTATTGTTTTATTTTACATTGAATGTCTATATTATTACCGGTGTTTAGGTATCTGGATAATATTTCTTAAAGAGTTTTCGCAGTAACTTACCGCTTAAATGAACATAATAATATTTTTAAACAAATTATTGGAATACATTACCTCCTGCTCCAATAACTTCTGTACAGCTTTGGTTTCTTGTCCAGCCTTTTTTAACCTATCTTCGAAGTCCTTTTCCATAGCTTTCATTTCATTTTCTATTGTCTGTAACAAAAACATCGGAACATAAATAAATAAAAAAAAATATATATATATATATATATATATATATATATATTTCGGGACAATTCGCACCAATTGACCTAGTCCCAAAGTAAGCTAAGCATAGCTTGAGTTATGGGTACAAGGCAACGGATAAACATACTTATATAGATAGATACATACTTAAATACATATTAAACACCCAAGACCCGAGAACAAATATTCATATTACTCATACAAATATCTGCCCCGACGCGGGAATCGAACCCGGGACGTCAAGCTTCGTAGTCAGGTTCTCAACCAACCAGTCAGGTGTTCAAATTACAACTTATATTACAAGCGGAACTCCCTTTCTAGTTAATATAACTGAAGCGAGAGTGTTCTTGTAATATTAGTTGTACTTTGTTATGCAATTGGGCCCTGGTCGTAAAATATTTTGTCAGGACCATAGTCGCTAATAGTTGGGTATGTGTGCTATACAGGGTGGAATCCAACCATGGACTCTCCTGAAAATATTGTGTTATCTAAATGATGTACAATCGATTTGTGATGATCAGAAAGTGCGGGTAGTTCGAGAGGGTGCTGATTCTAATCGGGATCAAGTGCGGGTAGTTCGAAAGACTCGTGCGGGTCATGTTGGTGAAATAGGGCCCTGCTATGCTTCATTTAATTTAGAATGAGAAACCACAACATTATATTGCGTCTGGTCAACTATTTCTTACCTAGCAAATAGTACAGTACAAATAGTTTGGGAGCCGCAAAATAAAATTGTTTTAATGTCACTTTATTTGCGCGTCGTCAATTGTTACTCTAGTACAAATTGTAAAGAGATTACAGTTCACGAGCCGCAATATAATGTTGTTGTGGTTTCTCATTCTAAATTAAATGAAGTATAGTTGCTGCAATAATTGCTCCATTCGCAAAGCGGCTGACTCACGTTGAGTTGGTTTTTGAATTCGTTCTGCAGCAGCTCCTTCTGTTTCTCCTTGTCGTGTTTCTCCGCCACGACCTTGGCGCGGAACCCTCGGACGGCGACTTCGGCGTCATCCAGTTGCTTGTGGAGATTCTCTATCGTCTTTTTATGTCTAAAGAATAAATAAGGTTTAACGTGAACTGTTTTGCTCTTTGGTCAGTTATCAAAAGAACAATGAGTACCTACTTAATGAAACCAATTGGGTGGATCAACTATTCCTTGTTGTTATTCTGTCCCGTCAGCGAGGGGACAAAAGTAGTACAGTTTAATTAGAAGAAATAAATGTTGTGTCACATTAACTAACATGCTTATTATACTCCTTTCACTGTAGCATGGTGCGGGTGGCAGGTGTCAAAACCCACAGACTAGAGAAGTGAAAGCTATAAAACTCGAATCGATAAAACTATAAATTTATAACTTTAATTAGGTATATTGTGTAATTAATAATATAAATTTACGATTACTTCATGAAATTAAATAAAGCAAACTAAGTTCCGGAGTTTTTTATAATGCAAAAAAAAGTCGAGATTGTACAAATTTTTAGGTATATCGAAAATAGGCCGTAACATAAAGCAAAACTATAATAAACAAAACTAAAGCAGTAACTATAATAATCCAGTGTTAGCAGAGCCCTGCTTCTAAGTAAAATTTACCTACGCATTCGGGTATCATTTTATATTGTCAGTCGGGACCCCCTTAATGTTTATTTTGATTATATTTTTATCATTTGTTGTTGTAGCGGCCATAATTAACATAATTGGTGAAGATTTCAAGAATCTAGTTAATACCATTATAAAGATCGAGTAAAAACACTGACAAATGATAAATCTTCTTCTCGTGGTAGATTGTGTCCCATCATTAAATGTTCTGTTACACGCATATTACGTTTCTTGACTTAATCGTATTTTTTTTATTGATAATAAAAAATAATTAGGTTAAATTTCTTTCGCGCACGATAGTGTTTTCGAAGTTGAAATGTTTAACTCCAGAAAAATTCAGACTGGAATTTAAATAAATCGCTATTAAATACACCGCAGCAATTTTGTCTAAGTGTAACGAAACGGTGTGTCAAGTGTCACCTGCACCATGCTACAGTGAAAGGAGTATAATTGAAAGAAAAACCGTTTTGACTATAAAATTATACTCAAGTACACATGTACACTTTGGCTTAAGTATACCTAAATTTAATGTTGCAACAAGCCCAGGCTCAGCAAGTGCGGTGAGGCCTACCTACGCAGAGTATTACGAGACGGGTAGGGCGAAATAGAAATAAAATAGGGTACAATCAAACACTGATATAGGTATGTGAGCACAACGATTTAAAAATTCACAATATAAGGCCGAGGCATCGTCGGTTTCACGGAACACCGCATGTGATTTGAAATATTTCACGGCGCCCCTCTGTACCCTCTACGGTGCCTCAGGGCCCGCGGCGCACACTTTGGGAACCCCTGGCCTAGTGTGTATCTCAAACACGTGTAACGAAACGGTGTGTCAAGTGTCACCTGCACCATGCTACAGTGAAAGGAGTATAGATGACCAATTGTAGAAGGGGTTTAAAACTACCAAAAAAATGCATGTTTGGCAAATTTTAATCAGATAAACTTATGGTTTAAAGAGTGACCCAGGAGCCAGTCACTATAGCAACGAGTGACAAAAAAAAGTTGATTGACCCAATTATTATAACCTATACCAAATTTCAAGACAATCGGAGCGCAGGAAATAGGTCAAATAGTGTTTTTTTTAGTAAAGTGTAAGTTCATTGAATACTCGATACAATACAATCACGAAAAAAGCGCTTATCGCTTCTTTGGGAATGGAATAACTTTCAACATGTTTTATAAAAAAAAAACATCCTAAGAGGTAAATATAGCTCTACTTTATTTGAATTATTAGTAGTATTAGTACACATATAAAAAATCTAGAAAGAAAAGAAACAAAAAGACATGCATCGGCCGGGAATCGAACCCGGGCCGCCCGCGTGGCAGGCGAGCATTCTACCACTGAACCACCGATGCTTACAACCATAAGAGCGAAATTTTGATTCTATTTCGAATTAGGATATTTTTAGAAAGTTAACACAAACGTGGCAACATACCACGCGCTATGAGGTTCGTGAGTACATTGATAAATAAACGTTTGATATATTTTATCGGTTACCTAATTACCCCACGAACGCTTTAATTGAGATTTTATGTTTTAATTATTAGTAGTTTTTGTTTGCAGTTCTGGAGTTATACTTTTCAGTTTTAGAGAGTAGGTAAGAAAAAATCACAGAACTAATAATATAATAAGAGAAATAAATGTCACGCAAGCTAAAAATAAGATCGCGCCGTATGGTCTTTTTAACGCAAAACCTACCTAGTCCGTAAAACTATTGAGACACGTTTTTCAAGTGTCTTGTGTGTTTTTAAAATTGAAAGGTCACATTAATAACTGCGACTACATTCAAAAGGTGAACTTGTTTATCAAAATAGTTTTATCAAAAAATTTGGAATATCTTATCTTACAACAAAAAATATTAATAACTCATTACAAAATAAAGAAGTTGAAATCAAAGAAGTGTTCTCAACAAAAATATGCTGCAACGTTGTAGAAGAACGCTTATTTTACCCATCACCTCAGTCAAAGTCAAAGTGGATATTCTCAATAGAAAACGTAGGATAACTTGTTAAAAGTTTGAACAAATATTAATTATCTATCACGAAAGTCAAATATTAAATGATTGAAACGTTAAATGCTACCTAAATGGCATTAGTCGCCGATGTATAATAAATAACAAATCGTAACTAACACGTTCACGGGCAGTACGTCGAGAGACGTAAACTAAAACCCTCGTTATATGGCACTACGTCTGTAGACGGGAATTTAATTTTCCTTAAAACTGGCGCTCCGTCCACAGCCGAATATTTGTCATAGTTTATTGAATCAGGCGTTACTTTGCGGAGGTCCATATTAATGAACTAAAACAATTACTTTGCTCACCCGCGACCTTACAATAGTTACGTTTATGCAAGAAATGTGCGTTCATGCAGTTCCTCCACCTCCACACTGTACGAACACACACAAATCACATAAACCCAACCATCACCACCACCAAGCTACACTGACGCGTTTCGAACTCAACCAGAGCTCATCTTCAGAGTTACCACAACCGTATGCTATGCTACCAAATGTTAAACTAACAAACCAAAACAAATGTTTTAACTTGTCACTGTAACTTCTCAAGTACCCACTTTATTTTTCTTATTCTCAAACTACCCCACAAAAATTAACTTTTATTGACATATTATAAAACTACCTTGAATTTTTTGTTTATTTATTTATAAGGCATATTTAATTAATACTAACTGTTCAAATTCGACCCAAGCCGCAGTAAAGGAGAAGATACTAAATTTACCTGTTCATTAATAATAGACCCCATAGTGTTGTACCTAATTATTTCCATGCATTCCAGAGCATCCAGACGCAACCCCTTGCCGCAATAATGTAACACTTCATAAGAATCTGAATCTAACAATGAATGATTTGATTCCAACAAATGTTTTGCAAAATTCGATCTATCTGGATGCTCATTCCTATATGCCGAAACATGCTCTTTAAATCTAGTATTAAAACTTCGGCCTGTCTGTCCTACGTATATCCCATTGCAGTCATTACAACACACACATTTCTTGCATAAACGTAACTATTGTAAGGTCGCGGGTGAGCAAAGTAATTGTTTTAGTTCATTTGTCATAGTATTTATAGGGAGTTTATGACTCTGTGCCATTTTTGGATGTAACCCGCCAGTGCCACAGCAAGCACTCATACTGGTGCACACAAGTTTGTTTCCGTCACACATACAAAAAAAGACCTCGCTTTGTGGCACTACGTCTGTAGGCGGACAATGTCCATACAAGTTCTTCGACTGTGGCCGTTACTGCCGCAATATTTACTTCCAAAACTGAACAACGTGACAATCTGTCCCCAGACGTAATATCAATTTGTATGGAAAAAATCTGTGCCACAGCACAAATTATTGGATGAGGTTTTGTGTCCGTGAACGTGCTAATATAAGAGGTAAACTCACTTTTCATTTTGCATTTGCGTGGTGTACAGGACGTCTTGCTGAGACGAGTTCGTGGCCTGCAGAAGCGCCAGCGAATGTTGGAGCGACGCCATGTGCTCGCTAGCACCCTGTATCGCATAATATGGAGGATATAACTACAATACAAGATTACCTAAGTGCTTCGGCTCGATAGTTTCCTGACAACTAATTTAGAAGGCACCAAGCTGTGGTCGCTCTCAAGGGCCATCCATAAATTACGTCACACATTTAGGGGGGGGGGGTCAAGCGATCTGTGACACTAGAACAAAATAATGGCGATTTTCGTAGTAATAAGTGTGACAAGGGGGGGGGGGAGGGGTCCAAATTGATCGAAATTGGTGAGAGGAGGCCTGTGTCCCGCAATGCGACTTTTTAGGCTGGGATGATGATGACGAATTTAGAAAGAATATTGAATAGAGGAGAGAAAGAATACCAAGATTAGATTATTGGGTATCACTGGTGTAGATTATGGCTCTACATCTAAATCCCTAATGATTATTTGTCCTAATGATCGATTGTCCTAACTCTTTTTATTTAAAATCTATTAATTGTTTTGGATTTTTATAAAACAAACCTAACCTAACTTATAGAGTTCTAGAGGATAATCACTTCAAAATTCCTGAAAAATTCACGGTTTCCGAGAAAAAGTGTTAGAATAATCGATCATTAGGACAAACATTACATTAGGACAAACGATGTTAGGGATTTAGAATGAGAGCCGTAGATTATACGTATAGAATTGTATCTTTTAGAGACGATAGGTCTACCTGCAATGCGACAGAGTGAGAATGCAGCCTCTGTTCCAAGCACGTCATCTTGTATCCATACAGCTCCATCACACTTGACGTTGCGATGTCAGAAATCTGGAAACAATGAAAATACGTATAACTTGCATAGCTGGACCGCACCTCTCCCGGCCCCCTTTGTCGTCATACCCCCTAGCTGTACCGCGCGAGTGAGGACTCGTTTAAACGGTTTAGCTATAATGAAGCTGATCTAGTCATCTTTTATAGAAACCGCTACATTCAACATCGCACCATCGAAGTTTCTCAACTCGGACGCATAAATACAATTTCAAACTTAGTTTCTATGGACTTCGGTCCCGAGCCATAACATTTGCCTGGGGAGAGATTTCTCTTTTGTGGCTATGTCCACAAAGGCATGCGTTAACGCATTCAGTGCTTTGAACGCATATAAGCGTTCATACATTTCGAGATCTTCGCCAATATCTTGAACGCCACTGCGAGTTCATACGCCGTTGCTGTATTACTATAAAGCACTATGAATGCCTGAACAGCCGTGGTGGACTAGTGGTTTTACCTATGGCCTCTCAAGCATAGGGTCGTGGGTTCAAATCCAGGCTCGCACCTCTGAGTTTGTTGGAATTTATGTGCGAAATTACATTTGTAATTTACCATGAGCTTTGCGGTGAAGGAAAACATCGAGTGATGTGATATGTGATGTGTATGTATATAGACTGGTATGATGATGATGATGATGATGATGACTATCAAAGCTAAACGCATAAACTTCCGGGAACGCATATTGCGTTTCCGTGACTTTCGGCTAGTGATGCTGTCATAGTTTGCAACAAATAGGTTATCCTCGTAAGGCCCATACTATTTTTAGGACGTTTTTAATGACCCAGTGTCCTATTTACAGGCCCTTGTACTGGTAGCCCAGGACTTAAATTATTACATAATTGTTCCTTATTTTGGGACATTGGGACGATATTCTTGGACTGAAAGGATTATATTTTACAGTCCTAAAAAATAGGATAGGAAATAGGTTAAATGCGTTTTAGGCACTGAGCTGGACCGGCCGGTAATTCAGACTGAATGTTTTAATACTACAATCGTGTGTAGTATAGACACATCAACTACCAAGTCAACAGAAACCTTAGACGTAAAATCTAAACGGCATGCGAAGAAAAAACTACTGACAGCTTTGCTCCTATCATTTTACACAAGAGAGACAAAAACATTGGTCGAGTGTTTCTCCTCGTACATTTTTCTAGTGGGAAATCCACTTTTATGAAACCACTTCGAGTGTCCTGCGATCCTAGTACCTCTCAGTCGTACTAGTGCGCACGGCCTGGTGATAAAAAGGTTTATCTATGTTACTGTCTACAAAAATAAACTATTATGTGTACGGAAGAATTAAGATAAATATAATTCGATAAGGTGGTGATGAAGTTGATTACTGGTTTTATTATTTATTCAATAGTTAGCGTTGGGAACTAAGTCCGTGAGACGAAGTTATAGACTTGTTCCATCATGTCAAAGATTGCACAGCTTTTTTCTCTATTATACTACTGCCTGAAAATACATGTAGGTAATGCGCTTTACCGGACCAGTGAGTCAAAAGCCATACAACTAAAATTAAGGTGAGCCGAGCTAAAAAACGCGATGTACCTGTATGGGTGAATAGCCATACATCTCGTTTCCGGGTCAAATAATGGTCGCAGAGATTGTGCTTCAAAAAGGATTCAATTTCCCTCGTGGGTTTTAAACTGTTTTAAATTTTTTAAACTTATATAAACACGAAAAGACTTTTGCGAATTAATATTTGTGTTAAGTGTATTCAAATAGGTAACACACTGATACATTCATTCGCTCATTCAATCCATTTGTGCCAGCTCTTGCGAATTGACCTGTAATTCGTAACATTTTTTTGTAATTCACCCCTGAAAATTTAAGTACCTATGTTGTCATTACCCCTTATAAACAAGTGTGGAGCGACATGTCGTCGCGTTGGTACCCATCTGGTTGCTTCTTATTCGTTATCTCCAGGCGTAACATCTGCCTAGAGAAATACTATATTATATTTTTTCCATATTGTAGCCTCGCCCTCGTCGTTCCAAGACAAAAAACCTAAAACCTTAAACTTAACCGTCTTGCAACTCCTGCGACCCTACTACCTCTTTATCAATGTGCTGTGAAGTGTCTAGCAAGTTCTTTAGTCCTAGTACCATATTTTTCCACCATCGAAAGAAAATTAGCTAGCGCGTTCGCTAAAAAATTTGGGGCGCGGGGGGAGGGCGTGTCTTCACTTTGCTTATTTTTTAATCTGATGACAGAGGGATGGGGTGTGGATGGTGTTTGATTAGTCAGCAATATTTAATTTTTCTTCTTCGGTTTTTTTACAAAATTTGGTTAATTTGGATTTGCACATGTGGCAACCTATTACTATGTCAATAACTTGCTTGAATAAATAAATATTATGTGAAATTTCTCTATCCTAAGGTTATTCCTAAACTTGATAACTGCTGCTCACAAAACAAAACAAAACAGATTGTATGTCCTAACCTAATGCTTACGTAAGCATGAGAGGAGGGTAAGATTTATTTAGTTTTGCTGGCATAGAGTAGGGGATGTTAATAATTAAATAAAAATGCTTATGTAACACTTGAACGGCCCCCTACACGTGTCTTTAGGCAGTATATAATCATTAGATCCCGGATCTTTGTGCAATCACGTTACAAAAGGGTAGTTTGGGGAGTAAATGGAACGGTGTTAATTAATACGAAAAACTCTAACTGGTTTTAACCGAGTACATTTTATTAATTCAAGATAAAAGTTACCTAGTAAATTAAATAAATTAATCAATATTATTTTTTGGTATATTACTGCAAACCATACATTTATACGTTGAACTGGTTTTTGATGAATAAAAAGTGACTGAAGTGAAAATGTCATTATGTTCCCCTGTTCCATTTCCTGAATGGAACTTTGGTTTTTACGACCGCTTACTTTTTATTCGTCAAAAGCCAATTTACCCTACAAATGTGTGGTTCACAGTTAGGTAATATATCAAAAGATAAATTGATCAATTTATTCAATTTACTAGGTAATTTTAACCGTGAATTACTTATTAAAATGTATTTGGTTAAAACCCGACAGTTTTTCGTATTAATTAACACCGTTCCATTTACTCCCCAAACTACCCTATTGTGACGTCATTGCCACAAAGATCCGGGGTCTACTAAACATTTCTGTATCCCTGGTACCTTGTTGTCCCTCAGCGCATCAGCCAGGTCCTTGACAAGGGCGTCGACTGCCCTTTCCTGGGCGGGCGCGAGTCTGGGCGCGTCCCATCCCTCGCCCTCGCCATCGGCCGGCGTGCGAGTCTGACTGTTGCTCTCTGGCACAGCGCTTAGACTCTCGCCGAATACCTGAAAGGAGATACAGTAGGGCCTACTATGAAATGGAAGGAAATGTTAATCTTTGTCATAACATGGATGGTTTTTAAGAAAGAGATCAATCCAGTGTATTTTTTTGAAGCGCTGATGGCGGATACATTTGGCTCAATTTTTAACTCTATTACTATCCCAATGAGTGATCGAACTGTAGAGGTTGTCTCTTTTCTTGACATACAACCATCAACTAGAGTTTTACTCTCTCCAATCCATCATCATCATCTCGCTTAGTAGTTTACTGCTACGAACATGCCTTTCCTTTAGGTCTCCCTGTCTATGAATTGAAAGCAATGCGAATACCTCTTCCATTTGATCCGTCGGGAAGCAGTGGTGTTTGACCAGCTGCAGGACCTCTTTCCGCCGCGCACCGTTCGTGCTTGACAGACCTGCGCAAAGGCTCTTGCGAACCTGCAGTAAAATATAAAAAAAATATATTGTTTTCGTGTCAAAACTTGCTAGAAAAATAGCTAGAGATGAAGTGAGTATGTAATGCTATGCGATAAGGTAAACTCGGACACCACAAGTACCACAACTATACACAAAATGTATATCAACTATCGCATTCAGAATAAAACATAAGGAGAGGTTAAATATTCATCCCAACCCTCTGGCGAACATGCTGCTTAACCAAGGCACAACCAGAAGACTGAAGCGGGCGCATGTGCTCCCTGACTGAATGAGAACAGGGCATTGGCCCTGCTCCTCCGCAAATATCCATCGCTTTCAAACTATCTAATAGGGATGTTGACACCATTAAAAAATAATTCAAAGACACGACTCCAGTAAAAAAACGCTTTATTTTAGTCCTGAAAACCAGATAAATTTTCGATTAACTGCAAGATTAGATTTTTTGTTGCTTTAAAACAAATAAATAGTTAGTTAATTGAGTATGCGAACAAGTGACGTCATATGTTGCTATTGCCATTGAAACTCTATGGGAGAAATGTGTTTTGACAGCTCATAAAAAGTACGTCAGTTGATTGGTGGTGTTAACATCCCTAATTTAGTCTGTCGACTGATTGTAGATATATAATCATCATCATAATCATAAGTCTTTATTGCTTGAAATAATGTTACAAAAGGTCTTAATTTAACAGATAAAGTTCATCATTTCGCCAAAAAGGCATGCAATCAATCGGAAATTAAAAATTATTTTAATTCATTATTTTATCAAAATTCTAATGTCACAATCTCATTATAAAACAAACTATAGAAAACAAACTATTACTGTATTATTTTGACTTACTCTTTGTCGGTCCCTTACTAAATGCTCCTTTCATCCACTCAAGGGTTGACTGGTAGAGATCCCTTAAAGGGATAAGTTCGCCTTTGTACATGCATTTCAACGGTTGTCAATAATGTATTTCTTTTTTTTTTTCCTTATTTTTGTACAATAAAGAGTTTACATACGTACATACATACATACTATTGCATTAATTAAATGATAGACATGTTCACGAAACTGAAAGTGCCTATTTCTTTTTCGCACAAAATATTACAAAGAAAATATGGCAGGAGAGTACTAGGGTTTCATAACATAACATGTAGGTGTTACCTGGTGATGCGTAAGGAATCTCTTAAGCGCCGCGTCCCACGCTTGTGAGAGCGAGGCCAGGGTGAGAGCAGTTCTGCAGGCTACAATTGTCGCCTGTTGGGCTTGCTCTAAACCCACTGGACCGTTCTGGAAAAAAGTATGATGACATATTATGAAAAAAAAAACACTTGGCTGAACAAGAAAACCGACATATCGTCAATACATAACAGTTCTGGATAAAATTAGAAAAAATGCATGTCACTTAGTTATGTACAGTCAGCTGCAGAGAAACGTGACCCCCACTGCATACAAACTTTGGATGCAGCGGGCCAGGTTTCTCTGTGGCTGACTGTACTAAGTATATGATTTGTTTTCAACATACACATGTAGAACTTTGTATGTTTCTTTCTACGCTTTTTCTGTGGTAAAATTTAACCTTATGACCTTAGCCTTCTCTTCAACATCATCATCATCATCATCATCCCCGCCAACTTATGCCACACTGCTGGACACAGGCCTCCTCTCAGAAAGAGACGGTTTGGGCCGTAGTTCCCACGCGGGCCCAGTGCGAATTGGGAACTTCGCACGCACAATTGAATTTCGACACAAGCGTGTGCAGGTTCCCTCACATTTTTCTTTAGTGTAAAAAGCTTATGGTAGATTTGAAGTGTAATTTTGCATGTAAATTCCCTTCTCTTACTTGTGAAGTATACAGCAAGACGCTGTAAAGGGTATCCTCATAAGAGTCCGGAGTGACGCACTGCAATACGCGCTCCTGCGTGGAACCGGTCTCACACAGCGCACCCACCACTTGTAACTGAAAAGGAATGTAATGAATGAATGAATGAATGTAAATTGACCTTTTAAACTTGACTTTAAGGAGGAAATTTTGGGGTTTGCTTACTCTTCTTTTATGCTATTGATTTTGATAGTCAAAAAAGACACTAATATTCCATAAAAAAAAAATGTGTCAGATTCGTGACGAGCCATCAATTACGGTTCCGTGCTCAAAGGGTGCCAATGGGACCCTATTACTGAGACTCCGCTGTATGTCTGTTCTTCTCTCTGTTTGTCTGTCCGTCCACCTTCTATCTCTTGAACCGTAATAGCTAGACTCTTAAAAATTTTACCGATTATGTACTACTATGGCCGCAGAAATAATAAAAATAAAAAAAGTTAATAATTAAAGAGGGTCGTCATACAAGAAACGTGTTTGCATCAGCGTTTTTAACTCCGGCGACGGTTGCTAGGCGACAGCCGACGGTTACTAGCCAACGCGAGCGACCCAAAGCTGTTCGGATGTTTACCTACCTATAAGTTCGCGATTTTAGTGCCGACATTTCGGAGTTTTTTTACTGAACTGGTTTTAAAACATTGTACGGTCAACGTCATGAAAAAGTGATCACTTTTGTACCTTCTCGCTTTCAGTCGTTACATAATTTCGTATGGCTTTTCAAACATGAAGTTAAAGTGACACGGTACAAAAGTGATTACTTATCTATGACTTTGACCCTTCACACTTGAGTCCGATGTATGGTTTCTTTTTACTATGAGAAATAGCTTTGGGCTTAAAACCACTAAATTTCATAATACCTTATTCACTAATACCCCTAATTTTCAAATTACCATGGGCTCATAATACCTAAAATTTGAAATTTTAAGAATAAGACAATTTTAAATTTTAGGTACTATGAGGAAATTTTAGGTATTATGAGCCCTATAGCCCATGGTAATTTGAAAATTAGAGGTATTAGTAATAAGGTATTATGAAATTTAGTGGTTTTAAGCCCAAAGCGAGAAATGCGCGCCCGAACTTTTTCGTTTTAAAAAAAGCTTAAGTTATACCCATTGCAAGCCGGCTTTGCCTGGTTCCAGCGCAGGAGGCACCAGCAGACCCGTCAGCCCGTCTCCAATCATCACTATCAGCTCTTGAGGCAGCTGACCTTCCTCTGAAACCAATTCGTTTAAGGGTTATAATATAACGCGGAAAGTTCCTATCAGTACTAGTAGCGCCATCTGTGGCCCATTTAGAGAACAACTATTCTGCCGGCCGCCCGCGCAGACATGTATAGAGCCCGGCGAGATTGGTCGATGGCGAATGATTATTGTGAATGGTCAAGTTTTAGCTTGCTACGTAAGCTAAGCTACGTAATTTGAGCTATGTGAAAAAACTTACAAAGTGAACATGGCGTTTTTAACACGTTCCCTGTCCGGGTGCCCCCAGTGTGGGGGCACAGTGGACGTGTGTCTTTGTCAAATAACTTTTGTATAGGAACAGTGAATGTGTTAAGCAGTGCCCATAAATTACGTGAAGCATTTAGAGGGAGGAGGTCGAGTCAAATCTCATCCAATCTCCCAAAAAAGACCAAGTTGCAATCTTTGGGAATACTTGTAAATTTAAAAAAAAATCTATTAGACCACAGATATGAGGCTAAATATTCATTGTAACTGGTACAATATTTAAACCTTTATATTGCAGTACAACAGCCGCGAACAGCTCCAGCGACTCGGGCAGACAGAGACGGTGCGCTATCAGACAGAGACAGAGCATCTGGCAGTGGTACTTGCGCAATGCGTACAGATCTGAAAAATACAGTAAATTTTAAATTAAGTAATAAATATCCGCGCGGAGAGGCGGGGAAAGACTGGATGCGGAAAGCACACAAGATGGAAAAGTAGAAAAAGGTTGAAAGAGAGAGAGAGATCCGCGCGAGTCAAAGTAAACGATATAGCTACAGAAATTTCCAAACTTAGGCAGGTTTATACAGGGTCAGTAACTGACTTGGAATTCGAGACAAGTCAGCGCTGACCCGAGAAATACCCAATGTAAATTGATTTGAAGTCAGTACAGCGGTGGGAAGTCAGCGCTGACTTAAATATACGCACGCGAATATTTTGAGGTCTGTCGGCGCCCCCCGCCACCCGCGCCTACCCGCGCCTGTGGAAAAACCCCGTGTGAATGGAGAAGTCAGCGCTGGGTCAGTCACTGTCGCTGTGTTGTAGGTTGACAGCAATTCGTCAAAATTCTGCGGACATTCTCAGAGCCAGTTTGTATTCTGCAGGATCTTCAAATCTCAATTGCTTCAAGAGCAAAGCAGAGCAACCAGTTTCGTTTCTGTCTTCAATCCATTTTCTCACCCAAATTCGTTTATTTTCATTTAAATCATTTTCTAACATTTCTGCTAACTCATTCAACAGCGAAATGGTTATATTTTATAATAAGTAATTTAATTTTTTTTTCTGCTGTTTTTGCGAATTCATTTTTCTTCCTCACTGACTTCACAAACGTGTGCTCACCGTGTTAAGCGTACCACGACTACTGACTCCGTGTAAACAAATGAAGTCACGGATGGCGCCAGTGTCGGCGCCGATACTGACTTGTGCACTGACCCTGTATAAACCTGCCTTAAGTAGCAGCAGGTGCGGCACTGTTGGCTGTTGGGACCAATGTGTTCTTGAGTGGCGACCACGTACCGGAAGCCACTGTGGGTCATTGTGTACTGAAGACCTTAATAGTGCTATGTATGGGCAGGAGAATCACTATCAGCCTCTGCCGACAGGACCGGATTTAGAGGAGGGCAAACAGGGATAGCCCCAAGCCTCCACAATAGGTTAAAAAAACCAGCCAAGAGCGTGTCGGACACGCCCAAGATAGGGTTCCGTAGCAGGTACGAAAAAATGTTTGCATACTTTATTTAATGTGGTTGTTTTGGTCCCAACGTCGGCGGTACAGCGCCATATATCGGCGAATTTGGTAACTAATCTAACTAGTATGTACTATGTATGTTGATTGTTTTTCAGATGTAATATATTTTTTTTATTTGAAAGAAGATACTGTTAGCGTGATCTTATAGGTACTTAAAGAAAAAAAAATGCTTGCAATGGCGGTTAAATTACAATCTTAGTTTAGAAATATTTTTTTACAAAAACTTAAAAACTGCTCAACTGATTAAGTTGAAAATAATTTTCCTAGAAAGTTTTTATTAAGTTTAACTTACGTGATTTTTTTCATATTTTTTAGACTTGCGGTTCAAAAGTTAGATGGGGGGGGGGGACACATTATTTTGAACTTTCGGAGTGAATATCGCCGAAAATATTATTTTTATCAAAAAATGGTTTTAGAAAACCCCTATTTATTTTCAAATACCTATCCAATGATACCCCACACTATAGGGTTAGTCAAGATAAAAAAAATCACCCCCACTTTACGTCTATGGGAGGTACCCTAAAAAAATTTTTTTTAGTTCTTTTTATTTGACCACTTTGTCGGCGTGACTGATATATATATTCATGCCAAATTACAGCTTTCTAGTACTAACAGTCTCTGAGCTTGGCCGCGGATAGACAGACAGACGGACAGACATGGCGAAACTATAAGGGTTCCTAGTTGACTATGGAACCCTAAAAACTATATCCAAATTTCAGCAAATTATCCGTTTTTTTTGCTTTCGAGGCTTCCACTGCTTTGTTGTCCCCCTCTAGACCTTTAAACCTTTAAACCTTCACCTTCTCGGTTTCTGCCGCCCCGTAGTCGACGGTGGACGTAACTGTGAGAACCAACAGACTTGAATAGACCCACAGCATGCGGTGTTGCGTTCATATGTCATTCTCGTATTTAATATGGAGTGTCTGCCCGTTGATTCTAATATCAATTTCGATAACTCAGTGAATACTTGCCTAAACTGATAAGGACCGTGAGAAACTTGAACGCGTTCTGGACGCAGGCGGTAACTTGCTCCGGCTCGATAGATTCGTCTGGCGCGTGACAGAACTCCATCAAATTCTAAAAGAAAACATCAGATACGTATAACAAAACACGAACTCGCATTGACTATTTTCATGAGCTAGTTGCCAAAATGGCATCTTCCAGAGATATTTGTGAAAGGCGTTTGCAGGGACGTAAATAAAGTTACTATTTACTAGTTGTCCCTGTCGCTTCCGTACAAATGTACTGCCATCACTCATGTAGTCGCGAAAACTGAACCACATATCAGG
This sequence comes from Archips crataeganus, assembly GCA_947859365.1. NCBI lineage: Eukaryota > Metazoa > Arthropoda > Insecta > Lepidoptera > Tortricidae > Archips > Archips crataeganus. Next base: position 10,742,821 of record OX402067.1, on the reverse strand, counting down.
GTGAACCTTTTCACAATCAATTTCAGGATGATTTCTTTGGCAGAGGTACGGAACGTCAGCATAAAATTTGCAACAAGGTACCACATTGGTACGCAATTCAATTTCTCACTGAATTAATAATATACATATTAAGCAAATCCCACCCATTCAATATTATCATATGCCTCTATTACACATTCCCCATCATTCAGTCAATTGTTCATCTCTAATGTCTCACTTTTAAAGCATCCTTAAGACCGCTAGTGAAGTTAGGGTAGCCAACTACTAAATTCCGCAAGTTGCTGTCGTCGCAAAGATCTTTCATGAAGGTGTAAGCGTGTAAGAGTTGCGTCGCATCTTTATCACTGAAAAAAGAAAAAAAACAATAAATTGATGGATTCAGGAGCTACTTTTGCGTTTGCGGAGTTCCACATGAGGAACCTCAGGAACAAGGCAGCTCGTTTGTGTAACACATGTACGTAATGAATTGGTCACGGTGTACTCACACAGTGGCTTTACTGAAGGTCCGCATGGCGCAGGTGAGATAGCTGTTGACGTCTGCCTGTCGCATGGCGCCCGCGCCACGTGTCGCCGCTGACAGACACAGCAACAATCGGCACACGTCCACGCCGCCGTACCCACCATCCTGTAACACCAATATGTTACACTCATCATATCATCAATCGCAATGTCTCAAGTCGAAAGTCTTTGACCAGTGTGTGTTGCCAGTGATGACTTATGGCACTGAGACGTGGCCGCTAACGATGGGCCTTATAAGGAAGCTCAAAGTAACTCAGAGGGCAATGGAGAGGGCTATGCTCGGAGTATCTCTGCGGGATCGCATTAGAAATGATGTAATCCGCACAAGAAGCTCGAAGAATTGCCAGACTCAAGTGGCGGGCAGGGCACATCGCTCGTAGAACTGATGGCCGAGGTTCTCGAGTGGCGTCAACGGACCGGAAGACGCAGTGTAGGTAGGCCTCCAACAAGATGGAGCGACGACCTGGTTAAGGTTGCGGGATCGCGTTGGATGCGAATGGCACAGGACCAATCTGTTTGGCACGCCTTGGGGAAGGCCTGTGTTCAGCAGTGGACGTCTTTCGGCTGAAATGATGATGATGATCATATCATCACTGACCTATTTACATCTCAGTGTTGGGTAGAGGCCACCTAAGAGCTAGCCTTAGAACTAAAGTCCCCATGTGGACTCAGTAAATTAGGAACTTCACATACACCACAGAATGGCCTCATATCCTTCACCATAAACTTTGTGGTAAATTTTAAACATAATTTTGCACATAAATTCCAAATAAGTCACGGGGTGCAAGCCCAGATTTGAAAATCACCTCTGCTTGAGGCCATAGGTCAAACCAAACCACTAGGCTTTGCCATGGGTTTATAAATGGGTATGTATTACAATACCGAAATACGAAAGACCGAATGTATTAAAACATCGAATGGGTCAAAAGACCGACACAATATTTTTCTGAAACCGTTAACTTTTTAAGATTGTTATAAAACAAACCTAACCTAACCTAATGGGATCTGTATGATGCCATTTTAATAAATTCTGAAAAGTTTACAGTTTCAGAAAAAAATTGTGTCGGTCTTTTGACCCAGTCAATGTTTTAATACATTCGGTCTTTCGTACTTTGGTATTGTAATACATACCCTTATAAATAGACCGAGCCAAGTGTAATGCTGAAGGACTATGTGAGATCATCTTCATTCATTATAGAGAAAAGTCCCAGCTGACTTTATAGAATAGAATAGAAACATTTATTTTGAGTAACACAACTCATACAATATGAATATAAATGACAGACCAACCCATTACAGTCCAGCCTGAAATCTTTGACCTAATAAATTGAAATTTATGATTTAAACAAGGAATGCGGAAAGGGCCGGATTTTTGGCGTTTTTGTTGTCTAGCCAAATATTTAGGTGTCTAGCTTTTGGGATGTGCACCAAAGTTGTTTGCCTGCATGCAGTATCTGCATAGGAAGCAAAGCAAAGAGATATGTTCCAATTTTCGGGCAAAATACTGGGCCAATACAGCCTTAAGTGTAACTTTTGTATTTTGTTTTATTATGAGAGGGAGGCAAATGAGCAGGCGGGTCATCTGACGGAAAATGATCACCACCGCCCGTAAATATCAACAACTCAAAGAGAGTCACTGATCTGTTGCCGGCCTTTAAAAATGAGAGGGAATAGGGGAGAGGTAGGGAGGGGGGTTATATGTTAGGTACTGGCTGGTTGGCAGGGTGTAACTGTAGTGTGTGACTCAAACACTGTGCATTGATAAAATACAAATTTTGGGCTATGTTCAGCTAAATTTTCAAACTTAGTACAATTAAGAAAAACCCAAAAATTAGTGGCAACTAATGTCTATCAATAAATTGGTATACCTTTAAACTAATAAGATGCACAACAAAATTCTTGGTGTCCACAGCCCGCATCAATGCATAAACTGCAGGCAGATTGCCGTAGCACACATTAACTAGGACTGTGAGTGATCTGTGAGCTATCAACTGCGTTTGCTGGTCTGTAAAGGGCTGGGTTATCCATTCTGTCAACTGCTTCATCAGGTTGGCAAGGTAAGATTCTTGCCAACTGATTTTGATGCCATAAGAGACCTCCTGAAATCAAAAATTTCCAGTCATTTTAGTTCACAGTAGTTTGGGAACAGTACTTTTTTTAGTACAATTAAAATTTTGATTACCTGCATTACTGATAAAAGTCTGATTTTTTTATCATTTGATATAGAATTTGTTAACAGTCGAGTCAGTATTGGCATAAATCTGGAATACAAGTCAAAATAGTTAAAACATGTTACTACTGGTTAAGTTCTTAATTTAACGAAAATTAAATACACACAAGTGAACCAAGTGTACCAGGACTGCATAAACTTCTAGCAGTCAGCACTTACTTGTAAGTATGTGTGAGAGCGTGCTTAGCACTAGGTTCTATACAGGCGCGCGACAAGACAGCTACGCCAGACCAATGTGGGCCACGAACGTCGCACATCACACGCCATAGCGAACTGAAGAACGCACACACTTCTGATCTCCCAGGAGAAAATATGGACAAGTCACATGCTGATGCGATCAGCTGAAATAAAAAAAATATGAGTGAACTGGTAAAATGCACTTGTAAACATTCGGCCATAAAGTCCCATGGTAGATAATAACTGGCATCAAACTTACACCCAGGTATCTGTTCATTAAATTAGCAGATGATTCACTATGTGTGGCTTCAAAGTCACGCGCAGCATTTATAAAAGCCTTCAAATTAGCAAATTTTCCTACATCGACTGAGTGACTGCTGCTACTACTGTTTTCTGAATTGTCTACTTCCATCATTGCACAAAGAATATAATTCGTACACTCCCTAAAGAAATGTTGTGCACCAAGTATAAAAAAACTACAACATTTGATTCAATTCTAAATATTTACAAAAAGGCTAATGTCAGAAATTGAAATCGTATTCCGTTTGAAGTTTCAATTTCAACTGTTTCGACATTGGTGGGTGGCCATCTTGTATGTTTATGAAATGCGCTAATGCGATTGGTCTTTAGAGTTGTCTTTGAATAACTTTTTTTTTTTGCACAGATATTAAACCAAAAAGACTGTTTTGCACGACATGCAGAAAGTGACATTGTAGCAAAGAGTATTGTAATATTATATGAACAAGAGTGGCAACTCTATGGTCAAATATGCATGTATGGAAGGTGCTGCTGCCCTACGTCCTGGTGAAGAACTAATGTGACGTATCTATAGATGTATACCTATCTATATGTATATGTTGGTAGTGATGTACAGCTATAATTACGCGTAATTTTAATTGATAGGCTAATTGCCACTATTCGTATTTTAGCCGTCTAATTCAAATCAGCATATACGAAGTATAAGCGGCTAAACCCGATTTGCACTATACGGCTAAAATACGAACATTGGCAAGTGGCCTATCAATTAAAGTCGTTGACCGTACAATTTGGTACGCCATGGCCATGGCCGATGAATGACAACTGACAAGTTTGACAAGTCAACCAAGATGGCCGCTAATTTAGTTCTTTAACAAACAACCAGAGATCGCTGTAGTCGCATGAAAAGTGTGATATATGTAAGTGTGCCCCCCCGCATTGTAGCTTCAGTGCTGCTATTATACAGTAATTTCTGACTGAATCTGACATAATTCCATAGAGATAAAGCATAATTCACTCACGTTACTTGTCAAGTTGCCAAAATAAAGTTGTCAACACAACAAACTAAATTGTTTCATTCGTTCCATTTTGCGTTTTTCAGACTATTTTCCTGAGGAAATTCAATCCAAAAATAATTTGTTTGCTTTGTAATTTTGTTCTAACGAATAATTTTATTTACAATGGGTGTTGACGTTCAGACTATTTCTCCAGGAAACGGTATGTACTGTACGGTATTATTTTCTTTAGAATAACCTCTACTTAGCCAAGATTTACTTACATTTCTTATAAAATTGTGCTTTTCAGGCACAACGTACCCAAAACCGGGTCAAACTGTCGTTGTACATTACACGGGCACGCTGGAAAATGGAAAGAAGTTTGACTCTTCAAGAGATCGTGGACAGCCTTTCAAGTTTACACTTGGCAAAGGAGATGTCATTAAAGGATGGGATCAAGGCTTGACTAAGGTAAGTTCGTTACAAACACGAGATGTACTTACTTACCTACTAATAATAGTAATAATCATTAAATTTGTATTAATATTTTCTCAGTGCTGGTCTGCTGGTAGCTCTAGCTCATTCTGATGAAAGGGTTTGCAAAATGTCTCAAAATTAGCTTAATTTCTCAAGTATATGTCTAAGCTCAGCTCTACTCATGTATTTTTTCGGTTTCTAATCATATATTTGAATAATAGAGTATTTACCTCTTTTAATTTTCTGCCAAAGTTAACATCTTAACCTTTTGTATGCCGGTGAGGCTCGCACATTTGTACCTGCCTAGTGCCGTATCCATACCCATACACCTGTTGTACCTTTTAACATGTACAACAAGTATAGGTATGAATATGGCACTAGGCTAACGAAAGGTTAAAACAAAATTGTTTCTCTGGGAGAACTCAATAAGATAAACAGTTAAGATTGTTTTATTTTCTATTTCAGCTGTCAGTAGGAGAAAGAGCAACATTAAGATGTTCCCCAGACTTTGCCTATGGTCCCCGAGGGCACCCTGGAGTCATCCCACCAAATGCTACCTTAATTTTTGATGTGGAGCTACTTCACATAGAATAAAACATTTTATATTATAATAATTTATGTTGCCATTTTTATGGGGGTTTTTATTACTCAATTCAATGTGAATACTCTGAATAGACAACAGAACTATTTGCAGCAAATTAATTATTTATTTATTAGCTACAAGTATTAGTTGCCTCGCAGTAATTGTTTGTAGGTGTCATTGGGACATAATAGCATGGAATATGAGAGGCGAGGCTAACTTCAGAGATGCAAACTTACTACAGTCAAAACCGTTTATAACAACATTCAAGGGACAGCAATATTTGGTTGTTAAACATGGTTGGTCATTGTAACCAGTGTTACTTTGGTATATGAGATTGTGTTGGGTTTTTTTCTTGGTTGTTACATCCAATATATCGTTGTAATTGGTGTTGCTATAAACGGTTTTGACTGTATGTGTTACTTGTAAATGACAAATCAAATTTAAAATAAGGTGTTTTTCAATATTCAGAGTAATCATATTGGAAATTTGACAGCTTTAACAGTATTTATTCTTGGTGTGCGACTTATTGTTACTATGTATATTGTATTCAATGTTTATAACAAGTTCAATCCGTTAATAATTATCATATAAGCTTGTTTTGTAAAATATTTTATAGTTAAGCTAATAGAGGAACAGGCAATTGCTCATGGGATTAATGAATGACCACGAAAATTGAGGTTCACTTATCAAAAAAATATGAACACTAAACACAAAGACAGAATGTAGTAAATGATCAACCACCTAATCATAGGAAGGAAGCAAACTCGTGCACAATTAATATCTCAATAAACCACTATGTTTGCATGACAAAATGTAATTTTTGTAATTTTAGTTATTTTGAAGCCGAGTGCTCAAATTAAGCAAAACAGGAATTTCTTGAGATGCTGTGTGAACTGAATCTAATTTACAATCTTTTTGTTTTAATTAGCACAAAATAGTAGAACTATTTTTGTCCATAAGTAATTGATCAAATTTTACTGTATTCAGTGATTTGCTTACCTGCATTAAAATAACTTAATGTTATGTCGCACAATACAATGCATTTTGATAACATAACACAATTGTTTATTTTATTGATGACGTGAGCATTTCATGTATTATGAATCTCTAATATATTTATTCTTGCACAATGCAATGCATCATTAATTATGGTATGGCATTTAATGAATAAACAGAACATTAACAAAAATGTGTTCCATGATAGACTATATTATGAGCTAAGATCATAGTAATGGGTGAAATTAAATTACCCAGTTGATTTTAAGAAGCCTTGAATGGATAAGGAAGTAGACTAACAAAGGCATTAGTGGAGGCAGTAAAGCGTATCACACAGCGCAGATGTAGTAAGATATTTGTATCTGAACGCATATCTGTCAATATTGCTCCCTATACAATTTAATGGAGGACCACACACAGTGCAGATAATTTATGTATACACCGTGAAATTTTAGTGGTTGTTTTCCTGAAACGAGGTGATTTAGTTTCGATTGTACAATCGATTTATAATTATTATTTTGACTAGAGTCAAAAATCCAATTGTGAAAAACGAAAGACTGCAAACCAATAGTAACGCTTCGTTGGTACAAGTTGCGTACGATCGTACGATAGGTTAGGTACCAACGAAGCGTTACTATTGGTTTGCGGTCATTTTCGACTTTCGTTTTTCACAATTGGATTTTTGACTCTTAGTCAAAATAGTAATTATAAATCGATTGTAGAATCGATACTAAATCACCTCGTTTCGGGAAAACAACCAATAAAATTTCACGGTGTATACATATTTTATCGTAAGGTATCTGTGAGCATCAACATTATATCGACAGATGTGAAGATTTTATCTGCAGATGAATACAGGTGGTTGCGCAGAGACACACTTTCATCATCATCATCATCATTATCCCAGTCTATATACGTCCCACTGCAGGGCACAGGCTTCCTCTCAGATTAAGAGGGTTTGGGTCGTAGTTCCCACGCGGGTCCAGTGCGGATTGGGAACTTCAGTGTATAATAAAATAAATACAAAAATTACGTACTACTTAACCAAACAAAAAGTCATTCTTGCATAGAAATGCATTTTCGCATTTTTTCACATTTTGACGTGAAGGGAAATAAAGAAAGTGTAATGCGCTTTTATTGAAAATTCATTGTAGCCTATCTATCTCTCAAAGGGCCGGCAACGCACCTGTGACACCCTTAATGTTGCGGGTGTCCATGGGCGGCGGTGATTGCTCCCCATCAGGTGACCCGCATGCTTGTTTTCCCCTTTTATGTATAAAAAAATCCTGTATAAACAATCCGCACCACAAAACACGTCTACTCAGCTCCGAAATTTTAGAGTGAATGTATCACCTTGCATCTGCACCGTGTGTGATATCATCATAGACATCTTTCTAGCTTCATAAAAAACTGAAGGAGGTATTAACAGATACTTCAATAGATATGCACCTGTATGTGCACAAAATCAAAAGTAAATTGATAGCCTTTGTAAGCTAAATAGATTATGTGAATGCAAGGCCTTAGATTTCGTTTATAAAAAGGTTTTAGGGCTCAATTTGTAACATTATTATTATTTGATGTAAAATAAATGCTTTACCAAATTATCCATTTTATTTACAATAACAATAAATATTTACAACCAACAAACAACCCTTGTTTACCCTCAACCTTAAGAATCAACACTTGCTATTCTATGGACAATAGTTCATCAATGGTACAACAGTATTTTTTGTGAATGGCGTTCGACATAATGCACAAGTCTCCAGAGCTCCATATGCACATTGCATACAGAAAATATGACCGCATGGCAAAGCACATGGCTGTACAATCTCTTCCAAACATGCTACACAAGATTTGTTGTTCTCTACTTCATTAGGGAAGTCCTGCATTTGGTCAATGTGTCTTTTAGCTTGGTGTAAACTCTGACCACAAGACACAAAGGCATGTAGCAACGTAACTATGCCTAATAATCTTAAATGGGCATAATAAGCAGCAGCGGCAGGCCTAACCTGGACATAATCTATCCCTGCTGCTGTCTTCCCGAGTTGAATAGGACCTCCATTAATATAGCACAAGGCACGATGTATACTTTCAATCTGAGGCACCATATTTGTAAGCGCTTTGAAAAGTACCAACAACGAATTTTGTACTGCAGGTCTTAATGATGAATTTTGTTCCACGGCGTGTTCTGCGTAGCGGAATAATCTTCTTGTTAAATTTTCACCGAATGCAGATAAGGCGATGCTCAAAAGTCGATTACAGAAAGATGGTAGCTTATTGTAAGTTTCGTCTACTTGAACTATGCCGGAGTACTCTTCACCGAGCGTCTGCAAGGATCTTAATGTTGTGAATGATTTGTAGAGCAGTGAAGATACTGGAACAGCTTTGGAGGCCTGATTTGAAGGCATAAGCCTAGCCAGAGAACCCGCCAGTTGTTTTTGGTAGAGATCGTCCTTTTGCCATGCTCGGAGCACCTCCGCCGGCTGAGCCGTGGGTAAAGCCATTTTAAATTTATTAACACTGGAAAGAAAGCTTTAGATCAACTGCTTTCTACTCATTTATAAACAAAACAAGTTCGTGATTTTTATCATCTGCGTATGTTGACATTATTTAGTGACATTGACAGTTATTTTTTTTTATTGATACTCATTTTGAAAAGGCCAAAGAGTATATTAGTTCATACAGCCTAAACTTTAGTAAAAGGCCGACCGAAGTAATGAATGTTTGACTTCACTTCACTTCACTTTGACTCAATGACTGTCAAGAGGGATTTGGACTAAGCAAACCTTTTGAAATAAAGTTTAACAGCACAAACCTACAAATTATCTTAAACTATGTAAGTACATTATTATTAATAATAAAAAGTATTATGAAAACTGATTCCCTTCGGCAATGTTCCAAAGATACTGGCAGCGTTTCCTCTTTGAATAGCTAAGCTAATACTTTGTTTTTTTTTTATGGTATTGGGGGCAAACGAGCATACGGATCGCCTGATGGTAAACGATTACCGTCGCCCATGGACACCTGCGACACTAGACGAATCACAAGTGCGTTGCCAGCCAAAGTTGTACGAGGAAACTGCCAGCTCTGCGGTCTCCCGTGACGTTGACTAACCACTTACTAACCAACAACAACCCTTGATATCACTAAATCTCAGGTGACGTTAAACTCCTAACTTATGCAGTTGTTTAAGTCCCGACAAAATGAGGCTATCTAAGACATTAAAATATGAAGGTTGATTTAGCCCCGCTACCCGTCAGCCATGTTGTGTCGTGGTTCTGTGCTTGGGTATTATAGTGAAAGTATTACACAAGTTTTCAGCGTGCCTCAAATACCTACCCAAAATTGTCAATCAGCTCTCCTACTAGAACCATTGATTGAGAAATATTGAAAGAACTCAAAGACGCTAAATTTGCATCAAAATAAGTTAGATCCAGAACAGGATTAAGAAAGAACATAACTCACTGATTGAATGCATTAGTCCATACTAAGTAAGATAAAATAAAATACAATTATTCCTTGATATTTTTTATTTTATTTATTAAACAGGAAACAATATTTTGTTGTCACTTGTCAACTTCTAGAGAAGCCTTGTTTACATTTTTAAATTTCGAAACTTAACACTATAATTATAGGTACTTGTGTAAGAATGTAGTAGAATAGTAGTAAAGTAGATCTAAGAAAAAAAACCATGCTTATAAAAGGCAATTCTATATTACATATCGTTTTGTATTTTGTAGTATCAAGAGCATTCTGATAATGTTCAGAGTTTTTAAAATTCATTAAGTTTTTCATAGGTAAAATGCCTGTAGAGCTTGAGTTAACAGTACTGTAGTTGTACAGAAAGAAACTAAGAATAAAAGCCCGGCTTCAAGATCAGTAAAAGAGTCAATTACTAAACTGCGATGAAATTAGGAATGCAACTGACAGTTACTTCGTATAATTTCATGTGAAAATTTATAGGTACACATGTTGTGGTCTTCTAATTTTAATCCCATGGCGGTCTAATAATACGTAGATCACACACACTGCACACATGCAGTCACGGTACTTTGGCGGGAGAAGTGTTATTTTTAATAGCACAGAAAGGCAAAGGAATCCTGGTTCATACACTCTAGTCTGCAGCCACAAAATGTCATCAGCCGGGAAGAGACCTCATACTGCGAAGTTAGAAATTCGTACTTTGTATCACGCTAATAGTATGAATAGTATGAGAATAAGATAGCGGTGGTATGACACGAACTTCTAAGTTCTTGGGTTCTAATAATTTGGGACCCAGTACCAGTACTTTTGCTTTTTTACATACATACATACATACATATAATCACGCCTCTTTCCCGTAGGGGTAGGCAGAGACCACTTCTTTCCACTTGCTACGATCCTTACATACTTGTTTCGTTTTTAGGGTTCCGTAGTCAACTAGGAACCCTTATAGTTTCGCCATGTCTGTCCGTCTGTCTGTCTGTCTGTCTGTCCGCGGCTAAGCTCAGAGACTGTTAGTACTAGAAAGCTGTAATTTGGCATCAATATATATATCAGTCACGCCGACAAAGTGATTGAATAAAAAAAAGTAAAAAAATTTTTTTAAGGTACCTCCCATAGACGTAAAGTGGGGGTGATTTTTTTTTTCTCGGCTAACCCTATAGTATGGGGTATCATTGGATATATATATTGCGGGGTTCCTAACATGATTTTTCTATTCAGTGATCTGTTTGCGAAATATTCAACTTTAAAGTGAAAAATTTCATTAAAATCGGCCGTCCCCCCCCCTCTAAAATCTAAACTGTTGGGCGGAAAAATTTGAAAAAATTCAAAAGGGTAGTAAATATATCAAATTTACTAGGAAAATTATAGCGGCTAAGATTGCTTGGAAATTATTTGTAGTTTAAGAGTAAATAGTAGCCTAAGGTATAAAACATACCTAAACTTGGATGATTCCGTACACATACGAAATCTTTAGAAAAATATTACTTGATTTTTTCGTAATGGCTACGGAACCCTACCTTGGGCGTGTCCGACACGCTCTTGGCCGGTTTTTTTTTCTGAATTAATGGGCATTTTCAAATTAAAGTGCACCATTTCCTTTTTTTTAAATAAGGATATTTTGGAGTTTTCTTATTCAAAATAACGAGTGTTCTTATTTTTAGAGTTAGTTTTCAGTCTTTTTCATACAGCTTATATGGCTCGTCAAAAAACTGACACAAAATCCATCCAAAATCAATAGCGCACTTGATTCTGAGTAAGAAAAACCCAAAACTACTTAATTAAAAAAAGTAGAAGGTACATTTTACTTTGAAAATTCCATACTATATTACAATACAATACAATGACTCTTTATTGTACACCACAAAGAAAACAATACAGAAAAACAAGTACATGGAAAAAAATATACAAGGTAAGCAATCCATTACTATATTACATAATGTTTTAAACTTTTGCGACTTCCATACATAACTAATACCAAGGGTTATCAGGCAGGTATATTGTTAAAACGACCACCTCCAGTGTCGTAGCTAGCTACCATAGGACCACTGGGTTACTTAGGGAAAAAGGAAATTGGGTCCCCAAATTAAGCATATGCAACAATACATCGTCGCGACCTTTTAAACGCCATTGTCGGCTATAATATGACAAATAACCTACTTGCATCCGCATAAGAATCAATTTTGTTCGTAACAAAAACGATGTGTAGCGTTCAAAAGGTTAAAAGGCTTTCACAGTACAAGTAAAATTATCCAATTCGAGTAGCTGGGCACTGGGCACTTTAGTTTTGGGGTCTAAGGAAATTTTGGGGTTTTCCTACACAGAATGAAGAGCGCTGTTGATTTTGGTGATAAAAAAATGAGCCTAATTTTCCATAATTTTAAAAGCTTGTTATTAACTTGCAATGTATGTATGTACGAGTCAAATCTTGGAAGTTGAATTTGACCCACTTCCAGTGGTTGTATTTGGTATACTTATGTAGGTTGGATGACAATGCAAGTACAGTCAACAAAAAGTACAGTCAGCGAAAAAGCTCGCATTGAAAAATATTTTTTTTACAAAAACTTATTTTTTGTCAGTGTTGTGACGAGTCATATAAACTATATAAAAAAAGTCACGTAAATGACTCAAAAATAAGGACATTTTTTTCTTTATTAATATGAAATACTGCTTGTTAAATTGTGCCATGAAAATGTCCAGCTATAAATTGCGGGGCTACCGAACTAGTTATGATGGGATGGAGTATACAAGCCCCGCAATGTATTGCGACTCACATGATTATACTCGTGACATGAAAATCCCGTTTTAGTCCGTGGTAGGGTAAAATACCCGATAGTTAGCCACGCACCGGTAGTCGGCCATATGGGTCGGGTCCCGTTGGCCTTACTTGCATTAGCCTTGGCGAGCAGAGCACCTTAGTTGTATTTTATCCGGGTAGCAAAATGCCTTGGTCTGTAAAACGCCCTCATTGCTATAAGCCATAGTAGACAGAATGACTTGGTTGTAAAACGACTTAATGTCATAATGTTTTAGTAGGTAAATGGTCTGGTCTTGAAAATCTAGGTATTTAATACAATCAAGACCTTACACAATGGAGTCATTCGGCCTGCTTGTGCATTTAACGACCTAGACGTTTTGCTAAGTAAGTCTTCCTGAAACTAAGACAATTATGTAACCATGGCATTATACAACCAAGTCATTTTGCATACTTGGTCAGTGTACTACTGAGCCGTTTTGCTCGCCAAGGCTAAATGCAAGTAAGGCCAACGGGTCCCGACCCGGCCGTATATGGAGGGTAGGTACGCCGAAAGAACATGTGTAGTCACCTTTAGCAACTTTTTGAGTCGTTTTGAAAGTTAAACATCCTCATCCATCACGAACAATTAACTATAGTAACCATTTCTTTAACCATATATTTCAAACTAAATACAAACTGAAATATAGATGCACAGAAAAAACCCCAGAAAAAAGACCAATGCTGGGAATCGAACCCAGGTCCTCAGCGTTCCGTGCTGCGTGCTTACCCCTACACCATCACTGGTCTAGAAGTTAGCGACGAATCTTTCCCATACATCGTACACTTCATTCTGTTATAATCACATTAGGCAGTGATAAAGCGCATCTATGTTAATGCCCTCTACCGAGAGACTTCAACACTCCTTCGGAGATAGCTAGCTAAAAAAAAAAAATGAAGTTGAAGAAAATAAAAAATAAATAGAAAAAGATACTTCATACTTAACTTGCATTTCTTTAACCCTTTAACCGCTTTAGTCAGTCGCCACCACGAAATTATAATAAAAATCGTGTATAGTTCGAGTGCGAAATGTTGCTTTGGGCTTAAAACCACTAAATTTAATAATACCTTATTCACTAATACCCCTAATTTTCAAATTACCATGGGCTCATAATACCTAAAATTTCCTCATAATACCTAAAATTTCAAATTGTCTCATTCTTAAAATTTAAAATTTTAGGTATTATGAGACCATGGTAATTTGAAAATTAGGGGTATTAGTGAGTAAGGTATTATGAAATTTAGTGGTTTTAAGCCAAAAGCGAAATGTTTTTCCATGATAGCGCCTTTATGACATTGTAATAACACTGTATTTAGCTTGGCCTGTGGAAAAACATTTCGCACTGGAACCTTAGAGTATACATAAGCAAGCTATAGAGCGCGCGTTACCGAGTATGAACTGTAAGCACAAGTATGAACAGTCTCAAAATTTCAAGAGCTACGTCACTGTGCGAAGAGTCACGCACAGTCCCACGCGCTGATCGTTTCTCTCTCCGTTATTTATCGATTTTTAAGTAATTATGGTGAAATGTGCAGTGCCATTTGCAAAAATGATTCCAGGAAACAGACTAAGAAGAATAATGACATCTCTTTTCATCGGTAACTAATATTTTGTCAACAAATCACTGATTTTTAGATAATTACTCAGGGTATGAAAGGGTGGTGCGAGGGGCGCGCGGACGGGTCAACACAGCACGTGTTTCCGCGTCCCCCGCTTCACACTTTCACTAGTGATGTGCAAGTGAATCTATTTTAATGTCTCTCGACAATATTTAAAATACTATTATCTTACTCCACTGAACGTAGATATAGGTACTTAGTTAAGATGTTTAGTTTTAGTTTCTTAACTAAGGGACCACATTGATGATCCCTTTATTTTTTTTTACATAATTTCTCTTTAAATTTGTGTTTGCATTTATATGTTTTTCTTTGTTTGTAATTATTTATTTTATTTTCATTTGAAAAGATAAGTTTCTGCAAAGTTTCTTGCGGCGCATTCTTTTTGGCAATGGCGTTCTTTCCGAAACCGCTGGTTGTAGAATAAAAGTTTTCATTTCGATTTTGATTTCTTGAAAAGATTCCCGTCAACTACTAAGTATTTTCGCCCGTGCACTTTTTTTTGTATTGCCATGTTACATGTATCTACAATAAAGTATTTACATACATTTATATACCTGCATCGTAATATAAAATTCATACCTACCTGTGTTTTATTGCTTTCCTAAAATACATTTTATACAATTGAAACCTTTATGTACCTTTTTCATTGCAAAAATTTGTGCCTATTTTTACTAAAAAAAACCAGTCATTTGTTGAAATTAAATTGCATGTCAAAAGATAAAGAATAACTTAGTCTAAGTTTTTATTGATGCAAAGACGTTAATCATTGCACATCACTAGTCAGCGCACCGACCACGTGGTCCCACCTACAGTGCCTCTACTATGAGTTTGCACTGGTTTCCGTGACCGTACTCGCTAGCGACGGCGTCGGTTATTTGTATGGAGAATTGCACAGCGCCTCTAGCGGTCACTTACGGAAGTACAATTCTCCATACAAATAATTTACGCCGTCGCTAGCGAGTACGGTCACTGTGAACTAGTGTAAACTCATGGTAGAGGTACAGAACATCTGCTTACGCTATGCACAATGGGCGAAGAGCGATGCGCGCGCTCTATAGCATGCTTATGTATACTCTAAGACTGGAACTATACAAGTCAACCTTATTAAATTACCTACGCTACAGCGATGAATATTCTTTAAAAAACAAGCCAAAACTTGGTCTTATTTATCAGATTGCGGCGATATGAGCTGGAATTTTTCGTCTTATATATAAAACTAGCAACCCGCCCCGGCTTCACACGGGTGCAATTATGCATGTATAATACATATAAACCTTCCTCTTGAATCACTCTATCTACATAAAACCGTAAAAACCACATCAAAATCCTTTGCGTAGTTTTAAAGATCTAAGCATACATAGGGAAGCGACTTTGTTTTTTTTATACTATGTAGTGACTACGGCGGTTAAAAGGTTAAAATTGAAAAAAAAAATGTACATTTTTTTTCAGATATTCATATTTAATTCAATGGTAAGTTATAGTACTTTGCGAGCTCTACATCTCGATATTAAAATTATATTTTTCAAAAAAGGTGACGGACCATGTTCTTTCCGTGTGCGTGACGTTGTGGTGAGTGGAACACTGTGGGAGGGATGGCACACTAGATGCGCGCACATGGTGTGCCATATTTCTTACAGTTCCATTCATTACAACTGGTGCGCACACGCATTTGGTCTGCGCCTCTTTTAATAAGAGTGCTAAAAGCACGAAAGGCAGGCAGAGACCGACTAGTGATTACAAGACTCACTGGGTTTTTTTACCGTTAATATATGACGGTGTGAAAGAGCACATGCGCCGCGCTTCTCCCCCGCACGGGGCGCTGTGTGCGTCAGAAGTACTGGCGGTAGGTGTGCCTGTGTGCGTGTCACGTGCGGCGGCGCTTCGCGGGGGTGGTGGCGGGGGGAGTGGAGGTATTCGCGCGGCGGCGCCCGCGGCGGCCCGCTTCTTCGTCTATGAGGGGAGAGTCCCAGCCTGTAGAGAAAGTATTTATTTTACATAATTTATTGAGGCGTTACTTTGCGGAGGTCCATTCCATATCAATGAACTGAAACAAATTACTTTGCTCACCCGTGACCTTTTTTTAACCTTTAACCTTTTATGGTCGCGGGTGAGCAAAATAATTGTTTCAGTTCGTTTATTTATTTTACTTTAAAAAAAAACAGAAAAGAAATGGCGGAGCCGTATTGTCTACGCGCGGGCGATTGCTGTCGCATTGACCATCTCTTTCGGTCACCATCTTATACCGTTTGAGAGAAAGAGACAGTGAGAGCGATAGCAAGCGCCCGTGCGTTAGACAATAAGCGTAGGGGTCTTCGTCAATACTACACAACGTCAAGTCTTAACTTCACGGCGAAATTTCCCTATGCGTTCCATGACAGTTTTTTTTTAATTTGCTAATCTATTGTCGCTAAGCGCCAACAAAAAAGTTATGTATTTTTTAAAATACAATTTACGCTGAAATAGAAATGTATAAAGAGAAATACGTGGAGCCCTAACCTAATCATCCATCTCTCGAAAAACTTAAAAAATCTTAGATTTTATTGAGCAAAGGCTGATAAAAACAAATACTTAATAAGCTAACTTACCTGACACTTTAGATTTTGGAACCCTTTCCTTCTGTGATGTAGATTTCCTGCCGCTAGAGCTGTCACGAGGTCCAGACGCATTGGAATCCCGGGAGTCCCGTCGGCGATCTTCAATAACAAATGGAATTTAATGGCACCATGTAATTCATTATTATCCGTTTTAACCAAAAGGCTTCCATTGCTGGACATGAGTCTCCCCAAGGAATTACCAAGCCTTGTGCTGGGTTTACCCACATCTCTGGTGCAAAGGCACTGGTGTTACGAAGTCATTTATTGTATAACCTTTTCAATATTCTTTTTAATATCCATCGGTCGAATCACTGCAATACATCGGGTTCGAAGGGCCACAAAATATTAGGGAAAAAAATAAGACTGCAGAGCAGAGCATTGATAATACCAAGTTCCTGTCACAGTTTTTTTTGTTTTACAGCATTTTTAAACAAAAACAATATTAACAATTGAGTTGGAAACAAGGAGGGCTTGTACAAAGAGTATTGTAGCGTATTCCTCACCATAATCCTTGTCGGACTTCACGCTGGGAGTGTCTGTGGAGGCGTGCGAGCTGCCGCTCTCCTTACGGGACTTGACTCCCGGCGCCCCCGCACTGTCCTTCCGACCTGGCGGCACAACTACTCTGGTGTTACTACGAGTATGACGATGGAATCCCCCTAGGCTGACTGTCATTGAAGCGGAGCGATAGCGAAAATAACGCTCAGTATCGAATCGTCTATGAAGCAAAATTACCACGATTAAGATGGCCTAAAAAGTATATTATTATGTCCAATTATGTAAATTGACCAATGTGTGAAGATACCTTAATCGTAAAATACCCAATTAGCATAAAGTCTATGAGGAGACACGGCCAGGTAGCAACACGCCCTGAAAGTTGAACGCCAAAATCGTAAACGTCCAAAAAATATAATGTCGTGTATTTCACGATATAAAAAGTTTGAGTTGAATAGGTAGATCTAAATTGATAATATAACCGGCCACTTGAAACCCGAATACACTTTTTGGTTACTCTGCCGTTCTCGAGTTCCGGCTAACTGCTTTCAATAAGATTTGACAAGTTGCGTTTTGGGTGATAGCATTATTGACAATATGTAGTTTGGACGTTATGCTACACGGACTAATTGCTATTTTGATGTTCTGCGTTATGGATGTTATGATAACGGGGCAAAAGGCTAATAGGACGTCAGAAATTTCGCTTCTTGGTCAATTTGCATCACTGGACATTTGCTACATAGACAATTTGGTACTGAGCGGAAAATAATGCGGAGCGGAGCGGCATTCGCAGAGCTAGGCCGCGGCAACCCGCACCCGCGCTCGTTTCGCCTCTCTGCGTCCTCGCTGCACTATTCCCGGTTTTGTACTTTTTAAGCTAGTTGGCAACTCCCTGTTCGAAGAGGATCGGAGCTTTTATGCAATTCTATTGGTGGATTTTTATCTCGCTCACCGCTCCGCTGCCTCGCTCAGCTTCAGTGGAGAGGCAGCCTTAAGGTATTGATACAGGTAGTTAAAATAGTTGGGCATTTAACACTTACTTAAAAAATAGTATGAATATGCTGTGTGACAGACAATCAACAATCGTCCGTGTGATGAAACAGGTCCTATACTACGAAGCGCGAAATTCGAACTTCGTTTCATGCCGTTCCTTTCACGCTAATGGTATTTATTACGAGAGTGAGAGGGACCGCATGATCCGAACTTCGAACTTCGAATTTCGTAGTAACCCCCCAGTTCTTAGTCGCATCGTTTCATCGCGTGATCATCAATTAGGACTTTAGGTATATACATATTAGTATGTTTGATCGCATGATCGCTCGAAGTTTCATCGCACGCTAGCAATGGCTAATTAGGATGGCGCTTATAATCGGTTATTTTTGAATCACGAAGGAACTTGGAAAAATGATATATTTAGCCAGAGGCGGTATTGTTTGACGCACTCGCAATCACATTCACCGCTTCTTTCTATTCTCATCCTATACCGTGCAAAAGAAAGAAGTGGTGAAAACGATTGTGATTCTCAGTGCGTTAGACAATAAAATCTCATATCTGTGAAAATGCGCTATAGGTAAGTCGATAATAAAATCGATATTCAATTTAGAAGTGTAGCGCCATCTCTTGACGAATGGCTGAACTATCTCGAAAGATGAAACATTCGCTCAGTCCAGGTATAGGTAACGCCACGAGAGTGAGGCGAATGATTACACACACAGCTACATAAAGATTGCAGATCAGATTAAAGATCAGCAGATTGTAAAAAAGTAGTGAATGAATTAAATGAGTGAGTGAATGAAAATGTGAGTTTATTATGATCTTATGATGAAATACCTACGCAATACTATGCATATTATAATTTTTCCTTTTTCATATAATATAACCTATTTTTGAAATAAAACAATTTGAAACTGATAAGAAATATTCGCAACAAAAAAATTGGTATTTTATAAATACCGAAAAATATGCTTAAATAAATAAAAGAAAATAGATCAAAATATTTGTGTACCTATTTGTTGTTTTGTTTGAACTAGATGTACTTTCCTAAATAACTTTTAACAAAATAGGTTGAAGAAATTTTTAGTCAATCTTGTAGGTAATTCACTGTTGAGTCTGTTGAACTTGCCATTGATACGCATAAATGTCTAAATCCCGCTGTCATTACATGACATGTTGTTGTGTGCGTCACCTCAACTCTCGTGGCGTTACCTATACTCTGTATAATAAAACAAAATAGAGCTGTGTGGCAAAAAATGCTTAAGATTGTTTGTCACTGTGTGTTTGTACTACTAAATTAAACACCCACACCTAACTTGATAAGTCTATCATGCCATGCGTATTTCACATTCACCCAAAACCGTTTTATGCATGCCCTTTCACCTCACTCTGGCCATTTGTTCACATGTCACTTGATGCATCTTTCATAAATGTTAAATTGATAAAAAAAAAAATATGGATGTTGGTGTGTAAACATGAAAACACATAGTATTAGAAGTACATGAACAAGTACATCAAAAATCAGGTTCTCTCACAATGTGTAGTGATATCATATCATAGATATTACCAAGGACCATATATAACTGGATATTATTATCTTAACTAACATATTATAGTCCTTGGTAAAACCTAAAAAACAAATTTTAGATAGTTAATCAATGAACCCAAATGGCGCCTAAAAACATGCAGATTAAAAATGACTATTAATTTCAAATCTTTTAGAGCACCAAAACCCTTTCAAGAGGGCCTAGCATAGTTTCTTATGGGTTTTAGTTAAGTTTTTTATACCTATTTTCCTGTGGTAAAACTTAATAAGATTCTGTTACCTGTCACCCCCAAACAAGCCAAAATCATGTGATGTCAAAAAAAATTGTGTATTTGACTTCTCACTCTTCTGAACCCACAAACTATCCATAAAATTTGACACTAAATCATTAAAAGATCAAGATTGGTATTTTGGAGTCTTTTTGTATTTTTATTTTTCAACTCCAAATTTTTTACTTTTACGGTCATCCCGTGAAAGCCATATATTTCATACTAAATACAAACTGAAACATGGATGCACAGAAAACTCAGAAAAAGACCAGTGCTGGGAATCAAACCCAGGTCCTCAGCATTCCATGCTGCGTGCTAAACCCTGGTCACACTGGTCGGGATGCTGAGGACCTGGGTTTGATTCCCAGTGCTGGTCTTTTTCTGGGTTTTTCTGTTCATCCATCTTTCAGTTTGTATTAAGTATGAAATACATTAAAACATCAGTTTGCAAAATGAAAAAAAAAATTCTTAAACCAAACAGTTTCATGTGTGACATGTCTCTAGATTAGGGTTGCCATACGTCCCGGTACGCCGGGACATGTCCCGGTTTGAAGCATGGTGTCCCGGCGTCCCGGCTGACAAGCAAATTGTCCCGGTTTAAAAATTATAGTAATTTAATAGAGGGCTGGACTTGGTAAACAGTAACATACCTAGCGGCAGCGCATGCTACACGCTGCGCTCGTAGCGGATGATGTGCATTTTCACCAATAAGTATAGCGAAAAGCGCCAACAAACAGAAAACCCTAAAAAAAAAGTAAAAAACTAGCTGGCATTGAATGGCTGTGTTAAAAGTTGTTTTGTGTTTAGACAAGGACTAAACCTTTAAAGTTACAATATTGCTGTAATAAAAGTTCCTTTTTTTCTACCTTTACTAGTTTTTCTTTAAATGTCCCGGTCTGAGCCCCCACACTTATGGCAACCCTACTCTAGGTCAACATTGTCAAAATATGCCTTGATTTAATTAAGACAACAAGGGTGAAGCCATTAAAAAAAAAGCTATATTAAATTGACGCCTGAGGTAACACATTTTCTGCGGTATCGGGTTGATGTGACCCGATACATGTATAGTTACTGAGTTTGAATATCAAAGTGATTAATGGATATCACCTCAGAAAGAGATATCATACTTTACATCATCATTTGTTATTGTTATGGTAATAAACTAGCTACACACTATAAAACCCCCATGTTACTGTCAACCCTGCCTCAGCAGTACCAACAAAAACAAATGAATACAATGACTGAAATGATCCAAAAATCTGCTGTCACAATAAAGAATGATGCTAAGCTTCGGATTATTCACTTATATAGACAACTTAAACAACATCTCTTTTTAACATAGGCATTGGAAAGAGACAGCTAAACAATCAAGGAAACTAAATTGCATACCAATATTCCATATAATAATATCTACACAAAATTGACATTAAATTGATTTATGCAAAGGTTTTTTATGCGCTGTCAAAAACCCATAGATTTTGTATGGCAACAGCTAGTGATCTCTTTTTTGTCAACACAAACTACTACCTACTTATGTGTTTTAACCTTTTCAACACCAGGGTAAATATTCAGCATTTTTTTTTTGTCATTACCATTTCAGCAGAAATTATTAAAATGGATGATGCTTAGGGTTAACTTTTTATGAAAACTTAAGACAGTACCGATGCTGAATCTAGTTTGATGAAATTTTGCACGATTCATCCTTTGGTTGTGGTAATAATCGTCAAATGGTAATTAATGGCGTTTAACCGCGCGGTCAAAATGCTCGAATATTCACCCACCAACAAGATAATATGTGTCACATACAATGCCAATACAAGGTTCAAAGTAGCTTCACATTTAACTAGGCTTGGAATTGAAAAGGTTAAATTAACTAAAAATGTATCTGGGTCAATCAACTTTTTTTTGTAAACGATTTTCTGCTATTTTCTATGAAAACCGAAATAATTAAAAAACTGATTATTTTTCCTTATTTAAAGTATACTTTTCAGAACCCTAGATTTTTGTGGTCAATAATGGTGTAATTGCCATATTTATTTTATTTTGTTTCGCTTCTACTTCATGGGTGACCCAGGGGACAATGTTGTCCCCGAAATTTATATGAAAATAGTGGTATTTCCCTGGGTGACCGGATTATTTCATAGAAATACTTTTTTTTTTGGTTTTCACATACGCACTATGATAAACAGTTTATCTATTTACTGCAAAATCATGGTTTCACTAACCAGAGATTACAGAGTTACTTGTAAAGGAGTAAATAGAAATTTACAAAAAAAAGTTGATTGACCCATCTGGTTAAAATAAGTCTTTTTTTACTTGAGTTGTGTGTTGGAATTGTTTTAAAGGATCAACTAGGCACCCTATTCAGTTTCCTCGATTGTAGTTTTGCGGCAATTGTCAATGCACTTGCATATTAACTTGGGCAAACACATACTGTAGTAATTGCACACTTCTCAGCCATATTCTTTCATGTAACAGCAGAAATGCCATGACCAATGTAAAAGAAATTAAATGCTACCTTTTGGAGTACTGTCTTTAGAGGCAGTGCCTCGAGAACTGCTTCTTGGAGTGGAGGGCTTAGGCGAGGAGCTTCGGACTTCAAGATGGGATGCTAAATCAATTGAAATCAAGCAGTTTAAATTTAGAAAAAAAAATTGCTTTGCAGTTCAGTATTTGAATATTAAAAGGTAGTTTATTACCTTCGCTGTCGTCAGGCAAGATACCATCTCTGCATTTCTGTTTAATTAGGGCTCCGAACTCGTTCTCGGGCAAACTGAAAGGCACCTCGTGATTTGGAAAAGGAATAGGTTCTGTATCATCTAGCATAGACACATCATACAGGGACTCTAAATGCTTCCAAATATCCTGTGTAGATATCTCCTTTGTTATTGAATTGGACAGTTTCTCCCAAATACATGCCATTTGGAAGTGTTTGTTGATGCCGACCGGTTTGTGGTTTGCCATTGCGTAGAACAATTGGATTTCCATATCGACGTCCCATTCCACTGTATCCGCCGTTTTAAGCTCGGCTTCTTCTTCGCTAGATACCATTTTCTGTCACAACTATGTATGAACGAAGCTATTTATTTCGTAAATATACAACTCAAGATAAAAACAAACAAGGAGCGCTAGCGTGTGGCATCCCGCAGCGCACCATTTTTAACGTCAAATTTGACATTGACGCTCACCGCCCACTTGACGCTTGACGATTACAAGTTAGGGTATGCTCGCACGAGCAACTTAGTCGCAAGGCGATTTTTTTTGTGTCATGTGTATTTGTATCCCGGGAGTCGCAGGGCTAAATGTGCGCACTTCTATACTAACCCATAGACTTGATAAAATAGTCGCGGAGACAAAAGTTGCTCGTGCGTGCATACCCTTACAAGTATTGATTTTCATTCGTTCTTTTGTTCACTTAACTTTATCTATGGTTGTTAAGCAGGTCATAGACGAAGGACGGAATCGATTTCATTCAGTTCTGAAGGAATCGATCATCTGTACCCACTTAAACAAAAAACGAAAACGAATCGGTCATGAGGCACGTCTCTAGAAATATTGCAACTGTCAAATCAGCGGCATACTTAATCGGCGAATGTTGAATGTTGATGGTTATTACATGATATTTGTGTATTATTATGTTATTTTATGTGTTATTGATGCCTTAAATTAAGTTAATAGTTTTATTAAATCATGGCGAATCACTACGAAGTGCCCAGCTGGTATGTATCAGATTATCATGAACTCATAACCGTCAATGAATACAATTGAATAACATGCATCATTGGTTCAATCAGACCACATCTATATCCTCTAAACCATAGTTTCCCAACCTTTTATGGACTACCGCTCCCTTTACAAAAGAAAAAAATCCTACGCCCCTCCAATTGTATATGCCTGTCTGTATTGAGATAATTCTCAATTTTTTTTTCTATCTTTCTCTCGCTCGTGCTATTTGTGACCTGCTGGCGCCCCCGCGGAAAGCTCCAGCGCCCCTAGGGGGTGGTACCGCCCCCTTTGGGAAACTATGCACTAAACCAAGTGCCTGATTAAGAGCATAATGCTCTAAAACAACTATCATTACTTCCCATAGTAGAAAAATCACTGTCAACCCTTTAAGAGTTGCACTCTTGTTAAAGTAATTGCCACTTATCCTTTTCTTCAAGCAACTTTTGAATTCTTGTTTATTTTACAGGGCTGGCAAGCCTCCTACTGGGTTACATTTGGATGTTTTGAAAGGCGATAAACTTATCCAGAAGCTTATGCTAGATGAAAAGAAGTGTTACTTATTTGGCCGGAATCCTCAGATGAACGACTTTTGTATTGACCATGCCAGCTGCTCCAGGGTGCATGCTGCATTTGTATACCATAAAGACCTGAACAGAGCATTCTTGGTTGATCTAGGCAGCAGTGAGTATTATGTTCAGAATTGTATAACTTAGTATCCCATATTATTTATTTTATTAGCAGTACGGCTGCTCACCGAATTTAAGATTATTTAAAAGCAAAATTTTTTTTTTTCGCTTTTAAATAATCTTAGTATCCCATTCCCATGCCTTAACCCCTCATATGCGGGAAGCGAAAAAAATTGTGCATTCTAGTTTCAACTTTTTCAATCCAGGGCATGGATCCATGTCTTAAGCATACAAGGGGTTAGCCCGTTGCATGACCAATTGCAGAGAGTCGAGCCTAGGCTTGTACCTCGGAGTTTTTCAGAATTCATATGCAAAATTACATTTGAAATTTACCATGAGCTTTATGCTAAAGGAAAACATTGTAAGGAAACCTCCACATACCTGGAAGAAATTCAATGGTGTGTGAGAAGTACTGCCCAAGCCCCCTTATTCTAAGGGAAAGCCTGTGCCACGCAGTGAGAACTTACATGGGCACAAATGATGATAGGATATAAACTATACACTGTGAAATTTTAGTGGTTGTTTTCACGAAACGAGGTGATTTAGTATCGAGTGTACAATCGATTTATAATTACTATTTTGACTAGAGTCAAAAATCCAATTCTCCAGTTCTCTGCAAGATACTGCTACATAGAATGACGAGTGCTGTCGATTGTACGCTAAGGGACGAGCAGGGTGGATTTAGAGCGGGGCGGTCTTGCATTGATCAAATCAACGTTTTACGCATGATTCTGGAGCAGTGCAATGAAATGAGTAGTGAACTCTTCACTTTGTTCGTAGAATTCGAAAAGGCGTTCGACAGAGTCAAGTGGACAAGTATATGGCGCGCGCTAAAAAGTAGGGGTACCAGTTAAGATCATAAACATTATCCAAAATCTTTATACGGGTTCCTCTTGCCGAGTAATGCATAAGGGACAGTTGTCAGACCAGGTACCGGTCGCGGCGGGTGTGAAGCAGGGTTGTTTGTTGTCGCCATTGCTTTTCCTCATTGTCTTGGATGACGTGATGCGCAAGGTAACAAGTCAAGAGAGGAGAGGATTGCCTTCGGTGGATGAGGGAGGCCTCGAAGACATAGACTTCGCAGATGATCTTTGTTTATTCGCGACTTCACGAGAGCATATGCAATCCAAGACCAACAACCTCGCTGAATTCGCTGCGAGGGAGGGCCTGCGCATAAACTGTGAGAAGACGAAGGACATGCGGCTTAACACCATGGATGCGGTGCCGATGTACATTAACGGCGGGGCGGTTGAGCAAGTTGGCCGATTCGCATATCTGGGAAGTGTGGTCCGGGGCAACGGATAGCGATGTCGAGGCGCGCATCAATAAGTTTGCGATTTGTGTCATAAGAAAATTACTGTGCTAGGTAATAGTAATAAGTGTGACTAGGGTATGCTCCTGGTACTGAGTGAGTTTGCATGGCGAGAACTGGGAATTCCCAGTTCCGGTAGGTACCATATTTGTACGGAAATCCAGTACCAGGAGTACGCCCTAAGCGTAACAAGGGGGAGGGGTCTAAAAATGATTGAAATTGTTTGTGACGATAAAGCTCCTTGCATTGTTAACAATAACAATGTAATATGTTTGTGTCGGGGCAGATATTTGTATGAAAAATACGAATGTTTGTTCTCGGGTCTTGGGTGTTTAATATGTATTTAAGTATGTATCTATCTATATAAGTATGTTTATCCGTTGCCTAGTACCCATAACACAAGCTTTACTTAGCTTACTTTGGGACTAGGTCAATTGGTGTGAATTGTCCCGTGATATTTATTTTTATTTATTTACTAGCTTTTGCCCGCGACTCCGTCCGTGTGGAATTAGTAATTTGGGCAGCTTATTTTTTTATCCAATTTGCTTTTTCATCAATTATGGCTCTCCTTAGATCCTTCCGGAAGAAGTGAAACTTCATAATAAACCAACCCGCTCCCAATCCGCCCCAACCCGCTCTCAACCCGCCCCCAACCCGCTCTCAACTCACCCCCCACCCGCCCCCAACCCGCTCTCAACCCGCCTCTAACCCGCTCCCAACCCGCTCCCAACCCACCCCCAACCCGCCCCCAACCCACTCCCAACCCGCCCCCAACTCGCTCTCAACCCGCCCCCAACCCGCTCCTAACCCGCCCCAACCCGCTCCCAACTCGCCCCCAACCCGCTCCCAACCCGCTCCCAACCCGCTCCCAACCCGCCCCCAACCCGCTACCAACCCGCCCCAAACCCGCTCCCTACTCGCCCACCCACCCGCTCCCAACCCGCCCCCAACCCGCTCTCAAGCCGCCCCCAACCCGCTCCCCGCCCCGCCCAACCGCTCCCAACCCGCCTTATCTAACTGGGCTATCTAACACTGAAAGAATTTTCCAAATCGGAGCAGTAGTTCCCGAGATATAGACGTTTTATTTCCAAAACCCCCGATTTGGAAACATTCTTCCGCTCCGCTCTGCTCCTATTGGTGTTAGCGTGATGATATATAGCCTATAGCCTTCCTCGATAAATGTGCTATCTAACACTGAAAGAATTATTCAAATCGGAGCAGTAGTTCCTGAGATTAGCGCGTTCAAACAAAAAACCTGTTCGATAAATTCTTAAAATAGACGTATCTTTCTTATTTGTGAACCGATTCAAATGAAACAAACACTAAATGTTAATCCAAGAAAATACCAACATATCAGTGAAAACCGCATCCTTCTAGGTTAAGCCGTTTCTGAGATTAGCGCGCACAAACGCACAGACAAACAGACAATAATTCTAAAAATCATTGTTTTGGGTTCTATTGCGCTAATAAATAGCCCTAGTGACAATTTTTCTCAAATATCTTCAATGTACAGACACCGACTTGTTACAGATTTATTATATGTATAGATTTATCCTTAACACTGTATAATTTTTTCACTGAACTATTTATACTATTTTCCTAAGAAACTGATGTAATCATTTTATTTGTAGCTCATGGCACATACATTGGTCAGATGCGCCTGGAGGCGCACAAACCGACACAGCTACCCATCGATTCAAATTTCCATTTTGGAGCATCCACAAGAAACTACATTATAAGGTATGCGCTATTTACTGTCACTTATTTAAAATTAATTAACTCCTAAACTTAGGTGTGGTGTTGCAATTCGTAGAATAAAGCCTGTCAATGTTCTCATTACCATGCCCATGTATTCAACATCCAAAACTCAAGCACAAATATTCATATTTCTCATACAAATATCTGCTCCAACTGGGGATCGAACCCAGGACCTCAAGCTTCATAGTCAGGTTCTCTAACCACTAGGCCATCTGGTTGTCGATATCTATCTTTGTTTGTTGAAGCAGTGAGGATGTAATTTAAGCATGAGAGATGAATTATGTATGTATGTATGTAAAACTCTTTATTGTACATAAAACATGAAAATAACTAGTTAACAAGAGATACAGATGTACAAAGGCGAACTTATCCCTTAAAGGGATCTCTTCCCGTTAACCTTATCTCTTTATCGTAATTGATCATACATTTTGAAGGTACATGTGCGTCGGTGGCACCTGTGGAAGTCAGTTGGCAAGCAGTTGGCAGTGAATGCGTTAAAAATAGAAATTTAGTGAAGCCGCTACATACTGTTTGACATGAGTACTTGAACATGGCAACCATTTTTTAAAATACTCTTTGCTGTTGGTCTCTATTTAAAAAAATCTTGTCTATTTTCTTTTTGACTTCTTTAACTCTATGGCATTGACAATCATTGTCATTTGTATATAGCAGATTTGAAATGTTTACTTTCGAAGTTTTGTCATTTTATTTATTTTAAAATTTTAAGAAAATTTCACTTAAATGTTCTGGTCATAATGTTATTATGTGTTAGATATTTGCTACAACTTATTTGAGAGTTATATTTCGAGAATGGATATAGACGAAAAAGAAGATAAAGCTAGGGCTATAACGTATTTATATTTTTACTTTGCACTTTGTGCTATGTCATGTTAAGAACAGTAGCAGTTTATTTGAATACTAAGTACATACTTAGTGTCAGGGAAGAAAACTGTGCAAGGTTTCTTATTAAAATTAGCTTATTTGTACCATGTGTTTTGAGAACAATTGTATTATGTTGTAAACATTGACGTGTTCTAAAGTAAAATGTATATTTCAGAGACAATATGAGTAGCCATTTAAAAACTAAGAATTAAGAAGTGTACTTGGGTGTCGCCTTTTGGTTTTTATTATTATTTTCACGATTTTTCTTTTGAGGAGGAGGCTGTTGGCTGACTGGCAGCGAACTCTATTAAATATTAGTTTTCTTAATAGCTATTGACTCTGAAATACGAAAGTTGTTCTCAAAATATAAGATAAAAATAAAACTAATTTTAATCCCAAAGCCTAAACATTAACTGACGAAGAAACACTAGTTTTGTATCATATATAAAATTTCACCTTTTATACTAAACAAGCTTCAAGCGATCGCCGTTGGGTGATCTGCAGTTTCAATACAAAATGGTCATTCGCAATACACGAACCGCTCAAGCAGTTGCAACTGCTTCGGGCGGTTGGCAGCGCGGTGAAATTTCACCATGCGGTCAAGCAGTCGCGAGGCATACACTGACTTCTCGAGCTGTCGACTGCTCTCGCGCAGTTACCTCCGCCCGCGCTCTTCATTCCGCGTCGCGCACGCTTCCCGCCCGCACGCTAACTGCTCGAGCAGTTATCAATGGCAGCCTCAGGCTGTTGACTCTGACTGCAAGAGCGGTCCGTGTATGTTGATCACTGGGTTACTGCTCGAGCAGTCCGTGTATGGCGGCTATTAGAACGGCCACATACATACGGAGTTTTAAGGCGGGTTTAGACCAAACGAGCGAATGTTCATTCTATGCCCACTCTGTCAAATTTGTTGTGTGTAAACAGAGACAGAGCATTCTTTCGTTGTTCGTCCTTATTTTGCGAATATTCTAAGAATGCTCGCTCGCTTGATGTAAACGACGGACGAGCGTGCGAACAGTCGCTTAGAGCATTCTTTCGTGTTCAGACGTGCTCGCTACAGGAAGCGGTTTCTTCAAAGCGTTCTAGTGATCGAGGAATTTGACACGACCTATCGTAGTAATCATAATTATGGGGTCTCAAGAAAAATGTCTTTTAATTATAGAAGCCTACCAAAATGCCAGGTGTCTGTGAGATCCGACTTATGAAAACTATAAAAATACGATTCACAAATAAAAGAAAGAAAGAAAGAAAGAAAAACATTTATTTTATAACAAAATAACACATACACAGGCAAAAATAAGAGTACAAACATACGTATAGACATAGACATAGAAATGTACATATTAGTGCTGCTACAAAAAGGGACCCGGCTCAGCATGTTGCTAGTTAAAAACCAGCACTGGTCTTCCGCCAAATAAGATGCTTGGCAGGAAATAGTCCTTCTTTTAATTAAATTCGTCACCCACCAACGTCTCTTCCTTTTTTCTTTTCGAGTAATTGAGTTAGAATGATAAATGAAGCACTTGCAATTACAATATCAGTCTCAGAATCCGACATAGTGCACACAGTCCACAGACACCCGACGAATGAGTATCGGGCACTCGTTCGCCTGATCTAAACATCTCTAGAGCATATGCTCTGGAATCCTAGTTCTTGGGTTGTATTCTTGCTCGTTGATATTCGTGTGGTGTAAACGCTGAATACGAACTTTTGTTTACACCAAAAGATCAAGAATGAATGCTCTGCTCTGGTTCTGGCTCTTTGTTTGTTTGGTCTAAACCCACCTTTATGCTGTTTCCGCACGGAATGTGAGCGAACGGGACATCGCTGTATACTTTCGTAGACCTGTCTCACTTGCACACGTCATTCCGTTTGGCAACCGAAGAAATATACCTTATGTATGTGGCTAGCCTTAAATGTACATTTGACTTGACCTACTATTTGTTCATTACTGGTTACACATTTTATTGTTGTACAGGGAGCGACCCACCGGGAACGCGCGAGGCATAATGGAGGACTTGCCGAGCACAGAGATGGAAGGTGCGCTACTCGGCCTCCCGGAGACACAGACGGAATTAGACGTGAGTGTTTTTAGCGTAACATTTTAGAAGCGAACTTTTAAACTCGAGCAACCAAGATGGTAAGCGCAGCGTGGGACGTCCACCAACGAGATGGACGGACGATTTGGTGAAGGCCGCAGGTTCAGGGTGGATGCAAATCGCTGCCAATCGTAATGATTGGGCATCAGTGAGGGAGGCCTATATCCAGCAGTGGACGTCCTACGGCTGAAATGATGATGATGGTGATGATGACCCAAGATGTCTTAAAATCTTAGATTACTTAGGATCCAATAGATTAAATAAAATGTCACTTAACCTTTTCAACGCCATGCCTTAGCCAAAACGTAAAGCTACTTTGAATCTTATGTCATTGCGTGAAGATCACTTCGACGTTGTCCTATATGACGTATATCCGTCGTTGGCGTTGACATGGTAAATCACTGCGGCGATTGCTGCCTGATTGGTTGGCCAAATATGAAGAAGGGATAGGGACTGCCGAACCGTACAGTTTTGTATGCAAGTCACGGGAATAACCCGGAATTTCTTGGGGATTACACACAAAATATTTTTCTGCAGCAATCTTTAAGCAAAACACTCGATTTTAGATAGCAGATATTAGCATTTTGTTTTCATTAAGCCCCTAACTAATGAATGTATACCTACAAATTTTTTTTAAAACGACCCAGATGGCTTTATACTTAGGTTTTTTTTTTAGCATTAGAAATAGGGTAAACAATCTAGACGAGTCTTTTTATTGAAAAACGCTTTTGAAAAAATGTTACTATTACTTATGAAACAAAAAGAACGTAAATTACCATATGACCTTGCTAATTGTTACATATTTTCATAGTCTGATTTGATAGTCTGAATCCTCTCAAGTCTAGGTTGTCTATGAATTTAAAATTCGAACAGTGCGTTCAGTGCTGTGCAGTAGTTTGTAACAAATACCACTTATATGTTTTAGTGGGAGCTGTTTAGGGAGTAATTGCATGTTTGTCAGTGATTTATTTATAAGTAAATGATGTACGCTTGCTTCTGTTTGCTCTCCTTGAATGAATAAATAAATAAATAAATATTTGCTAAGATTTATTTTCCAAAATCGCTTTTCAATAAAAAGACACATCAAGATCGCTTATCTTCTTTCTAATGCTAATAAAAACGTAGTATAGTGTCAAAAGAGCCTTTTGACGTTGTCACGTTTGCGATTGGTTTAAATTTAAATTAGCCAATCTCTACCATGACTCTCGTCAAATGGTACCATCTAGCGATATTTTATTTGTCAAAATACCCTCATTGTAATAATAAAATTCCAATTGACTGTCAGTTCCACCTGTCTTTTGCAAACAACGCGAGTTTAAAGTTTTCTATGGAATAATTATGTTGGTTTATCATCATATCAGCCGAAAGACGTCCACTGCTGGGCATAGGCTTTCCCCAAGGATGTTCACAATCGGTATTGTGCGAGCTACATTCAATTCAGGATGTCTGTCAAGTCGTGCTTGCTAATTCTTAGTTAATTGCTCTCGTCGTAGTAAGCTAATTTATTTATTTATTTTGCCGTGGCCATAAACGCCAGTGGATATCTGTTAGATCGTTTAGTGTCGATTTTAAATACATTTTTTTTTAAATTACTATTTAACTCGTTAATTTATAATGCCGTATAAATATGATTAATACATTAAACCGGAAACGGATAACTGTTTACGTTTTCTTTGGTTAGCTTACGAGTTAACTGTCGGACGATAATTAATATTTAATTAACCCTGCATCAATAAATGTATTTAAAATTATGATGTTGTGTTTATATTTCAGAATTTAACGGAATTCAACACGGCACACAACCGGCGGATCTCAATGTTGGGAATATCTACGGACGACGGCAGCGACGTGATGAAGGTGAGATATAAATGTGAAAAGTGCTGTTAAGTTACAGGCCCCAAAATCGCAGTCTAATGGGCCCTGGTCTGCCTTTGCTTAACTGAAGGGTTAGTTTAGACAACCCGTATGGATTTCAACATTTTTACATATAACAACTATTATATAAATATGACATACTTAATGAAATATTTAGTTTTAAGTATTATTGTGTGCCCTTGCAGGGCGTCATGGCATGGACCGACTTATAAATCTATCTTAATATCTTTTAAAATGTACATGACTTTACAGTGAAATAAATAAATAAATATCACGAGACAATTCACACCAATTGACCCAGTTCCAAAGTAAGCTAAGCAAAGCTCGTGTTATGGGTACTAGGCAACGGATAATAGGCGAGTCAAATTAGCTTAACCCGGACATAATTCGATAACTGTGATTTGCTTTTTCTATATCATAAAGTATTGTTAGTTATAGATAAAATAAAAAGAATTAAACATTTTAAAGATCCGCGTCAATATAAAAAACACGAAAAACTAAATTTTTAACATAATTTGATTTCATAAGTATAGCATAATAAATAACTTTCATTAACAACGAAGTTTCAGTAAGTTACAGATTTTTTGGCTTATCTCACCAGAAATTATAGATAACTGCATTTCAACAACTTATACTAAATAGTATATTATGTGTCGTAATAAAATTTTAAAAATTAAACAGATTCTTTTTGCGGGTTTCTTTAATCACAAATATTAGTAATTTTTGGAAAGCCAAAATACATAACCACTTCAAAAGTGTTTAATTTATGCCTTCAAAATGTTATCAATAGTATAAGTAACAAATTAAACAATAAATGTACACGCTTATAAATATCAATTGCATTTTTTTCTTAATTACATTTCAATACAAACTTTATTACTTGTGGAATAAGGTCGTAATTTCTTTACGTCGTACTCCCGACGGTGCCGTCGCGCGCGAGGCGGCGCTAGCTGGTTGACCAACTTTTGTGATGCCTTAGATCACGTGGTGCGCGTAGTAAGACCCACGGCGCGGTTCGACTAGTTCGGAGATTTATTGAAATACTGTGTTCGATAATAACTAAATTGTTTAGTATGAGATACCTAAGTGTGTATAATTTTCGTGGAATTACCTTTTTGTATTTATTAAGTTCTCAGATTTCTGTATAGCTAGTGCCATTCACGAAGACGCATGAATTTGTCAAAATTACATTGCATTGCGTCATCATGAATGACTCGATCTATGCAGAATTATTTAAGTAAAAGTTTGTTAGCGACAGTGACAACAAGCAAATTACGATAAATATTCTATTATTAGGTCTTAAAAGCAAGATTTTTACTGTTTTCTGATTGGTACAGTTTTCTGATTTTTAGTATCACTGAGACTCCGCTCTCTGTCTGTCCATCCGTCTGTCACAGGTGGTCACAGGCCTCTATCTCTTGAGCCGTAATTGTAATATTACTGTGTCCGGTATTCTACTTCTAATATAATGTATAAAAAAACCGGCCAAGTGCGAGTCGGACTCGCGCATGAAGGGTTCCGTACCATTATCTACAGGGTGTTACAAAATTACCCGTAATAACTGAAGGGTATGGAAGTACTCCAGTAAAGAATTAAATTAGTATATTTTTTTTTTATTCCATAGGTATGTTTTCAATGTCGGAAAAATAAGTGTTTTTAATAGTAAATTAAAATATCGACTGAGATTACGCACATCACTATTTAAGTTCATGAACTTACTAGGAGCAATAACTTACTACCTCCTACGTACTACTACTACGTATCGTAAGCGCGTAGGCAGATTCAAATGAGCCAATGAGTTTAAAGGGGCATTTTTCTCTTTCCTGAGACAGAAAGGGACAAATTTATTATGAATGACGATGAGCGGGGCGTGACGTAACTTGCAGTGAACAATTATTATTATGACTAGGTAGTCATGAGGATTAAAGAGTAATTAGTATGATTTTAAAATCTTATACCTGATTTACACTCTCGCCTCGTCACCTCGCCTCGCGCCTCGCCTCGTCGTCTCGCTCCGGACGCGAGCCTAATCAAGGCAAATCACGAGACGAGGCGCGAGGCGCGCCTGTTCACACTCTCGTCTCGTGGCTCGTCCCGCAGTTCGTCTCGCCACTCGTACGCGAGTGTAAACCAGGTATTAGAACTTGCCACGCGGGAGCGCGTTTCACGACGCGGGGCTAAACTCTCCATGTGTTCAGTTCAAAACTTTAGTAACAGCTTAGCAAAAACTACTTACATTGTGCCCCTGACCAGATACACGTACACACGCCATTAAAACACGCTTACTTTTCACATTTCCAATAGCTTGCTTAGTATGGCACCCACAAGCACAGTCCAGATGTAATCCTGAACTGATTGATACACAAACGCCACTAAAAACACGCTCACATTTACATCTTCGACAGTTTGCTTAGTATGGTACAAGCACAGTCCAGCCCGTAATCAAAAAGGTACCTAGGAATCTTCTCTAGGGACGTATTTACAGTAGAGGTTCGAAATGCCGTCCTCCTTCTTGAAGGCACAGGGAAGTTTCTTCTTTGGACGAAATCGGTAGGTATCAACTCCTGTGTACAGCGGTAGTGATACGGATGTTGATGGTCAGCTCGAAGAATGCGCCAAACTGAGACGTGGTTCATGTCGAGTCTTGCCGCGGCACGCCTGGTACTGACAGTTGGTTCCTCTTCAAAAAGTTCCAGTACTTCTTCCATTCGCCTGGCATCGACAGCTCTCGGTCGTCCACTGCCACGTGAACGATGAAAGGAGCCCGTGGAATGAAGCCGTGTTACCATATCGTGGAAACATTGGTAAGATGGTAATTGCCGTTGCCGCTGCTCAGCGGCTGGTCTGCCATCAATGAAACGTTCGCGATACAGCTCACGAGCTTGAGCTAAATTACCATCAGCTCGCCCTACACACAAAATCATTTCGTAGTATTCGGCATTCGAGAACTGCATGGTTACAACGATTTTAATAATTTGACTTTGCACGTACCTATGTCCGTTCGAATCAGATGACCGCGAAATACTGGCTATTTTTTACTAAATTTAAATTTATTTAGTGAACAACAAAGTACTTGCCGCTTGCGGCGGCTTTCTTTCAAAGAAATGCCGCCTTCTCCTTCGTCTCTTTCCTACTGGGTAGGTCAGAAAGAGACGGCACTAGAAAATATGACACAAACTGCGCTCCGGGTAGGGTGCGTAAAGCTTCGTTTAGCTGAAAATAGTCAAGTGATTAGTTATGTTTCTTTTACTTAATGTTTAGTTAAGTACTTAGTCAATGGAAGCGGGAACGGAATTATTTGCAGTTTTTAATTTGTGTTCACATTTTTAATGATATTATTATGATATTTCAGAGTGTATTAAGTTCCAATAAAACTGGAAAAACTGTTTTTTTTAAACATGCTCGGAAATGTGTACGTTAATGTCACGAAATGAAGACATGAAGTTTCTTGTTTATGGCTCCCTACATTACTTCTTGGCCTAGGCAATGCAATAGAGCAATGAAAATCCTAAGAAAAACCATTATTGTCCGCTGCTCTAACTTTTTAAATTTGCTTACTAACATTAAACTGACGAAGGAAAAATTACATTCTGCCAACCACCACTAGGCTCTGGCTCGCTACTACAAAGTGCTAAATTCGAACTTCGTTTCGTGCCGTCCCGCTCAAGCTAATAGTATTTATTAAGAGAGTGAGAGGGACCGCGCGATACGAACGGGATTTACTTGATTACCTGGTACTTATCTTAATTTTAATATTTCCTCACATTGCTTGAGTAACACCGCCGCCGCTCGGCCGGAACAGTGATTGCAGGACTCGTTTTATCCGGCCTTGTCTACGACTCGGCCGTCTACCCCAAGCTCATCCATCAATCCCTTAGTTCACGGCCTCTGCAGTAATGTACTATTTTTCTAGCTTTAAACAATTGCTAGGTGGTGTGTGGCAATCCTAATCCTAAATTTTAATAAATTTAATTTTGTAATCGTGTGCGAGATTTTCGAGACCTGCTTCATAGCCGTAGTGCTGATTGGCGGGCGCGACTGTCACATGCGCAGAAATTAATGGTCAGCGCTACACTTACGTGCCGTTGGGCTGTAGCAAGGAGTGCTTGCAATTAAATCCTGGCTCTCTTACTTTTCACGTGGGACCACAACTAAACATGCTTACTGCTGCTTAGCGACTGGATTAACTAGATAAAAAGCGGATGGCCATCTTATTCGCCTATCATGCTGCTAAGCTACTTGCTAGCACCGTTGAGTCTTGCTTGGGACTCGGCTCTCTCACTATCCACTTTGAAACACAAGCACTGTTGCTTAGTGCCAGTATTAGTTAAAAAAGTGGATGCGGTAGGACCCTACACAAGTTGTTAACATAAATAACCTAACCAACAAAAAGTTGGAAACCACCGAAATTGACATTTAAAAGTTCAATATCTCAAAAAAGGCTGAACCGATTTTGATAAAACATATCTAAGAACCATCGCTAGAAACCCTGCTTTCAAATAAAAAAAACCGCATTCAAATCGGTTGACCCGTTTAGGAGCTACGTTTCCAAACTTACACCCCTCTTTATTCGTCGGGGGTTAAAAAAACACATGTTAAAATAATTTTGCTACTAGGACTACATAATCATAACTTCAGTTACTGTAGCGCAACTGCACCCGACAGTTGGTGTGAACGCAGCACTGCGCGTGAGCAAATTTTACGCTAGCCAATAAAATCAAAGAAGGCGGAGCTTGTAGTGAATAAGAATGATTTTGACCAGGCGTCATAAGAGTTAGTGGAAAGCTTCAATTACAAAGATTAAACTAAGACAGACGAGTCTTTTTAACCGACTTCAAAAAAAGGAGGAGGTTCTCAATTCGGTTGTATGTTCTTTTTTTTTTTTTTTTTTTTAACGTGTGTTACCTCAGAACTCCGTCATTTATGAACCGATTTGGAAAATTCTTTCGTTGTTTGAAAGCATATGCTTCAAGGTTGGTTCCGTTGTTACCGGAATCCAGTTCTGATGATGGGATCCATGAGGAATTGAAGGAACTCTTCAAAAGTTCAAGGGAAATGTAAAGCGATTTTAGTATTTTCAGTGACAAATCGAGCATTTGCATTCATAAAGTGTCATTTGGTAAACTAGATCTGATGAAGAAGACCGCAGATGGCCAACGGAACTCCTCAACGGGTCAAATCTTGCAAGTTGAATTTGACTCACTTCCCGGTTTCTGATTGATTTCATATTTTACATGCATGTGTAAATCAGGTGACAATGCAATATTATTGTGACATGGAGCTAATCTGATGATGGAGTTGGAAGGTGGCCATAGAAACTCTGTAATAAAACAACACAACCCCGTCGAGTTTGGGTTCATTTGAAACGTCTTGACGAGCACTTTGATCCCAGATGGTAACCAGGGTCTGATGATGGAGCTGGAAGGTGGCCAAAGTTACTCCATAAAGTAACGGCACTTACCCCATCGAGTACGGACTCATTTGACTCGTCTCAACGAGTACTTTGGTCCTAGATGGTAACCAGGGTCTGACAATGAAGTTGGATGGTGACCATAAGAACTCCGTAGTAAAACGACATAACCCCATCAAGTTTGGTCTCGTTTGATTCGTCTTGATAAGTACTTTGGTAACCAGAGGCAAAAAGTACAGTCAGTAAAGAGTGCCAGTCCAGGCCATTAGCAACAACTAAAAAGAAAAAAATAAAAAATTTTAAATAAAAAATAAAACCGCCTTCAAAAAACACCCAAAAAAAACTTGGAAATAAAAAAAATTTAAATAAAAAATAAAACCTTCAAAAAACCCCCAAAAAAACATAAAATAATAATTGATTGAACCGACCACAATAAGCATGAAAATATCTTTCTACTAATCTGTTTGAAGTTGGTGCCTCAGCACGAGCCAGCAGGAGTGGACCTAGTAATCTAACTTACCTACATACCTATTATAGGGCTTCTACACTCCTGCTGGCTCGTGCTGAG
The DNA here is from genome assembly GCA_947859365.1 of Archips crataeganus. Classification (NCBI taxonomy): domain Eukaryota; kingdom Metazoa; phylum Arthropoda; class Insecta; order Lepidoptera; family Tortricidae; genus Archips; species Archips crataeganus. The sequence goes on along the minus strand of OX402067.1, from coordinate 10,704,479 downwards.
GCACCAACTTCAAACAGATTAGTAGAAAGATATTTTCATGCTTATTGTGGTCGGTTCAATCAATTATTATTTTATGTTTTTTTGGGGGTTTTTTGAAGGAGGTTTTATTTTTTATTTAAATTTTTTTTATTTCCAAGTTTTTTTTGGGTGTTTTTTGAAGGCGGTTTTATTTTTTATTTAAAATTTTTCGTATTGTAGGGTTAGGCAGGTACGTACTTAGTTTAAATTGATGTTTGCACTGATAATTTTTCAGCTCAGTTTAGTTACTCTCTCTCTGTTTATGTCAAATTAAAAATAAGTGAGAGTTTCCGACACCCTTCACGACACATTTTCAAACCAGGTACATGGTGGAAATGTTGAACTAACCGCCACCAATGTCAGATTAATATGGGGTCATCCATAAAGAACGAAACACATCTAGGTGGGGGAGGGGTCTGGCAATTTGTGACACGGGAGCAAAATAATTCCAATTTTCAAGTGTGATAAGGGGCGGGGGCGGGTGGGGGGCAAAAATGGTGTGACGTCATTTATGGATGACCGCTACGGGTTATTTAAAGAAAAATAGTTATTAATTACGTCACAAAACTGAAACGTCGCACTAAGGTAAAATTGCTGACAAATTAACATTCTGATAAATAGTTAGTCTGTGATTTAAAAGCCAATGACCAGAACAGCTGATCGCTAGTGTTAGGAATCTTCTAAAAAACATGTCGATATTTTCAAAAAGTTTCGATATCGGTTTTTTCCATAACCATTATAGCTAGAAAAAAAAGAACAGCGCGCAAAATTACAGTTTTATTTACTGTTCATGGGGTTTCAGGCTTTAGGGGTTATTTTGTAACACCCTGTATAAAAAATTGCGGTTTACGATTTATGACGTATTAAGAAAAACTGCTTACTAGATCTCGTTCAAACCAATTTTCGGTGGAAGTTTACATTCTCTTATTTTAGAAGTTACAGGGGGGGACACACATTTTACCACTTTGGAAGTCTCTCGCGCAAACTATTCAGTTTTAGAAAAAAAATGATATTATAATCCTCAATATCATTTTTGAAGACCTATCCATAGATACCCCACACGTATGGGTTTGATGAAAAAAAAATTTTTGAGTTTCAGTTCTAAGTATGGGGAACCCCCAAAATTTATTGTTTTTGTTTCTATTTTTGTGTGAAAATACAGATACTTACCAAGTTTCAACAGCATAGTTCTTATAGTTTCGGGAAAAAATGGCTGTGGCATACGGACGGACAGACACACAGACAGACACGACGAATCCATAAGGGTTCCGTTTTTTGCCATTTGGCTGATAAATATTGAGGTTTCTAATATCATTTTTTTCCTTAACTGAATAGTTTGCGCGAGAGACACTTCCAAAGTGGTAAAATATGTGTCCCCCCCTGTATCTTCTAAAATAAGAGAATGATAAAACTAAAAAAAATATATGATGTACCATGTAAACTTCCACCGAAAATTGGTTTGAACGAGATCTAGTACGTAAGTAGTTTTTTTTAATGCGTCATAAATCGTAAACCGCAATTTTTTATAGATAATGGTTGGGAACCCTTCGTGCGCGAGTCCGACTCGCACTTGGCCGGTTTTTTTATTACAACCCTATTCTTCGCGGACGGAGTCGAGGGCAACAGCTAGCAATATTATAAATGTGAAACTTTGTGAAGATGTTTTGATCTTTGTTACTCAATCAGTTCAATCACATATTAACGGCTGAACGGATTTACATGAAATTTTGTATGAAGATAGTTTGAGACTTTAGGAATAAAGTAGGATAGTTTTTATCCCGGAAAATTACATGGTTCCCGCAAGAAAAGCGATTAACGAATTCTCCGCAGACGGAGTCGCTGGCAACAGCTAGTAACAACATAAATATATACAGGGTGTCCCGTAAGTAGTACTACAAACTTAATTGGGAGAAGCGTGGGCAACTCATCTACCAAATATCATAAAATGACCTTTGTAAAAGTCGCACCGTTTTCGAAAAATTTCGATTTTTCCGATTTTTTCAAAAATGTATACCCACACTAAGATTTTGAGTTGAGATATTCGGAATTAATTATTTTTTGCATTTACTTTTGTTGAAAAATAATTTTGAATAGTTGTGTTATTAGTATACCGTATACCTAGAGATTTTTCTAGCACGAACAACTTGGGATTAGTGTTTGACATAATAATAACAATGATTCGATTTTGTATTCTTGTTTTATATTTTCAAACGTGTCTCATTGATATAATGCCACTTATAAGACATCGATAAACTAAGTATTAGAAGGAAAAATATCTAGGTATAGTTATCAGATGCAAAAAACAATTTTTAAAATACTATTGCTGTTTTTTTATTTTTTTATTTCAATTTTGTCTCGCGTTCTTAACTTGGTCAAGATTTGATCTATCACTGACAGTGGAAAAAAATTACATGACCACTGTTTTTTTTACTAGCTTATAAACATGTCCATTTAATGGATGTTCAAAAATGATAAAAATCTTATCAAACATAGTTTACAGGATATTTTTTTTAGCACAAACCATGGAGCGCACAAATTTTTTTTCACAAACCATGAAGTGCACTACAAATTGCGTTGAGCCAGTACTACCATTGTCTTAGTTGACATGCGAACTGAATAAGAATGCATTCTGGTTAAATTCAGCAGCTACGCAAAAGTAAATAAAAAAATATATAGATTTCACACGTTTTATTAAAAAAAATTAAAACTCATTCACATTTAAACCAAATACCTTTCAGTATTAATTACTACAACAGCATTAGAAAGTGTGGGCCTACATCTAAATTTCAACATTCCGTTTCTTTATTCTTTATCTACACTATCCAAAAAGTCTGAATGTTGTAAAGAATGATCAGATTCTAATTCTAATATTTAATTTCTGGCTAATAGTTTATTATTTTTAGGCATAATATTACTTTGAAATAACATTCAATGTCATGATTGTATGATATTTCATAATATTAAAGGTAATAATCGTTTTCTGTGCTGTCATAAAAAAAAATACCTAACATCGATGGCTAAGGCGGGAGCGAAGCGTTGCGTCGCTCCCGCCTTAGCCTTCTGAACCTAACTTGTCCAAGTCGCTTCTGCCCTGAAAGGTCTTGCTCGCTCGCTTCGCTCGCTCGCTGCCAGCGATATGCCTTACCATGTTTCTGAATAATTATCGATATTCCTTTGGATGTTATCAATTTCGATGTATATGTTTAGTGTATTTTAGGCAATGAAAAATTATGACTAAAAACAATTATTACTTTAAGATATATGCCTGACAATGCTTCCGAATAATCAACGATATTCCGTTAATTGATAACAATATTATGCTTTTTTAAAGTTATGAACAATAGGATTATGGATCATTGCAGTTATAACTATTAAGCGATATGCTTAAAAAAAATTATGACCATCGATATTTATGAGCAAGAATATTATGGACATCAATTTCTGACTTTCAAAATTCGGATAAAAAAGATTATGGGAGAAAAGGGGACCCCTTCCATGATACTTTCTGAAAGCAAATGCTCGACTTGTCACCAAAAATACTAAAATCGCTATACATTTCTCTTCAACTTTTGAGGAGTTTCTTCAATTCCTCATCATCTCAGAGCTGGATTCTGGTAACAACGGGACCAACCTTGAAGCATGTGCTTTCAAAGAATGAAAAAAAATTCTAAATCTAAATCGGTTCATAAATGACGGAGTTCAGAGGTAACAAACATTAAAAAAAAACATACAACCGAATTGAGAACCTCCTCCTTTTTTTGAAGTCGGTTATAAATTGAATTGATTTGGGTTCAAATATGAATGAGTTTTAATTTTTTTTAATGAAACACATGGATAGATTTTTAATTTATTTAGTTTTGCACAGCTGCTGAGTTAATCAGAGTGCATTCTGATCCATCTTGCGCATCAACTTAGATAAGGTTATTATTGGCTTAACGAGATTTTTCTGGTACTTAATGCTTTGTATGGAGATTTTTCCTGTAAATATTTTTTTGATAAGCTATTTATAATTTTTGAATGTCCATTAAATGGGCATGTTTTTAAGCTAGTAAGCTAAACAATGGTCATGTATTTTTTTTTTCACCGTGATAGATCAAATATTGACCAAAGTTTAGGAGAAAAGGCAAAATTTCAATTGAAACAAAAATAAATAAAAAACTGGAATACTTTTTTAAAATGGTTTTTTGCATCTGATAACCCAACTATTCGAGATTATTTTTAATAAAAATAAATGCAAAGAATAATTAATTCCGAATATCACGCCTCAAAATCTTAGTGCGGGTATACATTTTCAAAAAATCAGAAAAACCGAAATTTCTTGAAAACAGTGAGACTTTTACTAAGGTAATTTTTTGATACTTGGTAGATGACCTGCCCACCTATCTCCCATTTAAGTTTGTCGTACTACTTACGGGACACCCTGTATATCGCTTAAATGTACTTGTCGCGTCAGTACTTATAGTCGTAAGGACGGCCTGTATTCATTAGTAAGACCTTTTTACATTGTTGCCCCAAATGGATTTTTTTACAAAAAATATCTTATGCAATAAGTATTATAATATTCTGCATTAAATAACTAAAAATTGAGGTTGTCGCTATCTCCCAAGTATTATTTTTTTAAATGTTTTTTTAAAGTCTTTATGTACAAGTCTTTAGAACCTTGTTTTTTTTTAAATGAATTACTTATTAATTTTTACTAAACGCGCGACAGCATCGCTACAAAAAGTCGCCGTGGGCGAGGGCCCTTACATTTGGAACCTTCACTTCGACTTCGCACGACCGGCGGCGCGAGTTTGTGTATTCAGGTTGAATACAATCATTACAATACAATTCATTGCGTGTGTCGCCAGCTAACCAATGCGCAGCGAGCGTCTCGGCCGCGCAATGAACACAGACGCAGCTCGACGCGCCGCCAGTCGCGCGAAGTCGTGGCCGGGGCGTTAGTCAGCGCCGCGCCCTCTCCCCGCCCCGCATCCTCGCATGCATCACTCTACACTATAACTTAAATACTTGCTCGCGCGTATTTTCAATTTGAATATTCAATTTGATGTGCGTGACATTAACATGTTTAATTTTGATGAAAACGTGATTATAGTATATGAAAACTTATTATTAAACAAAAATCTCACAGTTACGATTTTTAACTACTGAGAAATTCATTATTATTAAAGCGTAAGAAATAAATGTTTAATTTTTGTATTAAATGTCTACGAAGACGCGATATAATTTCAGTACATACAAACATCATAGTTACCATTTTGGCCTATCTAGATATGGAGATCAGATGAATACTAGGAAAAAAAACATACTTGCGAATTTGGTTTCAGTTTAATTTTGCTATTAGGTGATAGCATTCGAATGTATCTCAAAATTATACTAACAAGGTATTTGGTTACCTATTTGGCCCTTGGAAAAAAGTAAGTTTGTGTACGAAATGTCATGATTTTTTTTATACAGGTTTCACCGCAGATTTTTTAAATCATATATCTAATTAATATTTGATACTTAATGACAATATCCGCTAAAATAATAAAAAGAACGGGTAATAGAATTATGTCCAGGTTAAGCTAATTTGACTCGCCTATACAACCATACTTATGTAGATAGATACATACTTTAATACATATAATCTAATACAATAATAATCTAATACAATAATAATAATCTAATACAATGGTGTCTTAAAATTTAAACAATATATTGTGTGTATGTGTTTGTATTTTTTTAACGCTGTTATCATTTTAATCGTATGGCGTCATTTTAATAGTATATCCAAAAACTCCAGATGAATCTGCTATGTTGCATGCAAGTAAAATAAAACATTTAATACTAAACTAGCGACCCGCCCCGGCTTCGCACGGGTGCAATGCTGATACTAAATGGTTTGCTGATGTTTCGGCGAAAAACTTTTCGCAAAATGATTCATTTGGCAAATGTTTATTTTTTCTGAAACTGTTATCTTTTCAGGATTGTTATAAAACAAACCTAACCTAACCTAACCTACAGGATTGTCCTGAAATATTATCCTGAATAGTTTACAGTTTCAGAAAAAAATAACATTTGGGAAAAATGAAACATTTGCCAAATGAATCAGTTTGCGAAAAATAATACGCCGAAAAGGCAGTACACGATACTAAATATACCTACTACAGTATGTCTTTATTACAACGTTCACATCTTTTTAACCGACTTCAAAAAAAAAGAGGAGGTTCTCAATTCGTCTGTATTTGTTTTCCAGCCCCCAACGGGCACGAAGCGCTCGGCCTCCATGCCGGCCGGCGTGCCGAAGAAGCAGCGCCGAAACGTCTCCTTTAACGAAGAGGTGGACATCATTAACCCGGAGGACATTGACCCCACAATCGGAAGATTCCGGAACCTGGTGAAGAGCACCATCGTGCCAAACGCCAACAATGTGCCGAGGAAACTGAAGCTGCAGAGCGCCGATGAGAGTGAGTGTTTTACCCAGAGATGACGTGGAAAAATTATATTTCATCATCATCGTCATTTCAGCCGAAAGACGTCCACTGCGTTCCCGCCACCCTCACCAGGTCGTCGCTCCATCTTGTTGGAGGCCTACCTACACTGCGTCTTCCGGTCCGCGGACGCCACTCGAGAACCTTATAAAAAAATAGAATAAAAATAGAATTTAGAATTTATATTTATTTTTCTTAATTATATAAGTATATATAAGAAGTATTTCCACGGAGATATTCGGCTATAGCCATGGTGGCCTAGTGGTTTGAGTTATGCAAAAGCAAAAGTCGTGGGTTCAAATCCTGGCTCGCACCGAGTTTTTCGGAATTTATGTGAGAAATTACATTTGAAATTTACCATGAGCTTTACGGTGAAGGGAAACATCGTGAGGAAACCTGCATACACCTGCGAAGAAATTCAGTGGTGTGTGTGAAGTTCCCAATCCGCACTGGGCCCGCGTGGGTACTACAGCCCAACCCCTCTCATTCTGAGGGGCCTGTGCCCAGCAGTGGGACATATATAGGCTGGAATGATGATGATGATGATGTCTCCCGCAATGAACATCATAATGGTTCACAGCGGTGAACTCTCATCATCATCATCATCAGCCTATGTTCGTCCACTGCTGGACAGGCCTCTCCCATGGCACGCCACTGAGCACGATCCTCGGCCACTCTCATCCAGCTGTTGCCAGCCGCCTTGCGAAGATCATCGCTCCACCGAGTCTGAGGAAGTCCCACGCTACGTTTGCCGATCCGTGGTCTCCACTCAAGAACTCGTCAACCCCAACGGTTATCGGTTCTTCGGGTTATATGGCCTGCCCATTGCCACTTCAGCGTGCTAATGCGGTGGGCTATGTCGATAAATTCAGCTCTATGTCGGATCACTTCGTTACGAATTCGATCTTTTAGAGAAACTCCGAGCATAGCCCTTTCCATAGCACGTTGAACGTCGGTGAACTCTGCACAGCATTAACTTGTGAACATTATTCCAGATCACCACCAGCACTCGTTGAGACTCCAGGAGTTGTCCCGCGGAGCGGCGCTGTATTCTGACCTGCCGGCGCCCAGTTCTCATCTCAGCCTCATCGGAGCCAGGTAAGATTCCGGTTTTCACAATAAAATTCCTAATACGGACAAAAAATTCAAATCCGTAGTCAAGAAAACATTAATATTTATGGCATACTATAAAGTTAACGATTGTATCATTAGCTCCATTCGCCTAGATGATCTAGGTTTGTGAACCTGACTATGAAGCTCGAGGTCGCGGGTTTGATTCCCGGTCGGGGCAGATATTTGTGTGAAAAATACGAATGTTTGTGCTCGAGTCTTGGATGTTTAATATCTATTTAAGTCTGTTTATCCGTTGCCTTGTACCCATAACTCATAACACAAGCTTTGCTTACTTTGGGGCTAGGTCAATTGATGTGAATTGTCCCGTGATATTTATAGGGATGTTTGGAAATAATTCAGATCCGCATTGGCGATCCCTAGTCTCAAATAGCATTACAAATAACCCTGTACTTAGTGTTAAAAATTTAATTGTGTTAAATACTTTAGATGTACATATGTTATTAGATAACATTGTAAGATCCGTTTGAAAAAAATATACCTACCTTGTTGAGTTCCTTGTCGGATTCTTCTCAAAAGATTTTTTCCAAACTGGTGGTAGATTCCTCGACATTCATAACATAGGTAAGTGTTAATAGTGCTTGTTATACCTAGCCTAAAATGTAGAATATTATAGAATGAAGGTATTTTGACTTTTTTTTTATTATGAGATCCCGGGAGGCAAACGAGCAAGCGGGTCATCTGATGGAAAATGATCACCACCGCCCATAAATATCAACAACTCAAAGAGTCACTGATCTGTGGTCGGCCTTTAGGAGCTTATTACACTTGGCTAAATTTAGTCATCCTAACACCTGTCCTGACTAGGATGCTAAATCATTCAGCTTGTCAGAAACCATTCTTGCTTCTAATTAGGATACTTTTTAGGATTCTTGCTAGCTAAACGCGATTACACTTTACTAAATTAGGTTTGAACTGAAACAATTACTTTGCTCACCCGCGACCTTACGATAGTTACGTTTATGCAAGAAATGTGTGTTCATGCAGTTCCTCCACCTCCACACTGTACGAACACGCACAAATCACACAAACCCAACCATCACCACCACCAAACTACACTGACGCGTTTCGAACTCAACCAGAGCTCATCCTCAGAGCACCACAACCGTATGGTTCAATAATATGGACCTCCGCAATGTAACGCCTGATTCAATAAATTAAATTAGGTTTCTAAATAAATCATTTGGAATCCTAAAGTTAGCCAAGTGTAATAAGCCCTTTAAAAAAGGAGAGGGGGAGGGGGAGAGGTATTGTGCCCGAGGCGCTCTCACTGACCGTACGAAACGCAGCAGGGGTACTGCTGCTTCACGCCGGTGTTCTATGAGAGGGTGGTACAGTCACCAGCATTAATATCTGCCACAACAGAGCGTGCAAAATTATCTGACACGTCTTTCCGGCCCTAGAAATAGAGTCGTAACAGATAATTATGCACGCTTGTTGTGTCAGATATTGGTGCTGGTGACTGTACTGCCCCGGACGAGCCGGCCAATTCGTGCTGCAGCAGCTAGCTACAACATGGCTCTACCACTAGAGATTGACCTATTGATTGGTTTATTGAGTTTGTGTTTGTTGTTGCAGACTGGGCCTGACGCTGCCCAACCCGGCGCCGGACGTGGAGCTAGAAGGCCCGGAGCCGCACATCAACATACACCCGCCGCTGCCGCATTCCGGTACCGTACCTGCACAAGCTGTATCAGTTTCAAATTCACGGTTATCCAGTGATTTTCTCCTTGTATCCGCGAGTTATTTTATTGTGGACTTCGGTCCCCAGACATAACATCTGCCTGGAGCAACTACCCACAAAGGTGCTGTTGGTTTATATGGAGACTTGGTCTATTGACGACGTCTCCATATAATTTAACGGCTTCTTTTTCTATTTTGACGACCAGATGGCCGAGTGGTTAGAGAACCTGACTACGAAGCTTGAGGTCCCGGGTTCGATTCCCGTGTCGGGGCAGATATTTGTATGAAAAATACGAATGTCTGTTCTCGGGTCTCGGGTGTTTAATATGTATATAAGTATGTTTATCCGTTGTCTAGTACCCATAGTACAAGCTTTGCTTAGTTTGGGACTAGGTCAATTGGTGTGAATCGTCCCATGATATTTTTTTTTTATTTATTTGTTAGGGGCCATTCATTTATTACGTAAGACGATTTTTGCTAGTTTTTGACCCCCTCCCCCCCATGTAAGAAAAAATAAGAATCGGCCGACCTCCTCCCCCCCTGTTTAATATTTATTATGTAAGAATCTAAAGGAAAAAAATGAATACTTACATGTTACGATTGTTTTAATTTTTATTTTTCAGAGAAACAATTTTTAGGAACGTCTCTTTTATTCTAGTTGCTAATATTTTTTATTTTTTGGTAATAATTAATTTTGGATTTATTTTCGAATTTTTCTTGCGACGGAAATCGTTTTCCTATACGCATATTATCCGAGCGCGCGCTTTTTCAAAGTATGTATAATCTTAACTTTGCGCTTTTTTGTGATCTTACGTAAGAACTATCAAGACCCCCTCCCACCCCTTTGTAAGATAAAATAAGACATGGTCGACCCCCTCCTCCCTAAATCGTCTTACGTGATAAATGAATGGCCCCTTATGGATTCATACTAGGAGCCGTCAAATAGATACATCATCCACTTCTGCTGCTGACTGTACGCTCATACGCGATTGTTAAGTAATAAGTTAGACGCGCAGGAGTTAAGCCGTAATTTCGCTTTAGAACAGTTTTACGCCCTAAGGCGATAAAAAGTGAGGTTAGATTTAAAGTCCAGACGAGGAATAAATACATCAAAATTTTTTTTTACAGCTGCGGAAGAATCTGGTCCGTCCAACGAACCGAAGAGGAAGAAGTATGCCAAAGAAGCGTGGCCGGGACGCAAGCCGGGACTCATACCGGGAGTCTGAGCCCTATGCGAACCGCGCAAGGACTAGAATTGTTTGTACTGGTCGGGGTGAGGTTGCTCATTCACTTATTGTAATATTTTCTAAGTTCGAATTAGAAATCGGCCAAGTGCGGGTTGGATTAAGGTTCTGTACTACCGTGGTGCCATTGTAAAGTTCGAGCAAACTCCGCAGAAAGAAACGAGTTTCTTTGTGGGTGCCCTTTTTAATATTACAGTTGGACCACAGGGCGGGAGGGCTTTTTTTTGTTACTTGTTTTTTTTGCGGACATAGTAAACCATATTCTGTGAAAACACCTTAGTTTCTACGAATTACGATTCAAAACGTACAGACGGACAGAGCAATAGGGCGGGACAAAGTCCTATTCCAGTGATTACTCAAAGCTCTGTCTATACTAGTAAAATATTGATGTAAATCCGTTTGTACGTAATCTTTGGAACTCGTGAACCAATTCTACTAAGTTTTTTGTTGATTGAAAGCACTTTTTAAAAGTCTGTTTTTTATCCCGCCATAATACAAAAATCCCGTGGGGCGCAGACGGAGTTGCAGGCAACAGCTAGTCTAAATTATAAAGATAAAAAGTCCTGACTCATCAACGTACACCAGGCAATAGGACAGTTTTTACAAAATTCCCTTAGGATAGGGAATTCCACAACGAAAGCAAATAAAAAAAGCGGGCGTAAATTTACGATTAGATTTTTTATGAATGAGCAACGTTACATTGAAGTTTACAATTATTTGGGAAAGATTCCCAGAATACTACAAAACGTAATTACTTCGTAATTACATAGCGTTTTTATACATTTTAATTTGAAACTACACTGACGAGCAGCGTAACGGGTCACTTTGCATCCTAAGATGTATGAAAATTGTAACGTTATTTATGCTCGTCATTGTATATTGGTATAGCGGTATACAGTCATGTTCTAATAGACGGAGAGATGTGGGCCTAGTAAACTGGGTCTTTTACCTTTTCAACGCCAGCGGTGTCTAACAACAATATGGGAATACAAAAATTAACCTACCCGCATCCGCATAAGAATCAATTTTGTTCGTAACAAAAACGATGTGTGACTTTCTAACCAATTGGCGTATGTGAAAGGGACAAAATCGTCACTACTTTAAAAGCTCGCATCTCAAATCGATCTGCAAAATAAACTGAACCTTCATGCACACCGATAAGGTTTACTAAGTAAGATTATTAGTATTGAGATACGAGCTTGTTTAAAAGTAACGGAATGCTTTATGGTTTGCGCTAAGCTTCATCTAGACGGTGCGAGAGATATCGTGCTAGTTCCGTTGCTATGGGGCCGCCTTGTTTTGGATTTATAACCTCGTAAAGCCCACATCAAAAATTGACTCAATTCGAAACTTATTTATAACACTAGCTAGATTGCGGCAATCTTTTGTTTTGCCGTGAAAATTCCAACCTCTGCTTATGAGGTTAAGGAACCGATTATCAATAGCAATGTACAGTAAGATTATTTCCACTTTGACACTCGGCAATTCTCGACATACATCGAGAGAGATCAGAAGTGCAATACTTAGGCTGAGGTTTTGTTATTATATTAATTACATTAAATAGGTTTGGATATTCTATGTGATTAAATTCTAGGATTTTATATAAGTACTGTATGAGAAAACATGAACCTTTACGATTAAAACTGAGACGTCCCGAGTGTCAAAGTCAAAGTCGAGTGTCGAAGGAAAATAAACAATTTTCATTTTCTTTTTCAAAGTGGAAATAATCTTACTGTACCGCAACTTGCACGGTATTTATCCCACAGTCTTGCCACACAAACACAAACTTGGTTTAAAACATTACTTATGTCATGGTTTACCCATCGGAGGCTTAAGACACGGATCCATGCCAACTTTAAGGCATTATTTTTCCATTTTTATTTGTATCTATAAAATTGACTTTATATAAAACAGTTGAGATTAGGGTGCACGTTTTTTCTTCACTTCGCGCTTCCGAGGGGTTAAGGGTGTATATGGCATATCACATTAAACAATGGGCAAAATACACTAATTTATTAGAATGCACTTTTTTCTGAAATTGTCAACTTAGGATGGTTATAAATTAAACCTAACCTAATCTAAAGTAATTTATACATAGCACGATCGAAAAAAGTTCGTATAATTAAGTTTCACCGGAATAACAAAAGTCCATTATGTATTTCGTTTGTTATTAGTTTTAAACTTTATGAGTTTTGAAATATTCCCCATAGATGGCTAGCGTGTTCTTTTCGTATAATTGTTTCTTATATTTCTTTGGATTGTCTCAACCCTAGCTGTAGAAGGGTGAATCAACTTTTTCGTGTTGTTTACTCAGTCCCCAGTTTTCCAAGTGACATCTTGATACTGTTTCATAGAAAAATGTTTAGGTTGTCCAGGAGACAAAATTTGTGTAACCATAGCAACGGGTGGCAAGAAAAAGTCGAATCACCCAGAAATTAAACCAGAATTAAAAAAAAAAACAAAGGGAAATTTAAATGACACTGCACTTCTATCGTACAGTAGTATGATTATATTCTAGGATAATTATTTTGACATTTAAAACGCTCAATATGACAAGAATATAAGATATCTTCCATACTGAGAGGTCAATGTTTATATTTTGTGTGCTTTCAGTAAAATGCATTTTGACATGGAACCGTTGACAGCTGTCATCTCAGTACAGATTACCTAAAGAGGTTCTATTACAATAGTAACAAAGTAACATCAGTTCGATCTGCTCCAACTAAGCATGGTATTATAAATAACAATGAATTTGAAGTAGTAAGATATTTGTCAATTACTGTAAGCAATCCTATAAAAATATTTACTTTGCCGTAATTTTCCTGATTAATTTAAATAAACTGAAAAATTTTGTTGAACAGAAACTGAAAAAAATGAATTTGCACTTAAATTATGTGTACTGGTTTACTGATTTACCTAATAGGATAAATCGCCAATAACTCGCCACCTCATATTAAAAATGGATTCTATTCACCCATAATAGAAATAATTTTTAGTATAAGGTGTTGATTACTGGCCACCCTTCAATAACTGGCCACGTTATACTAAATTGAATTCTGTTTGTAGGGGAACAGAGTTTATTTTCAGTATGAGGGGGCCAGTTATTGGCGATTTACCCTACATAATGTTTAATTTACCCAGGTCTCTGCAACACATCTTGTCCTGACTATTAAGTACTGTTAAGAGCATGAATGAATTTTATTGTTTGTAAAAATGACTAGAGTCAATAATAGTTTAAGAGCTGTGAAATATTATTTGTATAAATAAACTTATGGAGTATTTTACCTAGTGGTTTGATCTTTATTTGAATAAGCCCAATTTGAACTCTGGGATCTCGATGGAGCCAAACAAAAGGTTCTCGAATGGCGTCTACGGGAAGACGCAGTCTGGATAGGCCTCCAAGAAGGTGGAACGATGAGGATGGCGGGGAACTGGTCTGTTTGGTGAAATTTGGAGGAGGCCTATGTTCAGAAATGGTCTTTCAGCTGAAATGATGATGATGATAATAATGATGATAATGATCAATCCTAACTATATAATAATAATAATAATAATAATAAAGGGGATTAGGGGATAGACCTCCATAGTTGCGCCCATCTCATTTATATTATATGGTACCAAAGGCCTCTTCATGTTGGCTTTGGCCCCATGAATGCCTTTCAAATGACCGGGTCGGGTCCCCATGGGCCCGTGATCGGAAATCCGTACCAACATAATAATAATGTTTATTTCACTAAAAAATAACATTGTTACAAAAATTAAGGGTTGGAGCTTCCTATTAAGTAAGCAATATACTTGTATCAGGAAGCCCCGCTCCTCCATAGCACAAGTTGTGATATAAGATAAACAAAACAAAAAACAAAAAAGAAAAAAATACAAGGAAATTTTAAGCTATTATACAAATGTGTGTGTATGTGTGTGTGTGTGCATGTGTGTGTGTGTTGTGTGTGTGTGTGTGTGTGTACGTGTGTATGAGAGTATGTGTGTGTGTGCAAGTGTGTGTGTGTTGTGTGTGTGTGTGTGTGTACGTGTGTATGAGAGTATGTGTGTGTGTGCAAGTGTGTGTATTCATGTGATTATGATGTACATTTTCACGATACATAATAGGATACCATATCTTCCTATACATCATCATCCAGTCAACCATCATATCAACCCACAAAATTATAACACATTGAATATTAACATTGAATAATACTTTAGGTACATAATATTATTTTTGAATTTAAAGAATTTAGATCTGGCACTTTTATTACAAACAAATCCATCACTCTTAAAAAAGTAATGTCTCTGTCTCCTCATAATTAAGATCTTTTAGCCACTCATTTGTAATTTTTTTACATTTATAGAGTTGTAAGTGATATATCCCTAAAACTTTATTAATTTTATTGTACACATAAGCAGATTGAGCAGCAAATTGTCTTTTAGCAAATGCAGATCTTGTAGTTGGAAGGGGAGCAACATCGTGTTTCCGTCTACGAGTTAAAATGCTAGAATTAAATTTCAACGTTTTGTGAAATCTTGTTATTATACTCAAAACGTACAGCTTTCTCATTGACAGTATGTCACTTAGTTGGTACAGTTCATTCGTTGGAAATCTGTATGGTTTAAAGTACATAACCTTTAACAAACACCGTTGCCCCCTCTCAACCTCCAGAAACTTGGTTTTCGCTGCACCTCCCCACACCGATATACAATAGGACATAACTGATTGAGCCAACGTCACGTATAGTTGGTTTAACAGTTTTCTTGTTGTAATATGTCTTAGTTTTTTGAATAACCATATCAATTTACGTATTCTCACATTGACATACTCAGTATGAGTATACCATGACATGCGCTGGTCCAGCATTACACCCAGATATTTCGTGGAGTTAACTCTATTGATACTCAAACAGTTACATAAAGAACTATCAGACGTGCAACATGTGTGTATTTTAAGATTAAGATTGGTATTAGGTTGTGAACTATTATATTTGGTGAAGCATATGTAGTTAGTTTTATCACAATTTAGAGTTAGGAGGTTGCGTTTAAGCCAAGAAGATACATTACTGAGACCTTTCTCCGCCAATTCAAACACAGACTCCCAGGTTGGACCCTCAAAAAGTATGACTGTGTCATCCGTATACGACAGGATGCGCCCCCCATGTATTTTGAGGTCTGTTAAGTCGTTAATATACAGTAAAAACAGTGTCGGTCCCAAGACGGATCCCTGGGGGACACCAAAGGTTATGTGGTCTGCCTCTTGGCTTATAAAGTCATCTATCTTAACTTTTTGAGTACGTCCCTGCAGATAGTCACTTAGCAAATTTAGTGGAATTCCTCTTATGCCAGCTCTCTCCATCTTGTGAATAAGCGTGGGGAGAGAGACGGTGTCAAAAGCCTTCTTCAGGTCTAGAAAAATAGCAAGACATTTTTTTCCCTTATCGGTCTTATCAGCTATCAGCGTAGTGAGTTCCATCAATGCATCCTCCGTAAACTTAGTTTTGCGAAAACCAAATTGTTGATCTGATAGGATGTTGTATTTATTGAAATATGACATAAGGTATATCTAATAGGTACCACAGAAGCGGACCAGAGCGGAGACGCATAATCTGACCAATCATTTGGGTCGTAATCCACGATATAGTCCTTTTTGGTCTACCATTCAGACCTATTAATAGGAATAAACGGACAGAAAATTTTGTTTAGTCCTACTAATAGGACGTAACCACAAAATTATCCGTTTAGTTCCACTAGAAGGGTTAAACGGAATGCCTGCATTAGGCTAACCGCGCCTTATGTCGACGGAACCCCGCTTCGCGGATCTCCTATTTCTGGGCGGTCTGCCCTTCGGGCATCTGAAGATACCTAGAGATCCTAACCTACCTATTAATGTGTTAAAATTATCTAACCAGCCCTATTTCGTGCCAGAAGTATTGGGACTAAACGGATTATTTCGTCCGTTTAGCCCAATTAAAATTCGTGCCAGAAGTAGTAGGACTAAATGGATTATTTCATTTGTTTAGTCCATTAGTTCCCAAATTTTTTTTTTCTCATAGACCACTTAAAATTTAGCTGGTTCCGGTGGACCCCTTGCAGCTACATTTGTACCATATTCCCAAAACTCGACAAATGTGAAGATTGAATCTAAATCTAAACTTTGGGAATCAATGGTTTAGTCCTATTAGAAGGTCTGAATGGTAGACCAAAACGGACTATATTGCGTTCTTTTTTTTTTATATAAGAGGTGGCAAACGAGCATACGGGTCACCTGATGGAAAGCGATCACCGTCGCCCATGGACACCCGTAACACGGGGGGCATCACAGGTGCGTTGCCAACCCTTTTAGGAATTGGTAGGCTTTTAGGACTTGTTCTCTTTGCAATGTGATCCCCATACATGCCGCCTGCGATTGGAAGGGCTGACTCCAGAGGCCGTATTGTTTTGGGAATGAGTCGCCAGAGGGGCCAAAGACGCGAAGTCCTTGCTGTTTTTTACTTTAGAGTAGGAAGGGTAAGGCCGTATTGTTTAACGCTTTGTCCGCTTGCCATCCCTTTCACCATCTCTTTCAGTCACCGTCTCATACCGTTTGACAGAAAGAAATAGTGAATCCGATCGCAAGTATCAGCGCGTACTGTTGTACTGTACTATGAATTTCGAGAAACTTCTACAGTGTATACAGGCAAAGAATGAAACGGGTTAACGATTTCGCATATACTCGACTGCCGAAGGAGTTGTTTTGATTATAGACATGCCTTATTCTACTTCCTATATTAGCTTATCCTACTAATGTTACAAATGCGAAAGAATGTTTGGATATTCGGATGTCACATATTTACGTATCACTAGCAGTGAACGTGTTAATGCCATGCACACACTTCGTCTTCTATCAGTTTTAGGCTTTGCTTTTAATTTGTATACATACCTAACGTGACCATTTTTTTGTTACTTTAAAACGGGACAATGACTTTTTAAGGAGATTTTGGGCAGAAATACACTTTTTTTGCAATAACAAACGTCTTACCACCCAATTTTATATTTTTTTTCCGATGCGCAAATACATTTTAATACTGGTTGACAACTTCCAAAATGTGTACAGATTTTTGAAATATTATCCTTTAATAATACTATTAACATAGTTCAAAGTAAACTGCGTAGACATCTACAGTCAAGGAAACTTACGTGTCGTTATTTTAAATCTTATGAAAACGGGACATTTTCGCATCCCCGACTTGTTTTTCGGGACGCCGGGACAGTACCTGAGAGCGGGAAAGTCCCGTTCAAAACGGGACATATGGTCACATTATACATACCTAATACCTATGTAAGTATACTAGGTATAAGAAGAAAGTGAGAAAGCTCCCTGGGTGATGAATAATTCTGAGTTTATGAACTTACAGACTTCGGGATTTGTTGCAGAATAAAGTAATTTCATTTTAGGAGTAAACTTGGTACTGAAATACGTCGAAGCTACAGGTGGGTTACTACTGTTACTCGCTCGCTCGCAACTGTGCCTTGAAAAGCTAAGAAAAATAATTCAAGGCTTACCTACTTCTACTAGTATAAAAAAACTTCAAAATTGTGAGGAGGAATCGTAGGTATGGTTCCTGAATGAAAAAAATAAATTGTATGTAGACGAAAAAGCGGGCATCATCTAAGTGTTTAGGCAAATATTTGTTGCGTTTTCTTTAAGTTTATATTATGTGCCCTTACAGGGTGTTATGTTCTGACTTACACATCATTACTTTACAATGATTAAATAAATAAATGGCAATGGGTTCGCCTCTGTACGTCTGTTTCTCTTGTTAACTGTTAATTTCATTATTACTATACTAAACGGGACTTATCATATCACGCAATAAATATTTATTCATTTACCTCGACGTTTCGGCCACATTGCAGCAGCCGTGGTCACGAGTTAACGGCTGCTGCAATGTGGCCGAAACGTCGAGGTAAATAAATAAATATTTCGTCACTACTTTAAAAAAAGCTCGTATCTCAAAATTGATAATCTGGCTAATTGAACTTTACTGAGTGTGCAATAAAGTTCAGTTTGGTTTACATATTGATTTGAGATACGAGATTTTTTCAAAGTACCTAGTGACGTTTTATTGCTTGATAAGTCCCGTTTAGTACTTATAAATAGTAATTATGAGTGAAAATCACGAAAGTTTAAAACAGTGTTAATTTCATTTTTTATGCACAATAAAGAGTTTTACATACATACTACTGCACTCGACACTTCATTTAAAACTCGTCGAGTTATCACTCTACGCTTGTTCCCAATAGTAACGCAGTCGTCCGATCCATCCATTACTCCTAACGGAGACGGATCTCTCCATCTCTTTGTGCTGAATATCAGATGGAGCTTTGGCTTCAAAAGTAGCGACTTGTTTCGACACGGCTAGCTGACAAGCATTGTTGGCCCAGATTTTAGCGAAGATACCTGGGTTTACTTTGAGGAAATTGAATGAAACTTTATGTTAATTTAATTAATGACCATTATCTTTGTGGGCTAACAGTCAATTTAAATACGGACTTTGTCGTTTTTAAAACTAATTTCTTTGGTAATGATTTGACCTGAAAGAATTAATTAAAAGGGTAAATTTTTATCACGTAGGGTAACAATCGCAATTTGGCATAGGTACTTACTGTAAGTTGGATGACAATGCAAGTAGGTACGGTCAGCGGGAAAGACTTGTATTAAAAATTAAATTATGTAGTAATTACTTATTTAGTTTATTTTTTACCTGTTTTCTGTTTTGTTGGTTTATTTTATTTATTCCTCTGCGAAAATAAATTAACACCATTGAATTTCTTCTCAGGTGTTTGCAAGTTTCCTCGCGATGTTTTTCTTTTACTTGTTAATGATAAATCACATACATTCCGAAAAACTCAGGGGTGCGAGCCCGGGCTCGAACCCACGACCCTCTGCTCAAGAGACCATAGGTCAAACCACTAGGCCACCACGGCCGTAGGTTTTTATTTATACTTAACTATTGTAAATAGTACTCTTATATGTAGGTTTCTATATTAATAAATAACTAGTTGACCCAGCAAACGTTGTTTTGCCATATATAAATTATAGCCTAACTACGACCTATTCTCTCTCAGACCTACCGAATATGGAGAAAAAGTTTCATAAGAATTGATCGAGCCGTTTCGGAGGAGTTCGGTAACAAACACCGTGACACGCGATTTTTATATATTAGATTAATAAATTATTTTATTACATAAACCTCTAGTGGGTTTTCCAATAGTGGCATAATAATTCCTACCTTATTTATATGTACTCTTGATTATATTAAATAAATTTAAAAAAAATTTGCTCGTTTATAAATACAGAGTATGAGCTAGGTTTAGTAACAACAGGCCGACGGAAATATAAAAAGTAGCTTTTCCAAAGTGGATAGATTTTTTTTATCGCTCGCGTTCTGAGCTAACGAATCATTTTGAGCGTTAGCTTAATAAAGAAACGAATTCTCGAATTTTGTTTCAAATACGTAGGTTAATCCTTAAAATTTATGTTAAGAGGGTACGATGCGCACCATTTCTCCATACAAACGTAATCCCCTGTTTCCTCCCTGGATAATGGATTTAGAGCCAAATTTTTTTTACTGTGTAATCTGTATTTACCACAGCTATGCCCCTATGTTTCGTTTTTTTCCATATTTCAACTGACATAAGAAATATGAGCTTTCAAAAACTGAAAAAATTGCCCAATTTCAACGTCATTTTCAGACACTCATCAGAAAAGAATCCCTCCTATAAACAAAAAAAAGGAAAACATAGGGGCATAGCTAAATCTGTCCACTAATTATTTATGAAAATAATAAATTTATTGGTCCAGTTTTCGAGAAGAAAACAGGGGATTACGAAATGCTGTTTTGATCAATTTTACGCGCCTATTAACGGTCTGAGGTGCAGTTGTCCCGCTCTCGCTGTACTCACACGAAGGGGTTCGGGCGAGACAGCGACATTTCATTAAAATACCTATTTCTCAAAATTCTCTGAGCCATCGTACCCTCTTAATACAAAACAATCCTCCAACGCAAAAGCGAGAAGTCGAGAAGTTGCTTCCAAAGTCACGTACACCGCTTTTGCTGACATTCAAATTAAAACCAAATCGCCTCTCAAATAAAGCCCAAATTACAAAGGTATCAAATGCAAGGTATCTAAGTACGCATACTAAAGTAACTAGTTATTTGTTGTTGATGAACCACAATTAAATACAATATGTTTAATTAAAGGTAAGGGTGTAGGTAGGTACTGTGCCTCCCACATGCTCTTGTTGCTACGTCTAATTATTCGTTTAAGCAATAGAGGCCTAATTGATATAAAACGTATATTGTTTCATCCGTTGTCTCTGTCGTTGTTATCGTTGTATATAGGAGAACATTGCTAAACGAAAAGTAAGATTTAAAAATTGTACAATAAAATACAGTGACTCTTTATTGTACCTACTCCACGTAGAAAACAATTCAGAAAAACGAGTAAATACATGGTAAACACATAAGTATAGAAGAAGTCGTGGTGGCCTAGTGGTTTGACCTATGGTCTCTCAAGCAGAGGGTCGTGGGTTCAAATCCCGGCTCGCACCTCTTGAGTTTTTCGGAATTTACTTATGTGCAAAATTAGTTTAAAATTTACAACGAGCTTTACGGTGAAGGAAAACATCGTGAGGAAACCTGCATACACCTGCGAAGAAATTCAATGGTGTGTGTGTGGAGTTCCCAATCCGCACTGGGCCCGCGTGGGAACTACAGCCCAACCCCTCTCATTCTGAGAGGAGGCCTGTGCCCTGCAGTGGGACGTATTATGGACATGGAAAATATTATCTATAAGGTAAGCAATAGAAGGCCTTATCGTTTCGAAGCGATCTCTTTCAGACAACCTTTTACAACAAAGAGAAAAGTAAGGAATGGATTCAACCAGGTATGTATATTTATTTTTTGGGTACACAATTGTAGTACGCGATCGAGTTATTCGAGTAGGTTGGTTTGTGTTTATGAGGAATACTTAAGTGTAGCTTTCATCTACTAGTGAAAGAATTTATAAAATCTGATCAGTAGTTTCAGTTCAGCCATCAAATTTTATTATTGAATATCTCAAAAATTGTAAGAGTTAAGACACTAGTTTCTTCGAGAAATTAACTCTATTTGACCTGAATAATCTTCCCTTAAAGTTAACGGAAGTAAAAAAAAACACGGTGAAGATAGATAGAAGATATATTACATGTGTCAAACCGGAAGTTGCTTTTTAGTGAGAAAAGTAAAGTTACTTTGTTGTGTTACCCTGTTTTAGGCGATTATGCAAGTCTTGCTGACCCACATCGCGTGCAAATTAATTCATGAGAAGCTGAGCCCGGCGATTACAACAGGTTGGAGCAGGGGGTGGGCTGACGGTAGAGACGGTAGAGACAGCGGGCCTAAGTATAAACAAGGATGATATAGACTGGATTGGCAGTCGCCATAGTACGCATCGGCCGCGGTTTTTGTAGTTCGATTATTAAATCTAGATGGCGCTGAAATATAGCCAGAGGCTTTGAAGGCAAAACAATAAGACTACAGATGTTTCATATTACCACAAATGTATTAGGTATTTTTCAAAAATATTGCATAATAATACATTTGCAGTGATATGAAATATCTGTAGTCTTATTGTTTTGCCTTCAAAGCCTCTGGCTATATTTCAGCGCCATCTAGTTTTAATAATCGAACTACAAAAACCGCGGCCGATGCGTACTATGGCGACTGCCAATCCAGTCTATATCATCCTTGGTATAAAGGCATTTTGAAAAATGTACCTGCAGTTATGCTTTGCTGTCATTTACCTTTTATTTACATTTATCATCATCATCATCATCCCAGCCCACTGACGTCCCACTGTAGGGCACAGGCCTCCCCTCAGAATGAGAGTTGGGCCGTAGTTCCCACGCGGGCCCAGTGCGGATTGGCAACTTCACACACACCCTCGAATTTCTTCGCAAGTGTATGCTGGCTTCCTTATGATATTTTCATTCGCCGTAAAGCTAGCTCATGGTAAATTTCTAATGTAATTCCGCATATAACTTCCGAAAAACTAAAAAAAAAACCAGTGTGAGCCGGCATTTGAACCCACGACCCTCTGCTTGAGAGGCCATAGATCAAACCAATAGGCCACTAGGCTGGAATAATGATTTTGATGATCAAGTCTTTATAAAAGTACAGTTAAGATAAAGTTATTTGGAACCGAATATACATCCCGTTTATTCCTTATCCGGTGGTTTTTTTTTCCATAAGAACCTTTTAAAGAGTGTTAGGATTCTTTAAAAAATTAATGAAATCGGTAAAGTCGTCTTCAAGTTATGACGTGACCAAGGGAAATACGGATTTTTTTTATATACACATAGACAAAGATAAATAATTAATTTCATTTTGAAATATTGTTCCACGCATTCTAAGTGATTGATTAATTTATCAATAATTTCAATGGATGATTTAAGTAATACGTAATTTAGAGACGTACGAATAATTTGTTATTAATATGTTATGTTTGAGGACCTACGTATGAATATAGCTAGTACGTTCACGAGTAAAAGCTTCGTTAGGTTAGAAGGGGGACCTATGTGAGGGGGGTAACACCTGTTGCCCGCTTCGTAACTCGATTACGGCAGCTACTCGGTATTTAGTAACCAGGGTAGCTACTGGCTATTAGTACAAGCTCGAGTAAGACCGGCTTCAATTTGTAAGCACCGATATAATGTTGCTGAGAGGTTAGGTAGAGATATTTTATGTTCATTAGTTCATTACACAGGCAAATAAGCCGTAATGGCCTAGTGCAGGGGTTCCCAATCTTGTCCAGATCTCGGCGCACTTACAGGTTTTATATTTTGCCTCGGCGCCCCAGCTATACTCCTTTCACTGTAGCATGGTTCGGGTGGCAGGTGTCAAAACCCACAGACTAGAGAAGTGAAAGCTATAAAACTCGAATCGATAAAACTATAAATTTATAAATTTAATTAGGTATATTGTGCAATTAATAAAATTATAAATTTATGATTACTTCATGAAATTAAGTAAAACAAACTAAATACCGGAGTTTTATATAATGCAAAAAAAAAGTCGAGGTCGTACAAATTTTTAGGTATATCGAAAATAGGCCGTAACATAAAGCAAAACTATAATAAACAAAACTAAAGCAGTAACTATAATAATCCAGTGTTAGCAGAGCCCTGCTTCTAAGTAAAATTTACCTACGCATTCGGGTATCATTTTATATTGGTCAGTCGGGACCCCCTTAATGTTTAATTTGATTATATTTTTATCATTTGTTGTTGTAGCGGCCATAATTAACATAATTGGTGAAGATTTCAAGAATCTAGTTAATACCATTATAAAGATCGAGTAAAGACGCTGACAAATGATAAATCTTCTTCTCGTGGTAGATTGTGTCCCATCATTAAATGTTCTGTTACACGCATATTACGTTTCTTGACTTAATCGTATTTTTTTTTATTGATAATAAAAAATAATTAGGTTAAATTTCTTTCGCGCACGATAGTGTTTTCGAAGTTGAAATGTTTAACTCCAGAAAAATTCAGACTGGAATTTAAATAAATCGCTATTAAATACACCGCAGCAATTTTGTCTAAGTGTAACGAAACGGTGTGTCAAGTGTCACCTGCACCATGCTACAGTGAAAGGAGTATAATTGAAAGAAAAACCGTTTTGACTATAAAATTATACTCAAGTACACATGTACACTTTGGCTTAAGTATACCTAAATTTAATGTTGCAACAAGCCCAGGCTCAGCAAGTGCGGTGAGGCCTACCTACGCAGAGTATTACGAGACGGGTAGGGCGAAATAGAAATAAAATAGGGTACAATCAAACACTGATATAGGTATGTGAGCACAACGATTTAAAAATTCACAATATAAGGCCGAGGCATCGTCGGTTTCACGGAACACCGCATGTGATTTGAAATATTTCACGGCGCCCCTCTGTACCCTCTACGGTGCCTCAGGGCCCGCGGCGCACACTTTGGGAACCCCTGGCCTAGTGTGTATCTCAAACAGAGAAATACAAAACGTGCAAAATTACATTTGGAATTTACCATGAGCTTTACGGTGAAAGGTTTTCAGAACATTGCATCGCGAAGGAAGCTGTACACACACACACATCTGCGGAGCAATTTAATAGTGTAAGTACTTACCTAGTATGTGAAGTCCCCAATTTCGTATTTGTGTAAGATTTGTTTTGAAAAATAATGTAACATAAAAATAACGGTTATTAAAGGTCTGGTCAATACACGTGCGTGCTTGAAATTTTATCTATCACTTGCAATAATAAAATATGATTACAGTGACTAATGACTTCACTCAGAAAAGTCAACCATAGCGATGTTTAGATCTCACAGAAACTTTTGTCAAAAACTGGTAGATCACTTTCTGAACCGACCGTACTGTAACTTACCCCAAAAATTTGCGAGACACTCTATACTTACTACAGTTCCAGGAAACGGACCAAAATCGATGCCTCCGGAATTTGGGAGGCTATTCATCGATCAACGGGTTTACCCTGTCAACTTAGGTAATGTTGACCCGGCTTTGTGTTGTCATTTCAATCAGAAAAAAGGGATACATCGTACTCGTAAACAAGTTTTCGTAGGCTTTTCAAGGCCCTCCCGAAAACTAAATCCTTTGAATACTTATACAAAGCGTTGTAAAATTAATAGTACTGATTATTATTTCTAACTTAGCCTATATTTGTATCCCACAGCTGGGCAAAGGCCTCACAACTTGACCTCCAGATCTCCCTATCCAGGGCTATATTTGGCCACTCAGTTCCGCATCTAGGTCGTCTTGCCGTCTCCGCCTCGGCCTGCCTACTGATAGCTATTCTATCCCACAAATATTATAAAAAAACCGGTTGACTGTAAAGTCAGTTTACGGATGTTAGTTAGTTTAACGTGACAACGTCATAACAAAACATTCAAAACCCCCCCTCCGCACCCCGCATTGTACATCCTGGCGTTCGCCGCTCTCTTGCAACTGGCCTGCTTCGCAGCTCTGTAGAATGTAACGTTACGTAACGTTACGACATGTACGTTACAATGAGTCATGTTTTTTCGTGCATGCAGCCGGCGTTCATCGATTTATTAGACGTTGCCACGTCAAAAAACCGTGGTAGCCTAGTGGTTTGGCCCATGGCCACTCAAGCATGGTCGTGGGTTCAAGCCCGGACTCGCACCTCTGAGTTTTTCGAAATTTCTGTGGGAAATTGCAGTTGAAATTTAGCATGAGCTACCGGTGAAGGAAGGACACCTGCGAGTAGGTTCAATGATGTGTGTGAAGTCCCCAATCCGGTCTGGGCCCGCTTATTCTAAGAGGAGGCCTGTGCCTTGCAGGCCGTATATAGGTTGGGATTATGACGATGAATAAGTACCTATTATAAATGTGAAAGTGTCTGCGTGTGCGTGTTCGTGTGTACTTCAGTAGGTATGATGTGGATCATTATCATATAGGATACCTCCTACTCCAAAACTTTGATGGAAATTGCTGTCTGAATAGTTTATGAGTGATTGATGGATCTGGGTCAGATGGGAATCCTGCGTATGTGTGCACTCATCTCACTTATATTATAAACGCAAAAGTTAGTATGGATGGATGTTTGGGGGTAGTTACAATAGAGAGATCTTTGAAGAATGAAGTTGAAAAAATAAAACACAAAAAGATACTTCATAACTAACTTGTGAAAAGTTGGCCCAGTAGCGCCATCTCTTAGTCCGGGTGGGCGGTTAGCTCCGAAGGAGTGTTAAAGTCTCTCGATAGAGGGTGTAACATAGATAGGTGGTTATATAACAGACTGAAATGTACGATGTGTAGAAAAGATTCGTGTCTAATCTCTAGACCAATGGTGGTGTAGGGGTATGGCACACGGCACGGAATGCTGAGGACCTGGGTTCGATTCCCAGCATTGGTCTTTTTTCTGTGCATCTATATTTCAGTTTGTATTTGGTATGAAATATATGGTTTCACGGGATGACCGTAAAAGTAATAAAGAATGAAGTTGAAAAAATAAAAAACAAAAAGATACTTCATAACTAACTTGTTGTGAACTATTAAAGAAATAGGATTAACAACATTACCCTTTACCGCGGCTTCTCTCGTGTATATAGTAAGTAAGTAAGTAAGTAAATCTTTATTTGCCAGAATACGTTTACAAGGTCTTATGAGTAATAAACAAGTACAGTCACAGTATTCAGCCGACAGCTCGACATGCAAATTTTCAAATTAGTTTTTCAATCAAATAATTATCATTGAATCAAAATAACAAAAATAATAAAATTTAACAATATCAATCAAAATTAAAATCAAAATCAAAATTAAAATTAAAATCAAAATTAAAATCAAAATCAAAATCAAAAGTAATATCAAAATTAAAATCAAAGTCAAAGTCGAAATAAAAATCAAAACTAAATCAATATTAAAATTAAAAAAAAGCCAAAAATTAAAATCAAAATCAACATTAGATTAGATACTATTAGATCTGGCACATTTTTCACATGTTTTCAATAAGATACCGCTATTTTGGCTTAGTTCTTTGGATGCGTATTTTTCTATGCTATCCCATGACACAAATCAACTATAGCTAAACCGTTTAAATGAGTCCTCGCCCGCGCGGTACAGGGGCTGGGGGTAAACCACAGAAATAATAATAAAGAGGATAGAAATGCCTTAGTTCCTATTTTCTTCCGGAACTCGTGTCGCTGCTTCATCCCCTCTACTTACTGTGTTAATGCACACATGCAAAAGACCGGAACCGTACTACGCAATCACGCACACAATTACTAATATTTTTGCTTACAAACAATTATGAACCTTACACCTTAGAGATAGCGTTGGTTGAATAACACTCAACGTAAGTCATACCCACATTTACACAACGGCGCCATTTATTGGCCGCGTCGGCATTATGTCTGTACTAGTCGTAACCTGTTTTTTTGTCCGTACCACGAACTTTTGTGCAAGACGGAAGGGTTATCAAAAATTACTTTACATTGCTGCGTATAATTCAAAACGATCTGAGTTTTTATGGGCATGAGTAGCAATGGTTTAAGAAGTTTCGAGTTAATAACGTGTAAACCAATATTTCATAATGAATAAATTTTCTCAAGTTGTATTTTGATATAAACCGCATTATTACATTAAATTAATACATACCAATGAAATGTAATCCCCTTATTAGTGTAATTACACAGTGTGGACGAGTTTCCGCAATTGCTAATGCTGCAAAACACCATTTTAAAGCACTTGTTGTCATACCCACGTTTCAAATAGCACTGAGCCACAAGTCACGCGCTTGTGACCTACGAGTCACAAGCGCGGCGCCAAAGTCACGCGTCTAAGGCACTTCTATCCTCTTTATTATTATTTCTGTGGGGTAAACCGACAAAGGGACCGAGAGAGGTGCCGCCCGCACCTCTCCCGACCCCCTTTGTCGTCTTATCCCCCCAGCCCCTGTACCGCGCGGCCGAGGAATCATGTAAACGGCCTAGCTATAGGTACTGTAGGCACGGCTCGATACCGCTAGCCAGTGGTAAAATGTTGTCCAACTGGCAGGTGAGTTTAATGTTATTATGTATAAAATTTGTAAATAATTAAAAAAATAAATTAGAAGCGTCAGTGGTATGCGAGTCAGGGGGGATTGCTCCGAACAGCCAAAGGTGCTGGACATAATATTGTAGTAGTTATACTAATCTCAAAGAATAAATCCACATATAAAAATATATATTGTTATTTCTTATTGAAGTTTAGCATCACGCGCGTATCCCCGTACTAGTTCTACCTAGACTATAGTTAAGTCCCACAAGTTGGTGGAGGTTAGGCGCGGTCGATGTCTTTTATGTTTTAGCTAGCCATCCAGAGGGCGGCGAAGAAAAACCGTGAGCGGTAAATGAAGGATGACCAATTCCCCGTTGAAAGTCGCGCTTTGACTCATAAACGGAGCGCGTGAAGTGTATAGAAACTTTGGGTAAAAGTATCAATTTAAGAAGCAAAACCGTGAGTCAGCTTGCAATATTTTGTGTTAGTTAGAAATTGTGCTCCGATAAAGATTATTTGGAAAGAAGATGGCGGAAAAGTTCGCAGGATACTCAGATGTAGAAGATTTTATTCACCAATTTGAAACGATTGCGATCATCAAGAATTGGAATGCAGAACAGAAGCGAGTGGCCATCGCGCTTTATTTAGAGGGACCCGCGTTGGTCTGGTACAAGGCCAATTTTACGACGTTGGAGTCGTATGATTTAGTGATACAGAAATTGGCAGATCAATTTCCATCACAAGAGGACTATGCACAGTCCTTCTACTATAGAAAGCAAGACCCGAAAGAGCCGTTGCTGTCATTTTATTATGATCTCGAGAGATTGGCGTTGAAAGCAGGCATTACTGAGGACGGTAGATTTATTAAGCACTTCCTCAAATCAATTAATTCGCAATGGCAAGCCCATTTAGCAGCTAGATTGTACGCATCAAAGGATGAATTAAGAAAAACAATACTGCAATTGTGTGATGTATTTAATGCGGAAGCAAATATGAAAACACAAAAAATAAACTTGCCGATTTTTAATGATGAAGATTTTATGCCTAGATCACAAGAAACAAACACGGGGTTCACACCGAGTACGCCGCAGTCACGGTATGGTACTCCAGAGACTCCAGTCACTTGCGTCGGGACGCGAGAGGCGCAGCAAGGCGCGCCAAGGCCGTACGGCGGCTATAATTTACGTCCACGCCAGTGGTACACAGGAGCGCAGGCTAGCGCTTCAACATCAAATGTCCAGAGGCGTCAGGATAGCCGTGGCGCGTCAAATATAAATGCGGTTGTTCAGGAGCCGAATCTTGAAGCACAGCGAGGGGTTGTTGTCCCATAAATTTGTTTATAGTAGAGGAAGATTTGGATAGCGTAATCATAGGACAGGATTTCCTAAGTGCGCATAACGCAATTATTGATTTTTATAGGGGCAATTTGACGTTGAAGGGAAAATTCCGTGTCAACTTCATTAAAAAAATAAGTGACACGATGTCTAATTTAAAGAAAGAAGTGCGAACGAATGAAAATAGGTCGAAAGAGGTTGAGTGTGAGAAAATAGGTTTCTTGACCACAGAATGTCAAGTGCGTTCGGTTAAAACGGCAACAGGGTTCTGTGCTAACAATTTTTCTGTTTCAGACTCAAATCGTATGGCCAAGAAGGTTGTGTCGGTCAAGGAAGTATCGATAGTTCATGGAAAGTCGGAGCGTAAGATTGAGGTTGAGCGGAGCGAGGTTGGAAAGCGTGAAAATATTTCGAAGTCGGAAGGGTTTCAAAGGAAAGCTGCTCTGATGATGAAGGAGCGAGAGGCGACTTCAGAAAGTTGTAGAACAAATGATAGATGGTTTGCGAGAAGGCGTAGAATCGTGAAGAAACTTGGCACCGATACGGTGAATGGTAATGTAAACCCGACTTATAATTTTATAAAAACTAATAAATATATTTTTCCACAGAGGGGAACCCTAAATCGGTTTAGAAGTGAGTGTAAGGAGTCGAGTGAACTCGATAGTGTGACAGACGCTTTTAAAAAAGTTCATTACAGACGTCGTGTCCCTGAATTTAAGAATAAAAAGAAATTGACACTTGCGTCAAAGGGTAGTAGTTGTCATGTAAATAAAATATTTTGAATAATTTTTACAGCGATTAACGAAATATGATTTAATAGATAATGAGTTAATAATAGTATTTGTGTCTGTCATAGTTTAGTATTATTTATAGGTTGTTTGTAGTACAAGTGCTGTGTGCCGGAAAAGATAGTGAATGGGTTTCGTACATTGTGCTAAGACGGGTAAATAATAGGGATGATTAATAGTAATTGATTTATGTGTTTTTATGAATAGGATTTCTCGTGATATAGGGGTTAGAAAAGTTAGATTAGGTAGCATAATTCAATTTAATTTGCTTTGCTCTAAGTTTTAGGCGCTAGTTATGGGAATTAGTGTTATAATGTTATTATATGACTTATGTGTGCTATAAGGTTAATTTAAGACTTATGTGCGCTATAATGATAATATGTGACTAATATTTTCTTTCTTATGTATATTTCATATTGGGAGATTGAATATTTGCATGCTGAGATGAGAAAGCAGTCTACAGCAGCCAGGCTGTGGTTGATGAAGACTGATGGCAGCCCCAGCTGTCCATATCAAAGCTGATGTCGGATGACATCGATGGAATCATAGCCCACTGATAAATTTTTACTATTATTTTTAGTTTAGGGAATTTTTTAAATATAAAAATTCACGAAGTATAAGATTATTGGAACATATATCTCCCAGTATGAACTATAATCAGATATGATGTGAACTTTGGTATATAAAGAATTGGTAGTTCTAGATTTTCTTAGCATGTGAAGAACTTCATATCTTCATGTGTTCATGAGGCCCAAAGATAATTGGTGTTCACAGCTGGTGATTATAATGTTTGTTTTTCTGTGTGCCTTTCAAATAGATTGAAGCAGCAGAAGTCCACACAGCCATCTGGGATCGCCGATAGGCTGCCCAGGGGTCCACACTTGGATCCATGGCTGTGAATGTTACTGCTGGCATGATGTTCTATCTGGGAATAGAAATTACCGGTAAAGTTGTCAGCAATTGCTGTCAAAGCAGTTGTTGTCAGCATAGGCAAATTATGCTAGCAATATGTGCTAATAGAGCAGATGTTGGCAGTATGATATTCTTGCCATGAAGCTCTGATGTCTAGTGGCATTCTGGCCAAAAATTAAATATGACACAGATGTTTCAGTGCAAGAATGATGTGTCATGTTGCGCAGGCAACATTGCATGTCCTATTGTTTAGCTAGGACATAACTTGGAAAAGGCGTTAAGCTTTTTTCGGGTTTTGCTTAACGAAGCCCCATCTTTATAGGAACTCTATGGCAATTGCTAATAACAATAGTCATATACTAACATAGAGTTCCATGAAAAAGATGTGGCTAGCCACTAGCAGTGGCACTTTCATAGCTGTATATCCCGCGAGGTAGGATCTTAGAGTAGGCTCCGTCCCTTGAGAGGATGGGAGGATATGTAGGCACGGCTCGATACCGCTAGCCAGTGGTAAAATGTTGTCCAACTGGCAGGTGAGTTTAATGTTATTATGTATAAAATTTGTAAATAATTAAAAAAATAAATTAGAAGCGTCAGTGGTATGCGAGTCAGGGGGGATTGCTCCGAACAGCCAAAGGTGCTGGACATAATATTGTAGTAGTTATACTAATCTCAAAGAATAAATCCACATATAAAAATATATATTGTTATTTCTTATTGAAGTTTAGCATCACGCGCGTATCCCCGTACTAGTTCTACCTAGACTATAGTTAAGTCCCACAGTACACTAAGATACGATTTTTCTTGAGATACCGCTTTTGCGCTTAGCACCGCACTATGACTCCACCTCGATGGGATCGCATCCATAATATCTTGTTGTAAGTAGGTAGTTGTTAATGCCAATTAAATTGCGATTGTGTGTAAAATCTAAACTAGTCTGAAGCGTTGAAGCAAATTGTGGGAATATTATTAAGATTATTAAGACTACCCTTTACCCGTGACTTGCTTGCATAGGTAAACTAATAGATTTTAAACATAAAATTGTGAACTTTTAGATTTGGCAGTCGAATTGAAATGAGATCGCACGAAATTCTCATGGGAATACCTAAAAATTGCATCGTGGTAATTATGTATGTAAGATAATAATAATAATAATAATGGGACAATTGACACCAATTTCATCATCATCATCATCATCATTTCAGCCGATGGACGTCCACTGCTGAACATAGGCCTCCCCCAAGGCTCGCCAAACAGATTGGTCCCGCGCCATCCGCATCCAACGCGTTCCCGGAACCTTAACCAGGTCGTCGCTCCATCTTCTTGGAGGCCTACCTACACTGCACCAATTTACCTAATTCTAAGCTAAGCAAAACTTGTACTGTACTGTCTCTGTGGCTCGGTGGAAACTTAACTAACGGCACGCTGAGCCGGGATCTTTTTATAGCAGCATTTAATATGTATGTTTATTTTTGTACTTCTAGCCTGTTTATGTTCCGGCCTGTTGCCTTTAGTAGCCATTCTCGAGGAATGGTCTGAGCAGTTGTGTAGCGCACGGGCGTAGCCAGGTTTCAGTATTGGAGGGGGGAGGGGGGGGGGTTCAGAAAATAAAACAACAAAAATATGAATGAAATGTCAGGTAATATTGTATATTTTTTAAATTAACAGTTGCTAACAGATTAAAGAAATATTTTGAATATTTCGGGGTGGGTTTGAACCCCCAAACCCCCCCCCCCCCCTGGCTACGCCCGTGGTGCAGCGCACGCGTACCGGTTACATTGCCCCGTATTTGTTACGCTGTTGCGATATGGTTTGCACTGTTTGGGGGTGCGCGCAACACCTCGCTCAACTGCCTTCTTTCTGCTTATTCCCCTAAATTCAAGTCTAGGGTGAATGAGCATTTACTAGGCAAGCGTGTTCATCTTCGCTTTCCATCAGGTGATTGTGGTCAAACGCAAGCCAATATTGTATAAAAAAATGTGTTATCCGTACTAATATTACAAATATGAAAGTGTGTTTGTTTGTATGCCCTTATTTCACGTCGAAAGTAGACGACGAATTGCCGTGATTTTTAGTATGAACATAATCGAAGGGCTGGAAATGACATAGGCTACTTTTTGCTACGGGAAAACACTTCTTAATCAACTTCAGCATAATAAGTATAATAAAATAAGCACTTAAAACCATTGTTAAAAATTCTATGAAGCTAAGTTTAAGTAAGTAACCTCTAGTTTTATATTAAGAATTTCCTACCTACTGTTATGGAGGAGCGGGGCATCCAAACACAGGTTTACTAATACCTAAAGGGAAGTCCCAAATCACAGCCATTGTACTTGCTAAACAAGGAAAATAAACAATTGTTCATTTTCATTTTTCATTCAGCGGGGATGAAGCCGCGTGCATCGGCTATTAATTTGTTGTTACTTGTTATAAATAATAAATAAATGTTTTTTTTTTCCTTCATTATTCCAGACGTCTAGCTTACATAGGTACATGTCCGCCAAGCGTGAAGACTTAACAAACGCACACCGGAACGCATGATATACTCACAAACTTTCGCATATAAATAATATTAGTACCTAGAATGTATAAATTGCGGAACGTATATTGACAACGTATACACCTCGATCTCAGAAGGGAACCCAATTTACCTGTTAATATGTTACCGCTTGCTAATTACCAGGCCTCGTACGTTGAGGTATATACCACTTCAATGTTTAATGAGATTATTGGCTTGTTACATGGTTAGACGAGAATTTAATTGAGTAGGCAGCGTCAAGGACAAGGATATGTCAAATTTTACTGTTTTAATAAGCTTACTGCTGTGTTAGTGACAGGTCGGTGAGTTGCCAGACTAAAGTGGCAGTCGCAAGACACTTGCTCGAAGAAGCGACGGCTAGGGCGTAGCTTCTGGAGTGAAGGTGGCGTGGGAGGTCCCAAACAAGATGTTCGACGATCTGTTAAAGAAAGAATGAATTTTTAGGGTTCCGTACCTCAAAAGGAAAAAACGGAACCCTTATAGGATCACTTTGTTGTCCGTCCGTCTGTCTGTCAAGACCCTTTTTCTCAGGAACGCGTGGAGGTATTAAGCTCAAATTTATATTAAATACTCAAGTCTACGGTCCCTTGGAGCTGTAAAAAAATCAAACTTCTAAGCCAACGCAATCAAAAGATACAGCCGTTTATGCCGCAATTTTCCGCAAATTGTCGACACTCGCAAGGGAATCAAAACCTACAGGGTACTTCCCGTGAACTCAGAATCTTGAAATTTGGTACGAAGCAAGGTCTTATAGCACAGATAAAGGAAACATTGCGAAAAGCATAATTTTTTTTTCTGTCTGTCTATATCAGTAGATACCCAATCTACATTGATCCCGCACTGCGCACATTTTGCTTAGGAGCACGGGTCTGCTAAGACTGGATGGTCATAGATACATATAAATTTGTACGGAACCCTCGGTACGCGAGTCCGACTCGCACTTGGCCGGTTTTTTTTATTATACAAACTAAAAGTTTACACGAAGCAGTATCTGCTAGGTTGAGCCTGCATCTTGGGACCCGGAGTTGGGCACCATAATAGATTATTATTTCCATAATAAGGCGTGAAGCATGGCTACATTAAACAGTAAAAATAACGTAAAAGGCTTTTAATTCACTTTACGTTTGTTTAAATTTATCTCATCATCCAAGCCTATTATTATAAGTCCCACTGCAGGGCACGGACCTCCTCTCAGAAAAAAAAATAAAAATATTTTGGGACGATTGACACCAATTGACCTAGCCCCAAACTAAGCAAAGCTTGTACAGTCGGTTCCCTAACATAAGTATCCACTTTTCTATGCAGTTGGTATGGAAAAGTGGATACTTAAGTTAGGGAACCGACCCTACTATGGGTACTAGACAACGAATAAACATACCTACTTATATAGATAAATACATACTTAGATACATAATAAACACCCAAGACTCGAGCACAAACATTCGTATTTTGCACACAAATATCTGTCCCGACCGAGAATCGAACCCTTCATAGTCAGGTTCTCTAACAGCTAGGCTATTCGGTGCAATATTCGGTGTCTATAATTATGCGAGTCAATTTTTCACCTACTCGCAGAGCACGCCAAATAGACGAATAATTCAGAGGTGCGAGTCCGGGCTCGAACCCACGACCCTCAGCTTAAGAGGCTAAGGTCAAACCACTAGATCACCACGATTTAAGTGGAAATTTTAATAAAAATTGTTGGCCTCTTGGCGATCTTGTAGAACTCACTTCTCGTGCTAAATATGTAAATTTTAAAGTATTAAATACAATACTTATAGTAGAAATCCTCTCATATTTATCTTAATATCCCTGCAATCCTTCAGTTATTGCAGTCGGAGCTGGTAAGCGTTTGGGCAAGGTCACAAGGTCAGTAAAGGTCAGCTGGAAATAGGCCAAGGTCCCTTAAATGCCAGCACTGCAGGCTGAGTTAGGACGCAAGGACCTCTGAGCTTTTATACAGATTTCACTATAAAATCTTTGACTTTATTATTGTGTATCTAGAAATACGAGAATTCCATTTGAGATTTTGTGGTGTTTTGTTTTGCATGATGTGTCGATTGTTATAGTGCGCGACATTTAAGTAAGTTAAGCTTAAACATGTAATCTAATCAATCACTATCTGTGAGATCCTGTAATTGGCTCTGTGTTACTATTGACAATTCCTATATTATCATAAGATACCTATAAAGGCTGTGTTCTCCTTACATAAATAAATAAATTAAATCTGTTTAGTGTTCTGAAATAATAAGATCCGCGCAAGAACTAAAGTCACGGACATAGCTCGAAGAATCGTTAGAC
Organism: Archips crataeganus; assembly: GCA_947859365.1. Classification (NCBI taxonomy): domain Eukaryota; kingdom Metazoa; phylum Arthropoda; class Insecta; order Lepidoptera; family Tortricidae; genus Archips; species Archips crataeganus. The sequence continues at coordinate 10,668,487 of OX402067.1, read as the reverse complement.
TTAAGTGGCAGTGGGCAGGGCACATCGCTCGCAGAACTGACGGCCGATGGGGCCCGCAAGGTTCTTGAGTGGCGTCCGCGGACCGGAAGACGCACTATAGGTAGGCCTCCAAAAAGATGGAGCGACGACCTGGTAAAGGTAGCGGGAACGCATTGGATGCGGATGGCGCAGGGCCGATCTGTTTGGCGAGCCTTGGGGGAGGCCTTTCTTCAGCAGTGGACGTCTTTCGGCTGAAATAATGGCGATGAGTGTTCTGAAAATACGCGAAACTTGTCGTTGCCCACGACTACATAACCTATCCTACATAAACTATCCTATCCCTTTGCCAAGGTCTTAAACCATCACTATATCAAATTTCGTCTATATCCGTTCGGCGGTTTAAGCGTGACGGGGTAACAGGCAAACAGGCAGAGTTACTTTGGTATTTATAGTATTAGTACGGATTACTTTTGAATTTTACCATGAGATTTTCGGTTTAGGTTTAAGTATACTAAGGGAACCGGCATATATTTACGTGTGGTGCAGTTCAAAGGTGTACGTAAAGTTCCCAGACCACATTGGATCCGCATGGGAACTGTAGCCCAGATCTTCTCATTCTAAGAGGCTTGTGCGTGCACTGCAATAATACGTATTTAGGGTTCTCGAATTTTAGCTCCTTGCAGTGTTGCCTTTTCAAATTCGATTAAAAGCTAACTTGACTATACCTTGTCGTGAAGCGACAACCTAACCTAGATTAAAAAAAAAATGTGAAGCGACAATTTTAATAAGAAGAAACCTAACCTAAGCTATGAAATGAAAAAAAATAAAATAACTAAAGAACCATTTATTGCAATAAATAAACAAAGAAGTATTTACAATTATATGGAAGGAGTGTGGAGTGGTGCGATGCAGAGGTGTATGGTTGTGTGTGTGGGTGCGAGTGGAAGTGTTAGCGGATCCGACGACGTAGGAGGAGGCTTCGGTGAGGCACCGTCAGCGCACAGCCCGGGTGCACTGTCAGCGCACGGCGCAGCAACAGGCAGCAGATGGTCAGTCGCGACAACGCGCAGACCAGATGTGACAGCACGCACGACAGCACCCGAAGTAGGTTGCGCCTAGGCCAGGCGCAAACAATGCGCGGAACAGGCGTGGCCACGCACAATGCGGATGCGGTAGCGATCGATAAAGTTGGCGGCAATAACCGGCGTTGGTGGAGTCGGCAACTGGTGTAGGTGAGACAGCGCCTGGTGAAGGCGGAGGCGGCACTTGGCGAAGACGGAGACGGCGCCTGGTGAAGGCGGAGACAGCGCTTGGTGAAGGCGGAGGCAGCGCTTGGTGAGGGCGGAGGCAGCGTTTGGTGAAGGCGGAGACAGCGTTTGGTGAAGGCGGAGGCCGTACTTGATGAAGACAGAGACAGCGCTTGGTGAAGGCGGAGACGGAGACTTTGACAACTCGCGGGATCTTCTAGATGACTTTGACGTTAGACGCGAGCCTTGTAGAGCCCCGGGACCAGCGCGCCCCCAGGGTAGGCCTTATCGATTTCCTTCTTATTAGGAAGCTGACGATAAACTAATTCTCTTCGGCGTTTGTATGGCTTATATAGCCGTCTGACGGAGCTCCGCTCCCGAGGGCGACTCGGAAATCAGAACATACAAAATTTTGAATTAAAAACAAATTTTTACACGTGGCCAAGAATAATTTCTAGTTTTAGAGGGAGGTTTGCTATAAAATATATTTTTTTGACATGAATAACGAAAATAATTGTCATGACAACCGGATAAACAAGCTTGTCATAATACGTCAATTTTTGCATAGAAGAGCATAACATTTATATCGAGTGAAAAGAATAATAAATTTGGAAAGTATTCTATGGGAAAAAATAGCGCGCACCAGCCTGCGCGAAGCCCGAATCTCCAGAGTACTCGCAACACATAGAAAAAGGCCGAAAAAGTTAGTGTCTACTTTCATCGCCCCAAAAGTGATTGTAACGTGAAAATACGCAGTGAAAACCCAGTGAAACTGTGTTCTTTAGCTTTTGTGATGTTGCAGGACCCTGCAGAAATGAAGGTGACGCGATTCTAATGATATTAAGATCGACAACAGGACGTGAAAAAGATACGATAAGGGAGCTAAAACACGATATAAATTGTAAGTACAAAGTAATAACGCTACAACCTAATGTAGTTAAAATTCATACAACTCCCAGTTTTTCGAAAGAATGATTCGGGGAAACAAATTTTCTGCGAACTTTAGCGCTCTAGTAAATTATGCTGCTGCCCTATCCGACCCTTAGCTGTCTCCAAACTTGGAGAGCCATTCACTCCGATCCAATTACGCATTGTTACCGAACTTGGCTCCAATTTACGGGTCGCATAAGTTACCTTTGGAATATCGATGTGGCGTTAATTTGGTGATTGGTGTCGTTGGTGTGAAAAAGGTTATGTTCTTCATCATATCAGCCGAAAGTCCACCAATTCTGAACACAGGCCTCCTCCAAAGAGTTCCACAACGATTGGTTCTGCGCTGCTCGTATCCAAGTGAATAAGATTATAATAATTAATAATCTGATCCCGAGCCGATCTGCGAAAGGCTGCTGGTAGAAGCTGGATGCGTCTAGCCGAAGACAGGGCACAATGGCGCTCATTGGGGGAGGCCTATGCGTCCAGCAGTGGACTGTTATAGGCTGATGATGATGATGAATTAATAATAAAGGCGTAGAGGTGTGACGATCCCATTGTCCGCCCGCTGGTGTTGTGGTGTCACCAGTGCAGTCAGTTATCGCAGGGCGACTTATGGCGAGCTGTTGGTGCGTAGCGACACCACGAACCTGAGACCTCCGGGGGTCATACACACGAGCTAAATGCTCGAAGAATGGACGTGTTTCCGTAAACCGCGAGTTGGCACTTCAAAGTTTAAAGTCCAGGAACACCTCTCCGTCCTTAGCCTCGTTGTCCGGAGCGGGCAACGGTTTGAGACACCCATTTAGCGAACGGTGAGTCACCGCCTACCAAAACTTGAATTCATGGGATATTGAAATGGTGGGTGTCTGTCACTGTCATCTTACTCCTTCGTCCAGTAATCCTGTCAACAACATCCCAACCCTATCCCCACTCCTCGCTACCTATCTGGCAGTAGTTTGGAAACTGTGGAGGACTATCCGCTAGCACATTCTCATGGTGTATTAGGGGATAGACCACCATACTTGCGTTCATCTCATTGATATTATAATAATTATTATATACATATATAGATACCAAAGATCTCTTCCTGTCGTCGCCGCCCCCATGAATGTCTTTCAAATGACCACATCCTTATGGGCCCGTGATCGAAAATCCGTGCCAAGATAATAATAATAAAAAACATTTGTTTTGGAAAAATACAGAATTCCAGAATACTTGTCTTAATACAGGAAAACCAAGACAAAAATGTCAAAAAGTGTTATTACATACTTAGGTGTTATAATTATTTTTCTGTGTAAATCATAAAATATATTTTTGGCGTAGCTTAGCTCCTAGCTTATTTAGTAAAGCAAACAAAAACTATGAGGGCTGGCTCTTTGACGCAACCACTCGTTCATAAGTCTTCCCGCAAGCTTTATGTCGAGCTTATGACGCATTGCTTTAAAACACAGGGACAAAGCTTCAAATAACCAAAATCTATACATATAATAAATCTGTAACAAGTCGGTGTCTGTACATTGAAGATATTTGAGAAAAACTGTCACTAGGGCTATTTATTAGCGCAATAGAACCCAAAACAATGATTTTTAGAATTATTGTCTGTTTGTCTGTTTGTCTGTGCGTTTGTGCGCGCTAATCTCAGAAACGGCTTAACCTAGAAGGATGCGGTTTTCACTGATATGTTGGTATTTTCTTGGATTAACATTTAGTGTTTGTTTCATTTGAATCGGTTCACAAATAAGAAAGATACGTCTATTTTAAGAATTTATCGAACAGGTTTTTTGTTTGAACGCGCTAATCTCAGGAACTACGAGGGGCGTTCAATATAAAGTGAGAATGAGATGCAAACTCTTTCAATATTAGGAAATTAAATACTGGCCGGTAAAGCTAATCTATCTAGCTGATTGCTATGAAAAAAAAAACTAACTGTCTTTTGTTTAAAAAAAATACGGTAATTTCTTTGCAATGCTATTGAGTACGTTAGCGAAAATGGAGAAAATTGACTGCGCGCCGTTATCAAATACTTGTGATTGAAAAATTTTTCTACGGACCAAGTCAATTTGGATTTGCGGGACACTTTAGGGTCTAATGCTCCTCCATATTCGACAGTCGCACGTTGGTGCGCCGAATTTAGACGTGGAAGAACATCGACAATGGACGACCCCCGCTCCGGACGCCCTACTACAGCAGTAACTGAAGAAATTGTGAAAAAAGTCGAAAACTCAGTTTTGGCGGATCGTCGTGTCACGGTTCGTTTTATTGCTGAAAATGTAAAGATTTCAACGGGGAGCGTGCATAATATTTTACATGAACGCTTGGGTATGAAAAAGGTATCTGCGCGTTGGGTACCAAGAATGCTTACTGACACGCAAAAACAAACTAGACTAGAGATTTGTCAAGAAGCTTTGAACCTGATGCAGCAAGACCGGGAACTTTTTTTGGCTCAATTTATAACAATGGACGAAACATGGCTCCATCATTACGACCCAGAAACGAAACTGCAGTCTATGACATGGAAAAGGCCATCATCTCCAACTCCGAAGAAATTCAAGGTGAGCCCATCTGCCGGTAAGGTCATGGTCAGGTTCATGGGCTCTGTTTTTTGGGATGGTAAAGGAGTATTAATGATTGAGTATCTCGAGCATGGAGCCACTATTACGGGCACATTATACGCCAAACAAATAGCAACATTGCGCAATGAGATCCGCGAAAAACGGCGAGGTAAACTCTCGAAAGTTGTAAGTTGCAATGGCTGCAATTCGTGATGCTGGGTTCGATATCCTTAAGCATCCTCCGTATTCACCAGATCTCGCTCCCAGTGATTTCTACCTATTTCCGAGATTGAAACAATACCTGAGAGGCCAGAAATTTGAAGACGACGACGCGGTAGTCGCTGCAGTACAAGATTTTTTAAGTACTCAAGATGAGACCTTTTTTAAAAATGAAATTTTAAGTTTAGAAAAAAGATTTAATAAGTGTATTATGCTAAAAGGTGACTATGTCGAAAAATAAAATTACATTTAGTAAAAGTTGTTTATAACATACTCATTCTCACTTTTTATTGAACGCCCCTAGTACTGCTCCGATTTGAATAATTCTTTCATTGTTAGATAGCACATTTATCGAGGAAGGCTATAGGCTATATATCATCCCGCTAACACCAATAGGAGCGGAGCGGAGCGGAAGAATGTTTCCAAATCGGGGGTTTTGGAAGTAAAACGTCTAAATCTCGGGAACTACTGCTCCGATTTGGAAAATTCTTTCAGTGTTAGATAGCCCAGTTAGATAGGGCGGGTTGGGAGCGGTTGGGGGGGCGGGTTGAGAGCGGGTTGGGGGCGGCTTGAGAGCGGGTTGGGGGCGGGTTGGGAGCGGGTGGGGGGCGAGTAGGGAGCGGGTTTGGGGCGGGTTGGTAGTGGGTTGGGAGTGGGTTGGGGCGGGTTAGGAGCGGGTTGGGGGCGGGTTGGGAGCGGGTTGGGGGCGAGTTGGGAGCGGGTTGGGGGTGGGTTTGGAGCGGGTTGGGGGTGGGTTGAGAGCGAGTTGGGGGCGGGTTGGGAGTGGGTTGGGGGCGGGTTAGGAGCGGGTTGGGGGCGGGTTGGGAGCGGGTTGGGGGCGGGTTGAGAGCGGGTGGGGGGCGAGTTGAGAGCGGGTTGAGAGCGGGTTGGGGGCGGGTTGAGAGCGGGTTGGGGGTGGATTGGGAGCGGGTTGGTTTATTATGAAGTTTCACTTCTTCCGGAAGGATCTAAGGAGAGCCATAATTGATGAAAAAGCAAATTGGATAAAAAAATAAGCTGCCCAAATTACTAATTCCACGCGGACGGAGTCGCGGGCAAAAGCTAGTATTAAAACTATGTCTCTTAAGATGAATTTAAAAATACATGTGTTCAGCAAAACACAAACACAATATCAAAATTAAACGAAAACAACCACTCATCATACAGCAAACGAAATTCAACAAACAAAGGTTGTCTGGTATACATGCATACCACTGGCTACCACTATAGTGGTTACCACTAAACTGTTTAGATGAAAGCTCACCCGCGCGGTACAGGAGCTGAGGGTATGTCGACAAAGGGGACCGAAAGTGGTGCGGGCGGTGATCGCGCCTCGTGTGCCTGCCGCGCGCACCTCTCTCGGCCCCCTTTGTCTTCTACCTCCGCGCCGTTGTATTGTACCTCGCGGGCGAGGACTCATTTAAAAGGTTTAGCTATACAGGGTGTTACAAAATTACCCGTAATAACTGAAGGGTATGGAAGTACTCCAGTAAAGAATTAAATTAGTATATTTTTTTTTTGGGATGGCGGGAGCTCGCCTTTGATAGGCAGGAGTGGAGCAAGAGAGGAGAGGCCTTTGCCCAGCAGTGGGACACAAAAATAGGCTAAATAAAAAATATATTTTTTTTTACTAAAAAAAGAACAGCGCGCTAAATTACAGTTTTATTTACTGTTCATGGGGTTTCAGGCTTTAGGGGTTTTTTTTTGTAACATCCTGTAGTATCACTCGTTATTTTTAATAATTTTTTAGCCATCCCGAGTACACTTTTCATAGACTTATAATACACTACGTTACTTTTCTCTGTCTACAATACTTTTGCTGCAAAACGCTAATTTGGGAGGACATGGAACTTATTTCACTTCTAAGACGTATACTCCTAAAGCTTTGAAATAAATTAATAAGTACGTTTTAATATTAATGTAATAGAGGGATAATTTCGATTATTACAATTTATTTCAAGTAAGTATTCTACAGTGTTATTATACTTAGTTTTTATTTATGTATCTACCTTCTTCGTCCGACAAAAACTTTATATTCAAATCGCAAAGCATCTTGAATAAAAATAGAAGATTAATTAGGCACCGATGAGTTTATCAGAAAGACGAAACGAAAATAATTGAGACTTGAATAACTAATAAAATAAGGCACTCCTACTCATATTTAAAACTAGCCTCATCCCACGGATTGGTTCCTTGGAAGAATAAACAATCTACCTGTAGGAATTTAGAAAAATCAATAGAAAAGTCAATCATGCAGAAAATTTACAAATATATGTAACTTGCTACGTTGGTGTATGTAAGTAGGTATGTGTGTATGTAAAACTTTTTAGTATACATAAAATACATGAAATTAATAGATAACAAGAGAATCTGATGTACAAAGGCGAACATTCCCATAAAGGGATCTCAAATATGTTTTGATTTAAAAGCTAAAACATTTTTGATTATTTCCTGGTAGTTATCTTATTGCACTGAAATTTGGCATACTTATGTTAATGCGGCGAAAGTACAATAATCTGGCAGTGAGACTATATAAAAATGTAGTTACCATACAGCTAACATTTACAACTCGAGCCAAGAGGGATCTGTCTACTTACGTATCTAAAAATCCGTATACAAATCTAGCCCCTTGCTATTTCATTCAAGACAGTATACTTAGTTCGAGTGCGAAAGGTTTTCCATGACAGCGCCTTTATTACATTGTAATTGAACTGTATTTCGCTTGGCCTGTGGAAAAACATTTCGCACTCGAACTATAAGGTCCCAAGCTTTGGCAGTTGTCATTCGAAAATGGACTACTTAATCGTCGGCGGAGAGCCAGCTGGTAGGCGAATCAAAATGGTGGTGACACAAAATTAGTGTTTCTTACTTAGTTAATGCTGGACAATATAATGCACTGAATATTTGTTTTAAATTCATCATCATCATCATCATCCCAGCCTATATACGTCCCACTGCAGGGCACAGGCCTCCTCTCAGAATGAGAGGGCTTGGGCCGTAGTTCCCACGCTGGCCCAGTGCGGAACTTCACACACACCATTGATTTTCTTCGCAGGCGTATGCAAGTTTCCTCACGGTGTTTTCCTTCACCGAAAGCTCATGGTAAATTACAAATGTAATTTCGCACATAGTTTCCGAAAAACTCAGAAATGCGAGCCGGGATTTGAACCCACGACCCTCTGCTTGAGAGGCCATAGGTCAAACCACTAGGCCACGGCTTAATTAGTCTTATTTAATTTGAGGTGCCCATACATTGAGTTCGAGATTTCATTTCAACTAAGTATAAAAATCCTAAATTTTATCTGACACTAATTTTGTATCACCATTTTTGATTTCACCTTGTGGGTACAGGCGGGTTACGAAATAATCTAGAGCTTAGTTTTTGCGGTCCTCACAAGTTTTTGCCACACTATTGTACCCGACCCAAGTTTGTGCTTGATGAAGTTAGGCGTGATTGCAGAAGTTTCAAGTTATTGCGGCTAAAAACATAGACTTGGGGTGTTTGGGCAGACATCCGTATTGTTTTTATATGAGCGCTATGTTATATGATTATTTTGTGATTTGTGTGATAGTGCTTTTATTACACGGTCGTGAGGAATCCGTGAAACATAATAATGGCTTGCTGATTGAACGCGTTAAACGCAAGTTTGCTAGGTACGGAGATGTGGTATGAAACAATGTGAACGTTTACACTAATACTAAGCTTTGTAGCTGATCTAGGAAGATGTGCAGCTTGTGCTATGCGATGTATCGACAGAAAGAACCATCAGCAGCCCACATCCAGAGCACGCATTTTTCCGTATAAAAATAAAACTTCGTTGAATCAATTAATATGGTTGGTGGATAACAAACGTATCCATAACAATATATACTATAAAGGTTTAGGTACTTTACTAAATGTAAACATATATTTCAAACTAAATACAAACTGAAATATAGATGCACAGAAAAAACCCCAGAAAAAAGACCAATGCTGGGAATCGAACCCAGGTCCTCAGCGTTCCGTGCTGTGTGCTTACCCCTACACCATCACTGGTCTAGAAGTTAGCGACGAATCTTTCCCATACATCGTACACTTCAGTCTGTTATAATCACATTAGGCAGTGATAAAGCGCATCTATGTTAATGCCCTCTACCGAGAGACTTCAACACTCCTTCGGAGCTACCCGCTCACCTGGACCAAGAGATGGCGCTACTAGGCCAACTTTTACAAGTTAAGTATGAAGTATCTTTTTCTATTTATTTTTTTATTTTCTTCAACTTCATTTTTTATTACTTTTACGGTCATCCCGTGAAACCATATATAAAAAGTGTATAAAAAGTGTGTAAAAGTAATAAAAAATGAAGTTGAAGAAAATAAAAAAATAAATAGAAAAAGATACTTCATACTTAACTTGTAAATGTAAACAAACATCAGCTGCCAACACGACCAAAAGTTACGGCGTCGGGTTAACCAGCCAAATGCAATATTTGTAATTGACATTCACGCGTCACATTTTCGACGTACTCTTTAGTTAAGTCGCATAATAAGTTTGTTTTATCGAAGGTTGAGTGATGCGTCACAATAACAAAATTAGTGAAATTCACTACAGTAGCCAGAATAATCCTTGGCGTAATTTGTTGCGGTTTAATGGTTCAGATACGATTAAACTGATCAAGTGTTGCCATACATACTTCCGGTTTGTACCTATCTAGGTTTTGTTGCGAACTTCACTTTGCGCTGGCGTTCGTGTCATCACAATGTGTTGTTTGTATTTTTGTGTTTAGTTTTTAAATGGGTCCCACTGAAAAACAGCGTTGTGGTTTGCCGCAACATTATGCTGAGTGGGGGCCCAATTTACACTATTCGATGATTTTTTTTTTGTATCTTTTCCTGTCAACTGTATTTCCTGTGTATCGAATACTTATGTGTAAATAAACATCTCTCTCTCTCTCTCATAATATGGGGTTTGTTTACATTTAGTGAAGTACCTAAACTTTATAGTATAGCATGGCACATCTCTGGTGGAAAAGCACCCTATATAAAAGGTGGTACCGCTGCTATCTGTTTCTTTATCTGTCTTTGTTCGTGTTGTGAACGGTTGGTTTAGATACACTAGAACTAAGAGGGAAGTTAAAGACAGTTGCGACTACTGCCTACTTTTAAGCCATAAAGTGGACAATCCTTCCGTCTTAGGAAATGCGACAGCGCCAATCCTAACTAATTATAAATACGAAAGTAACTCTGTCTGTCTGTCTCGCTTTCACGCTAAAACGACTGAACCGATTTAAATGAAATTTGGCACACAGATACTCTAGAGCCTGAGAAAGGACATAGGCTATATATCATCACACTAACATCAATAGTGTTTCAAAGTCGGGGGTAATTTTTTTATATCGAAATAATAAATAAATAAATATTAGACAATCTTACACAAATCGACCTAGTCCCAAACTAAGCAAAGCTTGTACTATGGGTACTAGACGACGATAAACATACTTATATAGATAAATAAATACTTAAATACATAGAAAACATCCATAACTCAGGAACAAATATTCGTGCTCATCACACAAATAAATGCCCTTACCGGGATTTGAACCCAGGACCTCTAGCTTCGTAGGCAGGGTCACTACCAACTAGGCTAAAACGGTCGTTAACTAAGGAGAGTCAAGCCATAATTGATGAAAAAGCAAATTGGATAAAAAAATAAGCTGCCCAATTTACTATATTCCACGCGGACGGAGTCGCGGGCAAAAGCTAGTAGTATATATAGCTAGGTTATTTTTAGGTTAGTTTTTTTTTATTATTTATTTCTATTGTACCTATTTATCTGTTGTTTGCCAATAGTTAATTATCGCTGTAACATCCTCCTCGTCAAGGTCGTGTTTTAGTTAGCTTAATATGTTGCTTTATACCAATTGCGAGTTAGTTTTAGATCCAGGTGTTCTATAGACTCTACCACAGTGGTGCTCCGAAGAATTGTTTAATTTGCTGCCTGCTGTGAAATTCCACTATCGCACCTCCCGCCAAAAATCTACTTAAGTTTCAACGTCACCATCTCAATGAATAGCTGTACTTTTTCTTCGGCACTTCCTGCAACGTATATTACTATATATTAATAATATAAAATAAGACTGATTTAAAGTTTGAATCATATCGGCTAGTACGTTCGTGTCTGCGCGGCTTAAAATGCACGACGCGTCATATAGTGTTTATAGTCGCGGATTGAAAAGGTTCGTCACTTTTCGATCTTAAGTGGTTGACATAGAGTCGAAAAGTGACGAACCTTTTCATTCCGTGTCTACTAGTACGGCCATGCCTTTGTTTTGCTCGATTTGGCGGGGGTATTGCCGTGCCGGCATAATAACCAGGGGGGTTTCACTCCGCAGTTTAGGTATGTTCGGCTGGCGCGCCTCCCGGGGAGGCGTATGCCAGTAGGTTGTTGCTCGGCATTCGGTTCGCACGCTAGCCGCGTCGCGCGTAATTATTTTTCTGTGATTTTTGCAACAAACAATGACTTCTAAACGATCTTATAATCCGTATAAAAGATACTGTTGCTTTTAAAGGTAGTTTACTGAATTAATAAACACAATTATTTAGACGACCAGATGACCTAGTGGTTAGAGAACCTGACTATGAAGCTTGAGGTCCCGGGTTCGATTCCCGTGTCGGGGCAAATATTTGTATGAAAAATAGGAATGTTTGTTCTCGAGTCTTGGGTGTTTAATATGTATTTAAGTATATATCTATCTATATAAGTATGTTTACCCGTTGCCTAGTACCCATAACACAAGCTTTCCTAGCTTACTTTGGGACTAGGTCAATTGGTGTGAATTGTCCCGTGATATTTATTTATTTTATTTATTTATTTTAATTATCTTTCTTGATTACCTACCTGAATATCGGCGAGTGGGAACCCTGTGCTCTTGGTTACGGTTCAGCGGTGCCCAACGGAATAGGAACGCTCGTATCACACGATAAGTTTCAATTTCGCGTGCAAGCAGTTAACGGTCGTAGGAATAGGCACATTTTTATACCTAAAGTTGACTTTTGTTCGAGAGCGATCCTTCTGTATGCTAGTACTATTAGTTATTCTGTGAGATTACCAAACAGCCAAACTTACCCAGTGGGTATTGCCAACCTTAATCTACATATACACTTATTACACTTATAATATTATAAAGAGGAAAGATTTGTATTTTTGTATGTAACGAATAAACTTAAAAAGTACTAGACCGATTTTAAAAATTCTTTTGCCGTTAGAAACCTACATTATCACTGAGTGACATAATAGGCTACTTTTTAACCGCGGGAAAATAGCTTTTTTGTAAATGTAATGTTGGTACAAGTGGTTAACCATGTCAAGTTGTAACATTTAATTTTGACATCTGACACGGTACGGTTACTCATAAAAAATTTTGTTAAATCTGACTGCCTCATAAAAGTAACTTACCAGTACTAAAAGCTTGTGAATACTCAGTGTATTTTTCACTGTTAGGTACACAGGTTTTGCGCTCGGTCGTTGACCCTTTCATAAAGCCTAGTCTAGACAGCACGGTACAAAAATGCAGCCAAGCATAACGGGCTGGGGAATTGGGGATGTTTACTTGCTTTTTAGTGACAACGCAAGCCAAGTTATGAAAGTTCGAATGTGACGTATTTAGGCCTCCGTACGTTCCAGTGAAAAAACGGAACCCTTATTTATTTATTCAAATATTATTTATTTTATTAGCAGTACGGCTGCTCACCCAGCCGTTGCCGTTGCCGCTGCCGCTGCCGTTGGGGCGCATACCCAGGAGACGTGGGTTCGAATCCCACCGGCGCACCCGAAAAACTTTTTCGCTTTTAAATAACCTTATTTATTTAGTTGCCAACCTCTAGGCTACCACGGTTACAAACAAATTGCCTAATTAAAAAATATTAATTTCTTATTTACTTTTTCTGTTTTAAAAATGCATAATTATGTAATGCTCATTATCAATCTTCTTCTGTTATTCTGTGAAAGGTAGGTACGTATCACTTTAGGTAAATAAAGTTCAAGAAGAATGTTGCACTTAATACCTAGATAATGGTCATTGGTCATTTGATATAGGTAATGCACTTTTCTCAGATATTCACAACTTTACATGGTTGTTATAAAATGAACTAAACCAATCTATGCACACACGTTCAAAAAAGTTCGTCTATTTAAAATTACACTCATCAAAAAATTTGATGTTTTGACTCAGTAGTAATAATATGCCTATCTATTTTGAAATGTTCAAAACCGTCTAGGAATAAAAAATATCCCTAGGCACTTTTGATGAGTGTATAGGTAATTAAAATAAATAAATAAATAAATAAATATCACGGGACAATTCACATCAATTGACCTAGTCCCAAAGTAAGCTAAGCAAAGCTTGTGCTATGGGTACTAGGCAACGGATAAACATACTTATATAGATAGATACATACTTAAATACATATTAAACACCCAAGACCCGAGAACAAATATTCGTATTTTTCATACAAATATCTGCCCCGACACGGGAATCGAACCCGGGACCGCAAGCTTCATAGTCAGGTTCTCTAACCACTAGGCCATCTGGTCGTCTGAACTATATATATATCAAATAACTATAATGTAATGTGGTATTGTATATCAAATAACCATAATGTACCTATTTCGTCTATTATTCTTTTTAATCATTATGTATTTAGAGACGTGACCTTCTGCGATACTTTAGGAATGACGGTTCCAATCTTTCTAAGTGCTTAAGAACCACTAACATGGCATTTATCACGAAGGAGTACTACTTTTTGCTACTAACTTGTAATATTACTCAACACATTTTTTGCCTCTATCGCGTGTCTTGAACAAATAAGTTACATTATTAACAAGTCGTTACCAGTGGTTTTGTTGGTGCAAACAATTAGATTTTTAATAAATTTCGCAGGAATTTCCGAAAATTTTATTGAAGTATTCACACATCGAAAAACCTCGACGTCAGACTTGTGAACAAAGTCGCTGCAATGTGGCCGAAATATCTAGATATTTTTTAGCAATATGTGTAATTTAAAGTAATTCAAAGATTTGTCAAAGAGACTCAAAGATACACAGGAGACCAAAGAGCTGGCAGCTTCCTCGTTCTACGTATCAGTCTTTCAAACCAGCGAGGAAATGCTGCATTTTTAGAATTACTTTGGTTTTAGTTTTTTTATTTTAATTTTAGTCTAGTTTGTAATTTTTAGTTCTAATTTAAATTGTACTAAATTTTGTAAATTAATCTAAAGTCTAAGTCGAAATATCTAAGTACCACTGGTTCGGAAAAACCTTGTCGAGAAGAATCCTGCAAAAATTACAATAAGGGGCCTGTTGCATAACAAAGTACAACTTATATTACAAGCGGAACTCTCTTTCTAGTTAATATAACTGAAGCGAGAGTTCCGCTTGTAATATTAGTTGTACTTTGTTATGCAACAGGCCCAAGGTATATATTTTTCACACAGGTCTACAATTTTATTTAGTAACATACATCTACAGTGTTAATTACAATTAAACTTTTAACATAGTAGATTTCATATTAAGCTGCGTACGGACCGCGCGCACATTACGCGTACCCTGCGCGCAGTCCGTACGCAGCTTTAGAGATCACCAATGTGGTTCGGAATTATTTCCATACATCTCCATCCATGACATAATTATTAATTTTACATTTTTATCTATTAAGTCGGTTTCTATTTAACTATTTAGAATTTTAAACTATAAAAACCCATGCAATTTCCCAGACCAGTCGTTTTGGTATTAGCCAATCTGTAAGATGGGACTTTAGTTTCCCTTTCCCCGTTTTCCTGTTTCCTGTGCCTTTGGCTTATCAGCTTATTTTCCTTACAAACGTTATTATTTAAGTAGCGATTAAGTAACGAGCTTGCTGGGCAGTTAATTATGAATGAGGGGTTTTCAATCAAACTAACCCAACGACCTGCTGGATAATTCCACCTTATTACCTATACATGATACATCATTCATCGTCGTCATCATTTTAGCCGAAAGACGTCAACTGCTGAACATAGGCCTCCCCCAAGACTCGCCAAACAGATCGGCCCTGCGCCATCCGCATCCAATGCGTTCCCACTACCTTCACCAGGTCGTCGCTCCATCTTGTTGGAGGCCTACCTACACTGTGTCTTCCGGTCCGCGGACGCCACTCGAGAACCTTTCGGCCCCATCGGCCGTCAGTTCTACGTGCGATGTACCCTGCCCACTGCCAATTAAGTCTAGCGATTCTTCGAGCATGTCCGTGACTTTAATTCTTGAGCGGATCTCATCATTTCTAATGCGGTCCCGCAGAGAAACTCCAAGCATAGCCCTCTCCATTGCCCTCTGAGTGGCTTTGAGCTTTCTTATAAGGCCCATCGTTAGCAGCCACGTCTCAGTGCCATAAGTCATCACTGGCAACACACACTGGTCAAAGACTTTTGACTTGAGACACTGCGGTATATTGGATGAAAAGATATTGCGGAGCTTCCCGAACGCTGCCCAGCCGAGTCAAATTCGTCGATTAACCTCTTACTCGAAGTCGTACCTACCCAATTGGATTGTTTGTCCCTGGTAGATATAGTCGTCAACAACTTCGAGAAAAGTCTCACCGATTACGATGGGAGTTGGTACAACATGGGCGTTCGACGTGACCTTCGTCTTGTCCATGTTCAATTTAAGACCAACTCTCTCGGAGACTCTTCCGAGGTCAGCGAGCATCGCACTGAGGTCTTCCAAGGTCTCAGCCATAAGCTCCACGTCCAAGGTGAGTGATGTATTCGCCATTTACATTGATGCCACTCAAACTATCTTCATACTAAATTTCATCTAAACCTGTTCAGCAGTTTAAGCTTGAAGAAGTAACAGACAGACAGAGAGGCAAACAGAAAGACACGTTTTATCATTTATAATTATAACATTACCTAGTATAGATGTGTTAGCGGAGTATTGGCATTATTTTTATTTTATTCAAAAAATTACCAGCTCTCTCATGTGCCCTCGCTTTCGCCATAACTCGTCATTGCCGACAAAATGTTTTCTGTGAGGCACCATTAATTTTCCCTTTGTGGCCAAGTTCACCTGCCCTAACACAATGGCGTGTGTACGAGCGCGTCGAGGAGGTGTAATACGTTGGTGCCGTGTAGAACGTTCAGAATTGAGTGAATAGAACTATCTATTAATAAAAAGCAAAAAAAGTAAATGAACCTTTATCGTTGAAGATGGGTTTAAGAAAGATGGTAAATACAAAAAAAAAATAGAGCAACCATTCACTGTCTATTTTCTTAAATATATAAATTCGATGGTTATTTTGACGACATGCAGCAAGTACACATACGAATATGTTATTTTAATACAGGGTCATTTTTTAATCAGTGCACAAATTTTGATATGTGATTCAGTATCGTTAATTGAATCACGATTATCTGTTCACGATTTTTTTTTTACATTTTGAAATTTGGGTTATTCATAGTTATTGATTAAATAATTGGTCGAGTTAAGTACTATGAAAAACAAAAAAATAAGTAATAAATATTAGAATGAAAAATACTGAAATTTGTTCTTTTAACGATACTGAATCACATATTAAAATTTGTGCACTTATTAAAATATTACCCTGTATATATCGACGGTTAAAAGGCAAAACGCATGAAGCGACACTTTTTGTCAAAATGAGTTATACATATACATATTTGAAATCAGCGAATTTTTCTCCGTCGTTTGAGCCGGGTTTCATGCAAAGTTCAAAAATTGTCGCTTCATGCGTTTTGCCTTTTAACCGTCGATATAAACTTTACATCACCTATTCTTGTATATTTATTTATTTATACTCGGGGAATCTCGCAAATGGCTCTTACGATTTCGATGCAATTCGCTATGTGGGGGGCCAACAACGATACCTATAGCATGGACTTATCTCTGTGAAATAGCATATTTTTGAGTTTTAGTCCGGTCGCCCATGTATTAAATAATAATACAAGGATCGACGTAGAACGACTTTACCATAGGAGCGCTGTAACTTAACAAATCTGGTGTGGAACAGCAGTAATAATATATTATATTAAAATTAAAAATAATAAATAAAAACGGAATATCTATATAACTTTTATAGCATCATTATAAACGTGATATTTTTTACGATTTTTTAGCCCTCTTCTGCCTGCATGCAATGTTTTTTAAGCTATAAATAACAGACCATTAAAATAGCGCGCGGGGAGGAAAACATTTTTAGAAACGAGTTCGACTAAGTCTGTAATTATTTTGCTTTTCTAAAATAACTTTTTTAAGCAGGACATACAATTATTTTAAATGTGAATGAAGTTATAGCTAATAAAAAAATAATCATCGAAATATTACAGTTGGCATAGATGACGAACATACAAAAAAACGTCAATTTGAGAACCCTCCTCCTTCTTTCGAAGTCGGTTTATAAACGATACAACTATAACAATATGCTCATCAAAGTGCCCACGTGTACTAGGGTAGCATAGTTGTTTAGGAGCATTCCTGAGTAGGGTACGCGTAAGTGCCACTATTCTATAGACTTAAATTAGCTGTCACGTACAATAGAGCCTATCAGCTCGGTGTCCTCGCAATTTCTGGGGCCCTGGTATATTACGTGCCAATGGCCGACAGGTTATGGAAGTTGTTGCTAAATTGAGTTCAATTTATCGATATAGTTACGTGAAATATTGTTATTTAATAAGTACTTAGTAAATAAAGAGTTCGTCGTCTCCTCCCCGATTTTAGAATAATTATAATGGAATCATCCACATCTCTTCTTACCCTGAAGCCGTGGTGGCTTAGTGGTTTGGTCTATGGCCTTTCAAGCCGGTCATAGGTTCGAGTCCGGGCTCGCATGTATGTTTTTCGAAATTTATGTGCGAGATTACATTTCAAATTTACCATTAGCTTTACTCTGCACCGTGAGGGCATCTGCACACACCTAAGAAATCAATGCATTAGTGTGTGTGAAGTTTCCTATTCACCCTGTGCCCGCGTGAGAACTGCGGCCCAAACCCTCTGTTTCTGAGAGAAGGCCTGTGCTAAGCAGTGGAATGTATATAGGCTGGGACGGTGATGATCTTTCACCATGGGTGTCGTAAAAGGTGACTAAGGAACCTGACACAAGAGCGAGCATCGCTCTCTGCCAACTAAGAACCCCAGACTCTAGCTCGTTGCGTAACTCTGAGCCTCACCAAGAGACCAACAGCCAAAGACCACGTCTCAAGCCTTAAGATCGTAACTCCAACTTTCGGTTGAGTTGTCAACTAGGTGATCCACCCAATGGTCACTAGTGGACAACGTGGTGTCAACTAGTGGGCAATACGTAGTCGACTGGGTCAGCTCGTTTTCTAATATAAAATGGTGGCCATCAATCGCCAGCGCATAGTCGCGACGTATGGGCAACGCGTGCCAAATGGGTTCGAGTTGACAGTAAAGTGTACGACACGTAGTCCACGTGTAGATCAAGTACACTACATCTTCTTCTAATATATAAAAACTAGCTGTTGCCAGCGACTCCGTCTGCGAAGAATAATAGGGGTATGAAGAATAGCCTACGACCTATTCTCAGACCTACCGAATACAGACAAAAAAAATTATAAATATCGGTCAAGCCGTTTCGGAGGAGTTCTATAACAATTTGAAAATTATACTGCAAAATGAGAGGGCTTGGGCCCTAGTTTTCACGCGGGGCCAGGTCAGATTGGGAACTTCACATACACCATTGAAGTTCTTCTCAGGTGTGTGCAGGTGTCCTCACGATGTTTTCCTTCACCGTAAAGCTCATGGTAAATTTAAAACACAATTTCGCACATGAATTCCGAAAATCTCAGAGGTGCGAGCCCGGATTCGAACCGACAACCCACTAACCGCTATAATTATAGGCCATTAAAAATAACCATACCTACTCTCTAGAAAAGATTTCACAGTTATGTACAGTCAAGTGTAAAAATATGAACTTATTCAAAGTTTCAAAAATAAGTACCACAGACTCTTATTCCGACGCAATAAGGCCGTAGTAACATATTTTTGAGTCGTTCGAATAGATACTTATTTTTGCACTTGACTGTACCTAAATCATAAGTAAATGCATACAGACTGAGTTAAAGCCGGAGGATTCAAGTTTAAGTGCCTGACCTACTTTAAAAGGACATATGGGACATATGCCATTGATTTTAGCGTCAAGAAAACTCCATTCAAAGATTTACAAAAACATACTCGGGTCGGGAATCGAATCCGGTCGTGTTGAAGAAAAGTATTCACATTTCAGTCCCGGTAAGCGTCTGTCGGTAAACAAATCTTGAAAATTAAGTTCGACCCACTGTGGCTCTAGTGAAAAAGGGGTTAAGTCTGCAGAAATTAAACAGCTATTTTCTATTTTATGTGTAAAGGGGCTAAGTCGAAATCAGCTGTTTAATTTCTGCAGACTTACCCCTTTTTCACTAGAGCCACAGTTTGTGGTTAGATTGACTTGAAGTATGGATGATAATGCAAGTACAGTTAGCAACAGCACAGTCAGCAAAAAAGCTTGTATTGAAATGATTTTTAACACAAAAAACCATTTTATTTTCCTTCATAAATCTATGAACACAGTTTTTCTTGTCATAAAAACCGATGACATAATGTAGTTGCTAAGAACGTTTATTTTTTATGTCTTATAGTATAGTCACACAGACTTGCCCATATTGTCGGATCCAAATGTGCCGCTCTGTATACTAAGTTAAACTAAAAATATGGTAGTCAGAACCGTCTTAATATGTCATAATCATAATTTGACGAAAAAAAACTGATAAGTGCAATATTTTATAACATTCAATTTTATGGTGGTTCACTTTTTAGGGTTCCGTAGTCAACTAGGAACCCTTATAGTTTCGCCATGTCTGTCCGTCTGTCTGTCTGTCTGTCTGTCTGTCCGCGGCTAAGTTCAGAGATCGTTAGTACTAGAAAGCTGTAATTTGGCATGAATATACATATCAGTCACGCCAACAAAGTGGTAAAATAAAAAATAAAAAAATATTTTTTTTTAGGGTACCTCCCATAGACGTAAAGGGGGGGTGATTTTTTTTTTCTCGAGTATCGTTGGATAGGTCTTTTAAAACCATTGCGGGGTTGCTAACATGATTTTTCTATTCAGTGATCTGTTTGCGAAATATTCAACTTTAAAGTGAAAATATTCATTAAAATCGAGCGTCCCCCCCCCCTTTAAAATCTAAACTGTTGGGTGGAAAAATTTGAAAAAATTCAGAATGGTAGTAAATATATCAAATTTACTAGGAAAATTATAGCGGCTAAGATTGCTTGGAAATTATTTGTTGTTTAAGAGTAAATAGTAGCCTAAGGTATAAAACATACCTAAACTTGGATGATTCCGTACACATACGAAATCCTTAGAAAAATATTACTTGATTTGTTTGTTATGGCTACGGAACCCTACCTTGTGCGTGTCCGACACGCTCTTGGCCGGTTTTTGGTATTACTTTGCCTATAAATTACTTTCCGAATATAAAAACTAAGCTAACAAAATCAGTATGAGTTTTAGGTATTAGGTAAACCATGTTTTTACAGCTATAAAAGACTCTTAACTGACTGACAGACAGAAAACGCACAGCCTGAACCATTGAAGATAGAAACTTGAACTTTGGTGGACATATTTTTTTAGATATTATTTTTATTTTATTAGCAGTACGGCTGCTCACCGAATCTAAGATTATTTAAAAGCGAAAAAGTTTTTCGGGTGCGCCGGTGGGATTATATTTTTAGGATCAAAGAGGTGTACTAAGAAGAGATTTTTCAAAATTCCCGTGGTATAAAACCTAGCCAATGTTTATTCTTTCACGGGAGCAAAGCCCGGAGAAAAAGCTAGTCCGCTTCCATCCTTGAAAAAGAAAAATTATAGTAAAATCTGCAAGTACTCTAGTCCCTTATCACTTTTTCATAATAACATTTATTCTTCAAAGTTACCTTGATTTTACACAGCGTCAAAAAACACGCTAGTTATAACTTAACTAGCTCCAAGGTCCAATTTTCATCTCCAAGCATTTTCCTTACATTTTAAAATCAACTTTGCTTCTACGGGGTAAAGTTGTGTTCCGTTTGGGGCAGAATTAGTTCCACGAGGGTAACCTGTTGCTGTAACGCGTTTAGGAGTATCTCGTTTACATAATTCTTGGCGATGAGACAATCTTCGTACTTGTTCTGCTCGCCTAGTACTTTTTTACGGGTTGCACCGGGCTACAGGTGGCAAAGATTTTTTTTTAAGGTGCTATTTGCATTTACAAATATTGTATTTTGACTGAGAGAGCGCGAGGCGCAAGTAAAGCGTCTCTGTTTCAGATTGAGCAAAAATACTGACTTTTTCTTTACTTAATTATTAATGTTTTTTTAGCAAAAACTTATGGTGATCCCTCATATAACTAACTATAAACGTTTAAACTAGTGAATAATATCTTCAGGCTCCAGTTAGGATAACAGGTTGATATTAGTTATGAAAGCGAGCACTTTGAAACTCCAACAGAACTCAGTTTGTCAAGTTTTGCATGAAATAACTTTGGCTTGGACCTAGTTATTCTGTTTATCTTTTATACAGGATGTAACTTTATAACTCTAAACCCTTAGGATGCTAGAGAATAGTTTATTTGTAATAAAAAACCGGTTTTCTGTAAAGTCGGTTTACGGACAAACGGTGCATCCTACGGCAAAATCAATGAAATTTTCATCCCCATTACTAAGAATGTACATCCTGGCGCGCGCTGCTCTCTTGTACATCCTGGCCTTCACTGTTCTGTACGGGACATGTACAAACATGTACGTTACATTGCGTCATCCTTTTTCGTGCGTGCAGCCGGCGTTCATCGATTTATTAGACGTTGTCACGTCAAAAAAACTATAGCCTGTCGAAGTAAAGTCCCAGCACGATAAGACTATGCAAATCCATATTTTCCGAAAATTCATCGACCTCTTGACAGCCACCATCGATCAAGGACTACGAGTATAAGGTCAATTGTGTCTACAATCTAAATATACGCGCGGCTGTCGTTATAACATCTAAAAAGTATGGATTATTGGGAAATAGCAATATTATGATAAGATAGTAAGATCCATTGAAATCGATCGGTCCTATCGCAGTACAGAGCAAATTAAATGGAAAATGAATGCAACGAACCACACAGAGATGCACTTCACTGTAATTCAGTACAATGGCTGCGTCATGAAAGGTTTATTCTACCACAGCGAGGATAAAAAGACGGCTATATTTCCCGTGTATATCCTACTCGTGTAGATATTGTAAGTGGGAATGCTTGTAAGAGTGTGCGTGTGTGTGTGTTCGTTACTTTTGCACACTAAAATAACTAGAATGATTTGGATAAAATGAGGTTTGTAGATAGCTGAATCTTGGGTATAATAGATAAACTTTTTATCCCGATATTCCCACGGGATTGTTGGGGAAAATCAGTTTCATTTTATTTCTGTAAATCCATATCCATACTAATATTATGAATGTGAAAGTGTGTTTGTTTGTCCTTCTTTTACGACGAAACTGAGCGATGGATTGCCGTGATTTTGTTTATAGACATAGTTAAAGGACTGGAGTGTGACATAGGCTACTTTTTATCACGGGAAACAAGTTACGTGCGCGGACGAAGTCGCGGGAATAAGCTAGTAGAAGCATAAATGTAAACGGTTTTATATTGGGTGGTAAAAACTTTTTGTTTTTTTTTTGGCTGGTGACTAACACTAGCTAATACAAATCTCATAGAGCGGATGTAGCAGTTCTTATCCAGCACTTTAAGTATCTCATGGCAATGTGGGGTCCTTTTGTAGACAAACATCATTCTCTATTACAAGTCGTACCGTTTCACGAAGCCTATCAAGTAATCGGAGATACTTATCTCCGAATTTAATTTAGCCGGAACGAAATGAGTTGGCAACTTGTGGGAAAAAATACAGGTGCAGAAGTTACTGCCGGTCCCGCAATAGGCAGGTGGCACCACCGAAACTGACAAACTTTTTATGAGCTGTCAAAACACGACTGTCCCTTAGATTTTGTATGGCAGTTGCTATTTTACGTCATTTGTATGCCAACTCAATCAGCTATTTGTTTAAAAGCAGCGAAAAATCTAAATTTGTTGTAAACTTATTAAATAATTGACTAACAATAAAATTTATAAAAATAAATTAAATTAAATTAGTTTTCAATGTAATTAGATTTATAGATTATTAAAAATATTTTTGTCTATCAAAAAAAAAACATAAATGGAGGTACCTATATAAAGTTCAATTCAAGTTATTTTGTTGTTAAATCTATCTATCTATCTATACATATAATAAATCTGTAATAAGTCGGTGTCTGTACATTGAAGATATTTGAGAAAAACTGTCACTAGGGCTATTTATTAGCACAATAGAACCCAAAACAATGATTTTTAGAATTATTGTCTGTTTGTCTGTTTGTCTGTGCGTTTGTGCGCGCTAATCTCAGAAACGGCTTAACCTAGAAGGATGCGGTTTCACTGATATGTTGGTATTTTCTTGGATTAACATTTAGTGTTTGTTTCATTTGAATCGGTTCACAAATAAGAAAGATACGTCTATTTTAAGAATTTATCGAACAGGTTTTTTTGTTTGTACGCGCTAATCTCAGGAACTACTGCTCCGATTTGAAAAATTATTTCAGTGTTAGATAGCACATTTATCGAGGAAGGCTATAGGCTATATATCAACACTAACACCAATAGGAGCGGAGCGGAGCGGAAGAATGTTTCAAAATCGGGGGTTTTTGAAGTAAAACTTCTATAGGCACGCTTGACTTGGGAGTACGGTGCACGGTGTTGAATGTGAACGCGGGTGTGCGGGGGGGTGCGGGGGCGGGTAATTTTTTTATATCAAGGAACTAAGGAGAGCCATAATTGATGAAAAAGCAAATTGGATAAAAAAAAATAAGCTGCCCAAATTACTAATTCCACGCGGACGGAGTCGCGGGCAAAAGCTAGTAGATAATATAGTTTTTAGTAACAAATCCAAAACCTCTTCACTCGTTCTTCTTTCAGTACAGCTAATCCCTTCCATTCTCCGCCAGCACCACATCTCATATTATATTGTTTTTTAGTGTCACAACACAAAAAAAAAACAATAATTCAAAGATGCGACTTTAGTGGAAAAATACTTCATTTTAGGAAAGGTTGCTGTTGAGGACGATTGAGAATAGGAGTCACTTACATAAAAATGATATTGGAATGGCGAATAGAAGCCAGGGGAAGACCGCGATAGGCATTTATACATAGACCAAGCAAAAGAAAAAGTCAATGTCATGTGTCATGGCTCGGATTTTTCATCGCATGGTAAGATGAAAAAAAAACTATGGAGTCGATATTAAAACTAAAATTTAACTCGTATTCATACTAAATATTTTAAGCCGTGCAAATGACATTGAATCTTAGAATGGTAAAGGAGTTTTTTTGCTTGATTATTCTTTAAAGCTAAGCCATAAAAGCGGGCGTTTCAATGAAAAATAATACTCCGTATATATCCACGCTTAATTCAGGCTTATTTGAAAATTTCCTCAGGTACTAGTTTGACGTATTGGATTATGATCACTGAGTGGAGCAGCTCTGCTGGAGAATAATCAAAGGAACTAAAACAATTACTTTGCTCACCCGCGACCTTACAATAGTTACGTTTATGCAAGAAATGTGCGTTCATGCAGTTCCTCCACCTCCACACTGTACGAACACACACAAATCACATAAACCCAACCATCACCACCACCAAGCTACACTGACGCGTTTCGAACTCAACCAGAGCTCATCTTCAGAGTTACCACAACCGTATGCTATGCTACCAAACGTTAAACTAACAAACCAAAACAAATGTTTTAACTTGTCACTGTAACTTCTCAAGCACCCACCCTACCCCTCTCATTCTCAAACCACCCCACAAAAACCAACTTCCATTGACATATTTAAAACTACCCTGAATTTCCCCGTTTATTTATTTATAAGGCATATTTAATTAATACTAACTGTTCAAATTCGACCCAAGCCGCAGTAAAGGAGAAGATACTAAATTTACCTGTTCATTAATAATAGACCCCATAGTGTTGTACCTAATTATTTCCATGCATTGCATAAACGTAACTATTGTAAGGTCGCGGGTGAGCAAAGTAATTGTTTTAGTTCATTAATATGGACCTCCGCAAAGTAACGCCTGATTCAATAAATTATTTAATAATCAAAGGAATAAATTAAAAAGGCCAAGTGCAAGTCGGACTCTCGCACCGAGGGTTCCGTACAAATTTGTAGGTGTATCAAAATATACGCCGTAAAACAGTTGTTTCTATTATAATCAAGTGTTAGTAAAACCCTATTTTTAAGTACAGTGTGGGATCAGTTTTTATTGGTAACTTACAAAACTACAAATGTGGTTTTCAGAAATGAACTGAAACAATTACTTTGCTCACCTGCGACCTAGGTAGGTTAGGTCGCGGGTGAGCAAAGTAATTGTTTCAGTTCGTTAATTTAATACGGACCTCCGCAGCTCCGCAAAGTAACGCCTGATTCAATAACGTAATTTTCAAATTTTTTCCTTTAACTTTTTTACATGAAGCTGACCCGTGATTGACCACTACTACCTATACTTTACTTTATTTTGACTAGTACTTTGAGTTGTAGTATTAGAGTGAAGCCACACGAGCGTAATTTTTTGAGTCGTGAGCGGCGTAATTTCGGTCGCGTAATTTTTGTTACATTCAGTTACACACAAAACTCCTGTTTCGTTCACACGGCGACGCAAAACGAGTTTTACACAAATAGGACTTTTATAATGAAGCCAAAACTACGCGGCCGAAATTACGCGACTCACAACTCAAAATTACGCTCGTCTGGCTTCACCCTTAGACGGTGACTTGCCAAATTTCATTCTAGATCAACGGAAAATACCCTATAATTTTTGATTCCCTTGAGAGTGTCGAAATATACGTTTCTGCGGCATAAAAAGCCGTATCTTTTTATACGTTAACTTAGATGTTTCATTTTTCCACAGCTTCAAGGGAGTAGACTTGAGTGTATGTTTTAATTTCAACTCGTTACTTCCACACATTCTCGAGATAAAGGGTTTTGACAGACAGATGGACGGACGGATAGCAAAGTGATCCTATAAGAGTTCCGTTTCTTTCTTTTGGGGTACGGAACCCAAAAACATAACCCTCCTTCGCCTATCACTTTTTTCACCCGACTAGTCGGGTGAAAAAAGAGATAGGCGGAACTAAAATAATTGGCATAGAACAAAACGCTACCTACACTCGAGGTAGGTATTAAAAAGGGTCAGATTCAATCCCTTAACTGATTTGGTCGGTTTAGATGTTTTTATTCTATTTACTGTGTATATAACATATTAGTTAAGATAAGACAAAAGTAAAACAATACAATTTTAATGCCTACCCTATATAAGAACAAATTTAACCTACTTAATCAAACAAAAAAAATTACAAAAAATTGTACAAAAAAAAGTACAAAAAGGTAAAGATTCAAATAAATATAGCTAAGTAATGTCCACAGGAAATGAAGCGTCAGTTTCTTATTCTGTATGGCTCAAAATGTCTTTGTCCGGCCACAACGAAACCTATTATTTTAAAAAGTAATAAAAGCTAGTTCAGCGACCGGGGAGCCGCCTGCCTTCTAATTTTACTGGCCGTAAAACAATAATGGACTCCTGCAGTTCTAATGAATTCGCGTAAAAAGTATCGTTACAAAACGTGAATCTTATTAAAGGATTGGAAAGTGATTTCAAAAGGTGAAAAAACTGCCAAGTCTCAGATGAACACGTAAAGGTTAAATTAATTTGAATCAACTGAATTATAATTTTATTTCAATTAATTTGATTTGTGATTAAATTTCTGTTTCTTTGAGTTTATGATAATTTTACATACACCCAGTGGGTACGGGATTAATTTTGTTATTAAAAATATTGTTTAAGATATAGTAGGGATACCGTCGTACAGATTTCATTATTAAGTTCCAGCAAAATTTTTTTTTAACATCCACACTTTACATTAAAAGAAACACCCTACAAAAATTTATTTTACCACTTGGTCCGCATGATTAAGTTAACGAGGTCGTTTTTCCCTTGCAATAATATGATGACAGTGACTAATAACAACACTCAGAAAAGTCAACCCTGGCGATATTTAGATCACACAGAAACTTTTGTCATAACTGATAGACCAATTTCTTGGCTAACTAACATTTAATTTCTTACATTGTGCTAACAATCTTTAAATTAAGCCACGGATGACCAGACAAACAGACAATATCGCAAAACTATAAAGGTTCCTTGTTAGGACTACGGAACCCTAGTGACGATTTCTTGTATCTATAGGTTGGTCAGAAGATACAGCTATGTAGTGTTGGACAGACACGACTTGAAAACGAGTTTGAAGAGTAGCCTCTTTTTCGCACTTATCCAGTACAATGTCCTACTTCAAATGAGGCAAGGCGTACTGACGCTCGGCGATACGTTTGAAGTTGAGAGGATACGATGCCTGAGGGATTTTTGAAAAGTAGGTATTTAAATTGACTGTCGCTGCCTCGTTTCAACCCCTCCGTGTCAGTACAGCGAGAAAAGAACAACTGCAGTTCAGACCGTTAGCAGGTACATAAAATTGATGAAAACAGCATTTCATAATCCTCTATTTTCTTCTCAAAATCTTGACCAATAATATTATTTTTTTCAAAAATAATTAGAAGAAAGCTTAAGCTATGCCCTTATCTTTTCGTTTTATTGTTAAGATGAGTAATATTTTTTATGAGTGTCTGAAAATGACGTGGGATTGGGCAGTTTTCATTGTTTTTTAAAGGCTTCTAATTCTTATGATAATTGTAATATGAAAAAAAAACATAGGGGCATGGTCGTGGTAGATATAGATTTTATGATAAAAAAATATTTGCACTAATGTCATTATCCAGGGAGGAAACAGGGGACTACGTTTGTATGGAGTAATGGTTCGCATCGTATCCTCTAGAGTGAGTAACGCAACTGCCGCTGCGACATTACAATTTGAAGTAGTAGGTACGGTACGTGCAAAAATATATACTTTAACAAGGTGTCAAAAATATCTATACAACTCTATGTCATTAACTGTAAAGGTTGATGTTTACATATTTTGACGCGATGACTGTATACATATTTGTGCTTTCGACTGTACCTAGGCACACTTTCAAATGTTGAGCCCCTCTTACATTTTAACGTCATGTACGGGACAATTAAATAATAATAAATATCACGGGACAATTCACACCGATTGACCTTGTCCTAATTTATATAAGCGTGTTTATAAGTCCGTATTATTCATATAAGCGGGAATCGAACCTCAGGTTCTCTAACCACTAGGCCATTTGGCCGTCAAATGTAGCGCCTCTTGTGTCTCCTACTCAACACTAAGGTAAGCGCACCAATGCTCGAACCTCAACGCCCAGTAGATGACACCCATCTGTCACCTCTCTTACTATGACATAAGATTCCATGTATTAGGTCAGTGTCGAGCACAGGGATGTTTACCTTACAGCTTTGTAACAGACGGACAGACGGATACGTAGAGATACAATGAGGCTTAATAATATAGATCCCCTTTGAATACTAAAACCTAAAAAGCGCAATTAACTGAAGAAAAAATCTTTCACGATCGTTAAAATTCACAATTGCAAAAAAGGCTTACTAAAAGCGTGGGCATAAAAAATAAATCTGAATGAATGGAGGTCTTTCGTAGACCGCTACGAGTGTGTTGCTACGCTCTAGTGCTACGCGCTACGCCGTAGCAATCGAAAGCACTTGAGGTCGTTCGTATTGAATTTCTCGGTGCTTATAGCGTTCGTTATTTCGTATCAAACTTCTAATTAGTTTCTAAAAACCTTTTGTTACCTTCGACGATCGGCTCATAAAAAGAAAATTATTTGAAAAAAAAAATAGAATTAGGACATCGTGTCTTACGTCTTTTCAATTCAGTTTGAAAAATAGGTGTTGTGACTTGTGATATTTTATGATAGTTTCAATAGACATATGCAAGCGATCAATGTTTTCAGATGAGTTGGATAAGGGCGATATGGTGCAATTGCCAGCATGCTCGGCAGGGACAACCAAAATATGGTTTCAAATCCCGTTCCGTAAAACCGTCCTTTTTTCGTTTTTAAATAATCTTAGTTTTCGTTGAGTAAATGTATGTATGTATGTATGTATGTATGTAAACTCTTTATTGTACAAAATAAGGAAAAAAAAAGAAAAATATTATAGACAACCGTTGAAATGCATGTACAAAGGCGAACTTATCCCTTTAAGGGATCTCTACCAGTCAACCTTTGAGTGGATGAAAGGAGCATTTAGTAAGGGACCGACAAAGAGTAAATAAAAATAAAACAGTCGGACAAAGCAAAGGCTACAATACAACTTTTAGTAAATACAATACATAAACTCATAATATAAAGAAACCTATTAAAAATATACTACTATATACAACATATATATGCATAAAACATATAATAAATAAGCAGTGTTCTCAATAAATTAAAGAGATGGTTCTCTCTCTCTAAACGTTCTTTTATTAAGACATAAAATATTCCCATGGAAATTCCGTGTAATCACAAATATTTCAACTAACTTCTTCACCGCCCCAGTCATCTAGTGACAGCCAATGGAATGCCTCAAACACCAACGTCATCTATACACTACATACCGATTTTTTTCATTTTATTTTCTCATTCTGAGAGGCGGCCTTGTGCCCTGCAGTGGGACGTATAAAAGCTGGGATGATGATGATGATGATGATTTTTTTCCGAAATTCTATTTTTCTCACTACTAACTTATGAATTTTTACTTTTAATTTTTACTGAAGCTTATTTTCATCGACACTGAAACATAGGTAGGTTTAGGTTAAATATGTTAAGTTTGCTTCGGCCCGAAGGGCCAAAAGCACACAGACGAAGGAGCTCCACGTGAACGGAACTCCAACCACAGGAATAAATAAACGGAACAGAAGAAAAACTTCCGAACAGAGCTCGAAATTCTTACCTATTATCATAGGGTTGTCACACGGTAAAAAAAAACAAAAATCAAAATATTTTATTCAAACAAGTACCTACTTAAGTATCTAATATCTGTATATCTACAAACACTACAACAGGTAGGCATCTTTAAAAACAACTGAACACCCGAACTATGTAGCTAAATGCTAAACGGTCGCGTAGTCGCTGGCGGCACACCTGAACTTTGTCTACTCACTGAGCTAGTTCAAACCGGTTTGTCTCCGAGCGGGCGCCGGTGCACGCCCCCCCCGTTCTGTCTGTGCAGGTCACGCACACATTATGTTGTGCGTGTAGTAGTGTTATGCGTGCGCGGCGTTGTTTGAAGCGTTTATTCTGTTCCGTTTATTTATTCCTGTGCTCCAACGACACTGATTCTGTGTCAATTCAAATTGGGAAAAAAACGCTACTGTGAAAATGAGCTTCAATAAAAAGCTATAGTGAGAAAAAAAGCATTTGGAAAAAAATCGAACGGAAATTTTGCTACAAGGATATATTCGATTTTACGAAATTAATCTAACCATTCGCTACAGTTGCGCCTGTAGGCACAAATGCGGCCAAAATGTCAATACAGGTAAGCAACGTGCCTCTCATTTATCGTAAAAAAGCATTTTTTATTTTCTCCGCGCACTTTCTCGCGATCCCCAGCAACAAGTCGACGTTCCAGCCATAATTCGTAAACCGTCCCCAGCGACCAACCGGCGGCCGCAGCGGCTCCGCGAACCTCACTTAGTTCCCCCCCGACCGCCGACCGAGACGCACGCTCGACGGCGCCCGTGCAATCTATTTATAAGTGAACTTGATCATACTTAGTCTCTTAGTGCTACACAAACCTTGGATTTTTCTCTCTGGTAAGTTAGTTTTGAGACACCAAGAGGCTTGGAATCCTAAACCTGTTGCGCGTCTCGCTTTCGTATTTATGTAGTCAACTCAGCATCCGTAGATACGTTGGCGGAATTATGTATTATTATACAAATTTGTTATACTGTCGTAAACGTTATTGTATTATTGATCTGCGATTTTATCTCTAATCTCTCATCCCATTTACATACGAAAGGAATTTCTACGAAGCTACGTCATTATTTCCCTGTTGTTTTCCATTTAAACGCCTATTTTCTGGCTCTATTATTCATGTTTTAAAAGACGTTCCATATACTTATCATAAAAAAACCGGCCAAGTGCGAGTCAGACTCGCGCACGAATGGTTCCGTACCATTATCTATAAAAACGGCAAAAAAATCACCTTTGTTGTATGGCAGCCCCCTTAAATATTTGTTTTATTTTAATTTAATTATTTATTTTTAAAGTGAATATATAAGTAAATATTCTGCGAATATTTCAAGCGTCTACCTGTTGCCGTTATCAATATCGAGCAAAAACGAGTAAGAAAATCACGTTTGTTGTATGGCTTAAATATATATTTTATTCTATTTTTTAGTATTTTTTGTTATAGCGGCAACCAAAATACAACACCTGTGAAAATTTCAACTGTCTAGCTACCACGGTTCATGAGATACAGCCTGGTGACAGACGGACAGACGGACGGACAGCGAATTCTCAGTAATAGGGTCCCGTTTTTACTCTTTGGGTACGGAACTCTTAAAACATGTTTCTTGTATGACGACCCCCTTTAACTTTTAGTATTTTTATTATTTATTATAGTGGCTACGGTATTTAAGTGATCGTTATCAACGTGTAGTTTTCTTAGCAAAGTACGAGGGGCGTTCAATATAAAGTGAGAATGAGATGCAAACTCTTTTAATATTACGAAATTAAATACTGGCCGGTAAAGCTAATCTATCTAGCTGATTGCTATGAAAAAAAAACTAACTGTCTTTTGTTTAAAAAAATATACGGTAATTTCTTTGCAATGCTATTGAGTACGTTAGCGAAAATGGAGAAAATTGAACTGTGCGCCGTTATCAAATACTTGTATTTGAAAAATTTTTCTACGGACCAAGTCAATTTGGATTTGCGGGACACTTTAGGGTCTAATGCTCCTCCGTATTCGATAGTCGCACGTTGGTGCGCCGAATTTAGACGTGGAAGAACATCGACAATGGACGACCCCCGCTCCGGACGCCCTACTACAGCAGTAACTGAAGAAATTGTGAAAAAAGTCGAAAACTCAGTTTTGGCGGATCGTCGTGTCACAGTTCGTTTTATTGCTGAAAATGTAAAGATTTCAACGGGGAGCGTGCATAATATTTTACATGAACGCTTGGGTATGAAAAAGGTATCTGCGCGTTGGGTACCAAGAATGCTTACTGACACGCAAAAACAAACTAGACTAGAGATTTGTCAAGAAGCTTTGAACCTGATGCAGCAAGACCGGCAACTTTTTTTGGCGCGATTTATAACAATGGACGAAACATGGCTCCATCATTACGACCCTGAAACGAAACTGCAGTCTATGACATGGAAAAGGCCATCATCTCCAACTCCGAAGAAATTCAAGGTGAGCCCATCTGCCGGTAAGGTCTGGGCTCTGTTTTTTGGGATGGTAAAGGGGTATTAATGATTGAGTATCTCGAGCATGGAGCCACTATTACGGGCACTTTATACGCCAAACAAATAGCAACATTGCGCAATGAGATCCGCGAAAAACGGCGAGGTAAACTCTCGAAAGTTGTGCTGTTACACCAGGACAATGCCCCGGCACACAAGTCCGCCGTTGCAATGGCTGCAATTCGTGATGCTGGGTTCGATATCCTTAAGCATCCTCCTGCTCCTGCGAGACCTGGTGAATACGGATTCACCAGGTCTCGCACCCAGTGATTTCTACCTATTTCCGAGATTGAAACAATACCTGAGAGGCCAGAAATTTGAAGACGACGACGCGGTAGTCGCTGCAGTACAAGATTTTTTAAGTACTCAAGATGAGACCTTTTTAAAAATGGAATTTTAAGTTTAGAAAAAAGATATACTAAGTGTATTATGCTAAAAGATGACTATGTCGAAAAATAAAATGACATTTAGTAAAAGTTGTTTATAATATACTCATTCTCACTTTTTATTGAACGCCCCTAGTATATGGTTGTCAAAAAAATCAATACCTACCTACATGTGAAAATTCAATATTAATTTTTACTGTAAAACTTCTCTTGTGCTACATTTTAAATACTTACAATTGGCTAAGTAAAGTTTTTTGAAGAGGTGCTAAATATATTTTTTTTCGACAGTAGTCGTCTTCTAGACCGAGAAACTGCAGCTGTTTTATTTTTATCTCCTATCGTTTACTGGAAATATTTTTTTAAGTGTTCGAGATGACATTTGTGAGATTTAATGGCTGACAAGCGGTTCGTGCTCAGTATTTAGTAGAAATAGAAAAAAAAACGAAGTCAATTGCCAATGTCAAATGAAATCTAACCGTTTGCGTTTCGTTTACTTGGCATTGTCCAAAAAGTAGTTCCAAAATAATAATCGAAAATATTCAATCGTGATTCAATTATCGTGCATAAGTCGTGGAGAAATGCGGTAAAATTGAAAATCCGGATTTTGTGCGGAGGTCGTTAAAAATAGTCCAAAAATCACACCAAAACGCAAAGCAAACGAAACGCAAACGGTTTGAAATGGACAAAAGTGACTTATGACTTGGTTTTTTTTCTGTTTCTACTAAGTACTGAGCACGAAAGGCTTGTCAGCCATTAAATCTCACAAATGTCAACTCGAACACTTAAAAAAATATTTCCAGTAAACAATAGGAGATAAAAATAAAACAGCTGCAGTTTCTCGATCTTCAGAACGCCGACTGTCGAAAAAAAATATAATTAGCACCTCTTAAAAAAACTTTACATAGCCTATTACCTTGTTGTAGCTTCCGTCAACGTGGAGAGTCACTTTTATTAAAAATTAGCTTTTTTCTGATCGCCGTGCCATATCCGTTGAACTGATTTTGATTGTTTGAATAATACCAAATAATACATAATTAAAAAAATACTTGTGTATTTTTAAGCCGTGGTGGCCTAGTGGTTTTTTCCTATGGTCTCTCAAGCACAGGGTCGTGGGATCAAATCCCTGCTCGCACCTCTGAGTTTTCGGAATTAATGTGCGAAATTACATTTGTAATTTACCATGAGCTTTACGGTGAAGGAAAACATCGTGAGGTAACCTAGAAACACCTGCGAAGAAATTCAATGGTGTGTGTGAAGTTCCCAATCCGCACTGGGCCCGCGTGGGAACTACGGCCCAAGCCCTCTCACTTTGAGAGGAGGCCTGTGCCCTGCAGTGGCACGTATATAGGATGATTTTTATGCCAACCGTACTTTGCTACGAAACCTGCACCTTGATAACGATCACTAGGTATAATAAGCAATCGGTGAAAAATTCAAGTGTTCTATTGCGTTTCAAGAGATAGAGCCCTGTGACAGACAGACAAACGGATAGACAATGGAATCTCAGTAATAGTGTCCCGTTGGCACCTTATGGGTACGGAACCCTAAAAAAACATCATCATCCTAGCCTATATACGTCCCACTGCAGGGCACAGGACTCCTCTCAGAATGAGAGGGCTTGGGCCGTAGTTCCCACGCGGGCCCAGTGAGGATTGGGAACTTCACACACACCATTGAATTTCTTCGCAGGTTTCCTCACGATGTTTTTCCTTCACCGTAAAGCTCATGGTAAATTTAATTTTTTTAATTTTGCACATAAATTCCCAAAAACTCAAGAGGTGCCCGGGATTTGAACCCGCAACCCTCTGCTTGTGAGGCCATAGGTCAAACCGCTAGGCCACCACGGCATTTTTATTTAACAATTATTTTATTAGCTTGGTTCGTATGTGTACACCGTGAAATTTTAGTGGTTGTTTTCCGGAAACGAGGTGATTTAGTTTCGATTGTATAATCGATTTATAATTACTATTTTGACTAAAGTCAAAAATCCAATTGTGAAAAACGAAAGTCGAAAATGACCGCAAACCAATAGTAACGCTTCGTTGGTGCAAGTAGCGTACGATCGTACGATAGGTTAGGTACCAACGAAGCGGTACTATTGGTTTGCGGTCATTTACGACTTTCGTTTTTCACAATTGGATTTTCGAGTCTAGTCAAAATAAATAAATAAATAAATATCACGGGACAATTCACACCAATTGACCTAGTCCCAAAGTAAGCTAAGTAAAGCTTGTGTTATGGGTACTAGGCAACGGATAAACATACTTATATAGATAGATGCATACTTAAATACATATTAAACACCCAAGACCCGAGAACAAACATTCGTATTTTTCATACAAATATCTGCCCTGACACGGGAATCGAACCCGGGACCTCAAGCCTCGTAGTTAGGTTCTCTAACCACTAGGCCATCTGGTCGTCAAAATAGTAATTATAAATCGATTGTACAATCGATACTAAATCACCTCGTTTCGGGAAAACAACCACTAAAATTTCACGGTGTATATCAATGTATGTATGTCACGGAAACTTTGAACATGATTTTGACCCACTTCCCTGTTTCCGATTGAGCTAAAATTTTGCACGTATGTGTAATTACTAGCTCAAAATACACTCTCCGTATTTCCTTCCAGTGTTTCAAACTCAAACTCCCAATAAAGACAAAGACTTGAACCCACTTGTGGTTTCAGCGAAACAATTTCCCAGATTTCTCTCTAATAAGAATAACTGAGGCGAGGGTTGTATTTTTAGGTAAAACCCTTGTTTTCTGTACATTAAGAATTTTGTGATAAGCCCCGATCTTATATTATATAATCATTATTCTCTGAGTATTGTAACATGTGGGATTGGTATTGCCTAATCTCACATCACAATTTCAAATATTTACATTCAATTATTTATTTGGTTTTTGTTGCGAACTATTCGCTGGCGTTCGTGTCGTCAGTGTGTATGTTTTTGTGTTTAGTTTTTAAATAGGTCCCACTGAAAAACAGCGTTGTGGCTTGCCACAACATTATGCTGAGTGGGGCCCAATTTATACTATTCGATATATATATATTTTTTTATTTGTAAATTTCCTGTCAAATGTATTTTTTTTCTGTGTTTGTATCGAATATGTGTAAATAAACATCTCTCTCTCTCTCTCTCTCTCTCTCTCTCTCTCTCTCTCAATTAAGGTGAGCTTCGATCGGTAATCTTCATCATCATCATCATTTCAGCCGAAAGATGTCCACTGCTGAACATAGGCCTCCCCCAAGGCTCGCCAAACAGATCGGTCCTGCGTCATCCGCATCCAATGCGTTCCCGCTACTTTTACCGGGTCGTCGCTCCATCTTGTTGGAGGCCTACCTACACTGCGTCTTCCTATCCGCGGACGCCACTCGAGCACCTTTCGGCCCCATTGGCCGTCAGTTCTACGAGCGATGTGCCCTACCCACTGCCATTTAAGTCTAGCGATTCTTCGAGCTATGCTTGTGACTTTAGTTCTTGCGCGGATTTCATCATTTCAGAAACTCCGAGCAAAGCCCTCTCCATCGCCCTATGAGTGACTTTGAGCTTCCTTATGAGGCCCATCGTTAGCGGCCACGTCTCAGTGCCATAAGTCATCACTGGCAACACACACTGGGCAAAGACATTTGACTTGAGACATCGAGTCGTTTTAGGGAAGCGACGAAGACTACTTTTAAAAATCCCTAATAGTTTCTTGTGTTTTTATCTATACAGGGTCATTTTTAATTCACTGACATCCTCTTAACCCTGAATTCTTATCACTCAAACAAATGTTTTTTGTTCTACGACTTTTTAAAATGAAGCACTTTTTTCCCATACAAATACACAGAGTATCGTAAAAATAAGAGGTAATCTCAAATTTTCAAAACGTTATTACACCAAAAATATTAAGTTACATTTTTAAATGTATTTTAATATTTAAAAGAAAAACCAATTCTAGAAAATAAGATCTTTTTTAGGGTTCCGTAGTCAACTAGGAACCCTTATAGTTTCGCCATGTCTGTTCGTCTGTCTGTCTATCTGTCCGCGGCTAAGCTCAGAGATCGTTAGTACTAGAAAGCTGTAATTTGGCATGAATATACATATTAGTCACGCCAACAAAGTGGTAAAATAAAAAACAAAAAAATATTTATTTTTAGGGTACCTCCCATAGACGTAAAGGGGGGTGATTTTTTTTTCTCAACTAAACCTATAGTGTGGGGTATCGTTGGATAGGGCTTTTAAAACCATTGCGGGGTTGCTAACATGATTTTTCTATTCAGTGATCTGTTTGCGAAATATTCAACTTTAAAGTGAAAATTTTCATTAAAATCGAGCGTCCCCCCCCTTCTAAAATCTAAACTGTTAGGTGGAAAAATTTGAAAAAATTCAGAATGGTAGTAAATATATCAAATTTACTAGGAAAATTATAGCGGCTAAGATTGCTTGGAAATTATTTGTAGTTTAAGAGTAAATAGTAGCCTAAGGTATAAAACATACCTAAACTTGGATGATTCCGTACACATACGAAATCCTTAGAAAAATATTACTTGATTTGTTTGTAATGGCTACGGAACCCTACCTTGTGCGTGTCCGACACGCTCTTGGCCGGTTTTTTTTTGCATGCCATTGTAACTGATTAGATATGTCACAGCTCATTAGCACTATTTTTTAAGACCGATTTTACCATGTCTAAAGCAAAATAAACTAATTCATTTCATTTCATTTCATTTCATTTCATTTCATTTCATTTCATTTCATTTCATTTCATTTCATTTCATTTCATTTCATTTCATTTCATTTCATTTCATTTCATTTCATTTCATTTCATTTCATTTCATTTCATTTTATTTCATTTCATTTATGACAAAGGCCGTAAAACAAAAAGCATTTGTTTAAGTGGTAGGAGTATAGGGTTAAAAGGATGCTAGTGAATTACAAATAACCCTGTATATGTGTATTTTTGAATTTTACAGCGCATTGATATTATACTGTAATGCTGTATTTTTTATATTGATTAATAAATAAATAAATACTAAGCCATTCCGAAATACATCATCAGTGAAAATTTCAAATGTCTAGCTACCTATCACGGTTCATGAGATACAGCTTGTTGAAAGACGGACAGACAGACAAACAGACAGACGGACGTACAGCGGAGTCTCAGTAATAGGGTCACGTTTTTAGCCTTTATCTACGGAACCCTAAAATGCTGATCCCTGGTTTCTTCAACACATCATGCCACAATTTCAGACCCTTCTTCAGGGATCAAATTGATTAATGAAAAAGTATCCCACTTCTAACGCTTCTTGAGCATCGTTGAAAAATCTTGAATAGGTACTCGTAAGCCAGTCCATTACAAACTATGGCTAGTATAATAAAAACGGGAATTCCTTGCGGAATCAAAGGGATGAGGGCTCAAGATACACTGGAAAATGTGCAAAATTTTCTTTAGAGCTGATAATTAAAATTCGCGTCACGTAACGGACTGGTGGGCGTACTTCAGTGTATAATGTAGGGCTTACGTTATATCAAACTAGCCTTTACCAGTGGCTTCGTCTGCGCTAACCATTAGACCTGGGCCCAATTGCATAACAAAGTACAACTAATATTACAAGCGGAACTCTCGCTTCAGTTATATTAACTAGAAAGGGAGTTCCGCTTGTAATTTATGTTGTACTTTGTTATGCAATTGGGCCCTGGCGTTTGAATGGATA
Source organism: Archips crataeganus (assembly GCA_947859365.1). Lineage (NCBI taxonomy): Eukaryota > Metazoa > Arthropoda > Insecta > Lepidoptera > Tortricidae > Archips > Archips crataeganus. The sequence goes on along the minus strand of OX402067.1, from coordinate 10,629,886 downwards.
ATCCAGGAAACTCCCGGGCAGTCATCCCAGCCTATATACGTCCCACTGAAGGGCACAGGCCTCCTCTCAAACTGAGAGGGCTTGGGCCTTAGTTCCCACGCGGGCCCAGTGCGGATTGGGAACTTCACAATCACCATTGAATTTCTTCGCAGGTGTATACAGGTTTCCTCGCGATATTTTCCTTTACCGTAAAGCTAATGGTAAATTTCAAATGTAATTTCGCACATAAATTCCGAAAAGCTCAGAGGTGTGAGCCGGGATTTGAACCCACGACCCTCTGCTTGAGAAGCCATAGGTCAAACAGCTAGGCCACCACGTCTTTTTAGCTTATGCATTATTTCAGAGATTCAGCTATATCTGCATACCAAACTTTTTCCAAATATGTTCAGCCGCTATAGCGCGAAAGAGTATTGTGGCTCTTTCGCGTTAAACCGCATACACATTTATTATTATAAACGCTAGCTGTTACCCGCGACTCCGTCTGCGAAGAATACGTTTATCGCTATTCCGCGGGAACTATGCAATTTTCCAGGAGAAAAGTATCCCATATGTTAATCCAGATTATAATCTATCCGTGTACAACATCAGAAAAGAATAACAAACGGCTCAGGCCTTAAATATCTGCACTGTTTTCCTAAAATGTACAATTCTAAAACGTCTGCGTTTTCACAATGTTAGCACTTCTATTTTGTCTGCTTTCTCAAAATGTCTGCTATTTAAAATTTGTACAATCTCAGGAACTCTATTCATAATGTTTACAATCCTATAATATCAGCGTTACCGTAAGTTTTGCTTTTCTGTTATTTTCACTTTTTTATATAGGCTATCGTCTTATTATGTTTGTTTTACCATAATGTCTGCTTTATTTTCAAATCAATGTTCTAAATGTAATGGTTATTTGTGATACGAGGTTGGTAAGTAAGGTTTTACAAATGAGTTGACGAGTGATAAACCCGAGCCGCAAGGCGGTTTTCATCGTCACGAGTTTGTAAAACCTTGCCAACCGTGTATCGTACGATGTTTTTCAATACATTTGTGAGAAAATAGGCAATTAATAACACAAAATTGAAAAATAAAAACAAATTTCTCGAGATTTTGATGGCAAAAGACTATTTTGCGCGATTAATTCCATGTATCGGGCGGAGTTAATTCCATGTTATTGTCGACTTCATCACTCGAAGAACTCATTTTGTTTGGTTTTTGTACTATAATCAACAACAACAAAACAACGCAAAGTTTTACAAAAACGGCGCGTCTGTAATGCGCATGCGTAAGTTTTGTTTTTAATTAGGTTAACTAAAATTATCAGGCAAAGGTTCGACGCGTTCAGCCACTGCGATTTTTTCGAATAAATAAAAGGTGGAAATCATTAAAATCCGAGGTTTTAAATTACAGTTTATAATAATTACAATCAATTTTGCAAATTCATTATTTAGTTTTGTAAATTTATACATTTTTCTACGTATAAGAAGTCGATATTTTTTATTTTTTTTCATTTAAAACTGTTTGCTTGCAAATTTAAAAAAAAAACTGTACAAAATCGCACTAGTGCGGTAAAATTAACTTACAAGCTATGTATACAACATCCTTTGAAAGTGAATTTTTCAAGCAAATGTATTGAAAAAGAATTAATTGCTTGCTTCATTGTTTAGAAATAGTTTAAGACCCTGGGAAGGACGTAGGATTTTCGCTTTAAAATGATAAAGATATTTAAGATAAATGTTACATGTTCATGATTGCACATTTTGGGAATAAGACTTTTCTGGAATGCCAAAATTGTAAGAAATCAGATATTTTGAGGTTGCAGACATTTTGGGAATAAGCACTTTCTAAAAAGCGAACATTATACGAAAATGTCATTCTTGGAGACAGACATTATAAGAAGCTGACATTTTGAGAAGCTGACATAATGCAAAAGACGTGCTCAGCTGACATTATTGAAAAGCAGATATTTTGGGAAAAATACATTTTAGGAAAACAGACATTTCAAGCCTGAGCCTAGCAAACATCCATCTACACAAACTTTCGCATTTGTAATGCTAGAAAGATATCGTTATTTTAGCGGCTATAGTTATCACGCATTCTGTAAAAGTTTGTATAGGTATTCGGTTTGAAAAATACAGAACTAAAATACACAGACGTACAGTAGAGGAAAGAAAAAACTCGAGGATGTACTACAGCCGCAAAAACATCAAAACAGCAGACTGATTCACCCGCAAAATTACAAACGATATTAAAAAGCAGGAATCACCGATAAAAGTGAAGAGAGTCATCGCGTTATGTTATGATAGCCGTATCTCACACCATCTCTTTTCAACTTTGGATGTAAAATAGAGACGACACGCCAAACTCTTTAAAACAAATGTGTACTAGTATCACAACGACTGGGAAATCAGAAACTGCTACAGGTGGGAGCTTCGCGTAATAACGTCGATTAGATAGTGTCCAAAACTTCCCCGTATCTCTACTATAGCGCCATAATAGCTTTAGCTAGGTTAGTTAGCTTTGTAAGTGCGGTTAAGTGCTTTTTGATTTATGAAGTCCTAGTAGAAAGCTTTTAAAGGAGTTAGCTATGAAGTATCTTTTTTTTACTTTATTTTTTCAACTTCATTTTTTTCTAAAAAAAAAATCTCTCGATGAGGTTGTAACATAGATGTGCGTTTGTCACTGCATAAGGTGATGATTTAGCAGATTGAAATGTATGATGTATAGGAAAGATTCGTGTCTAATCTCTAGACCAGTGGTGGTGTAGGGGTATGGCACGCGGCACGGAATGCTGAGGACCTGGGTTCGATTCCCAGCATTGGTCTTTTTTCTGGGGTTTTTTCTGTGCATCTATATTTCAGTTTGTATTTAGTACGAAATGTATGATTTCACGGGATGACCGTAAAAGTAATAAAAAAAATGAAGTTGAAAAAATAAAGTAAAAAAAAGATACTTCATAGCTAACTTGTTTAAAGTTGCACAGTAGCGCCATCTCTTGTCCAGGTGAGCGGTTAGTTCCGAAGGAGTGTTAAAATCTCTCGATGAGGGTGTAACATAGATGTGCGTTTGTCACTGCATAAGGTGATGATTTAGCAGATTGAAATGTATGATGTATAGGAAAGATTCGTGTCTAATCTCTAGACCAGTGGTGGTGTAGGGGTATGGCACGCGGCACGGAATGCTGAGGACCTGGGTTCGATTCCCAGCATTGGTCTTTTTTCTGGGGTTTTTTCTGTGCATCTATATTTCAGTTTGTATTTAGTACGAAATGTAAGCTTTTAAAGGGTATGCTTAAAGGTATCGTTTTAATCGAAGCAATTTTGTACTTTTTGTGTCTGATGCACTGAGTTATATAGTTTGTATTACATCAATGGTCTGATGTAAAGGAACAGAGGTATTATCCAATATCAGGCCAATCTTTTATATACCGTCGGCATCGGAGCAGATTGTAAACACGCAATGCCGGTCTTTTGACTTCCGCACGAAAAACCGCCAGCGCGAGTAGCAATAGCAATAGCATGAGAAGAATCATGTTTACTTACTCGTCCTGCCCACTTCCCTGCCTCTTTCCCTGCTCACTTCAGCTAAATGTAAATGTCGCGTAACGCGTGTGGTGGTAGTAACCCGCTCGGATTTAGCGCAAAGCGTTATAAAATTGATCTGGCCTAATCCGTTCTGATCCATTAGTATTCTTTATACACATTTCAAGCTGAAAAAAAAAAACAATCATCATCATCATCATCATCAGCCTATGTTCGCCCACTGCTGCACATAGGCCTCTCCCATGGCACGCCACTGAGCACGATCCTCGGCCACTCTCATCCAGCTCTTGCCAGCCGCCTTGCGAAGATCATCGCTCCACCGAGTCTGAGGACGTCCCACGCTACGTTTGCCGATGCGTGGTCTCCACTCAAGAACTCGTCTACCCCAACGGTTATCGGTTCTTCGGGTTATATGACCGACCCATTGGCCCCATTGCCACTTCAGCGTGCTAATGCGGTGGGCTATGTCGATAACTTTGGTTCACTGCCGGATCACTTCGTTACGAATTCGATCTTTTAGAGAAACTCAGAGCATTGCCCTTTCTATAGCACGTTGAGCAACTTTAAATATGTGGACCAGCCCTACAGTGAGTGTCCATGATTCGGCACCGTATGTCATGACGGGTAGGACGCACTGATTGAAGACTTTCGTCTTTAGACTCTGTGGAATTGGCGATGTGAAGACTTGACGCAGTTTCCCATACGCGAAAAAAACAATGCGATAAAAATATTATATCAAAACAAAGCTTTGTTTCGCTGATCGCTTGTTAGCAAGCCGTGCCCATGGGACAATTCTGTCACTCGCTATTAAGTTGACCAAGTCAAATTGAAATAAGTTGTCGGGGAATATGCGGGTCCAAATTGACCGATTTGCGTGGTCTCGTGAGAGGACAGAGGACCGCTTATTTGATTTGCTTCTTTTATTTTCGCGTTTTTGGTGTTTTCGATCATAGGCTTAGATACATAACCTACAAAACAGTGCAATAACTTCTTATTGAACCGCTTATAATAAACGTAAAACCACCCAAAACCAAATTCCAAAGCGCGACTCAATAAAAATACACTAAATTTAGCCTTGTTTTAGCTCTAAAAACCAGATAAATTTTCAAAAAACTACATAATTAGATTTTTAGCTGCTTTAATAATATTTTATGCAAAGGTTGTATAAGTGAGGTCTAAAAAGGCGTTTGACTAAATTATACACCGTTGCATACAATATTTTTTCTACGTCATCCATGTTTTTAGGGTTCCGTAGTCAACTAGGAACCCTTATAGTTTCGCCATGTCTGTCCGTCTGTCTGTCTGTCTGTCTGTCCGCGGCTAAGCTCAGAGATCGTTAGTACTAGAAAGCATGAATATACATATCAGTCACGCCAACAAAGTGGTAAAATAAAAAATAAAAAAATATTTTTTTTTAGGGTACCTCCCATAGACGTAAAGGGGGGTGTTTTTTTTTTCTCGACTAATCCTATAGTGTGGGGTATCGTTGGATAGGTCTTTTAAAACAATTGCGGGGTTGCTAACATGATTTTTCTATTCAGTGATATGTTTGCGAAATATTCAACTTTAAAGTGAAAATTTTCATTAAAATCGAGCGTCCCCCCCTCTAAAATCTAAACTGTTAGGTGGAAAAATTTGAAAAAATTCAGAATGGTAGTAAATATATCAAATTTACTAGGAAAATTATAGCGGCTAAGATTGCTTGGAAATTATTTGTAGTTTAAAAGTAAATAGTAGCCTAAGGTATAAAACATACCTAAACTTGGATGATTCCGTACCCATACGAAATCCTTAGAAAAATATTACTTGATTTTTTTGTAATGGCTACGGAACCCTACCTTGTGCGTGTCCGACACGCTCTTGGCCGGTTTTTTTCCTATTAACTTTAATTACACACACATTACACAAACATTATTATCAAAATAATTATTTTTAGACGCAAATATAATAAGTGATATCTGAACTATGTGAAAGTATAGAATAGCTAAATTAGAGTTAGGTATTATGTTGCAATGCCCTTGCAGGGTGCATGTTTGATACATTATGACGACCAGATGGCCTAGTGGTTAGAGAACCTGACTACGAAGCTTGAGGTCCCGGGTTCGATTCCCGTGTCGGGGCAGATATTTGTATGAAAAATACGAATGTTTGTTCTCGGGTCTTGGGTGTTTAATATGTATTTAAGTATGTATCTATCTATATAAGTATGTTTATCCGTTGCTTAGTACCCATAACACAAGCTTTGCTTAGCTTACTTTGGGACTAGGTCAATTGGTGTGAAATGTCCCGTGATATTTATTTATTTATTTATTTATTATATTGTATAACACCTAGTAATTTTACAACATGTAAGCAATAAATCATTTGAATTTGAATTATGGCAAACTATGGCAAAAGCAAACGAGCGGAGCTAGTGAAAAATATAAAAATGTTTGACATATATTTGACAGATGTTATTGTCTATGGTAAACTTTGTTTTTAATTGATGTTCAATATTAAAAAATACATTTATCTTATGTTGGTAGTAAAAAATATATCGGAAAGTTATATTTGTAATAAAAACCGCATGAAGCCGAGTTTACATCTGCAAGAAAAATCGCGCAAGTGTAGTGCAACTTACAGTTTTCCTTGCAGGTCTAAACTGGGGCTTAGTATTGAGTGTAACCTACATTTAATAATCTGTGGCAGCTAGGCGTATCGTTATATGTATAACGACATTACGACACAAGTGCTGTTATGGGGAAGTCATACGATATATGTTCTTCTTCTGAAGACGTTCTGAAGGCTCACTATTTGTCACTAACGTAATCCTCGGTCTTTGACCCTTCTTTATTCTTTTTCTTTTTTGTTTATATTGTTTCTTTAATTTCCTTTTTAAATCCTTTTCTCACATGCGGCCTTTTGACATTTTTTTTCCATTGATATTTTGGAATAAGTATATGTAATTATGTAGTGTATAAGTATTATATTGAATGTATTTGTTTATTTATATAATTTATATTATATTTGTATTGTTTTTATTGTTTGTTGTCTATTAATTAAGTAATACTGCGTTTCTCTTGTCTGTTATTTCTGCCACCTGCATTAGTCTGTTGATATTTATTAATTTCTGAGTAATCGGTTATCTGGAAGAGATCGCTTTTTAGCGATAAGACCGCTGTACTGTTTTTGGTGATCAATAAAGAATATTTTTATTGTATTGTATTGTTCTTATTTAATTGTTCGTGACCATGTAAGAAACAGATAAGTACAGAAGTAGAAAAAAAACAAATATATATATAGTTAAGTAGCCTATTAGTAGCGAGTGGACGTCATCCTAGTAATTCCCATTAAAACCAATGGGAAAATGGTTTTTTCATAGCTCATAATTGTGTTTTAATAGGTTGAAGAAATGAGTTTTGAATTTGATAAAACAACCGACAATTTGCTTTTTGAAAAATAAAATGTAAACTGCTACGAGCTACGGCAGCCTCATGTTTCATTTTTGGCTGAAAGTTCAACGAAGCTGAACCTGAAAACAACTACAATTCTCAGCTTTGTTTCGTTTCACTGAAACTATTCGACCAAAAATTTGTGTTATGTTCAAAGTATGCGAGTGAAATATTTGTTTCAGACCCTTCCTGGGGTAAATTTTAGTCCCTCTGCCCTGGCGTGTAAAATTATTTAAATTTGGAACGACTGCGTGAATAAACTGAAGCAAAAGATATTATGAGTGTCAAATCTTATTTCTGAGGGATGTAGATCGCTATCATATTTTTACACACGCACGCATGCAGGCAAACTTTTATCTCTAATATTGTATAAAAATCTCGTGTCCAAGTGTTGATTCCGAAATAAAACGGCTTGACCGATTTTTAAATTTTGAATTTTAATCTATCCAGCGTCGATTTGTGATTTTTTTTGTCTACAGGGTGTTTGGCAGTCGAGTGTAGGGGCTTTAAGGGGTGATAGTTAGGGTCATTCTTAACATTTTTGACCACACTTACTATTATGCCAAGTTGCACGGTTTTTGAGATTTATAATAATTTTCTTTGAAAAACACTCTTTTTGCCAGATTTTTTAAATTTTACATCCTGTATAGCCTGTATTGAATAAATTTTTAGTGTTTTGCCTTCGCAATACCCTGGTTCTTCAAAATAAATTCAAATAATTGCCTATTACTGCTAGATTGATTAAAAAAAACTTCTTTAGACATGACATGACGAGAAAAAAAATCTTAAATACTTTTGTAACTTTGAGTGTCTACAAAAAAAAGTAACAGCGATTTACGCGTACAAATTATTTAGTAAACTTCTTTGATTTACGGGCTTTCTAAAAATGTGCCACTTAAGAACAGAAAAATAAAAAAAATAACAAAAAATAAAGTATTTCCAAAAAAGAGACCTCATCACAAGTACGACTACGACGGTAATGGCTACACGACTCGTTCGCTGTCCTGACATAACTCCAGTTGTTTTTTTTCGTCTGGGGTAGGCTAACAGAGCTATTTTTCAAATAAAATAAAAAATTGATATTCTTTTTGAATCTGACTTACGTTTACTATACTGACTTACCTTGACTGACGTTGACTATAATGTTTGGGTGTGGTCAAATACAAAAGGTTTTTTTCCTGGTACATGATTAATTTTCCTTGACTAAAAATGTGGCAAAAACATTTTTCAAATAAAACTAACAACGTCAATCAATTGCACAGAGCGGCGTCGAATGCGTTGGCGTTACAAAACCCACCTAAAGGTGAGATCCGACACTTGATCTCACGTGGGCAGCTAACTAACGTCCAACATTGTATATACACAGCGAGGGCTTTAGATTGGGCGTATTTTAACCTAGTCATGCACGTTACGGTTTACCGGAGCATAAAAATAAGATGTTTTTATTCCAAAACTAATAAGATTACTTAGTTATATAAGTAAATATGTAGATGTTGTGGAAAGTGAATGTACTCAGCATTGGTCGAGTCATGGAGTGCCAAAACTCCCTCTCATTCTGAGAGGAGACTTGTGCTCTGCAGCAGACAGTCCCCTACAGGTGGAAAACTATTGCCAGGTAGGAAGCGACATTGAATATTATTTTTATTAATGAGCGTGTTCTTGTTGCTAGTAGATGTGTCAAAATAAAGGCTTATATTTTAAAGCTAATCTCTGTCTACCTACATCCCGTAACAAATTTAATATGTTTAGGCTTTACCTATACAAGCAGCGAAGTCCTCATCCACTTAAATTAACTTAAACACCATAATATGTATCTTGCCATCACCCTAAACCCTATTTACTCATCACCGAATTGACAACTCAGTAAATAGCGCCCATAAACCCTAAATTTATCCCAAATGCTGCTGTTAACGTGCTGAATGCCCACAATCGTACCGACAGTTGGTGGCTACATGTAGAACAAAGTAAACTTTAACAGCATAGTAATAAGGACGTTGACAGGTGTATTTAAACTGTTTACGTTGCACGGGGTAAGTGCTAAACTACTCTACTGAGAAGTAAAACGGCGTATGTGGTGTTTAGGCACAGATTAAACAATACAGAATCATTTTTTTTACAGTAAATTGGTGTTGCTAACTCAACTAATGCTAGATAACATAACGCGTTAGCTAAATTTTTAATATCAGTCTTAGTTAATTTTGAGTTTGTGGTTATTTTATATCCCGATGTTGCACATGCCAAAGTTCCATACACAATAAGTACCTCCATTTTCGAGAATGAAATCACTACGTGTCAACGCTAGCGACTGGGAAGTATTATGCAGGGTCAACATCATAAATAAGTGATCACTTTTGTGCCTTATCACTGTAACGTCTTTGTTTAAAAAGCCATACGAAATTATGTAATGACTGTAAGCGACAAGGTACAAGGTACAAAAGTGATCAGTTATTTATGAAGTTGACTGTACGTAATGACGGAGGACTGGTTTAGTGTTCCTTTTTGGCTGAAGTACAGGATTATCCAGGTTTGGAGGACCGTCTTCACCCTTGGTCGGTATTCCATTGATCCGCACAAAGCGGTTCCCTTCATCTTTTCTATTATGAACTGCTACGGAACGGAATTCGCTTCCACCGTCTGTATTTCCAGATAGACATAACCTTGGGCTCTTCAAGGCTAGAGTGCCTAGACAGTTACTGAACACCTTGAGTGAAAGGTGATATACACCTTTGCCCTCAATCATCTGCACTTTCCATCAGGTGAGATAATCTAGGTCAATAACGGGCCACTTTTTGTAAAAAAAAAGTCTTGTGTGGTTTAGCTAGTTCAAAGCAAAAATAATTTAGTGCAATACCGGAATTTTAATTCAACTATCAAACCTAAAGCTTTAAGCTCCAAAAGCACAGACAGCGGATGCGTGGCGGTGAGGTGGCGGTGACGGTTATAATATTCTTTTTTTTTTTTATGTTAGAAAGGCCAGACAAACGAACTAGTGGGTCACCTGATGTTAAATGATCACCACTGTCCATAGACACCCGCAGCGCTTTACACGGTGCCAGTGTGTTGTCGGCCCTGGGAAAAGGAGAAGGAATAGGGGAGGGGGAGAGGTATTGGGCCCCCGGCACTCTCACTGACCGTACGAAACGCAGCAGGAGTACTGCTGCTTCACGCCGGTGTTCTGTGAGAGGGTGGTACTGCCCCGGACGAGCCGGTCCATTCGTGATGCAGCGGCTAGCTACAACATGGCTCTACCACTACTAAAATTATGATGAAAATTATTATTAAAATTATTATTATTATTATTCTATCTTGTATGAACGGTTGTGCGGTACCGTGAACTTGTCTCCTCCTGTCTGTGTGTTTGGAGCTTTAAGCGAGCAAACAGCGCAAAGCCGAAGCTAGTACGTTATAACTTTTCTCTTTTAATTAATTCCTTGTTATCCTATTTTTTGTGTGGTGTTTTATACTAAGAGCCATATCGCACGAGCGATTTGCGCACTGATTAGAAAGAAGCGGAGCTTCCAATAAGTTCGCGAATTGCCAAAGTGACATGGCTCAAAAATTAATTGTTTATATTTAAAATCGATATACGTCCTTTTACTTCCAGCAGTCACTACTGTATAGTTTGCATGTTTGTTTGGCAAACCTAATTGAAAGCTGTTTGGAATGTGAACGCTTTCAGTGCCAAAAGGACTGATATTTAATGCTGTAGCTTTGCCATAATCCACTTTAGGCTATTGAGAATAAAGTCTATTGGATATAAATGAGTCTCATTCCATGTTTAATCGATAGAGAGACAGTGTGAAAATATTTCTTGAAAACCTGTCACAGTTGGCTAATATGTTTTAATAACAATTCTTTGCAATATATCTTTGAGACCAGCGGCGATTTTTCCATTATTTCCACAGAATCCATTTAAAATCCCTAAAACCCAACCTCTAGGTTTATATAGATGACGAAGTAATTTTTGGGGATTCTCATGAGAATTCAGTAACAGTTTCTATTAAGTTTCTATTCTAAGCCACGAGATATTGGCGAGACAGTAGAAATGACGTACAAAACCTTTTATAACGTCTGTGAAAACAGTCACATGCAAGGCGCCATATTCAATGCTGCATAAAATGACGAAAGAACAGCATTTCAAACCACCCACGTGCCGGCATTCTGAATAGGTATCCATGAAATATTGACGTCAAAGTCATAACCTACACACCGCAGGATCAAACCGAGTTATAATTGGCTTGTTCCAGACATTATCCCCCGTAGGGCTCTACTTTACTGTCAATACAATGTTATATATCCACATCAAACACCCTGTATATATTATCTCGTTTAACTATTCCCAACCTTTAGTGTCTAACCCTAAAGTTCATATTAACTTGGATAGTTGTTACGACTTTGTGCCCTTTATAAAATGGTCAGCGTGAGCGTCTTAATAGGTTAATAAACGATCGCATCTGACGATATTTTTATATGAAAGTTAATGGTCGTTGCTGGCGATATTGTAATTTTTGTGCTCTAAAACATTATTTAAAACAAGGGATTGAAAAACATTAATTCAAATTGATATTAGGGTGTAGTTCAAAAAATTGCACTCCTTAAGGACGATACTTAAACTTTGTTTTTATTTTTAGCATTAGAAATAAGGTACAAACTATCTTGACGATTCTTGTATTGCAAAACGCTTTTAAAAAAATAGTAACACTATTACTTATGAAACCAAAAGGGTGTAAATGACCATATTTCCTTTCAAATTGTTACATATTAGCTGTGGCTTATTTTTAAAAGTGTTTTTCAATAAAAAGACACGTCAAGATCGCTTACCTTCTTTCTAATGCTAAAAAAACGAAGTATAGGTAAGTATTTAAAACTAGCTTTTGCCCGCGACTCCGTCCGCGTGGAATTAGTAATTTGGGCAGCTTATTTTTTTTTATCCAATTTGCTTTTTCATCAATTATGGCTCTCCTTAGTTCCTTGATATAAAAAAAAAATACCCGCCCCCGCACCCCCCCGCACACCCGCGTTCACATTCAACACCGTGCACCGTACTCCCAAGTCAAGCGTGCCTATAGAAGTTTTACTTCAAAAACCCCCGATTTTGAAACATTCTTCCACTCCGCTCCGCTCCTATTGGTGTTAGCGTGATGATATATAGCCTATAGCCTTCCTCGATAAATGTGCTATCTAACATTGAAAGAATTTTTCAAATCGGAGCAGTAGTTCCTGAGATTAGCGCGTTCAAACAAAAAACCTGTTCGATAAATTCTTAGAATAGACGTATCTTTCTTATTTGTGAACCGATTCAAATGAAACAAACACTAAATGTTAATCCAAGAAAATACCAACATATCAGTGAAAACCGAATCCTTCTAGGTTAAACCGTTTCTGAGATTAGCGCGCACAAACGCACAGACAAACAGACAATAATTCTAAAAATCATTGTTTTGGGTTCTATTGTGCTAATAAATAGCCCTAGTGACAGTTTTTCTCAAATATCTTCAATGTACAGACACCGACTTGTTACAGATTTATTATATATATAGATTTCTATGAAAGTTTTTCGTTGTGACACAAAAAATAACCGTAAAACTTTATAGATAACTAGCTGTTGCCTGGCATAGAATAATATCTTACTTGTGATAAATGATAAAAGTATTGATAATATTTGCAATGACTTGAAGCATAAAGTGCTTCATATTATTATAGTGATGTTGTTAGGTATCGAATTTTCATATGCTTTTAATAAACTTCATATTCAATGCGATTCTAAAGACGCGATCAGGGTATACCCTAATGTTACAATACAATTCTTTATTGATCACCAAAAGCAGTACACAGTGACATAACAAAAATAAAAATTCAGGTAGACAATAGGCGGTAATTAATGATCTTAGTAAACAAGTCGTTTATCATCGTATTTACGGGAGACATTCATATTTAAAATTACTGGACTGTTACTAATAGGTACGAAAAAACTAACTACAAAAGAACAGAGATTATCGCTAGTTACTTATGAAATCACTACGAATAGTTATAATAATAAATAATTGAAACCTAAAGCGACCGGTTTCCAAGAACAACACTTTAATTTGGATTTGAGTTGATCCTGGCGCCTTATTGTTTAACGCACTCTGAATCACAATTATTTCACCACTTCTTTCGGTCACACGGTATACAAATAAGGGTAGAAAGAGATGGTGAATGAGATTGCGAGCGTCATCCCTCGCGTAAGACAATCTCTGCCTCGGCCTCTGATCACGTCTGCAGAGACGTTCTGTATTAAGTATATTTTATCGGCGTCCGATATTATCGGACCGGATAATGTAAAAACACTCGCGTGTTAAGTTTTGTGCGATGCAGTCCATCAGCAGTTCCTCTTAAATGTTGTCTTCACTAAGAAGCTTGAGTGTCTGGGACTAGAGTTGTGCGTGCTTGTTCACTAAACAGATCACTCCCAACTAGTAAAATCAGGCAAATGTATTATTTCGGTCTTTTAGTTTTTTTTAGTATAGTCGAGTCGGGGTAAGAAAAGGTTCGTCACTTTTCGACTCTATGTCAACGAGTTAAGGTCGAAAAGTGACGAACCTTTTTTTACCCCGACTATACTTTTTAGTTCGTAAGAGAGTCTATGCATGCATGGTTTGCTCCCATTCCAAAAACCGTTCCATCCTTTCTTGCTATCTCACTCTCACTCAAACTAGTACATTTGTAGCGACTAGGTAGGTACCATCTAGCGCCATCACATAAGAAACTAATTACAACATCCTGTGTCGCACTATCGAAGTTTCTCAACTCAGCTGCATAAATACAACTTCCAACTTTCATCCATCGGACTTCGGTCCCCATTGCAGGCATGATATCTGCCTGGAGAGAGAACATTCAAAACAACATTCAAGGAATAGTTCGTTCATTTTGATTCGGCTGGCGCTTGGCTGTTCGCTCAATCGGAGCTCTTCGGAGAAGTCCGGAGCGATTCAGTTCGATTGCTCGCTCACGAGATATTGTACATTCTAGTACAATCAGGGATTAGTTCACTGTAGTACTTAGTACGTGTACTACACAATCTTGCACGCTTTTCATTTCCTAACGTTTCCTTTAGACACTGTCCTTTCTAAGAAGGGAAACAAATAGCGCCGTAGGCCGAAACGAGTCGCAACCATCAAGTGATCCAGCCATTTTGGAGTCTCGTTAGTTCGTTCGACCAGATTTTGTTACAATCGTTCAAGACCCTGCTTTAACGATGGACCGAAACTCGACGCCCCCGGCTTATTGTATCAGGATATTGATTCCGGGATATTTTTGGAAGAGTATCCATGGGGTTGAGGAGGTTGTGCCTAAGTCGTTTTGTAGGTACCTTAAGTATATGTCTAGACCCCTTTCTGAGTTGTTGGCTGTCGAATCCAAAACCGAAACTGAAACGAAAGCCCATAAATATTGTTAAATTGTTTAAGCAAAGACTCAAGGTTTATTTGTCAAGTACCTACCTAATGACCACTTACACAGTTCAGGGTTAAAAAATTAAATCGGTAACCCTGGATTAAGGATGACAGTTCCATACATTTGGACACTTGTTTACCCTGGGTTAGCAGTTAACTCGGAGTTAAGTAGCTAACCCAGGTCCGCGCAAGCCCGCCTAAGTGTTTTATGATATAAGTACGTAAATGACTGCGTAAATGGTTTTATTGACGACTAGTCTGCGAAAAATTCGTTTATCGCCATCCCGCGGAAACTATGCAATTTTTCGAGATAAAATGTTAATCCAGGTTAACTATCTCTATCTGTGTGCCAAATTTGATCAGAAACCGTCAAACCGTTTTAAATAGTAACAAAGAAACTTTCGCGTTTATAGTATTTAGTAAGATAATTTATTGAATCAGGTGTTATTTTGCGAGGAGGTCCATATTAATGAATTGAAACAAGTAGTTACTCGCTCACCATACCTTACGATAGCTACGTTTATGTAAAAAAGGCGTGTTCATGCAATTCCTCCACCAGTGCAGTGCAGTGCAGTGTGGAGGTGGAGAAACTGCATGATACGCATTATTTTACATAAACGTAGCTATCGTAAGATCGCGGGTGAGGAAAGTAATTGTTTCAGTTCATTAGTAAGATAGTATATTTTGCACATCTTTATGTAAGAAATTGCATAAAAATGTGCAAAAAAACTTAAAATTTAACATCTTGGGCACTAATGAGCACGTCGTCGCTAACAATGTAGCTCTAATAATAATCCAAAAAATTGTTTTATTGCTTCTAATTATATTAGATATACTCGTATTTATTGCGGGATGTACACCGCGGTTCCCGATTTTTACAAGCTTTTATTTTCATGCATGCAATTGTGTCGAAATATTGGGAGCCCTCTCAATCTGAGAGGAGGCCTGTGTCCTGCAGTGGGACGTATATAGGCTGGGATGATGATGATGACGATGATTGGGAGCTCATTATTGGGAGCTAAAGGTAATCACGGTCTAAATCCCGTAACAAATATCTGAAAACACAATTTTTCACGCGAGAACTTGACTTTTTACAGCAGAAAAAGCCAGTCAACCTGTAGCTAATGGTTTTAAAATGTGCAATCTCGATTGCGATATTTGTACACCGGCTTTCAAACAAAACTTCCCAAGTCAAACAATGGGATTTGGCTGGCTTTGTCCCTAATCTGGCAACTTCAGACAAAGGGCACTGAAAACTTTTCAGTCACGGATTATTTGACGACCTAACGGCCGCAGTAGTTGTGAAGGATTCACGATCGACATTGCGCACTTCTAGACCAACAGCGTGTCTACACAAAATAATTTTAAACCTTCCAGAAATCATAACCATTTATTTCATTATCATCATTTCAGCCGAACGACGTCAACTGTTGAACATAGGCCTCCCCCGAGGCAGGGGGGGTTCACTCCGCAGTTTAGGTATGTTCGGCCGGCGCTCCGCCCGGGCGGAGTATGGCAGTAGGTTGTCAAATGGCCTTCAGTTCGCACGCTAGCCGCGTCGCGCGTAATTAAGAATCTTTTTTTTTGTGATTTTTGCAACAAACAATGACTTCTAAACGATCTTATAAATAACTTACTTACTTACTAAAGGTGGTTTACTGAATTAATACACACTGTTATCTTTCTTGATTTTTATACCTACCAAACATCGGCGAGTCGGAACCCTGTGCCCTTGGTTTCGGATCAGCGGTGCCCAACGAAATATGAACGCTCGGATCACACGATAAGTTTCAATTTCGCATGCAAGCATTAAGAATAGACAAGTTTTTATACCTAAAGTTGACTTTTGTTCGAGAGTGATCCTTCTATACGTTAGTACTATTACTAATTCTGTGCCCGAGGCTCGCCAAACAGATCGGTCTTGCGCTTTCTGGACTCAGCCATCGGGGGGTATTTGCCATAGTCACCACGCTTGGCAGACAGGTTGGCGACTGCAGTAGGATAACGAAAATATCGAGGACGCTGCTGCCCGTCCTCCGGTATTATTGACCGCAGTTTTAGGACATACCCGGGTCCGTTGCTTAACCATTTATTCACGCAAAATATAAGTTTAATTTAAAGAAATTATTTATATACGATTATCCTAAACTAAAAAAAGTAGGCATCTTAAGAAAAAAAATAAGCATATTATAAAAACCGGCCAAGAGCGTGTCGGACACGCCCAAGATAGGGTTCCGTAGCAGGTACGAAAAAATCTTTGCATACTTTATTTAATGTGGTTGTTTTGGTCCCAATGTCGGCGGTACAGCGCCATCTTTCGGCGAATTGGGTAACTAATCTAACTAGTATGTACTATGTATGTTGATTGTTTTTCAGATGTAATATATTTTTTTTATTTGAAAGAAGATACTGTTAGCGTGATCTTATAGGTAATTGAAGAAAAAAAATGCTTGCAATGGCGGTTAAATTACAATCTTAGTTTAGAAATACTTTTTTACAAAAACTTAAAAACTGCTCAACTGATCAAGTTGAAAATAATTTTCCTAAAAAGTTTTTATTAAGTTTAACTTACGTGATTTTTTTCATATTTTTTAGACGTGCGGTTCAAAAGTTAGAGGGGGGGGACACATTATTTTGAACTTTCGGAGTGAATATCGCCGAAAATATTATTTTTATTAAAAAATGGTTTTAGAAAACCCCTATTTATTTTCAAATACCTATCCAATGATACCTCACACTATAGGGTTAGTCGAGATAAAAAAAATCACCCCCACTTTACGTCTATGGGAGGTACCCTAAAAATATTTTTTTTAGTTCTTTTTATTTGACCACTTTGTCGGCGTGACTGATATATATATTCATGCCAAATTACAGCTTTCTAGTACTAACAGTCTCTGAGCTTAGCCGCGGACAGACAGACAGACGGACAGACATGGCGAAACTATAAGGGTTCCTAGTTGACTACGGAACCCTAAAAAGGAGTCCCCTTAGACAAGGTTCCGGAGACACTGACAACTTTCCTCCTTTCAATAGCAGAGCTAATTCTTTGTCCGAGGTAGCTGCTAGCTCTTCGGTCTCCTGTGACGTTGACTAACCCCTTTGCTAATTTTCCTTATAGCCCCATAGCGATAGAACCCCACAGACCAAGGGTCTCGACATCAAATGGGACAAAGTCATAGTCGAAATTAAAATTAAAACACGCTGTTAAACTGAGATTCACAGATTCACAGATTCGCTGTTCACAGATTGGTGACGATGTGGCATGTGTTTAAGCTAATGAGCTAATCAACAGCTACGTTTCTGTGTCACCTGTCCTCAATTTAACCACGCTGACAGGTGCGAAAATTTTCATATTATCGTGACTACTACTTTACTACTTCTAAAGAAAGACTTACTACTAAAATACGCGTATAAACTTCAAGAAACTGATGAAACTTACTAATATAATTTTTCTATATGTCGTTATAACTTGGCTACCTACCTCAGTCTTAAGTTTGTCGTGCACCACATGGGACAGCTGGTATAGGCTGAAGATAATGTTGATGAAGATACAAAGCAGTGGCGGACAAACGAGGGGGCGAAAGGGCGGCTCGTCCAAGGTCTCCGGTCCTGGGTGGGACTCCAAACAAGTCTATGTTCCCCTGATCAAATCTTAAACAAGGGTTTAAAAATATGCTTAGTACTGTAGACACTGGCTACCGAGACCGTGTTGCTGTTTCGTAAATTTGAATTGGTGTCTTCTAGAATTTCAATAAAAAACGAAGAGCGGACAGAACGCTTTCTAGGGAGTCATTCTTCAATAGGACATGCAAGTGTGATGTTGTTTGTACAGTTAAACCAGGTTAGCTTCAAAAGATCCTTTTTAGGGATAAGTTCGCCTTTGTAATATTTTTGTTTTGATGTTTTTAGTATTATTTTTGTGTTTTATGTACAATAAAGTATTTACATACATAAACTTGTAATAAGAACCATAATTTGTGAAGTTAATCGTTTTACTTAATATAACCAGTTTGACAGTAAGTGCAAGAAGTATAGGCTCTCAGCTGGGCCCCCTACAGTACCTAAGATATAATTTTTTGAGCCGAGGTCCCCTGACGGGCTAGTTACTCCGCCGCTGATACAAAATCAAAATGTCAAGTAAATGTAAAATATGGACCATCGGATCTTCACTACCAAGGCCCAATTGCATAACAAATTACAACTAATATTACAAGCGGAACTTTCGCTTCAGTTAAGTATACTAACTAGAACGGGATTTCCGCTTGTATTATTATCCGCTTATATAAGTTGTACTTTGTTATGCAATTCGGCCCAGATTATTATTGTCACCGAACTTAAGTAATAAACTTCTGATCTGATAAAAAATAAGTAAACAAAACGAACGACGACGTTAAAATAGTGGCTTGACCAACTAAATCAGACTTTTGGGTACCAGGGCAACATAGCTATTGTGGGATGTAGTTACGTGTGTCCATCCACGGCTCGCGTGTCTCGTAACGAGACAGCTACACGAGTTATATGATACCATATGTTCACTGATAGATGAAGCAGCATTACCTTTCTTGTGTTTCTTTCTTGTGGATTTGAATGATCGCCGATAGCTTGTCGGTGTTTCTGAATCCCTTAGTGGCAATATTAAAAGCAAGAAGAGACAGTTTTTAATTTAAAACGAAGAATTACGTGTATTTGGCGTCATGTTTGCTCAGATAACCCCATCTAGGTAATGATTGCAGACGAAATTAACGTGTCATCTTGAAGGCCGAGGTACTTCAACGTATTTAGACTTTAGACAGCGCTTTATATTCTTGTTTAAAATTCTATGTCTTAATCCAGATCTTTGTCTGTCGCTTCGCCAAATTTCATCTAAATCCGTTCCGCCGTTATTGCGTAATTGAGTAGGTAACAAACATCCAAACATTTTCGCAAACTTCCTCATTGATTTATAGGTATTACAGCTATAATAAGGGTATGAATGCCTTCGACCTCTTCTCAAACCTACGAAATATAGAGAAAAAATTTGATAAGAATCGGTCAAACCGTTTCGGAGGAGTTCGATAACAAACACCGTGACACGAGATTTTTATATATTGGAAGATTAGGAAGATAGGATAGGATTATGGTTATGGACACGGACCTTTAGGGTTCCGGAAACGTTTTTATAGACTATGATAAAAAAACACAATTTCTATTTGATTTATCGCAAGGCCCAACCGTCCAACATTCACCCGAAACCGCAGAAAAACTACGTATTTTAGTCCTGTTTGAGTAGCCAATACTGTTTAGCATAAGATATAAATAGGTAGCAAAGGTCAGAAGCTGGAGCAATATCAGCTTGAATGAATGAAAATATGTAAATCCATTCCATTCAATGAATAAATGAATATTCACACAATTTCCTGGAAAAATAAACGTTATAACTTTTAATTTGCTGTGGCTTCTGCATTCTGATTTTTCGACGGCTACTGAGGGCGATTGTTTGTAAATTGTATACCTATTCATTCGGGCGTAATAATCTATACATATAAAATCCTTTGTCCTGACTGACGGATCAACGCACAGCCTAAACCGCTGATCGTAGAGACCTGAAACTTGGAGGGTCTGTTCTTTGTATGACGTAGGCATCCGATAAGAAAGGATTTTTCGTAGTTCTACTCCTAAGGGGGTAAAAAAGGGGGGCAAAGTTTGTATGGGATAACGTGATTCCTTGCTCCAATCTACTTCAAATTTTGCATAAACATTCTTTAACAGAATTGATGGAAGACGTGTTTCGTATTTTATTGAAATTCATCCCTTGACGGGGTTAAAAAGGAGTAGAAAGTTATTTTGGGGGTGATTTGCTTCGAAGATGATATCAATACTCCTTAGTGCTTTTGATTTAAATTACATTTTATTTTGACACATGTTTGAATACTCGATCCGACGACACGGCTTCATAGGAACGTAGAGTTCGAAATTTGAAATGGTACGGACTAGACATCTTGGTTAAGCCGCGTTTTCACGTTCTGAACAAACATTTGTTTAGAGCAAATATGATTGCGGTTTTGCCGATGTTCGCTCAAATTAGAAAATGTCCGTTTTCATTCAATGAGGAAAGAGAACAGTTGTTTATAACAAAATCGTAAACAAAGATCGGAGACCCACCGAACACGTACAATGTCGAGCGAATGCACAGTACCACTACCATGAGTTAACAGTGACGGTACTCGATAGCGACTGCGTAAATGATTTGTATGGAGTCATAAATCATAAATCATCTACGCAGTCGCTATCGAGTACGGTCATTGTAAACTCATGGTAGTGGTACAGAGCAACCGCTCGCTCGGATGAATGAGTGAGCGAGCCGCGTCCAGTACGCTTAGTATAAGTTTTACTTCACCAAAATACTTCTCGATCGCGTTTACGTAAAAAAATCAATTACTAGGGAAACATGGACAGCGCCTCCGCGGCCGCGCGTTCATGTTTCCATAGAATTGAAATTTTTACGTAAACGCGATCGAGAATTATTTTGGTGAAGTAAAACTTATACTAAGCATACAGCCGATTATCACTGAATAAACACGTTCGCTCGCTCAGAACTGTTCAGAACACTTAGGGCTGATTTTTCAATCATCGAATAAATATTATCTGACGGATAATGTGTAAAGCGGCTAAATTGTAGCGTCATGCATACAGTGTGCAACTGACGCAGTGCTGTCAGTCAACTTATTTAGTCAACTTATTCTATAATTTAACCAGTTGATGACATTTATGCGTTTATTGAAAAATCAGCCCTCAGTGAAAACGCAGCTTTATAAAACATACGAAAAAAAAACAATATTTAAATCGGTTTAGAATTCGAAATTTCAATTTTATTTGTTCTTGGATATTTGAATGAAAAACTTACCTTATACCTAGATTTTCTTTAGAAAATTCCTTGGAAATCTCTTAGATTACCTACTTAGCGAATATTTGCGATTGCTGTATAATTTGTTTGGAAGTTCGTTGTCACTATTTCATTAGAATATTTTAAGTGTAATTAATCTAAACTCATCTGTGTGTCTATTTTAAAAAAAATGGGAGCTGAGGTGGTTAACATCAATGGGAAATGAATAAACCTTACTATTGTACCAATAGTGGGGGATGGCGCATGCCTTTTCCGCACGTTTTCTTAATTGTTGTACGGCACACAAGAACGCTCAATGGATATTCATCAAGAAATTGTGCGACATGTGACGAATAATTGGGATGAATTTGCTGTTATGTCTCATGACCGTCATGGCAACAATCATGGGACAAAAGAAGAGTATACATTAGATAATATGTTACAACACCCTACATATGGCAGTTTCTGCGAGTTAGTTGCAGCCGGTCAAATATACCCATTTGTATTTGAAGTGTATCGAAATGGCAACCTATATGCCAAATTTGGTACAGAAGACCAAAATAAAAAATACTGCGGTAGGTGAAGTATTTCAATAAAATTTCGTTTGAAAAAGATTATACCCCCCGTGTACCTTTCTGTCACCAGATCAAAGGCCGAGCTTCGTGTTCATAAAATATAATAAAATTTCATTTCATGTTTATTTAACCTTTAAATCCCTACACTATAGTAAAAATTAATATATTTTATAAGTATTCATACATTTGAACATAATAATCAAAGTATATTTATTTTTAAATTATCACATCACAATATAAAATACAATTCATTAAATGCTGTCAGTCACACAAAGGCGCCCAATTCACTAGCTGCATTGCTACGTTGAACCGCGATGGACAACAAAACAAAACGAATAATAACAAAACGCGATGGATAACAAAATTAATAACGAAAAAAACAATTAAAAATCCTATTAGAATCATTTTTTACTTCTACGCGGACGAAGTCGCGGGCAAAAGCTAGTATGATACTAATATTTGTACAGCCGGTTCTGAAACCATCACACTACTGGGAAAAGGCTAAAAGGCATACATAACTAATAATGTATGTGTATTTTCATAAAAAAGATATGGAACGTAATATAATTTGTGCACTAAAAATTAAAACTAGATTAATAATAATAATTATTATTATTAGCCTATTCTGTCCCACTGCTGAGCAAAGGCCTCCCCCCAACATTTCCACTGCTCTCTGTCTGCTGTATACGAGGGCCAGTCCTCCAAGAAGAAGTCCAGTTCATCCCGCCATCGCCGTCTGGGTCTGCCAGGTCGCCTTTTCGAGTTGTTGGGTTGCCTTCCACTCGGTGGTTATCTTGGCCCACAACTCGTCTGGCATGCGGCAAACATGGCCAGCCCAGTCCCACATTAAAACTAGATTAACAAATAACAAAAAACTAAAATTACATTAAGTCTAAAAATGGCCCCTGCGGCATGGTGCCGAAGACACTGGCAGCAAAAAAAGTTGCCAACCCTAACTCAACAAGTTTTTTAAACTCGTTCAAACTCAATAACAGCTCTATTTACAATGATTACGTTAGCTTCCCGGCCGGCAGAACAATCGTTTGTATTCATTGTGGTAATCCGGACTCGATAAAATGGCGTGGCGGGATGGACTAGGGTTGGCAGGGCCGCGTGTCAAATCAATAAAATCATCGTTATCATCATCACCCTCCTCTCAGAATGTTGTTCCTAGGCGGGTCCATTGCGGATTGGAAATTACGCACACACCATTGGATTTCTTCACGGATGTGTGCTCCTTACGATGTTTTCCTTCAAATCATCACCATCAAAATTTGAGAGTAGCAAGAGTGACATGAGTGTTGTGTTGATGGAGTGTCCGACAGTCTTTTGATTTCGTGATATACATAAGTAAATATGACCCGTCGTTAACGTTCTCTTTTCAAAGAGAACGAAACTCAAAGAATTAAAACTTCCAGGAATTCTGGACGCTGGAATTCCTCGCACATTCTTTAGCACTTTGTGAAGTTACAATTCGAAATACATTTTTACGCGTGGTGAAAAGGTAAACGCAAAGGAAGTAGACACTCCCCGTTAGCTGAAATTGGATCAATTAGATCACTAGCGCCGTCTAGCCGTCAATTAGACCGCTTCTACATCGGACTATCGAAGTTTTTCAACTCTGCTGCATACATATGTACAACTTCCAACCCCCAGGCATAAAATCTGCCTGGAAAGAGATCTCTCTGTGGCGTATCCCTACAACTAAAATCAAAATCTAAATAAATCTTTATTTATCATACTGAAAGTTACAAAACATAACAACTTATAGACTAAACATATTTAAAGAGGGAACATGTTACTTATACCTGAACTAGGAAAAAAAATCCTGTGTTTCAGGTGTGAAATAAGGAATACATAAAAAAAACAAGCCTTAAATATTTAACCACGTTAAAAATTAAAACACAAGAAAAAAATAAAATCTTAACATTTATAACATAGATACAAAAATAAATTAATTATTAACATAAAGACAGTATCTACAACTCTTACAAACTCTATACCCATCTAAGTATATTTATTTTAGGACTGACAATAATTTGTCTGTATCCTCATAGGACATTTGTTGAAGTGCTGTTTGGAGAATTAACTTAACTTTATTATAATTATGGGAGTAAATGTCTAATTGGGCGTTTAATCTATTGTAAAGAGGTGCAAGAAATGCGTAAAATCTAGATGAGAAGGGATGTTTTTTGTTTATATTTCGAGGGCAAACAGTATCATGCCGTCGTTTTTTTGTCATATTTATATTATAAGACCATAATTAAAGTAATGAAAGGCTAAAACCCACAATATTTGTTATTCTTCATGACTTTCGATTCCATTTGAAAACGTTATCTATAAAACAGTGTAAGGCAGTGTATTAGCGTAAAAAAAAAACTAATAAGATGTCGTGATTGTGTCCGGAAATCCCAACTTTTTCAATTCCCCGGGAATTATCTTCATTCCGGAATTTTAACAGGGGATTTTTATGATTTCAGTTCAATATCCTCATAGCTGCTGCTACCCTAGTACATTTCCTAACCTTTTTTATGAACGTTAATTAGTTACGGAACCTTTATTTTTTTCTTTTTGTTCTCCATTTCCACTTGACTGTATTTTATCAATTGTTAACAGAGTTGGATGTGAAGAATTCTTGGTTAATTTAAAATATCCTGACTCATTACGTTTGTAAGCAGATACATGCCAAGGGAAGGGCAATTAACTGTTATCGAAATATCGATGTTTAGTTAAAATACATATATTTAAGTTAATTATGTAAGCCTTAACCTTAAGCTTTAACTTGATAGTAAAATGGTTAAAGTAAAATTCAAATTCATTTAATTTGTGCATATTATATAAACGGTCGTCTTATAAACGTGTGTATTTTGGAAAAGTGTAATTTTTTGAGTAATTGAATGTAGTTATTGTACGTTTCGGAAGTGTAAATATTGCTAAAAGTGCACTTTTAGAGAAAGTACACATTTTGAGAAAGTGAGTTTTACGAGCCAAAGCCAAAATAAGTATAAGTATATATGTACCTATGTATGCATCGACACCTATCACGTGAAAAAACTATCGATACTTTGTAATTTGCACATCACTATCCTTCCCTCTGAAAGGATGCCCTAGCGATTGTAACTGAAGGAAATACCTGGAAATTCCGAGTTTCGATTACACTTCCAGTTTCATTAGGTACCGCTGACTTAATAAGTCGCTACTCTTAAGTTACGTTACCTTAATTGTAATTAGCGTTAATTAACGTCTCTGTGTCGTGAGCGCGCCTCGGTTTGAATTTGAATCTTATTAAAACCACAATAAATGCTTTATTAAAATGGCTCACTTAAAGATGTCAATTAGTTATATATAAGTCGTGTGTCTATGTTCTGTACAATTTTTTACTAACTGCAAAACAGTAGGACGTTCGCAGGCCTGTATTATGTATAAACTGATTTGGAAAATCTTTTTGTTTTGGAAATCACCAGAAAAAGTTTTTAAAAGACATTTTTTTTGTTAAAATTACAAAAGGATAACTGAAGACTTTTAAATAAATACTGTCACACAAATAAAAGTAAGTACTTTAAAGTTAATTGTTTATGAGAAACATGTTGTATCGTCATCATCATCCTCCACGCTATCCGCATCCAACGCGTTCCCGCAACCTTAACCAGGTCGTCGCTCCGTCTTGTCGGAGGCCTACCTACACTGCGTCTTCCGCTCCATAGACGCCATTCGAGTACTCTTTAGCCCCATCAGCCATCAGTTCCACGAGCTATATGCCCTGCCCACTGCCACTTGAGTCTGTCGATTCATCGAGCAATGTCAGTGACTTGTTCTTGCGCGCATTTCATCATTTCTAATGTGATGATGGGTGGAGGCCTGTGCTCAGCAGTGAGACTTTTTACCCCCAAAAACTGCTTAGTTGCAGCCGAAAGCAGACAAAGTTGCGAGCAACAGCTAGTATAACATATTTAATTGAATCGTAAACAATTCAATAGACAAACTGTGATATATCAAAAACATACAAGCCACACATCAAAAGTTCTCGAAAGTAACTAAATATTATTCATAGCTTCAAATCTAAGGGAATCCCTCAGGGAGCACCCAATTTATGTTGTCCAATGTTCTCGAAACAAGGTTCAAAGAAATTATGATTAAGTTAGAGCATGTTCGTCTCTTTCTTACGGTATCAATGTGAAAGTGATGGACATAATGACTCAGTTCTCATTGATCAGTCCACCATATCTTAACTAGTCTTACTAATATTATCATATTATCATTGTCATCCAATATACCGCAGTGTCTCAAGTCAAAAGTCTTTGACCAGTGTGTGTTGCCAGTGATGACTTATGGCACTGAGACGTGGCCGCTAACGATGGGCCTCATAAGGAAGCTCAAAGTCACTCAGAGGGCGATGGAGAGGGCTATGCTTGGAGTTTCTAATATTATAAACGCGAAAGTTTGTATGGATGTATGGATGGATGTATGGATGAATGTGTGGATATACTGTTTTAACTTTCCGTGATTTTTCACTCATAACTATTATACTAAACGGGACTTATCACGCAAACAATATTTACCTCGACGTTTCGGCCACATTGCAGAGGCCGTGGCTACGAGTTCGAGGTCGAGGTAAATATTCTTTGCGTGATACAATACAATACAATACAATGACTCTTTATTGTACACCAGGAATAGTAAGCAATACAGAAAACAGGTACACAGAGAGTAAGTTACAAGGTAAGCAATAGGCGGCCTTATTGCTTAAGAGCGATCTCTTCCAGGCAACCCTTTACCAGAAAGAAGGAAGGACTAGTTTACAGCAGGTGGTGCATCAACAGTGGATCAGAAAATTAAAACGCAACAAAAAATAGTACATCTACTCATACATAGATCGTACATATAATAAGTACACGTCTAAAACAAATATAAGCATTGGGATAAACAGCCGCATATAAATAAATAAACTATAACAAAGCTAATTATTACAAGAAGACAGATAGTACACCTACCTAGTGATAAGTTCCGTTTAAATAGTAAAGTAGTTATGGATGTGTGGATGTTTGTTACTCTTTCACGTTAATACGGTTTGACTGATTCTGATGAAATTTGGCACACAAACAGTTTATAATCTGGATTAAAATAGTCGTATTAGGTACGTCAAGGATGAGTGTTGTGTGCTACCCTACATTTGGCAGTGTCTATAAAAATGACGACGAAAACTTGGGTAGTTGTGCGCCGGTATCAGTTTCGTCGAGCCGCCGCGCGAGCAGAGCGGTGGCGCGTAGTGCACGTTTGGCAGCAGCCGTAGCGTGTTGAAACATGTCGAGTTAAACTCGTTTTGACTCACGATTAATCCGTATTATTTCACTACTAGCGACCCGCCCCGGCTTCGCACGGGTGCAATTATGCATGTATTATACATATAAACCTTCCTATTGAATTACTCTATCTATTAAAAAAACCGCATCAAAATCCGTTGCGTAGTTTTAAAGATCTAAGCATACATAGGGACAGACAGACAGCGGGAAGAGACTTTGTTTTATACTATACATAGTGATGAGTGAGTCTCACGGTAGTTTCATAAGTACACGCAAGAACTTTAGTTCTTAACGAATGAAAGTAAATACGCAGCTGATGCAGCTAGTTTCTAATCTTCTTTCGTTCGTCCCTCCCAGTTGTTAAAAGTAATTAATTCAGTGGAAAAGTTCTCAATGAACTTTATACCACGGGGTGGATCCCCGGGCTGAATTACGGGCCATAAACTATGTCACGTGCCTCTAATAAAGGTAGCCTTTGTTGAAATGAAACTAAATGTACTAGATGTTGCCCGCGACTCCGTCCGCGAAAAATAGGAGTATAAAAAATAGCCTACGACTTATTCTCAGACCTATGGAGTATAGAGAAAAAAAAATCACAAAAATCGGTCAAGATCAAATTTGTTTCGGAGAAGTTCGATAACAAACACCGTGACACGAGATTTTTATATATAAGATAATTCATTAGTTTATGTAGCGCTACGTTCAATCGATTAGACTAGGAGTATGGAAAGGTAACAAGTTTCGTAGCAGTCGTGCTTTGGAAGTTCCTGTAATAAATTTACTGTAGAAAACATGTCACTTCGATGACAGACTTCTATTACTAAATACGAGAGCTCTGGGCGGTGAAATAGGTCATATACTTAGAACATTTTGTTATACGTAACAAGCTTCGTCATAGCAACAGATTTGAATACGCAACAGGCTTCGTCAGCTAAAAAAAAAATTTTTTTTTCTAAGTTTTGTTCAACTAAAGCCAATACATCATCGTCCATCATCATTTCAGCCGTAGGATCTCCACTGATGGGCATAGGCCTCCCTCATTGATATCCAATCATCAAACGGCCCGGCAAGCGCAGCGTGGGACATCCATCAATGAGATGGACGGATAATCTGATAAAGACCGCAGGTTCACGATGGAGCTTGCGCTTCCAACCGTAAAGTTAGTTAGCGAGTAATAATTCAGATACTCACAGGCGAAATTAGATATTTCCCTCTAAACCGCCGATGGTTATAAAATTGCAAACTCGATTGTCAAATATTTCACCGTGCTTTTGCGGCCGTCCACTTCAATACTAAATCCATGATAGGCATCTCACAAATTAAAAATACTAGGTACAATTTTCTTGAAAATATCTCCGTAATCTAAATGCTAATCCTCTGTTCACAAGTTTTATCTCCTGACCGCTGCGCATGACGGGACGTAATTAATTTTTAAATTGAGGTTTTCTTGTAAAATCTTCATTAGAACACCCGCAGAGTTTGTTTATGAATATCTCAACGTAAACGCTTGCTTGTTGAAAAGCACCTTTGGTAAATGCGATGGCACATCTTCTTCTTTCTAAATATAAAAATCTCGTGTCACAGTGTTTGCTATTGAATTCCCCGTCACTATGTTTTCCTTTGCTGTCAAGCTCGTGGTAAATTCAAATTAAATTTCGCACATAAATTCTGAAAAACTCAGTGGTGCGAGCTCAGGCTCAATTTTGAATTTGAATTTGAAACAAAAGGCAATTTGACGCTAATTTTATCCCGAAACAAGTCAGCTAGTCAACAGAAATACGTTTAAATTATTTTGAAGATAAATAAATCGCGATCTGTGACAATCTCTTATTTGCATTAAATTTAATCTAGGCGTTCTTCTCCTGTTATCTTTGGCGTAACTTTTCGATTTTCGAGAGGTATTTGAAATGTTTCAAATCTATTTCAATAGGCCCGCCGCTTTTATTTTATTTCAGAAAATCCAACGCCAATAAATACAGTAACATTAGTAGTCCTACTAAAATGCTTAGTACAGTCGCAGCACGAAACACTCCGTCCGTTAACAAATAATCAATTTAACACTTTGCTGGCACATGTGATCTTTCTAAACTAAGTATATATATAACTCGCCAAAGTGTTTAGTTGCATAGAAAAGTATATTATTAATAATAAATTTATTTTATCAAATAACTCAGATACATAATTAAAATTTTCAGTGACAATGGGTGCTTAATAGTTTTGTTAGTACAACCTACAAAATATTAATAAAATAAAATAATGTCTATGCGTGAATCACTTCTGCGCCATTCAATTTGAAATCACACAGCTGTGAGTGAGTGAGTGGGTGAGTTAGCTTAACTGTTTGACAACAGGGTCAAAATTTAAGCCCTCCTTCTGGTTTGTATGTACCAAAGGCACGATCCGACAGCGTCCCGCGCTTTGGTTTGTGGTGGGTGGCCTTTCGTCGAACCAATGTTCTTTGACTATGATAATTTGACCTAAAACCTTTTTATTAGTTTGACTTTGATAAAACCTATTCGATTACGATGATTAAAATTAAATGCGAGCTTCCGTCAACATCACCATTGCAATTTATTTATCGTAAACCACATTTTTCCTTTCCATCAAGCGTGATTGTGGTTAAACACAGGTTCATATTTTCTACGTATACAAATGATATTTATTGAATCAGTGGCATTATTTTTAATTTAAACATATATATAATGTAGAGAAAAAGTTTTGATAAAAATCGGTCAAGTCGTTTCGGAGGAGTTCGATAACAAACACCGTGACACGAGATGTTTATATATTAGAAGATTAGATTTGACCGTTCGATTTGTAATCTAAAAAAACATATTTAAAATTGTACTTTCTGTTAGATTTGAAAACTGTGACGTCTTTTATACTAATATCTTCTACAACAATCTTGAACTAATTAATGAAAACGTCGGTTCTTTTATGAATGAGATGGAATTTTCTACAAAAAATTGTCCGTTGAAGCTCCGTTGATAAGTTATGGAATTATAATTTTATTGTGACACCGATATTTCTTTGAACTCCTTTGAATTTGATTGGAAGACGCAGTATAGGTAGGCCTCCAGCAAGATGGAGCGACGACCTGGTTAAGTTTGCGGGATCGCGTTGGATGCGGATGGCACGGGACCAATCTGTTTGGCGAGGCTTGGGGGAGGTCTATGTTCAGCAGTGGTCGTCTTTCGGCTGAAATGATGATAATGATGATGAATACCGCGTACTGCACTAAGATACATGTTTTATTTCAACGCATTTGGAATAAAATTATAAATTGGCGCAATTTGTCAGATACGCTGAATTATCCAATGCAATGCCAGTTAAGCGGATTTACACTATCTCCGACGATATATTATTATACTTAGGTATACCAAATTTGAAGCCAATCCGACCATTCGCACTTGGCTGGTTTTTTCAAAAATGTATGAAGGCGTCTTGTACTGCACTACACCGAACAAAAGGGTTGCGAGATGCAAGCGCCTGCGATTGTGCATTTTAAGCAGATCAGCAGCGTTCAAGTACGGATTGACATGGGGTCGAGGAGGTACTCTGAAGCAAAAACGAGCATATTGCGTTTTGAACTCGTTGGAGCAATCTCCTTGATTAACCAATCATAAACCACTCACTATAATAACCAACCATCATGAACGACATTACAATCAATCAGTTCAATCTAGACAATACGAGCGATTCACAAGTTGGTAAAATTACGAGTTCCATAATTAGATTACACGGCAAGTAAAATAAAAGCTTGTAATAAAAATAAAGTACTTACATTTTAATTTTAATTGCTTAGATTATATAAAATAGCTTGACGCCGGTCGTTGCAGAGTAAACAAAGACCAAAGCGAGACGCTGATTTAACTTGTAGCTTGTCGGTTAGCGACGACAGCGGCTTGTAAATATTGACTGCACCCGTGGGAGCTAACAGCACAGAGGAAAAGTTTACTTCTACCGCGGCACAGAATAACGCACTGCAATGTAAATACAGAGCGGACACTCAGTAGGTACTAATTGCACGTTCAGTGCCGTCAGCAGCAAAAGTGGATGGGCGGTTGTGGTGCTTAACATTATCTACACACTCTCATATCACCTTGGAAATAGGCGTGTGTAGATAATTTTGAACACCAGAACCGCTAATCCACTTCTGCTGCTCACTGTGCCACATGATCACGATGATGTTCCCGCACACACCTATAAAATCGAATCACTTTGTTTCCCACAATTTTATTTTTCACAATTTTACTTACTACTACAACATTCGCATAAAATATGAAGAACCGTGCTGTTTTCAGAATTATTTGAAATGTTATTTTATAGAATGCAGTCGGCTATGTTCGTTTATTAATAATTCTGAAGAAAGTACTGTTTCAGAAATTAATTACTTCATGACAAAGTATTCGGGGGTCGGTTGTAATAATAGAATAGTATTTTTAAACAATATTTTTTTTCGAAGTAGGTAGTGAGGCCAGATATGTTTAATTTTCTTGTATCGTTGTCATGATCTGCTGTAATCAATTGTTTTAATTTAGTTAAAAACTCCTTTATGACTAATAAGTGAAATGGAAAACGATACGTTATAGCATATGAAATTGGGACTAACGAACGATGTCACCGCTACACAGAAACTTTTTTTTTTTAATTTATTTCGCAAATAAACAGAACACATTTTTGAAATTAATTATCTGCCTAGCTGCATGACAGTTTGTTGGCAGAAAAATTTCACTCTCTGACATTCTAATCTTAATCTAAATCCTTTACAAAAAGAAAGAGAAAAAAAAAAGAAAACTACATACTATAATAAGTTATAATACCTACACTTGCATACAAGAATGCATTAAAATTTTGCCGAATCATATACTTTAACTCAATATCCTTACTACTTAATTCTATTCAACAATATACTTTAGGTTAGGTATTAGCTTAAACATTTAAAAAACGATGCACGAATGAAGCCTTTCATTACATTACTGCGAACTCTTTAGACGCCCGACATCAGAACAGCCGCATTAAAATTGAAATAAAAACGGAATCACCCCCACAATAGGCTATTTACCAAGCACGAGGCGATAAAACGTCGTAACTCAATTTTCCTGAGACTCGAGCACTCAATCTTTTCATCGGCCGTATTTGCATAAACGGAATGAAACCCGCTCAGATTGGTTCGGTATCAAAAGACGTGCAAACAAAATTTCAATTTTGGCCTCAAGTGTTTGTTTACGCGATGCTTCGATCACAATAAATATGTGTACAGTACTCCTACTTTCGTCCCCGGTCTCTATGTCCCACTGCTGGGCTCAGGCTTTCACAACAGAGCTTGGGCTGTGGGCCCAGTGTGGATTGAATTTCTTTGCAGGTGAGTGCAGGTTCCTTTACCATAAAAAGCTAGTCTAGTAGATGAACTAGTAGTAGTATTTTCACAGCATAATGTCTTACGGCTTGCTAATTTGGGGCAAGGCAGCCGACATCGAAACGATCTTCATTCTACAAAAGAGGGCAGTCCGGTCTATCTACAACCTTGGCTCCCGGGTTTCACTAAGAGATCGCTTTAAGGAGATAAACATCCTCACAGTAGCTTCACAGTACATACATGATGTGATATTGTATACACACAAAAATATCAAGTCCTTTAAGAAAATGTCAGGCGTACATGATATCAACACTCGTAATAAACACAAGCTTGTCGTCCCTAAATTCCGTATACGGAAAATAAGCAAATCCTTTGTGGGAAACTGCGTGAGATTTTACAATAAAGTCCCTGTAGAAGCATGGAAATTGCCACACAACTCTTTCAAAGTATACATAAAGAGTGCACTCCTGAAGAAAGCATACTATAAAGTTGAGGAGTACTTATGTGATAATGCGACATGGCCAAGACTGAAAGCCGAAGATAATTAGTATGTCGATATGTGATACTTATGATGTAGTCGTGTTTGTGTGTGCGTGTGTGTGTATGTGTGTGTATGTTTATGTTTATGTGGATGTGCTTTGTAATGTGAAGTGATGTGAAGTGTGACTTGTAGTGTCACGGTGCAATCCGCGGCTAGTTTCTGGTTCTGTTGCCGTTGTCCACTTAATTATAATAAGTAGGTACCTATTTGTTTGATATCGGAGACCTTATAAATCTCCAGCTCTTTATATTAATATTATTATTAATTTTGACCTTGGAGGCTTCTTACACCTCTAATGATTATGTAACTAGTTTACGTTGACATTTAGAGACTATATACATCTCTGAATTATTTAGATGAAGTATTTTTATTTATTATTAACTCAGGGACTTTATACATCCCTTTGCTATATTTAAGGCTGTATATTGTTAAGCTTATGGATTTAAACTTTTATATTTTAATTAATACTTTATTAACTAGTCACAGGCCCGCGACGCCGAAGTTCCCAAGACGGTCCCATAAGGCTTATGGGAACGGAAGCGATACATGCCCTCGGTACCGCTCTGCTTTCAGAGCATGACATGAGTGCGTGTGAGCCAACTTTGGGGGCGGCAGGCGTAAGCTTGCCTTTGAAATCCAAAAGTTTAATGGTTACTTGACCTGAAATGTGTTTTAACACATTCATTTTTAATGATTGTGACATTGGAAGACTATCTCCGATATATATATTTTTTTTTAACTGTGGGACCCAATACATCCCTGTATTGTTTTTTTATATAATTATTATTATTTTTTATTTAATTCTATATTTGTATGGTTTTTTAGTTTGTAATTTATTATATTTTAATTTGAAAAGATGACTTCCTGCCAAGTTTCTTGCGGCGCATTCTTCTTGGCAATGGTGGTCCTTACGAAAGCGCTGGTAGTTTAAAAAAGTGACATGTAAAAGAGCCCTTTGCGGCCTATTTGCAGAATAAACGTTTTGATTTTTTTTTTTGAACTTATTCAGTAAGATCACTCAGGTGGTAGGTTATTGTAGCATATCGATAGACTATCGATAGTCTATCGACAATAACACCACGTGCCAATACTATCGATAGTACCCAGTGCCGGATTAAGCCAGCGCGGGGCCTGTAGCTTACTATCAAGGGGCTCTTGGATTGTTTTAGGTTATCACGTTTAAATTCAAAGTTGGACATTTTGATTAAACTATTTTCTTTGTAGTAAGAATTGAGGGTACTTGATACTTTTTAAGCATAGTCAGAAAATCAGAAAATGTTGATGCGCGGGGCCCCTAAATACGCGGGGCCCGTAGCATTTGCTACTCTTGCTACGTGGCTAATTCGCCACTGATAGTACCTATCGATAATATCGATAGTGCTTTATAAGCAATACTATTAATAATGGCAATACAATCGATGCTATCGATTATCGATAGTATCGATAGTATTGCCAAATCAGGCAGTAATTACCAAAAAACAATCGATACTATCTGCTATTCTGGCATTCCGATAATTCTGAATAGTTTTCGAGGTGACAACGCTGGCGCTGGTATATATTTCTGTCCACTAATATCACCCAGGGTTAGATATCGTGTCGGATGTGGCGTGCGATTGGACAAAGCCGTGGTGGCCTAATGGTTTGATCTTTGCCTCTCAAGCAGAGGGTTTCTGAGTTTTTTGGGATTTATATGCGAAATTATATTTGAAATTTACCATTTTACGGTGAAGGAAAACATCGTGAGGAAACCTTCACTCAACTGAGAAGAAATCCAATGGTGTGTGTGAAGTTCCCAATCCGCACTGGGCCCGCGCGGGAACTACGGCCCAAGCCGCAGGACCTAGTGCAGTGGGACGTGGGCTGGGATGATGGCGTACAATAGGAACACCTGGATGATCTCATAAGACGTTCGACCAATACGTTCACCTGGGTGATCGGGTCAGGTGATCTTAGTGTACCTATGCCACGGAAAAACCTACACTACAACCCACTGCTTCAGACAACCTAGGTCTAACCACTAGATTACACGGCTTAAGCCAACATCAGTCTAATATAATATCAATCGGTCATCGTATATCATACTTTTCAGACTATAAATTGCAAGTAAATATATCCGCGCTCCGTACCCAAACAAGCGCGAGAAAAAATAGAAACCAAACAAACACCTCGGTCGCTTATACGTACTTATAGGTACTAACACTCGATAAATATAAAATATACAAACGGTCTCGTTTTATTAGAAACGTAGGGTGCGTCTTTTACCGCAGAACTATCACAGAGTGATTGGAGACGTAGTACTGTTCAGCAAGACAAGACAAGCAAGACAGCTTGGGATGAGCCTTATTTTCCTAGAAAGAAAAAAATAAGGCTCATCCCAATCTCAGCCCAAACCTCTCGCAAACCAGTGATTATTGGCGTTCCTGAATAGCAGTTCATCCCTATCCTCTCGCAAACAATCGAATTACCGCTCGCAAACCGTGTTGGGACGTTCCTCAATTTAGCCCCTGTCCTGTATAATGTCCTACTTCAAATGAGGCGAGGCGTAGTACTGTATGCTTAGTATAAGTTTTTACTTCACGAAATATTTCTCGATCGCGTTTACGTAAAAATTTCAACTCTATGGAAACATGGACGCGCGGCCGCGGAGGCGCTGTCCATGTTTCCCTAGTAATTGTTTTTTTTACGTAAACGTAAACGTAAACCAAAATACTTCTCGATCGCGTTTACGTAAAAATTTCAATTCTATGTAAACATGGACGCGCGGCCGCGGAGGCGCTGTCCATGTTTCCCTAGTAATTGATTTTTTTACGTAAACGCGATCGAGAAGTATTTTGGTGAAGTAAAACTTATACTAAGCGTACGGAAGCTCGGCGATAAGTTCAAGTATAATATTTTATGTTATTAGCGGTCGTACGGAGAGTGAGAAACGCGACTGCCTGCGACATAAAATTTGAAGTACTTAGTACACTGTAAAATATTGAGCCCCTCTTACATTTTGACGTCATGTACGGGACGAATGTAGCGCCTCTTTTTTGTCCCACTCAATATACTCACGAGCAGAATAATTGCATCACTTTGCATACATGTACACCTAATAACTTTGTGAACCTTTATAATAACTTTGTAAAATTTTAAAATTTCATAGAGCTTAAATTTCAAGGAACAGCATCACAAAAATAATTTCAGAAAGCCAAGGAAAGCCGGTTATTGGGTGCACATGAAAAAGCAAAGCGATGCAATTATTCTGTATTTCAAACTAAATACAAACTGAAACATAGATGCACAGAAAAAACCCCAGAAAAAAGACCAATGCTGGGAATCGAACCCAGGTCCTCAGCGTTCCGTGCTGCGTGCTTACCCCTACACCATCACTGGTCTAGAAGTTAGCGACGAATCTTTCCCATACATCGTACACTTCAGTCTGTTATAATCACATTTAGGCAGTGATAAAGCGCATCTATGTTATGCCCTCTACCGAGAGACTTCAACACTCCTTCGGAGCTACCCGCTCACCTGGACCAAGAGATGGCGCTATTTTTCTATTTATTTTTTTATTTTCTTCAACTTCATTTTTTTATTACTTTTACGGTCATCCCGTGAAACCATATATAATGAAGTTGAAGAAAATAAAAAAGTAAATAGAAAAAGATACTTCATACTTAACTTGCAATTATTCTGCTCGTGAGTGTACTAAAACCGTAGTCAGAAAAGTTTTTAGATTCGGTAATGGTAATTTATCCGTAGCAAGCGTATCGCCTTCCAGAAACAAAAAGCCTGAACAGGGCCCGTATATTTCATGCCTGTGACGCAAAGGTGTCGTAATGTCACATACCTACGAGGGAATTGTTTCTTTTCTTCGGGAAAATGCAAAATTCCCGCGGGATAGAAGTAAGTGAATTCAACATCGAGGCTGATTTAAAAAAAAAAACCCTGATCCGACATAGGCTACTTTTCTCCGGGAAAATGCAAAATACTACGAACGATAGAACGTTAAAGAAACGAGTTCCGTATTTACTCAATAGTTTACCCGAGGACATAAGACGTGAGCCTTCTCTTGCTAAATTTAAGAGTTTATTAAAAAAACACTTGTTAAATACGTTGTAACCATTTACGTAATTTAATTGTATTATAAGTATAATCTAATTTAATAATTTATAAGCTATGTTTATATAAAGCGAGCTACCTGCAGTCAAACTGCGTAAGCAGTTTTGCGGGGCATGGTTTAAATGAAAGTGTAACTTTTTATGAATAAATATATTTCATACATACATACATACTCGTGAAATAGAAATAAGTGAATGAAATTAAATTAAATAGTTTATTTTGCTTTAGATATGGTAACATGGTAGAAGCTGGATGCGACTAGTCGAGGACAGGGCGCAATGGCGCTCATTGGGGGAGGCCTATGTCCAGCAGTGGACTGTTATAGGCTGATGATGATGATGATGATGATGATGATGGTAACAAGCGTTTTTCGAAGTGAATTCAACTTCGGGGCTGATTTTAAAAATTCATTCACCAATAGAAAGCTACATTAGCCTTGGATGACATTGGCTACTTTTCTCCGGGAAAATACAAAACTCCACTAGGCTCAACAAACAACAAAATTCAGCAAACTTATTACAAAGGCTCCTATTAAAAGCTAGGCAATCCTGTGTTTCAGGTGTAAAGAAGCTTACGAACCTAAATACTAAAGAACTTTAATATTAATCACATGCAAAATACTAGATAGAAAGCATTTTAGCATTTAGGATTATTATAAAAGTTGGCTCAAAATTAATCTGGAATATTTAATCAGATGGTTAGTCTGATTGAACACCGTTTTATATGATTTTTAGGGTGTTTTAGGGTCCCGTACTCAAAAGGTTGACCATATTATTAAGACTCTGCCTGCTGTCTGTCTGTTTTTCTATTTGTCTGTCCATCCGACTGTCTGAGGGCTCTATCTCTTGAAGCGTAATTTTCATCGATTATGTGTTACTGTGGTCGCTATAACAAATACTGAAAATAAAATGAAACTAATAATTGACGGGGATCGTCATATAATTGTCTTTTTTTTTCAGCTTCGATCTTTATAATGGCATTAGCTGTTGCCCGCGACTCCGTCTGCGAAGAATAGGGGTATAGAAAATATCCTACGACCTATTCTCAGACCTACCAAATAAAGATAAAAAAGTTTCATAAAAATCGATCAAGCCCTTTCGGAGGGGTTCGATAACTAACACCGTGACACGATATTTTTATATATTAGATTATATATTTACAGCTTTTTTGAGTTAAAAGAGAAGAGGGATAACTTAGTAAGGTGGTTACGGACGTTTATTGATAGCGTTAAGTCTTTACAATTATAAAATCAAACTGTTAGGCGATACGAATTTCGCCGGGACAGCTATTATTTTACATAACCTACGACGGAACCTCGTCGCAATACAAATAAATCAAACGGAAACAAGCAAAGCATTTTATCCAAAAAGCTCCTCAATTCACAATTATTCAGTTCGTTTGCATAACTTTACGTTGATCCAAATAAGCCTCCAGTCGGCGTGGCTTCAAAGTATTTACTCTGAGAAGCCTGTTAAATTGTGGGCAGCATCACTCAATGGTGGGCGGCATCCGATGGGCGGCAGCACTCAATAAGTTGCACTCAATGGGCAGCCTAAGGACGAGGAATAATTTATAACAATGCTTTTGTGATGAGCTTCTGCGTCCAACGGCAGAATAGAGGTTATTATAAAGCTTTACAGGCCCAGAGTCTAGTGTGGAGACCGCCGATGGTCATAAAAATTTTAATGTTTTTATATTGAAATAAATACCTTTTTAGTTTTACTTTTTTTTACTTTATAGGCATTGGAAAAGGCGCCACTACTTATTTATGTTACTCTGTCGTTTGTCCGAATTTCATAATAATATACACTTATTTTATATGCGCGAATTTCATTTGACATAGTTTTATTTATATTCTATAATGATTTTTTGCCATATTTTCATATGTCGTAACTTTAAAGTTGTCATAACGATAGTTTGCCATAAATTGGATTGCTAACACGGGCGGAGCCGTGGGATACAGCTTGTATCGAGATAAGTTTACGCGGTTTATCAACCGCGATAATAGCGAACATGCCATGTGATTGATAAATTTATTGATTTGACCGGACTGGATGGAGAGGATGGTCAAATACAGTGTGTAACTGAACGAAGAGCAAAGCCGATACCTGGTTGCTGGCAAAGCGGAGTATGATGAAATGTCATACTTTATTTTCCTTTGGTCCATCTTAAGTTAATTAATAGATGTTTAATCTAATTTTAGATTGATCAAACGAAAAAACCGGCCAAGTGCGAGTCGGACTCGCGCACGAAGGGTTCCGTACCATTATCTATAAAAACGGCAAAAAATCACATGTTTTGTATGGGAACCCCTTAAATATTTGTTTTATTTTAATTTAATTATTTATTTTTAAGTAAGTAAGTAAGTTTTTTATTTGCATTAAATTGTGAGCTTAGTCATTTTTTTGTTTTTTTGAGTGTGTTGCGTTTAAAACTACATGTCCATTCGGCGTTAGTCTTCACAGTCTAGTTGTCTTAATAACAATTATCGCAAATGGTAGGATCGATAAGTCTACATACATTCTAATTCTATTATTGATCCCAATGCCCATCATTCTTTGTGGGTATGTCAAAATATAGGCTTTGACCGGCCGTATCTATAAAAATCTAGTGTTAGCAGAGTCGCTAATAGTCACTTGGAGACTAAAATCGTTTGGTATCGAAGACTTGAGTAACATTCTGGGAGGCTACTCCGAAATTCGAAAACCGAAGTTCGTATCGTACTGTCTTGCTTGCTCTCGTATTAAATACAATTAGCGTGAGCGGGGCGCACGATACGAAGTTCGAATTATGCACTTCGTAGTTTATACTAAACTAAGGCCTTATGGCCTTATGGCCTGTACGAAGGGCTTAACTCGTATGTTCGAGGTCCGAGGTGTTATTTCGGATCCTTTGAAGTATTTCCGAGAGCACTTGAGTCGTAGGTTGAGGCGATATCACGGACTGAAGCACCGAATAGGGTACGAGCTAAGTAAGTACGTCAGAGGTGGAGAAATGTTT
The DNA here is from genome assembly GCA_947859365.1 of Archips crataeganus. NCBI lineage: Eukaryota > Metazoa > Arthropoda > Insecta > Lepidoptera > Tortricidae > Archips > Archips crataeganus. The sequence continues at coordinate 10,589,754 of OX402067.1, read as the reverse complement.
TACTTTTTGTCGGAATAAAGGTTTAGAGTATAAGTACAATTTTTCGGGCGACGTGTGAACGACAATGAAGAATGCTGAAAAGTCGTGGGTTGAGTCAACATTGGAAAAAAATTGCACAAATATAGAGAGTACCTACGCTGAGCAAAATTTAATGCGCTTATTAGCTTGTCCTGCTAGTGTGCAAGTAGTTTGCGACGTATCTTGGAAGTCGAGTTTAAAAGGCCACAACAAAACGGGAGCGCGGGGCGCCGACGGAGCGTGCCCAGCGCGGTCATAACACTGAATCAAATACGATGTGCCGCTCTGCCGTGTGTGTCACTGTATATTTGATTCAGTGTAATAGATCGCGCTGGGCACGTTCTGTCGGCGCCCCGCGCTCCCGGTTTGTGGTGGTCTTATGGGTGCAATTAAAACGCGATCTGTAGTTGTCAACCTCCTCTCCCGGGTGCAATAATATACAAACTCTTTATTATACATCGTCATATCGTCCGAAAGACGGCCACTGTTCCACAACTATCGGTCCTACGCCGCCCGCATCCATTAGTTAGTGGTTCCTGCGGCATTCATCAGATCGTCGGTCTATCTTCTTGGTGGCCCTTTCTACCTCCCTTTAAGAATAAGAATACTTACTTTTACTTATTAAATACTTTACTTTACTTTTTTTTACCTTTTTTCCTTCATCGACTTATTGATCTTGGTGAACTTTTTCCTTATCAATTTCAACGCCTTCATTTCATCCCGCCAACGAAAGAAGATAAGGAAAAGACAAGCGACGAGTTTTTCACTTATGCTAATGAACCCCCCGTCCCAAGGGTGACAAGGACTCATCGCCTAAGAATAAAGCAGTCAAAAAGAGTTTAAATTGGAGGCAAACTCATAACTTCTCGAAATTTAAGCGAGTTTTGCGATCGCATCGTCTCATGGTGGGTACAGACTAGTGGATCATCGTGAGCGGCAGAATTTCGGTTGCGCCATACATTTGTGTCACGTGATGACCTGCATATTGTATGGCGCGACCGAAATTCTGCCGCCACGACTCACAAAATTACGCTCGTCTGGCTACACCCTAAATAAAAAAGAATTTGCCCAGCACATCATCATCATAATTTCGGCCTAATGGCCGACCTATGAAAAAAACCTCAGATTTGAACATTGTATTGAAATTAGGTTAGGGAACAAAAGTCAAAATTCTTTAATCAATTAGGCATTATTTGATGCTCCTATGAACGTTGAAGAATCTACCACCAGTTCGGAAAAACCCTCATTGCCATATGGTTGGTTATGTAGTTTTATGTAGTTTTCATATGGATCAAAATTACCCTACATTGGGTCAATATATCCCGAGCTCACGGTAATTTTTAGGGTTCCGGAGCGGAGTTTCGCCATGTCGGTCTGTCCGACCGTCCGTACGTCCGTCCGTCCGCGGCTTAGCTCAGAGACTATTAGGGCTAGAAAGCTGTAATTTTGCATGGACATGTGTAACAATTGTCCGGACAAAGTTAAAAAATAAAATGTGGAAATAACATTTTTTTAGGGTACCTCCCATAGGCGTAAAAAGGGGTGATTCAAGTTTAATTTAAGTATTTTAATGTATTGCATATACGCGTACATACTTGTAAATAAATACCGTTGCGCAGCGGAAAAAAGCCAACTTTCCCACTGTATTAGTAGGATTATCTTTGTATCGCACCAACTCTCAAACTTTAGTGTTCTTACGTCATATTTGGCCCGTCCTTTCACACCCGCATCTACAGCAAATAATTTTCATAAGTAGACGCCCACGAATGACGGTCATCAGTCGCGCTTTGATCTGCCGTCAATGCGCGCTGATGTGGGGCAGAAAGTTGCGGCAAATTGTATCCGGGCCCTTTAGTCCATGGACCGAGCCATAAGCGGTTCTCTAAAACGGTGTTCAAACAGAACAACCTCAATAAAATAAAATATATTTTAAAGGCTTCCAGGACAAGAAAAGGAGACAATAAAGATTGAAAAATTCAGACCAAAATAAAAAGAAACGTAAAAATTTAAAAAGACAAGGTCATAGTGAAAATCAACGGATCACTCACGTCTTAAAACGAGTTCAACTCGACATGTTTCGGGATATCGCCATGTCTAGTCACCTTTTTTGAAAATTGAGATTTTAATCTAAAAAGGTAGAGCTTGCAAGTACCTACTATGACTTGCCATTGAATTAATTAGGGATATCTGAAAGTAATATATATTTTTTTCACTTTTAAAGAAATGTTTACCATAGTAACTGTTTTTCATATATGATGACTAACTTTCAAACCGCTATAATTCAAAAAGTTGCGTTGTTCTTTCCGTGGACCCTTAAATGGTTCCATGATTTATTATTATTTATTAGGGACTAGCTGTTGCCCGCGACTCCGTCGGCCAAGAATTCAGACTGATATTATAAATGCGAATGTGTGTCTGTCCGTCTGTTTGTCTGTTACCTCTTCACGCTTAAACCGCTGAACCTAATTAGATGAAATTTGGTATGTAGATAGTTTGAGGCACTAGGAAGGACATAGGATAGTTTTTATCCCGAAAAATTGCATAGTTCCCTCGGGATAGCGATAAACGACTTCTTTGAAAACGGAGTCGCGGGCAACAGCTATTAGGGGTACAAAAAATAGCCTACGACCTATACTCAGTCCTACCTATACCAACCATAGAGGAAAAAAATCATAAAATCGGAGAAGCCGTTTCGGAGGAGTTCGATAACAAACAACGTGACACGAGATTTTTTTAAATTAGGTTAGATTGTAATTGTTTCACGCGAAGATATTTCCAATCAGGGCGTGTTCAATAGTTTTACTTTTAGCGCTTATAACTTACGGCAATCGGTGCCTGTAACAATGTCGCAACCGCCGTGGAAACATCGCAGGCGCTAAACTTGTGCCCATTCGTTAGTTCGTCGCCACTGAGCACCGATCTGACTTGAGTACTGTCGCCCGCAAAAGTGTTTACGGCTTCGGTTTGTATCGGGAAAGGGGTTCGGATTAGATGTTGCCTATTTGGATTTGGACTACAGAGCTGAAAGAAGCGTTGAGGAGAAGCTATTAATATTGTGTTATTAGCAAGGATGATATAGACTGGATTGGCAGTCAGTCATAGACTGGATTGGCATTACGGATCGGCCGCGGTTTTTGTAGTTCGATTATTAAATCTAGATGGCGCTGAAATATAGCCAGAGGCTTTGAAGGCAAAACAATAAGACTACAGATGTTTCATATTACTACAAATGTATTATTTTTCAAAAATATTACATTAATACATTTGCAGTGATATGAAATATCTGTTATAGTCTTATTGTTTTGCCTTCAAAGCCTCTGGCTATATTTCAGCGCCATCTAGATTTAATAATCGAACTACAAACACCGCGGCCGATCCGTACTATGGTGACTGCCAATCCAGTCTATATCATCCTTGATTATTTTATTAGTTATTGAGGCTTCTTAACTCAAAAAATCTTTTCTTAATTGCACCTGCACAGGCTATAGTAATAGTATAACTAGGTGGTATTTGGTAAAATGATTTTTGACGTTCTCATGTCATGTAAGTTATTAAGACACAAAAACTGACTGTTGCCCGCGACTCCGCTTGCGAAGAATTCATTTATCGCTATCTCGCAGGAAATACGCAATTTTCCGGGATGTAATTTAATCCAGGTTATAAACTAGATTGTTAGGTACAGATGTGTGACAAATTTCACCAGAATCCATCAAAACCGTTTTAGCGTGAAAGAGTAACAAACATCTATCTATCTATGCATCCATACAAACTTTCACGTTTTTAATATTATTGGGATGGAAATTCTAAGTATGAATATTATCTTGACTTAATCAACAATTTCGCTAACCTTCAATGAACTCTTAACCATTTTGAGGGCGATTGCACTTACACCTCACTGGTTCACGCGGTTGACTGAGTAATTGATTAGTGAAATCATAGGTGGGCGTGATTTACTACAGTCGAATGATGTGATTTAGCCAACTTAGTGATTGTGCAAAAAGGGACAAAATTATATGTCGTTAAAAGAGGGAATGAAGTCGAAAAAATCTCCACAAAGTTTCTCAAATTCTGTTGTTCGTTTTCGTGAAATTCTATAGTTGATTTCTACGAGAAAAGCCGTTGTACCGTAGTATTTTGTTGTAGAGAGTCCACGGGTTCAAGCCCGACTCGCACCTCTGAGTTTTTCGGAATTAATGTGCGAAATTACATTTCAAATTTACCATGCGCTTTACGGTGAAATAAAACATCGAAAATTTGCACACTCCTGAATTCAATGGTGTGTGTAGAGTACTCAATCCACACTGGGCCTGCGTGGAAGCTACGGTCCAAGCCCTCTTTTTCTGAGAGGAAGCTTATGGCCTGCAGTGGAACGTTACAGGCTGGATTGATGATCTACACGAAAAAAGTGATAAACTGCACTCAAAGTCTTACAAGTCAATGTTGGACGCAAGATCTCAGTAATACACACAAAATAGGTAATTTTAACAACTAAGTAGTTTGTGACTAAGTCCTGAGAAAAATTTGTTATGAATGAGAATTGCGAAAGCTTAAAACATGATTTCTTATATTTTATAAAAGGTTCTTACGGAAAAAATATCACGGGATAAAAAATAAACAGGATATCATATTCGATTTAAAGTAATTTTCTTTCTGTAAGTGTAGCTGTTACATACATACATAAATATTAAGTAAAATTATTATAAACTATGGGACAATTGACACCGATTGACCTTGACCCAAACTAAGCAAAGCTTGTACTATCGGTACTAGGTAACGGATAAACATACTTACTGTAGATAAAGACATAAAATAAATAAAATAAATAAATAAATATCACGGGACAATTCACACCTAATTTAATTTTAGTTTAATTCTTTTTTTTAATTTGACTTTATTGTTATTTTAATGTAATTGAATTGAGTTTATTAATTTTATCTTTGCATTGTATTTAAATGGAATTAATTTTCTAATTTCATTCGTACTATAAAATATTTTCTGTGTGTCATCTAAAATGGTATTTGCATGCATTTAAGTATGTTTTATCCCAAATAAATAAATGATTGATTGATTGATTGACCAATTGACCTAGTCTCAAAGAAAGCTAGTATAGGCAAAGCTTGTGTTATGGGTACTAGGCAACGGATAAACAATATAGATATAGATACATACTTAAATACGTATTAAACACCCAAGACCCGAGAACAAACATTCGTATTTTTCATACAAATATCTGCCCCGACACGGGAATCGAACCCGGGACCTCAAGCTTCATAGTCAGTTTCTCTAACCACTAGGCCATCAGGTCGTCTACATACATAACATACATACATACTTAAATACATATTAACATCCAACAATACAATACCATATTATAATACTCGAGCACAAACATTCCTATTTTACACACAAATATCTGCCCTGACCAGGAATTGAACCCTAAACTTAATAAAGTAAATAAAATTATGTTTAAAGTTTTTGCACCACACCTCTTCTTATCATCTTATTTGGTTTAATGAAAACTGGGCTTCAGGATAATTTTGTTCTTGAACTGAAACAATTACTTTGCTCACCCGCGACCTTAATATGGAGTTCATTAATATGGACCTCCGCAAAGTAACGCCTGATTCAATAAATTAATTTTGTTCTTTTTCGCGAAGTTAAAAGCATATTTATTTGGTGGTTTTAAGTACGTACTTCATCTCATCTCGCAACTTTACCGCATCCAACTTCGTAACTCCACGTGTTTCACATAAATTCGATACCGCCAGGAATTTCTTAATTGATTTATCAACAACATTGGAAAATTTAATTTCCCGAAAACTTTACGAATTGAGGAGTTGTAATTTTTGTGATTCAGTTTCGCTCTTGTTCGATCCTTCCAAATTTACTTTAAGTGTCTGCGACCCATCATTCATTGTTTTAGGCATCTCGAAAGGACTTCAGCTGATAAAACATGTTGTAAAAATGTTTTTTCTTTTCAGGTAAAAGTGTGATGAGTGCAGTGTTCCAGTGGTAAAATCCATGATGGCTGTGAACAGCCCCGGCGGCTACCCCCCCGTCTCCCCCAAACCCCATACCCCCAAAAGCCCTCGTCACTTCGTTTTCCCCCAAAAGAGTCCTTCGATAGCCTCCAGCACTTCATCATCTGGCTACTACACCCCCCAGTCCGGATGCAGTTACGACAAGCACAATCAACCCCCTAAATCCCCTATAGCGCATGGCCATCGCAGTCCAATGAGCCCCAGGCATTTTAATTTCCCCCAAAAATCTCCATCTGGCCGCTCGAGCCCTTGCAACCCTCTTGACCGGCATCAAAGCTTGCACTACTCCGCGTCTCTGAAGCACAGCCGTCGCGAGAAGTCCCGTTCACCGAAACCACCGCCAGTCCACATACACACCAATCCTGGCTACGTTTCCCCTAATCGTACGAGAAAATTATACGGATCAACTTCCACAGTGAGTTCTCCCAGGCTGGTCACATCTCCAAGTATAGTTTCGAGCCATACCGACGATTCCATGGACGCCATGCCGGGAACACCTTCTGCCATCATAAACGACGCAGACGACGAGGCTACCACAATCTCGTCGCGCATCTGCCGCAAGTCTACATCAGATTTAACCGATATGACTGACGATACCCCTCAAACTAGATCGACCAGCATAAGCAGACCCTGTTCCCCTATGAGAAGAGGCTCAATGAAAGGAGGTCTGGCTTATTTGGCTAGTAGAAGGGGCTCTAGAGAATCGACAGTGTCAAATTGCGACTCCGTGGAGGATATTGGCCCTCTCAACTTTCAAAACACGATGCGCGGCCGGCAGCGGCGCACTTCCAACTTCCTCGAGCTGCCAGGTGAGCCACCCACGTTTAGACATTTGTTTTAATGTCAGCAGACAATTACTTACTCGGGCCTTTTCAGTCTCTAATGTAATTATTCCAACTTTGTGTTCGGAGGCTCGTGCCTCTTGAATGTTAAATCGAGTTTTAACGAACTCCGAATACCGATATACGAGTTCACCGAATGTTTTGCAAAAACTTTGACTTGATTAGAATGATTTAACATAGATTCGAAAAGTTGAAACAAAATGCCATAAAAATTGTAACATCATTATGGCGCGAGGTAACTTTCCTCATCATTTAACCAACTTCTTGGACTTAACGTTGGAAGTTTTTTAAGTACTTAAGTACTCGCGTCCGTTACTCATAATTTAGGAGTTACTTAATCAAATGTTTCTACCTTCCGACATAGCAAATGCATTTTAGTAAGCAATTAAGTTTTTTAGGTAAGGTATTAAGGTAAAATATTCTGGCTGCACAGTAGGAGAGATATGTATCAAATAACATTAAGTTGCAAAAAAATATTTAAATAAAAAAACATAACGGTCATAGGTATCATCATCTCGCACGGCTAATTTCCCATTTGCAAAAATAAACAGAAATATAGTTTTATCAAAAATTATATTACTTAGATCACTACAAAGTGGTTTCTTAAAATTTATATAATTTTAAGTGTTTTCTTAAAATTTATAACATTTAAAAAGAGTAATGAACAAATTACAATGTAAGGGTCATTTGATTTAGCGTAATGTTTGGTGAACCTACTAAATAGACGATTTTTTTAACCGTTAATCTATAGAGTAGTTTAGATTACGTTAGGTTTATTTAATGACAATCCTTAAAAAAATGGTTTAAGTTACATACTCAATCAAGGACTAAGTTACAGACTTAATGATCACGTTTTTTTAAGAAATGGCAGAAGATTCTGACACAGTTTTCAGTTATATGCTAGATAGATGTACAGGATCTCTAATATACATATAACCGAAAGTTCCATCAAAATCTACAACCATTTCTTAAAAAAAGTGACCAGATAAATGAGGTGGTTGAAAAACTCGAATAAATGCCCTAAAAGCTAAGACCTATACTTTTTTTTCAACTTTTTTATGATAAGGGAACAAGCAGGCGGGTTACCTGATGGAAGGCAATCACCGCCACTCATGGACATCTTAACATTACATAAGTTGAGTTGCGTTAGTCCTTTGAGCAGGCTCATTTTTGGAAGATTTTTTTTTGCTTACCTTCATTAACTTATACCTTTTCTGACATCTCCCACCTCTTCCAGTGGTGGAGCACTCCCGCCCTCGCGTGTGCTCCCTCCCCGAGAAGCCGTACAACCCTCGCATCTCCGACGACCTCTATCGCCTCCGCACCTTCAGCATCACCACGAAGGGCGGAGTGGTCAACTGCGGAGACTCCATCTGCAACCGGCGGTCGCGCTCCAATACCTCTGTCAATTCTACTAACAGCAGGTAACTGATATAAACTCATGCATTATATACACGATCATAGTCTCAAAAAATCGGCCGTGCCAAATTGTAATCGCAAACAACAATATAAATTGTTAGTATTGTAAATATATTCTAAAAATTACAAAAAACCATGAAAAATACGACATTTTGATTACAGCGCCATCTAACGAGATTTTTACAATGAGCTAACGTGACGGTCCACCTTAAGAGCGTTTTTACCTGCTGAGCTGGCAACGTTGCATTTTTGTTAGTTTTTCTCGATTATTCCATAAAAATTGAATGAAAATTAAAAATGTGGTCAATAATAATTGTTCTAATATATAACTTAATGAGTCTACTGCAATAATTAATTATTCGTGATAGACTTTTATTTTTCTTTAAAAACCGTTAAGTAATAATTTGTTCGTTTTTAAAGAAAATAAAAGTCTATCACGAATAATTATTGCAGTAGACTCATTAACTTATATATTAAAACAATTCTTATTGACCACATTTTTAATTTTCATTCAATTTTTATTGAATACTTAATCGAGAAAAACTAACGAAAATGCAACGTTGCCAGCTCAGCAGGTATAAACGCTCTTAAACGTAAAACAATAATACTTAATAATAAAAATAATACTGGGGCACAAAATCAATATCAACACAGAACACAAAAACAAAGGTTCTCGAATGCGTCCATGGACCGGATAGACCTCCAACAAGATGGAGCGTTGATCTGGTTAAGGTTGCGAGAACATTTCGGATGCGGATGGTGTAGCATCTGGATGTTTAGCAGTGGACGTCTTTCGACTGAAATTATGAAGGGAATTTGAATGTCACGCGGGGCATCCAGGTGGAGGAGTTAGTATTCCATTGGACCGCACAAAGCGGTTCGCTTCGTCTTTCCTAATAAGAGCTGCTAAGGAATGGAGTTCGCTCCCATCGTCTGTATATCCAGCTAGATACAACCCAGTCTTCAAGACTACCGTCAGGCTCCATCTTTACCTCTACTTTTCATAAGGTGAGTTTTCTACCGGAATCAAAAAAGCGCCATGTTTTAAAGCCAATTTCGTAAAAGCACTCAACTTAAATATAAAAACGTTTTAATTAAGTCTATAACGAAGATTTTTACACCAATGATGAAGAATCAAGGCTATTGTGGGGGCGTTTGAATGGGATCGTTCAAGTTTACGAACAAAAATTGTTTATCGTAATTCTTTTTTGGTATAATAATACTTTTTTTCTTTTAACGGCTCAAAAGTTCCAATAAGCCGGTACGAAGTAAATAAATAAATAAATAAATAAATATCACGGGACAAATCACACCAATTGACTTAGTCCCAAAGTAAGCTAAGTAAAGCTTGTGTTATGGGTACTAGGCAACGGATAAACATACTTATATAGATAGATACATACTTAAATACATATGAAACACCCAAGACCCGAGAACAAACATTCGTATTTTTCATACAAATATCTGCCCCGACACGGGAATCGAACCCGGGACCTCAAGCTTCGTAGTCAGGTTCTCTAACCACTAGGCCATCTGGTCGTCTAAAGAAGTGAAGTGAATTGGGCTGTAGATAATGCTAAATAAAAATATTACCAACGTACTTTTGAAAAGGAACATAAGTAAAATAACACATTATTTTCTAGCGGCCACAACATTTAAAATGTAGGGTCAACAGCATAAATAAGTGGTCATTTATGTACCTTGTCGTTTTCAATCGTTTGACAATTTTGTATGACATTTCAAACATGACGTTAAAGTGACAAGGTACATAAATGATCATATTTATGCTGTTGACTGTACCTACTAGTACAGTCAGCCAAAAATAAGGTAGTAACCTTACGGTTGAAATTTATTTGCATGTCATGACTCATGACACAACGAGGGTCGATTCCTCCTTGCAATAATATATGATAACAGTGACTAATGTCTTCACTCAGTTAGAAAAGTCAACCTTAGCGATATTTAGACCTCACAGAAACTTTAACAAGTTTGCTATGAAGTACCTTTTGTATTTTATTTTTATTTTATCAACTTCATTTTTTTACTTTTACAATCATCCCATGAACTCCATATATTTCATACTAAATACAAACTGAAACATGGATGCATAGAAAAAACCCCAGAAAAAAGACCAATGTGTGCGTACGTGTAGGGTATGACACGCGGCACGGAATGCTGAGGACGGGTTCGATTCCCAGCGCTGGTTTTTTTTCTGGGGTTTTTTTCTATGCATCCATGTTTCAGTTTTTATTTAGTATGAAATATACTCACAGAAACTTTTGTCAAACTGGTAGAACACTTTTTTGGCCGACCGTACTTAATTTCTGGCTAGCTGGGTAGCCTAGTGGTTTGATCAATGGTCCCTCAAGCAGAGGGCCGTAGGTTCGAGCCCGTGCCGAAAATTACATTCGAAATTTAACATGACATACATCGTGAGGAAATCTGCACACATCTGCGAAGAATTTTTTTTTTATTATTAGAGGGAGGCAAACGAGCAAGCGGGTCATCTGATGAAAAATGATCACCACCGCCCAAAAATATCAACACCTCAAAGAGCGTCACTGATCTGTTGCCGGCCTTTAAAAAGGAGAGGGAATAGGGGAGGGTGGTGGCGAGAGGTACTGGGCCCCCGGTGCTCTCACTGACCGTACAAAACGCAGCAGTAGTACTGCTGCTTCACGCCGGTGTTATGTGAGAGGGTGGTACTGCCCCGGACGAGCCGGCCCATTCGTGATGCAGAGGCTAGCTACAACATGGCTCTACCACTGCGATTCAATGGTGATCCAATGGAGTGAATTTCCCAAACCGCACTGCATTTTGCAAACAAATTTTACCTTTAAAAAAACCAGACTGTTGCATAGAAAATTATGTTTGACTGTTTGACAATAGGGTTGAAATTTAATCGAAGCAATGTTCCTTGGCTTACGAATAGTCGAGCTAAAACCTTTTTAATAGGTTGACCCGCCATTAACTATTCTCTGCTAAGATAAACGAGGTGATAAAATCTATTAACTACGATGGTTAAAACTAAATACTTCTGTCACTTCCGCGGCTAACATACATGTACCTACATACATGACAAACGAAACTATAACTGTTCTGTTCCGTTTTAAACGGTTTATGTATTTACAAATTCTTATCTGACATTTAGTCGAATTTTTTCCTTTTTATTCTATATTAGAGTCATTTTTGTTTTGTTGTATGTTTAGATTTTTTTTTAATTTGGAAAATTGTGTGTGATTTCCGCTCAGAATCAGGAGAAAAAAGTGTCCCAAAACTTCCATATAATTTTCGATTCTTCCATTTAGTTACGGTCATTTAAAGTCTACGAAAAATGGTAACTCAACGGGAAAAAACTTGGTACTCTTTTGTTTTCCTAGTAGGATCGAAAAGGCTCATGATTCTGAGCAGAAATTACATAAAATTTCCAAATTCAAAAAAATCAATACAAAAATAGCGTATCGTCTTGAGTCGTCCCATTTCTTTTTTTGACATGTTCTTAATATTCGTCTCATTCTGCTTTTGTCATCCAATCATTCGTCACTTTCGTTGAAGAAGTGATGAACATCGAATGAACCTGAATAAGAATAACACAAACAACAAATATGACCAAAGACGACCAAGACTACCAGCGAAAGTGACGAATGAAGAATGAGTGACGAAAGCAGAATGAGACGAATCACGAACTTGACAAAAATCGAATGTGGCGTCCCAATACGATACCAAAAATTGGCACAATAATGAGAAAAACTTTTAAGTTGCCCTGTTTCTTTGGGTCAAATATTGGACGTCGAATTTAACTCATTTTCAGTGATCGGATTAACTTAGAATTTGGCATGACTTATGTAGGTTGGATGACGACGCAAAAAAAGTCAACAAAGCTTGTATATGAAATTAACTTTTTGACAAAAACTTATTGTCATTTCGACTACGTAACCCCAACCCAAGAGATGATCGATGCTCCACATTTTCTTAAATCAACTCCAGCCAATATCACAATGGCCACAAAACCTTGCATAGTTAATGAACAGCAGGCCAGCGTATCAGATTACCGTAGATTTGTGACTGATCACCGCATTGCGTGACCGAGGCGACCTACTGGGTAATATGTTAGACGTCGCACCTCAAAGGGAAGTCCATCTGCTTTAATACCCTAGCTTTTGAATGCTCCTTGAAATATGACGTCTGTATCCGACTGTAGGTATGTAAGTAGGGTGCCCGATCTAAATCAATCTTTTGGAAGATCGATCTTTTGCAATACGATCTACGATTTTTTGAATCGATTCACTTCGATGCGATCTTCCACAAGATCGAATCGCATGCTTATGAGATCGAATGAAATGCCGGCGCACGGAGGGTTCCGTACCATTATCTATATCGAGCAAAAAGGAGCAAAAAAAATCACGTTTGTTGTATGTGAGCTCCCTTTTTTTTTAATTCCGTTTTTAGGGTTCCGTACCCAAAGGGTAAAAACGGAAACCCTATTACTGAGGCTCCGCTGTCCGTCCGTCCGTCCGTCCGTCCGTCTGTCACCAGGCTGCATCTCGGAAACCGTGATAGCTAGAGAGTTGAAATTTTCACAGATGATGTATTTCGGTTACCGCTATAACAACAAATACTAAAAATTGGAATAAAATAAATATTTAAGGGGGCTCCCATACAACAAACATGATTTTTTTGCTCGTTTTTGCTCGATATTGATAACGGCAACAGGTAGACACTTGAAATATTCACAGAATATTTAATTATATATTGACTTTAAAAATAAATCATTAAATTAAAATAAAAAAATATTTAATGGGGCTCCCATACAACAAACGTGATTTTTATAGATAATTGGCTAAGTAAAGTTTTTTGAAGAGGTGCTAATTATATTTTTTTTCGACAGTCGGCGTTCTGGAGATCGAGGTTATTTTTATCTCCTATTGTTTACTGGAAATATTTTTTTGAGTGTTCGAGATGACATTTGTGAGATTTTATGGTTGACAAGCCGTTCGTGCTCAGAACTTAGTAGAAACAGAAAAAAAAACCGAAGTGAACTGTTACTGCTGTCAATGTCAAATCGTTTGCGTTTCGTTTGCTTTGCGTTTTGGTGTGCTCAGTGTGATTTTTTGACTATTTTTATCGACCTTCGCATAAAATCCGGACTTTCAATTTTACCGCATTTCTCCACGACCTATGAACGATAATTGGATCACGATTGAATACTTTCGATCACTATTTTGTTTGGAACTGCTTCTTGGACAACGCAAAGCAAACGAAACGCAAACGGTTAGATTTCATTTGACATTGACAGAAGTGACAGTTGAATTCGTTTTTTTTCTATTTCTTCTTAGTACTGAGCACGAACCGCTTGTCAGCCATAAAATCTCACAAATGTCATCTCGAACACTTAAAAAAATATTTCTAATAAATAAAAGGAGATAAAAATAAAACAGCTGCAGTTTCTTGGTGTTGAAGTCGACCACTGTCGAAAAAAAATATAATTAGCATCTCTTCAAAAAACTTTACTTAGCCAATTGTACGGAACCCTTCGTGCGCGAGTCCGACCCGCACTTGGCCGGTTTTTAGTATTTGTTGTTATAGCGGCAACCTATAATTTAAATTGTCTAGCTATCAAGGTTCATGAGATACAGCCTAGTGACAGACGGACAGACAAACAGACAGACAGACGGACGGACGGACGGACAGCGGAATCTCAGTAATAGGGTAAATGACCTCAACCTTTTTTCTTTGATGTTTAACATGAGTGAAATCGCGGGTTATAGCTAGTTGTGCTATAATTTACAGAAATATCGTCTGCCTCTCCAACAGTACATAAACGCAGAAAATTATTCGCAGGGACTGAAAAAATTGGTGTAATTTCAGAACAATCAGTCAACGTCACTTGGCGATTGTATTAAACGAACACTATTTACTGAGTACTGCAAATGAAAAAGATTTTCTTTATTACGCATTCCCGTTCAATTAATATTACGAGTATAAACTTGTTTTACCATTTTATTCTAGTTTTAGGAATTTATCAATGAAAACTTTTTTATTGCATGTCATAAAAGAATAAAATCCAAATTATTTATTTAAATTGATTTTAAATCCAATCATTGTCATCCAATATACCGCAATGTCTCAAGTCAAAAGTCTTTGACCAGTGTGTGTTGCCAGTGATGACTTATGGCACTGAGACGTGGCCGCTAACGATGGGCCTCATAAGGAAGCTCAAAGTCACTCAGAGGGCAATAGAGAGAGCTATGCTCGGAGTTTCTCTACGGGATCGCATTAGAAATGATGAAATCCGCGCAAGAACTTAAGCCACTGATATAGCTCGAAGAATCGCCATACTCAAGTGACAGTGGGCACTGTGGGTAGAACTGATGGCCGATGGGGCGAAAAGGTTCTCGAGTGGCGTCCACGGACCGGAAGACGCAGTTTAGGTAGACCTCCAACAAGATGGAGCCACGACCTGGTTAAGGTTGCGGGATCACGTTGGATGCGGATGGCACGGGACCGATCTGTTTGGCGAGCCTTGTAAATCCGCACTGGGCCAGTGTGGGAACTTTGGCCCAACCCCACTCATTTAGAGAAGAGTCCTGTGCCCTGCAGTGGGACGTAATATAGGCTGGGATGATGATGATGATGGACTGTCGTAAAAATGGAAAAACACTTACTTCGTCGACTATATAATAAAAAAATTTAGCTGATTCCGGTTTATCAATAAAAACTTTTTGTTCGGCGAAACTCAATATATTCTCGAAACAGCTATTTTTCATATTACTTTTCATATTTTTACCGCCAATTGTACAAAGTAATTATTTTTTTTTTTTCACATAAAATAGTAGTCATTTATTTTCTCAATAAAAGTCCCACAGTATACGAAAAACCGCGAAGGCGTTTCCGTTCCACATTAATATTAATTTATATGAGTCTGGCTCATTAATTACGGACTTTTATTAATAAAACACAATTAAAATGCCATTAAGTGCGGCGCAGTGGCCGCGCGCGGGTTGACAGTTGAGAAATGATCTGTCAAATTTTGTTGGTTCATGTTGAGCCCTTGGCATAATGGGTGATATAACTTTAGCCTTTACTGCCGATGTGCATGACATTGTAGAAACCGAAGGGATGAACCAATTTGGATGCATTTTGAAAAGGACCTGGGAATTTTACAAATACTAAATTTTTTTTAAATATAAATGTATAGGTGTTTAGATTCGTTTTTGTGCAATATTTTTTCTTATAAGTTAGAGGGTTTAGTCACTTTTCAGTACTTCGGAGGACAATTTCTCCAAATAGGTTGAGTTTTGGCAGCTAAAAAAAATATGTGTGTTATTTTAGTCTACTCTCTAACATAATATCAAAATAAATCAAATCGGAGCCGGACAGTTGGGTACCTAGCCTTGTCAATTTAAAGGATCTTAAAATAAAATAAAACATGTTTCTAAATCTCTACCAATAATAGAAAACATATCGATTAAACTTACATGTTTTTTTGACACAGATATGGCTATAAATAAAACTACAAAAGTTGCCTAAAAGCAATATGAAATCCATTTCATAGATGACATCCCGATAACGGAAAAACGTAACTACGCGTGCCTTTGATAACGCTGCGATTGTTGTAATAACTTTTTATTTATTGTAACGATGTGATTTTTATCAATAACTAGTTTGCGCACGCGGCGTTGCCTCATTAGCTTATAAACTGTCCAAGATAATCCACGAAATAAACTACAAAAATAAAGTTTACGTTTCAAGGCAGCTCCGAAGCATCACGGTACAGTGTGAAAGCAACTTGAAACTCCTTTTCAGCAGTTCTTCATTTAACTTGGACTTAAAATAAACGGTGCAGACAAAACGTAAACAAAGATTGTTTGAAATTCCTACCGAAAGCTGGAATTCCTAATGGAAACTCAGAGTGCCAAGTGTTGATTCGAACATCTACTACAATAAATAAGACGTAGTAGCTTAGTGGTTGACATATGGCCTCTCAAACAGAGGGTCGTGTTTTCGAGCCCGGACTCGCACCTCTGAGTTTTTCGGAATTTACGTACGAAATTACCTTTGAAATTGACCATGAGCATTACGGTGAAGGAAAACATCGTGAGAATACACATTGCACACACCTGAGAAGAAATTCAATGGTGGCTGTGAACTAAGGCTCATGCCCTTTTATTCAAGGAGGAGCCCTGTGGACGCTGATGCTGGGATGATGATGATGATGAAAGCGAAGCGCTTTGTAATAAATTATGCTCAACAAACATTTCAGAATGTCCAGTAAATTAGAAAGGATATTGAAGCTTAAGCGTCAATAATGATCATGAATTAAATATAATAATAAATGCGAAAGTGTGTCTGTCTGTCTGTCCGTTACCTCTTCACGCTTAAACCGCTAAACCGATTTAGATGAAATTTGCTATAGATTAATAGTTTGAGACCCTGGGAAGGACATAGGATTGTTTTTATTCCGGAAAATTGCATAGTTCCCGCGGGATAGCGATGAACGAATTCTTTGCAGATGGAGTCGCGGGCAACAGCTAGTGGAACGTAATAAGTAGGTAAGAACATTCCAAATATATTTCGCGTCAGTTTACTACTCGTAGCTTACGTTATATAGCAAGTAGTAAAAATTTAAAGTACCACAGATGGTGTCATCTGTGGAAGTAATTAAAACGCCATTTCTGCGCTCGTATTAAACAATAATAGAGGTTTAATTTACATATTTGCATAATTTAAATAAAGGATTCGATCCACATAGTCTCATGTTACTACATATACTAACATTCTATAAACATACTATTTTAAGTAATATTTGACAGAGTGCATAACTAACTCACTTGCGATACCCATCAAGAGAAAGAATCGCCAACCGTGTATACACCTAAGTATTTTTTTTTCTAATATTTTAACGAGGCTTAAGTACACCTAATGTGACTATGTCAGCCTCATGGGAAGCCACTGTTGCCTAGCTCAGAGATGGAGTCTCTGTATAAAAGCATTTCTGATGAATTTGTATATCAGTACTGCATCATCCGACACCAGCTTACTCAGAATTACATTTACACCACCATTATACATGTTTAAATGAGCCAAATATTTCTTCCTAACGTCTCCATTCTGGTCACATTCCAGAAGGACGTGCAAGAGATCCTCGGTTCTGTTACAACCCCTACACAAGGGTGACTGCATGACTCCCATCAAATTAAAAAAACAATTAAGTGGAATGTGACCAGATCGAACACGTAATGCTGATACAAGCAGATCCCTGGAAAGGCCGGCACAATCAAACCAGGGAACCTTGAAAACCTTACTCTGTATGGTGCTGTACCAAATCCCTTTCACACCAGATGCAGTACTGAAAAGTTTTTGCCATTCTAAATAGCACTCCTCTTTTGCTAATTGCATTAATTCTGTACCATAGGGCTTTTTTTTTTTAATGAGTCGCCAGAGGGGCCAAAGACACGAAGTCTTTGCTATTTTTTACTTTAGGGTAGGAAGAGTGACTTGTGCTCGGGAAAAATCCCTTCGGACGAACTGGGAATGGAGGACCCAGACAGTGTCCGACTTGCACGGACTAAAAAACCCGGTCACAAGTCCCCTTCTCTATTGATTATTAATACAAAAAACGTGTGCTTTCTATAGGGCTTAGACAAACAGCCAATCCCTCCCGTGACAGCCAAACCAGCTAATTTATCAGCTTGCTCATTACCAGCTACCCCAATATGAGATGGAATCCACTGCAAAACAATTTGAACATGGTTACATTGCAAAGAGTATATAATTTTCAAAATGTCATAGGCTATCGCCATACCTCTGCAACCTGAGACACATCGAGCCAGGTGTGCAGGTGCAAGTATTTTAATCTAACTTTACATAACTTTAAATAATTCACGGAAACTCAACGAAGGTTCTTTCTTTGCACTCCAACAACTAACTACCTAGAATTACAAGGAAGTGTAGGGTGCTAACTGGCTTTTACAAGTTGTACGGCTTAAAACATTAAAGACTAGGTACTTTCACTTTCAAGTTAAAGTGAAAATCAGCCTTATTGTTTTTATTCTAATGTAGGAACTGTCATTAAATAGGGCAATGCGCTTACTTGCTCTACTACACATATAGAAACGTTCACCTCGCCGCCGGTAAATTGTAACCGCTTAGCGCTCAAGCGTTTCTTCGGTTACACCAAAAGACCGCTAATACAAAACCCTTTAAACTGTGTCTCTGATATTACGTACGCTTTGACAGTACTCATAATGGAGGGTCGTAAAGGAACATTCGGGCGCAAGGGCCCGGAACTGACCCTCCCCGGCCTCTAAATAGGGATAACAATTGCAATAAGCATTGAAAGGACCAAATAATTTGAATTCCTGGAAAGGACACACGCTAATGACAAATATTTTACAGGGTTACAAATGGGAAACACTTACAGCGACAATTAAACGAGTGAAATTCTGTTTCTGGATAAAAATAGCTTGTTTATCCCGAGGCTACACGTAATTTGTTAAGGTGAGAGCGCTGGTAATAACATTCGCTTTCTCGTTCTATCATCATCTTTATTCTACACCAGCGATACCCAAAGTAGTATATATCGACCCCCAGGGGTCGACGAAGACCTGCGAGGAGTATACGTACGCGAAAAAATTTAGTCGATATATTTCGAAGTAAATTAGTTTCCAATAAATCAGTACCTACCTACATAATGTAGGTAAGGATAGGTAAGGAGTCTACTTAAAATATGAAAATACGAACTAGGGTCTCGTAAAGACATAAAAATATGGGGATCTCTGTTATATACCGTTTGACAGTACAAACAAACCCCATACAAACGAACAAACTTCCATCCATCCCCCATCTCATCCCCATTTCATCTTCCATCCCCCTTTCCTTCCTTCCTTTCCTGAGACTAACTACTAACTAGGTACACCTACGAATATCCATACCAAAGTACATATACCTACCAAATTTCATCTAAATCGGTACAGCGGTTTAAGCGTGAAGATGTAACAGACAAACAGACACATTTCGCATTTACTTTATAACATTAGCATCGATTGTGTCATCATCATCATCATTGCTTCTACGAAATACTAGCCTGTACAATAACTGAGTAGGTTAAGCTTCGTTTTCGTTAAGTCTCCAGAGTCGCCTGAGGCCCTACGAAGTGCATAATTCGAACTTCGTTTCGTGCCGTCCCGCTCACGCTAATGGTATTTATTACGAGAGTGAGAGGGACCGCACGATCCGAACTTCGAACTTCGAATTTCGTAGTAACCCCCCTGTACGCTTAGTATAAGTTTTCCTTCACTTCAATACTTCACGATCGTGTTTACGTAAAAATTTCAATTCTATGGAAACATGTAAGCGCGCGCGCGGAGACGCTCTCCATGTTTCCCTAGTAATTGATTTTTTTACGTAAACGCGATCGAGAAGTATTTTGGTGAAGTAAAACTTATACTAAGCGTACTGTATTATAATTATCAATCGTTCGTTGTCCGGCAGGGCGTCGGACCGTTCCCCGTTCGACGGCTCGTGCTGCTCCGGCTACCGGCCCGTGGACTCCGCCAGCTTGGACACCCCTGACGAGGACGAGCTTGATCCGGTGAGTCCCCCACACCTGGGTTCTTACTCAAAATCATCATCATCTCTGGCAGATGAATTTCTTACCGCTGGGCACCGGCCGCCTCTCAGATTGAGAGAGCTTGGGTTGTTGTTCCCATGCAGATTTAATTGTTGAGTGGGAACTTCATACACACCAGTTTGATTTACATGATTTCTTACGATGTTTTCTTTCACAAAAAAACCTTATGGCTCACGGCATAGGATGAGAAAAGAAAGAGATGGTTAATGCGATTGCGAGCGCCCGAGCTTTAGACAATACAGTCTTTGCTCACGAAATTTCTGGAGAATCGGTTGAGAAACTCGACCAGCAGGCTAATTGTCTAATTCCCTCACAATCGCCATCGCGTTAATTTTGACACTTCTTGTATGGGCTGACAATTGGTATCGGAAACAGCCAGCTGCATGGACTTAATACCTAACCAGGACTGAGTACTGCGACAAAAAAGTGAGGCCGTAAAAAAAATAACTGCTGGATTGTATCTCGTTCTAATTAGGGTGATCAAGTAATGGTGCGAGTGGGACACAATCCACTAGTTTCTCTAGTTTGTATGTAATCTCTCGGACCGCTGTCTCTAGTTGCCATTATTAAACTGTATGGCTGTATTTTGTTATTTTACACATTTATTCCCAATATTTAATTAATAATTATCGTAGCGTGGGCCTTAGGAGGTTATACACACACACTCACGAATACCTACAAGGTATAAGTTCTTTCTTTTTCCCACTATTTATTGCCATTCAATCGGTTTCCAAAAGGTATGATATTTCATTATGAATGCAAGGATATTTGGTATAGTTATAGTTCTTATCATGGAGGTAGTAAGTGTATATATTTTAGAGTTAATAATATTGTTTTATATTGCGTAATGATAGCCGCTAAATATTTTTTACCGACACGCTTGCATAGTCGATAGGAGTGTACCTACCTACTACCTACAATGACAACAAGCTAAACAACTGTGCAGCTCAATTTATCTTACAATTTATCTAACATTTTGGCACTTATGTATGTAGTTGTATACATGCATAAAATAGACGTCATTGCTTAACTTGAAAATATTAGCGCTTGTTATATCCTTATTATTTATAATTAGTGTTGAAATTTATCAGGTACTCGTAAATAGCCTATTCGTAACCGAATGTATGCAATTATTTTTCTTTTAAATTTGCTTACAGTTTATCCTCGTCGCCAATTGTGGTGTTTAGCACTTGGGATATAAATAAAACAACTGTTGCTCGGTGTTTAGGTAGCACGGGGTAGAAGCATCGTCCGCACTGTGCCAGGGCTGAGCTCGGACTGACGTGCGGGGCGTTGGGCCCCCTTTACTTACTATTTATTTATGATCAATAATTAATATAATTAAATAAATTAACATAAACATAACTAGCAATGCCACAGGTATTAAGTCCATGGCCAGCTGTCACAGCTATACAAAAACTGTCATTTCAGTCCGACGCCGAGTGTCAAAAAAGTTACACAATTACCCTGCAGGTTATACAACGAAATTCGATTTTCGAACTTCGCATCGTGCCTTTCCAGAAGAGTGAAAGAGATGGCACGATACTAACTTTGAATTTCGTAGTAGCCACACTGTAGAGGAGCTCAGCCGGACATTTGGAAAGTATAGGAATACGTTTCGCTCGGCCGAAAAGTTCTAATTAAAATTCAATCCACAGATACCTAAATACAGGGTGGTTTTGCTCGGTGACGCGGGAGTGGGCAAGACGGCGCTCGTCTCGCAGTTCATGACGTCAGAGTATATGAACACTTATGACGCGAGCTTGGGTAAGTTTTTTACAGCATTGAGTTAATAATAGACATTGCCAGCTCTCATGCTTCGCTATTTTAATTTTGCATGTTAGTTTTATTATTTGACCGCGATGTAA
The DNA here is from genome assembly GCA_947859365.1 of Archips crataeganus. Taxonomy (NCBI): domain Eukaryota; kingdom Metazoa; phylum Arthropoda; class Insecta; order Lepidoptera; family Tortricidae; genus Archips; species Archips crataeganus. Next base: position 10,567,934 of record OX402067.1, on the reverse strand, counting down.
GTAGGATTGAAACATCTGTTATGTGCGACATTTCTTATAAATTTTGACGAAATTGTATCGAATAACTGTCAATTCCATTCCCAATCTCATCGCGATCTTATAATACCTAGGACTACCTACTACCTAGGCTAGGACCTACAGCAGAAAACAAAAAAATAAAATTATTTTAGGATCGACTACATCGAAGTTCAAAAGCTGCGTCAAAATCGCAAAAAGTATATACATGGTGTCCTTATGGAGGTGATCGCACTGGACTGCGTCATAAACATGACGCAATGGCCGTGTCTTTGTAGAAACTTTACGTCAACGTATTTTGAGTTTCATTGTAGTCAATCCTTTTGATTTGAAACGTCTAGGGATCAAACGGGTGTGAAAAACACGTGGTTGGTCATTATTAGACAACACTTGAGCCCTGTAAGTTTTTATCGCAACACATCTCTCGTATGCTTTTAGTGTCAAACTAAAGGTGTCAAATTAAACTAAAACGGTTTGTTGCTGATACGCGGTGCTAGAGGCGCTGTCAATTTGGCCATAGTACATAATTAATGGCTTAAAAGCAATGCTAGATGTTTTGTGTATAAAACTTATACGCTGTTAAGAGGCAAGACAAAACAAGTCTTGTCTCTTTAAGTACGTCACTTATTTATGTCTAAAATTATAGGTATTTATAATATTTAGATTATTGCAATGTATCTTTTGTTCTTTCAGACTTATTTAACAAATCAATTAGATGACAATCATAATAATGACGAAATGTATATTTCAGTCATGTTTAAATAATGACGTGCACATTATTTTGCATGATATTACAACTCTGTGTTCATATAAATAAGAGCCAGTTGTGCATTGTAAATGAGGCTACAGTTAAATTTCATTTATCTGGGATCGTTAACTCAACATAGCATGTAGGGTTTTTATTGATTCTGCATCATTAACAATGACGAGTATTGATGCAATTATTGCATAGCATGTATTTATTTAGTTATAATATGAACTTATTTTGTTCCTATATCTGTAACGCACCTGATAGAATACCTAAGAAAAAATAGATGTAATTATTTTTAAGAATAAGATAAGTTTATCTAAGAACAATACTTTGACGTAAATACTTATAAGTATTACCTACACTCTTTGGTTCCAGCACAGTTGGTTAAAATATCAGTCTACATCTGAAACCAATTATGACAAAAGCCTACATTAACTATTAATCTGTTCAATGAATGAGCCGAGAAGCCTCAACAATGTCCATAAAAGCTATTTCAGACTTAAATACGTAATTGAAGAAGCTTTTAAGCGTCAATAATTAAAACATTCAATTATCCTCTTCGGTTTCTTGTAATTTCTTGTAATGTTTATTTTAGGATGACGCTGCTTATTTTGAACTACAATTAAATAAGGATAAAACACCATCCTGTATCTCTATGATGATAAATTGATCAAGCAAAAACGCTGATGAAGGTCGTTTTTGTTAGGAAAGAAAGTTTTTAATTCTCAGTATTTTATTAGTTGTGGTTATAGTGCGTATAGTCTGTGGGGTAACTGTACGCAATGGGTAAGTGTACGCAAACCCATGCATTTCAATCTGAAATGGATGGTATTGCGTACACTTACCCATTGCGTACAGTTACCCCACATGACTCTATGTACCTAAGTACTGTGCGAAACTACGAAGTCTCGAAAAATCGGCAACGCACCTGAACGTGTTAACTACTGTTAGAGAGCCAGACGATATTTATGTAAATTATAGTACAACAAGCCGTGGTGGCCTAGCGGTTTGCCCTATGGCCTCTCAAGCAGAGGGCCATGGATTCAAATCCCGGCTCGCACCTCTGAGTTTTTCGGAATTTATGTGCAAAATTACATTTGAAATTTACCATGAGCTTTACGGTGAAGGAAAACATCGTTAGGTAACCTGTATACACCTGCAAATAAATTCAATGGTGTGTGTGAAGTTCCCAATCCGCACTGGGCCCGCGTGGAAACTACGGACCAAGCCCTCTCATTATGAGAGGAGGCTTGTGCCCTGCAGTGGGACGTATATAGGCTGGGATGATGGTGCCTCTGGATGTACTTATGTAAAACCTTTATTGCACAAAAATAACGAAAAAGAAGAAAACACTATTGACAACAGGTGAGACGAATGTGCAAAGGCGGACTTATCCATTTAAGGGATCTCTACCAGTCAACCTTTGAATGGATGAGAGGAGTAGTTAGGCACCGACAAAAAGTAAGTTTAAAAGTGAGAAATAGTGAAAGCTACAAAATAATTATTGAATTAATACGATACATACATTCAAAGTAAAAAACTGTTAAAAGACATATTACTATACATATATAAAATATATATACATACAACTAATAAGTAGTACCATAAAATAAGCAGTGGTAGTAACACTTATTGAAAGTTTTGTGTCTCTATTACGGTTCTAAAGATGTAACAGACGGACTTACAGCAGAGCCTTAACAATAGAAACCTTTATAAAGAAGCTCAGCTTTACAAATGCCCAATCAATACCATAAAACTAAGTTCAATTTACCATAACAATGTCACGAAATCTTACCAAAATCTCCAAACACTGCTCCATACCAGCTTGCACAAATGCATTTAGTACGTGCCTCGAAATATTTGTAAAATGTAAGTACAATGCTATAGAATCTACGCTACCTCCAGTTCAAATAAGTAAGAAAATTGAATCTGGATGCAACGTGTGTGAAACACTGTATACGTTTTCTGAAATTCAATGATTGAACCCACATACAACACGAACATAGTAGGTATTGGGTTGGATTAGAAAGAAAAAAGAAAGAAAGAAAAACATTTATTTTATAACAACAATAACACATACACAGGCAAAAATAAGAGTACAAACATACGTATAGACATAGACATAGAAATGTACATATTAGTGCTGCTACAAAAAGGGACCCGGCTCAGCATGTTGCTAGTTAAAAACCAGCACTGGTCTTCCGCCGGGCCACAGTACCTACAGCAACATCACGGAAGGCCACACAAAACAGACACAAATTATATAATTATTATAAAAAAAGAAAAACATATCATTCTAACATAAAACTATCTGACTACGGAACCCTAAAAACTAAACATTCAAGCATTCAAGGCTACCACAGACCGAAGCGCGGGGCGCGCGCGCGACGGCAACGAAAACGCTTCGGTCTGTGGTGGCCCTAAAATAATTGGATTACTGAAGGGGGTACCAAGCTTCTAGCGCTAATCGATTTTAGGTATTCTATGCACTAACGCCAACGACAGGGGGAGCGCGGCGGCTCAAGATAGGTTGGTTACTAAAACAAATACATTTATTTCAAAAATGTAACGTGTATATGCTATAAAAACATCGTTTTTAGGGTTCCGTGCCCAAAAGGTAAAAACGGGATCCCTATTACTGAGGCTCCGCTGTCCGTCCGTCTGTCTGTCTGTCTGTCTGTCTGTCTGTCTGTCTGTCTGTCCGTCTGTAACAAGGCTGTATCTCGGGAACCGTGATAGCTAGACAGTTGAAATTTTCACAGATGATGTATTTCGGTTGCCGCTATAACAACAAGTACTAAAAAATGGAATAAGATAAATATTTAAGGGGGCTCCCATACAACAAACGTGATTTTTTTGCAAGTTTTTGTTCGATATTGATAACGGCAACAGGTAGACGCTTGAAATATTCACAGAATATTTAATTTTATATTGACTATAAAAACAAATCATTAAATTAAAATAAAATAAATATTTAAGGGGGCTCCCATACAGCAAACGTGATTTTTATAGATAATTGTACGGAAACGGAACCCTTCGTGCGCGAGTCCGACTCGCACTTGGCCGGTTTTTTAGAGACGACATTGGATTTTTTAAAGTACATAATCGTGTTTCTAATGCGACTGCATATCTATAAAGGGAATTCTCAAATATCTTACATATGAATTTCAAAACTAAAGCTTTTGCTCGCCAGACTTAATTTAAAGTGTTTTTTATAGGGTTCCGTATCCAAAGGGTAAAAACGGGACCCTATTACTGAGGCTCCGCTGTCCGTCCGTCTGTCACCAGGCTGTATCTCATGAACCGTGATAGCTAGACAGTTGAAATTTTCACAAATGATGTATTTCGGTTGCCGCTATAACAACAAATACTAAAAAAACAGAATAAAACAAATATTTAAGGGGGCTCCCATACAAAAAACGTGTTTTATTTTGCTCGTTTTTGCTCGATATTGATAACGGCAACAGGTAGACGCTTGAAATATTCACAGAATATTTAGTTGTGTATTTACTTTAGAAATAAATTATTAAATTAAAATAAAACAAATATCTATGTGAATGAATGCATGAACCCGTCGGTCTGATTTCGGTCACGGCGATCGCTTCGACCCCTAATCACTGAGGTGCTGCTGATGCGGCTTCCAATTTTGGCGGTGAGCCGTCGCGCGCGATTTGGGGACTTAAGGAGACCATTCTTATAACCGTAATAATAATAATCATTTATTCATAAAATAATAAAGTTATGAAGTGTCATTAAAACTAAAAAAACTCTGCATCTAGACCTGACAAAGAGTAACAAACATCCGTCCATCCGTACAAACTTTTGCGTTTGTAATATTAGTAAGAAAGTAAGATTAATAAGTTTTATTTACGACCGCTTTAGCCTAGTTGGTAGTGACCCTGCCTACGAAGCAAGTGGTCCTGGGTTCGAATCCCGGTAAGGGCATTTATTTGTGTGATGAGCACGAATATTTGTTCCTGAGTTATGGGTGTTTTCTATGTATTTAAGTATTTATTTATCTATATAAGTATGTTTATCGTCGCCTAGTACCCATAGTACAAGCTTTGCTTAGTTTGGGACTAGGTCGATTTGTGTAAGATTGTCCCCTAATATTTATTTATTTATTTATTTATTTTTATTTTAAGTAAACACTTATCTAAAACTAAAAACCTTAAGTCAAATAATAATAAAAACTAAAAAAAAAATATATAACTGAAACATATTATGAAGATACTGCAAGCGTTTTCTATTTGAATAACTAAGCTAAAGCTAATTGTAATTAATTTAATTATAATCACTTGCACGCCTACGCAGGCTGAATACACTGCACATAAAACGCTGTAACACCTGTAAAATTCTATTCTAGCATTATAAACATTTCTGATTTGAGATTCAGTAGCTCCACGGCAGCGGACCTCCTATCCACTCAGAGCGCCCACAGTCAAATTTAATAATCCCGTCGGGCATTTTTAATCGCTACCTTCCGCAAAAACTTTAGGCGCTGGCCGCGTTTGATAAAGTTATCCTTATAAATTAAATTAAGCAACGAACTAATCCTGGGTTCCGTGGTGACGAGGGTGCGTTGACACCGGACCTCTGTTTTTCCCCACGCCCACACTGTATCAACATTATCTAAGTGTGTGGATGGAGTCGTAATTAACAGCATTGACATTTTGATGACACTGAAACAATGCATGAGTGGGTGGATAGTCACTTTGTCGCCTTTGCAGTGCAAGATCTTCTCAAGCTGCGTACGGACTGCGCGCACATTACGCGTACCCGGGCTCGCGTAGGGTACGCGTAATATGCGCGCAGTCCGTACGCAGCTTAATAAAAATCTGTAATATATAAAAGATCATGTGTAAAGTTTCTGTGTGTGTAACGAATAAGTCGAACCTGACAAGTCGATTTATTGCTTTGTAACATAGCGTTATTTAATTTTTTACCCAACTGCTGAAGGGTTAGTTTGTCGAGTGTATGTATTTATGTATAGACGACCAGATGGCCTAGTGGTTAGAGAACCTGACTACGAAGCTTGAGGTCCCGGGTTCGATTCCCGTGTCGGGGCAGATATTTGTATGAAAAATACGAATGTTTGTTCTCGGGTCTTGGGTGTTTAATATGTATTTAAGTATGTATCTATCTATATAAGTATGTTTATCCGTTGCTTAGTACCCATAACACAAGCTTTGCTTAGCTTACTTTGGGACTAGGTCAATTGGTGTGAAATGTCCCGTGATATTTATTTATTTATTTTATTTATTTATTTTATGTATGTGTGTATTTATGTATCATTCTTTGGCGCGCCCAGCAGCCTAAATGTCTCGATGCCAAGTTTCTTGCGCCGCATTCTTCTTGGCAACATGGATTCCGAAGGCTCAAAAAAGTAGTAGACTCTGTGATGGAACCAAACTCCACAACCCGTACGTACCCCTGTGCTCCCCCCTAAATCAATTCTTGTTTCCCAAATGTTTACGAGTTAAATCACATTTGGAATTTACGAGCTTTGAGAAATGTCTGTGAAGTTTTTGATCCGCACTGAGCCCGCTTGAGAACTACAACAGCCCAAGCCCTCTAATTCTTAAAAGAAGCCTGTGCGCAGCTGTCGGACGTATAAAAGCCAAAGTTAACAATGATGTATTCTTCATTGCTTTACCTCCACTGTAAATAAGTGGGCGACCCATTTATTTAAATCCGATATTATTTTTTTAAATCTAGGTCCGCCATTTTACGTTCTGATGACGTCGTTACCCCAAAAGTAACAAAAAGACGTTTTATCCGAAGCGGAAGGCGGCCATTTTTAGCGTTTCTCGTGTCATTTATCAGCTCCTGTTTGCTTTATAAGCCTTGGAATATAAACGAATAAAATCGGCCGAGCTCGTGTCGGGCCTCGAACAGTATAGGGTTCCGTAGTTTCCCAACACAACATGGGGCAAATCACGGGGGTAGGCGCAGACTGCAGAGACCTGGATATTCACGGAAAGACTAGTCTATAAGTTCAGATCGCTCAGCGTGCTATGGAAAGGGCTATCCTCGGTATCTCGCTGAGAGATAGGGTCCGAGCATATCAGGCAAAAGACGAAAGTCGTTGTTGTCATGTATGTAGGAATAGCGAGTGGTTTTAGTCTTATCTCAATGTCACTTTTATGTATGTGTGCGTGCATTGTCAGTTCGCCATTACACGTGATTGAAAACGAATCGTGTTTACTTTATATCCTGAATTATCTTCCTAAAGACACAGAACACAGGTAACAGTTGTCATAGCTCAAAGGATTAGCACGCAGTGGCAATGGGCTGGTCATATTTACCATAGAACCGACAATCATTGGAGCAGGAGTGTCATAGAGTGGAGACCACGTTTGGGAAAACATAGTGTAGCGCGCCCTGTGGCACATTAGACTGATGACCTTAGGAGGACAGCTGACAGCGGCTGGATGAGGCAGCAGGATCGCGAGTGTTGGCGCAATATGGAGGCCTCTACGTCCAGCAGTAGACGGATAATGGCTGTAGACAGATAGAATTGGCGAGAGACTAGAGCGCCTCCCTTCGGGAACTCGTGCGTTCTGGTCTCTTGCCAAAGCTATCCAGGGGAATTTCTGCACGCCTTCTTTTCCGCCTCTACACGCGGGTAACGATTCTTTGGCCCACGACGCAAAGGAAAAAGCCGATCTTCTAGGTAAATTCTTTGCGTCCAACTCGACTTTGGATGACGGGGGACGCATGCCACCGACCATACCGCGTTGTGAGAGCTGTATGCCGGATATCCGGTTCCACCAAAGCTCAGTGCGTAAAGCACTTCTCTCCCTCGATATCCATAAGTCCAATGGGCCTGATGGAATCCCTCCGGTAGTGTTGAAGATGTGCGCTCCTGAGTTGGCTCCGGTTTTAACGCGTCTTTTTCGGCTCTCCTACTCTTCTGGCGTAGTCCCGTTCTCATGGAAGTCTGCTCTGGTCCACCCGATCCCTAAAAAAGGTGACCGCTCTAATCCATCTACCTATAGGCCAATAGCCATAACTCCCCTGTTCTCTAAGATAATGGAGTCCGTTATCAACCGCCAGCTCCTTCGATACCTTGAGGACCGACAATTGCTCAGTGACCGTCAATATGGTTTCCGTAGCGGCCGCTCGGCCGGCGATCTACTGGTTTACCTGACACATCGTTGGGCACAGGCGATTGAGACAAAGGGTGAAGCATTGGCTGTTAGTTTAGATGTGGCGAAGGCCTTCGATCGGGTTTGGCACAAAGCGCTCCTCTCAAAACTTCCGTCCTTTGGGCTTCCTGAGAAATTATGCGGATGGATCAGCAGCTTCCTAACGGACAGAAGCATAAAGGTTGTAGTTGACGGTGCATGCTCTGATTCCAAGTCTGTGAATGCTGGTGTCCCTCAAGGCTGTGTGCTATCGCCTACACTCTTCCTTCTGCATGTCAATGATATGCTGCCATCCGGCGGCATTCACTGTTATGCGGATGATAGTACGGTTGATGCCTCTTACACCGGCCGCGCCGGTATTTCTCGGGAAAACGTTATAGAGTGCCGAAACAAACTTGTGTCTGAAATTGAGACTTCCCTAAAAGAAGTTTCAGAATGGGGTCGACTTAATTTAGTCCGTTTTAACCCCACTAAGACACAGGTTTGCGCGTTTACCGCAAAAAAGTCTGCGTTTGTCGCGTCACCTCTTTTCGAAGGCACTCCCCTTGCTACCACAGCCAGTATCGGAATCCTTGGTATTGACATCTCGAGTGAAGTCCAGTTCCGCGACCACTTGGAGAGTAAGGCTAAATTAGCCTCGAAGAAGCTCGGCGTGCTCAACAGATCGAGACGGTATTTCACTCCAGCCCACCGCCTTCAACTTTATAAGGCGCAGGTTCGCCCACATATGGAATACTGCTCTCATCTGTGGGCGGGGGCTCCCCGGTACCAGCTTCTCCCTCTGGATCGCATACAACGGAGAGCGACTCGAATAGTCGGCTGCCAACGAACTTCTGATGGGCTTGATTCCTTGGCGCTGCGTAGAGATGTAGCTTCACTGTGCATCTTCTATCGCATGTACAACGGAGAGTGCTCCGAGGAGTTATTCGGGTTGATCCCTGCCGCATCCTTCCGCCACCGCCCTACGCGACAACACTTCCATCCTCACCATCTGGATGGTTGGTTGTCTTCTACTGTGCGTTTTTCCAGAAATTTCCTGCCTCGCACAGCAAAGCTCTGGAATGAGGTTCCTGCTGCGGTATTCCCGGACCGATATGACCTTCAAGCTTTCAAAAAAAGAGCGTACTCCTACCTAAAAGGCCGGCAACGCACTTGTGACTCTTTTGGTGTCGCAGGTGTCCATGGGCGACGGTAATCGTTTACCATCAGGCGATCCGTCTGCTCGTTTGCCCCCTATATCATAAAAAAAAAAAAAAAAAAAAAAAAAAAAAAAAGATAGGCGTAGGCGACGTGACCTACCACCTACGGCCTCGCGGTCTGTGGGCCTCGCGCCTCGAAAGTTTCTTATTCAAACATCCAGATATATGAGGATGCAACATCCCTCCGCAAGGATAGCGGATCAAACAGGCCAGAAAGTTCCTGGTCGTTGACAATCTGAGCGGCTCTTCGTTGAATACGGCCAAATGGAAGAAGTTGATTGAGGTGCTCCAGCTCAAAGATGGGAACAGTATTCCATTATGAGGTTTGAGCTTTATAAAGTTGTAGACGATGAACTTGCGAGAAATACTGACCCGTTCTGTCAAGCTCTTCCAATTTCTTCGAAGCTAATTTAGCTTTACCCTCCAAATGGCCATGAAACTGAACATTACTCGAAATGCCAACACCCAGGCTCCCAATAGACAACCCGGAATCAAGGGGAGCTCTCCCGATTTAGGAGGTTACCACAAAGGGATATTTTTTAGCGGAACACGCGAAAACTTATGTCTTCTGGGGATTGAACTGGACTAGATTCAGTCTGTCCCAATCTGCGACATGCTGTAACATGTATTCGGTAAAGGCCACTAGTTCACGGTGGATGTAATGATTGGATATCAACGAGGGAGGCCTATGACCAGCAGTACACGTCAGCTGAAATGATGATGATGATAATGAGACAGACAAACGGACAGGGGCATACTTCATACAAACTACATAAAAACATATATATGTAAACACATAAAAGTGTGTAGTAATTTTCTTATTTCGGTGGATAACGTGAATGTTTTTTTTTATCGTGATACGCTGGGTCTTCTTTTCTTGTCTTTCAGTGAGTTATTTTCTTAGTCATCCGAAAAGATAATATTAAAACTATACATTATATCTTGTCTAGTAGTTAAGTAACTGTTATAGCATAATTTTTATTCTTTCACGCACACTAAAATAGTAACCGTTAATTTCGGCACCATGTTTACCCCACGGCTTCAAAATGTAAGGCCACGTCTGTCCGCTAGCGATGTAAGCAGAGTGACTTACAAGTGACCACGGAACCCCGAAGATTAGCATCCCGGGGTCAAAGCCCCGACCCCGGGTCTATTAAGATTGATAGTTGCCCGTTCGGTCGTTAAACCGAATTCAGGCCCTCGGGAGTAAAGTTAACTGAGATAAGTATTTATGTAAGCGTTTAGGCTTATTTAGGTAATTTAGTTGGAGCAATAAACAGGGCGATTGGGATTGATTAAGTTAGGTTATTATTGAAAGGTTGATGGATGAATGAGGTGCAGTAGGTGCGAGGGAGAGACGCAATGGGTCTATATCATTGGCTACTATTAGCGGGTCCTACGCAAAACGACTGCTTAAGCGCTATTCACCATGTTTTTTGATTTCTGTTAATTTCCACAAATAGTTTAGTGCTCGTACATCAATGGTGATCAACTACCTGGTGATGGCCCTACCGAGCTTTTGACGCATGTATTGCATTAATTTAATCTCGTGCTGTATCATTACTAGCAAAGCTATAATCCTGAAATTCACGTGTATCTTACACTCTGAGAATTCACTCTAATGACATTAGGATTTATAGAACCACGTAACCGAAAAAACTTTTTCGCTTTTAAATAATCTTAGATTCGGTGAGCAGCCGTACTGCTAATAAAATAAATAATATTTGAATAAATAGATGTGGTACATCATTTCTTACGCATTTCCAATGTAATTTGGAACGTAGGAGTCGTAGCTTCTAATAGTTGCGATGGATGTTACCACGCGCCACTGTTGGCGTATGTAAGCGATTAAGAATTTCGGGGGAGTCGGTTGGATGCGACGTGGTTCAATTGGTAGAACACCGGTTGGGGCGCATACCCAGGAGACGTGGGTTCGAATCCCACCGGCGCACCCGAAAAAACTTTTTCGCTTTTAAATAATCTTAGTGGTTGTTTTCCCGAAACGAGGTGATTTAGTTTCGATTGTACAATCGATTTATAATTACTATTTTGACTAGAGTCAAAAATCCAATTGTGAAAAACGAAAGTCGAAAATGACCGCAAACCAATAGTAACGCTTCTTTGGTACAAGTAGCGTAAGATCGTACGATAGTTTAGGTACCAACGAAGCGTTACTATTGGTTTGCGGTCATTTTCGACTTTCGTTTTTCACAATTGGATTTTTGACTCTATTCAAAATAGTAATTATAAATCGATTGTACAATCGATACTAAATCACCTCGTTTCGGGAAAACAACCACCAAAAATTTCACGGTGTATATCCTATGTCATTCGCGAAACTGAGATGAATCTAATGACACCTCACACTTCAAAATTCATTGAGCCATTTAGGTTGCAGGGCGTGCCAAAGAATAATATACGTACATACATAAATACATACGCTCGAAAAACATAACCCTCCTTCAACAGTCGGGTGAAGAAGACACGAATTACATTTGACACCTTGTATTTTACCTCACTCAAATCCCATTTCGTTAAGGTGCAAGGAAACCATTAGCTTTTACGTTCCGTCGATAATATTAAATTCACTAAATTGATGTTTGTACTGGGAGTGGACTTTTATTACGGAGACAGCTGTCACTTTGTCTAAAACGTACTTTGTGTCAACATTGATGAATGTAATACAAATCTAACAAGTAACGTATCTTGTTGATAAGGAAACTGCGGTGTATTTCGCTTTATACTTAGACTCAAGTTTATTTATTTATATAGAAGTAATAGAGAGTAAGTTAGTAAATATGGAGAAAGACAAAATGGAGATGTAGAAAGAAAAAATGTCCCGGGGTCAAAGTTCAAAATGTCCCACATTACGGAAATTTTTTCGAAGAGCTCAGTGTACATTGTCACAACATAATAATAATTATATACTCTATACATACAAACATAGACATCAAGTTTATCCCTGAATTATATTCAATGTTTGTAGTGCTATTTATTTTATTATACATTTACAGTAAAAATCCAAGCGGTAGAGATGGCGATGGCCGGATGACAAATATTAAACTGCTTCGAATTCTCAATGCTTATCAAGTTATCAATCAAAGTAAGTAGAGGTACTGTAGTGGGGGTCTACGCTCTGAAAGAAAAAAGATTGCCGAAGAGCCTAACTTGAACGTATTCAAAAGGAAACATGGTTTTCAACTATAACACTATATTTATTTATAATTAACTAGCTTTTGCCCGCGACTCTGTCCGCGTGGAATTAGTAATTTGGGCAGCTTATTTTTTTTATTCAATTTGCTTTTTCATCAATTATGGCTCTCCTTAGTTCCTCGATATAATAGTCCCCCCCACCACAGAACCACCCCCCCCCTCCGAAACCCCACACACACCCGCGTTCACATTCACCACCGTACTCCCAAGTCAAGCGCCCCCGATTTTGAAACATTCTTCTGCTCCACTCCGCTCCTATTGCTGTTAGCGTGTTAGTGTGATGATATATAGCCTATGCCCTTTCTCAGGCTCTAGACTATCTGTGTACCAAATTTCATTTAAATCGGTTCAGTAGTTTTAGCGTGAAAGCAAAACAGACAGACAGATAGACAGACAGAGTTACTTTCGCATTTATAATATTAGTTAGGATTGGTTAGGATTAGGTACGGTACATTGCATTATATCAAATCACTTTTCGTGGCACGGCCTAACCAAGAATGGCTGCTCAGACCGTCCGCTGTGCAGCAGAAGCTGCAAATTCAAATAATCGAAACAGCAACATGGTCCCGGTGGCCAGTGTCTACATATCCCTCCCTCCTATGAAGAAAGGATGGCACATCTTCAGGCTTCTGCACCAAGTTTTCAGGACAGCTTCTCTTGAACACCTACACATTTTTTAAACTCAAAGCCTCACGAAGAAGCCGCACGGACAATACAGACATAGGGCTCCCACACAATACCGCGATGCGATGCGATGCGACGCCGCATCGCAGGAACTAACGATGCGAATTGCTGCGATACGATTTCGTGCGGTAAGCGCAAGGTTCAAGTGACCATACCTTCGCACCATGGCGTCGCATCGCATCGCAGTATTGTGTGGGAGCCCATAGATCAAACAAAAATGACACGCCCATTTAATTGCTAAATTTCGGTGTGTGAAAGCAAATACTAATTACGCCACTTTGTTTGTGTTGCTGCTCCCACGTTTGAGTCTAGTCAACCGAATGACCAATGACTAAAGCCCCGTATTCATTCAAAATAAGAGGGTTTGGGTTATAATTTTCACGCGGCCCCAGTGTAAATTGGGAGCTTAACATACACTATAGAATTGCCTGTGTGATGCATGTTTTCCGTCACCGAAAAGGTCAAAAGTGCGAGCTAAAACTCGAATCCATGATCCCCCTGCTCTATTCAAGTCAAACCACTAGACTTTTCGTAATCTTAATTAATCTTTGTCGGTTCCTTCCTAAATGCTCCTCTCGTCCACTCAAAGGTTGACTGGTAGAGATCCCTTAAAGGGTTAAGTTTGCCTTTTTGCATGTATCTCAATGGTTGTGAAGTGTTTTATTTTTGTACAGTAAAGGATTGACGTACATACTTACATCCTAATGTCGAAACACATATTACACATACTAATATCAAAATTTGTACATAGATGAAAACCAGAACAGAACCGCCGTATAAATGCGGAACATAACATGTACGGTACTTTGGTGGAGAGAAACGTTCTAAGTGCTTTGTGCCTATAAATAAGGCTAGGTTTTACACTAAGCGGATCTTGTTTATTTTTGTTTGCATCTCTCCTGTGGATATGGCAAAAATTAAGAGTCTATAGTCAATATTTTTTAGTCAAGTCTGCATCAGCATGTGGGACGCCTGGCCAACTTTCGGCCCATTTAAATAAATCATAAGTTTGCTGACTCGGGGTCGCTAATTTTATGTCCACAGGATAGACAAGTTTTGTTTCTTACGGTGTGTATAATCCAGGTAGAACGGTAGAACACGAGAAAGATCATTGCCCAAAAGGCTTACAAGTCTTAACGCTGTTCGACGCGACAAAATTCGGTTCCACACTTACGCGTCCGACTACGTGAGAGAGATACCATTTCACTCACAATGTGTGTTATGTTTACTAAGTAGGCATCGAAGGACCAAATATCTAATAATAGACGGAAATATCTGTTCTATTTGAAGTCATGGAAAGTAGAGCAAAGAATAACACAGCAAAAATGACAATACCACAATAGGTACACCTTGAAACATTACGGTGAAACTTTAGAATTAGCGCCTGTATTTACAGACTGGTAAAACTAATAATAATCTTTTTCCCCCTATCATATAAAAAACATCTCCGCTTTTGCTGCTGCCAGTAATAAGTACGGGAACGAGGAAGGAAAGCTGTCTATAAAAATACTCATCATTTATAAACTGTAGGCAAACAATCTAGTATTTAATACGTTCATATGATTAACGTATAACAGCAATGAAATTGTTTAATTTCAGTTATTTTCCAATAAACCATTATTAATCCGCGGATGGAGAGCTTAAAAATTACCAGTAAAATTTGCTTTACATTTTTACATGAAGGCGTTCCTTGTTTACACAGTAATGTTTTCAAACATTTTAAGATAGATAAATAGATAAGCATCTAAGTTTAATAACGATTATAAAACGCAAATAACTGTTATACTGAGTATCAGTGTTGGGGCCTTGGATTCAGTGGAGCATCGAGCCCGAAGACTCATTTGGTGATGGTCCGTCGATCGTTGACAACCTACAGAGCCTCAAACACCGTCGTAAAGTTGCCTGTTTGTCTGTTTTTTATCAAATAAATTTTAGTGAGCGTGTGCAGGACTTACATGATTTAATTCCTGCAACTCCAATTTAACAACAGACAACCAGGCGGGTGGAACGTCTTCATCCTTATGTGGTTAGTATTCAATTCCGAAGCAGTTCGGAACTGCTAAGGAATGGAATTCGTTCCCGTCGTTTGTATTTCCAGATAAATAAGAAAGAAAGAAAGAAAAAAACATTTATTTATAACAACAAAAACACGTACACAGGCTAAAATTAAAAGTACAAACATAGACATAGGTAGGTACATGTTGATGTTGCTATAAAGGGTCCCGACTCAGCGTGTCGCTGGTTAAAAAAACCAGCACTGGTCTTCCGCCGGGCCACAGTATAGCAAAATCACGGAAGGCCACACAAACAAATATTACACTAACATAAAAAAAAAAAAATGAAAAAACTAACATTTAAAACTTCGACAGACCGAAGCGCGGGGCGTGCGCGCGACGGCGACGGAGACACCTCGGTTTGTGGTGGCCCTAAAATGACTTGGCTGTATGGAATCCAACCTTTACCTTTTCCTAACGGAAAGAACTTTAAAAAAAACAAAACCAACAACAATAATCATAACCCAATAACCAAAGAACCAACAAATACAACCTAGGGCTCTTCAAGGCTAGAGTGAATAGGTTGTTTGTTACTGAATCAATGATAACACCCTTGTATTTTTCATCTGATGATAATTAATGGTCAACACAGGTAATTTTTATGTAAAAAAATATAGCTGATGATCTTAAGGGAAGACTAGTGCCTGCTGTAAGGCACTATGATGAGTTAGAACCATTTGGTGAGAATTTGTGCCTGTGTTTCTTTTTTTTTTTTTTATGTCTCGAATAAATATTTTAAGTACTTTAGTTATTTGAAGATCGGTTTGTAAGTTTTTCTACCGTGTTCGTAACTGTCATGAACTCATGACACGATGTGAATTAAAGATAATTTTGAAGGAAAAATTGCAGTTAGGATGTGGCCGCAAGCGTAAATTAGTAAATTTTAGTACAAAGTTTTTGCCGTAGGTATTTGTGAAAGAAAAGTGTCAACCTCATTTATTTTAATGTATGCTCTTCCTATATTGATGGAAATTGGTAAGAAAGTGAAAAACAATTAAAAGAATAAAAGGAAACCATTTAATTAATATTTATTTCTCAACCAACTGACTGTGCTGCATCCGACGAAAACAATGTGTATGTTTAAATAATGAAAACGATTCGTACAGTTGGACTCATCTATAACCATAATAAGATTAAAATTAATTCTTCAATAAATGATACAATCTGAGGCCATCAATTGTAAAATGCGTAGGCGTTAGCAATCACCATCACCATAATTTATATTTTTCTATCGACATCCTATACTTTTTGAGAGATCACAATGATTGCAATTGCTACCGTGCACGCATTAAGTACCTATACAAAACGTCTCTTGATTCCGCTTTACTAGATTTTTGTACATATAAATATTCTAAGACCAACTCTTATACTTTAATTATTATTAAGTATTATTTATACCTTAGATTCACGTTGTATATTTGGCATGCAAATTACAACAAACGTAATGATAGCATAAAAAATATACTTGAAGTAACATAATTGCGATTTAAGTTGAGTTTTGTCTGACATGTTTCGGCCTTGTCCCTTTTTCAAGGATTGACAACATTTTGGGCAAAAGAAGACATCAATATTTTGAGTACTTTAAAATAGAATAAAAATAGCAGTAGCTTAGCATTTATGTAAATATATTGTAGATATAACGTTACGTGTCCTTATTTCATAATTATCACGTTTATTCTTATGCATGCTTTTTAATTGTTTGCTTTGTAAATACGCAAGTTATTGGCATTTCAAACGATCGTCTCGTTGTTCTTAAAAACAATACGCCTTGATTTCATTAAAACTATTGCCATTTTGAGGATACCTTATTGACTGAAATGTTTCTTTGAGAACAACGTGATAGTGTTTGAAACGCCACCTATTTACTAATTTCACAACTTTTTTAAAGTGACGTTTTATTTGCTTGGCTGTAAATCGCTCCCGCCTATGCCCGTGACCGCAACCTTAGTTTTAACTCTGGCTGACTGGCGCTGACTTTTTTGTGAATAACATAACTTCTTTTTACTTGCTCTCGTGTGGCGAAGCTAAACGTGGTAAGTTCCCTTTACCTAGCCCTTTATCTCCTTAAAACCAGTGGCTCCATGAGGAGCCATAATTCCTTTAAGATTTTTCCTACAGTCTTTTTTCAGCCCTATATGTCGTTAAGTTAAGGAAAAGTGTACCGAACGCAGTTGTTACAAAGTCGAAATTCATGTGCGATATTTTCAAACCGGCTGTATCGACACAGTGTATACCTAAGCAAGTAATCTGCAAACAATGCGTCGAATTTGCCTCATACAAGTGTACCGGCTACTTCGAAATTTGAAATTCGAATCGTGCTGTCTTTTTCACTCTTCTGTTTAATACTATTAGCGTAAATGGAACGGCACAATACGAAATTCTAAAATCGAATTTCGAAGTATAAGTCAGTGATCCATCACTCCATAGAATAAAGTACTTCTCCACCGCAATGACACGTATTTAGCAATTCCATTCTCTTTCGTAACTGTCACTTCAAAATATACTTTGTGACTTCTAATAAGGTAAATGTCCCTGTGCTCGACACTGACCTAATACACGACACCTTCAATCTTATGTCATAGTTAGAGAGGTGACAGATGGGTGTTATCTACTGGGCGTTGAGGTGTTGTGCATTGGTATGTTTACCTTAACACCGTTGACAGTAAGCCGACTGGTATTGAATAAATCGGCGGTCAAACGCGAGTGACGTATCTGTTATTACAGTATTAACTATATTCTGTGTCCAGGGGATACATAATAGGAATGTTGACACCACAAACGAACCGACACAAAAGTTTAAAATTGCGATATAATGTCTGTAAAATATAAAATAAAATAAAAGGCACTTGGAACCCAAAACAAATCTTCGGGTCTAGTCGTATTTCCGATCTTTCCCGATGACATGACATGACTCACTCAGTGGCGGCGCAAGATTTGAATATTGTGTGGCCAAGAGGTATTTTGCGAGACCCTGTGATCTTGCACCGCATATTAAATAACGTAATTTTAAGGCACTAGTCCCACCAAGGGAGAGAAAGCGACTAGCTATCGACTATTTTCTCGCTCAAGAAACGAACACAAAGATCCCGTGTGGGTATAAGAGAAAGACAATTATTTTATAGTTGATCGCTGGCTGTTCACACTGCTGGCGAGGACTCTTTCTTCACTAGTTGATCGCAGCGATAGAAGCTATCAACGATAAAACTCGCTCAGCGATGCTCGCTTGGCGGCTGGGAGACCAACCGAGAGATAGGAGCCCCGCCCGAGCGAGTGGTGCGAGTAATCGTCCGTCGCACTTGAATATTCACTTATAGTCGAGCGACAAAACTGTCCGAACTACACACTCGCTTCTCGCTGCTCGCCAACTCGTTTCTAGTTATGTACGCTTAGTATAAGTTTTACTTCACCAAAATACTTCTCGATCGCGTTTACGTATAAAAATCAATTACTAGGGAAACATGGACAGCGTCTCCGCGCGCGCGCTTCCATGTTTCCATAGAATTGAAATTTTTACGTAAACGCGATCGAGAAGTATTGAAGTGAAGGAAAACTTATACTAAGCGTACTAATCGCTTCTCGCTCATCGTCAGCGGTAGGACCAGTGCCTAAATAAGCAAAAAAACGAGAACCTTTCAAGGCGTGAGGCCCATCAGACTGCGAGGCAGCGGCGCCAAACTACGTCACTGATTCGGTATAAAATATTCAGTTTATATTTTAGTTGGGGTATTACCTTATTATCGTTTAAAATTATTACCCGAAACTCTGAGTTTATATTAAAACTGACCAGCCATTAGTGTCGGGCGTGACACGAATAATAAATGTGATTTGTAACGATAAAACGCCTATAAATATTCGCCAAACTTTTAGCTTAGTATAAGAACACTAGCTGTTGCCCGCAACTCCGTCTGCTAAGAAAAGGAGTATAAAAAATGTCCTACGACCTATTCTCAGACCTACCGAATACAGTGAAAAAGTTTCATAAAAATCGGCCAAGCCGTTGCGGAGGAGTTCGATAACAAACACCGTGACACGAGATTTTTATATATTAGACTAGCGCTGTTGCCCGCAACTCCGTCTGCAAAGAATAGGGGTATAAAAAATAGCCTACGACCTATTCTCAGACCTACCGAATATTATAGAGAAAAAAAAGTATAAAAATCGGTCAAGCCGTTTCGGAGGAGTTCGATAGCAAACACCGTGACACGACATTTTTATATATTAGAAAGATTAGAAGATAATAGTTCTTTATTACCTAAAAGCCAAGTATAGGTATAGTCGGGGTAAGAAAAGGTTCGTCACTTTTCGACCTTAACTCGTTGACATAGAGTCGAAAAGTACCTACCTACCTGTACTAGGCTTTTAGTAACCACACCAAGGGTGTCCAACAAAATTTTGTAAAAACCCAGGATGAAATGGAAAGTGACCTTTAAATATAAATAAATCAGCAATTTTTATAGTCGACTATGGGTGGTTTAGAAATTAATATCGCAATAAAGTTTAAATCCAAAGACTCAATCCAGCAAACCTTAGAAAAGCTCAATTTACCATGTACGAAAATTGCCGCAACAACAATTATAAATGTTAGGCGTTTCTTATTCGGCACTTATTTACTTATCGTATGGCTTACAAACTACGCTTAAATCATAACTTAAATTTACACCTCCTAAGATATTCTGTTGCTTCGCTCTAAGTGATTTAGAAGAGGACTGAAAAACAGTTGCTCTGTCTCACTGTTACATACCTATCAGTCGGCAGACATCCACTGTTGAACAAAGGGATCTCCTTTAACCGTTAAACCATTTGACAACCCTGTTAAGGCATTCGATTTTGGACCGTAAATGTTGCTAATTTGAATCGGCTTTGATTTCTGTTTGACGGAAAATATATTGCCGGTATCGGTAAAGGTTAACGTTTATCCTTTACTTATGTTTTATTAGGTTTTAGTCACCAACGTCAAGAGGTCGGTTTGTCAAATCAGAAACGTTACTGTCGAACCTCGGATTATTGCCAGAGTGATTTCTTGGACAGCGGAGTGGCGAGCGATTTCTCTGTGCATTGCGTGCTCCCAGGTAACTAACTACTGTGCGACGAGCGTGTCGATCCCGCAATGAACAGAGTAAACGCTCGTCACTCCGCTGCCCCTTATCGAGGTACTACAAAATTCAATTTTCTAACTTCATATCCTTCATATCCCTTTCACTCCTCTGTTTAATACTATTAGCGTGAACGGAATGGCATAATACGAAGTTTGAAAATCGAATTTTGTAATTTAAGGCGTGCTCCCCACTGTTCCAGGGCGAATATTCGAGCGTTTTGACCGCGGGGTTAAACGTCATTACCATTCGACGATTATTACCACAACCGAAGGACGAATCGAGCGAAACTTCATCAAACTATAGGTAGATTCAGCATCGGCACTGTCTTAAGTTTTCATAAAAAGTTAACCTTAACCATCATCCTTTTTCATAATTTCTGCTCAAATGATAATGACAAAAAAAACCGCCGTAAAAACGCTGAATAGACGCAGTCCTGGACCTAAACTTCATTTAATTTAGAATTAGAAACCACAACAACATTATATTGCGGTTCGTGAACTGTGATCTCTTTACAATTTGTACTAGAGTAACAATTGACGACAAGCAAATAAAGTGACATTAAAACATTTTTATTTTGCGGCTCCCTGACTATTGTACTGTACAATTTGCTACGTAAGAAATAGTTGACCAGACGCAATATAATGTTATTGTGGTTTCTTATTCTAAATTAAAATAAAGTATAACATTAGCCGTCTAGGGCTATCTTGAAAGGAGAGACGCTTCCATATCACTTATACTGTGTCGAATACAGGCCAAGTAATCATTACGTGCCGCACCCCTACGTGGCAGGCATACCACGCACGAATTATGCCACTCTTTCACTCCTATTGATGAGTCGAGGGGAGCTCGACGAAATTCGGCCGAAATTAGGTGGGCATTGACCTCTATTATATGAGTACGCTGGAGAGGCTTTGACGACGTGATATTGAAGTCAATATCTTCTTCTTCACCATCACCATCATCATCCTAGTCTGTGTTCGTCATACTGCAGGGCACAGGTCTCCTCTAAGAACCAGAGGGCTTCAAATCAAATCAAATCAAATCAAATAATTTATTGTATGGTTATGAATCAAACAGGTCTTATTAACAATAACAATGTCCTTCATATCCTATCCTATTGTCATTGTTCACACGCGCGCTCAGTGCGAATTGGGAACTTCACACACACCATTGGGTTTCTTCTCAGGGTTGTGCAGTGGATTGTGGGTTCGAGCCCTTTGAGTTTTTCGGAATTCATTTGCGAAATTACATTTGAAATAACCATGAGCTTTACGGTGAAGGAATAACATCTTGAGGAAACCTGCTCACACCTTGCGAAGAAATTCAAAGTTGTGTGTGTGAAGTTTTCAATCCTCACTGAGCCCGCGCGGGAACTACGAACCAAGTCATTCTGAGAGGAAGCCTGTGTAGGCTGGGATGGATTTTAGTTAGCAGCGCATATGCAATACTCTGGTATTGCAGGTGTCTATGGGTGGTAGTGCTTATTTACCATAGGATAGGAGACTATTTTACTAGGGATAGAAAGAGGGAGGCGAGAGAGAGAGAGGGGGAGGGGAGAGAGAGAGATATATTTTTTACACATATTCAATATACAGGAAATAAAATCTTTTGGTAGGAAAAGATACAAATAAAATAAAATAAACATCGAATAGTTAAATTCGCCTTACCAATGGCCATAAGCCGCAACGCTGTTTTTCAGTGGGTGCCATTTAAAAATTAAACACAAAAACTCAGCGAAAAGTGTAGTTCATAGTAAAACCTAAGTAAATACAAATACTTCAGATTGAAAATGAATATTGAATACCGACACGCTCGGCAGGAGTGCTTGAAATCGATAGAATAAAATAACTCATTATCTTGTATTCCCATAGCCTATCCCAGGGTGACCATTTTTGGTAGATTTCTACCATATGGGCAGCGAAATATTATGTATTAAATGAAAAAAAATGTTTTTTATTTTTATTTTATTGTCTTGTTTCCGTCCCTATGGAGACAATAGCAAAAAAAAGATTTTTTTCATTTAATGCAAAATATTTCACCGCCCAGATGGTAGAAATCTACCAAAAATGGTCACCCCCACCGTACTCAGAATAGAAGTCAGTGGGCACAGATTATGTCGAGATATATTTTATATTACAAGTAATCAGTACGTGGTTTGTTATTCAAAATTATCTTAATAAAAGGTAATAAAATGGAATTTCGTGATTTGAGGGATTTGAATGGTTAACGACGTATTGTTTGATAAAGTTATTCGTAGATATGATTTTAGGGATGAATGCTAAGATCAAATTGTAAGGAATTAGGCATACTTACTGATTACAGTCATTATTAAAATACTAGCTGTTGCCTGCGACTCCGTCTGCGAAGAATATGGGTATAAAAAATAGCCTACGACTTATTCTCAGACCTACCAAATATAGACAAAAGTTTCATAAAAATCGATCAAGCCGTTTCGGAGGAGTTCGATAACAAACACCGTGACACGAGACTTTTATATATTAGAAGAAGAAGATGTACTTATTGTACTTGTTGCAAAGTAGTGAAATAAATAGTTTCGAATACACTGTTGGATTTTACTGTAATTTCGTTGTGGGTGTGAATTTAATTCTATTTAGGGTTCCGTATTCAACGGGTGCCAATGAGATTATGATAATAGTATTTTCACTGTAGTATTGTGCGGGTGACATTTGTCACACCGTTTAGTTACACTAAGAAAAAATTCTGCGCTGTATATACGGTATCCTATTATCGCGCCTCATTCGTTTTTCGTTTAATATTTATTTCGTCTCATTCTGTATTCGTCACTCATTCTTTATTCGTCTTGTTCGCTATCCGTCACTATATTATTTGGTCAAATTCTGTAACTTATAAGCTTTGTAACTAAGTACAAGTTATTAATAGGCAATTTATTACTATAATTAACAATAAAAGTAGGTATACAAACAGGAATTAAGTATAAAATTAACATAATTAAAAGTAACTTAAAATAGCTAAACAAAAATTAAAAACTAAAAATTACCATCTAAATTTGGACCTTTAGGTAGAGTGCCCATCACGCAGGCAGCATTCCCACGTTGAATTGCTATAGCAAGTCTTTGTGCGAGAAAGCTGCCTGCGCGAGGGTCACCAGTTGCCTCTATCAGGCGCTTGCTTAGTGCTCCGTGGAGCCCTCGAGCGCTCTTTCCCCACGAACCGAGTGTCACGACACCGAATGCGACGAACTCGTACTGGGCGCCGAGACACTCGTATTTAATGTCCTTGAGCCGTTCTCGGTTATCCGCCGCTGCACCAGCACGTCTGCTCGTCGTTGGGAGGTAGGACGCTGCCAAGGTGTCGGCGCAAGTGGCGTCCCACACCAGCGCACGGCCCATTCTCCATGGAATTAACGACATCTCGTCAGGGCGCTTATTGCCATCACTTCGCACGATCTGGGGCTCCAGAGCAGCAGGAACGTAACTTGTCTCTCTCTTTATAAGTTTTATTCGTTTTTCGTCATGGTCTTCCTTGGGCTCATTCGTCGTTCTTCCCTTTCATTTACTTATTTACCAGCACCGAACGTATCGAAATAATTTTGGCGAATGTTTAAATGAGACAAAAAACGAAAGGGAAGATGGTCGGGACCGTGACGAAAAACGAATAAGACGTATTAAGAGATAGACAAGTTGCAGAATTTTACCAAAAAAGATAGTGACGGATAGCGAATAAGACGAAAACGAATACAGAATGAGACGAAATAAGAATTAAATGAAAAACGGATGAGGCGAGATATTAGGATACCGTGTATATACATGGCGAATTATTTAAATTGCACTCCGAATATGTCTGGGGTTAAACATTTAAACTTCGAAAAAACTATCTTATAGACGAAAGAAATTTAACCTAATTAATTTTTAATATCAATAAAAAAATTAAAATACGATAAAGTTATGAAACGCAATTTTCATGTAATATTAGACTCCTGTAAAGATGGGACACATCTAGCCACGAGTTTATCGATACTTTCGTATGATATACTTCATGTTATATACTGTCTTCAGTCTGCCATGCAAAAAAACATTGACCTAATAATTTGTAGTATAATAGAACTCTGGTACTTAGCTTACTTTATAATGTGATTTAATGAAATAATCATAAATTAATATTATTAAACTTTTTTTTTAATTTATAGATACGAGTTTTTAAGGTCTCACTTCTCTAGTCTATGGTTTCGACACCTGTCACCCGGACAATGCTACAGTGAAAAAAACTATAACAAGACTTCGCTATCTGTCCGTTCGTCTGTCACAAATCACCCCCACCCCCACATTATGTCAGAAATCCCTTTCAGATCACCGTCGCTAGCCAATTGAGCACAGAAGGCTTGCAAGATTACCACAATGAATCGGATGCGGTTAATGTACGTCCCAAAAAATAATACCCTTGAATGTACGACCTAATAATGGACGTCTTAATATTTGGTATTCCCCATTTAATTACACGTTACATGGATTATCAAGACGTGCAATAACCGCACCTATTTAATAACGAGGCTAAGGGGCTGTTTCACTACCCATTGATCAATAAAAATTGATTAGTTAAAATTATTTTTGCTGACGGATAAATGTGATGCCGTCTGCGTCTATTCGAACAAAACAAACAGAGAAGGCATCACATTTATCCGTCAAATAAATTTGATCAATGGATGGTGAAAAAGGGGGTAATTTTTTCAGTTATCTGGTTATCCTTCATAAGAGCATGGTGTACTAGTTAGGCTCTAGGAAGTACCTTAGCTTAGCGTTTCGCTTTACGGCACGCAATATAATGCAACTTGTTTCTTGCAAGTCTAAACTGGGCTGTACAATCAACTTCCATATGTAATGTCTTAGATATTCTGATTCTCAATAAAGGTTCATTTAATATTAAAATGTGATCGTCTACGTAAATATAGCATGGAATTTCATTCGTATACTTTACCGACCTTGCTTCAATATTGAAGATATAATAG
Source organism: Archips crataeganus (assembly GCA_947859365.1). Classification (NCBI taxonomy): domain Eukaryota; kingdom Metazoa; phylum Arthropoda; class Insecta; order Lepidoptera; family Tortricidae; genus Archips; species Archips crataeganus. The sequence goes on along the minus strand of OX402067.1, from coordinate 10,542,787 downwards.
AGATAGGTATAATGACACCATTAACTAACTGACGTACATACATGAGCTGTCAAATCAAGATTCTCAAATGGATTTTGTATGGCAACATCTTGTTATGACGTCATTTCTAACTAACATTATTTTTTAAATTAATCTGGTTTTGTTGCCTAAAATAAATATTGAGTTTTTTTACTAAAATCGTGTCTTAGAATCATTGTTTTATGGTGGTGAACACTCAGATGCCTTGTCCTTACTCGTATTTTAACGCCTGATCTAAACTATTTCATAGTCATGATGTAGTCTGATGTGTTTTGGCGTATTATTGTCATTCTTTAGCATCTTTTAAACGCTTACTTTCTGCTGTTTCCACCATAGATATGCTAAGATACTTAGTTAGTTAAAATATGCGTAATATCACTTATTTAAAGCTTATAGCTAAACCGTTTAAATGAGTCCTCGCCCCCGTGGTACAGGGGTTGGGGGGTATGACGACAAAGGGAACCGGGAGAGGTGCGGGAGGCAGGCACACGAAGCGCGTTCGCCGCCCGCACCTCTCTCGGCCTCTTTGTCGTCATACCCCCCAGCCCCTGTACCGCGGGGGCGAGGACACATTTAAACGGTCTAGCTATAGCTTAGCACAGCTACCCGTTTAGCTTTTCTAGCTCACAGTTCAGCTGCCTCTCACATTTGTGGTGAAAACGCAAAAACAACCGCAACCCGCCATGAGTTATGTTTACGTAGACGACCTCACAAACAAAATGGCAGATTAAGCGGCACGGTGTTGAACTATATGCCTGTTGTTCCAGATGATGAGTTCGGAGAGAAATCTGTGTCCGTCCTGTTGGACGGCGAAGAGTCTGAACTAATATTTATTGACCACCCCAGTACTGAAATGTCGGTTAGTAATAGAACTGCCCCTTTCTGACTACGTTCTAGTGAAAACTAGCCAGCCAAATTTTTAAAGTTTTAGTTATTATTTTGGTGATCAAGTTATAGTTATAATAAAAAAAAGGAAACTTCTAGATTCGATAGTGTACCTGTACTAACGATAATCTGGTACAGTCGAAGGCATAAATATGTACACACTACACAGTCATCGCGTCAAAATATGTAAAAATCAACCTTATGGTTAATAGCGATGGCTCTTCGTGTAGTGCCAGCAATAGACAATATATATTATGGTCTCTGTTAACGTTGCTTCTCGTTCGTTATCAGGTTATCGTTGAGTTTTGCGTTTGTACACAATAGTGTTGTTGCGATATCGATCGTCTATCGATAGTATCGTGATACTATCGTGGCCTTGAAAATCAGTCATACTATCGATAGTCCTATCGAAACTATCGACCCTTGACGATACTATCGATAGTGAAAAATAGGCGATACTATTGAACTTGGTCGATACTATCGATAGTACCGATTCTATCGGGTTGATGAAAATAAGTAATACCTGTGTTAATACTATTCATCGTCATCATCATCCCAGCCTATATAGGTACGTCCCACTGCAGGGCACAGGCTTCCTCTCACAATGAGAGGGCTTGGGCCGTAGTTCCCACGCGGGCCCAGTGCGGATTATGAACTTCACATACACCATTAAATTTCATCTCAGGTGTATGCAATGCAGATTTAGTAATACTATTGCTAAAGATCAATAGCATCGATACTATTGATAGTATCGATAGTTTTGCTCTATCGATAGTCGAACATTTCACTATATTGTTTCAAAACTATCGATACTATCGACCAAGTTCAATAGTATCGCCTAATATTCACTGTCGATACTATCGATAGTATCGCAGCATGTCGATATTTTCGATAGACTATCGACGCTATCGACTGTATTCTCAAGGTCAACTATCGATAGCAAAACTATCGCTATCGCAACAACACTGGTACGCAACAGCCTTCCTAAGCACACCCCTGTTTCCAGGTCGAGAATTGCCTGTCTACGTACGAGCCTCACGCCTGCGTGGTGATATACTCCGTGGTGGCCAAGAGTTCGTTCACGCGGTCTGGTGAGATCCTGGCGTACCTGGCGCGGGAACTGTTCACCACGGAACGGACTGTGGTACTGGTGGGAAACAAGGCTGACCTGGCCAGGGCACGGCAGGTCTCCACCAATGGTAAGGTTCTATATTGTAATTATTATGAATTATACACGGTGTTTAGAAGTAGGGTGTAGGGGTTACTGGACTGCCAAACATCCTGTATAAAGATTGGTTTTTTGGATTATTTTGTATTTTGTAGGGGTTTGGCACGCAGCACGGAATGCTGAGGACCTGGGTTCGGTTGCCAGCTCTGGTCTCTTTTTCTGGTTTTTTTTTCTGTGTACCTATCCATGTTTCAGTTTGTATTTAGTATGAAATATATCCTGTATAAGTTATTGTGTATTTTATACTAACATGGCTGGAAGTGTTTTTTATGAAAATATTTACATACTATAAAAAAACACTTTCAAAAGGTTTTATTTGTCTATTTCATGTACTCAGAACCCATGGTGGCTTAGTGGTTTGACCTATAGCCTCTCAAGCAGAGGATCGTGAGTTCGAGCCTGCGCTCGCACTTTTGAATTTTTCGGAATTTACGTGCGAAAAACATCTTGAGGAGAAATGCACATACCTGTAAAGTAATTCGATGGTGTGTGTGAAGTCCAATCCGCACTAGGCACGCGTGGAACTAAGGCCTAAGCCCTCTCGTTTGACGAGAGGCCTGCCCATGATGATGATGATAATCATGACGCTGAAGCGTGCTTTTAATATTTTTGGACTGTCATAGATTTAGAAGAGCGTTAGTATACGCATATATTAGGGCTATGTAGATAAAATGTAACGCCACACAACCATTAGGCCACCGCAGTTTTCAAAAAGCAGTTTTGTTAACTTCGTGAGGTAACGTCATACCTACCTAACTTTTTCTTCATTGCCATCCATCAAGTTTCAAGTTCTGATATATATTCAAAATTCGCGGATCTTACAAGGTTCAACCAAAGAATAGGACTTTAAATTCCATTTATTCAAAATAATTACAATAAAAAATTAACAAATTGAAAATACAATATTAATAAAATTAGTTACACCCATATGTTAGTAGGTACTTACAATAATTAAATAAGTAATTAAGGAAGTAAGTTAAGATTCTCAACGACAAAGATTTCAACTCTCCCAATGGTGCGTTCGAGTTCTGAACTCCATATTGCTATCCTCCTTCCTACCAAGTTGTGTAATATCTGGACATAACTAAATAAACAGTGTTACCGTTCAAGTCCAGGCAAACATCCTAAGTCAATGTAATGTAATGGCCTCGGAGAAACGGTCGAGCTCGCAGTACAAAATAGTATATTTCGAAATACTTTTGTACTGCGAGCCTGACTGGCCTAGTTGTTAGAGAACCTGACTACAAAGCTTGAAGTCCCGGGTTCGATTCCCACGTCGGGGCAAATATTTGTATAGCTAAAAAAATACTTAAATATGTATCTATATAAGTAATGTTTATCCGTTCCCTGGTAGGTACTCCCCTTTGCTTACTTTGGGACTAGGTCAATTTTATTGGTGTGAATTGTCCCGTGATATTTATTAGTTTATTTTTATTTATTGAACACACCTAGACACCTTTTTTGAAAAATGAGTTTTTAATATCAAAATGTACTGCTCGTAAAGTACCTACCCCTAACCCGTGCGTACCTAACCCGTGCTACTTTTATATCTCGTCCATCGTTCATGTTCTTTTTTAGAAGCAGTTATCTTTGAGCATCATCTCTTTACAAGTTTTTGTTTAACTTGCTGTATTAGTTTGGTGTCAAATATTGTAAGTCGAATATATCCCACTTCCACTGGTCGGAAAAGTAAAGTCAACACAAAGCGTAATCAGCAAATCAGTTGGCATTAAAAACATTTTTTGTAACAAAAACTTACTTTCTACGACGATACTTCATTTTTTTTTAGCATTAGAAAAAAGGTTAACAATCTTGACGAGTCTTTTTAGGAAAAGACTTAAAACTTTAACTTATAAAAAAAACGAAGTAATAGTTTAGGTTAATGCATCATGACCCGGCTGTCAAACCCTAGACTTCTACAGGAGCCACACACGCACATGTGCGTTCAAATACCTACAAAATTATGACTGCGGTACTGGGAAAAATACACGAAAACGCATATATGCGTTGCCGGCACTGAATGTGTTAATGCCCCAAAAATCTCCGTAGAAACGTTGAACATTGACCCCATAGTAAACGTGTCCATGTTTTGTCGCAGAGGGTAAGGCGCTAGCCACATCGCGCGACTGCAAGTTCATTGAGACATCGTCAGGCATCCAGCACAATGTGGACGAGTTACTGGTCGGCATCCTCAAGCAAATCCGACTTAAGGAGAGCCGGGAGAAGAAACAGGCTAAGAAAGTCAAGGTAATCCAAAAGCTTTCCAAAATCATTACCAATATTTGTAATCCATCTTAAGATTATAAATGCGAAAGTGTCTGTCTGACTCTCTATCTGTTACATCTTCACGCTTAAATCGCTGATCCGATTAATTACTGGAATAGCTTGAGACCCTGGGTAGGACATAGGATTGTTTTTATCCCGTAAAATTGTAATTAAACGAATTATTTGCAGACGGAGTCGCGGGCATTGGTAAGTACTTAAATAAATCGGACCCCTCCAACAGGTATCAATATGAAATGAAAATTATTAATCTAGAAGAAGAAAATCCAATTCAAACAAACCAAACCACTGAAGAGAATTAATCACTAGCAAAAATCAATTAAGATTTTTCGTTTGAATAATTCAAAGGAGCGGCCATCATAAAAGTTTATTTACAGGGTAATAGAGAGATATTGATGAGGTTCGCGCTATTGCTTTGGACGAAGGATCACTTGTTAATCGACTCCCCAGTAACTCCGCAATGAACCGCAACTTTCAATATTTCTCACTCAAGACTCAAAGGGCAAACAATCCGAGTTATTGGTGAATTTTCTAATGGCCCTTGCCGCAAAATAGTCTGAAGATTCGCTTGTAATAAAATCTTTTAATTAAACCTTTTCAAATGTCGCTATAAAATTAAATATTTATACAAATAACGTCTGTAGCAATTTGGTCGTATTTTTAACGTAAAATATTGAATTGTGCTTTGATTTTATTCTGTCTTTATACCAGCTGCTTAAGTTTTGTTTAAAATCCTATAGGTACACTTACCTATTCTTCATTCGTTAATACACATATCAAAAAAGTCTTGGGATATTCATTACTTATCTGTAGACGAATTTGATGTTTTGAGTCATATGCGTTTATTGAAATGTTCAAAGCTGACGAAATAGGGATAGAAAATATGAGGCCTTTTGATAATAATATAATTTCAAAGTGGCTCAAAGAAATTGCACCAACAAGTTTCTAATTTAAAGTAGATCGTAGGTACGAGTGTAAATTTGGCCAAGTAATTACTTACTAGTTTTTATGACAGTTCCTGTATCGAAATAGAAACAATAAGCTGACTGTCTCATGACTCATGAGATATAAGTGAAAATAGCTTTTGGTGTTTTAAGCCATACACAAAAATTGAACCTTATTATTAACTCGTTTATCGCTATCCTGCGGGAACTATGCAATTTTCCGGAATAAAAACTATTCTATGTCCTTCCCAGTGTCTCAAACTATCTCCTTATCTAATATCTCCAATTTGGTAAAAATAAATTGCATCTAAATCGGTTCAGCGGTTTAAGCGTGAAGAGGTAACAGACAGACATCGGCTCGCATCTCTGAGTTTTTCGGAATTTTTCGTGTCTCAAGGAATCTCAGGTTTAATAAGCATTTTAATTTAGAATACAATGTTATAGAGTCGATCCTGTGAAACCATTGAAGAGTTTCAGTCCTTGAGTGTATTTACCATATTTTATTTTCCATAGGAAGCAAAACCGCCGAAACTAGCGAGCTCCCGGACACATATCTCGCTAAACATCGCCCGGGAACTGCTTCAAAAGATCTGCATCAACGACATCTCTAAGTCCAAGTCGTGCGAAAATCTACACGTGCTGTAATCTTCTGCTTGCCTAGTACTCTTGCTGAGCCCGATCGCTAAGGTAGGAATTGGGTGATAAATGGACAGTTTTATACTTGAACTCCATGATACCCTGGTATGTGTACGCAGGGGCCTATTTGACGTAACTAAAAAAGCTTTCTTAAATCTTGGACTGGTTACGTTTGTGAGTTTTACTTTCGTTAGGGATTATTCAATTTCATTGGAAAATTACCAATACTGGAGCGTAGGTATGATAGAACCTATGTACACAATATGTTACGAATTGTATGAAAATGATTAGAATAAAAGGTGATTATTAGTCACCATCTAAATTTTTATTTATAAATCAATATCGACAAAAGAACATGATATTTAAGGAGTTTCATTGATTTGTGAATTTCGCGTTGTTATTATTAATTCAAACGCATGTTTTGACACGTTTCATAGATTAACTAAAAATAATATGTAAAAGAAAATAAAACAAGTTTTTTATTGCGTGAATTTGGATGGTGACTAATGTATCTTGAATAATGTTGCATTCCTTTTTATCCTGTTTATATACTAACCATATTTTCAATCGACCATTTAATTTTAATAATTTGATTTACAAGACCTACACATCCCTCTTTTATGCAAACATGTTTATACAACCTGCACGTCTACAATGTGATTTGAAATGAATCGGAAATATTTCTACAGGTGACCGGGTTACTTTCATTACATCTCTGTTATTTTTTAAGGATTTTTTGAATTTTAGCTGACAAATTTTTCCATACATTGGCCGATGTCCAATATGTACCGCGTCCGCGTCGAAAGCGTCACTACATTTTGAATCAAAAATTCCATTGAAAAAGCTTACAGATTCAGTACAACTCTGTCCAATCATCTGCGGAAATATTCCGAATTTATTTACAAACACCGTATATATCTTGTACGTTTTTCTATTACGACTCATACGTTCGGAGTTTGGTATACGTGAATATATGTATAATTTGACGCCCGATCGCTTCTGACACCCCAAGACTATATCTTTACAAGCTGTCTGAGAATCTGACGTGAATTGATTGATTGATGTGTAGAAAATACGTTTCGGCTATCAAGCATCGAGGGAAAATCAGATACGAGTACGTACCTGTTTGATTTTACCACAGAACTAGTAATAAGAAGTATAGAAATGTTAGTGTTTATTTTATTTTACATCGATGTCTCGTCTACTTTTTTGTCGGTATCAGTGTCAATATTTAAGCAGACATTGGGGTACGTATCTGAATATTGAAAATTATACATCGAATAATAATAATTTAATGAATAATAAGCCACACATAAATAAACAAACAAAACAAACAGCCATCCCAACTAGTATTTCAATAGTGCTTAGTGTCAGATGTAAATTAGCATTAGATTCATTAAAATCTTTAAAAGTTAAGATTAAAGTCTAAGCAGAAGATTGTTGTAGTTTCTTTTTCTTGAAATAAACAGTTTAATCTTTTTTTATACAATGCAAAAATCTTATGTGTAATGGGATGTATACGATGACGTTTTACATGATTAAGTTTTCGATTAAAGAAAAACTATTAACCTATTCGATATTTTTATACATTTGTTATTTTTTATAGCTTTCGATATTCAGATACGTCCCCACACGTTTTCTCGTGTTTTCATAGGTTTTTGTAAATTACAGTCAAGTACTCACCAATGAAATTTAATGCGGAATAAACGCTATCGCCACAATAACCCATGTAATATAATAATAAATATCACGGGACAATTCACACCTATTGATCTAGTCCCAAAGTAAGCTAAGCAAAGCTTGTGTTATGGGTACTAGGCAACGGATAAACATACTTATATAGATATACATACTTAAATACATATTAAACACACAAAAATGAGAACAATTATTCGTATTTTTCATACAAATATCTACCCCGACACGGGAATCGAACCCGGGACCTCAAGCTTCGTAGTCAGGTTCTCTAACCACTAGGCCATCTGGTCATCTAAATGTAATTAGATCACATGGTACAAACCAGAAAAGATAGCTTGGGGCGGAGATCTCGTCAATCCGTGATGCGTGCTTCACGATACACCGACCCGAGCGCTGGCAAATACGGCAAAATTTTCCAATGTGTTTGTTCTTGAGACAGTTACCATTTCAATTGGAGAGTATTTTGTCGTCAAATTCTTAACAGGAAACCTATAAAAAATTAATCTAAAATCATGAAGTAAAATTTTCGAGTTTGATAGTTAAGTTTTTTTAGCTAAAATTTTGCTATGCGCGGTCTCGTATCAAATTCGCGAGGCACTTCTATTCTTCTTATTTTTAGTTCTATGGTAACATTAGATACGTACTTACCTGTTTGATTTCACCTACGTATGCTGAAACGATAAAAGACGCCGTGTCCTTTTATAATGTACCTCTACTTATTTATTTTGAGTAAATTACGGTTTTATTTTTAGGCTGTGTAAATTCCTCTTCTCAAACATCAAAAAATTACGGATTTCACTTCATTCTATCTGAGTAGGCGTACGTGCTTCGTTGTGATTGGTTAAATTGTTTGGGACTCGCTGCTCTGCCGACGTCTAGAGACGCTTATTTTAAAATAAGTATCTCTCCGTATTTAAATACTTTGTTCAAAACTTTTGTACAATATTTAAGGTATTTTTATAAACTGTTACCCTATTTATGTAAGTAGGTTGTTGTAATTTTAGACTTAAAATACTTAAAGCTTATCATAGATAATGTTTAGGTATGATAAAATATAATATTTTCTTAGGTCTTGAACATGTCGAAGCATAGCGTAATAATTTCTAACAGTGAGCGGACTTCATTGTATCAGTGTTAACTTCTTAGGCTTTATTTTAGTTCTCTACACCGCGTACTTGCCGTATCTGGACGGGCAAGTAACTCCACTAATTTACGTACAGTACAAAAAAGTACTTATTATTACGCTATGGCAAAAGATTTATGCGGAACATGGTAAAAATAATTTTATTTTGTATTTGTATCGTTAATAAAAATCATTACATACAATATCATAGAGAAATGTAAATGTAATATGTTTTTGTCTAAGTCACACCGTCTGTTTTATGTTCTGTCATACTTTTACGCTAATAAATGTCAGTATTAAGATTTTAATTATAAATACTTCATACGCTTGTTCAAAATAATTAAAAAGTATGTTATAGGTGTAACCATCATTACATAAGTATAGGTGTTAACTATTAGATACTAATTATATTTTTCTATCAAAAAAAATACATACTTTTTACAACTTTTACATTTTATAAAAACGTTTCGAACTTTTATCTTTGTTGTTACGATAACGCAGTTATCTTTTGAGTTACTTTTTTATACTTTTTCTTTGTCCACTTTAGAAAAAATACCATAGAATCGTTAGTAAACTTTAATGTTGTCATCAATACTATATTTTAAATTGTTTGTGAACTTGGGGCATTTACTGGAAAGCTGTACTACTATAAATCTATTAGAGTTTGTATAGTTTTTTCCCTTTGTGAATTCTTATTTCGTTGCATAAAACTAATTGTAATAAAATTAATAATTAAAGACTTTAGTAGAAGAAAAAACAAACGTTAATTAATAAGACTTCTTCAGTACCTATGGACCGTCATTTGTTTACTTTCTATGATTTGGATATCTGTAAGTTTTTCTACTGTTATTGTGTAAAATTGAGAGAGTGTTTCTAAAATTTAGATAGGAAACGAAAAGAGAGGGTTTGTGTATATTTTTAAGAAACTTCTATATTCACTGCTACTAAAAACACATTAGCGACTATATTGCTTTTTTTTTAAACATAAGTAAATAAAACAATAGAACTCAAATATCTTTGAATTTACATTTTAGTCATGTAAAAAGTACACAAACCCTTAGTATTCCCGCACGGGAGATCGAGCTTTAATGTATTTTAGAAAGGATTTTTCTATCGACTAAATCTCTAAATAGCAAATTCTATACTAACGTTTTTGGCAACCCTGATTTCACATTGTTGGATAAAATCACGCACACATAACGTGGGCGCGTGATTGGATTTCATTGTGGTATGCGTTAAGAGTATTATCATCATTAGGGACGCAAATGTTAATAAGAACTAAAATTTATTTTAGCTGAGGAAGCGGTTTGCACTAAACGTTGGTGTATTATTTGCTTTCACTTGTACGATTATTGATTACGTATAAAATGTATATAATTAAAAATTTGAAAAATCTTGAACACTTTATTTTTATTTTTTTAAGTTCATTTGTAAAATGAATTGAACGCCTGTTTAAGTATTTACACTGTTCTGGTAATAATTAAGAACTGAAGTAAATTTTCAAAGCTTGCATTAATACATGGGGTATTTCCGTCAACTTGTCATTCACAAGCGCTATCATAAAATAAAAAATAAAATGGTTCGACATTTGTAATTTAAACAACCACTGACATTTCTTTAAAAAAACAACGTCAAAGCAACAATTTAATTTCCAGCCAGTCTGTTACATATTCACGGTACACAGGAATTCATCAATTGTGATCTTTCCACTTTCTGACGTAGGGTTCAAAGTGATTGTTTTCCATACGAGCACACAAAGGGTTTCATATCTAACGCGCTGTCACCTATCAAACGCCCTGATATTAAAGCCCTCATGAAGTCATTTCAAAATTAGAATTCATTTAAATTTCATTCGAACGGTCGAACAATGTAATTTTATTCTTCATCAACTTGTTTTTTTATACCGTAAGGTGTATTTTGCCATGTGATTTTCCAGCCAGCTACTTATTCAGATCGTTTGCATACAAATTTACTTTTAATGTTACTAAAACTTTAGCAATGAAGACGTTACCAAGACAGAGACAGACAGGAATGAGTTAGGATTATCCTTAAAATTTACGTTTTTACCAGACAGGCTGGAGGGTATTTTGTTTCTTCTATATTTGTTTCAGTAAAATGAAGAATAGTATGGTCCCTAAAGAGACATCAGTATTTTCGTGGTTATTTATTTGGCAATATTTACTTCAAGAAAATGTTTTTAGGACCTTTCCTAACGCCTGTCAGTATTTAAAAACTTAATCATACTTAAGTCTGGCATTTTTATGTTTAATTAAGGTTTTATCATATCAGTCAAATGACAGTTAAATTTCTTTTACGACAAGTACTTACTTAATTAATACATCAACAGCGTCTCAAGTTTGTATGAAACCCTTTGACTCCTTGCCTTTAGCATACATTTACATGTATTTGCATAGTCGATTAGGAAAAGATACTCTCGATCAGAGTTGCCAAGCTAAGTGGCAGACATTTTTAGGGTTCCGTACCCAAAAGGCAAAAACGGGTCCCTATTACTGAGACTTCGCTGCCCGTCCATCCGTCCGTCTGTCCGTCTGTCACCAGGCTGTATCTCATGAAGCGTGATAGCTAGACAGTTGAAATTTTCACAGATGATTTCGGTTGCCACTATAACAAAAAATACTAAAAACCAGGGGGCTCCCATACAATAAACGTAATTTTTGTGCTAGTTTTTGCTCGATATTGATATCGGCAACAGTAGACGTTTGAAATATTCACAGAATATTTAGTTATATATACACTTTCAAAATAAATAATTAGTGTCCGACCGAAGTTTCGGTTTCGGTTTCGGTTTCGGCCAATTTCGGCCAAAAAAGTGATTTTGGCCGAGGTTTCGGTTTCGGCCAGAATCCGGCCGAAACCTTCGGCCGGGCCGAAATTACTTCGCGGCCTCTCGCGGCTCTCGCATCGGGAGCGCTCGGCTTAATTCGGACACGCTCGGCCGGGTAGGTATAGGTAATGCATCGACGGCCGGCCCAGCTGGGACCAGCGACAGTAGTATGTATGAGTGTTGTTTATTTATTAAATTATTATTTACTTTTTAGAATCTGTTTGGCGACCGCTTTAGCCTAGTTGCTAGTGACCCTGCCTACGAAGCAAGAGGTCCAGGGTTCGAATCCCGGTAAGGGCATTTATTTGTGTGATGAGCACGAATATTTGTTCCTGAGTTATGGATGTTTTCTATGTATTTAAGTATTTATTTATCTATATAAGTATGTTTATCGTCGTCTAGTACCCATAGTACAAGCTTTGCTTAGTTTGGGACTAGGTCGATTTGTGTAAGATTGTCCCCTAATATTTATTTATTTTATTTATTTTATTTGTTACTGCATTTTATGCTGTGATTAAGAGGGTACGATGGGCACCATTTCTCCATACAAACGTAATCCCCTGTTTCCTCCCTGAATAATGGCTTTAGAACCAATTTTTTTTACTGTGTAATCTGTATCTACCACAGCTATGCCCCTATGTTTCGTTTTTTTACCCATATTTCAATTAACATAAGAAAGATGAGCTTTCAAAAACGGAAAAAATTGCCCAATTTCAACGTCATTTTCAGACACTCATCAGAAAAGAATCCCTGATATAAACAAAAAAAGGAAAACATAGGGGCATAGCTAAATCTCTCCTTTAATTATTTTTGAAAAAAATAATTTTATTGCTGCAGTTTTCGAGAAGAAAACAGGGGATTACGAAATGCTGTTTTGATCAATTTTACGCGCCTAATAACGGTCTGAGCTGCAGTTGTCCCGCTCTCGCTGTACTGACACGGAGGGGTTCGGGCGAGACAGCGACATTTCATTAAAATACCTATTTCTCAAAAGTCTCTCAGCCATCGTACCCTCTTAATGAACAATACGTTTGATATTAGGATTGTGAATTTAGTTTAGACGTGATAAGAATAGGTTGTTTGTTTTGAATAATATAATACCTATGCCAAGACATTTTTCATTAAAAATAAACGTTTTTTATTTTGTTTAACAAAAAAAGTAACTGTTCTCATATAAGAAATCCTTGCAATAACCTTTTCCTTACGATCTGTACAGTAATTTTGAATATTTTGTTTGATATGATACGTCTTCAAAAATTTCGGTTTCGGTTTCGGTTTCGGCCGAAATCAGAAAAAAACCGAATATTCGGTTTCGGTTTCGGTTTCGGCTAAAAATCGTGTTTCGGTCGGACACTATAAATAATTAAATTAAAATAAAACCAATATTTAAAGGGGGCTCCCATACAACAAACGTGATTTTTTTGCCGTTTTCATAGATAATGGTACGGAACCCTTCGTGCGCGAGTCCGACTCGCACTTGGCCGGTTTATTTATTATGATAAACAAAGTGGAGTCAATGTTGTACTATTTTAGTGGAAAAAAATCCGTTGTGACACACAAATTACTCCTACAATTGTGTGGATACTTTTCGTGCCACAACTCACAACGGAAAACTTTCATACAAATTTTAACTAATGTCGTTAAATGTCCAACCTTTTGAATTCAATCAAAAGTCAATCGCTAGATTATATACTGCGTTGATTTTTAAAGAAATTGGTACGAGTACGACATATTGTATCGTAAGATGTCTTCCGCGATAAAATTGTTATGAATCCAGATAAGTGGTTATAGCAACTAAGGGCCGATTTTTCAATCCTCAGATAAATACAAGTATCCGTCAGTTAAAACTATCGCTTTTCTTTTCTCAAGTCATAGGAAAAAAAGGACCGCGCTTACATTTATCTGACAGATACTGTTAACTGAACATTGAAAAACCAGTCCTTAGTGTTTTCCAAGGATTAGGTATATTTATTTGCTGGCTTCGCACAGCTGCAACATTTATAGACTATTGGGTGTCCCACTGCTGGGCAATGAGGAGATTTTTAGACCAAATCTTTCGTCTCCATAAAAAATTCAAACTTTTTCCTGGCAGTTACAAAAAATAAAAATAGATTTAGCCAATTTGATGCAGCAGATCTGAAGTGATATTACATTCGGCAATAGATTTTTGTTTACCCTCCAAATTGTGTAGTAAATTCAACTCTTTTTCATTGTAATAAGGTTACAAATTCTGGTAGTCAACATTTTTACGCGAGATTTACGAGTTTGAACATGAAACTAACGCGAGAATCAGCTTATAAGCTATAGTGATATAAACGGATAACTCACATCTATAATCGAGCAGAGTGGTGGCGCGTAGTGTGCGTTTCGCAGCAGCCGCCGTACGTGTCGTGTGCTCCGAGAGGAAGGGCTACGAATTAGTCCGAAACATGTCAAGCTAAACTCGATTTAAGATGTGAGTTATCCTTTTATTTCACTATGGACCTTACGAGGTTAGACTGATTTTAACTAGTTTCTTAGACGGATTGTTGAATACATCTTTATATTTAGTTATTTTATATGCATCTCAATCTAGTCATAACTCGTAACAATTCTATTCTAGTCATTCTGTGTTCACGTGCAGTTTTGGATATGTTTATTTGTAATACGGTAATAAGTACGTAGATTTTCGTAAGCGCGTTTTCAGGACTCGCTGATAAGTTCCTCTTATTTTACGTGATAGATCTCTGTGATATCGTCTCTTTTCATTTTGATCGCTTAAACAGAGACGGCATCATACATACCGTAAATTCGGGGTACTCACAACAATGTAACTTGCACGGTTTTTCTTTCAGGTGTAAACTGGGCTTAAAGGTGATATCAGATGGTTCATTTGAATTTTGAATGAATATTCACTCGAGTGAATGCTTAATTTTCTTTCATGCCTTGCGTTCGAACATGGCTTAGCTGGAATGACGTAGAAATGAACATTCATTCGTACCTAGTTTCTATCAATATGGCGTCGAATGAAGTCGTGCGTCTTGGAATAAGTTTAAATGGCTGAATCCGAGTGACTGTTCATTCGGAGTGAAATGGATGATGCCGAATGAAAATATCCAACATCGTTGGATCGGTTTCATAATTAATTCATTCGTCATTTCACTTAAAGTGAAAAATGCAAAATGAAACATGAAAATGAAAGAATAATAACCCGTCTGGTATCACCTTAAGAAGATCCTATCAAAGAATAATAAACAGCTCTTATGCGTATTTTTTTTTTACTGGAACAATAAGCCGAGTACCTATAGACTGGTGAAACGAGAAGTACTTATGTAATGTAACACACGTTGTAATATATTAATTGATATTCACGCGCTCAAACTTTTAAACTATGAGAATGCTTTGCGTTGTCTTTGCATTTTACTGTATAGTCAACCAATTTGATTCCTATGCAACCACAGAACCCTATCGTAGTATTTTTTATATACATATATAAGTATATATAGGCTTGCGTTTGACCACAATCACGCCTGATGGAAAGCAAAGATGAGGCCTACGATGGAGCACGCATTCCTTGTACTAGGGGCGTTCAATAAAAAGTGAGAATGAGTATGTTATAAACAACTTTTACTAAATGTCATTTTATTTTTCGACATAGTCACCTTTTAGCATAATACACTTAGTATATCTTTTTTCTAAACTTAAAATTCCATTTTTAAAAAAGGTCTCATCTTGAGTACTTAAAAAATCTTGTACTGCAGCGACTACCGCGTCGTCGTGTTCAAATTTCTGGCCTCTCAGGTATTGTTTCAATCTCGGAAATAGGTAGAAATCACTGGGAGCGAGATCTGGTGAATACGGAGGATGCTTAAGGATATCAAACCCAGCATCACGAATTGCAGCCATTGCAACGGCGAACTTGTGTGCCGGGGCATTGTCCTGGTGGAACAGCACAACTTTCGAGAGTTTTCCTCGCCGTTTTTCGCGGATCTCATTGCGCAATGTTGCTATTTGTTTGGCGTATAATGTGCCCGTAATAGTGGCTCCATGCTCGAGATACTCAATCATTAATACCCCTTTACCATCCCAAAAAACAGAGCCCATGACCTTACCGGCAGATGGGCTCACCTTGAATTTCTTCGGAGTTGGAGATGATGGCCTTTTCCATGTCATAGACTGCAGTTTCGTTTCTGGGTCGTAATGATGGAGCCATGTTTCGTCCATTGTTATAAATCGCGCCAAAAAAAGTTCCCGGTCTTGCTGCATCAGGTTCAAAGCTTCTTGACAAATCTCTAGTCTAGTTTGTTTTTGCGTGTCAGTAAGCATTCTTGGTACCCAACGCGCAGATACCTTTTTCATACCCAAGCGTTCATGTAAAATATTATGCACGCTCCCTGTTGAAATCTTTACATTTTCAGCAATAAAACGAACCGTGACACGACGATCCGCCAAAACTGAGTTTTCGACTTTTTTCACAATTTCTTCAGTTACTGCTGTAGTAGGGCGTCCGGAGCGAGGGTCGTCCATTGTCGATGTTCTTCCACGTCTAAATTCGGCGCACCAACGTGCGACTGTCGAATACGGAGGAGCATTAGACCCTAAAGTGTCCCGCAAATCCAAATTGACTTGGTCCGTAGAAAAATTTTTCAAACACAAGTATTTGATAACGGCGCGCAGTTCAATTTTCTCCATTTTCGCTAACGTACTCAATAGCATTGCAAAGAAATTACCGTATATTTTTTTAAACAAAAGGTAGTTAGTTTTTTTTTCATAGCCATCAGCTAGATAGATTAGCTTTACCGGCCAGTATTTAATTTCGTAATATTAAAAGAGTTTGCATCTCATTCTCACTTTATATTGAACGCCCCTCGTAAATGCTCATTCACCTTAGACTTGAATTTAGGGGAATAAGCAGAAAGAAGGCAGTTGAGCGTGGTGTTGCGCGCGCCCCCAAGCTGCAAACCGTACAACAAATACGGGGCACTGTAACCGGTACGCGCGCGCTGCACAACTGCTCAGACTCTTCCTCCAGAATGGCTTCTATAGCCAACAGGCCGAAACACGACGAGAGTAGAGAGAGTAGTATTAAAAATTTAATTAAGAAAGCACTGTATATTGGCATAGCATAAGTTAAGAAAAATGGTAAATAGAATACCAGTAACATAATGTTATTGTGTATAAATCTAGATAAAACAGATGAGCATTATATATATATCAGTATGTAATGATATGAATGACATGTATAAAATAACTATGTATGAGGGGTTTGGGTGGTTGATTAGATGTAGACAAACTTTAGTTTCCAAATTTGGCACATTCAAGGGTTCAAAACATTTTTATTAATTTATCATTGTAATACAAACTAGACTAACGTTTTTGAATACAGAAATGTAAATGTTTGGATAGTTTTTGATGGGAGAATTACAGTATTTAAGACATCATCATATGCTGTATTTACTTATTATAAGGCTACTTAAATCTAGGTAATAAATGTACAGTCTGGTTCGCCGGTATGTGTATCGCCGGCCTTGCATGGGTGTCTGTACGTGGACCTTATGTTACCATAATAGGGTCTATGTATAGATATTTGTGGGATGTTGGCGGTGCGGATATTGGTGAGCTTGACAGTACGGTCAGCGTCATGAAGGAGTAGGCGCCTTGGTACCTTGTCGCTTTCAGTCGTTATACATGTTGGGATGACATGGTGGCGGGGTGCAGAGGTGGTCGCTTGTTTGTGGCGCTTACCGTACTAGTACTAGTAATAGTAATAGTTTTATTTTATTTCGTTTATTTCCTTAGTTATAATAATCTTAAATATTTAAAGATTGTAACTAAGTATAAGAAAATTGATACAACATTAATTGCAATAAACAGTTTAAATTTTTTTTTTTTTTTTTTTTTAGTCGTTTGGCCTCCAGGCTCGACCTACTTATACGGTGGTGACCAGCCGCGGCCGAAGCCTACCACCGGAGCTGTATCGCTCGTTTAGCACCACCCAGGTCACGTGTAGGGTCTCGAGGGTAAATCTACGGACGCGAGCTATTTCAACCTCCATTTTGTCTATAACAAGATTTATCGAATGGCTTATT
Organism: Archips crataeganus; assembly: GCA_947859365.1. Lineage (NCBI taxonomy): Eukaryota > Metazoa > Arthropoda > Insecta > Lepidoptera > Tortricidae > Archips > Archips crataeganus. Next base: position 10,525,059 of record OX402067.1, on the reverse strand, counting down.
CGAATGGGCTATTTAACTGTATTTCCTGTGTATCGAATATGTGTAAATAAACATCTCTCTCTCTCTCTCTCTCTCTCTCGGTGTCCCTCTTTTAGCGATAAAACGGCGAAGGCACATAATAGCAGCATCGGCAGACAAGCTGTAAACCATTTCAAGGTGTAATGCCCGCGAGGTCAGGCAAGTGAATAATGCGACCCATCTCTTCTCTCGTCTACGGCCAATTTTTACTTGAAGGGGGCCAAAGTAATCGACACCAGTGAAAGTGAAGGCGCGATGATGGTGCGCGAGTCGGGCTCTCGGTAAATCTCTCCTCTCTTATTTAAAATGTCAGAATGATAAGGTTCTATGGTGGGTGGCATAGGAATCAAAGTGGTTGACTGTACGAGACTTTATATCTACACTATCGGTGGCAATTAAAGGTTTAGATAACAGAAACAAATTTGGGGTAATTATAATGTACTGATGACAAAAAGGTAGGTAGAATAAATGACTTGGCTTGGTGAAAACACTTATGTGTAATAAATTAATTATAGTTTGGAAATACAGTTGTATTATGGTTTTGACTGCTCTAGACTATGTAATTTAAAATATGAAAAATATATAATTTTATACGTGCAAACAAAACATAAGGTAAACGCCCCTGTGCTCGACACTGACTGATCCAATACATGGCACCTTCAATCTTATGTCATAGTAAGAGAGGTCACAGATAGTCACATCTACTGGGCGTTGAGGTGTCAAGCAGTGGTACGTTTCTTATGGATCGCATAATTAAACGTTCTTCAAGTCTGAATCTTCTTAGTTGTAAAAACATAGTATGTTATTGTGTTTTCCGATAGTTAACCGTTGTATGTTATGCGTTTTCGGTGTTTGAATTATGACAATGGAACTATGTATGTGATTTGATTATAATTATAAGTAATAGTTGGAAATAAAATATATGAATTTAATTTTGTTTTTCTTGATGAAAATCGTAATATCGACGAATGTTAATTATGAAATTTTATCGGCAAATACAGTCGACGACATAAATATCTGTACAACCGTCAAATACTTAGTAAAAATAGTGTTTCACTCAGTTAATGCTGGACAACTGTACTAACTCATTTGTCATCATTGTATTATTCAAGAATAAATGTTGAATTGAGTTGAGTTGAATTGAGTTTTAATTAGTCTTATTAAATTTGAGGTGTTCATACATTGACTTCGTGATACACTAATCTTGTATCACTATTTTGATTTCACCCTGTATAAGTAAACATACTTAATACAACACTCGAGAACAAACATTCTAATTTTTCATACAAATATCTGCCCCGACCGGCAATCGAACCTGGGACCTTAAGCTTCGTACACAGGTTCTCTAACCACTAGGCCATTCGAGTGTCGTAGACCTCATAGGTAGACAAGATAGATAAAATAGCTCCAGGGCCCTCCTCTTTCCCCCTCCATCTTTCTACCTCTTTGTTTTAGATATCACGTTATCAAACAGAAAATCGTCAAAGCAAAAATAATAGTATTTTATGCAACTGTTGTATAAGTGAGGTCTTAAAAGGCGAGTGACGTGAGTTGCGATACGAGCGAATGCGAGTATCGCAATGGAAGACGGCACGAGCCGTTAAGACCAAATTATACACCGTTGCATACAATATTTTTCCTACGACTCGACTCTACTGTACTGTACTGTACTCTACTGTAGGGTACAGTCGGGTACAGTAGGGTAAAATGGGATACAGTCGGGAACAGTAGGGTAAAATAGGGTACAGTAGGGTACAGTCGGGTACAGTCGGGTACAGTAGGGTAAAATGGGGTACAGTCGGGTACAGTAGGGTACAGTCGGGTGAAATAGGGTACAGTAGGGTACAGTCGGGTACAGTAGGGTGAAATGGGGTACAGTCGGGTACAGTAGGGTACAGTCGGGTGAAATAGGGTACAGTAGGGTACAGTCGGGTACAGTCGGGTACAGTAGGGTAAAATAGGGTACAGTAGGGTACAGTAGGCTAAAATAGGGTACAGTAGGGTACAGTAGGGTAAAATAGGGTACAGTAGGGTACATTTGGGTACAGTAGGGTAAAATAGGGTATTTTACCCTACTGTACCCGACTGTACCCGACTGTACCCGACTGTACCCGACTGAACCCTATTTTACCCTACTGTACCCTGTTTTACCCTACTGTACCCGACTGTACCCTATTTTACCCTACTGTACCCGACTGTACCCAACTGTACCCTATTTTACCCTATTGTACCCGACTGTACCCTACTGTACCCTATTTTACCCTACTGTACCCGACTGTGCCCTATTTTACCCTACTGTAACTGACTGTGCCCGACTGTACCCGACTGTACTCTACTGTACCCTATTTTACCCTACTGTACCCGACTGTACCCGACTGTACCCTACTGTACCCTATTTTACCCTACTGTACCCGACTGTGCCCTATTTTACCCTACTGTACCCGACTGTACTCTACTGTACCCTATTTTACCCTACTGTACCCTACTGTACCCGACTGTACTCTACTGTACCCTATTATACCCTATTGTACCCGACTGTACCCTATTTTACCCTACTGTACCCGAATGTACCCTACTGTACCCTATTTTACCCTACTGTACCCCACTGTACCCGACTGTACTCTACTGTACCCTATTTTACCCTACTGTACCCGACTGTACTCTACTGTACCCTATTTTACCCTACTGTATCCGACTGTACCCTACTGTACCCGACTGTACCCGACTGTACCCGACTGTACCCTACTGTACCCGACTGTACTCGACTGTACCCTACTGTACCCTACTCTACTCAAACAGCAGGTCTAAACTGGGCTTTAGTGTTGAGTGTACCCTACATTTAATATTATGTGGCAGCTAGGTGTATCGTAATAACGACATTACGACACAAGTGCTGTTATGGCGAATAGATTAAGTATAGACTTTCTGAAGTCATATTATCTATGTTCTTATATATTTGTTCGCGACCATGTAAAAACCAGATAAAAGTACAGGAGTAGGAAAAATAATTTTACTATACTTCCCAGAAACAAAAGCCTGGAATTAGAGATTAAGCCGAGCTCGCGAAATCCCGCAGGAACCTTATATTTAGTGCCTAGGATTTTCCGGGGATTTTACGGGAGCCATTTTGCTTGTACTTATGAAGAAAAAGCGGTGAAGTGTCAAAGGGATTCGCGCGTTGAGTGTTCCGTGACTCCTTCGGTTAACCTTTTTGACGCCAACGACACAATATCAGCACCGCAGGTTCTTCGCCAACGACTGATATATCAGTCACGGCGTGCAGAGCGATATCTACCTACATGCATGTCTGTAGGGTTCAACTTTGTGTTTGACATTCTGATGTCACGGCGTATGAATGAGAGCTGTTGTGTGAGAGTGAACCCGCCGGTGATGCTTACGGCATCGTCTCATTACTTAGGTGCAATCAATGAATCAAAATCAATGATCAAATTCTTTACTATTAGCTAATATTTGCTAGTATCTAAAAATTAGGAATATTTAAGTTTTTGTAAATAACTATAAAGTATCCTCTACAAAACAGCATTTTTGACTCTGGTCCCCAAAATTTGACTTATTTAATTTGGAAAATTTTATGTGATCAGAATCACTAGCTTTTTCGATCCTACTAGCAGAAAAAAGTGTTCAAAACTTCCATATAACTTTAGAGAGAGAGAGAGAGATGTTTATTTACACATATTCGATACACAGGAAATACAGTTGACAGGAAAAGATACAAATAAAAATCATCGAATAGTATAAATTGGGCCCCACTCAGCATAATGTTGCGGCAAGCCGCAACGCTGTTTTTCAGTGGGACCCATTTAAAAACTAAACACAAAATAAAAACAACACATTGTGATGACTTTACATTCTTCCATTTAGTTACAGTCTTATAAAGTCTATGAAAAATAGTAACTCAACGGAAAGAAACTTGGGACACCTTTGTTCTCCTAGTAAGATCGAAAGAGCTCATGATTCTGAGCAGAAATCACATAAAATTTTCCAAATAAAAAAAATCAAAACTTACAACAAAATAAAAATGGGCCCAGTAGTAGTACGGATTGGAAACTTCACATACCTACATCATTGAATTTCTTCGCAGTCGTGAGCATGATTCCTCACGATGTTATGGAAAAATGCTTCACCTCAAAGCTCATGGTAAATTTCAAATGTGACTCGACCACGACCCTCTGCTTGAGAGACCATAGGTCAAACCAGTTGGATACCACAACTTCCACACTATAGCTAGACGTTTAAGCCCCTTCTACACGGTCGGGACCAACCGCCGACCGTCGTGTCGCTCGCGTCGGCCGACAGCGTTCCATACGGTTGGGGCCGACCACGGACAATGTGCTCGCGACCAAGGCCGTTGACATCAACCAAATATCGGTCGCGTCAACCGATTTCTACACTGTCCATTTTAAATCAACCCGACCAAGGACACGATGGTTGGCGGTTGGTTCCGACCGTGTAGAAGGCCTTTTAAATGAGTCCTCGCCCGCACGGTAACAGGGGCTGGGGGTATGACGACAAAGGGAACCGGGAGAGGTGCGGGCGGCAGGTATACGAGGCGCGCTCGCCGGTATACCTGTCGGCCTCGTATAAAACCCCTTCTACACGGTCGGGACCAACCACCGACCGTCGTGTCGCTCGTATCGGCCGACAGCGTTCCATACGGTTGGGGCCGACCACGGACAATGCGCTCGCGACCAAGGCCATTGACTTCAACCAAATATCGGTCGGGTCAACCGATTTCTACACTGTCCATTTTTAAATCAACCCGACCAAGGACACGATGGTTGGCGGTTGGTCCCGACCGTGTAGAAGACCTTTAACTGCCGCCCGCACCTCTCCCGGCCGCCTTTGACGTCATACCCCCCAGCCCCTGTAGCGCGCTGGCAAGGAATTATTTAATCGGTTTACCTATAACAATCATTGTAAGTTAAATAAACATTTGCAATATTTTATTTTGCATATTTTTTAAATTGCGATTACATTTCAACATTGCTTGTCTATCGCATTTTCTAAACAACTTTTTTAAAGATTGGCTAGAAAGGTAAACTGCCCAACGGCATAATAAAAGGGTCTCCTCCTTTGAGCACGGAACCCTAACACGAGATTCAAGATGGTTGTTTGTCATACAAAAGTTTGATAGAAATAAACCAGACAAAAGGTGGAATTAGACATTATTTTGAGTGAAACGCCTGGAAGATCTCAACGGTTGGAAAAATTATGTAACTAAATAGACATCGTTAATGAACAAGGACGTTTTTAACCCCTAATTAAGGATAAAAATAAAGTTTATTGAAAAGATAATGTTTTTATTTTTGTCTGATTGGCTGCTTCGATTTTGTTTTCCATTTTCTTCATTTTTACCTTACTAAGTGAGTGTGGGTTATAAAAATATTTTTAATAAAATTATCGGTTCATGCCTATTAAACGTAAAATTCTACTCTGAATTATACTTTAAATATTGTATTACAGAATACTGATTTATTGGAAGTCGATAAATAAGAAGTCCTTAAGACAGCCTCAAAAGTGCTACGAGAATTCCGGCCCCTATTTATGTGTCAATTAACTACACCACTAATACTATATTTTCATAGAATTTCCATACTAACATTATTAAGTATTTCTAAGTAAAAACATTAAAATTCGCGATATGGGTCACAGTACATGTTGTGTTGCAAAGTGTAGAAGCAATGGGATGAACAGTTCGTGCAAGTCTTATTCGTTTCCAATATCAAAATGGAAATTGGAGCAAAGACGTAAATGGATAGCTGCTGTGAAGAGAAAAAAGTAAGCGACTTAAAATAGTCCGATATTACTGGACATATTTCATTTTTACTCTACTGCGTGCTAAAATTACAACCCTTTTTTATTTTTTTAGTGCTGATGGGTCCAATACTATTTTTTTCCTTTTTGCAAAGTTTGAGGTTGGAAATTTATTCCATGTTTTATCGCTTCAAATACCGTACGTATTATAATCATTCATTCTTCAGTTTAAGTTGGAAAATCACTTATTATGAATTATGATATGCACAGACTTTTTAGATACATACTTTCGTTTAATTTCGCTGAAAAACAGTCCGAAAATCGTTATCAAACAATCCAGTTGCTATAGTTTGACAGATTTAACTCCACAATAATTGTGGCCACTAGGGGCGCTGTCATCGCGCACATAGCGAATACCTATTTAAGAATCTAATGGTCATATTATAACTTGGCTTTGAGCTCTACGCCTCGTAGCACGCGCTACGCTGTAGCAACGTAGCACCCTCTACGACTACGAAGGCTTGAAAAAAATACAAACAAAAGGACAGTACGATTCGGAACCATTCTTTTTCTGCGACAGCCATTTATTTCTTTCTGCGTGATTTGCTAGTCGCGACCAATAATCAAATGTTTTCAACTGGACATGAAAATAGAAAAAGAATCAACTCTATGAAAGCGTACGTAAGATTTAAATTCCAAATGTTCAAATTTGTTAGATGGAACCTTTGACAATCGGATTTCGAATTATCAAGTTGTTTCGACTTCAAAGCAAAGGCTTCTTTGGTTAACAACAAAGCTTTGAAATCTTTTGCTTAAAAGTCGTTGATTTTGCTCTTATTATAATAACCAATATTAGCACTGGGTTGAACGTAACAAGGGATTCCCTTTCTTAATTATGTAGCCTTTTATACAGTCACCATCATAAAAATTGGAGCTGTGTGTTCAAAAATACGTCACCTGGAGCACCTTTTGCGATTAACAATATGGTCGTATTTATATATTTACGATAGCGAGGGTACTATAATTTTTTCCTAGAGACTATACTACTCTAGTTCCAGATTGTTAAAGTTTAATGAAATGAACGGGTAGTTCAACCCTATAGGTGAAAAACTGAAGTAAATGACCTGTTGTATGTAGTAGTAACATATCCGTATAAACAAATTGACGTTCTAAACCACGTTCGTGTTGTTGTGTGCGTGACCTCAACTCACGTGGCGTTACCTATACGTGTCGTAGGAAGGGCTACGAATTAGTCCGAATCATGTAGAGTCATTTCAAAGTCTCACGGTAGTTTCATGTTCACAATATTTTTTTTTGTGATCCTCGAATGTTACGGGCTATATAGCTATAATCTTCTCTGACAGCTGGCAGCAAAAGATCGAGATAACGATCTCATTAAAAGACGATTAATGAGCAAAAACCCTCGTCCTATCAACAAGTGGGCACTCGGTGACTTAAATTCAATTTTACCCGATTTAAATTGAAGGCGAAATTAAAAAGTTTCGTAACTTTATAAATTATAAGAGGTTATCTGTTCAGCAAACAATTTTTGAAAGCGTATTGGCTTTTACAAAGGTTATTTTAATACATATTTTAGTAATTGATTCTGATGTTTTTTGATCCGATTAACTCAGTACTTCCTTATATTTGCATACTTAAAAACAGCGGACAAATATAGGAGTCGAATTCAAGGCTTCATACGTTTTAATAAATACGTTTTTTACACGACTACGGCAAAGCCAAAAGGAAGTGTAATGATTTTAGCAGTCTATGTATGTTTGTGGTTATTCCACCGTAGCGTCGAGACTACTCATCCGATTTTAATAAATAAGGTATCAATCGATTCTTTATTATGCTCCAGGTGACATAGGATACCTTTTTATACAGGGTGAAATTTTGAACGTGCTACAAATTTAGTGATTCTAGCTTAGTTCTTTTTAGGGTTCCGTAGTCAACTAGGAACCCTTATAGTTTCGCCATGTCTGTCCGTCTGTCTGTCTGTCTGTCTGTCTGTCCGCGGCTAAGCTCAGAGACTGTTAGTACTAGAAAGCTGTAATTTGGCATGAATATATATATCAGTCACGCCGACAAAGTGATTGAATAAAAAAAAGTATAAAAAATTTTTTTAGGGTACCTCCCATAGATGTAAAGTGGGGGTGATTTTTTTTTCTCGGCTAACCCTGTAGTGTGGGGTATCGTTGGATAGGTCTTTTAAAATCATTGCGGAGTTACTAACATGATTTTTCTATTCAGTGATCTGTTTGCGAAATATTCAACTTTAAAGTGAAAATTTTCATTAAAATCGGCCGTCCCCCCCCTCTAAAATCTAAACTGTTGGGTGGAAAAATTTGAAAAAATTCAGGAGGGTAGTAAATATATCAAATTTACTAGGAAAATTATAGCGGCTAAGATTGCTTGGAAATTATTTGTAGTTTAAGAGTAAATAGTAGCCTAAGGTATAAAACATACCTAAACTTCGATGATTCCGTACACATACGAAATCCTTAGAAAAATATTACTTGATTTTTTCGTAATGGCTACGGAACCCTACCTTGGGCGTGTCCGACACGCTCTTGGCCGGTTTTTTTTTTTAGGGACAATCTTACACAAATCGACCTAGTTCCAAACTAAGCAAAGCTTGTACTATGGGTACTAGACGACGATAAACATACTAATATAGATAAATAAATACTTAAATACATAGAAAACATCCATAACTCAGGAACAAATATTCGTGCTCATCACACAAATAAATGCCCTTACCGGGATTTGAACCCAGGACCTCTTGCTTCGTAGGCAGGGTCACTACCAACTAGGCTAAAGCTAGTATTGTTAAATTTGAGGTGTCCATACATTTAGTTCATAATTTAACTACAACAAAGTATGAAAATCCAAAATTTTATCAGACCAATTTCAACAATTGAGTAGATGCATTATGTTATCCAACATTAACTAAGCTTCCCTTCCGCCAGCTCCTTCGATACCTTGAGGACCGACAATTGCTCAGTGACCGTCAATATGGTTTCCGTAGCGGCCGCTCGGCCGGCGATCTACTGGTTTACCTGACACATCGTTGGGCACAGGCGATTGAGACAAAGGGTGAAGCATTGGCTGTTAGTTTAGATGTGGCGAAGGCCTTCGATCGGGTTTGGCACAAAGCGCTCCTCTCTAAACTTCCGTCCTTTGGGCTTCCTGAGAAATTATGCGGATGGATCAGCAGCTTCCTAACGGACAGAAGCATAAAGGTTGTAGTTGACGGTGCATGCTCTGATTCCATGTCTGTGAATGCTGGTGTCCCTCAAGGCTGTGTGCTATCGCCTACACTCTTCCTTCTGCATGTCAATGATATGCTGCCATCCGGCGGCATTCACTGTTATGCGGATGATAGTACGGTTGATGCCTCTTACACCGGCCGCGCCGGTATTTCTCGGGAAAACGTTATAGAGTGCCGAAACAAACTTGTGTCTGAAATTGAGACTTCCCTAAAAGAAGTTTCAGAATGGGGTCGACTTAATTTAGTCCGTTTTAACCCCACTAAGACACAGGTTTGCGCGTTTACCGCAAAAAAGTCTGCGTTTGTCGCGTCACCTCTTTTCGAAGGCACTCCCCTTGCTACCACAGCCAGTATCGGAATCCTTGGTATTGACATCTCGAGTGAAGTCCAGTTCCGCGACCACTTGGAGAGTAAGGCTAAATTAGCCTCGAAGAAGCTCGGCGTGCTCAACAGATCGAGACGGTATTTCACTCCAGCCCACCGCCTTCAGCTTTATAAGGCGCAGGTTCGCCCACATATGGAATACTGCTCTCATCTGTGGGCGGGGGCTCCCCGGTACCAGCTTCTCCCTCTGGATCGCATACAACGGAGAGCGACTCGAATAGTCGGCTGCCAACGAACTTCTGATGGGCTTGATTCCTTGGCGCTGCGTAGAGATGTAGCTTCACTGTGCATCTTCTATCGCATGTACAACGGAGAGTGCTCCGAGGAGTTATTCGGGTTGATCCCTGCCGCATCCTTCCGCCACCGCCCTACGCGACAACACTTCCATCCTCACCATCTGGATGGTTGGTTGTCTTCTACTGTGCGTTTTTCCAGAAATTTCCTGCCTCGCACAGCAAAGCTCTGGAATGAGGTTCCTGCTGCGGTATTCCCGGACCGATATGACCTTCAAGCTTTCAAAAAAAGAGCGTACTCCTACCTAAAAGGCCGGCAACGCACTTGTGACTCTTTTGGTGTCGCAGGTGTCCATGGGCGACGGTAATCGTTTACCATCAGGCGATCCGTCTGCTCGTTTGCCCCCTATATCATAAAAAAAAAAAAAAAAAAAGCTTGAAACACTAATTTTGTATCAAGTTCAAAATTTCACCTTGTATACCTACAAAAAAATATTTATTGGTCACAAATTAATTAAAAAAAACTGAACTATTAAAAAAAATTTTGTGTGAGGCATTATTATATTAGATAGGTAGGTCTTAAAAAATTATGTAGAGGTTTCTTAGTAGGTTTTTGGTTTAAGATAATAATTGATTTTCTGCAATTTCGCTCGACGCCGCTGGTGACACACTTGTCGTGGGACATTTGTCCCCAAGTCAATCCCTTTCTTTATTGAGCTTCATTCAATTCCTTAAGTTGTATCATCATTACCAGCTGGAAAATGTCCACTGTTGAACAAAGGGAAGCTTAGAATGCCACAATGAACAACAACTCGCCACCGTTTGCTCGCAAATCTCGCGATGACGTCAGTAGCCTGCCAACGCCTAGCCCTCTGGTTTGTGGTCCCCACTCGAGAATCTTTCTCCCCCAACGGTTATCTGTTCTTCTCTGTTGTTCTTAGACGACCAGATGGCCTAGTGGTTAGAGAACCTGACTACGAAGCTTGAGGTCCCGGGCTCGATTCCCGTGTCGGGGCAGATATTTGTATGAAAAATACGAATGTTTGTTCTCGGGTCTTGGGTGTTTAATATGTATTTAAGTATGTATCTATCTATATAAGTATGTTTATCCGTTGCTTGGTACCCATAACACAAGCTTTGCTTAGCTTAGGTACTTTGGGACTAGGTCAATTGGTGTGAAATGTCCCGTGATATTTATTTATATTTATTTATTTATTTTATTTATGTCGGTGACTTTAATTCTTCGGAAAATTTCCGTCCTCCGGATTTATCGCGCAAAGATTCATTAAGTTGTATAATGAAAATTTACTGTCTGGTTATTGTTGATCGGTGACTGGTAGCATTTTATGTCACTTTGACGTCCAACGTAACGACGAATATGGATAAGTCTGTGTTGATAAAAATAAAATTCGACGTGTACGATTGATGGGCCTAAATAATGATAGGAACGTCAGTGAGACAAGTGCAAGACATGAGTTGGCGTAAACAAATTCGTTCGATAAATAATTATAAATGTGTACATCATAATCACAAAAGATAAAAATGTTAAAGCCGCGGTAAAACATGATAAAAACATACATTTTTAATAAATAAATAAATAAGAAGTAAATTTCACGGGACAATTCACACGAATTGACCTGGTCCCAAAGTAAGGTAAGCAAAGCTTGTGTTATGGGTACTAAGCAACGGATAAACATACAAATATAGATAGATACATACTTAAATAACTTCATAAATTGTGCACGAAATTTAAATATACAATCTTTAAACTTTGATACTTTGAGAGATACGGTCTAAAATAAAAACGTTTCCGCGAAACACAGCTGCACAATAAGTTCATGCCCGTTCGTGCATGGAGGCACCCGTGATGAGGAAATGATGGTTGTCGTAAGCCGGCTCTACAACGGGCGGTTATGGCCCCCACACTCGTGCACCTACGGTTTATATACCATCGCATCTAACATTAGACAATGTACAATGCCAAAAAAACACAGCGTCGATTAAAAAACGGTCATGTCTAATATAATTAAACTAATAATAAGAATAGAATAGGTGCTCAAACATGGTCATTGACGGAGTTACAGAAGACCAAATTGAAGGTTTGCCAAAGAGCAATGGAGCGCAGTATGCTCGGGGTGAAGCGGATTGATCGGATCCGAAACACCTCACTGCGCTCCCAAACACGCATTACCGATGTGGGTGCCAAGGCTGCCAAGCTTAAGTGGGACTGGGCAGGCCACGCCATCCGCATGGATCAAAATCGGTGGGCTAGGTTAGCCACGGACTGGATACCACAGGATGGATGGCGGCGACGAGGTAGGCCCAGGAGGCGTTGGCGGAACGACCTAGACGTGTACCTCAAAGACTGGAAGGACACCGCTCAATATCGGGATGAATGGCGAAAATGGGAGGAGGCCTTTGCCCAGCAGTGGGACACTTCTCCAGGCTAATTAATAATAATAATAAGAATAGAAGTTAAGTATGAAGTATCTTTTTCTATTTATTTTTTTATTTTCTTCAACTTCATTTTTTTTTTTAAGATGCGCTTTATCACTGCCTAAATGTGATTATAACAGACTGAAGTGTACGATGTATGGGAAAGATTCGTCGCTAACTTCTAGACCAGTGATGGTGTAGGGGTAAGCACGCAGCACGGAACGCTGAGGACCTGGGTTTGATTCCCAGCATTGGTCTTTTTTCTGGGGTTTTTTCTGTGCATCTATATTTCAGTTTGTATTTAGTTTGAAATAAGAATAGATGTTGACCGGATAGCCTTGTTGTTAGATAACCTGACTAGGTACGAAGCTTGAGGTCCCGGGTTCGATTCCCGGCAGGGGCAGATATTTCTGTGAAAAATACGAATGTTTGTGATCGAGTCTTGGATATTGTTTATGTATTTAAGTACGTACATATTTATCTATATAAGAATGGTTATCCGATGCCCAGTACCCATAATACTCGTACAAGTTTTGCTTAGTTGGGACTAGGTCAGTTGGTGTCGATTGTCACATGATTTATTTATATTTTATTATTATGGTATCGAGTGTAGAGGTATTTTCTATGCAATGTCACTATTTTTTCACCTCTCTCGCTGTCAGTGAGTAATCAGTAATCAGACATTTATTTGGTCAAGCATGATGAGCATGTAGACTGTCAGTGTACGGAGCTATTGGGTACGTGTTTTATTGTAAAGACATTTACATTATTTTTCAAAACTTTGACAAGTTTTTTCATGTTTTGAGCAGGCGAGTCGCCTGATGGAAAGCACAGGCGCCAATGAACACCCACAACATAAGTTGAGTTACGGATTCGTAGCCTTTGAGGGAATTTGATAATAATTTACGGTAAGTATTTTCAATATAATGTAAGCTTTCTTTAACCACAATCTCCGCAGTGACGCAGATTTTTACAGTTGAATATATTTACTAGGTAGTAGCATGCCGCTTTTGTATTATGTTATTTGGAATGAAATATAATGTGACTCATGTAGGTGTTGGAAGAGGGAAGACCATTGTATTTTTAGAAACCCAAATATAAACTTTTCCTTATTGACCTCTACTTGACTTTTAACTTTCCTTCTCAGGTTTCCGTACTCGGAATGTGTCAAACGGGACACCATTACTACGCCTACGCTATTAAACCTTTCATTTTTTTTTTTAGAATTTGATCTTTGAACTTTATGCATCTTTTCTACATGCTATGGAATATTGATGTTATGTTCCTTTTAATAGGCCACGAAGTGTCAAGATTCAAGCGGGTCTAGACGGAGAAGTCGATGGCGAATTTTCATACAAAATTGGAGGCCTAGGCCTGTAAGATGCTCTTTTTTAGGGTTCTGTGCCAAAAGGGTAAAAACCGGACCCTATTACTGAGGCTCGCTGTCCGTCCGTCTGTAAACAGGCTGTATCTCATGAACCGTGCTCCCATATAACAAACGTGATTTTTTTGCTTGTTTTTGCTCGATTTTGATAACGGCAACATATTCAGTTATATATTCACTTTAAAAATAAATAATTAAATTAGAATAAAACAAATATTTAAGGGGGTCCCATACAAAAAACGTGTTTTTTTGCCGTTTTTATAGATAATGGTACGGAACCCTTCGTGCGCGAGTCCGACTCGCACTTGGCCTGTTTTAAATTTCCATTCCGCATAAATTTGTGACACGGCATTATGGCGTTCAGCCATTACAAAAAAAACCATAAGTACTAATCTATACATATAAAATCCTTTGTCCTGACTGACGGATCAACGCACAGCCTAAACCGCTGATCGTAGAGACCTGAAACTTGGAGGGTGTGTTCTTTGTATGACGTAGGCATCCGATAAGAAAGGATTTTTCGTAGTTTTACTCCTAAGGGGGTAAAAAAGGGGGGCAAAGTTTGTATGGGACAACGTGATTCCTTGGTCCAATCTACTTCAAATTTTGCATAAACATTCTATAATAGAATTGATGGAAGACGTGTTTCGTATTTTATTGAAATTCATCCCTTGACGGGGTTAAAAAGGAGTAGAAAGTTATTTTGGGGGTGATTTGCTTCGAAGTTTATATCAATACTCCTTAGTGCTTTTGATTTAAATTACTTTTTATTTTGACACAATGTAAACGAAACGAAACTTCAAATTTTGCAAACCATTTGTCTACGTTTGTCAACGACTTCCTGATCTGATCTCTGATAATAACTAATTATATGTATAAGTATTCGCATTTCACCAAGCTATTGCTTTTACAAGCGTAGTGTGGGACGCCCACCAACGAGATGGACGGACGTTTTGATGAAGGCTGCAGGTTCAGGATGGATGCAAGTCGCTTCCAACCGTAATGATTGGGCGTCAATGAGGGAGGCATATGTCCAGCAGTGGACGTCCTGATGATGATGATGAAGCTTTTATGTGAGTTCAACCTTTTTCGAATAAAATCGAATTGAGCATTCAAACATCATTGTTGAACTCGCATTAAAGCTTGGTGCAATGCAAATACGTATAAAATGCTTTGTCCTGAAGTCCTAAATGACTGACTGGCGGATTAACGCACAGCCTAAACCGCTGTATTTAGAGACCTGAAACTTGGAGGATGTGTCCTTTGTATGACGTAGGCATCCGATAAGAAAGAATTTTCCGGAATTCCCACGGGATAAGGAATACACGGGATGTATATATTTCATCAATCGAGAGTGACCCTATCCCCATAACGAAGATTACTAAACTGTTCCAATTGGGCCTGCAAGTACACTATTAGAACAGGTAAAGCTAATTTCAATAATTTTGAAAATATCCACGGGATAAGGATAAATCAGGATTTATATACTCAAATCAACTGGATCCTATCTCCGTAACTACAATTAAGTACTAAACTTTTCAAATTCAGTATAAACGTAAATGGTCATACATAACAGCAAAAAAATTTATTGCAGGATTTTTGGAAATTCCTGTGGGATAGATAATCTCTGAAACTTCCCAGCCGATTTAAAAAAAAATCTTTTACCTGTAAAAAGTTACACTATCCTTTATTGACATAGGCTACTTTTTTCCGGAAAAATGCAAAATTCTTAAGGGATAGAAATAAAAATTCAACTTCGGAGCTCATTTTAAAATGTCTTTCACCAATAGAAAAGATACACTGTCCTTGATTAACATAGGATGCTATTTTCCGGATAAATGCAAAATTCCCACGGTATAGAAAATAGTAAATTTAACTTCGGGGCTGAGTTTAAAAAAAATGACCAATAGAAAGCTACACTATCCTTTGTTGGTATAGGCTAGGTTACCTACTATTTAAGATTATTTAAAAGCGAAAAAGTTTTTCGGGTGCGCCGGTGGGATTCGAACCCACGTCTCCTGGGTATGCGCCCCAACGGGTGTTCTACCAATTGAACCACGTCGCATCCAACCGACTCCCCCGAAATTCTTAATCGCTTACATTAACGTGTGGTAACTTCCATCGCAACTATTAGAAGCTACGACTCCTACGTTCCAAATTACATTGGAAATGCGTAAGAAATGATGTACAGGAGACATGGGTTCGAATCCCACCGGCGCACCCGAAAAACTTTTTCGCTTTTAAATAATCTTAGATTCGGTGAGCAGCCGTACTGCTAATAAAAAATAAATAATACCTACTATTTATTCGGTAAAATGCAAAATTCCTGTAGGATAGAAAGAAGTGAACATCACTTGAGGGCTGATTTGAAAATTTCTTTCACCAATAGGAAGTTACACCAACCATTATTTACATAGACTACTTTTCTCCGTGAAAAAGCAAAATTCACACGGGAAAAAAATAAGTGAATTCAACTACGGGGCTGATTTTAAAACTTCTTTTACCGGTAGAAATCTACACCTTTAAGGGGTTACCTATCAAAATTTAGAATTATTTTTTTCCGAATATTTAAAATCCCGAATGCTTCATTTATCCGAATGCATTTTTTTCTGAAACTATAAATATTTCAGGATTTTTATAAAACAACCCTAACCTAACCTAAAGGGTTCTACACGATGGTCCTGAAATAAATCCTGAAATATTTACAATTTCAGAAAAAAATGCTTTCGGACAAATGAAGTTTTCGGGGTTCTAAACCTTCGGAAATAAAATTTTCTAAACATCGATAGGATCCCCTTTAAGGACATAGACTACTTTTTCTCGGGGAAAATGCAAAATTCCCGCGGGATTAATATAAGCGAAAATTTGCATAGAATAAGGACAAATTTGTTGAAATTCCCACGAGATAGTGAATAAACGGGATTTATAATATTCACTAACTGATACTGATGATGATGAAATGATAATAATAATGGATGTTGCCGTTGCCGGTTTTTTGTTTTATAATGAAAGAGATGAAGAAGCTTTACCACAAATTAGAATTCTACGCGGACGAAGTCGCGGGCAAAAGCTAGTAATATTATAAATGCGAAAGTGTCTCCGTCTGTCTGTCCTCTTCACGCCTAAACCGCTGAACCAATTTGGACGAAATTTGGTATGGAGATACTTTAAAACCCTGGAAAGGACATAGGATAGTTTTTATCCCGAATTATTGCTTAATTCCCGTGGGATAGCAATAAACGAATTATTCGCAGACTGAGTCGCGGGCAACAGCTAATAAGCAATATTTGCTTTTTATTTCATTACGAAATTTTGCCACTACGTTTATTAAAAATAAATAATATCCATGAATTATCTCTGTTTTCTATTAAATCCGAATTGGAAATAGAACGAAATAAATACATTTTTTATTTATTTTACCTATGTAGTATTTTAGTAGTGGTAGAGCCATGTTTTAGCTAGCCGCTGCATCACAAATGGGCCGGCTCGTCCGGGGCAGTACCACCCTCTCACAGAACACCGGCGTGAAGCAGCAGTACTCCTGCTGCGTTTCGTACGGTCAGTGAGAGCGCCGGGGGCCAATACCTCTCCCCCTCCCCTATTCCCTCTCCTTTTCCCAGGGCCGACAACGCACTGGCATCGTGTAAAGCGCTGCGGGTGTCTATGGACAGTGGTGATCATCTATATATATAAAAGAAGAAACTGACTGACTGACTGACTGACTGACTGACATATCAACGCACAACCCAAACCACTGGGGCTAGAGATTCAAAATTTGGCATGTAGGTTCCTTATAAGGTCTAGGGGTGCACTAAGAAAGGATTTTTCAAAATTCACACCCTAAGGGGGTGAAACGGGGGTCCAAAGTTTGTATGGGGAAACAAGATTAGTTCGACTATTTTATTCGAAACTTCACAGAAGTACTCCTAATGATAAATGAGTAAACACGTGTTTCAGGTTTTTTGAGAATTCAACCCCTAAAAGGGGGAAAGGGGTAACAAAGTCTGAAAATCAACATGGGTGTTGTTTCTATGGTTTATCGGGTCGCTGATTATGAAAACAACAACGGTTTTAAAATCCGACGTGGCAGACGTAAAATACCATCTCCCTGGATGGGGTGCGATGGGGTTGAAATGTCTAAATAAACTAAATGACTGTTGATATATCAACGCACAGCCCAAACTACTGGACCTAGAGACTTTAAATTTTGCACATAGATACCTTATACAATGTAGGCATCCACTAAGGAAGGATTTTTGGGAATTCCCTCGGGAACGGGAAAAAACGGGATTTATATATTCGATTCCGAGTGACCCTATCTCAGTAACTATAATAACTAGACTCTTCAAATTTGATACACAAGTAGGTATTACATTAGTTAAAACATTAATTTCAGGATTTTTCACAATTCCCACGCGATAAGGAAAAAACGGGATTTACATATTCAGTTCAACGGGATCCTATGAACTATAATTACTAGGCTCTTCAAATTTGGCATAGAAGTAGGTAATTATAATAGTAAAAAACAGTTTTAAGGATTTTCGGAAATTCCCACGGGATAAGGAAAAAACGGGATTTTTCATTTTACTGGTCGTAGAAAGCTGAAATTCGGCATGTAGGTTGCTTGGGGAGTGTCGAGCTGGATTGAAAGAGGACTTTCCAAAATTCCCACGGGAACGGGAAAAAACAGGATTTTTCGTTTTACTGGTCGTAGAAAGCTGAAATTCGGCATGTAGGTTGTTTGGGGAGTGTAGAGGAGAATTGAGAGTGGACTTTCCAAAATTCCCACGGGAACGGGAAAAACGGGATTTTTCGTTTTACTGGTCATAGAAAGCTGAAATTTGGCAAGTGGGTTCCTTGGGGAGTGTAGGGGAGCATTAAGAAAACATTTACCGAAATTCTTACGGGAACGAGAAAAAACGGGATTTTGCGTTTTACTGGTTGTAGAAAGCTAAAATTTCAAAATTCATAAGTTTATACTGTAAGTAGGCCGCAAAGGGCTCTTTAACCGACTTCTAAAAAAGGAGGAGGTTATGCATTCCACTTTTTTTTTATGTAGGTATGTTCACCGATTTCTCGGTCAATTGTGGACCTGCTTGCTTGCCTGTATGCTTGCTTGCTTGATATCTTGGTTCTTTGTAATACTCATAGTACACGCGAGCGAAGCCGCGGGCAAAAGCTAGTTTAACATAAGTACCTCTACCATGAGTTTACACTAGTTCACAGTGACCGTACTCGCTAGCGACGGCGTAAATGATTTGTATGGAGAATTGTACTTCCGTAAGTGACCGCTAGAGGCGCTGTACAATTCTCCATACAAATAATTTACGCCGTCGCTAGCGAGTACGGTCACGTAAACTAGTGTAAACTCATGGTAGAGGTACAGGTGACCCACTAGTTGGGCCATTCTACTTTTCGTTGACCAGTCATTTTTTGTACTGTGCTCTTCAAATATTTTTTTTACAAAAACGGTAAAGTCCTCGGTTTAAATCATTAAAGATTTAAATAGGCACATAATTAAGCTTACATTTAAAATTATCACTACGTATAAAAAGTAATCATTATTATCTATAAATTAGGTAACGCAGTGGACATGCATGTCCCCGCCATTTGTATGGAAATTGATGTATTTTCCGCTGAGTTACCAATTTTTTTCCACAAAATTTCTTTGAATTTAAAGTTTTATTGCTTTAAAACATTAAATTTAGGTGTTTCAGTTTGTATATAAGTTATTTACACTTGAAAAAAATCATCAGGTATGCCTTATATTTCACAAAAGATTAATGGTTACTTAAAAGTAGAATGGCCCAGTTAGTTTGTCTGGCCTCTTTAACATAAAAAAAAATGTTTTCTCTAGAAATAAACCTTTGATTTTTTGGACTTGTTATTTTTTTATTTCGTTGCATATTTGAGAAAAGCACTTTATATACCTCGGCGGGAAATAAAGTTGCCAACCTCATTACTATCCGTATACATTTATAAGTATTCGGCCGGCAACCCCTTACTTCCAGGCCTCTGTAGTAATATACTATTATTGTACAAAAATAAAGAAAAAAAAAAACACTATAATATTGACAACTGGATGAACTTAAATTTGGATAGTCGATCGCGGAATTCCTTTACCACAGATGAACGGCTTAAAACAAGCGCATAAAAAAATACAAAATATTGTTACTTCTTATTTTCCAACGTCGCTACTATACACCGTGAAATTTTAGTGGTTGTTTTCCCGAAACGAGGTGATTTAGTATCGATTGTACAATCGATTTACAATTACTATTTTGACTAGAGTCAAAAATCCAATTGTGAAAAACGAATGTCGAAAATGACCGCAAACCAATAGTAACGCTTCGTTGGTACCTAACCTATCGTACGATCGTACGCTACTTGTACCAACGAAGCGTTACTATTGGTTCGCGGTCATTTTCGACTTTCGTTTTTCACAATTGGATTTTTGACTCTAGTCAAAATAGTAATTATAAATCGATTGTACACTCGAAACTAAATCACCTCGTTTCGGGAAAACAACCACTAAAATTTCACGGTGTATTTTGTCGCATACTGCAATATATTTTGCCGCCCTCGGGAGAAAAACATTGTCACTAGCATGATCATTACGGTAAAGACGAGCATTAAACCTGACGACGCGGTTGACTAATCCAGACGTTCGTTTTTACGGCCAGAAAAAGTAACGGTTATCGTGCCATTTGTGTGATGGTTAAAGTAAGTAATAGAGTTCCGTCACAGATTAAATAATAACTACGTTACGGATTCGACACTTGCTTTTGACAGCCGTTATATTTACCTACGAGGAGTCTCACCGACAATAATACCGCACTGTCTCAAGTCAAAAGTCTTTTACCAGTGTGATGACTTATGGCACTGGCCCTATACTACGAAGCGCGAAATTCGAACTTCGTTTCATGCCGTTCCGCTCACACTAATGGTATTTATTACGAGAGTGAGAGGGACCGCACGATCCGAACTTCGAACTTCGAATTTCGTAGTAACCCCCCTGAGCGTGACCGCTTACAATGGGCGTCATCAGAAAGCTCAAGGTCACTCAGAGGGCCATGGAGAGGGCTATGCTTAGAGATTCTCTACGGGATCACTTAGAAATGATGAAATCCGCGCAAGAACTAAAGTCACCGACATAGCTCGAAGAATCGCTAGACTCAAGTGGCAGTGGGCAGAGCACATCGGTCGTAGAACTGATAGCCGGTGGAGTCAAAAGGTTCTCGAGTAGCGTCCACGGATCGGAAGGCCCCGTGTAGATATTCCTTTAATAAGATGGAGCGACGACCTGGTTGAGTTTTAACTGGTTTGTTTTTAAGTTATTTGGCGCACTTCGGGGAATGCTGTAAGATAAGTTAGGTTTGTTTAAAAACAATTCTTAAGAAAATGCTGTTTTTGAAATAAATTGCTTTATGACAATTGAAAATTATCCGTGGACAACGATACCTACATTATGGCATAATATGAAATTCGGGCAAACAATAAATTATAATCAGTGATCGGTTTTTTGGATTCGACATGGGGTAAACGACCTCAATCATTATGTTAGTATGGATATGCCCCGGGAATCCGGGCTTTATGTTGTTAAAAAAAGCAAAAAAATACAATGTGTTTATTTTATTACACTTTAATAATCTAAGTAGTTAGCTGATAGAATAGTACTTACTCTCCGTTCTTTTGTCTAAATCGAACAGTTTCATCCTTAGGGAAAGAATTAGGTTTTCGCGGCATGTCAACTAGTATGTAACACTGCCTTACGGTCTAGTACTCCCCGAGAATATTCCAATCATACGCGAATCAAAAGTTCAATTAGAGTAAGCCACAGTTGTCGTAAAAGATAATCTCAGAGTCCATGAAACAAGTCGATAAAATGAAAATTGAACCATAAACCTCCTCCTCCTCCTCTTACCTCTGATGCGACTACCTTAAATGTATAAATACCTATGTGTATAATATAATGTATAAATATGTATAATTGAAATAAATAATAATAAAAAAGAACTAACTCCCACTATATATATGTATCTATTTATTTGTTGCACACTTTTTATACAGAATTTGTTTGTGCTGATTCCGGTCCAACAAGTTTGATGCACGGATGTGAAGGGTTTGGCTGAAAATCAGCGCTGTAGCAGGCATCTACTACAGCTTATGCTGAGTCAAATTCCTTTTCGACATCTACAATTATGTTTTTTATTTTTATTGTTATTATTATTCTTTTTATTTTTCTCAGTGTATTTGTCAGTGTATTTTCTTTTTTGATGTCGAATAAAGTTATGTTTATGTCTATGTCTATGTCTAAATCATAGGAACTTACGTGGATGGATACTTATTTATTGGATCGCCTTTGAGCTATAAGATCTATGTATTTACACTTATACGATAACCTGTGACCTAATATTATAGTATAAATTATACGGCTAATACCTATTTATTTATGCAATCCTTAGAAGCAAATAATTAGAACTGAAATCCAGAGAAAATAATGAAATGTTAATGACAAGATTTTGAAGTATTTTTTCCATCATGACAGAGCTAATACTTTGGGAGGTTTTAATATATTTTGCTTAAAATAAAGTGTAGAGATTAGGAAAAGAATACATGTTTTTGTCTCAACTGGTTGCCATGTAAGAGTAAAAAATTCCTTGGAGATAATTTAAATTGTTTTATTTTTGTACGGTTTGTTCGGTATCGCGGGAAACTGTCGTATCTATATTAACTTTTCTACTTGATATCCCGCGAGGGAGAATCCAAATAACCGATCACTAATTATAATGTATAATAGATAAGTTATAATGCTAGCCCTGTGGCAATAAATAAAGTGACCCTTTCTTAATAAAACTTACATTTGCCGTATTTACTGTGTTCGAATCTTCTTTTACTGCCTTAAGGAAGAAGTACAGTCACTAAAATGGCTTTGTTGTATGTAGGGGATAAAGGAAAAACTCGTGCCAGTACTTACAGTCACGTAAGTGAGAAATCAGTAATGTTTTGCAAACTATGATAGCCCGTATTACCACTCTATATTGCTTAATATTCTATGATCAAACTGAACATTAATAAGCATAGGTAGAGTCATTCGTAATGACGCGTGCCGTGGTTCTTATTGCAATGTCATTAATGTCTAATTTTGACAACTTCACGCGTCTTCGTGAATGGCACTAGCTATACATAAGAGCTATGCAATTAAAACTTTATGTTTTTAACTGGCTGTTACCCGCATCTCCGTCTGCGTGAAGAACAGGGGTATAAAAAATAGTCTACAACCTATTCTCAGACCTACCGAATACAGAAAAAAATTCATAAAAATCGGTCAAGCCGTCTCGGAGGAGTTCGATAACAAACACCGTGATACGTGATTTTTATATATTAGATGAGTCTACTATTAACATCATATCACATATCCCGAGACTTTCGTTTATCTGGTATAATCCAAACTCAAGTTATGAGGGTTCAAAAAAACGATGAAGTGCTTCGAGAAAAGTTAATAGCTAGTGCTCTTGCGCTTCGCTTGGCTCGTCTTGGCGGGGGCACGGTAGACGAGCCGTTCAGAATCGAATTAACATCATAATAAATAACAGACTTACTTAACTTAAAAAAACAGAGTTTAATCTACTTACAACTAACTAAATAAGATGTACAATCAAGGGAACTGAATCACTTACCAATGCCAAAGGCAAAGGTATGATGTGATGATGATGTCAACATGACATTTGCGATGAAAAAGGTTCACCCTGGTACGTGATTCAGGTTCTTCGACTGTACGGTCAAGTGTAAAAATATATACACGTTAACAAGGTGTCAAAAATATCTACGTATACAACTCTATGTCATTAACCATAAGGTTGATGTTTACACATTTTGACGCGAAGTCTGTATACATATATATGTTTTCGACTGTACCTAGATAGATACATACTTAAATAGGTAGTACATTATTGCTGGACGAGTTTGGGGTAGACGGATAAAACGAATCCTGTAATCCCTGTTCCGGCCGAGGATTGTATAGTGCTTTTCTCAAACAATATGAGGAAATATTAATATTAAAATAACTACAAGGTAATCAAGTAAATAATTGTTTAATTTGCCGCCTTTTTTATTTTTTAAACATTCCATTTGAACGAGCTATTCGAGCACCATGTTTAACCCCACATAAATATAGTACTATAGATTTGTTTTAATGTCGCAAGTATGTTTACAGAGTTTAGTGGTGGTTGGATGTATGTAATTTGTTCCTTTGTCAGTTTAAAGTTAGTAAGCAAATTAAAAAAAAAAGTTAGAACAGCGACCAAAAAACGCTAATAACACGTTTCTTGTATGACGACTATTGACGACCTCATTTAATTTTTTACTTTATTTTATTTTTAGTATTTGTTGTTATAGCGGCTACAGTACATAATCGGTGAAAAATTCAAGTGTTTAGCTATTGCAGCTCAAGAGATAGAGCCCTGTGACAGACAGACAGACAGACAGACAGACAGACGGGCGGTTTACACCCTTTGGATACGAAAGCCTAAAATGTACCCAAGCGGAACTCGATCCCAGCATCTTTGTCTTTCCCGACAAGATTCGTTCACAAAAAGCCCAGTCGTCAGCTTGTTAAGCATCAAGATCGTTTGCATGGCGGCCGAATGCCTCGAAAGCCTACGAGTGGTGCCCAATCACGGGGCACGGAACTTCGGCTCACATTTAAGGACCCAATTGTTTAGCGGGGGTTCCGTAGAGAATAAAAACGGTAAGCTCAAGTTTTTGTGTAAAATGTCATTTTCAATGTAAGCTTATTCGCGGACTGTACTTTTTGTTGACTGTACTTGCATTGTCATCCAACTTACATAAGTATACCAAATTTCAAGTAAATCCGACCACTGGAAGTGGATCAAATTCAACTTCCAAGATTTGACCCGTACATACATACTTACATACATTGCAAGTTAGTAAAAAGCTTTTAACAGAGGCAGCTCCTGTTTACCATGCTCGTTACTAGCACGAAAGCATACTACTAACGAGCAAATGCTACCTACTAGCGTGTCTGTAATAAAGGTACTGTTACACATGCTCTAAAATAGCATGCTAAAAAGCGTGCTATTGAGTATGCTCAATACGAGCATGCTTATGAGCAGTTAAAGGTACTGTTACACATGCTCATTTCAAGCATGAAAGCATGCTTCTATTGAGCAGTTGCTACTTAGTAGCATGTGTGTCGGAATGTTGCTCAAAATTAGCATGCTCATTTCGAGTTTGCTTAAAAATCGACAGGCGTGCGATTTTGAGCATGCTACCTGCGGCGCGGGCGGCGCGGGTGGAAAGGGGCGTGCTTTAAGCGCGTCTAAACAGGTTTTGAGCATGCTTATTCAGGAGCATACTTAAAACTAGCATGCCTATTGCTAGCAAATCCGTCACGTCAGGGCTTGAAAATCAGTCATACTATCGATAATCTTATCGAAACTATAGACCCTTGACGATACTATCGATACATCGATAGCGAAAATTGGGCGATACTATTAAACTTGATCGATAGTATCGATAGTAGTAGTAGTGTCAATACTATCGATCAATTTCGATAGTATCGCCTAATTTGCACTATCCATAGCATCGATAGTATCGACAGTATTCTTCTTCTTCTTCTTTTTCAACCTTTTTCTACCCACTGTCTCTTCCAATTTTCTCCATACTTTGCGGTCGCGTGCTTTCCGCATCCAGTCCTTACTCGTGACAGATCGCCAGTCCACCTCGTGGGCTGCCTTCCCACATTTCTGCGCCCAGTCCGCGGCCTCCCGGTCGGTCGGTCTTCCGTCAGACCTGCGACAGTATGCCAATATTTTCGATAATACTATCGCACTATCGACTATTTCTCAAGGTCACATTATCGATAGCGAAACTATCGCTATCGCAAAAACACTGGTTTCCAATACGCACTGGGCCCGCGTGGGAACTACGGTCCTCTCAAGCTGCGTACGGACTGCGCGCACTCGGGTACGCGTACCCGGGCTTGCGTGTCCTGGAACGCCATGTCCGTACGCCATGTACGCGTACACTGTACACGTACACGTATTCGTACTGTACACGTACACTGTACGCGTACATGGCGTACGGACATGGTGTTCCAGGACACGCAAGCCCGGGTACGCGTACCCGAGTGCGCGCAGTCCGTACGCAGCTGTACGCAGCTTCAGAATACATAGGCCGATGTCGTGTGCATTTTCCCGTAATATGTATTTTATTTTTGATTGTTCGTACTCTGGCCATCTCCGCTTCGCTCCGCCACAATAAAACCACACCCTAAAATTATTCGGGTTTTAAATTTTCTCACGGAACCCACAAAACATGAAACTTGGGCCGGTTGAAGAAGCACCGTCGAGCACCATCGACGCGGGAACTCGTGATTAAAACTTTCTGCAAGGTATTCTTTGTTATTAGAGTTCCGTCTCAGGAGTAACCTTTAATTAAGTCAAGGGGTTTTGGCTTGTTGCAAGGTTTTTTTAAAGAAGAATAAATATGGACTGACTATGACAATGGTGACAATCTGGTAAAGGTCGTGGTGCAGGAATCACTTGGATGCGGTCAGCGGAGGGGCGATCGTTGTGGAATTCATTGGGGAGGGCTTCGCCCAGCGGTGGGCATCTTTGAAAGCCGAACTCACACCTCCGAGTTTTTCGGAATTCATGTGCAAAATTACATTTTCAACCGACGAAAACAAAAGGAGGAGGTTCTCAATTCGACGTGTATATATTTTTTTTTTTTATGTATGATCACGCATAACTTTTTACAGAGTAGTCCGATTTTGATGATTCTTTTTTTATTGGAAAGCGTATTCCCCGAGGGTGGTCCCATTTAAATTTGGAAATAATATTCTTACCCTAAGGGTAGGAAAACAGGGGATGATTGACTAACTTTTTACAGAGTAGTTGATTTTCATAATTCTTTTTTATTGGATAGATAGGGTATACCTTGAAGTTGGTATTATAAATTTGGAAAAAAAATTACCCCAATGATGGAAAAAAAGTATAAAATAAAAACTTTTTAACAAAAAATATAACCCGCCGAAAAAACTGAAAAGCAATAAATAATACCTTTTTTGTTTGACCTTAATCTAGGTACCAGTTTGAAGTCGGTGCCTCAGCACGAGCAAGGAGGAGTGATAGAAGCCAATCAGGTAGACGATTACAGGTCCACCCCTCCTGGCTAAGTGCTGCGGCACCGACTTCAAACTGGTACCTAGATTAAGGTCAAACAAAAAAGGTATTATTTATTGTTTTTCAGTTTTTTCGGCGGTTTAATTTTTTGTTAAAAATTTTTTTTAATTGAAGTCTCACTGCAAGGCACGACGTCCACTTATTATGAGATGGCGTAGGCCGAGGCTCCCGCGCGGGCCCATTGCTGATTGGGAACTTCACACGCACCATCAAATTTCTTCTCAGGTTTCCTTGCGATGTTTTCCTACACTCTGAAGCTGATGGTAAATTTCAAATGTATATCACACGTGGATTCTGAAAAACTCAGTGGTGCGACACCGGGCTCGTACCCACGACCCTCTGCTTGAGAGTTACTCCATAGGTCCAACCACTCACTAGGCTACGTCTCTTTACGATGACGACGACCACCATGACGTTTCTAAAATACCCGATCCTAATGCCAAGTGAGACAGGATTTCGAATAGTAATTCAAAGTCCTGTCTCACCCGCCAAATCTTCTGAAACCGATTTTTTTATCTATTTTAATATTATAAAGAGGAAAGATATGATTGTTTGTTTGTTTGCATTGAATAGGCTCCGAAACTACTGGACCGGTTTCAAAAATTGGGGATGTCTATTTTTTTGCAATGTATAGTAAATCGAAAACCATTTCGAGATAAATGGTTTTTAACTGGTTTTCTGTAGTTATTTAATTTTAATATTATATAATGAATTTATTACATAACAAATAAGCAATGACCTTCATTTGACATTGGTGTAAATTGCGTGACCGGTCCAAGTCGTACTTTATTATGTGTGGTTAGAATTACTCACAATTTACGCGTGGATTATACTACGGAGTTTGATTTGGACCCGCTGTCTGACATCTAACACATTGACAGCGCCAGTAAAGTGACACTAGTTACAGTGTACCACTACGCACAAAATAATTAAAAGGGGTCGCCTTATCGTACGCATTTAGACAGATTTAGAAATTTGGCAGTGTGGGAGCCCTCAATTATAATCTGACGTCATCAACCAAAATAGTTTCAATAATTAATTTTGAAAAAAGTAGTGAACTAAATGACAAAATATTGAAATTAGTTTCTTATAATTGACTTTTCTATACAAAAAAAATATAAAAACCACTGTTTATTTTTTTTAGACATTCCCAATTCTTTTGCCGCTAGAGAGCTACATTATCACTGAATGACATGGGCTACTTTTTACCGCGGGAAAATACCTTTTCCAACGGAAAAAATAATTTAACGCGGGCGAAGCTGCGGACGGAAGGCTAGTTATTAATATTTTTATTATTTCCCGTTTGGTGTTATGGCAAACGTGTCAATTTGAAAAGGGTTTGGGGTTAATTTTCACGGCATCGGAAATTGCTTTCAAGAGTCGACGTCCTTTTGACAGCGGTCTCGAAGCACTTATGACCGGAGTAGTTGTCGTGCTTTTCTCTCTGAAAAAGCACAATCGAGATGGTAATTAGCAAAGGCCTTATTGTCTAACGCATTCGGAATCATAAACCTTTTCACGTAGAATGCGGTGGTGAATGCGATCGCGAACGACGCCGCGTTAAACAATAACTCAGGATTCAAATTTGCAAAGCACGAGACCAAAGCAATCCATGGAGTCGACATTAACATTAAAATTCAACTCTCTGTGTACAGCGAGCCAAGTTTACGGTGGTTCTGTCATTCATATTTAACATTAGTCTTTACTCATGGTTTCGCTTACATTGAATTGAAATTTTGGGATCTGGCAAATGTTTTAGTTTATGTTGTAGTGATTATGTTATGTTTTTTGCTGTATCTTTTCCTACTAAATGTTTTTTTCCTATGTATCGAATATGTATAAATATACATCACGAACAAAAACTATGCCCACCATTTCTTTAACAGTGAAAAATAAAATACATATTTTCAGATATCCATATTTAATCCAATAGTAAGTTATAGTACTTTTTTTTATAGTATTTTAAGATAAAAATCTCGTTATTATTTAAAAGCGAAAAAGTTTTTCGGGGGCGCCGGTGGGATTCGAACCCACGTCTCCTGGGTATGCGCCCCAACCTGGGTGTTCTACCAATTGAAACTGGTAAGCAGCCGTACTGCTAATAAAATTAATAATATTTGAAAAATCTCGTTTTTTCAAAAAATGTGACTAGACATGACTTTTCCACGTAGGTACCTTTCATTTAATTTCTACTCATTATTGTAGCCTAAGGTGCGTGCTGTAAGAGTACACGTCGCCTCTTACGAAACAAGGCAGAAAAATGTAGTGTAAAGCTTAGCAAAAGTCAACTCCTATAATACGTATTCTGTGGCAACGAATAATGATAATGGGTTGGTGGTTATAATAATAAACCAGATGTGTTTAACTTTGTTTGGTTTGTTTTTGATCAGTTAAGTTATTAATGTTATTGTATACATCGCTAACTTACGTAGCATTATGTTGGCATTTTAACTATCTACATTATGAAACGTTATTTATCATCATCATTATCATCATTCACCAGACACATCGATCCTGCGCAATTCACATGCAACACGTTCCTGCAACTTTAACCAGGGGCTAAATTCAGG
Organism: Archips crataeganus; assembly: GCA_947859365.1. Lineage (NCBI taxonomy): Eukaryota > Metazoa > Arthropoda > Insecta > Lepidoptera > Tortricidae > Archips > Archips crataeganus. The sequence goes on along the minus strand of OX402067.1, from coordinate 10,495,777 downwards.
AACGGGCCTTCATGGGCTTGGTAGCGATTTAATCGTTTGGGTTGGGTTTGGTTTGAACTGCTATTCAGGAACGCCAAAAATCACTGATTTGCGAGAGATTTGGGATGAGCCTTATTTATTTGTTTATTTATTTATTTATTTACAAAGCGAATTAACAGGAAAATAAGGTTCATCCCAAGCTCAGCCCATTCCTATCGTCTCCCAAACGTTTGAATTACCGCTCGCAAACCGTGTTGGGCCGTTCCTGAATTTAGCCCCAGGTCGTCACCCTATCCTGTTGGAGGCTTGCCTACACTGCGTATTCGGTCCGTGGACGCCACTCGAGAAGCTTTTGGCATCATTGACCATCAGCTATGAGCGATGCGCCCTGCTCACTGCCACTTATTTCAATTTTTCGAGCTATTTTTCTTGGTGACTTTAGTTCACCGATTTTACTTATCATTCCTAACGTGATCCCGCAGAGGATCTCCGAAAATAGCCCTCTCCATCGTCCTCGGAGTGACCTTAAGATTTCTTGTAGGGTACTTAGCTGTTGCCCACGACTCCGTCTGCGAAGAATATGAGCATAAAAATAGCCTACGACCTATTCTCAGACCAATTGAGTAAAATTAAAATTTTATTCTTATTTATTTTCTAGCTGACCCAGCAAACGTTGTTTTGCCATATAAATTATAGCCTTCGACCTATTCTCAGACCTACCGAATATAGAGAAAAAAGTTTCATAAAAATCGGTCAAGCCGTTTCGGAGGAGTTCGAAAGCAAAAACCGTTGCACGAGATTTGTATATTAGAAGATTACCAACTATCGTCATATTTTGCGAGAATTTTTTTTTCCCGCAATTTATCGGGGTAATTTTCCCGTTGTAGGTATATCCCTTGCTTCATGACGTGCGACATACTGTATACATGTCTCATAGTGCCGGTCACGGGCTAGAATAATTCATTGTAATCCTAAGATACGGAACCTTTTTATTTTTAAATATAAAACCGGCCAAGAGCGTGTCGGACACGCCCAAGGTAGGGCTCCGTAGCCATTACGAAAAAATCAAGTAATATTTTTCTAAGGATTTCGTATATGTGTACGGAATCATCCAAGTTTAGGTATGTTTTATACCTTAGGCTACTATTTACTCTTAAACTACAAATAATATCCAAGCAATCTTAGCCGCTATAATTTTCCTAGTAAATTTGATTTATTTACTACCATTCTGAATTTTTTCAAATTTTTCCACCCAACAGTTTAGATTTTAGAGGGCGGGGACGGTCGATTTTAATGAAAATTTTCGCTTTAAAGTTGAATATTTCGCAAACAGATCACTAAATAGAAAAATCATGTTAGCAACTCCACAATGGTTTTAAAATACCTATCCAACGATACCCCACACTACATGGTTAGACGACAAAAAAAAATCACCCCCACTTTACGTCTATGGGAGGTAACCTAAAAAAATTTTTTTTAGTTTTTTTTATTTAATCACTTTGTCAGCGTAACTGATATATATATTCATGCCAAATTACAGCTTTCTAGTACTAACAGTCTCTGAGCTTAGCCGCGGACAGACAGACAGACACACGGACAGACATGGCGAAACTATAAGGGTTCCTAGTTGACTACGGAACACTAAAAAGGAAGCCTCGTATCCTCGTCGAAATTTTCCGAACATCTCATTTCAAATAAGTATGACCTTTGCTAACTTTTTAAAACAATATGGCTACCTAATAGTTATTCTCATATTATTTTACGAATATTTTTTGGATAATACAGTTATCTTTGGCCTATATGCATCCCACTGCTGGGCATCTCCTCTGAATGAAAGAGCTTGGCTGTAGTCTTGACTCTTGAGGACGTCTCCAAAGGACGATCGTGTTGCACACACAGTACTCGACAAGTGTATCAATCTATGAGACATCTTAACCTATTTTTGACTGTAGTAATAATTGCTCTTGTCTATGACAAAGAAACTTTTTCCTTTCTTCTTCTTGTTCAACCGTCATAGCGTGCAGATGTTAGTTATATCAGCCCATCCCTGTTATCTTGAAGAATTGTATTTGCTGTGTAATTGTGTTGAATGGTAATAATTAAAGAGCTACAATAGAGACCATCGTGATTTAATCTAGTTCGCTTGCCAGAGGCTATCTTAATAGGTAAAGCCGCAGGTAAACTAGCTTTATCCTACATTTAGCTAAATAAAATGAAGTACTTAAAATTCCTGCAAAAAGCTAAGTACCATTTTACTGACAACAAGATACTTGCAAAGATTGTATTTTCCTTCAAATACAACGAATGATTCAAAACAAAAACTCCCGCCTGCAAAGGACCCAAAACGGCCTGAATAGAATCCTTAATTAAAGGATCGGGAAAAAATTTATTCCTCAAACAAAAGAACTTTTGAAGCACGACTTATTAACCTCTAAAGCGAGATTGTCTCTTTGACCGCTCGAATCTCGGTTCCGAATAACATGAAGAGACTTCTGTATTACCAGTAGCAGCTATCGGCAATTTTCGTCTTTTGCCTGCCATCTTCTTTAGGGGGCACTTCCTTTTTCTTTAAATATGGCTCTGTCCATTGAAGAAAATGTTGCCAGTGTCAAGTTTCGCAATGGTGTGTAACTTTGAAACATAGCGGTGATAAAATAAAGTCTATAATTTAAGGCGGTAACTTTATATTTTTACTTTTTTCCCCAAACTACACCCACACGAAGTCGGAGCGCGTCGGTAGTTTTATCAATATAAACGATACTATATGCAGCACGTAATAATAATATGTCAATCACGCCAACTGTCAAACGACTGACAGTTATGTCTAACGCGATAAGGTTACACATTAGAAAAGTTAATGAGGACGTTAATTTTTCTTATATTTTCTAATTTTCCGCACAACTTTTTTAATTTATCTTTCATAAGAACCTTCTCCTGACAATAACGAACACAACAAAGAAAAGAATCAATGAAATCGGTCCAGCCGTTCACGCGTGATGCCGTGACCAAGGGAAATAGGGATTCATTTTTTATATATATGTATATATTAAGTATATAGAGATAATTGAGTCGCGCGAGTAGAGCGTGCGGTGGCGCGTAATATTCTTGAGCAGCCGCCGCCACGACGTGTGCTCTAGCTGGGAGGAAAAGCTACGAAATAGTTCGAAACATGTGCAATAAAGAGCTTCCATACATACTATCTTACGTTTTCATGAACCCAGTCGGCCAAGCTTGAGTCAGACTCACGCACCAAGAGTTCCGTACTTTGTATATACGAGTCATTTTATATTGGTTGAACCGGGCTCCGCTTAATATATTTTTTTTTACTGTAGAGGTGATAGAAATTCACATTAAATATGTAAATTTCAGCTGTCTATCTAATCCGATTTGATCCTTTGCTAAAACTGAAGGTGCTACTGCGACAGGAACAAAGGCGAAAAAATAAACGCAGTTCTTCCTTCATCTCTTGTGAAGGAAATATTTCGAAAAAAAAGCAATATTCCTGCGAAGGAACAGCCAAAGGAACTACCGCCAATAATCCCAAGGAAAATCATTATGACGCTTAGTGTGAAAACGTTCTACGATGAGTCAAAAATTAAATGGTTCGACGTACATTCAACCTTTTTTAATAAAAGCACAAAAATAGCTAAGTGAGCTCCAGTTTTATTTCCACTAAGCCGCCTAAGTCCCGCATGGAGATTAATATTTACTGACTCGCAACGCTCACTAAACCCTTCACAGCTTATATTGTCCTGGTAGCTTTATTGCGTATGCCAAACAAAATGGTGGGTAGGGCGTCTGGGTATGACATACGCTTGTAAGCTAATGGGTGTGATATATGTGGTATCTAATGCTACAGTTCAGCTAACGGTTTTTCGAATAGAACAAATTTCAAACTCAAACCTTTTCGTGTAAAATGTTGCCAAGACGAAACCATACCCGTATTCCTTGCACTATCAAAAAGTTATCAAATCTCATAATAGAGCCAAGCTTCCTAATTCTACACTAACTTCACAAACTTTACACCTTAGTCAAAATAAGCATGGGCGTAAAATTAAAATTTTATTCTTATTTATTTTCTAGCTGACCCAGCAAACGTTGTTTTGCCATATAAATTATAGCCTACGACCTATTCTCAGACCTACCAAATATAGAGAAAAAATTTTCATAAAAATCGGTCAAGCCGTTTCGGAGGAGTTCGATAACAAACACCGTGAGACGAGATTTTTCGAGATTTTTTTTTCGAGATATCAATTTGTTGCTGTTCATTACTTTTCTATATTACAATAGTTCTTGTATCAGCCAAACGGCCAAACCACGTATTTGGATTTCACTTCTTTTTGGAAGTTACTTGCCTAAGACAATTTTAATTCAAAAGTTCCAAGTTTCATAATTTTTTTGTCGTTGGTGCTTACATATAAAATTTCAGTTTTCTAGGACTTCAGGAAGTACCCAAAGAATTTTAATGAGTGAGTCAGTGACGAAATCAGGGTTTTTAGATATCAATAAAATTTTAAGTAAGTATAAGAGCTATGCAATTGAAACATTATATTTTCAATAGGTCTACTATTGACATCATATTCTGAGAATTTTGTTTATCTGATATAATCCAAACTCAAATTATGAGGGTGCAAAAAAACGACGAAGCGCTTCGAGAAAAGGTAGTAGCTCGTCTTGGCGGGGGCACTCCCGTGCCCCCAGATAGTATTTAGTCGTAACCAAATAACAATTTAATAATTATTAGCTGATGCCTGCGGCTTCGTCCCCGTTCTACTTTTTCTAAAATTTCTTTCATAAAAACCTTCCCTTAACAATAACAAACGCAACAAAAAAAGAATTATCCAATTTGGTGCTGTCAGTCGGAAGTTATGCGCGTACAAACATTTCGGTGATACATTTTTATTTATACAGATTAGTCTTAAAATATTAACATATTATTTTATACACATTTTATACACTTAACACAGTAAAGATTTGATCGTACTTATAATTAACTAGCTGTTGCCCGCGACTCCGACCACGAATAAAAGGGGTAGGTATAAAAAATAGCCTACGACCTATTCTCAGATCTATCAAATACGGAGAAAAAATTTCATAATATTTTTTAATTTAATTTCGGAGGAGTTCGATAACAAACACAGTGACACGAGATTTTTATACATATATTAGATAGATAATTTAATAACAATCTAACTATAATTATTTCGAACGGGTAAGTGTAGTAAATTTAAACTTAGCATGTCATATGGCTCGCAAGTCTGAGTTTTTTGGAATTTACGTGCGGAATTACGAGAACCTACATTTGAAATAACATCGTGTGAAAACTGCGAAGAAATTTAATGGTGTGTGCGAAGTTCCCAATCCGCACTGGGCCCGCGTGGGAACTACGGCCCAAGCCCTTTCAACCTGAGAGGCCTGTGCAGTGCACTGCAGTGGAACGTATATAGGCTGAGATGATGATGATGAATTTAAATAAATCATCATCCCATTATCACCATTCCAGCCTATATACGTCCCACTCCAGGGCACAGGCCTCCACTCAGAATGAGAGGGCTTGGGCGTAGTTCTCACGCGGGCCCAGTGCGAATTGGAAACTTCACACACACAATTGAATTTCTTCGCAGGTGTATGCAGGTTTCCTCACGATGTTTTCCTTAACCGTAAAGCTCATGGTAAATTTCAAATGTAAGTTCGCACATAAATTCCGAAAAACTCAGAGGTGTGAGCCGGGATTTGAGCCCACAACCCTCTGCTTGAGAGGCCATAGGTCAAACCGCTAGGCCACCACGGCTTGTAAATAAATCGTTCGTAACTAATTCGGCGTCCAAACATATTAATTTCCATTCATAAATCCCTCCGCGTTCTGTTAATCCACGTATTTAGCGCAGTCGGTAAATTATACCAATAAATATCTGCGGCCTCCGATTGGGGGATCAGCACAGGCTGCCACTCGCACCCTTGTCAAGCATACTGATGAATTAGTTAGTGATTGATTCATTTACTTGCTGACCTTGACAGCCAACTGAATCAATTTCCAGTGCCAACGCTATTGTACCTACCTCTGCAGGCCAATATCCCTCGCACGCAATCACCATCGCGTTTTGTCAGTTTTTGTATGGGCTGAGAAGGTATCAGAAACAGCCAGCTGTCACAGCCATACAAAAACTGTCATTTCAATCCGATGCCGAGTGTCAAAAAAGTTACACAATTACCCTGCTGGTGTAAATATATCGCTGGGTTAAAGGCGCACGCATACACACACGCACGGGCATGATCTATGGCCTAGTGGTTAGAGAGCCTGACTGCGAAGCATGAGTTCTCGGGTTCGATTCCCGCGTCGGGGCAGATATTTGTATGAAAAAGCCGAGTAACAGCAAAGATCTTCGAGCCCTCTCTTCTTGTTTTATTTACTAGCTGATGCCTGCGTCTTCGCTCCCGGTGAAATAGATTAAAACGTGTTTTCCCGTGGGTAAAAAGTAGCTTATGATTGTCACACTCTAGCAATTCAACTACGTCCACACAAAAAAATCACGGCAATCCGTAGCTCAGTTTCGACGTGAAAGAAAAACAAACAAACACACTTTCACATTTATAACATTATTAGTATGGATATGGATTTATTAAAGAGCACAACAGCATTGTATAATAATAGCTTAAACGAAATACTTAAAATTATCTCCTTAGAAAAGTTAATCTTATTTTACTTAATCTGATTAAGATCTAATTTTAACAAATTTATTTATTTCACAATCTAGGTATTTTGTGAACGAACAAATCGCACGTTTAGAATGGAACTAATTCAATTCGAAATATTCTCATTACGAAAACAAAATTATAAAGTTTAGTTTTGAAATGAGAATATTCGGATTGAGTCAGTTTCATTCTCAGCGTGCGAAATGTATGTACCTACCTATGTGTGTGCGTGTATGCACAAGCACACACACGCTCAAATTTGTTTACTAAATTTATTAAAGTAAAAATATTATCCCACAGGAACCTTAACCATTAACCATTCTTCTTCATTTCTTTTAACCATTTCAACTAGGAAACCCTAAAAAAGGTATTACATATATCACGTTTCAGGCGCGCTCATGAATAAATCCTGAAATCCTGAACAAACACCGATGTCTGACCATCCGTATGATGTTTGGGTACTACAGTGGACAACATACTTACGTACAGGTACCTACAGCGTGTGAATTTCATACGAACATATTATTTTAAAGCCAGTTATAACTTACTAGCTGACGCCTGCGCCGTAGCTTCGCCCCTGCTGAAGTATACGTAGATTAAAACGTGCTTTCCCATGGAAATGAGATATTTTCCCGTTGTAAGAAGTAGCCTATGACACTCTCCAGACTTTAAAAAAATCATCATACAAAAAATCACGGCAATCGGTGAAAGAATGACAAACAAACAAACAAACAAACAAACACACTTTCACATTTATAGCATTAAGTATGGTAATATGGATGATATCTTAACGTTAGTCCACAATGCGAGTAAAACTTTCACCGGAAAACCTTTCTTCCAAAACACAAAACACCGAACTAACTTTGCTTTCAGAAAACCGACACTTCACAGTTTGCATGCGTCTGACATTTCACTACAATAGGCAAGCCCGTTGTCACTGAATATAACCGCGTATATGGACATTTACCTTGTATATTAATTAAATAGAGTGAAGTTATGATGTGGACTTTTAAGCAGCCAATTTTCACAAAAAAACATCTAGGACCATCAAGGATAGTATATTCCACAAACAGAACAAACATGAATTGTCCAATTCGGAGTCGGACCGCAATGTCGTAGTAAAAAGCATAAAAACCATCATAAATATCATTTATGTTGATATGATATGTATTAGTCTATTGTATTCATTATATAATATATATATTTGTGTACTTGTGTGTATTCTTTGTATGTATGGGTATTGTTTATGTTTTGTTGGTTGGGTTTATTTTTGATTTCGGCTCTTTTTTAATCTGCATTGTATGCCTACTCTTGTCTCTGATGTCCTGTCAATCGTTCTAAGGTTAACTGGAAGAGATCCCTTTAAAGGATAAGTTCGCCTTTGTACATCTGTCTCTCTTGTTAACTGGTAATTTTCATGTTTTATGTACAATAAAGAGTTTTACATACATACATACAAAAATCGGTTGCAAAGTCGCTTCCAACCGTAATGATTGGGCGTCAATGAGGGAGGTCTGCTATGTCCAACAGTGGACGTCCTATGGCTGAAATGATGATGATGATGATGAATAGATCCGGGTCAAATAAAAAATAACGATGTAAAATCATTTGCCAGGTTCTCCTTTTGAGCAGCCGCGCAATGGCGTATCAAAAGTGCGTAATTAATCATACATCTGACGGTGACTGGCCTTTATTTGCTAACACAACAACGCTCTTTGGGAAATGGGTCGCTTTTCAATGTGCCCGACATTATGGCTTTTTGTACCCACTTTGTTACTAGGACTTCAAAGAGCGAAGAAAAGCTACGTGTTTTTGTAACCGAATCTAAAAAATATGTTTTTGCAAAAATTTCGTTTAATTTCTATTTTAATGTTTTTAAAGGCAATGCGTTTAACATGTATCATAATGTTCAAATTATCTATTCATGTAGTTTTAACATAGTTATTAGTATGTAGTATATTTGTATAGCGATCCGAGGGTTTTTGTACATTTTTAAAAACTCAGAGGTGCGAGCCCGGGCTCGAACCCACGTCCCTGCTTGAGAGGTCATAGATCTCTGGGCGACCACGGCTTACAACATATAATAATAGTCAAATCGAAATCACAAAATCGCAATCAAACATCCTGTGCGCGAAACGGATTCCCCGATAGAGCAATAATCAATATCAATACATCTGTTCTCAGATATCCTCGCACGGGATATCTAACTCTATGTCTGTGGTAATAGGGTTGTAGCTACCAGTGAGAGTACCCGCAAAGCAGTTAATCAGCCTTTGGTAGGATGTGCCAATTTACACCGTTACATGATCCCTTTGTGAAGGAACTTAATTGTATTTATTGTGCGGAATATTATGGGTTACGTAGACAATTGTAGAAATGAAATGACACTTTCAAACGGTAGAGTCGGGGTTTTTTGTAAAAAAAAGGGTCGGGTCCCGTTGGCCTTACTTGCATTTAGCCTTGGCGAGCAAAATGGCTCAGTAGTGCACTGACCAAGTATGCAAATGACTTTATATTATGACATGGTTACAAAACTGTCTTAGTTTCAGGAAGACTTACTTAGCAAAACGTCTAGGTCGTTAAATGCACAAGTAGGCAGAGTGACTCAATTGTGTAAGGTCTTGATTGTATTAAATAGATTTCCAAGACCAGACCAGACCATTGACCTACTAAAACATTATGACATTAAGTCGTTTTACAACCAAGTCATTCCGTCTACTATGGCTTATAGCAATGAGGACGTTTTACAGACCAAGGCATTTTGCTACCCGGACAAAATACAACTAAGGTGCTCTGCTCGCCAAGGCCAATGCAAGTAAGGGAGAACGAAACAGGGCCGCTTCGAAGGACCAACTGTTTATGTAAGAAAGAAATTGGAAAGACGAAGGAGCCTGGAATTATACAAAAATTTGACTCGCCAGATTAAACGAGCTGGTGGTTTTCTGGGGGCCTTCGTTTGTATATCCATAGGTCACTGGCTGAACTGGCCAGAGATTTAAATACTGCGGTGCTAATTAAACTTTCTTCAGGGTTTTCAGGTGAATTTGTAAAGGCTATCCAGTGGTAAGTGAAAACTTGTATGTATTGATAAACATAACGTGACGTGACATGTGAAAAACGTGAAAATATTTAAAGAAAGAAATATTTTATTAGTGACACCAAACGGTTAACATAAATAACATAGACAAAAAAATATTTAAAAAAAAAAGTAAAAGTAACACAATGAAAAAATAACAATGCTTGTGTCACAAAATGGTCCCAAATCAGCAAAAGATTGCCAATCTTGCGAACGGCGCTGATCTTCCTTTGGGACCAATGGATTATGGATGGATGTGTGGATGTTAATTACTCTTTCACGCCAAAACGGTTTGGCGGATTCTGATGGAATTTGACACACAGATATATTTAGTTCAGAAACTGGATTACCATAGGATACTTTTTATCCCGGAAAATTGGATAGTTCCCGTGGGATAGCGATAAACTAATTCTTCGCAGACTGAGTCGCGCGCAACGGCTAGTAATAAATATTTACGCCACAATACCCTTCAAATAACTTATGCGTGGAAAAGTCAGCGCGTGTTGATGTTGCTGACATGTTAGGTATTTATATTTATAAGAAACGGCCAAGTGAGCATCGCGCCATGTGCACGGTTCCCAACTGTGCAGCAAAAATACTATTTTACTCGTTAACATACAAATATACAATACAATACAATACCTCTTTATTGTACACCACAAAGAAAACAATACAGAAAAACAAGTACATGCAAAAAATATATAAGGTAAGCAATAGGCGGCCTTATCGCTTCGAAGCGATCTCTTACAGCCAAGCAGCTTTTATAGTTCTCCTTGTAAAGCCATACTGAGATTATCAAGGAGAAAGTAATACTTAATAAAACTTATTTAAATTGCTAAACCGATTTAGATGAAATTTGGTATGGAATTTCAGACCCTAGAAAGGACATAGGATAGTTTCTGTCCCGGAAAATGGCATACTTCTCGCAGACAGAGTCGCGGGCAACAGCTAGTGTATTATTATTATATATTACCGACACAAGAGGAGAGGTAAAAATATATTTTTATTATTTATTTTTTTAAATTTGTCAATTATTATATAAGAGTACACCCATGGCACTACGGGCCAAGCCCTTTGATTCTGAGAGGACGCCTATGCCCTGCAGTGGGACGTATATAGGCTGGGATAATGATGACACCCATGGCCAATCACAGTTTTCTAGAACTATTAGTCTCCAAGAAAAGCTACGCACAAAAACTATAAGGGTTCTGCTTTTGCAATTCTGACTACGGAACCCTAAATAGGAACAAGGGTCACTTCACTGGTCATGTCCGGCCCGAAGGACCAAGTTATGTACATTTTCATCACACTTGATCATCAATGGTGTTATTCCATGCCTGTATACTAAATGACAATGGCCTAAATTGTTCTTAAGGGAGTTATGGATTTACGTACAGTTTTTCCTCTCAAAGGAGTTCTAACTTTAGTTTTAAATTTGCAAATAGGTTAGTAGTTATGTCATTTCAGACTAAGGAGGTTTCAAGCCTACGTTTTATTTATACCAATCGAAGCATCAGGAGGCTCGGCGGGACAGTCTTTACCTGCACCTTCCATTGGGGCGTACAGATGATTGAAGAACAGAAATAAAAGCACTTACGTCACATACGAACACTACCGATTTAATTCAAAAACACTTTAAATTAAAATCACAAGTGATTAATGAAATATAGCCGGATTAAAGAGCCAATAGGTTAGCACGCGTGCACCACCGAGCGAGGTTGTCAAAAAGAATGACCAACTGTCAGTTGGCGGCCACCTGCTACCCTATTCGGGGTTACCCGCTCTGTTCTTTTACACTACCTTCTAAAATTTTATAACTGTCAACGTTCGTTTCAATACTACCGCCTTACTATTACTACAATTAACTGCATCAATCATTGACGTTTAACAATCAAAACAAAGTGCCAAGTGAAACACATAATCAAATCCTGTTAATAAATTTAGGTCTAGCTAGCATTATTTTGGCAGCGCGCCGTCATATCTTTAAAACTTAGCTATAACCCAATTTTACATCACAAAACTTATCTATGCTTCATGAAACTTCATTATAATGATTTTAGTAACTATTTTTTTAACATGTTGGCAGAATCTGGCCGTTTGACCATTCGAATTCTAAACTAAACACAGTTTACATTATATATTATTATTATTTATTTAGTATGATATGGTAGATGACTCAATAAAAGTGACAATCTGTATTGGCAGGTAGATTTCTTTTTGATTTTTTTTCTTACAATGTAATAAAAATCATTATGTGTATCACGGGCAGTAAGGAGATTACAAACTCGAGTCATTAAAAGCCCTCCGCTTTCGGCGTCGGACTTCTAATAGACTCTCGTTAGTAATCCCCTACTTACGGCCCTTGATGCACAATGTACATTTTACATTTGTAGATTTACTCACGTAAAGCGGTGCCGGTTGGTCCTTTCATAATCAAATCTTGCGGGCAAACCTTTGTCGTTGTTTGGCTTAACATTGTCTAATTGTATTTCACCTCCTTATTGTACGTCTGTCCTTATTTCGTTACGGTCAAGACCGGACTACTTGGCTGTTTTCCACAATTACGTATTTACAACGGCATGGCGACGGCAAGGTAAGCCAAAGTTGAGATGGCGTGGCGAGACGACCAGGGGCTAAATTCAGGAACGGCCCAACACGGTTTGCGAGCGGTAATTAAATCGTTTGCGAGAGGACAGGGGCAGGCTGAGCTTGGGATGAGCCTTATTTTCCTGTTAATTCGCTTTGTTAGTAAATAAACGAATATTTAAATAAATAAATAAGGCTCATCCCAAGCTCAGCCCAAACCTCTCGCAAACCAGTGATTTTTGGCGTTCCTCGCCGATCACTACCTGATTACTAACCACTCGGCTATAAGATCGTCTAATTGCCACAGGTGTCTCAAGGTGTACGGAAAATAACGTGTACATAAATACACAGGCCCTGAATTACGTTCAAGTACTCATCTTTATTAATAGTGCAAGGATAGCTAGGTGATGGATGGGCGAGCAAGATACACCTGCGCCCTTTGAAGGGAATTTATGGCCAAACTTTAATTAACGTACAGTTCGGTTTCAATACAAGTAAACAATAATAATGGTTACCTATCAAAATTTAGAATTTTTTTTTCCGAATATTTAAAATCCCGAATGCTTCATTTATCCGAATGCATTTTTTTCTGAAACTGTAAATATTTCAGGAGTTTTATAAATCAACCCTAACCTAACCTAACCTAACCTAACCTAACGATGATCCTGAAATAAATCCTGAAATATTTACAGTTTCAGAAAAAAATGCTTTCGGACAAATGAAGTTTTCGGGATTCTAAACCTTCGGAAATAAAATTTTCTAAACATCGATAGGTTCCCAATAATAATAAAACATGTTACTACGAAAACTTGGACGCCCGTTGCACGCGTTTTTAACACATGGCAGTTGGGTAATGCATGCATGACTAACAAAAATCCAAACATCTTCACAAACTATCTCATTTATAATATTAGTCTAATAGGATAGGTACTTAATAACTTTAATTTCAATACTAGATAAAAAAAACCCGCCTGTATAATTCCCGTTCCCTTAGAAATTCCTGGAAAATACATATTCTATGTCATTCGCGGAACTGAGACGAATCTAATGACACCTTACACTTCAAAATCCATTGAGTCGTTTAGCTGCAGTGCGTGCCAAAGAATGATACATTCATAGGTACATACAAAAATACATACCTACGCTACGCTCTAAAAAAACATAACCCTCCTTTGACAGTCGAGTGAAAAAGCCGTGGTGGCCCAGTGGTTTGACCTATGGCCTCTCAAACAGAGGGTCGTGGGTTCAAATCCCGAACTACGTAACTACGTAACTACGGTAACTACGGCCGAAGCCCTCTCATTCTGAGAGGAGACGAGGCCTGTGCCCTGCAGTGGGACGTGTATAGGCTGGGATGATGGTGATGATGAAAATAGAATAGAATAAGTTAAATAGGATTTCAAAATAATTTTGAAAGATCACACATTTGTGCGCTTATTTTTTCCCCCTTTTGGTTGCATCACAGTTATAGTCATGTTTATGGAATGCCTTTTTTTCCGTTATTTTCATCAATAAATACCTATTTAGTTTTTATTCTGTCTCAGAGACGACGCAAACTACGAACTCTACCCCATTAGAACACTAAAAATGAAGTACGAAATTGCACTCAATTGGGAATAAAATCTATTCTGTACAACAAAATCACCTTTTAATTTGAGTGACGACTGTACGTAATTTTTTGAGACGGGTACTTTACTCACAAACAATTAGTCCCGCGGATTACGTTTTAATTATAAAACCTGCGGTGGTGATTAATCTGTGTAATTACTTTAAAAATTTGTACTTGGACTGAGCTCCGCTCTGAGATCTAATTTTGCTATAACATGCGATTTCCTAGAGATACGAGTAAGATTAAGCTAGATTGATTGTTCACCCCCGAATACCCTGACATAGCAAATTATAATAATAATAAAACGGCGTAGGGATGTGACGACCTCATCGCCCGCTGGTGTTGTCGTGTCGCCAGTGCAGTCAGTCATCGCAGGGCGGCTTGTGGCGAGCTGTTGATGCGTAGCGACACCACGAACCCGAGACCTCCAGGGGTACACACACATACACACATGCACTTATACACACACTCACACACAGTTACACAGTACACACCCACCCCGCCTCTAGTTTGCCTTTGTTGACCGCCTAGAGTGGAGCGCAAGAGCTCCAAGGATGGATGTGTTTCCGTAAGTGGCGAGTTGGAAATTTGAAGTTTAAAGTCCAGGAACACCTCTTCATCCTTAGCCGTTCACACCAATGTTGCTACTTCGTTGCCCCGAGAGGGCAACAGTTTGAGGGGCCCATTTAGTGAATGGCGAGTTACCGCCTACCAAAAGTTCGATTTATGAAATATTGAAAAGGTTATCGGTTATAGGTTATAGGTTATTATCTCACTCCGTAGCCCAGTAATCCTGTCCACAACATCCCAACCCCATAGCCATGTTGCTTCCAACCTGGCAATAGTTTGGCAACTGGGGACTGTCCGCTATCACATCCTCGTGGTGTATTAAGGGATAGACCTCCATAGTTGCGCCCATCTCATATACAGGGTTATTTTTAATTCACTGACATCCTCTTAACCCTGAATTCCTATCACTCAAACAAATGTTTTTTGTTCTACGACTTTTTAAAATGAAGCACTTTTTTTCCCATACAAATACACAGAGTATCGTAAAAATAAGAGGTAATCTCAAATTTTCAAAACGTTATTACACCAAAAATATTAAGTTATGACAAAAGCCGTAAAACAAAAAAACATTTGTTTAAGTGGTAGGAGTTTAGGGTTACAAGGATGCTAGTGAATTACAAATAACCCTGTATATTATATGGTACCAAAGGCCTCTTCATGTTGGCTTCGGCCCCTAGTTATTCACTAATATTATTAACGCGTAGGGTCCGTTGCCTCGTAGGAAATCAGAACTATACCAAGCTGACTCAGATTTTGTGGACACTCAGATGACTTCTACAGGAAGTAAAAGACACGTGTCAAACGAAAGTCAAAGTAACTCGAAAATATTATAAACGCGAGAGTTTTTATGGGTGGAGGTATGTATGGACGTGTGGATGTTTGTTACTCTTCAACGGTTTGACGGATTCTGATGAAATTGGGAACCAGATAGTTTATACCCTGGATTAACATCAAGGATACTTTTTATCCTGGACAAAACATAGTTCTCTCGGGATAGCGATAAACGAATTCTTCGCAGACGGAGTCGCCGGCAACAGTTAGTAGGAGAACAAAGGTTCAAATCCAAAAATCAGCTTCAGGGCTGTAAATACGAGCTAACATTTACAAAGCAATAATAATTATTTAGGTATAAAGGTACATTTCATTCGTAAAATTCTTGTTTGAAAGCTCCGTGTTAGTCAGTTCTTATTACTTTAGTACGTCAAGGTCCTATCTCCAGTTTGAAACGTACTCAAAATTGGATTTTACGTTTTTTCATTTAAGATGAAATTCGGTTGCCAAAAAATGTTAAGCTAGAGCAAAGCCTGGTTTTGGTGAATCTATTCAGCAACATAAAAGTAGTTTCTTTTTTTCTATTAAAAGCGCGGTGAAAGGGCCTTTATGCGGCGAAAACAGATACGTGAGGTGCTTCGGAATAAGCTAGGTGAATGTAGAAGTGCCTTTAGTGGCGCTGGTGGAAAGAAAGTATAATCCAGTAACATATCATCATCGTCATCAGCTTATGCTCGTCTTACTGCTGGACATAGTTCTCTCCCATGGCGCCACTGAGCACGATCCTCGGCCACTCTCATCCAGCTTTTGCCAGCCGCCTTGCGACGATCATCGCTCCATCGATACTGAGGACGTCCTACGCTATTGTTTGCCGATCCGTGGTCTCCACTCAAGAACTCTTCTATCCCAACGGTTATCGGTTCTTTGGATTAAATGTATGAAGAATTTGACTGACAATCTGCGCTGTAGCAGGCTCCTGCAGCTTAATGTAGAGTCAAATTCCTTTTCGGCAGAACTATGTTTTGTGATTTTTTTATTAGCCAGTGTATTTTTTTTTGATATCGAATTAAATTATGTCTATGTCTGTGTCTTTACCTTTTTCTACTACTGCCATATTTTTTTTCTACTACTTTTAAATTTTTGGCAGTCGATATTTGTGTGTGTGTAATCATTAAAGTAAAGTAAACTTTTAACTTAACTAAATTTATTTTCTTCTCACTTAGTTATGAATTTATTGACGGAAAATGCAAAGACTTGTGAAGCGACTGCCTTCAGTGATACTAAAAATTTCACGTGTTCGTATAAAACCAGTGGGTCGGAAGTATCCCTTTCTCGCCCCAGAAAGATAACGTGTACCAATTGTTTTCTCAAAGACCCAAGTCATTTCACGCCTCATGTAACATGCTCACACGTCAAAGAAAGTACAATATTGTAAAGGCTACTGTGCACGATTATTTGCCTTTAACAAAATTTTCCCAGCGTCCCAGTAGTCGTGCGAACGAGGGGAATGTCCTAGTAAATATTGGCTAAAGAAATTGGTAATTTTTTTTCACTGTAATAAAAAGCCGTGGTAGCCTAGTGGTTTGACCTATGGCCTCTCAAGTAGAGGGTCGTAGGTTCGAGCCCAGGCACAAAAACCTATACCTACAAGTATTACAAACGATAGGTATACACCGTGGGTATGGCAAATAAATGTGCCAGTCATGAAACAGATTTCTGAGCCCCTCATGAGTAATAAAACGTACTTAGTAGGCGCAGGGTACAGTACATCCAGATACCAGTATCTCCAGATACCGTGTTTTGCCAAAACAAACTCACATTTTCTTAGTATAGTATCAAGAGTTACAGTGTTTTGTTGCAACAATCACACGAGAAATTAGTCCAAGTCCTTGTTTATTGTAAGTTGGGACTTCCTCAAGGTAATCATCCTTTCTAAAGACTAAGAAATATATTAAGATGAGAATGTTAGTTTTATGAATTGTGATGTAAGCAATTAAATTAAATTATACTAAATTAAATTTGAAGTAGCATTTTCATATGAGTATAATGTCATTAAGTATCACGTTACAGTGTTTTGTTATAGCAACTCTCATATATTATTGATAAAGCACATTACGACATAACACGTTTTTGCTTGAAAATTCATGTAAAAAGTAAAAAAAAAAATATTATTTTTCTTTGTCCACTACTAGTAGCACATTATCCGTGATTTGTCCAAATTTTATTGCAATCAGATCAATATTCACTGTTCTGTAGCCAATTAAAGAAAGCAAGAGTTTTTTGTGATTTCTGAAAAATAGGTGATTTTTAGATACAGTGTTTTGTCATGACACGGCAGGACGCTACTTTACATTTATTATTAAAACTGATTGAAAGGGGCGCTGCGACTGCGACGCGCCCCCATCCCACGTCTCTTCTGTGTGGCTTGCGCCTACATGTGCTGGGTCAGGCATGTCCGCCAGATGCACCCACAAAGGTGGGCACACTCAGCCGCATGGTGGTACCGCTCGACGGGCACCGACGGCAGGGCTGGACGAGGCGGAGATGGCGAGACGACCTGGACGCGGAACTGACAGAGTGGTAAGTATACTCATAGCTACTACGCATTCTATGATAACATGGCCCGCCCCTCCAATTTACTATTTCAATGTGTTACCTCTATGTCACATCCTTACGAAAGAGTGTGGATGTAGTAGTCTTCTTTTGTTTGATTTGATTGCTGTCTCAGCACGCACACATGCGTTTAAAGTTTTGGTGGTGCTTTATAAACACTTTCACAAATTACATTGAAGACTTCTTGAATTTTGGAGGGGCGGGCCATGTTATCGTAGTTTATCTCTACCTCAGAAACCTATGTATGTTGTGTAAGTGTAAGTAATCAGAAAGCGAATTATTTATGTAATTTTAATCAGAACATTTATCATTAACCCTAGGCCGTAAGCTAATCGCTAATACAAAGGGAGGGTTCGGATGTCGGGGCCCGTTTAGAAGATTAAGCCGTAATCTTATTTGTTGGCTGCACGACACGGGCTAACTACATATATACCCTTGAATCTGATTAGACTCATGTAAAAACTTTGATTTTTACAAGCTTACAACACGTATTCATACGCACGTGTGATCAAGGCAATACCGAGTAAACGGGCGAGACAGTGCTCTCGGCCGAGTACTCGGTGCGTATAAGGTCGTGCGTGAGCAATAGTAGATTGTTCAACAAGGGAGGAAAATAACCAATATTCCGAGGGTGATATTGGTGTTTTTCCCGAGTTAAACACTCTGCTTTTCATTTCGACTACAAGGAAAGTAAGAAAATATAAGTATAAATAAATAAAAATGTCTAAACTGGTCAATATTATGATCGTTGTAAAATATTTTAATGGAGTTTATTGTTAAGGAATAATTAATTTAACAAAATTTAAAATGTTCAATATAATAATCCCTGAAAACAGTAGATAAAGTAGGTATTTTAGTAAATTTATTTATAAAATATGTAAGTAACCAATTTGAACCAAGGAGTTAAGCTGTATAGAGATAGGCTGTCTGTGTGGACAATAACATTGTCGTTTACCGTTTTTTTTCTTAACATTTTTAAACTTTTCTTGTTTAAGTCACTAACTAAAATAAGAAACTAATGTACTAAATTAATAATTTAATTTAATAATATTTCACTGGCATTATAAAATTTGTAATATGACTAATTAAGAAAAAAAACTCAATACTTAATTATTCCATGTATATGCCGTAATGCTTGGCTGAATGCGTATGTGTTCCATTGACAGCCAATGCCTTTATTTTTTTAAATTCATTTCTACCCTTGGGAAGAAAATAATAGTTATCCTCCCGTATGTATGATTTGCCTCACTTTCCGAGTATTAGAGATGAAAAGTAATTGTTTCAGTTCATTAATATGGACCTCCGCAAAGTAATGCCTAATTCAATAAATTATTTAAATCATTGTGTATTATCTATATATACATATAATAAATCTGTAACAAGTCGGTGTCTGTACATTGAAGATATTTGAGAAAAACTGTCACTAGGGCTATTTATTAGCGCAATAGAACCCAAAACAATGATTTTTAGAATTATTGTCTGTTTGTCTGTTTGTCTGTGCGTTTGTGCGCGCTAATCTCAGAAACGGCTTAACCTAGAAGGATGCGGTTTTCACTGGTATGTTGGTATTTTCTTGGATTAACATTTAGTGTTTGTTTCATTTGAATCGGTTCACAAATAAGAATGACACGTCTATTTTAAGAATTTATCAAACAGGTTTTTTTGTTTGAACACGCTAATCTCAGGAACTACTGCTCCGATCTGAAAAATTCTTTCAGTGTTAGATAGCACATTTATCGAGGAAGGCTATAGGCTATTTAATCATCACGCTCACACCAATAGCAGCGGAGCGGAGCGGAAGAATGTTTCAAAATCGGGGGTTTTTGAAGTAAAACTTCTATAGGCACGCTTGACTTGGGAGTACGGTGGCGAATATGAACGCGGGTGTGCGGGGTGGGGGGTTTGGTGGGGGGTTGGGTTGGGAGGGGGGTGCGGGGGGAGGTAATTTTTTTTATATCGAGGAACTAAGGAGAGCCGTAATTGATGAAAAAGCAAATTGGATAAAAAAATAAGCTGCCCAAATTACTAATTCTACGCGGACGGAGTCGCGGGCAAAAGCTAGTATTATAATATAACACGTTTCATAAACGTAGGTACGTTTTACATAGATAGCACCGGTTAATCGAATTCCTCGCCTCGAGTTTAAGTGTCACACCTCCCCGAAAAACTTTAATAAATTCAAATCGACAGGCGCTTGGCATAATTTATATCCAGTCCCGGAATTTTCCCATTTTCCACGTGCGGGAGCGTTAATCCCGGATTTTACGGGATCTCATACGGGAATAGTTCGAGTTCCTATCTCGAGTTACCGCGTCGAGGTAAGTCATCGTTCTTATCGTAATGGGAAGTAGATAGATAGGTGATAGGTAATCGACATTGAGGACACTTTATAGTCGAGTAGACTAGCTTTTACCGGCAGCTTTGCTCGCGTAAATTAGGTTTAGTAGTTTAGTAAAATTTTTCGTGTAATTCCGAAATTGAACTTCCAAAATTTCACTAAGTTCCAATGGGAATGAACAATAGGTGGCCTAGTGGCTTGACCCATGGCCTCTCAAGTAGAGGGTCGTAAGTTCGAACACGGGTTCGTACTTCTGAGTTTTTGGAATTTTCGTGCGAAATTACATTTGAAATTAACCATGACCTTTACGGCGAGGAAACCTGCATACTTGCGAAGAGATTCAGTGGTGTATGTGAAGTTCCCAATCCGCACTGGGCCCGGGTGGGAACTATGGGCTCAAGCCCTCTCATTCTGAGAGGAGGCCTGTGCCCCTGCAGTGGAACGTAATATAGGCCGGGATGAACCAATGGTTTACGCGAACGAAATCGCAAATAAAAGCTATAGTATGTATATAATTTGCTTGTATTGTATACAACTGCCTGAGCGATCCAAGCGCTACATTATTAGAACACAGAACTTCCATTTGGAGCGGTACATGACACGTCATCGGACTATTTTAACCTTTTAAAAACCGGCCAAGTGCGAGTCGGACTCGTACATGAAAGGTTCCGTACCTCCATACAAAGTTACAAAATAAGTTCAGTAAAAAAAATATGAGATCGAGTTTAAAACGCTGAAAAGCACGTTCCTTGTATGACGACCCCTTTACTTTTAACCGACTTCAAAAAAGGAGGAGGTTCTCAACTCGGTTGTCTGCATGTTCTTTTTTTTAATGTCAGAACTCCGTCATTTATAAAGTGATTTAGAAAATTTTTTCGTTGTTTGAAAGCATATGCTTCAAGGTTGGTCCCGTTGTTACCAGAATCCAGTTCTGATGATGGGATCCATGAGGAATTGAAGGAACTCCTCAAAAATTCTTTACATTTTAGTATTTTAGGTGACAAGTCGAGCGTTTGCATTCAGAAAGTATCATTTGGTAAACTGCAATGGATCTAATGAAGAAGACCGCAGATGGCCAACGGAACTGCTCAACGGGTCAAATCTCGCAAGTTGAATTTGACTCACTCCCGGTTTCTGATTGAGTTGATATTTTGCATGCACGTGTAAATCAGGTGATAATGCAATATTATTGTGACATAGAGCTGATCTTATGGAGCTGGAAGGTGGCCATAGGAACTCTGTAATAAAACGACGATCTAGATTACGGTAACTTTTTAAAGCAGAACATTCGCTAGGACAACGCCATCTATTGGATGCAGACGAAGTTACCGCGTCATGTTAAATTGTCTTGTCCTTGGCCTGATCTAAGAAGAAAATCAGGTTAGTGTCGCTTTCCAAGGAACCCTGAAATAAGTGAAACGACCGCCCGCGGCTCCGCTCGCTGAGTCCCGCCGTCGAGCAACTTATATTCTTACATACATTTCAACTTTGCGCACTATTGAAGCTGTTATTATGACATGGTTATAAAACTAAGATTCCTATTGGTTGTGGTGACCATTATAAAGCTCATTGGAATCTGTATTCTAAAAGGTGTACGTACAGTTTGCTGCTTACAGATTTGGGACTCGATTTGACAGCCGCAAGAAGTTAGAAATTCGAAGTTTGTACAATACGTTTACTTTTAGTTTACCACTGACGGATTGCTTGCCTTCATTTCATTTCCAACTTTAACACCATACAAATAAAGTAGTTATTACAAAATCTGCAAACGTGGGTAACAGTATTCTAAAATTGGCTTTATTTCTAGGTCGTTAAAGTTGAATATGAAATGAAGGCAAACCATCTGTCAGTGATAAACTTTATGTAATTTTACTGTATCGTCCGGTCCCTTTCACTCTTTACTATTAGCATGAACGGAAAGGCACTATACAAAGTTTGAAAATCGAATTCCGCAGGCCTAAGCAAACTACGTCTGTACACGTACCTACAGACTTACCAAGTAATTTGTGAACCAGACCAAGCAATACAGCACTTTATGCGAACGGCGTAAAAACTTTTTCATTTCACTGCTAAGTTGGTTAGTCTGTATGTGTGTTGTCATGCAGAAAAATGAAGAATGTGTTATTTATTTTAAACCCGTAAAAAATTTGAAATGCGTTAGCATTTTGTGTTTTGTTTGTCATTGGGTCTATTGTAAAGATTAATTTTCGATTAGGTAACTGCAAAATTAGATTTTTTGTTGCTTTAAAACGAATAAATAGTTAGTTGATTGAGTTGGCGAACAAATAACGTCATAAGTTGCTATTGCCATTCAAATTCTTCGGGAGTATAGGGATGTTGACACCACCAATCAACTGACGTTCTTTTTATGATCTGTCAAAACACAATCTCCCATAGAGTTTGAATGACAATAGCGACATATGACGTCATTATTCGCATACTCAATCAACTAACTATTTATTTGTTTTAAAGCAACAAAAAATCCAATTTTGCATTTAACCGAAAATTAATCTGGCTTTCAGGGCTGAAATAAAGCGTTTTTTTACTGGAGTCGTGTCTTCAAATTCTTTTTTAATGGTGTCAACATCCCTATTGTTTTGACAGCTCATAAAAAGTACGACAGTTGATTGGTGGTGTCAACATCCCTATTATAACCTCCAGTCGACTACAAAAAGATCGATAGGGTGAGTGGGGGTAAGATGAAAATAAGATGAAAGGCAGTGTAAGATGAAAAACTACTCTTAGTACCGGGTGCTACGAGTGGTTTTTCATCTTACACTGTTTTTCATCTTACCCCCACTCACCCTACCGCCAAAGTTACAAAGATATGTAACTTTAAAGATATGTAAGGTTGACTGGTAGAGATCCCTTAAAGGGATAAGTTCGCCTTTGTACATGCATTTCAACGGTTGTCTATAATATTTACATACATACATACATACTTTATTGACTTAACATTAAGGTTGTGTATATACATATTTTTGTAGGGTGAGTGGGGGTAAGATGAAAAACAGTGTAAGATGAAAAACTACCCGTATCGTTTTATCCGTATCGTTTTTTTTTGTAGTCGACTGTACCACCTGTCTACAAAAAAAAATTGAAGTACCCAGATAATTTTCGGAAGAGAACAACTGTAACAAGTACGCGTTTGCAATAAACCTTCGAACCATTTCGCAACAAACTTCACATTACCTTCTTTGTCAATTACAGCGATGAGCGGCATTAAATCATAGCGACAAAGTTCCACGGAGGCCTACATTGTTTGACTACAGTGAACGCCCTATCGATTCGGTACCAGGAAAACAGGGGCATGCGTTGGTCGCATAATAATGGGCTGGCACTCTCTTTTGGCCTTGAACGTGAAGTTGTCTTCACGGGTCATGTTTTCCTGGTAGATGTAAAACTGGAATTGTGTTTTTAACCCCAATGCAAAGAGGGGGGAGAGGGTCTGAGAGTTGCCTTTAGCTATTTGCGCGAAGTACTTTTTAATAGAGTGAAAAAACTGGTCAATTTTATTGCTCTTCGTACTACATGGAGGCGTCCGTACCACCGTACAATTTTTGAAAAATATTTAGTTTAGTAAAATCTTCTTTTTCTTATACCTATACAAAATTCTCGTGTAACAAAATCCTCCGAAATGGCTCGACCGATTCTCATAAAATTTTGTGTGCACATCGAGTAAGTCTGAGAATCGGCCAACATCTATTTTTCATAACCCTAAATGTTAAGGGTGGTTTGCCCCTTAATTTCTGACGTGACAGCGTGTAATAAATCGATGAACGCCGGCTGCATACACGAAAAAGGATGACGCAATGTAAGTACATGAGCCACGAGGGCCAGTTGCAAGAGAGCGGCGAACGCCAGGATGTACAATGCGGGGTGCGGGGGGGGGGGTTACTCTAAGGCGGAACAAAGTTCACCGGGTCATAGTCTAATCTTCTAATATATAAAAATCTCGTGTCACGGTGTTTGTTACCGAACTCCTCCGAAACGGCTTGGCCGATTTTTATGAAACTTTTTTCCCTACACTTGGTACGTCTGAGAATAGGTCGTAGGCTATTTTTCATCCCCCCCCCATTCTTCGCCGACGGAGTCGCGGGCAACAGCTAGTCAGGTTCTCTAACAACTAGGCTATCCGGTAGTTCTGCGAAGAAACTTTATGGTGTGTGTGAAGTTCCCAATCCGCACTGGGTCCGCGTGGGAACTATGTCCCAATTCCTATCATTCTAAGAGGAGGCCTGTGTCCTGCAGTGGGTTTATAAGCTGGGATGGTTATACTGAAAACAAGATAGTGTCTACTCAATCTACGGCCTTAAAAGCTTCCGATTATCCGCAGTGTTCGCAAGTGCGTCTAAGGCTGCCCGTCCACTAGAGAAGAGCGAGGCAGCGGAGCAGTGAGCGATATAAAAATCCACCAGAACTGTTCTTTATTAGCAATACTATTGATAATGGCAATACAATCGATACTATCAATAGTTTTATATCCAATAGAATCGATAGTATTGCTAAATCAGGCAGTAATAACCCAAAATAATCGATACTATCGATAGTACTGAAAATTCGAAACTAACGATGGTACAAAACTATATCGATAGTATAAAAACTTAATTTTTATTACACGCTTTTTGCTTTTTGATGGCAATAATGTGAGGCACGTCGCAAATGGTGAAGTGGATCTTATATCTCTTATATTATAGTTTTTGATGACTTGGCTGATTTTGCAATACTGTGGATACTATCGATTCTTTTTTTTCTATTCTAGAATCGATAGTATCGTCATGGGTCGATAGTTTCATTAGGACTATCGATAGTATGACTGATTTTCAAGGCCACGATAGTATCACGATACTATCGATAGACTATCGCTGTCGCGACAATATTAGTATGATCCGCGTCTATAGACAGACACAGTCCACAACTCCGCTCCGCATAATCTCTCCGCTCTGCTGCTTCGCTTCGCTCCAGTGGACAGGCAGCTTAGCCTAACAAAGTATTTGTTGGCAATGCAAAGGGTTAAGTTTCTCTCCATTCGGACTTTGAAATAAAACTCTAAACTTTTATCTCTATGAGAAAAGCTTGTTCTTGACAAAGCTTTTAAATTATTTACCGTTACTTTGAAGTTGTGAACCCATAGTGGAAGCACGGTCTCCTGAAAAAAAGCTTCATGACCCCACATTGGGGGCACCTGGACAGGGATGGTGTTAAGACTTGACACTGTTTTAAACTTTCGTGATATTCACTCATAATTATTATACTAAACGGGACTTATTACGCAATAGCTATTTATGCAACTGTATCGTAATAGGGGTGGCGTAGCCTAGTTTCATAAAGGGTCACATGAGTGTTTTAAGGTCAAATTACGTACAGTTGCATACAATATTTTATCTTCTCTCACACATTTTTCCAAAAACGAAGTAGCCTTTTTGCATCTTTCATGCCATAAAATCTTGATAGCATTTATCGTATAATTTTCTGAACTTTGCTAGTAATAAATTATGAGTCATTTCCTTCGCCGCATCTAAAATATCGGGCGGAGTCAAATTTTCGTCGCATTCACTGACATCAGACATTTTTAAGCAAGAACTAAATTTTCCCACGAAAATTCGTACCTACAACAAAAATACGCGTATGAATGGAATGGCGCTAAAACCCAGTATATCACCGCGCATGTGCGCACATGCGCTAAAGCGGGCGCTGCCACAGACAAGTGAAAATTGGAATCAAAACTTGGTGATATAAACTTTTTGGATTTGCCCTGTATCGTAATGGTAAAAAAAATTGTATTATAACATTATTTCGTTAGAAGAATTAAGTGTTATAATATTTTTTTTTAATATTTCGGTATTGTGTTTGAAAAGTATATATTTCGTACTAAATACAAACTGAAATATAGATGCACAGAAAAAACCCCAGAAAAAAGACCAATGCTGGGAATCGAACCCAGGTCCTCAACATTCCGTGCCTCCAGCGTGCGTGCTTAGTGCGTGGCGTTCCGTTCCGTGGTTAGTTCCGAAGGAGTGTTAAAATCTCTCGATAGAGGGTGTAACATAGATGTGCGCTTGTCACTGCATAAGGTGATGATTTACCAGAATGAAATGTATGATGTATAGGAAAAATTCGTGTCTAATCTCTAGACCAGTGGTGGTGTAGGGGTATGGCACACGGCACGTAATGCTGAGGACCTGGGTTCGATTCCCAGCATTGGTCTTTTTTCTGGGGTTTTTTTCTGTGCATCTATATTTCAGTTTGTATTTAGTACGAAATATATGATTTCACGGAATGACCGTAAAAGTAATAAACAAAAATGAAGTTGAAAAAATAAATACAAAAAGATACTTCATAGCTAACTCGTTTTGAAAAGTATGTCAATATAAACTCTTTTTGAATTTTATAATTCGATTTTTACATGTAATAATATTTACCTCGACGCTTCGGCCACATAGCAGCAGCCGGGTCACCATGCGGTGTGGTGCAGTGCGGTGGTTAACGTGGTGGTTGCCACGTGGTGGTGGTGGTGGTGGTGTCAATTTACAAATTCTGGCCTAAAATGATAAAATAAGTCTATGACTTTGGCTTTGATTATTTATATTATTAGCGTTAAAATTGCCTCCTTTTTGGAGTCGGCTTAAAGAGATAAAGATCTTTGCCGTCAATATTACAAGACTTTAGTTAGGTCATCTCATTATTGACACTGGAGGGCCCAAGGGACTGCCTGCGGTCTGGACTGTTCATTTACCGCCTGGCTAAATAAATAGCCACCGACTGAGTGTTGCTTTGGGACCTATTTTTAAACTAGTATTAGGTTTGATGATCCATTTTCATTCAAAGATCCTAGTAATGCGGGTATGCATAACAATCTAATATATAAAAAAAATCTCGTGTCACGGTGTTTGTTATCAAACTCCTCCGAAACGGCTTGACCGATTTTTATGAAACTTTTTCTCCGTATTCGGTAGGTCAGAGAATAGGTTGTAGGCTATTTTTTTGTATACCTACCCCTATTCTTCGCGGACGGATTCGCGGGCAACAGCTAGTCTAATATATAAAAAACTCGTGTCACTGTGATTGTTATCGAACTCCTCCGAAACGGCTCGACCGATTTTTATGAAACTTTTTTCTCTGTATTCGGTAGGTCTGAGAATAGGTCGTAGGCTATTTTTTATACTCCTACTATTCTTCGCAAACGGAGTCGCGGGCAACAGCTAGTTACTTAAGTATATATGTACAGTATTGTACAGTCTAACCATGTGATTTATGACCCATCGTAAAACGTACAGAGAAAGGGATGTAGGTAGGTATAAGATCCCTGAGGCTGGTTCGGGAGAAATGATCCGGAACAAAACAACACCCACAGTAAGTGATAATGGATCGTTTAAAGCTGCGTACGGACTGCGGGCACCTTACGCGAACCCTACGCGAGCCCGGGTACGCGTACCCGGGTACGCGTGTCCTGGAACGCCATGTCCGTACTTGCAGCTACGCGTACAGTGTACGCGTACATAGCATACGGACATGGCGTTCCAGGACACGCGTACCCGGGCTCGCGTAGGGTACGCGTAATGTACGCGTAGTCCGTACGCAGCTTTATATCATATCGACGGCATTAAGACTGTCGGAACTAAGTAAATGTTTTGGCAATCTCTGTGAAATTTTAACAAAAGTAATAATTTTTCACATACGAGGGGCGTTCAATATAAAGTGAGAATGAGATGCAAACTCTTTTAATATTACGAAATTAAATACTGGCCGGTAAAGCTAATCTATCTAGCTGATTGCTATGAAAAAAAAAGTAACTGTCTTTTGTTTAAAAAAATATACGGTAATTTCTTTGCAATGCTATTGAGTACGTTAGCGAAAATGGAGAAAATTGAACTGCGCGCCGTTATCAAATACTTGTGTTTGAATAATTTTTCTACGGACCAAGTCAATTTGGATTTGCTGGACACTTTAGGGTCTAATGCTCCTCCGTATTCGACAGTCGCACGTTGGTGCGCCGAATTTAGACGTGGAAGAACATCGACAATGGACGACCCCCGCTCCGGACGCCCTACTACAGCAGTAACTGAAGAAATTGTGAAAAAAGTCGAAAACTCAGTTTTGGCGGATCGTCGTGTCACGGTTCGTTTTATTGCTGAAAATGTAAAGATTTCAACGGGGAGCGTGCATAATATTTTACATGAACTCTTGGGTATGAAAAAGGTATCTGCGCGTTGGGTACCAAGAATGCTTACTGACACGCAAAAACAAACTAGACTAGAGATTTGTCAAGAAGCTTTGAACCTGATGCAGCAAGACCGGGAACTTTTTTTGGCGCGATTTATAACAATGGACGAAACATGGCTCCATCATTACGACCCAGAAACGAAACTGCAGTCTATGACATGGAAAAGGCCATCATCTCCAACTCCGAAGAAATTCAAGGTGAGCCCATCTGCCGGTAAGGTCATGGGCTCTGTTTTTTGGGATGGTAAAGGGGTATTAATGATTGAGTATCTCGAGCATGGAGCCACTATTACGGGCACTTTATACGCCAAACAAATAGCAACATTGCGCAATGAGATCCACGAAAAACGGCGAGGTAAACTCTCAAAAGTTGTGCTGTTCCACCAGGACAATGCCCCGGCACACAAGTCCGCCGTTGCAATGGCTGCAATTCGTGATGCTGGGTTCGATATCCTTAAGCATCCTCCGTATTCACTAGATCTCGCTCCCAGTGATTTCTACCTATTTCCGAGATTGAAACAATACCTGAGAGGCCAGAAATTTGAATACGACGACGCGGTAGTCGCTGCAATACAAGATTTTTTAAGTACTCAAGATGAGACCTTTTTTAAAAATGGAATTTTAAGTTTAGAAAAAAGATATACTAAGTGTATTATGCTAAAAGGTGACTATGTCGAAAAATAAAATGACATTTAGGAAAAGTTGTTTATAACATACTCATTCTCACTTTTTATTGAACGCCCCTAGTACGACAATGTTAATTGCTGCCTTCGATATTTAGGTTAAACAACTACACCTTTTTCTTCTTTTTAACCCCCGACACAAAAAGAGGGGTGTTATAAGTTTGACCGCTATGTGTGTGTGTGTGTGTGTGTGTGTGTGTGTGTGTGTGTGTGTGTGTGTGTCTGTTGTCTGTGTGTCTGCCTGTGGCAACATAGCTCTTAAATGGGTGAACCGATTCAGATGCGGTTTTTTATTTGAAAGCAGATTTCTTGGCGATGGTTTTTAAACAAGTTTCATCAAAATTGGTTGAGCCGTTTCGAAGTTATCAGCTCTTTTGTAAGCTGCGGAAGGTATTTTAGACGTAGTATGGGCATTTACATTATTTTCAAAATATGTGTGACCAAATTACGTCGGGGGGTTTTTAATTTTTTTAATTCATAATTACTGGATATACGTCCAAGATTGAAAAAGGAGTCAAGCAAGGAGATCCTCTGTCCCCTAAACTCTTTATGAGTACACTAGAGCAAGTGTTCAGAAACTTGTCAGCCTTGTGGGAGTACAAGGGCATCGTTGTTGGCGGCAAAAGATTAACAAATCTTAGGTTCGCCGACGACATTGTCCTTTTCTCCTCATCTGCATCGGAGCTGCAGTCAATGCTACAAGAGCTAAGCTCTGTAAGCCTTCAAGTTGGTCTGAAAATGAACCGGTCTAAAACTCATGTAATGACCAATAGCACGAAACGCAAGGTAGAGGTAGATGGGCAGTCTTTACACTATGTCGACGAGTATCCCTACCTAGGCCAACTAGTCTGTTTCAGCCACAGACAGGACCGAGAAGTCGAAAGACGGATCCAAAACGGCTGGAAGAGCTATTGGTCAGTGAAAGATCTAATGAAGGGCGATCTTCCTCTAACCCTAAAACGGAGACTCGTTGATATGTGTAGACTGCCTGTCCTAACTTACGGTGCTCAAACATGGTCATTGATGGAGTTACAGAAGACCAAATTGAAGGTTTGCCAAAGAGCAATGGAGCGCAATATGCTCGGGGTGAAGCGGATTGATCGGATCCGAAACACCTCACTGCGCTCCCAAACACGCATTACCGATGTGGGTGCCAAGGCTGCCAAGCTTAAGTGGGACTGGGCAGGCCACGCCAGCCGCATGGATCCAAATCGGTGGGCTAGGTTAGCCACGGACTGGATACCACAGGATGGATGGCGGCGACGAGGTAGGCCCAGGAGGCGTTGGCGGGACGACCTAGACGTGTACCTCAAAGACTGGAAGGACACCGCTCAATATCGGGATGAATGGCGAAAATGGGGGAGGCCTTTGCCCAGCAGTGGGAAGTGTCCCACTATAGTGTTATTAATTAGCCTGGAGAAGTGTCTCCAGGCTAATTAATAATAATAATAATAATTCATAATTATTAACTTCAAAAGTTAAAAGCTAGTCCGCTCGGTTCGTGCAAATAACGCGCATAAGTACATGAAATGCTGGAGGCTTTTTAACAGGTGCTTCAAACCTTGCAAGTTCTATTTTGCGTAACTTCTGTGTGGAGCCTCACTATAGGATGATAAAATAAGCCAAAAAAAATGTTTAAAAAATCTCAAACTAATGTCAACAAGAGATGGCGCTACTGTGCAACTTTAAACAAGTTAGCTATGAAGTATCTTTTTTTTGTACTTATTTTTTCAACTTCATTTTTTTTTTTTTTTTTTTTTTTTTATTACTTTTACGGTCATCCCGTGAAATCATACATTTCGTACTAAATACAAACTGAAATATAGATGCACAGAAAAAACCCCAGAAAAAAGACCAATGCTGGGAATCGAACCCAGGTCCTCAGCATTCCGTGCCGCGTGCCATACCCCTACACCACCACTGGTCTAGAGATTAGACACGAATCTTTCCTATACATCATACATTTCAATCTGCTAAATCATCACCTTATGCAGTGACAAACGCACATCTATGTTACACCCTCATCGAGAGATTTTAACACTCCTTCGGAACTAACCGCTCACCTGGACAAGAGATGGCGCTACTGTGCAACTTTAAACAAGTTAGCTATGAAGTATCTTTTTTTTGTACTTATTTTTTCAACTTCATTTTTTTTTTTTTTTTTTTTTTTTTTTTTATTACTTTTACGGTCATCCCGTGAAATCATACATTTCGTACTAAATACAAACTGAAATATAGATGCACAGAAAAAACCCCAGAAAAAAGACCAATGCTGGGAATCGAACCCAGGTCCTCAGCATTCCGTGCCGCGTGCCATACCCCTACACCACCACTGGTCTAGAGATTAGACACGAATCTTTCCTATACATCATACATTTCAATCTGAAAAAAAAAATGAAGTTGAAAAAATAAGTACAAAAAAAAAGATACTTCATAGCTAACTTGTTTAAAGTTGCACAGTAGCGCCATCTCTTGTCCAGGTGAGCGGTTAGTTCCGAAGGAGTGTTAAAATCTCTCGATGAGGGTGTAACATAGATGTGCGTTTGTCACTGCATAAGGTGATGATTTAGCAGATTGAAATGTATGATGTATAGGAAAGATTCGTGTCTAATCTCTAGACCAGTGGTGGTGTAGGGGTATGGCACGCGGCACGGAATGCTGAGGACCTGGGTTCGATTCCCAGCATTGGTCTTTTTTCTGGGGTTTTTTCTGTGCATCTATATTTCAGTTTGTATTTAGTACGAAATGTATTAAAACATCAACGCTAGGTAGACGTACTATAGAGATAAAGTTATAATTCAATTTGGACTGCCGTCGCCGTCCACCTACGTAAAAGTCCCGTAATGCTTAACCTTAATTAAATATTAATTAACAGGGTGTTGCTGTTCAAGCTATTTCTAGAAGCAAATTAATGTGATTGTTAAGTTTTTGACCACGACTTCGTCTGCGAAGAAATCGTTGCAAGCTATCCCGCGAAAATTATACGCATTTTTCCGAGATGAAAAATGTTCGATATGTTAATCGGATATCAATTATGTATATGTCATCTCAAATTTCATCCACGTCCGATCCACCGTTTTAACGTGAAAGAGTAACAAATATCCGTACATCCATACCAAATTCATTACTTACAAATTTTCGCGTTTACGCCTAAAAAGTACCTATTTTTTTTCACTGAAATGTAGACTACAAATAATCCTACGGTCGGTGGCTTATTAAATAAATATAAATAAATATCACGGGACAATTCACACCAATTGACCCAGTCCCAAAGTAAGCTAAGCAAAGCTTGTGTTATGGGTACTAGGCAACGGATAAACATACTTATATATATAGATACATACTTAAATACATATTAAACACCCAAGACCCGAGAACAAACATTCGTATTTTTCATACAAACATCTGCCCCGACACGGGAATCGAACCCGGGACCTCAAGCTTCGTAGTCAGGTTCTCTAACCACTAGGCCATCTGGTCGTCGTGGTGGTGGTGTGTGTCGTCTGGTCGTGGTGGCTCGTGGTCGTGGTTATTAGCCTGTAGCAAGAGAATAGCAAAAGCTTCTTCTTCTTCTTCTTTTTTTTAAATATGGCTTCTGTCCCACTTTAACGGTAGGACAATTTCGCCAGTGTCGAAGTAAGCTCTCTTGGGAGCGACGTTGTACGGTGATTGTAGTTTCTGCAACTTGATAGAAAAATTCCAGAAACCACGTGGAAACAACTTGCGCATTAAAAAATGTCAGACACGAGAGCAATATAGAATTTTGTGATCACTGTTAATTAAGGTTAATCGCCGCATCAAACACTATCAAAATTATACTTCAACTAGCCAAAGAAACAGAAATACCAAAATTAGATACTGTCTACATCCGCCATGTTCGAATGCTACAAATCGAATCCCATAGCAAAAGCTACGGGCCCCGCGTACCAACGTTTTCTGACCTTTTTTTTAGGGTCCCTTGATACAATTTGCTACAGCCTACACGCTCCGCGCTGGCATAATCCGGCACTGCCCACGGTAGGACACAGGTCTCTTTCAGACAACTGTCACTGTCAGGTGTGCGCAGATTTCTTCGCGAGGTTTTGATTCACCGTAAAGTTCATGGTAAATGTAACACCGCATATAAATTCCGAAAAACTTAGAAGTGCGAACCCAGGGTCGAACCTACGACCTTATGTGGTGAGATTTAAGACTACCCCCCCCCCCCCTCCCCCATCCAAATTAAGGACCATGATAAAATTGTTTTTGATTGGCATTTTAATTAAAATTATAATGTGTTTGAAGAAAAAATTAATACATGTAATATCTTACTCTTGTGATATTTTAATGGACAGCCCCCTAAACCCTGACCTCGCTGATTTCTATACCATTTTTAACATTGAAGCAGCAATTTATTGCTAATCGAATCAGGAACGAGGAGATCCGTAGAAGAACCGGGGTAACCGACATAGCCAAACGGATTATCTCGTTGAAATGGCAATGGACAGGCCATATAGCACGCAGAACAGATGGCCGTTGGGGCCCAAAAGTTCTCGAGTGGAGACCACGGACTGGCAAGCGCAGCGTGAACGTCCACCAAAGATGGGTGGATGCATGTCGCTTCCAACCGTAATGATTGGGCGTCAATGAAGGAGGCCTATGTCCAGCAGTGGACGTCCTACGGCTGAAATGATGATGATGATGAAGCAGCAAAACAAGAAATTAAACTATAAAATAAAGACAACTCCAATTATAAAAGCGAATCTGAATCATGTTCAACAATAACCCAGTTTCATAATGCCTCAGAGCAGAATTAATTCAACAGTATTAAATATTTTGTACAAATCCACAAACATAATCCATGTAATGTGGATCTGGTTAAAGTACGCCCTGAAATTCTCGACACTAATAGTAAAGGCGATTTGATGAAATCTATGTCGATGTACGAATAAAATAATTAAGTAAAATTCGATGAGTTGATTCTCGTGTAAAAGGTAATTCGAACAAATGTATGAGCGACCTAATAAAGTTCGATAAACGAGAGTTAAGAAACTATAATCGATGAAACAATTTTCGCAAAAATTATGGATTACCGTCTCGCCCATGTCAAATTTAGGTCCGCCAATACTTTGATTTTGATTAGGTAGCTACATTAATTTATTCTATCCTTAATTTTGAATTTTAACTGCACGTACACCTGTAGGTAAAGCTAAAGTTAAGTAAAGTTACATTTATGCACATGTACCTGCGATCTAAAACTTTAATTCATACGCAATAAATTTTAATTTTCTTTTCATTACTTAGGCGCAAGCCACACAGAAGAGAAGTGGGACGGGGGACACGTCGCAGTCAGTGTTTGTCCGCAGGTCGAGTCTCCGCCCCGTGTCTTCTGTCTGCTTTGGATCGCGACGCTTCTACACATTTAGTATGAAAACTGATACAAGGGGCGCCGCGACTCGCGCCCCCGTCCCACGTCTCTTCTGTGTGGCTTGCGCCTTAGGTACAAATTCATGCCACATGCGGTTGCCTCACGAGGCAGCTCGCTCAGTGTGGATATGGATAATGGACCCGACTAATAAATACACGACCCGATAATTCGTGCCTTCATATAATTTTTATACATTACGCAAATCATCAATCAGGTCGTGCATTCTTGTACATTCCGCGTCGTGAATTATTCGGGCGTACAATAACCGCACCCCCTGTGGAGATAATGCCATTTGGCCAAGAGAAATGATGTTGCTAAGCCGATGGATTGGTCGAATTACAAATGATTACGGATCGCCGAGGGTTCCAGCGTGATTTAAAGGTGTCCATTACTTGTCTGTGGAGTGTTTTTATTTGTGCCAGGGCATTGCATTAAATATTAAAAGTGCGACAGGTCCACGGACCTGTACTAAACTGGATCTTTCGTATCATAAACGGAGCGTGCCCAGCGCGGTCAATAACACTGAATCAAATGTGCCGCGCTGCCGGAGTGTGTCACTATATATTTGATTCAGTGTTATAGAGCGTGCTGAGCACGCTCTGGCGGCGCCCCGCGCTCCCGGTTTGTGGTGGCCTTTATACTCTACTTCATCGTTAGCACAGTGATAGTTGAGCATACCTAGCATGATTACTGGGTAGCCAAGTGATTAGAAAACCTGAGTGTATGAAGCTCGAGGTCCCGGGTTTGATCCCGGGTCGAGGCAGATGCTTGCATGAATTATACGAATGAATATTTCTTCTCGAGCCTCGGACGTTTAATATGACTTTATTTAAGTATTTATTTATCTAACAGCTAGGGACCCATAGCACGAGCTTTGCTTAGTTTGGTACCTACTAAGTCAATTGGTGTCGATTATCCCATGACATATTATTTATTTATTACTCGCTGCTGCCCGCGGCTCCG
Source organism: Archips crataeganus (assembly GCA_947859365.1). NCBI lineage: Eukaryota > Metazoa > Arthropoda > Insecta > Lepidoptera > Tortricidae > Archips > Archips crataeganus. Next base: position 10,460,266 of record OX402067.1, on the reverse strand, counting down.
TCTGCAAAGAATTCGTTTATCGCTATCCCGCGGGAACTACCTATGCAATTCCCCGGGATAAAAAGTATCCTATGTGTTAATCCAGGTTATAAACTATCTGTGTGCCAAATTTCACCTGAATGTCCGTCAAACCGTTTTAGCGTGAAAATATAACAACCTAGATACCTATACTTAGTACCTAGATTACCTATACTTACCTATTCTTTTCGCAATGCCTACCAAATGCCTACTCAGTTAGAAAATATTAAGTATTTACTTTATAAACCTAGCATACTAGGTGCTGCTGTAATGGTAAGGAAATCGTTAAAATTCCATTTTTGTCATGAAGTATATCGCCAGTAATTTATTACACCGGCCTTTTCATCACCATGGAAGTTATAGAGTTTGCCTTGGCCGCTCACTAAACTTTATTAAATAAAAAACTTGAAAGCGTTTTTCTATTAGAATAACTTGTTAGCTATGAGTCGGCTTCTCGGGGAAAAAGTCGCCTTCAAGCTACATTTTGAGCAGTAACAAAACACCGCAGATTGGTAAAAATGGTAAAAGCTCGTTGCATAAGAAAGCTCAAAATCTCTATAAATTTTTGGGATAATAATGGCTCTATCGAAAGGTCTACTAATATCGAAGTTTAAAAAACTCCTCATGTGACATTTTGTTGACATTGACAACTCACTGCGTATGACGTGTGTGGTGTGTTGTAAACAATTGGAAAAAATCATTTTTCCCAAAAAATTAATTGCTAATATTTAGCTATTTACTTTATAAATATGGAAAAGGCGCAACATGATAATTCTGCAATGTTAAAAGCAGTAATACTTATAGGAGGTCCGCAAAAAGGTAAATTATTCGAGATATTACGCCGGCTTTTTTGCATTTCTAATACCAGAAGCTAAAATTTAGTTCGTCATGCTTAAATAAAAGCATTTTCTAAAATATTAAGCATTTGATCAAGTATTCCATATCAAAGGCATTGACTTATCAATGCAATAAGGAACACCAAAAGAAGAAATTGCATTGTATTATTGTACTAAAGTTACTAAACCAACAGTTTCTATGGCAAAATTTGACACAAACTGTATTACGCGTATCTACATTGAGTTCAAGGACGACAAACTTAAAATATGATAAACATTGGTTCAGCCGATTCCATTCTTATCTAATAACTTTTTTTTCTCATATTTCAGGCACCCGTTTTCGTCCTCTCTCTCTAGACACCCCGAAGCCCCTCTTCCCCATTGCAGGGCTCCCGTTGATTCAGCACCACATAGCGGCTTGTGTAAAGCTACGAGAATGCAGGGAGATCCTTATTATAGGATCATACCCCGCTGCCAACATGGCGCAGTTTGTAGGTGACATGCAGAAAGAATATTCTGTTGTAATCAGGTATAAATAAATAAATAAATATCACGGGACAATTCACACCAATTGACCTAGTCCCAAACTAAGCAAAGCTTGTACTATGGGTACTAGACAACGGATAAAAACATACTTATATAGATAAATACATATTTAAGTACATATTAAACATCCAAGACTCAACCACAAACATTCATATTTTTCACACAAATATCTGCCCCGACCGGGAATCGAACCTGGGACCTCAAGCTTCGTAGTCAGGTTCTCTAACAACTAGGCTATCCGTCTATCTAAATTATTTTCTTATTGCTTATAAAATGTCAATAGTATCAATACTTACTATCCAAAGGCAATACTATCGATAGTATCCTTGTGAGTCCTAAAAAAAATATATATGAAAATAGCCTTTATTCACTTATATAGTGTTGTTTTATAAAATTAATTGACACCAGCCATCCTTCACATCAGGTTGTCCATCCTGGACATAGGCCTCCTCCAGTTCTTGCAATTTTTTTCGGTCCCATGCAATTCTTCGGAATCCTTTGGGTAGGTCATCCTCCCACCTCTTGCATTACCTCCCTCGAGTTCTTTTGCCATCCCTGGGGTACCAAAGTGTGACGCCCTTAGTCCATTTGTCCCTAGCTGACCTTATCAAATGGCCTGTCCATCTCTATTTCAGTTTTCTTATCTTACAATCGTCACCGTTATGTTGTTATGGAAATTATTACATTTTACTTAAATATCTTAATTCATTAAACAATTTGTTCTTCATGTAGTACATTCGGCCGTTATTCTTTGTCTTGATATGTTCATTATAAAGTACACTAGGACTCCCAAGAATCTTTCTAAAGCCTTGTGAGTCCTAGTGTACTTTCTTCTTCTTCTTCTTCTTCTTCATCAGCGCGTTTTCGCCCACCGTTGGGCATACGCCTCTTCAATCTTTTTCCATCTAGATCGACTATCTGTCTCTCTCTTCCAGACCGGTACTAGTGTACTTAATAAAGAACATATCAAGACAAAGATATTTAAGTAAAATGTAATAATTTCCATAACAATATAACTGGTGACGATCGTCTAGGTCTTAAGCACTACATCTGTTCAAAAAAATCACGAGGTTATTAGATTCTAATTACTATCTATAGTATTGATTATTGATGATATCAGTAGACCAATTGGTATTGTGACTTTTGTCAAGGTTACAATGCTATTGATAATACTATTGATAGTCCAATCTATTGTACAGTCAGCAACAAAAATATGAATACACTTAAAGTACCAAAAATATGTATACACGCCTTAATGCCCTGGTAATAGAGTCGTGGATGCATATTTTTGGTATTTTGAGTGTATTCATATTTTTGTTGCTGACTGTACAAACTAATTTACACTAATAGACCTAGTTCCAAACTAAGCAAAGCTTTTACGGTCGGCCGAGAAACTTGTCTACCAGTTTTGACAAAAGTTTCTGTGAGATTTAAATATTGCTATGGTTGACATTTCTGAGTGAAGTCATTAGTCACTGTCATCATATTATTGCAAGGGAAAATCAACCTTGTTGTACCATGATGAGCAAATGAACTTCAAACATGGGTGGTAGACCATATTTTGGCTGACTGAACTATGGGTACAGTCAGCATCAAAAGTAGCTGGTCACGTTTGTACCTTGTTGCTCTACAGTTAGGTGTAAAACGTCATACTTGATTGACAATTGTGTTATTGCATCAAAGTACAAAAGTGACCAGCTACTTTTGATGCTGACCATACAAGACTATGGACTGAACTCCTTATATTGATAAATTAACTCAGGAGGACTATTAAGAAATTAGAAATTGGAAGTTCGTATCATGCCATCCCTTTCACTCTTCAGTTTAATAATATTAGCGTGAACGGAATGGCACGATACAAAGTTCGAAAGTCAAAGTTCATAGTGTACTAGGGGCGTTCAATAAAAAGTGAGAATGAGTATGTTATAAACAACTTTTACTAAATGTAATTTTATTTTTGGACATAGTCACCTTTTAGCATAATACACTTAGTATATCTTTTTTCTAAACTTAAAATTTCATTTTTAAAAAAGGTCTCATCTTGAGTACTTAAAAAATCTTGTACTGCAGCGACTACCGCGTCGTCGTCTTCAAATTTCTGGCCTCTCAGGTATTGTTTCAATCTCGGAAATAGGTAGAAATCACTGGGAGCGAGATCTGGTGAATACGGAGGATGCTTAAGGATATCGAACCCAACATCACGAATTGCAGCCATTGCAACGGCGGACTTGTGTGCCGGGGCATTGTCCTGGTGGAACAGCACAACTTTCGAGAGTTTACCTCGCCGTTTTTCGCGGATCTCATTGCGCAATGTTGCTATTTGTTTGGCGTATAATGTGCCCGTAATAGTGGCTCCATGCTTGAGATACTCAATCATTAATACCCCTTTACCATCCCAAAAAACAGAGCCCATGACCTTACCGGCAGATGGGCTCACCTTGAATTTCTTCGGAGTTGGAGATGATGGCCTTTTCCATGTCATAGACTGCAGTTTCGTTTCTGGGTCGTAATGATGGAGCCATGTTTCGTCCATTGTTTTAAATCGCGCCAAAAAAAGTTCCCGGTCTTGCTGCATCAGGTTCAAAGCTTCCTGACAAATCTCTAGTCTAGTTTGTTTTTGCGTGTCAGTAAGCATTCTTGGTACCCAACGCGCAGATACCTTTTTCATACCCAAGCGTTCATGTAAAATATTATGCACGCTCCCCGTTGAAATCTTTACATTTTCAGCAATAAAACGAACCGTGACACGACGATCCGCCAAAACTGAGTTTTCGACTTTTTTCACAATTTCTTCAGTTACTGCTGTAGTAGGGCGTCCGGAGCGGGGGTCGTCCATTGTCGATGTTCTTCCACGTCTAAATTCGGCGCACCAACGTGCGACTGTCGAATACGGAGGAGCATAAGACCCTAAAGTGTCCCGCAAATCCAAATTGACTTGGTCCGTAGAAAAATTTTTCAAACACAAGTATTTGATAACGGCGCGCAGTTCAATTTTCTCCATTTTCGCTAACGTACTCAATAGCATTGCAAAGAAATTACCGTATTGTTTTTTAAAAAAAAGACAGTTAGTTTTTTTTTCATAGCAATCAGCTAGATAGATTAGCTTTACCGGCCAGTATTTAATTTCCTAATATTGAAAGAGTTTGCATCTCATTCTCACTTTATATTGAACGCCCCTCGTATAGTCAGGCACAAACTTATTAAGCCCTATGAAAATTTTAACTTTCCCAGTTTAATAGCCAAAATTACTAACCAATCATTAGGCGGGTACATATCAAAATATATAAAGTTTAAAAGTAATAATGGACGAAATACTTAATGGTCATTTTTGATATAAAGTAATTTTCTTGGAAATTCTCATCTCTACAGGATTTTCATAAAATAAGCCTAACCTAACCTAAACCTAGCCTAAACCAATCTGTAGATTTCACGATTAAAAAACTTTGTTTAATCAATAGCTTCATGGTAAATTTTAGTATGTATTATGACCATTATGTATTTCGTCCATTATTCTTTTTAAACTATATATATTTTGATACGTTCCCCATTAGGCTAACTGGTCATAAAATCATATTGAAAAAAAATTACAGGTACCTACAAGAGTTCACTCCACTGGGCACGGGAGGTGGTCTCTACCACTTCCGGGATCAGATCCGGGCTGGCAACCCCGCAGCCTTCTTCCTGCTGAATGGGGATGTGTGCGCAGACTTCCCTTTGAAGGAGCTGTGGGACTTCCATACGGAGAGAACCAATGCTTTGGTGAGTTCCTGCTAATATTAGACAAATAAATGGAAAAAAATATTTGTATCTTTGTTAATTGTTTATTTCACGCTAAAACGGCTAGACAGATTTGTATTTATAAGCTGAAAGACTATTCTAAGACTACTCTGTCTGATCCTGTGGGAATATTGGGATATACCTACACTTGGTGATTTCACTATCAGTACCTCTACCATGAGTTTACACTAGTTTACAGTGACCGTACGGTCACGTAAACTAGTGTAAACTCATGGTAGAGGTACTGGTATTATGGGAATTCGGTTTTGAATGGAACATGGTGTATTGAAAACAAGCTTTTTTGGCAATCCAATATAGAGAAAAACACGGTGACAGGAAAGTCTGGTATTATGGGAATTTGGTATTTTAGAAATAGGGTAAGTCGGCAATCTGGTATTTTGCAATTCTGATATTTAGGGAATATATATTTCTGATATTAGTAAATTTTCCACAGATAACAATAATGGGCACAGAGGCGACCCGCCAACAGTCCGTCCACTACGGCTGTATGGTCCGAGACCCTAGCACCAAAGCGGTGACTCATTACGTGGAGAAGCCCGCGTCCTATGTGTCAGCGCTGATCAACTGCGGCGTGTATGTGTGCGCTTTAGGGGCCTTCCACACCATGCAAGCGGCGTTCGAGAAGAAGGAGCAGGACTTTTACAGGTAATTAATTTTGACCAGATAATGTGGTTTCAGAAACTGACGATGTACCTAGCTTGAGGTGACGGGTTCGATCCGAGACCCTAGTACTAAAGCGGGGACATACTACATGGAAAAGCTTGCGTTGTACGTGTCAGCAGACTTGACATTGGTCATTGGTCAATTGGTCATTGGTGGTGAGAGGGAGGCAAACGAGCAAGCGGGCAAATATCAACAACTCAAAGAGAGACGCCAATCTTTTGCCGGCTTTTAAAGTAAGTATAAACCCTTTTCTTGAAAGGTTGTCTGGAAACGCTGCTGCCGGAAGCTGGTTCCACAGTTTCACCGTACATACGTGGCAGGAAGTGCCGAAGAAAACGTACAGTGGTAGACTGCCATTCATCGAGATGGTGACGATAGAACTTAGACTTACGGCGGGAAGTGCGATGGTGGAATTGACATGTAGTTTAGATGAAAAACTCAAGTTCAGTCAGCACAGCAGTCTGCTATGGTCACACAAATTTGGCTCCCTGGACAACCTAAGCATTTTCTTATGGAACAGTATGAAGATGTCACTTGAACAACTGGGTACTGAGTAAACAACACGAAAAGGTTGATTCACTCATAAACTTATCTCGGAAAGTTAACATTTACTTTTAGGTCTGTGCTGAATTTACCAGATAGTACGAATGTTTAGTTTTAGTTACTTAACTAAGGGACCCCCATACATCCCTGTATTTTTTACCCGACTGTCAAAGCAGGGTTATGTTTTTATTAATGTAATTTCACTTTAATTTAATTTTGTAATTTATTGTTTTTTTGTTTGTTTGTAATTATTTATTTTATTTTCCCTTGAAAAGATGACTTTCTGCCAAGTTTCTTGCGGCGCATTCTTCTTCGCAATGATGGTCCTTCCAAAAGCGCTGGAAGTTTAAAAAAAGTGACATGAAAAAGAGCCCTTTGTTTGTGGCCTGCTTGCAGAATAAACGTTTTGATTTTTTTTAATAGTAGTGTCATTTAATTATTTTTTAATTATATTAGAAATTTACCATGAGCTTTACGGTAGAGGACAACATCGTGAGCAAATCCGCATACACCTGCGAAGAAATTCAATGGTGTGTGTGAAGTTCCCAATCTGCACTGGGCCCGCGCGGGAACTACGGCCCAAGCCCTCTCTTTCTGTATAGGCTGGGATGATGATAGTGAGTTTAACTCGACATGTTTCGGGCTAATCCCGTGACGATCCGTTTATTTTCACTATGAGTGAGTCTCACGGTAGTTTCATTGGGATGATGGTGATGATGTGTTGTTCCAGCGGCAACGGTCAGAGCAGCCCGAACCCGGGCTACATGTCGTGGGAGCAGGACGTGCTCTCGCCTCTCGCGGGCACCAACAAACTGTATGCCATGCAGGTAGGCTCGCGAAGTGATCGACAGGTCAAGGACGTAACGATATATCGGAAAACCGATAAATATCGATACATCGACACCTAATTAATCGATCATCGATATATCAGTATCGAAATAAAACTCAATATCGTAATGAAATATCGAAAAAAAATATTTTTTTATACTTATGATCCCACTAGTATCATGAGACTGAGAGCATAATGGAATAAGCCGTAAAGAGGGGTGTTATAAGTTTGACCGCTATGTGTGTGTGTGTGTGTGTGTGTGTGTGTGTGTGTGTGTGTATGTGTCTGTGTATCTGCTGTGGCATCATAGGGCTTTAACGGGTGAACCGATTTGTATGAAGTTTTTTTTTTTATTTGAAAGTAAGATTATTGGCGATGAATCTTATACATGTTTCAGCAAAATTGGTTCAGCCGTTTCAAAGTTATCACCTTTTTTGATAGCTGTACTTTATTTTCAAACACTTGTTAAAGTTTGGCTTAGTAGCGACATCTCTTGTCCGGGTGAGCGGATAGTTCCGAAGGAGTGTTGAAGTCTCTCGATGAGGGTATAACATAGATGGCGCTGTATCACTGCAAAAAGTGATTATCTAACAGACTGAGATGTGCGATGTATGGGAAAAATTCGTGTCTAAACTCCTGACCAGTGGTGGTGTAGAAGAATAGCACGCGGCACGGAATGTTGAGGACCTAGGTTCGATTCCCAACACTGGTCTTTTTTCTGGGGTTTTTTCTGTGCATCCATGTTTCAGTTTGTATTTAGTATGAAATATTTTTTTAAATTATTTAAGTTGCATAAACTCCAGATGCAGAACTCTAAGCACTGTATCCATATTTACAGATAACCAACTGGTGGTCGCAAGTGAAGACGCCTGGCTCGGCGATATACGCCAACCGGCATTACCTCGAGCTGCACAGGACGCATCCTTCACAGCATAACAACAACATACTGCCCGATGTGTACATACACCCCACTGCTGACGTCGACGATTCGGCCGTGGTAAGTCAATACGTGGTTCCGTGGCTAAATTGACAAGATTTCATATTTCTAAGACTATAATTTGATTCGTTCTCTGTATTTTGTTCGGAAAGAGAAAGACGCTGATAGTTTTAAATTTTCACTGGGATTATTAATTTATTTATTAAAAAATTTTTAAGATGTGCTTTTTCTAAAAGGGCATAACTCCAAAACTACCACACAACAATAGATCCATTACTTTAGTCTAGTCTCTATTAAAAAAAAAGTGATTACGTAAATCCGACGTTGACATTGTGTGTGGTTTGCTTAGGCGGTTTGGTTCCGGGCTCCTTTAAAATCTTATTTAAATCAAATTTTATTTGTCATATCATCAAGGATGATATAGACTGGATTGGCAGTTGCCGTTGCCGTTGTTGATATAGACTGGATTGGTTTTTGTAGTTCGATTATTAAATTTAAATCTAGATGGCGCTGAAATATAGCCAGAGGCTTTGAAGGCAAAACAATAAGACTACAGATGCTTCATATTACTACAAATGTATTATTTTTCAAATATTGCATAATAATACATTCGCAGTGGTATGAAGTATCTGTAGTCTTATTGTTTTGCCTTCAAAGCCTCTGGCTATATTTCAGCGCCATCTAGATTTAATAATCGAACTACAAAAACGCGGCCGATCCGTACTATGGCGACTGCTAATCCAGTCTATATCATCCTTGATATCATACATAACACTTGCCATACACGTTTGTCATAAAATATAGATTTCAGGATGTCTTGAAATGTTATCTTTAAAATACAGAAGGTTAGGTTCGGTTAGTTTAATAATATTTCGATAGGAAATACATAACTACATATGAAAAACTTTTTAACAATAAATTAAACCGCCGAAAAAACTGAAAGGCAAAAAATAATACCTTTTTCTCAAACATCCAAGGAAATGTGGTCCTTATAGTCGTGACAATAGAACACGAAGTATGCCATTGTATAGCAGTTGAGGAAGATTCGTTCTAATTTCAAATTAGACGACAATAATGGAATTTCATACAAACATTGCTGGTCAAGGCCAGCAAAGAGATTGTCTTTTGTTTTAGTGGGTCGTATTTTCTTTTATTGACTATCAATGACATACTGCCAATTAAGAAAAATTTAGTTTGTGAATTTACTTTTTAATATCTTACTTGGCTAGATTTAATAAAATAAATAAGGATTGGCGTTTATTGTTAACAATTTATTAAAATAACCAATTAATAAGGTCGTAATTTTTTAATAAATATAAATCATCTCAAGATTTTGCGTCAAAAACATTAACTGGAACAGCTTACAAATAAATTGCTGGAAAAAAATATTTTGGCGGGAATCAAAAAAAAAACAATTTGGATTAAATATGAATATATAAGTTGAACATTCGTGTCATTTCCTTGGATTTATTTGAGAAAAGCACTATACAAGCCTTGGCCACGAACAGGGATTGCCGGCCTCGTATCTCTAGATGGCCTCGTTAACACTCGGCCATCTATTACTACTCGGCCGGCAATCCCCTATTTCGCGGCCGCTGCAGTAATGTACTATTTTGTTTGACCTTAATCTAGGTACCAGTTTGAAGTCGGTGCCTCAGCACGAGCCAGGAGGAGTGATAGAAGCCAATCAGGTAGAATATTATAGGTCCACTCCTCCTGGCTCGTACTGAGGCACCGACTTCAAACTGGTACCTAGATTAAGGTCAAACAAAAAAGTTATTATTTTTTGCCTTTCAGTTTTTTCGGCGGTTTAATTTTTTTGTTAAAAAGTTTTTATTTTATACTTTTTTCTTATACTTGGGGTAATTTTTTTTTTCCAAATTTACGAGGGGCGTTCAATATAAAGTGAGAATGAGATGCAAACTCTTTTAATATTACGAAATTAAATACTGGCCGGTAAAGCTAATCTATCTAGCTGATTGCTGTGAAAAAAAAACTAACTGTCTTTTGTTTAAAAAAATATACGGTAATTTCTATGCAATGCTATTGAGTACGTTAGCGAAAATGGAGAAAATTGAACTGCGCGCCGTTATCAAATACTTGTATTTGAAAAATTTTTCTACGGACACACTTTAGGGTCTAATGCTCCTCCGTATTCGACAGTCGCACGTTGGTGCGCCGAATTTAGACGTGGAAGAACATCGACAATGGACGACCCCCGCTCCGGACGCCCTACTACAGCAGTAACTGAAGAAATTGTGAAAAAAGTCGAAAACTCAGTTTTGGCGGAACGTCGTGTCACAGTTCGTTTTATTGCTGAAAATGTAAAGATTTCAACGGGGAGCGTGCATAATATTTTACATGAACGCTTGGGTATGAAAAAGGTATCTGCGCGTTGGGTACCAAGAATGCTTACTGACACGCAAAAACAAACTAGACTAGAGATTTGTCAAGAAGCCTGAAGAAGATTTGAACCTGATGTAGCAAGACCGGGACCTTTTTTTGGCGCGATTTATAACAATGGACGAAACATGGCTCCATCATTACGACCCTGAAACGAAACTGCAGTCTATGACATGGAAAAGGCCATCATCTCCAACTCCGAAGAAATTCAAGGTGAGCCCATCTGCCGGTAACGTCATGGGCTCTGTTTTTTGGGATGGTAAAGGGGTATTAATGATTGAGTATCTCGAGCATGGAGCCACTATTACGGGAACATTATACGCCAAACAAATAGCAACATTGCGCAATGAGATCCGCGAAAAACGGCGGGGTACCTGAGAGGCCAGAAATTTGAAGACGACGACGCGGTAGTCGCTGCAGTACAAGATTTTTTAAGTCTCAAGATGAGACCTTTTTTAAAAATGGAATTTTAAGTTTAGAAAAAAGATATACTAAGTGTATTATGCTAAAAGGTGACTATGTCGAAAAATAAAATGACATTTAGTAAAAGTTGTTTCTAACATACTCATGCTCACTTTTTATTGAACGCCCCTAGTATATAATACCAACTTCAAGGTATACCCTATTCAACAAAAAAGAATTATGAAAATCAGACTACTCTGTAAAAAGTTAGTCAATCATCCTCTTTTTTCCTACCCTTAGGGTAGGAATATTATTTCCAAATTTACATGGGACCACCCTTGGGGTATACGCTTTCTAATAAAAAAAGAATCATCAAAATCTGACTACTCTGTAAAAAGTTATGCGTGATCATACATAAAAAAAAAAAAAAAAACAAATATACACGTGGACTTGAGAACCTCCTCCTTTTGTTTTCGTCGGTTGAAAATACATGATAGAAAACGATATATCGTCACTAGGTACTTTAAAAACAGCTCGTATCTCAAAATCGATAATCTGGCTAATTGAACTTTACTGAGTGTGTAATAAGGTTCAGTTTGGTTTAAATATTAATTTGAGATACGAGATTTTTTCAAAGTTTTGACGATATTAATGAACTAAAACAATTACTTTGCTCACCCGCGACCTTACAATAGTTACGTTTATGCAAGAAATGTGCGTTCATGCAGTTCCTCCACCTCCACACTGTACGAACACACACAAATCACATAAACCCAACCATCACCACCACCAAGCTACACTGACGCGTTTCGAACTCAACCAGAGCTCATCTTCAGAGTTACCACAACCGTATGCTATGCTACCAAACGTTAAACTAACAAACCAAAACAAATGTTTTAACTTGTCACTGTAACTTCTCAAGTACCCACTTTATTTTTCTTATTCTCAAACTACCCCACAAAAATTAACTTTTATTGACATATTTAAAACTACCTTGAATTTTTTTGTTTATTTATTTATAAGGCATATTTAATTAATACTAACTGTTCAAATTCGACCCAAGCCGCAGTAAAGGAGAAGATACTAAATTTACCTGTTCATTAATAATAGACCCCATAGTGTTGTACCTAATTATTTCCATGCATTCCAGAGCATCCAGACGCAACCCCTTGCCGCAATAATGTAACACTTCATAAGAATCTGAATCTAACAATGAATGATTTGATTCCAACAAATGTTTTGCAAAATTCGATCTAAGTTAATTTTTGTGGGGTAGTTTGAGAATAAGAAAAATAAAGTGGGTACTTGAGAAGTTACAGTGACAAGTTAAAACATTTGTTTTGGTTTGTTAGTTTAACGTTTGGTAGCATAGCATACGGTTGTGGTAACTCTGAAGATGAGCTCTGGTTGAGTTCGAAACGCGTCAGTGTAGCTTGGTGGTGGTGATGGTTGGGTTTATGTGATTTGTGTGTGTTCGTACAGTGTGGAGGTGGAGGAACTGCATGACCGCACATTTCTTGCATAAACGTAACTATTGTAAGGTCGCGGGTGAGCAAAGTAATTGTTTTAGTTCATTAATATGGACCTCCGCAAAGTAACGCCTGATTCAATAAATTATTTTGACGATATGGCATATGAAATTCGGTAAAACAATGGAGTACCAACATTTATATTCCTGTTTACTAGTTCTGTGGTGTTAGGCGATGTTTGTCTGTAACGTAACGAGATGTATTGATGATGATGGTTTTCAGATCGGTCCGAACGTGTCGATCGGCGCGGGAGTGTCGGTGCGAGCCGGGGTGCGCATCAAGGAGTCCATCATACTGAACAACGCCACCATCAGCGAACACTCGCTCATTATGTACTCCGTCGGTCAGTTATATCTTCTAATATATAAAAATCTCATGTCACGGTGTTTGTTATCGAACTCCGAGACGGCTTGACCGATTTTTATCAACTTTTTTCTCCAGATTCGGTAGGTCTGAGAATGTCGTAGGCTATTTTTTCATACTTACCTAACCCTATTCTTCGCAGACGGAGTCGCGGGCAACAGCTAGGAATCTAATATATTTAAGCCTAGAGAAATTAAATTTTGCACGGGGATTTGTCATGACGACCAAATGATCTAGTATTCAGAGAACCTGACTACGAAGCCTGAGGTCCCGGGTATGAAAAATACTAATTTCAATTTAATTCCCGCGTCGAGGCAGATATTTGTACAGTAAAATTACATAAAGTTTACCACTGACATGGTTTGCCTTCATTTCATATTCAACTTTAACGACCTACAAATAAAGCCAATTTTAGAATACTGTTACCCACGTTTGCAGACTTTGTAATAACTACTTTATTTGTATGGTGTTAAAGTTGGAAATGAAATGAAGGCAAGCAATCTGTCAGTGGTAAACTAAAAGTAAACGTATTGTATGAAAAATACGGGTGTTTGTTCACGAGTCTTGGGTATTTAATATGTATCTATCTATAGAAGTATGTTTATCCGTTGCCTAGGACCCATAACACAAGCTTGGGTTACTTTGGGACTAGGTCAATTGGTGTGAATGGTCCCGTGATATTATTATTATACAAATCAAATTAAAAACATTATGTATTTTAAAAAATATCCTTTGAAAATTTTGTACAATTTTATTTAATTTTACGTGCGAATATTGTTTACCTGTTCAAAAACGTGACAGTAACTAAGAAATGACAGTTTAATTTAATTTCTACTCTTTTTAACCCCCGACACAAAAAGAGGTATGATGTTTAAGCCGTTTAAGAGCTATGATGCCATAGACAGACACACAGGCACACACACATAGCGGTCAAACTTATAACACCCCTCTTTTGTGTCGGGGGTTAAAAATTGGTTCAGCCGTTTCAAAGTTATAAGTACTGTTGCATAATGGGCGTTTGCTTTGTTTTCAAACATTGTGTGACTAGGTAAATTGCGTTGGGGTTTTTTTTTAATTTTTAATTCTAGTTTTCTACTGGATATTTATGGGAAGAAAATACTAACCAATAATTACTAGAGATGTGCCGATTATGACTTTGGCCGAGTAGCCGACTAGCCGATTAGTCGGTTGTACAACCAAGCCAAGCCGATCACGGTTTCGGGGATTTCCGTAACGCTAAACAAAGCGAAAGTCGCAAGAGCCCCCTGCGAGCATGTCGGAACGGGAAAAATATTAATAAATAATCAAGGTTTTTAAATTAATGTAATTCCTCCTACATACATATTACTGAGAAATACATACAAAGTAAGAAGCCTAGTCGGCGCTCTTTGCCGAATAGTCGCCGACTAGTCGCCGACTATGATTGTGGCCGGATAGTCGGCTTTACCGACTAGTCGGCACATCTCTAATAATTACGAAATGCTAAATGTAACCCTTCTGCTGCAGTGGGTCAAAACGCGACCGTGGGCGAGTGGTCGCGCGTGGAGGGGACCCCGTCTGACCCCGACCCCAACAAGCCGTTCGCTAAGATGGACAACAAGTCGCTCTTCAACGCGGACGGACGGCTCAACCCCTCCGTCACCATATTAGGTACTTTCATTACTATTACGACCAGATTTTTGACGACCAGATGGCGAGTGGTTAGAGAACCTAACTACGAAGCTTGAGGTCCCGGGTTCGATTCCCGTGTCGGGGCAGATATTTGTATAAAAAATACGAATGTTTGTTCTCGGGTCTTGGGTATTTAATATGTATATAAGTATGTTTATCCGTTGTCTAGTACCCATAGTACAAGCTTTGCTTAGTTTGGGACTAGGCCAATTGGTGTGAATTGACCCATGATATTTATTTATTTTATTTATTTATTAACACGTTCACTGTCCGTGCCTTAGAGTAAAACCTTATTACAGTGGAACAAGAACTATCGTGCCCCACGTATGGGTCACTGGATTGTGAACGTGTTACTTCAGTACAAAATCCAAATTCCATAGTATACGGTACTCGGCTGGGCAGCATTTGGAAAGCTCCGTAATATCTTGCCATCCAATATACCGCAGTGGATCTTTTTCCCCGATACTAATGACCTTTTCACTTCTCATGCTCGTAAAATTGTTCTTTATTACCAGATAATGCTGTATAAAATGGCATTTTATGCTCTAGTGCATAAAGCAAAATCTTCGTCTTAAGACCATGGCAATTAGGCGTAAAAAGCCACGAACAGTAGAAATTTATAAAATACAAGTTTCGTGTTTTTTTTATAAATATAAATAACTGGTGTTTCGAAATAAATAAAACTAGGCAAACCGAGTACATTATTATAAAATTTGCAACGAGTGAAAAATAATACCTTGTAAATTTTATTTCCAATATTGCTGTTTAATGTCCTTGCAATGTAAGTGTTTTCACTTGCAGAGTGTAAAACTCAAGCATTAAACCCATTTTCCCCTCGACTCTCGGGTGGCTATATGAACGCCTTAGATAAAATGGCTCGTTTTATGCTCTTGTCGTACAATCTATTTTCAAATTATGTCCAGGTGCGGGCGTCGTGGTGCCGGCGGAGACAATCCTCCTCAACACGATAGTGCTGCCCCACAAGCATCTCACGCGCAGCTTCAAACACGAAATCATACTATAAGTAAGCACACGAGCCTAATACTTCAAGGGTCAAAATCCGAAATTCGTACAGTAGTACACACTTTATATGGCGCGTCGTGCATTTTCGGCCGCGCAGACACGACAAACTATTCCGATGATAACCGAAGCTACGATTCAAATTTTGGATCAGTCTTATGTCATAATAGTTACAAGGCGCAAATTACAATGCACCTGTTATCCGTCTCACTCACGCGAACTCACTCGGCAGTGTGAAGGCTGACTAACATGGCACGTGACACGCGCTAACATTGCGGCAGCGATCCACCAATAGCGGCACAGGAAAAAAGACGCGCCGTGCGTGGAGTATGCCGATTGGTCAATTGCATTTCCCGCGCTTTTAAAACGCATTTTCTGCGCAGGTACAACGGTGTGGCATATCAGTTGTGTACTATTGTATTGTGCTGTCGCTCTCACGCTAATATTGTTTAATACGAGAGTGAACGAGACAGTACGATAACTTCGATGTTCGAATTTCAGGGTAGCCCCCCACAGACTTTCCACGACGGCTTTCGAGTCTTAGCGCCTTAGAGTCTCTTGTAAAAAACATCACGCCCACGGAATAAAAAAACAAGTGGAAATGTCATAAGTCCCTGCTTGTATCAAAATCAGTGTCGCTGCAAATGCTCATATTATGCACATTCATCAATTGAAATCTTGACGATTATTGGTCGTAGCTTACATTTGAAAGCACAATTTGAACTTTACGTCAACGGTATATCATGGAGAGTCTACTGTACAAGTAAGTAAGTGAAAATTGCATAAAAAGTCCTGCCACCTAAAGTGGATTAGCGGAAAAATAATTGACAGTTGTTTACAAAAAAATGTAGCTTCACCCGATAGATGTCTCTAAATTATTGAACTGTAAAATGAACTCTATGTAGAAGTATTTAGATTCAACACGACTAATTGTAAAATTCAAATTTGAGACCGAAATGTACGTAATTATGCTCCGTTGAATTTATTTATGATCAACGTGTCTTGTTGACATAGCATTTTCGCTTGTTTTTTTTTTATATTTCGTGGTTATGCCAATCACTGCTACGCCTCCGTGGAGTGAAGGGTGAAAAAGAAAGACCGGCGACGAAATCTAAAATCATGTAGACGACCGTAATATAGTTCCATTCACAAAAGTTGACACGATTGAATTGAATGATAATGTCTATGTGTGCAGCACAAAGTAATTCAATAAGTGATAAGCCGAAATGCAGTGTGAAAAAATATTAGTAAAATCTTCTATCTTGGTATAAATTCAGTAGTCCGTAGCATTAAATCCGCAGCCATTAATGAAATCCTACGTGCCAATAGGTACGCAGTAAAGATACGGTACGAAATATAGGATAATTTTTTAAATATAGGTATGTGTAGTATAAATCACTACGTAAACAGACTATAAAGGAATAAATCTTCATGATGGTAAAATATTCTGCCATATATTTTACCTGTTTAGTCCTAATAATGTGCAGATTATTATGTACTTAATTTTTATATTTTTCATAAATAACAAAAAATATTATGTACTATACCCAGACCGTTTAAATGAGTCCTCACCCGCGCGGTAAAGGGGCAGGGGGTATGACGACAAAGGGGGCCGGGAGAGGTATGGGCGGCACACGAGGCGCGCTCATTTAAACGGTTAAGCTATAGTTTACAAAATATTACGAGACCCATCACTTACGTTCAATTAATTCGTCGCGGCTCTTGCGAATCGACCTATATGCTAGTTATTGGCGGCGAGATTTTGGTGCCGCAAAACTGTCGTCGTGTAAACTCATCATCAGTGTGATCGAGCCTTCGCCGCTGTTTCTATTAAACCCAAATTGTTATTACTAAAAGTAATACAACCCCAACATTCCCTTTGGAAGAATCATGAATTTATCTTGTCGTAAGTAGAGTATGTATAATCTAAAATATCATTATTAGAACTAAAATATTATTGACTGCAGAGTTATACTTAGTTGTTTGTAAGAATTCCACTATTATCTGTTCTTAACACCTTCCTTGTCCGGATACCCCCAATGTATCATGAAGCGTGTGTAGTCCGTGTTTCCACTATGGGTTCACAACTTAAAAAGGGAAGCACACTTTCACGTGTAACTTTGTCAAATCATGTCGTATGGGGACAGTGAACGTGTTAATTTATTAAATGTTTGATGTTAACACCAAAGATGTGTCTATGTCTATGTTTAAGAATGTTTTTAAATCAATATTGTTTTCATTGTATTATGCCCCACAAAAATAAATTATGAATAAAGGTTGTCCCAGAAGTAAAGAGACAAATTTCAAATTTCAAACTGATTGAAAAGATTTTCATTTTTTTAAGAAAAATAACTGTCATGGCCGCCGTAGGCGTTATATCAGTCAGATTAAGCGGGAATTTCGAAAGTATTTTTAAAGTTTTAATTATAAAGAGAGCTGAACACGAAGTATTTGCAAAAAGAATTTTTCAATTTTATAAATGTCATGGAAAAACGGACACGATACGTCATTTTTCTACAGAGGGAGTCACAAGAACTATTTTGTATCGAATTATAAGCGTTTTGAAGAAACGCACGGAGATATTTATAAAAATATTTCTGGAAGAAAACGTACTGTTTCGTCACCTAAAAATATAAATAAGGTAAACAAGTTTATAAACGGAATCCCTCGATGTCTGTTAGAGTTGCTGCGGATAAATTGAAAATATCGAAGTCAAGTATAGCTCGAATGAAAACACACGACCTATAGCTTAAAGCGTTTGCAAAATTATCTGCTCCTAAGTATATTAAAGACCAGGAAGTGCGAGCTAAAAAAGTATGCCGAAGAGGGTATGAAAAAACACCGAAAAAAGTTCTTATAATTGATGACGAGACCTACGTGCCCGTGGACCCAATGGATGTTCCTTTCCTGGGAAGCAATACTACCATGCAAACAATCGGGCTCGGGACGCTGTAGATTATTCACAAAAAATCATACCAAAGGCCAAATTTTTCAATAAAAATACCTAGTTTGGCAAGCCATAGACCAGAGTGGTAATACGTCTGAACCATATATTTGCACAGGCTCTATAAACGCACGCATTTAACTGAGAGAATGTATAATAAAGCGATTGATTCCCTTCATTGATAAATATTACCATAGGGAAGAAATTATATTCTGGCCGGATATGGCGTCATGCCACTACGCCACCGAAGTCACCCAGCATTTACAGGCTGCGGGGATAGATTTTATACGAAAACATACTAACGCCCCAAATGTTCCCCAAGCTCGTGGTATTGAAACTTTTTGGTATTTATGCAAACGAGAATATAAAAAACAAACGGAAAAACCCAAATCATTGGCTGCATTTAAACATCGATGGACTAGATCGGCTAAAATTGTGGCAACTAGGTCAGGAAAAGCTGTAATGTGGCGAGCAACAATAAACCTCAGAAAAATTGGCTATAAAGGCATTCCACAAGCAAATTTAATATAAAATAACAAATTTGAATATATTCTTGATTGGACTTAATGTAAATGTTAGCACTTTATTATATTTTTTCATTAAACATTTTTATTTCAAACTTGTCTCTTTACTTATGGGACAGCCCAGTAATCGATCTTTATTGTATGTACAATGCACACGCCTATAATAGCATTCAACCTCTTTTTCTACCATAATCTTAAACAGTGTGACAGAAAGAGAATTTGAATGTAATTGTGGTTAGACATGTTAGATGATGGCGTTAGATAATTCTACAATACATTACATGTATTGTACGGTCACGGACTAACTGGTGGGCTACGTGCCACTGTGTAATGTAAATCAGGATATAGGAATATAAGCGGCCAAACCCGATTTGTATTACACGGCTAAAGTACGAACAGTGGCAAGTGGCTCACCAATTTAAGTCCGTGACAGTATACCTTTGCCAGATACAGGCAAAACATAAATTTTGTTGTAACAGTTCTATGACTTGAACTTAAACAATTACTTTGTATACCCGCGACGGCCGCGACCTTCAACTTTAAAGGTCGCAGGTGAGCAAAGTACCTAATTGTTTCAGGGTAACCTATCTCAAACACTAAAAATCATTGCCCGAATTTCATTTGTCCGAAAACCATTCGAATTGTTATCGTTTGTCCGATGACAGGTTTCGTGAATTTTTCTTTTTACCATTTCACGTTTAGTAAAAGTATCGTTTGTCCGAAAAACGTTCCCCGTCTCATTCACTTGCCCTATGAATTGATATGTATTTTGTTTCTTAGCCAATTTTTCATTTACCTAATGGTACTTTTGACACTACCTACGTTTAGACAAATTTTTAGTTCACTTTTTAACGATATCCCAAGTTATTTTTCGACAGAGATACTTTTACTTCTACTCTCTCGTCTACTCGCTGATCTAAATTTTTGGTCAGGATGTAGTAAAGGTGGGCAAGAATCTTGGCAAGAATAAAGTACATAATTTTGTTTGGAATAACGTTTAACATATTGTTCAATTGTCATAACAACATTTGCAGTAATAATTTATAATCATAACGATAAGCTCTTGGCGAGCGAGCGAAGCGAGCGAGCAAGGCGGTACGGGGCGGAAGCGACTCGGATAGGTCAGGTTCAAAGGCTAATGCGGGAGCTTAGCGGAGCGGTTTATTAATACGCGATACTAACAATATTTATGTGGCGGGTAGGGTTGTGAAAAGTCCAAAGAACAAAGTGGGTAATTTCCTGCAGACTAGTTTGCCAGATGTAAAAATAACGCCGGTAATACACGTGCGATGTGTAAATTAAATAGATAGTGTGTGTGTGTACTATGACAGAAATAAAAGAGTCCATTTGAGAAAAGCCGAAAAGTTTAAAAAACGAATCGTTACATAGGACAAATAATATCAAAGTCAATCAAGAAATGTCGAATGATTAAAAAATCGAGATGTTACATCGGATAACCGATATTACGGACGAATGCGATTTAGGAAAAACTATAATTTGACGAGAGATTAAAAAAACAGAACAATAAATGCCTAATCGTAATAATTCGAAATGAATTTTCGGACAAACGAAAAAAGAGTAAAATAAAATGTGTCGAATAGTTTTTGCCGAAATGAAAATCGGACTATCGTTTTTAGTGTTTCAGATAGGTAACCTTGTTTCAGTTAATTCATATGGACCTCCGCAAATTAAATTAAATTGATCCGTAACTTTTTATAATTTTTTTATATCTAACTAATCCATTATGTCATAATATCTGTCACACACAACTAGCGCACATTATTTTTCGATTTCGACTTCAGCAATTAGGAATGTCTAAAAAAATTACACATGGTTTTTCTATTTTTCTTTTGTAAGTCAATTATAAGAAACTAATTTCAATATTTTTTCATTTCATTGTCTTCAAAATTAAATTAAATCACCATCATCATCGTCATTTCAACCATAGGACGTCCACTGCTGGACATAGTCCTCCCTCACCCAATCAATAAGTATATACTAAGTAGGTAAGTATATATATTGATACCCAATCATTACGCTTGGAAGCGGCTTGCATTCTAAATAATTCTATTCCACACAGAATAAAGTACAACTTATATTTCACGACATATATTTCAATGTCAAATGAAATTTCTTATTTGGTATTGTAATAAATGCATTACATTATATTAAAAATTAATAAGTTCAAAAAAAAAGATTTAAAAAACATTTGTTTCAAAATGATTTTCAATTTACTATGTAATAAATTTCAAAAAAATAGACATCCCCAACTAACATAGTTGAAACTACATTTTGGCATTTTTTTTTTATTTTTGAAATGTGATGCCGTCTCTGTTTGTTTTGTTCGAATAGACGGAGACGGCATCACATTTATCCGTCAGTTAAAATTAATCAATTAGTTAAAATAATGTTATACATCTCTGCGAAATTTTAACGAAAGTAACGATTTTTCACATACGACAATGTTAATTGCTGCGGTCGATTTCTATGAGGAACTGTAGGTATACATATTTTAATTTTCTTCGTTTCTTAGGTTTATGTTAAGGGAAATATTTTGTGCGTTAATAAATGAAATGAGCACAAACGTTATTTTAATCTACCTATTTTCCCACGGAAGAAACGATAGAAGTTTGGAGGGCTCTATTTATAAAAAAAAATACTATGAGCTATGTTGCCTGAAGATAAACAATTTTTTTTATTTTTATTTTTTAAATAAATAAATATTAGGGGACAATAGGCTACTTTCCTAACTAGTCAGTCTTTTAGATTATCAAAAAATATTGGACACGTATTTTTTATTTTGTCAATTAAACAAAAAATTACGAAGATATGGCGCGTTGAAGTTTCGCGTGACGTCACTTGTTCCTACACTTTGTATGAGCGTTTTAGGAACAAGTGACGTCACGCCTCGTCACGCGGAACTTCAACGCGCCATATCTTCGTAGTTTTTTGTTTAATTGTCAAAAGAAAAATTACGTGTCTAATATTTTTTGATAATGTAAAATACGGACTAATAAGAATTATTATTTTTTTACCTAGGAAACATCCCTATCTTACACAAATCGACCTAGTCCCAAACTAAGCAAAGCTTGTACTATGGGTACTAGACGACGATAAACATACATATATAGGTAAATAAATACTTAAATACATAGAAGACATCCTTAACTCAGGAACAAATATTCGTGCTCATCGCACAAATAAATGCCCTTACCGGGATTTGAACCCAGGACCTCTTGCTTCGTAGGCAGGGTCACTACCAACTAGGCTAAAGCGGTTGTTAAACTGACAGAACATGTCGTTTCTACTTTGAAAAAGCTCGAGTCGTATCCGGGGTACACAATAACTTGGGGCCGTTTTGTAAATTAAAAAAAAAAATACTTCCAGGCCCCATACATTTCGTGCTCTATGACGTGAAAATGACGTAATTTCACTTACAGAGAGTTTTTTTTATAATATAACATAACAAATGAGTCAAAATATATACATGTGTATACAGTGGTGGTCATACAATTAAGAACGATTTGAAGTTTCCGATTTTTTTTTATCTAAATTTTGTCATATGTCTAGTTGTGTTCCTTCTTAGAAGTAACAAGTTATGTTATAAAATAGCCACATGGATAGAGCAAACGGGATTAAGAATAATAGTGTATAATTGCTAACATTTTTTTTACAAATTTTATTAGTTCTTTATAGTAATAAATTCAAATAGTAATGAAGCTGGACAAATAATTAAGAACGATTTATTAAACTGCTCGAGAGTTGTTTTATATGAAACTTAGATTAAATAAATCATATTAATGTGAAGTTGGTATAGAAAAAAAAGCAATTTAATACATTTGAACTAAAATTAATAGTTAGTAGCATGTCCACGGCTTTTAATTACGGCTTTACACCGGCGAGGCATTGAATCTATCAATTTTTGACATTTCGCAAGAGAAATAGAGTTCCATTCTTGTAAGAAAACGTCGTACAGCTCTCTCAAATTGCCACACTGTCGATTTGAAACCTTTTTCTTGACTTCGCACCAAAGATGCTCTATTGGGTTAAGATCTGGGCTGTTGGCTGGCCAATCTAAGACAGAAACTGATTGTGATGTGAGGAATTCCTTAACGGTGCGTGCAGTGTGCTTTGGATCATTGTCGTGCTGGAATGTCCAAATAACCGGAAGCACGTCTTCGGCATATGGTAACATTGTTTCTTGCAGTATATTTTTGTATTGGAATTGATCCATGTTTCCTTCTATCAGCCTAACAGGTCCAACGCCATGTCCAGAAAAGCACCCCCAAATTTTCACATTTCTCCCGCCATGCTTTAATGTCACTTTTGTGTACTTTGGGTCGAATGCTTTATTCGGAGGGCGTCGTACGTGGGTCATTCTACTTTTCGTTGACCAGTCATTTTTTGTAATGTGCTCTTCAAATATTTTTTTTACAAAAACTGTAAAGTGCTCGGTTTTATCATTAAAAATTTAAATAGGGACATAATTAAGCTTACATTTAAAATTATCACCATTTATAAAAAAGTAATCTTTATTATCTATAAAGTAGGTAACGCAGTGGACATGCATGTCCCCGCCATTTGTATGGAAATTGGTGTATTCTCCGCTGAGTTACCAATTTTTTTTACAAAATTTCTTTAAATTTAAAGTTTTTATGCTTTTAAATATTAAATTTAGTTATTTCAGTTTTTATATAAGTTATTTATACTTCAAAAAAATTACCAGGGTTGCCTTATATTTCACAAAAGATTAATGGTTACTTAAAAGTAGAATGGCCCACGTATCGTTTTCCATCAGAACATACCCTATTTATTTTTGTCTCGTCAGAAAAAAGAACGTTTTTCCACTGTCTGACTGTCCAGTTTTCATACCTTCTTGCAAATGCAAGTCGGGCTTGCCTATGACATCGTTTCAACATAGGCACCTTCCTTGCTATCCTTCCGTTCAACTTATTTTCTACCAAACGCCTTCGAATAGTGCGTGCAGAGATTGCTGAAGGGTTGTTTTCGCCAAAATATTCTTTTCTTAACTCATTAGACCCTTTAAAAGGATTTTGTTTTGCCAAACGAACGATATTTCGATCATCTCGACGAGATGACTTTCTCTGTCTAGGTCCACGCGGAACGTTTGAAGTAGTTTGATACGTGGAAAAATGCTTTACGGCATGGAAAACCATTGTTTTTGAACATTGCAGATGGTCGGCTATCTTTTTATACGACCAATTCTTCTCGCGAAGTTTTATTATTACTTCTCTTGTAGATTTATCACAACTTTTATTTTTCCCCATTGTTTTTATACGAAGTAATCACTTTTAAGACTTTAACAGCACGAAATGGCGCCAAAATTATACGAATAATAATCTACAACCACAGAGCCACACAATGTTCTCTATTTAAATTTGAAAAAATAATAAACTATTCAGCGTTCTTAATTACGTGACCAGCCAGTAAGTACTAATACTAGGTTCAGATCGAATGTATAAAGTTTCTCTATTAATTTTTTAGCCAACTATGTTGCATAAATGAATGTACCGGTAGTACGGAAAAGTTTTGCAATACCGAGAGAAATAAAAAAAATACGGGCAATTAGTTATACTTGTTACTTTGAAAAAATCATCTCAATAAATAATCGTTCTTAATTATATGGCCACAACTGTATATACATGTAGAAAAATAAATACATGACAATTTGTTTTGTGTTTTATGTCGGTAAAATTTTCCATTTTACTACCAAGGGTGATATAGACTGGATTAGCAATCGCCATAGTACCGACCGACCGCGGAAAAATAGTTCGATTATTAAATCTAGATGGCGCTGACATTATAGCCCGAGGCTTTGAAAGCAAAACAATAAGACTACAGATGTTTCATATTACTACAAATGTATTATTTTTCAAAAATATTGCATAATAATACGTTTGCAGTACCTAATATGAAACATTTGTAATCTTATTGTTTTGCTTTCAAAGCCTCGGGCTATAGTGTCAGCGCCATCTAGATTTAATAATCGAACTATTTTTCCGCGGTCGGTCTGTACTATGGCGATTGCTAATCCAGTCTAAGTATATCGTCCTTGTACTTACATAAAATTGTTAACACATTTCAACGATTAACCCCCTGTTTTGCCATCCATTGATCAAATTTATTTGACGGACAGATGTGATGCCGTCTCTGTTTGTTTTGCTCGAATAGACTGAGACGGCATCACATTTATCCGTCAGTTAAAATTAATAAATGGGTGGCGAAACAGCCCCTTAGTATCAAAAAAATTTCCTCTAACCGGTATCATGCTAGCCGTTTTGTTTCAAACCCTCATCATCATCATCATCATTTCAGCCGAAAGACTTCCACTGCTGAACATAGGCCTCCCCCAAGGCTCGCCAAACAGATCGGTCCTGCGCGATCCGCATCCATCCTACGCAGAGAATATCCTCGTGGTCTTCGTTTTCGTAGTAATAAAATATTCATAAAAATACCTTTTCACTTCTCATGCTCGTAAAGTTGTTCTTTATGTCGAGTGAATGCTTAAAATAGCTTTTTATGCTCTTGTACATAATGTAAAATCGTCTAAGACCAAGGCAATAGAACGCTCGGGTGAAACGGCTCGTTTTATGCTTTTGTTGTACAATATACTATCCTGTGTAATAATATTTTTGTTGGTTAGGTCTGTTATTTAGTTAAGTGACAATAATGTTAATAACAACTAAACGTTTTGTAGGTACAGATTATTTGAAATATCGCTATCGGTTAACTTAAGAGGTTGATAAATTGTTAATAATAGGTACCTACATTATCCACTTAGATACACATAATTGACTACAGACTGAGCAAGGATTAAAAAGTTAATGATAAAAAACATCTCGGAGATTCCACGGTTCAGCAAACCATATAACAGACGACCAGATGGCCTAGTGGTTAGAGAACCTGACTATGAAGATTGAGGTCCCGGGTTCGATTCCCGTGTCGGGGCAGATATTTGTATGAAAAATACGAATGTTTGTTCTCGGGTCTTGGGTTCTTATGTATTTAAGTAAGTATGTATCTATCTATATAAGTATGTTTATCCGTTGCCTAGTACCCATAACACAAGCTTTACCTAGCTTACTTTGGACTAGGTCAATTGGTGTGAATTGTCCCGTTATATATATATTTTTTTTTATATAGGTACAATACAGGGTGAAATTTTGAACGTGATACAAGTGTTTCTATCTTAGTTAATGCTGGATAACATAATGGACTTACCCAGTTGTTAGAATTAGTATTGTTAAATTTGAGGTGTCCATACATTTAGTTCATAATTTAACTACCTACCTACAACAAAGTATGAAAATCCAAAATTTTATAAGACTAATTTGGAGCCATTTATAAATTACGTCACACATTTAAGGGGGGGCGGGGGGGTCAAGCGATCTGTGACACTTGAACAAAATAATGGCGATTTTCATAGTAATAAGAATAAGTGTGACAAGGGGGAGGGAGGGGTCCAAATTGATCGAAATTGGTGTGACGTAATTTATGGATGGCCCCTTCAACAATTGAGTAAATCCATTACGTTATTATTTTTTTTGTATGTTAGAGGCCAGACAAACGAACTAGTGGGTCACCTGATGTTAAATAATCACCACTGTCCATAGACACCCGCAGCGCTTTACGCGATGCCAGTGCGTTGTCGGCCTTAAAAGGGAGAGGAAAAAGGAAAGGGAATAGAGGAGGGGGAGAGGTATTGGGCCCCCGGCGCTCTCACTGACCGTACGAAACGCAGCAGGAGTACTGCTGCTTCACGCCGGTGTTCTGTGAGAGGGTGGTACTGCCCCGGACGAGCCGGCCCATTCGTGATGCAGCGGCTAGCTACAACATGGCTCTACCACTTCTAAACATCCAGCATTAACTAAGCTTGAAACACTAATTCTGTATCACGTTCGAAATTTCATCCTGTATAATGTAGACTATTCATAGTGCAGGCTTAGGCGGCCCCTAAACGATAAATTATATTGCACAATATTGCGAATTGTGCAATATTATTGATCGTTTAGGTTTAATATTGAAGATTGCGCAATGATTGACCGAAAGTTTGAGCGAGTTTAATTTTTATTGCGCCATATTTTTCCATTGCATCGTGTAGGGTCAGTATTGTGCAATATTTTAGTATCCGACTGAACACGAAAACATTGTGCAGTTCGTATTATTGAGCAATATAATTGCTCGTTTGGATTCAGAGCGCCTTCAATCTTACTGTACAATAAAAAGTATTGTACAATGTTATTGTAGGTCTAGGGGCCGCCTAAACTTAGCAGTGAAGAATCTATGTGCTTTGTAATTGAATTAGGTGATCGCTAGCAGCAGGCTTATTGTCTAACGCTTCTGACGCATGCCTTCGCAATCATTATTTATGTCTGTCAAACGGTATAAGATGATGACAGAAAGAGGTGAAGGCATGCGTCAGAAGCGTTAGACAATACAGCCTCTGGTGTTGTAGTCTCATCATTTACTCTCAAAATTCTTTGTCGGAATAAAATAGAAAAAACCGGCCAAGAGCGAGTTCCGCGCGCCGAGGGTTCCGTACAAATTTGTAGGTATGTCGAAATATACGCCCTAAATAGTCTTAACTATTATAATCCAGTGTTGGCAGAACCCTACTTTTAAGTAAAATGTACGCAGTGTGGGATCATTTTATATTGGTACCTATACGATGAACTGAAACAATAATTACTTTGCTCACCCGCGACCTTACGATAGCTACGTTTATGTAAAAAATGTGTGGTCATGCAGTCCCTCCACCTCCACACTAAACGTAAACGTAGCTATCGTAAGATCGCGGGTGAGAAAAGTAGGCAATTGTTTCAGTTCATTGATATGGACCTCCACAAAGTAACATCTGGTTCAATAAATTGTTGGTATTTAAATCGGAACCCCCTTACTAAAGTATAAATGTATAGTTTTAAAAATTTTTCACCTCACTAGCTCGGAAAGCCCTTTTTGTTTGTTTGACATCTATTGAGAAAATCGCTTTTTATCCACAAGTGAAGAAAGAGTTTTGACATTTGAAGGCAGCTTAAGTGATATTTGACAGCTAACAAAACGTAAAATGTTAAAAGTGCTGAATTTTTAACATCACAATTAATGAATTGCATCGAGTAAAAAACACTAAATACAGTCTTACAACTTTATTTTAATTCATAAATATCAGCATTCAACATTAACCTTCATTCTTGTTGTAAAAACGGATAAAATGTTCTGACAGTCCAAGTAAGTCGATGTGCGAACAAAACGCATCCGAAATAATAAAAAAAAAACTTAAGTCAAAACGGTATACAATTTAACAGTAATACAGTTTGCTCGTATCTCAAAATCGATAATCTGGCTAATTGAACTTTACTCGATGTGCAATAAAGTTCAGTTTGGTTTATTCATTGATTGGAGATACGAGTTTTTTCAAAGTAGTGACGATATGTCGGTATTGGAATAGTTCCATAAAGACTGGATTTGCTTAGGCTATTTTGCATTATTTTTGATTTTACCAATATTTCCATAAGTACTTCAAAATTATTGTATTGACAAAGAGGTAAATAAATAATAATTGATAGTACAAACCCTTTTTCTTATTTTCCTCGCTGTAGTGAGGTGAAAAGTTTTGTGTTATACACGGGTGAAAAGTTATTTTACGTCTCGTGTGTTGAAGCACTCGCTATCGAAAGAATTATATTTTTGAACCACTCGCTTCGCTCGTGGTCAATCATAGAGTCCTTTCGATAGCTCGTGTTTCAAAATGAACACTCGCAGTTAAAATACAACTTTCCCCCCTTGTATAACAAATAACTATTCCCGGTAGGTTACTTGTAGGGTAAGACTGTAGGTATTAGTTGCCAAATTTCCCAGTTCTAGGTCAACAGAAAACACCATGTAAAGTTTGATTCCCTTGAGAGTGTCGAAATATACGTTTTTTGTGGCATAAACGGCCGTATTTTTTTTACGTTAATTTATTTATTGTTGGAAGTTTATTTTTTTGCCAGCTTCAAGGGAATGTAGACCTTTATCGCGTTCTCGAGATAAAGGGTCTTT
This sequence comes from Archips crataeganus, assembly GCA_947859365.1. Classification (NCBI taxonomy): domain Eukaryota; kingdom Metazoa; phylum Arthropoda; class Insecta; order Lepidoptera; family Tortricidae; genus Archips; species Archips crataeganus. The sequence continues at coordinate 10,431,181 of OX402067.1, read as the reverse complement.
TCCTTTTCAGGCACGACACCCTAAAAAGTGAATATATTATCGATATCGAATGTGAAATTAATCCCATAGTACCTACGTGATTTTGATCTTGTTCACTCAAACACCAAAACAGCTCTGACTACAAATAGTTTAACCACTTTTATAGTGCAAACGTCGATTAGCCAGTAACAGTTAACTATCGTTTAAGTGGCTTTTAACTGCTAATAACTACGGGTTGGGTACAAATAACCGGTAAAAGTAATCGGTGATTCTCATTACTCTTCTTATTATGTGCGAATTAATTACTTACAGACAACCTTGAGCTTAGAGCATTAAACCGAACAGAGGTAACATCTTACGGTTGGGACCTGCTATTTCTTGATTCAATAATAATAAATCTTTCAGACGTTTTTACATCCATATTGGGTTATTAATTAAATCTTAATCTATGTTAGTACTGGTACAGTTACAATTATAATCACTTACATGTAAATTGTGCCACCCCCTTTATTTGGCTAACCCAGTGGTCAGAATGGGGCAATCATATATGTCCGCAATGACACACAAGACTGTTGGGACTCGCTCTAAGCCTCCCCAGCAACGAGACGATCTTCTTGCGCATAAGCCGTCTGTGCCAGCCTCCGCAAACATGAGTGAGGCACGGCCATAGGTACTGTGGGACTTAACTAGAGTCTAGGTAGAACTAGTACGGGGATACGCGCGTGATGCTAAACTTCAATAAGAAATAACAATATATATTTTTATATGTGGATTTATTCTTTGAGATTAGTATAACTACTACAATATTATGTCCAGCACCTTTGGCTGTTCGGAGCAATCCGCCCTGACTCGCATACCGCTGACGCTTCTAATTTATTTTTTATTATTTACAAATTTTATACATAATAACATTAAACTAACCTGCCAGTTGGACAACATTTTACCACTGGCTAGCGGTATCGAGCCGTGCCTACATATCCTCCCATCCTCTCAAGGGACGGAGCCTACTCTAAAATCCTACCTCGCGGGATATACAGTTATGAAAGTGCCACTGCTAGTGGCTAGCCACATCTTTTTCATGGAACTCTATGTTAGTATATGACTATTGTTATTAGCAATTGCCATAGAGTTCCTATAAAGATGGGGCTTCGTTAAGCAAAACCCGAAAAAAGCTTAACGCCTTTTCCAAGTTATGTCCTAGCTAAACAATAGGACATGCAATGTTGCCTGCGCAACATGACACATCATTCTTGCACTGAAACATCTGTGTCATATTTAATTTTTGGCCAGAATGCCTCTAGACATCAGAGTTTCATGGCAAGAATATCATACTGCCAATATCTGCTCTATTAGCACATGTTGCTAGCATAATTTGCCTTTTTATGCGGTGTACCAGATATCTTAGCAGATATCCTCTTGTGTTCTGCCCATTCTTCAGCGCCAGATGCTGAGGAGTGGGCAGAACACAAGAGGATATCTGCTCACGGCACGGCTCGATACCGCTAGCCAGTGGTAAAATGTTGTCCAACTGGCAGGTTAGTTTAATGTTATTATGTATAAAATTTGTAAATAATAAAAAATAAATTAGAAGCGTCAGCGGTATGCGAGTCAGGGCGGATTGCTCCGAACAGCCAAAGGTGCTGGACATAATATTGTAGTAGTTATACTAATCTCAAAGAATAAATCCACATATAAAAATATATATTGTTATTTCTTATTGAAGTTTAGCATCACGCGCGTATCCCCGTACTAGTTCTACCTAGACTCTAGTTAAGTCCCACAAGTTGGTGGAGGTTAGGCGCGGTCGATGTCTTTTATGTTTTAGCTAGCCATCCAGAGGGCAGCGAAGAAAAACCGTGAGCGGTAAATGAAGGATGACCAATTCCCCGTTGTAAGCCGCGCTTTGACGCATAAACGGAGCGCGTGAAGTATATGAGAAGTTTGGGTAAGAGTATCAATTTAAGAAGCAAAACCGTGAGTCAGCTTGCAATATTTTGTGTTATTTAGAAATTGTGCACCGATAAAGGTTATTGGGAAAGAAGATGGCGGAAAAGTTCGCAGGATACTCAGATGTAGATGATTTTATTCACCAATTTGAAACGATTGCGATCATCAAGAATTGGAATGCAGAACAGAAGCGAGTGGCCATCGCGCTTTATTTAGAGGGACCCGCATTGGCATGGTACAAGGCCAATTTTACGACGTTGGAGTCGTATGATTTAGTAACACAGAAATTGGCTGAACAATTTCCATCGCAAGAAGACTATGCTCAGTCTTTTTATTATAGAAAGCAAGACCCGAAAGAGCCGTTGCTGTCATTTTATTATGATCTCGAGAGATTGGCGTTGAAAGCAGGCATTACTGAGGACGGTAGATTTATTAAGCACTTCCTCAAATCAATTAATTCGCAATGGCAAGCCCATTTAGCAGCTAGATTGTTCGCATCAAAGGATGAATTAAGAAAAACAATACTGCAATTGTGTGATGTATTTAATGCGGAAGCAAATATGAAAACACAAAAAATAAACTTGCCGATTTTTAATGATGAAGATTTTATGCCTAGATCACAAGAAAAAAATACGGGGTTCACACCGAGTACGCCGCAGTCACGGTATGGTACTCCAGAGACTCCAGTCACTTGCGTCGGGACGCGAGAGGCGCAGCAAGGCGCGCCAAGGCCGTACGGCGGCTATAATTTACGTCCACGCCAGTGGTACACAGGAACGCAGGCTAGCGCTTCAACATCAAATGTCCAGAGGCGTCAGGATAGCCGTGGCGCGTCAAATATAAATGCGGTTGTTCAGGAGCCGAATCTTGAAGCACAGCATAATGTTCCGCAGATCAACACGATTTTTTCACAGAAGTTTCCAGATATTGGTAATATTTATACGAGCATGGACACGTTCGTGCCGACGGAACTTAATGGCAAGCTATGTAAGGCTTTGGTGGATACTGGAGCCAATGTTTCACTGATATCTGCTGCGCTTGCAGAAAAATATTGCTTGAAGTATAAGCGTGCACTTGGCACACCTTTGCGTGCGGCAGGGGGCTCCAATATTCATACTGTAGGAACGGCTAGCACATATTTACTTGTGGGACTTAACTAGAGTCTAGGTAGAACTAGTACGGGGATACGCGCGTGATGCTAAACTTCAATAAGAAATAACAATATATATTTTTATATGTGGATTTATTCTTTGAGATTAGTATAACTACTACAATATTATGTCCAGCACCTTTGGCTGTTCGGAGCAATCCGCCCTGACTCGCATACCGCTGACGCTTCTAATTTATTTTTTATTATTTACAAATTTTATACATAATAACATTAAACTAACCTGCCAGTTGGACAACATTTTACCACTGGCTAGCGGTATCGAGCCGTGCCTACAGTACCTAGGCAGTCCCAACAGCATCCTTAACGCATTGTTGTATTGAACACGCAGGGCGCCGTAGGCTTTCTTAGTGTACTTCACCCACAGGCTGCTCGAAAGACGTCCACTGCTGAACATAGGCCTCCCCCAAGGCTCGCCAAACAGATCGGCCCTGCGCCATCCGCATCCAATGCGTTCTCGCCACCTTCACTAGGTCGTCGCTCCATCTTGTTGGAGGCCTACATACACTGCGTCTTCCGGTCCGCGGACGCCACCAGCCGCCAGTTCTACGAGCGATGTGCCCTGACCACTGCCACTTAAGTCTAGCGATTCTTCGAGCTATGTCCGTGACTTTAGTTCTTGCTCGGATTTCATAATTTCTAATGCGATCCCGCAGAGTAACTCCAAGCATAGCCCTCTCCATCGCCCTCTGAGTGAGTGAGTGAATAAAATAAATAAATAAATATCACGGGACAATTCACACCAATTGACCAAGTCCCAAAGTAAGCTAGGAAAGCTTGTGTTATGGGTACTAGGCAACGGATAAACATACTTATATAGATAGATACATACATAAATACATATTAAACACCCAAGACCCGAGAACAAACATTCGTATTTTTCATACAAATATCTGCCCCGACACGGGAATCGAACCCGGGACCTCAAGCTTCATAGTCAGGTTCTCTAACCACTAGGCCATCTGGTCGTCTAATGAATGAGTGAGGGGTTTGTTTATCCCGTATTTAATTTTGGTAATTACGGGTTCAACAAGATGGAGCGACGACCTGGTTAAGGTTGCGGGATCGCGTTGGATGCGGATGGGACGGGACCGACCTGGTTGGCGAGCCTTGGGGAAGGCCAATGTTCAGCAGTGGACGTCTTTCAGCTGAAATGATGATGATAATGAATTACGGGTTTCCAAATTTTGTAGCGCGAAAAGCGGGATAACCTACGAATAATAAGGGATAACCAATAAAACACGAGCCATCTTGCCACCCTATACCATGTAGGTACTGGAAAACTTTTACTATCGATGAACAGAGCACGAGAAAAGTCAATAGGTATAGGTGTACCAGAATCTCATGGCAAATGGGGTAATAAATAATTGTAGAGGGCAATACTGGGGAAATTGGATTAAACGGTATTGATACTGTGTAATTTTTAAACGACTTCAAAAACTTAGGAAGTTAAAGATTCGACGAATTTGTATCAGAATCTCATGGCAAATGGGGAATAAAACTCGAGAATGGCCGATTAATTGATTTTATGATTTTCGACTTGCTAACATTCGAAATATACTCGAAAAAAAAAAACAAATTACTAAAATAGTCGTGAGCACAACTAAATTACGAAATAAATGTTTCTCTAGCCTCAAAGACTCTCCCCTCCCTGGAAACCAATTTCTTAGCAAATAATTTGTAACAGTTTCATAACAGTGGGTATTTCCTTTCGCACAGAGTAGAATTCTTTTATATTGCGTTTAATCAACTCCAAATCAAAGTCATCCAAGTTGATTTTCTTCTTCGCACCTCTTCTTTTCTTACCAGGTGTAGAAAATTCATCATCATTAGAGGTGCCCTCAGTTATAATTCGACGTATGGTAGTGCTGGGAACCCCTGTAATAAGTAGCATTTATTAGACGACCCCTAGCCTAGCGACGAGGCCTAGCGGTTAGAGAACCTGACTATGAAGCTTGAGGTCCCGGGTTCGATTCCCGTGTCGGGGCAGATGTTTGTATGAAAAATACGAATGTTTGTTCTCGGGTCTTGGGTGTTTAATATGTATTTAAGTATGTATCTATCTATACGTATAAGTATTTATTGCCCATAAAAAAGAAAAAGAAAAAATACACAAAATTATGTGGCAAAAGGCTCAGGCTCAGCATGTGCGGTGAGGATTACTCATCACCGCGCTGGTTTTCAGCCTGCGCCCTTATATAGCGTGCTGACATTGCAAAACAGGCGGGTAGGACGATAAAAAAAAACGTATAGCGGTATAGTCTACCAAGAAATCCCTTCACCATCCAAGGTTCAATGACAGTTGCATGGCTCAAAACATCAAAAGCTATTTTCACTCACAAGTCAATGCGACAACCAGGCCCTATACTACGGAGCGCGAAACTCGAACCCCGTTTCATGCCGTTCCGCTCACGCTAATGGTATTTATTACGAGAGTGAGAGGGACCGCACAATCCGAACCACGAACATCGAATTTCGCAGTAACCCCCCAGTCCTATTGCTTTCATTCTGATGTAGGAACTGTCATTACAAATGGCAAAACAAGTACCCGGTCGACCACACCTGATAAGACAAAAAAAAACAAGAATAGGTAAACATTTTCAATACAAACTTACAACTTATCCACTTACATTATTCCAATTTAGATTAAATAAATTAAATTAAATTATATAAATGCAATAACAATTATGTAAGGCGTCATGGACAAGGGGCCTTAAAAAAAAGGTCAGAAAACGTTGGTACGCGGGGCCCGTAGCTTTTGCTATTCTCTTGCTACAGGCTAATAACCACGACCACGAGCCACCACGACCAGACGACACACACCACCACCACGACGACCAGATGGCCTAGTGGTTAGAGAACCTGACTATGAAGCTTGAGGTCCCGGGTTCGATTCCCGTGTCGGGGCAGATGTTTGTATGAAAAATACGAATGTTTGTTTTCGGGTCTTGGGTGTTTAATATGTATTTAAGTATGTATCTATCTATATAAGTATGTTTATCCGTTGCCTAGTACCCATAACACAAGCTTTCCTAGCTTACTTTGGGACTGGGTCAATTGGTGTGAATTGTCCCGTGATATTTATTTATTTATTTATTTATTATATATGAGACAAAATATACCTAAACCTAAACGTATCGAAACAGTTCGTTTCAACGTATGTACATACCAGTCAACTCCACGACACGCTTTAAAATTGAAGATTGTGTTTGATTTACACCTCCGTCTTCGCGTATTGTATATACACATTGTATACTAATATTCCTCGCTTGAGATCTAAGCGGTTTTCTCGACATTTTCACCAGATAACAATCGTTGAAGACGAATTACAAAATGTAAGCAACGGTAAACAAACAATTTGACATAGCTGCCAGTCGACAGTTGCCATGTGAAAAACAGTATTTTTTTACTTTTAAAAATGCCATCAGATTCTAGTACACCTATACTAACTGTGAACTGCCTCCCTCCATACAATACTGTTTTGGACTACTCCCGTTCACCTTTTATTTTTAAGATTTTTTCTACATCATGAACATCCTGCTAAAACAGAGGCATTCGACCACGTTCAGTTAAACAAAGAAAATTTGTACGAGTTAGGTACATACTACTTAGGTACTAAAATTAATAAAATGCACGAGTTACTTACTAGGTATAAAATAAGATAATTATATCCAAATCCTAACTATCCTAACTTCCTAACTAATATTATAAATGCGAAAGTAACTCTGTCTGCCTGTCTCGCTTTCACGCTAAAACTATTGCACCGATGTAAATGAAATTAGGTAGGTACACAGATAGTCTAGAGCCTGAGAAAGAACATAGACTATATATCATCACGCTTACACCAATAGGAGCGGAGCGGAGCGGAAGAATGTTTCAAAATCGGGGGTTTTTGAAGTAAAACTTCTATAGGCAGGCTTGACTTGGGAGTACGGTGGTGAATGTGAACGCGGGTGTGCGGGGGGGTTTGTAGTGGGGGGTGCGGGGGCGGATAATTTTTTTTATATCGAGGAGGAGAGCCACAATTGATGAACTGAAACAATTACTTTGCTCACCCGCGACCTTACGATAGTTACGTTTATGCAAGAAATGTGTGTTTATGCAGTTCCTCCACCTCCACACTGTACGAACACACAAATCACACAAACCCAACCATCACCACCACCAAACTACACTGACGCATTTCGAATAATAATTGATGAAAAAGCAAATTGGATAAAAAAAATAAGCTGCCCAAATTACTAATTCCACGCGGACGGAGTATATTTGACGATGTAAATTTTAGAAATTCACATAAGGTAGAAGTAAGTCTTACTGCACATAAAATATCACAATTGGAAATATGGTTGTAATCCAATGAAGGTAACCATGTAGAATTACTCCTGATCACTGAACATCATAGAAAATCAGCTGAATTAAAAATTTTGAAGATATCTGGTTTTATTCTTGCAAGTAGCTTCTGCCGATCTAGCAAAAAGGGCAGTGGAGGCGTCTGCATTTTTGTTAGAGAAACGATTCCATTTGTTGACTTGCCTCATGTGAAACAAACCTCAATTTCTAACTTGTTCGAAGTGTGCGGTGTCAAAGTGGACGATACATTTGTGTTGTGCGTATACCGGCCTAATACAATAAAAAATGACAATTTCCTAATCAAACTAGAAAATCTATTGGACTTATTTAAAGAATCGCATAAAATAGTGATGTGTGGTGATTTCAACACTAATATATTAGGTGAGAAAACTGAAGCTCGTGATTTTGAGCAATTACTGAATACATATAATCTAAAGTGCCACGTCAAAGAACCTACTCGTATCACAAAACATAGCAGTACTTGTATAGATAATATTGTTAGCAATTTAGAACTCAAAAATGAAACCGTTGTAGATATTGCCATATCTGATCATACTCTACAGTTTGCCAGTTTCCCAACGCTTTTACAAAAATGTACTACGACTTTTTACAAATGGTCTAGAATTTTAAGTGAATATAATCTAAATAGACTCGAATCGAGTTTACAAAATACTTCGTGGCTTCCTGTGTACAACGCAAACGATGTATATTCAGGTTTTAATATTTTTCATGACATAGTAACAACGAATTTCGACAAATATGTACCAAATACTAAAATTAAATTGAAAACTAGTGCAAAGGAAGAAAGGGGTTGGTTGACAGAGGGTATTAAAACATCTTGTAAAAGGAAAAGAGAATTATTCATTTTGACTAAAAATAGCTCAGATGTAAACTTGTTGAAGCATTATAAGTCGTATTGCGCCTTGCTGAAACGGGTAAATACTTTAGCCAGAAAGAAACACACAGAAAGGAAAATTTCGGTATCTAAAAATAAAGTACGCGATACTTGGAAAGTGATAAATGACAATATTAAAGGTAGTAAATCGCACGACTTAACTGGCTTAATAGGTCTGTGTGATGGTGTAGAAAGAGCAAATACTGTGACTGATGCTGCGAACTTATTTAATAATTACTTTAAATCCACTGTCACACTGAATTCTAGCAATCCTCCTGGTATAAAGCCAGTACTGCCTCCTTTTGGAACCACCTCCTTTTTTACTCATCCAGTTGATAGAAGTGAGTTACTTAAGATTATTAAAGGGCTTAAAGATAAAAAGTCATGCGGTTATGATGAAATGTCTTCAAGTGTTATAAAGTATATCGCTGACTCAATATTAGAACCCCTCCTGTACTTAATTAATCTTTCTTTGACAGAAGGTAAATTCCCAACTGGGCTCAAGAAGGCTAACATAAAGCCAATACTTAAACAGGGTGATGAATTATGCGTTAATAATTACAAGCCAATTGCTCTCTTAACAATATTTTCTAAGATTTTTGAAAAGATTATGGCAAATCGTCTCTACTCTTACTTAATCGTAAACAATATCTTAGCTGCTGATCAATTTGGTTTCCAAAAAGGTGTATCAACTGCTGATGCACTATTTGAACTGTCTGACTATATCTATGATGCACTGGATCGACAAGAAAATGTTATTGCCGTTCTCTTAGATTTATCTAAGGCGTTTGATCATGTTAACCATGACATACTGCTTGATATCTTAGATCGCTACGGCGTAAGAGGTATTTCAAACAAATGGTTTGAATCCTATCTTAAACAACGAGAACAATGTGTCTTAGTATCAACCCTAAATCATAAAAATAGCACAATATCAAATACTAAATCTGACATCTCATGCACAGAATCTGGTGTGCCCCAAGGGAGTATACTGGGACCCATTTTGTTTCTTTTGTATGTAAATTACTTGCCAGAGCTATTATCCAGCAAAATAATTATGTTCGCTGATGATATTTCAATGCTATTTAAATTTAAGAGAAATGAAACTGAAGACCTTAACAATATAATTTCAAATAACTTGTCCACTGTTGCCAATTTGTTAAGGATGCTCAATCTGACTGTAAATATAAAGAAAACTAAGTGTCTACATTTTAGAAACGTAAGGACTAAAAGTACTAGGTTAGACATAAAATTAAATAACTTGTCGGTTATGGCTGTAAATGAAGCAAAATTTTTAGGTATTTACATTGATGAACATTTAAACTGGAAGAAACATGTGGACTTTCTCTGTAACAAACTTAGTGTTTTACATTTGCTCTGAAGCGTTTGAAAAGAATTTCTACTATAAAAGCGGCCTTACAAGCGTATCACGCGTTCTTCCAGTCACACGTTCTGTATGGATTGGCAGTGTGGGGAAGTTGTACTGAAGCCCATCGGCTGTTTATACTTCAAAAGAAATGTGTACGTATACTAGATGGCATTCAGTCAAACCGAGAGTCATGCAGAGCCTCGTTTAAAAAACTAGGTTTGCCGACTCTTTCGGCACTGTATATCATAGAGCTCTGTAAACTAGTTAGCCGAAATGTAAATAAATTCCCTGCAAGAAATAATTTTAATAGCGACAGACTAAAATTGAAGTTTGCCCACGATGTCCAGGCCCCTACTGCTACGACAGCAATCTATCAGCACAGCACTACCTATGTTGCTGCAAAAGTGTTTAACTCTTTACCTTTAGAAATTAAGTCACTTTTAAGTTCACAATATTCGAAATTTTTGTCAGCCTTGAAAAAATTTGTGATCAGGTTATGTTCCTATAATTTAAATGAATACTATGAACGATGATTCTTGCTGTTAGTCATTCATTATCATTAAGTACGAGTATTGTATAGCTACACGTGAGCTACGAGCTACACCCACCGGGTAAAATTGTATTGTTTCCTCTTTATATTGCACAACATCAGCATCCTTGTACATACAATTTATGGCTTTAAATAAATAAATAAATAAGTAAATACCCCAGTGCCCGACGGTGCCCCAATAGCCGATCCTTTCAAACTTAATTCGTAGCAATAATGTCGACAAGCAGGGTGTCGATTATTGGAATTAAAGTTGTAAAAGATTGCTTTTACAATTTTTTATTATTATAAAAAATATAAATATATTTGAATATTTCATCCTCTGGTCAAGGCATCAAAATGTAAAAGATTGGCAATCCAACCAAAATGTAAAAGGTCATGGCAACAAAATGTAAAAAACTTGTTCCTACATTTTAAAAAGCCAATATAAATATATATATAAAATTATTATATATACATTAAGGTTTACCTAGGTAAAGGTATACAATGATATAATGACCTATTCTAGTCAAAATATTGCCGTTAAACTAAATACAGTCAGGACTCCTACGTTGTGTAATTTTTTGATTTAGCAATCCAAACTTCGTAAGATGTGGTATGTCTTAAGGTAAAGCAGGGGTCTATTGGAGGCATACTGCTCGTATAAACAAAAGAACTTAACCTAAGCATTCTAAAATTAGATATAAACATATATTATGGTGTGAAAATGAATGAGTAAGTATGTATAGTGTAAAATAGGTAGGAAACAGGAAAGGGAAGGGTAGGGATGTAACCGGGGACCACAGGTCCCCGGGTGCCGCACCGCCTTGCCCCATCGGCACACCGTACCTCTCCTAGCCCATACTGGCTTGAATTTACATTTAGGCACTCATCATAGTGCATAATCAAGTCAAAAGAGGACTAGGGTATTAAGGAATGAGTGAACCCAATTCCAACAAAAGTAGTTTAGATGGAAATACATCCAATCCAACCAATGCTTGTTTCATTATGTTGATGCACTGCGTAAAATACACAGATTTTGAGTTGTGTAATCACTGGGAATGTCTAGATAGACCATAGCCAATGAGTTACATAGATTTGTGGTATTACCAAGCTGTAAACAGACATGGTAAGGTGTTGCTCTTACTTGTTAATCGGACGAGTGTCCCAATCGTTTCATTAGCCATCTCCGCTCACAAGGTGAGAATCAACAATTGACATAATTACTTTGAAATGGAAACACAACCATCCTAATTTCCAAGCAAGTAGTATAAATACAGTGGTGAAATGAAAACATACCACCCCTGAATAAAAGGGCCCCATCCGAATAAAAGGCGAACGCTCCAACCAATCACTTCATTAGATACCTCCACTTACTAAGTAAGCTTCAACGGTTCTCATAATTACTGGGATCGAGGAACGCAACCGACTCGATTATTCGAAATGAGAAATTGAGATATAATTGTAGTAGATGACATGAAATCAACCACCACATAGATTTGTAGAGTGTATTGTAAAGACATCAGTGCATGATACACAGAGTCACAACACATGAAAAAGCATTATATAGTAAAATTGGATGTGGTTCAAGCTATAATCGCTCGAGCACAAAAAGTATATGTTTCATTGTGAATTTGGGTTCTCACAGGGAACAGTAAGGGTTATGACAGACAAAGGATTTGTCATGAGATAAATAACATTACATAGAAGTCATTTACTCAAAAATAAACCAATACCATTGCAATGAGCTTTCCCAATCTTACAATGTAAAAAGTCATAGGTATATTAGTCCATCAGATGGTCATAATTATAATTTCAGACACAAGAGGACAATTATCTCACCTTGCGTTACCACCAATTCTGATATTAATAGCATCACAAAATGAGCTTAGAAATTGAGCAAATACGATACTAAGGTAGTCCCGAAGGAGGTACCAAAGTCTGGGTCCATCAGATAGTGTTGACAGAGTTAAGACAAGCTTAGACCAGCAAGAAAAAATTGTACAAATACACACATTGCAGGCCCGAAAAGCCATTCGGTCAGCCTGTAGCCTTTTGTGGTCAATTGAACACAGCAATATAATGCAGTCTGCACAATTCCCTTAACAAGTCCAAACCAGGCTCAAGATTATGAAAATGTTATCTTACACAGAATTTTACTGATGGCGGGTCAGCCTAACTCAGCTTAAGTGTAAAAATACCATCTTTCATTCTCAACCAAACTCCACTAACTGATTTTCTTGACCTGAAATAGCTCATGACAAACAATCAAACATGGATTATCGTTCATAAGCCAATAACAAGTTCATACAATCCGACATCTGCCAGGTAAACTTTATTTATTTACATGGAACATGACGCAATTGTACTCATAGCTGGCCAGGCATTTGACTCAGGGGAAGCCCTAAAATAAAACACAGTTTGGTTACAACCATTTGTCGGACCTTATAAACCCAGATAGACCGATTGTATTAATTAATTTTGTAAAATCGGAACAGTTCAGCATTACCTCATTTCTGTAACCCAATGCCGAGAGTCATTACTTTACAGAAACTACATTTACAAATTCAATGTAATTTGTATATCAATAAGAGTATTTGTGTGAGATGCATGTATGGATATGTTATAGAAAATATATAAAATTCCATATAATAAAACATGACACCAGATTATTGTCTGAATGGAACCTGTAAATGCCAGAACAGAATGATTTCTACTTAATAAAGTCTAGATTTTAGACTCAAGATTTACAGAAAATCATCACTGCACGACAATTTACTCCTCCATTCGTACAACAGCAAAAACACAAAATTTACATTCGCAATGCAATACACAAGTTATACACAACACAGTTTAAACATAAAATAAATCACACAGGTACCCTAAACATTCCTACGGACCCTACGGTTTTCCTAACACATCCTAAACATAGTATATCCAGATTAGGAGGAGATCCCGATTTTATTGTATTATTTTTCTTAAGGTTTTACATTATCAAACAAAGTAACAAAACCGAGCCCTCTCTCAAATCCAGCATACTTCCTACGCATAAAATAAAGCGTACTTACCTGGTTATTTACCAGATAGATAAATAACATCCCACCTTATATCACAACACAAACACTTCACAAAATGCCCATTATCACTAAAACAAATAGCACTCCTAGCTAAATATTTTACCCTATTTCGCACCAATTTTATAATCCGCGGAAATCTAAAATCAAACTGAAACTAATTAGAACCTACCTAGCTACACTCGCGGCTAGTTTCAAACCGTCACGAATTTGACTACGAAGTTTGAAACAGTACCACAGATAAGCCTGCCATCATATTTTCCATTTGTATCAAAAACAAACAGAAAATTCCCCAAAAGTAGCTCTCAAAGAAAATACACACAAACAGAATTTCGACCAAAACAGAACACAATTGGTAGTTCTGCTTCAATCAACCTCCCTGATCGCGTGCAATCCCCCAAAAGCAACCCGTAGGTGGACAAATCCATGATTTACTAGATTCCTCTAGTAAAATTTAATTATGCAAAAATTATGAGAAATAACGATGAGATTTTGTCCCGGAAACAACATCTCACCATCAACCATTGCATAACCAAGAACTGTCAAGAACTCCGGTAGTTCCCAACAACCTCAGCTATACAATATAGAAAAAATAGGTATATGCAACAAAAATCAAGCATAGATTTGTCACCAAGCAGGGATTTAGGCTATATCTGAAGCACATACCTGGGCTCCGTCGAGCAGCATTTCTTCCAGGTTCCGAAGACTCCGAATAAACAAAAACTCCCTTCGTCAAGAAAAACTTTTTTCGTCCAGCAAAACTTTTTTTTTTTTCTAATGACGTGCGCATCCCCTTTTATACCCTTCCCTGACTATCCCCTCCTTTTCAGGCTGTATTTTCCAATTGCATCCGGGATTTCCCAAAACGCAAAAATAAAGTATATATGGAATAAACCCACTCGGTGTGGCCAGCTTCATACCCCCAATCTAAAAATTTCCACCCAAATAATTGTACCTACTTGTGAATTTACTTATGTCCAATATTACTGTTTTATAGCAAAATAAACAGCCTATATAATAGACAAAATATTAACTAATGTTTATTATTTAAAATTATCTCATTTGCACTATGAATTCTGATTTTATTGTGAAATATATCACGCCAATTATTGTTATATTATGTTTTAGTATTATTTAATGTTCCCTCAAGTGCAAAAATAAATATCGATTCATATCGAAACCTTAATTCGAAGACACAAAAGCTATGGGACACTCTCACATTCCCAAACTCTGATTGTTTATCTGATAGATATTTAAATTCATTAATTATAGCAATACTTGACAAATGGACTATTCAACATAAAACAATGTTCCGTTCTGTTTCAGCAGTCTCTAAGGCCAAAATGCTCAACAATACAATCATGAAAAGTCTTCAGATTTATTACATTAGTACAGAACAGTGTTGCAGAACCATTGATAGCCTCCCCTCAACAGTTGACCCCAAAAACCATTCAGGACATCGACATTACTATCAATGTATCATAGTATCAATATTATTGATAACATCAATAGTATCAATAATGATTTATAAGAAATACCATAAATAATGGCTATACTAGTACAAAACTAAAACAAGTACTTGATTATTTCCTCAGTTTGTACTATTTTAAGCAAATTTATTAAGTGTTTTTTAACATTAATCAAATTAAAACCGTCAGGCAAACATATAAATTCTCCCTAAAAATCGGGTATAAACACCTGTGGCCACACTTAACAAACAGAAAAAAATGATAGATTTACTCTTATTGGTCGAAGCTCCCCCTCTAAAAATGCGATTGGCTAAACTGGACTATTTACTAAATTAATTGGTTAGTTTCACAGGCTGGGAACATTTACAAACCAAACTTTCATTCACTCATTCGGTCTCTCATTCACTAACATTATTTGAATTTGAAATATTTATTATATCTTAAAAATAGTGAATTTTACTAAATTAAAAACAAATGTTTTTAATTGAATGAACCTCTATAGTGACAGGTGACAGCTTAAAATCATTTCACTCAAACAATTCGTACCTCAATGCGTACATAAAATGTCATCGGGATTTCAGTGACAAATTAATATCAAATACAATTTTATCACAATTAATGTGTTATTTTGACTAGTTAAGGATGTTATCTAACTAGAACAAGCATTACTTTAATGTGAAATGCTTTAATTACTTCAAAAATGATATGTCAAAGCAAGGTAAGGTTATGTCCTTTTCAGATCGTTTTTATATGATTATTTTCTAAATTAAAAGTTATTTTTCCAATAAAGCACACATTTCTAATGTAAAATGCAAGTCGTTATTAATAAATTATAACCATTTTATATTTCAGATAATACTAAGAAAATTATTAAGCAAAAGCAAATACTGACATAGACCATTTTTACACTATGACTGGAACTCAGAATATTCTCCATGGATCGACATAATTTTACTCCTATAATTGTTCACAGCAGTCCCAGGTAAGAATTCAATAAGAATTTTGCAATTCCAATCCAAGGTAATTATATTAATTAACATAGTTAATTTGGGCTATATGGGAAATTTTCAAACGCTAATTTCACCTTATTAAATTAATTATGTGAGGTAATCTTTATTAAACTATAGTGATTGGACTGCAAATAGATCAGATTTATAACATAATCAATAAAATAGGCTCAATCATAAAAAATATTAGCTTCGGCAAAATTTGACTATCGTTAAATTTTGACTTTGGTAACTGACTAAATTCTATGGATTATCTTAAGCTATTTATTCCAAAAATATACTAAATTAGACTAGGAGGAATAGATTCTACATAGATTTTGACTATAAACATTAAAATTTAATTATTTTAGTTGATTCAAAATTTTCAATTCCCCGCACCAAAATCTCTAAACTAAATGACTGCTTATTTCGACCTTTTGAAGTTAAAAGTCTGAACCAAACTAACTTATTCTATATCTAAACCAATATTATGATGAGATCTAACCAAATTCACTTTGATCTAGGTAGTATTTTAAACAAAAAATAGAAAATTCAGAATTAATTTGACGCATACTTTTGTTTCAGAAATATTTTGACTCTATACTATGAATACTACATCAAGATCACTAACAATACCAATATCAGCCGGCAACAGAAGAAATTCAAGACTGAAGACGGATTTTAGTGAAAAATTCAAGAAAATATGGAAGTATTCAGTGTAAACCAGTTATTGAACAGCTTCCATCAATATTTCAAGTAATTTAGTTGAGTTTGTGCTAGAATATCAATGTAGAAGCTTATTAGTGATTGTGGTTGTAGTTTTTGCCTATAAAACACGAAAAGGAGAATAAATATTATATACTAAATCAAAGATTTTAATTTACTCAATTAACAGCGCCATCTATTGGTGAGTAGCGGAAGTAAACCCTATAGTCAATAAAACTTACTATCTACTCTTGCATACTAGTTCATCCGAATCTCACTAGATGTCACTAAATTGTCGCCAACAGAGTCGTCAACTTACCAATCTGAATGTTATGCTATAAGTGCTTTAGAAGGAAAAAAGCGTAGTGTCGCCACTCGACCAAAGATGTCACTAAAATTGACTCATATTTTTATCGTGTTTGTAATTATTAATATTTAATTTAATTAGTTAAATATAACCGTATTTAATTGAAATGATCTATATATTTATTGAAAATGTAAACGAGAAAATTAAATGTCCTACTAGCTGCGCTTAATAGAGTAGTAAAGTAATAAATATGGCAATTATATGGATCAGTCTGTTACAAAGTGGAGTGTTTACTTTATGAATTTAACAAAATCCTGGAACTTCAATTCGATTACCATTTATGTAGGTAGGTACCTTACCAGGTCGTCGCTGGATCATGTTGGAGGCCTTCCTACGTGCATCGTCCGGTCCGTGGACGCCACGCGAGAACCTTTTGGCCCCATCGGCCATCAGTTCTACGAGCGATGTGCCCTGCTCACTGCCAAATATTATAAGTCTGGCGATTCTTCGAGCTTCAGCTGGACGTCTTTCGGCTGAAATTATGATGATGATGTACCT
This sequence comes from Archips crataeganus, assembly GCA_947859365.1. Lineage (NCBI taxonomy): Eukaryota > Metazoa > Arthropoda > Insecta > Lepidoptera > Tortricidae > Archips > Archips crataeganus. Next base: position 10,413,848 of record OX402067.1, on the reverse strand, counting down.
ATCGGTTTACACGAGTTAAGCCGCGGGTAAAGGCTAGTAGTCTATAAATTCCTTATTATTCTAGCTTCTCATGAATAACTATAAAGAAACCATTTGTTTACGTAAGCATGAGAGGGGTTAGAACTTGGCTTACCTACTTTTGCTGACAAGTACGCTTATTAGCTAACGCGCTGACTCTTGCTTTCGCATTCACTATTTCTTTCTTTCAAACGGTATGAGATGGTGACAGAAGGAGATGGTGAAAGCGAAGCCAAGCGTCCGAGCGTTAGACAATACGTCCTCAGGGAAGGGTCAAAAACTACTAAAGTTCTGCTAACGTAGGGGAAACTGGGGTGCGAATTAACAAAATTTATATTTTCGGTTGTAGCTTCAAAACATTCAAAGATTTTGGCATGAATTTTATGTTGAATGATGTCCAAACTATTGATTAACCTAATTGTTGACTTAATTTGATAAATAATTTATTGAATCAGGCGTTACTTTGCGGAGGTCCATATTAATGAACTAAAACAATTACTGATTGGTGAGCAAAGTAATTGTTTTAGTTCATTAATTTGATAAGATTTTTTTTTAAGAAAAATTATATTTCTTAGAAAAGTTAGAAATCAATACTTACCCCGCGATCGGGGCTAATATTAACAGTCCCGGGGTAAGTAGGTATTAACAAAAGGGGCAATAATTAACACTCGTGATATTTTATTAAATTACTAGCTATTGCCCGCGACTCCGTCTGCGAAGAATAGGGGTAGTTATAAAAAAATAGCCTACGACCTATTCTGAGACCTACCGAATAAAGAGAAAAAAATATATAAAAATCGGTGAAGCCGTTTCGGAGGAGTTCGATAACAAACACCGTGACATAAGATGTTTATATATTAGAAAGAAAGATACAATTGACATTTGGCTTATATTTACTCATAATTACTATACTAAACGGAACTTATCACGCACATAATATTTACCTAATATTTTTTTAGTATACCTATGACTGAAAATCAGGAAATTTTAAAACAGTATAATTTAAATGCTGTTAGTACTAAGCCCAAATGTGGGATAAGAACTAACCCACATGATGCTCTTAAACTTTAAACACACAACTGCCCTCAACATCGCCGGTGAAGTAAACACTAATCACAAACATAAAAAGTTTTACTACTCGTCCAAGATTCACTGCTTCAATCTATGAATGAGATTTGCAGTAAACAATAACGCCTCGATCGAATCGTGCGCATTGCCAGTCGGTCCGTGCGCGAGCGACTGTGAAAAAAATGAATTTAATTGTACAGAAACTAGTGTTCCACAATGGATCTAGGTTTAATCAATATTTATTCGCTGTTATATGTAAGTGTTTTTGTAACTACCCTTTTAATTTTATTTTTTTAAATTAAGTGTTTTTGAAGTGTGTATGTTCATATTGGAATTCGAGTAGGTAGTGTTTTTGTCTAATGTCTGAAATATCAAATCATGTTTTCATTTCAAGCAAAAATTGTCGCAAAAAAAACAATGCACAGAATCAGATCCTACTATCAGATTTTAACCGACTTCAAAATAGGAGGATCGGCCAAGCGATAGTCTTTTTCACCCTCGACATTGGTGGATTCTTGTGAAACACAAATTAATTGTTTTCATTCATTCATTCATCAATTGTATCGATGGAGCTATATTTAAAAAAAATGTTCGTTTGCATGTTTTGGAAATATCTTTCTTTTTTTGAAAGCATACCTATACTGTACCTAATCTCGCCCAGAGTGGTGTCATATACATTTTAACAAAATCAGTTAAGCGATTATTTATACCACATTTAAGTACAAATTAAATACGTGATAGAATTTTAGCTTTAAAAAGTATTCAATTGAAACCATTTAATTCAATGTCCGGAAATGACAATTTATATTACCTTATACGTTAGTTAAGTCTGCGATCTACAATTCTACATCCTAAGGTAGAAACGTACCTATTTATTTACTTAAGTTTTTGTTAAAATTCTATTTTTAATACGAGCTTTTTTGCTGACTGTACTTTTTGCCCCGGGCCGGGTTACCAAAGTACTCGTCAGACGAATCAAACGAGATCAAACGAAATGGAGTTACTCATGTCGTTTTATTATGGAGTTCCTACGGTCACCTTCCAGGGGCTAAATTCAGGAACGGCCCAATACGGTTTGCGAGCGGTAATTCAATCGTTTGGGAGAGGATAGGAATGGGTTGATCTTGGGATGAGCCTTATTTTCCTGTTAATTCGCTTTGTAAATAAATAAATAAATGAACAAATAAATAAGGCTCATCCCAAACTCAGCCCAATCTCTCGCAAACCAGTGATTTTTGGCGTTCCTGAATAGCAGTTCAAACGAAACCCATCCCAAACTATTGAATTAACGCCACCAAACCCGTGAATCTGAATGAAGGCCCGTTCCTGAATTTAGCCCCAGCTCCATCGTCAGATCAATTCTATGTAGGTACTTATAACAATATTGCATTGTCATCCGATTTACAAGTGCATGCAAAATTTCAGTTCAGTCGGTGAAAATATCTACTTTAAAATTGAGTTGAAAGATTACACCCGAACAAACATAATTTAAAAGCTTGTAATAAAAACCGGCCAAGTGTGAGTCGGACTCGCGCATGAAGGGTTCCGTACCATTATCTATAAAAACGGCAAAAAAAATCATGTCTGTTGTATGGAAACCCCCTTAAATATTTGTTTTATTTCAATTTAATTATTTATTTTTAAAGTGAATATATAACTAAATATTCTGTGAATATTTCAAGCGTCTACCTGTTGCCGTTATCAATATCGATCAACGAGCAAAAAATCACGTTTGTTGTATGGGAGCCCCCTTAAATATTTATTTTATTCTGTTTTTTGGTAGGTATTTGCTGTTATAGCGGCAACCGAAATACATCCACTGTGAAAATTTCAACTGTCTAGCTATCACAGTTCGTGAGATACAGCCTGGTGACAGACGGACAGACGGACAGTGGAGTCACAGTAATACAGTACGGAACCCTAAAAAATGGTTCGTGGTTCTTTCTAACACAGGAGAAAGTATGCTATATTATTATGCATATCGATTACAATTAATAATGTCAAACAAATTCTTAACATTCTTCGCCAAAAGTTTAATAAATATCAACCGGATATCGTGCATCAGCATAACTGGATAGAAACTTAACACATCATCATCATTAAACTAATGAGATAAGAACACAAGATCACATTAAAATCACTGGATTTAGAAAAAACAATCAATAAGTTTCAATGGTACTGTAGTTCCGAATCCAAAACGAAATCAAAACGTATGTACCTTCGCCCCAGACGCCAGATACCCATTTTCAAAACAAATTTGCTTGCAGCCGTTGATGTTTATTGCTATGGATTGTTATGGACAGATGTCTAGCCACTGCACGCAAACTGGGCCTTTAAGGTGGTTATCTGGCGCTTGGGGCGATTGTACATGGGGAATTTATTCCAGCGTTTCAACCACCTCATAATTTATCTGGTCACATTTTTAGGGTTCCGTACCCAAAGGGTAAAAATGGGACCCTATTATTGAGACTTCGCTGTCCGTACGTCCGTCCGTCCACCCGTCCGTGCGTCCGTCCGTCTGTCCGTCTGTCACCAGGCAGTATCTCATGAACCGTGATAACTAGACAGTTGACATTTTCACAAATGATGTATTTCGGTTGCCGCTATAACAACAAATACTAAAAATCAGAATAAACTAAATATTTAAGGGGGCTCCCATACAACGAACGTGATTTTTTTGCTCGTTTTTACTCGATATTGATAACGGCAACAGGTAGACGTTTGAAATATTCACAGAATATTAAGTTATATATTCACTTTAAAAATAAATAATTAAATTAAAATAAAATAAATATTTAAGGGGGCTACCATACAACGAACGTGATTTTTTTTGCTCGTTTTTACTCGATATTGATAACGGCAACAGGTAGACGTTTGAAATATTCACAGAATATTTAGTTATATATTCACTTTAAAAATAAATAATTAAATTGAAATAAAATAAATATTTAAGGGGGCTACCATACAGCAAGCGTGTTTTTTTGCAGTTTTTGTAGATAATGGTATGGAACCCTTCGTGCGCGAGTCCGACTCGCACTTGACCGGTTTTTACTTCCTTTTTTTAAGAAACAGCTGTATATAGATATTGATGGGACTTTAGTTTATATATTAGAGGTCCTGTGTCTCTACCTTATAACTGGAAACTGTATTAGAAATTTCTGCCATTTCTTAAAAAATGTGACCAGATCAATGAGGCGGTTAAAACAAACTAATAAATCGTCGGGTGACAAGCAAAAGTCACTAAGTACCAAATAGGTAGGTACCTACTTAAAACAAAGCAAGTATCTCAGTATGAAATTACTAACTAGATACGACTTTTTGAAGAGCAGCGACAGAAATTTTAGTGGAGTTTTGCTTGCCATCCGGCGAAATGCCCCATGGGCATTTTCACCTCAAACGGCGCAGAAAACTTTTTTTTTAATGAGGAAATAGCCGTGGTGGCCTAGTGGTTTGACCTATGGCCTCTCAAGCAGAGGGTTGTGTTCAAAACCCGACTCGCACCTCTGAGTTTTTCGGAATTTATGTGCGAAATTACATTTCAAATTTACCATGAGCTTTACGGTGAAGGAAAACATCGTGAGGAAACCTGTACATACCTGAGAAGATATTTAATGGTGTGTGTGAAGTTCCCAATCCGCATTGGTCCCACGTGGAAACTATTTTTTTTTATTATGAGAGGGAGGCAAACGAGCAGGCGGGTCATCTGATGGAAAATGATCACCACCGCCCAAAAATATCAGTATCTCAGAGTTATCTGTTGCCGGCCTTTAAAAAAGGAGAGGAAAAAGGGGAAGGGGAGGGGGAGAGGTATGGCCCAAGCCCTCTCATTGTGAGAGGAGGCCTGTATTTATTTGGGACGTATACGGGGGGAGATGATGATGATGATGATATGGTACTTTAGGTATCCATGGGCGGCGGTTATTATTTAACATCAGATGAACCAGCCTTTGAAACATGGCAGTGTGTAGGTACTTGATTTGAAACATGGCAGTGTGTAGGTACTTGATTTGAAACATGGCAGTGTGTAGGTACTTGATTTGAAACATGGCAGTGTGTAGGTACTTGATTTGAAACATGGCAGTGTGTAGGTACTTGATTTTTTTTTCGCTCAAAGGTAAACACCTTATCTTGACTTATCTTTTTATTGAAAAACAATTTTACAGAATAAGTAACACCACACATTAAGTATCAACGGGATACTGTAATTTATATTATTATTCTTTTTACTTCTTCTGTTATTACAAAATTTTATTCAATTCTTAAAAACGTTGAATGAAATTTTGCGACAGACGACGGGTTAGTAAAAAGATACGTTAAGGTTTACTACCTTTTTTGTAAACTAAAAAAAAAACTAAGGATGCGAACTGGAAGTCAGCGGGCAGCGGGGCGGTGAGCGTTTTCTCTGTTCATTAGGTACTACGACTACTTGTGCTGCTCGGTAACCACTGTGAGGCGAGCGTCTCGGCCGTGCAATGAACATAGTCATAGAAAGTCTAGTCCGCGGTCTAATTAATTACGAAGAACAAAGTAGGTAGTTTATTTTCATTGCAGTAGGTACGCGTAGCGTAGACGCTAGCTATCATCATCATTTCAGCTGAAAGACGTCCACTCCTGAACAATAGGCCTCCCCCAAGGTTCTCCAAACAGACCGGTCCTGCGCTATCCACTTCAAACGCGTTCCCGCAACCTTAACCAAGTCTTCGTTCCATCTTGTTGGAAGCCTACTATACTCTGTCTTCTGGTCCGTGGACGCTATTCGTGAACCTTTCGGACCATCGGCCATCAGTTCTACGAGCGATGTGCTCTGCTCACTGCCACATGAGTCTGGTGATTCTTAAAGCTATATCGGTGAATTTAGTTCTTGCTCGGATTTCATCATTTCTAATGCGATCCCGAAGAGAAACTCCGAGCATATATAGCCCTCTCCATCGCCCTCTGAGTGACTTTGAGCTTTCATATGAGACCCATCGTTAGTAGACACGTCTCAGTGCCATAAGTCTTTGACCAAAGACTTTTGACTTGAGACATTGCGGTATATTGGATGACAAGATATTTCGGAGCTTTCCGTACGCTGCCCAGCCGAGTCTAATTCGTCGATCGACCTCGTTCTCGAAGTTGAACCTACCTAATTGGATTGTATGCCCCAGGTAGATATAGTCGTCAACAACTTCGAGCAAAGTGTCTTAAAGCTATGTCGGTGACGCTAGTTCCTAATATTAATAGAGCTAGTCAAATTAGAACTACGATGTTGTACCCAGGGAATGTAAGATAATTTCATGAAAAACTACACAACCGGATGCTACTACCGATTGTATTGCCGCTTGTAGTTGAATTATGTAGCTCGTAGGTACTAAATTGCTCTCATTTGTACCCATAAACGATCGTTATTTCAGATCACGTTGATAATTGACAATTATACTGTTTACTAAGGCGCAAGCCACAGAAGAGACGGGGGACGGGGGCGCGTCGCACCCGCGGCTCCCCTTGAATCAGTTTTAATACTTAAATAATAAATTAAAAAATATATATATTTTGAAGGTTGTGACACCCATATTATAAAAATACAAATACAAAATAACCAAATAACTTAAACTACGTTAAACTAAAATCTCCAATTTCAAATTAACTCGAAGCAAAACGGGACCATTGCCTTTGAATGGTGTCATCAAATCGCCTCATTTGCGATTCTCGTTCTGGTGCACAGATCTAGCCAATAAGTAAGTACTTAAAGGTAGGATTGCCCATGTCACGGCATACGGTCGCCAGTGTAGCGTTAAGCTGCGTACGGACTGCGCGCACTCGGGTACGCCATGTACGCGTACATGTATGGCGTACGGACATGGCGTTCCAGGACACGCAAGCCCGGGTACGCGTACCCGAGTGCGCGCAGTCCGTACGCAGCTTTACGAGTGCAACGCAGTCTCTCCCAGAATGAGCCAATGCGCGCCCTCACTACGGCAAAGAAATTTAAGTATGGAAGCGTCGCGATCTAAAGCAGACAGAAGAGACGGGGCGGAGACGCGGCCTGCGAACAAACGTCGCGGACTGCGACGCGCCCCCGTCCCACGTCTCTTCTGTGTGGCTTGCGTCTTTAAGTGTAAGCCCAGTTTAGACCTTTAAGAAAATCGTGCTATTAGCTCAGGTAAACCTATCAATGGTTCGAAACTCTTTTACTCATTCATTCATCCGAAAACGGTTCACCGAAGTTTTACGTAGGGAAATCAAAAAGTTCTTAAAATAGGGTCAAAAACAAATGAAAATCAATATTTTTTTATTTTATTTTTCAACATAATTTCCTTCTTGTTCTATACATTACTGAAACCGTTTTTAATTTTTTTTTATTTCATCATAAAAAAAGGATTTTTCTTGAGTCTCGAAAAACTCCTCTACGGCACCCATGACCGCGTTGTCATCGTCAAATTTAATTCCGCGAATGTGCTCCTTTAGTTTCGGGAATAAGTGATAATCACTCGGAGCTAAGTCTGACAAGTAGGGCGGATGATCAAAGAGCTCAAAACCAGCTTGGCGGATTGCAGTGAGGGCCATCCTGTGACCAATGAGCTGGAGCGTTATCATGGTGGAAAAGCACCCCAGCACGCAATTTTCCTCGACGTTTTTCTTTAATTGCTTGCTGCACTTTTGGGATCATTTTGGTGTAATAGGCACCAGTAATGGTTTTACCTTTTGGCAGATAATCAATAAACAGGATTCCTTCTGCATCCCAGAAAACTGAGGCCATACTCGGAATTTCTTTATTGGAGGGGAAGATATACGTTCCCAGGGCATGCTTTGCTTCTTCGTTTCAGGATCAAAATGGTGAACCCATGTTTCATCCATAGTTACGAAACTGCGATAAAAAGTGTCCGGGTTACGCTTGACTATTTCAAGATTCCGCTCTGAAACCTCCACACGCAAGTCTTTGTTTGCCTGAGTTAACATTCGCGGAACCCATCTTGCTGACACTGTTTTAAAACCCAAAACATCCGGTAATATTGAATGTACACTAAGAAATGAAATGTTAAGGGTCTCTGCTAGATATTTAATTGTTAGTTGCCTGTCTACCAAAACCATTTTCTCAATTTTCTCAACGGTTTGTGCGTTGACTGAGGTAGAGGGGCGGCCGGAGCAAGGGTCGTCTTCACAGCTAGATCTGCCTCTTTTAAACTCAGCAACCCAGTATGCGACAGTAGAATAGGGTAAAGCATCAGTGTCTACAGTTCGCTGAATGTCCAAAAAAATTTCCTTGGTAGTCATATTTTTCATACCAAGTAGGTACTTTATCACGGCACGTAACTCATTTTTTTCCATAATGTGATGTTTTAGTCGACTTGTTTCACAAAATATCAATTTACTACGTAATGGCGGGAACGATTCGAATAAAAGTAACGGTCAAATATTACATGACACTGACAGCTCAGAATAAAAAAAAACATAATTCAAAAAGTTTATGTAAATAGCCAGTTCTAAGAACTTTTTGGTTCGCCCTTAAAATCCATATAAGTAGGTATTTTGTTTTCTAAGAAGTTTTAAAATCCATATTATTTTGTGTGTCTGTCTGTCTGTCTGTGGCATCATGGCTCTTAAACGGGTAAACCGATTTTGATGCGGTTTTCTTTAATAGAAAGCAAGTTTCTTGGCGATGGCTCTTAGATATGTTTCATCAAAATCAGTTCAGCCGTTTCAAAGTTATCAGCTCTTTTGTTAGCTGCGGAAGGGATCTTAGACGCGTAACGGGCGTTGACTTAATGTTCAAATATACGAGTGTCATAATTACGTTGGGGTTTTTTTAATTTTTAATTTATAGTTATTATAACAATAATAATAAAATTAAGGTTATGTTAGCGGTAAGAGTGTTGTCAAGGCGTGAAGCGCCTAACTACGCGGAATAGGAGCTCCGTCGACATTATCTCGTACCCCTTTCCATTTCAAATCATCTTTGTAGATGATGGGCCGAATAAAACCAAAATTACACAAAAAAATGGGAAAAACGTTGATGCGTGTGAGCAGCTCAAGCGTTCGCGAAATCGTCAAGATACGACTACCGACATTGTGTCGTTTTTTATGTGCATGTCTCTAGTCACACCCACCAAAGATTTTATCTTTATTAATAAAAAGGTGCAGACAGGCCGAGTTGGAAGTCCAGGGGAGAGGCCTTTGCCCAGCAGTGGGACACTGAAACAGGCTATTAAAAAAAAAAAAAAAAAAAAAAAGGTACGCTAGATGGCGTTACAAGCAACAAATCAGGTAACGTTTACAATATGCTTTTAAAACTAACTTAATCTAGTAAAATTATAAAGGTAAAAAAAAAACATATATCTATGGAGCATTGCGTCGTCTACAATTCCACCCCCTTAGTGATGACTAGTCATCACTAGAATCCATCACTGGGGCGAGCAGGGCGACGCGAGTCACCGGTCGTCGCAACGTTCCCGTGCGAGTGCGCACGTCCACCACGCGGATGCGCCCGTCATCCCCGGGGAGTGTCGCACTCACTACACCGTGCCGCCATGAGCCACGCTCTAAGTTTGGTTCCACTATCAAGACATAGTCTCCTACACGCAAGGCCCTATACTCACTGGTCCACTTTTGTCGCGGTAATAATGTGGGCAAATACTCTTTTAGCCACCGCGACCAAAACATGTCCGTTAACCGTTGAGCGATCCGCCACTGCTTTCTGAGTTTCATACTTGCCAAAGGAGGGGCCATTAGATGACGTACCTATCAAAAAATGATTAGGTGTCAAAGCCTCGGGGTAGTTAGGGTCCGTTGAAACATGGGTTATGGGACGACTGTTAACAAGGGCTTCTACTTCAGCCATCAGTGTTGAAAGTGTTTCTGGACGGGGCGCACGTTCCTTAAGTACGGTCTTCAAGGCCGTTTTAATAGTACGAACCATTCTCTCCCAGGCTCCCCCCATTTCTGGAGCACCTGGAGGTATGAATCGCCATTCAATTCCCCTGACAAGTCCATCACTGCATAGTGCATCCTTATTCAAATCTTCGATGCTGCGTCTTAGCTCAGAATCGGCTCCTCGTAGGTTCGTTCCATTATCTGAGTAGATCGTGGTAGGCGTTCCTCTACGAGCTATCATTCTTCTCAAGGCCATGATAGTAGCGTCCGTGGTCAGGCTTTCCGTTATTTCCACATGAACGGCACGAACCGTTAAACATGTGAATAACATTCCGTAGCGTTTCTGCCTTCCACGACCGACTGTGACCTCCATGGGTCCAAAGAAGTCGAGACCGGTAAAGGTGAACGGCCGTCGATTGTGCTGCAGCCGGGCGGGCGGAAGGTCGGCCATGCGCTGGGGCTGCGGGGCCGCGCGCCTGTACTTGCAGAACAAGCATTGCGCTGCCACGGCACGAACAGTGGGTCGGAGCCTTAGGATCCAGTAGGCCTGCCTCAACTCATTCACCACTAGTTCATGAGCTCCATGAAGGGCGCGTCTGTGGTGGTACTCCACGAGCAGCCTGGTCGTCCTGTGGTGACCGTCCAGGATAACAGGGCGCTTAGTTCTCTCTGGGACACCATCAGTTTTATCCACACGGCCGCCAACTCTCAGTAAACCGTTACTGTCAAGGTAAGGCGTTAAATTTAGTAACCTACTATTTTTTAATAAAGGCTTATTATGCTTAAGGCACTCTATTTCGGTGGCAAAGCAGTCGTGCTGACTTTTCTTTATCAGCAATTCCTCTGCCTGTGTTAATAATTCATTGTCGATTCGATTAATTTTTCGTTGACATTTACGAATAAAAAATAAAACCCTTACAGTTGTCATTAATAATCGAATCCACGATGAACTATTATTCTCATTAGGTACCGGAAGTTCGGTGGTTTGCTGTGCGCTTAGGACGTTAACACATTTCTGCTCACAAATGGCTTCATCTGTTTGCTTAGATGCTTTAATGTCCTTGGGCCACTTGCACTCTGGTTCCCTTAAAAAATCAGGTCCCTGAAACCACATATCCTGAAAGTTAAGTGGAGGCGCATCCTCTCTGGTGGCGATATCCGCGGCGTTCAGGCGAGACGGTAAGTGGCGCCACTCGCTCGCGACGGTCAGCTCGTCAATCTCGCCGAGCCGGTGCGCGACGTACGGCTTGTAGCTTCTGGGGTCGCTGCGTATCCACTGCAGCACAGTGCTAGAATCGGTCCAGAAGTACCGCTTTTCTGCCTTCACATCTTTATGTTCGCGCTGTATCATGCTAGCCAAGCGCGCGCCAAGTAAACCTGCCTGTAGTTCAAGTCTAGGTACAGAGACTGGACGTAATGGCGTCACGCGGCTTTTACTGGCAACAAAACAAATCTTGACGCTGCCATCCGTACGTATAAAACGCCAATAAGTTACGGCAGCGTAAGCTTGAATTGATGAGTCGCTAAATGTATGTAACTCGGTACGCAAGATAGTGGCCTCACTTACCACATCCACCATGTCTGTGTAGCAGCCTGTCCATGGGCCTGAGTCAGCATAGCAGCGAGGAATGCGCAGCGTAGCTAAAAGTTTTAACTCATTGAGCCACTTTACCCATTTCGTGTGCTCGTCGGGTTGGATGCGGCAATTCCAATCTATACCACTGCGATGGACATTCTGAAATATTATTTTACTTTTAATAATAAAAGGCGACAAAAACCCATGAATGTCGTATACAGACATAATAAGGCTAAGCATCTTTGCTTTAGTAGGAGGTTCACTTCCATTTAAAATCTCCTCAGGTATCCTATTAAACGACACTTGAAATCCAAATGCGTCATCGGATGGATGCCACATCAAACCTAAAGTGCGCTCAGTCGTATTCATAGCTCCGTCCTTAAATTGACAACATTTCAAAAAAATAAACTTTTTTGTTTTTTCGCGTTTATAATAGCTGGTTAAAAATTAGACTACCCGTGTTTCTCGGTTTTCCTTTATTTTAGTTAAATTCGTCGTTAATAATTTATTAAAGAAATGGTCATTAAAAAGCCCGTATATACAAAGATAGGCATACTAATGACGCAGTCTTAGCCTAATATAAAATTTAAAAAGTAAACTTAAATGTCAAAACAGAACTGTCATGTCATGTCAACATGTCAAATGTCAATTCGCATCGTTATCAAAACAATCCGTTGCCAATTCACGAATTTGTTATTTTCCGCGTTACTGCTTAGAGTTTTGAGTTTTTTAAATCGTTCTTTATAATGACGACCGGAAGAAAGTACCATCAAGATCCCTTGATGATTTGTTTCGTCCCAAGTTGCAAAAATACGGCGTTAATGGAAAAAGATAAACACTTTTTTCATATTCCTCGTGCATGTAGACTGGAATGGTGTTCGGTCCTAAATAAAAAGGTTCCGAAAAGTGCAATCTATATATGTGAAGATCATTTAAATGTAAGTACCTACGTAAGACGTTCTTTACCATGTAAATTATGTAAGTAATAAACATTTTTAAATCTTTTAATTGTACATATATTTTAATGTATTTTTGTTCCTTTTTTTAGCTTGAAGACGATTTACAGAATTATTACACATGGAAATTTGAAAATGTCAGAGGGAGACTTAAGCCCAGAGTCTCTGATCATTTCAAAAATATGTTTTTTTTACATAATGAACAAACAACAGAAAGTGCAGTGCCTGTACCATCCAACTACGAAAATAATACAAAAATCATCATGTGCATACCGGAGACGCATGAAAAGTATGTCCAGGCTCAACCAACAACAGTAGACTGTTCAGTGTCGACAAAAAGATACAGTAAGCATGATAAAGATTCTCTTGTGATGCCATTGTCAGGATCAGAATATCCCTCTGTTGATGGTAGCACCACTGAGTTTATAGGGTCTGAAACTTCCAGCGAATCAGAGTTAGCCTCAAGACAAAAACCCAAGGATCTTTTTGGCAGAAACTATTGGTTAAGTCTGATAGAGAAAAAACCTTTAAGCTATATAGGAGTCTGTAAGCAGTACTATTGGATGATTGACTATCTAGAAAATATTGTAAAATCCCTTCTTTGCATATCATCATTACACTGTACAAAATCAAAAACAATGAGACATTTTCAAGGATTGCTGACATTTCTCAAGTTTCATTGTCTACTGTTTGGCGAATGTTTTATAAAACATTAGATTGTCTGAAAGCATTCTGCAGCAACTGGATATACCTCCCTGATCAGCTGCAGATTAAGACAAATTTACCATCCTCATTCCGAACAAATGAAGAAATTTCTAGTGTGCACACTATCATTGATTGTTTTGAAGTGGAAATTGAAAAACCTAGAAGTCCTGCACATCAAGCACTTACATGGTCACAATATAAGCACTGTAACACCATCAAATATTTAATTGGAGCAACCCCTGATGGTTTTATCAATTTTATTTCAAAAGGTTATGGTGGTTGCACATCTGATATGTGCATTTTAGAAAAAAGTGGTTTTTTGGACATTATACCAGAAAAGTGCACTATATTAGCAGACAGAGGTTTTAAACATTTAGAAGCACTACTAAGAAAAAGTAAAAAAAATGCTAATGTTTTGCGACCACCTAGTGCCTCGAAAGACAAGAAACAAACTAGATCTGAAGTGATCAGAACTAAAGTTGTAGCTAGCCTTAGAATTCACATTGAAAGGGTTATTAGAAGAGTGCGGTTGTTCAGAATGCTGAAACCACACTCTGTAGTTAATAATAAGCTTATTAGTTCATTAGATGGTGCTGTTGTTGTAGCATGTGGACTTATCAATTTACAGCCACCTATAATAAAGTGCCATTAGATTTAATAGTCCAAGATCCCAGTGCTGCCAGACGTTACTTATTTTTTTATGAGTAAAATATATGGGATAATAATAGTATTAGTATATATTTTAAGCGTAGACAGGCATACCTGGTACCTTGGGCCTACGGCCAATCTACAGGTACGATCAAGTGCAAAAATATAAGTATTGATTTAATCCTCCCATCGTTATATACCTAAACCTTAATTCGACAATATATGAGCTATGGGACATATTTATGAGCAAGTTGTGTGCACCCATATTTTTACACTTGACTGTACCAGGTGCTAGAGGTATGTGAAAACACTACTCACTTTTTTTTATTTCTCATAGCTGATTTTTATGTGTTTTGTAGAGAATATTGTTAGAAATTAGTATTCAATAGGTACTGCCAGACCTCTCCAAGCGGCATTAACTTTTGCCAGCCGCTATAAAGCTCTTAGAAAAATTATGTAATAGTCTCAAGAAAGGCACCTGTTGTAGCTTCAGACATTCATAACTGCATTATAATTTGCCAAAATTTAAGAATGATGAACTTTCAACTGTAAAACCAAATAAAATATAAATATTTAATAGATGCATTTTTACTTTTGGCTCCCAAATAGTAAATAAAACATTAATCTTAATTTGTTTATCCTTCAGTCAATATAACATTATCATCATCCCAACCTATATACGTCCCACTTTAGGGCACAGGCCTAGTCTCAGAACGAGAAGGGTTGGGCCGTAGTTCCCACGCGGACCCAGTGCGGATTGGGAACTTCACATATACTATTGAATTTCTGGACAGGTGTATACAGATTACAGGTTTCCTCACAATATTTTCCTTATCCATGGCATAGCTCATGGCAAATTTGAAATTTAATTTCACACAAAAATTCCGAAAAACTGAGGTGTGAGCCTGGGTTTGAACCCACAACCACGAAGTTGACATATACAACTGACTAACCTAACCTGACTTTAACAGGTAACTGGGGAAAATACTCAACTAAACTGTACTGTTGTGAAATTTAATGTTATGAAATAATATGAATATAAGGTGCTAATAAATTAGGTACCAATATTTCCAGGGCGTAACTTACTCATCAAAAGAAGTCACCTTCACTCGGACAACATATCAAAATTTAAAAAAAAATACAAACTTCATACACATCCATCCAAACGGATTACTGCTTTAGTAATAGAAAATCAAGACTTTTTTATTCAAATTTTATAAGGTTGTTTGAATAAAAGTGACTTGTTTTGATGAGTAGATTAAGCCATAGAAATATTGGTACTTACCCAATTTGTTAGCACCATCTATAAAGCGACCAGTCTTTGTGCAATACAGTACAGGTAAGTACAGGATAATTTTACCTAGTTATGATAATAAAATAACTTATAAGGGTTTAGACCAAGGCGGAGATGGCGAGATGACCTAGACTCGTTCCTGGGAGACTGGCCGGACATAAGTGCAGACAGGGAGAGTTGGAAGTCCAGGGGAGAGGCCTTTGCCCAGCAGTGGGACATTAACACAGGCTAATAATAAATAAAAATAAAGGTTTATGACTTGATGTAATTGTAATAAAAGAACTTTAATTTGTGGGTTAGTATTATAATATTAAACTGACACTTTTGTAACATAGTAGTCACACATTTTTTTTAGTATATATTTTCTCCAAAAATCTTCTGCACCAGTTAACAAATCATTCACATATGATTCATCGTATGGAAGCCAATAATGCTTGATTATTTTTGTTGACTCAAAACTGGGATCAGCCACACAAAATAATGCCATACTTTTTCCCGTAGCATGCATTTATATTTGAACTTGAGCTTTAAATTTTGGTTGTATAGTGTTATCATTTATATAATTTTCAAGTGTTTTCTTGCTCATTGGGCACTTCACTTCTACACAGAAATCAGCACAAACACCATCTGGTGTGGCTCCGATAAAAGGCGATATTAGTTTAAAACCACACTCTCTTATTTTTACTTTTAGGTTGTCTCCAATTTTTTTTATCACTTCTTTTTCTAAACGTTTTCCTCGTCTAATAGCTTTAGTATCTGGTACTTTATAGCCTCCAAGTATTGTTTGGACTAATACACCATCAACTGAACACCTTGTAGCTTCGTAAATTCTTGAGGCTGTTATTCTACCCTGTCGAAGGGTATGCCACAATACACTGTTAGCTTGCTGTCTGGTTTCTGCTTCAATGGCACTCTTGATATCATCTGATAATAAGCTATTGGCAAAATGTTTAAAATTGTCCCAATCAACATCATTGGTGCAGTTGTTTGATTTATATTTTAGTAAAATATCAAACACACTATATTGGTCCAGTGTTTGTTTTGGCTGATTATAATTTAAAAGTAATGAATTACTAATTTTTCTTTTTTTGCACTCCTCTAGAAATGAGTCCAAGTTTGGTGTAATAACAGCCGATCGTTTCACCTTTTTCCCAATATCTTCGGCTAAGATAATTTTATCTTTTGTCACAGCAATGGACAATTTTGGTTGTGCCCAATAGCAAGCTACCGAGGTTACAGGTGGTTCTTCTGTTCGCTTTTTAAGCCACATTATACAACAAATGGCATGTTTGCAGCCACCTTCGCTAGCTGTACAGTCCGCACATTTCACATTCTGTATAACATCTTGTTCCTCGTTGATAGTAGCGATCACAGTGTACATTTTGGTACGAACTCTATGTTCAGGCATGACTTTGCATTGAACAAAGCAATGCGAATTTTCTCGTCGCACTTCGACATATCCCACACATGTTTCAACGTATTCCTCTCAAGAGGACATGAGAATCTTTGCTCCTCGAATTTCTGCTACATTGAAACAATCATTTTCCCGCATGAACTGTAACAACATCCATTCGTCGACTTGAATCAAGTAATCCGTCAGACAGATAAAAAATAGACTGACACTTGACAGTTTGTATTTTTTTTATTTTTCAAGTGTTATGGTATAAGATGGACCAAGGGGCACTAAGTATATGCCTATCATTCGCAATTCAACTTTTTTTACTCTTTTTCCTAAATATAAAAAAAACTACCGCCCAAAAAAATCCGAAAATATTTTTACTGTAATCAGGAGTAAAAAATCTACAAATGGTTTTTTTATTTTACTAACTTAGTGCATTTGAATTGTTGTCAATTGAACAGCTGATTGCGCGAGCGCCGTGGTCGGTATGTTTTTTAAAACCTGTTTATCGTTACTCGACCAACCCCTTATCTCAAATCCTCCACATTTATGAATGTGAGTAATTTCCCTCACTAATTTAACAGCGTTAGTCGCATCACTAGTCGAGTATAAACAGTCATCCATATAATGACTATTTACTATAGCTCGCACAGCTTCAGGGTACAAGTCCTCATATTTTAATGCATTTTTGTTTCTTACATACTGCGCAATAAATGGCGAACAACAACCACCAAAAATTAAACTTTGCATTACACAAGTTTTAACGGAAGCGCGCGGCGATTCTTGCCACAAAAACCTAAAAACATGTTGGTCGCTCGGGCGAATTTTAACTCTCAAAAACATGTCTTTTATGTCACCGATAATAACTACTTTGTTCTCGCGAAATCGAAACATTATACCCATTAGTGAGTTATACAAATCAGGACCCGTGAGCAAGTAATCATTCAGACATGTTCCGTCCACCTTAGAAGCCGCGTCGAACACAAGGCGCAATTTTCCCGGTTTATTCGGATTCTGAACCCCAAAATGTGGAAGATACCATACGCGGTGAGCCGAGAGTTCATTTTCCTTTAGCTCTCGAGCATAACCATCAGCAAACAATTTGTTTACCTCGTTTCTATACCTGTCTGCGTACGCGTCGTCTTTAAGGAATTTTCGCATTAAAGAACGTAGTCGCGAAGATGCATTTTCGAATGAATCAGGCATGTTAAATACGTCCTCTCGGAATGGTAGGCCTACTTCCCACTGGTTCCCGATTAGACGCGCAGTATCATCTAAAATCTGTAATGCTCTTACGTGATCGCTATTGTCACGACGTAAGGTTGAAACTCCGATGGCATCTAAAGAAAAATAATTTTTAACTAACTCGTTTAATTCACTAATATTACCCTTCATACCTTCAGTTGAGTGAGCGAGGTGGAACACATTGGCAGCGTTGGAGTGAGTGCGACCGCAATAACCATGAATGGACCAGCCTAAATTACATCTAGAAGCATAGGGTTCATTTTTATTACCATGAATTATTTCGAGAGGTGCGATTAAATAATAATTATCTTCCCCAATCAACAAACGCGGAACTACACGGCTTTTACAAACATAATTCTTTACTTCACTTAAATGCTTGCAATTGAGGGAATTAATTACAGACAAATCTTGAACAGGTAAATTTAATTTAGACACTTTACGTAACTTAATGTCATAATTATTGTGAGCATATTGTCCGCTGATTTGAGCACTCACCGTCGGTGCATCGGATTGATACACCTCGAGTCCGAACGCGTCGATAAACTTTATAGCACTCGAGTGTTCACTTTTGAGACCTAACTCGGTAGCTAGGTCCGAGTCAATTATAGAAACCGACGCCGCATCGTCCAGCAGGGCGTAGGTCTGCACAATGCCGTTAGGTCCACTAATTAGCACTGAAACCACCTTTAACATAACGTGATCCGTCGACGAGGGCCTTTCGCTGCCGGCGGCGACGTGGGCCACCGTGGAGGGCCCCGCGGGCGGCGGCGGCTGCGCGGGCGCCTCCGGCTGCTCGTGCGGCGGCTCGCCGGCCGCGTCAGCTGATCGCGATGACGTAGGCTTCTGCCAGTGCAACAGGCGGTGGTGTGCGAGTCCACATTTATCTATATCACACACAGGTGCGGGACATGTATTTCTATCGTGCCGTGACGTCAGACAACAATAACACAGACCGGTTTTCTTTACAAATCTCCACTTATCACGTCGCATGGCGCGTTTAAATACACGGCACTCGGTTAACAAATGCTCGGACTTAGAACAAAATTTGCACATTTTTGTGTCTTCTATAGCAGTTGTTGCAAATATGGGGCGATTAGAACGAAACTTATTTTCGTCGGTTCGTTTCGCCGGTACCGTCGTAGGCGCTTGATCTGTAGTTTTTTTATTAAAATCGCGTAACTGTGTCATTCCAACTAAAGATAACATCTCTGCTTCGTGCTTTAGGAATGTAGCTAGTATTTCTAGCCTAGGTTTGCCTTCTGCTAATTTCTGGTAGGCAAAGTCGGTCCATTTACCAATTAATGTGCTAGGAAGCTTCGATAAAACAGCTGATGCGAGCTCTGGACTGCGTAGGTAATCTTGCTGATTTAGGGCACGTATTGTTGCTATGCAGTTATTTACTTTAATAGAAAAGTTAATTAAATCGTACTGATATGTAGTAGGTAATGCAGGTAACTTCTTAAGCTGCGTTGTGAGGTTGAAAATTATGACTTCGGGTCGACCAAACCTTAATTCAAGGGCTTCCATCACAGCTGCAGGCGGGGTGTTACCGATAAGCAGGTCGGTCACTGCTTCCTTAGCGTCGCCGCGTAGTGATTTGCGAAGTCTCCACAGGTTTTCTGAGTCACTGAACATACATACGCGAGTCGACTCATCATAAGCACTCTTGAAATGTAACCACTCAATACTATCACCGGTAAAAAATGGCAATTCACGTGGGGTAGCAAGACGGCTGATCAGGCGATCGTCGTGATGAGGTACGTCCCGTGAGGTCATCATCATTTCTTTTAGGGTAAGTGCTAGCTGTTGAATACCGTCACTAGGGACGTCAGTCCGCGGGCGAGGTTCGGCCGGCCGATCATTATTTGCCGATGTTGTTGGTTGGTGAACAAAGCGATAAGATTCTTCGCACCCTTGATCCAACCAGTTCTGGACATTTAAGGTTGCTTCGCGATCGGCTACTTCGCTTCCGGCTTTGCTGGCCTCTTCACTGGGACAATCTTCGATATCGACCTTCGCTAAGTCAACTTCTAGCTTCTTATTAATAAGCTCCAGGTGAATCTTTGCCTTTGCTTCAGCGGCTTCCAGCTCCAGTTGCTTGCGTCTGGCTATCGCTGAGGCGGTAGATCGCTTCGATTTCGTTGACGTAACAGAGCCACCTTCAACGGACATAAACGGCGTAGATTTTGGAGCCGTTTCCACCTTCAATCGTTCCAAATCCTTTGGCGGTGGGCAACTATAGGTGCCAAGGTTCGGATTCTGGACTATAGGTTCCGCGGCGGGTAGCTGTGCTGAGGTACACGCTAACTCCCATTCCCGGTGCTGTTTACGCGTTAAAATTTTAGTTGGCGGTGTGTTAAACATCTCACTGATTAGCGATTCGGTTCGAAGACCACTTTATTGTAGATGATGGGCCGAATAAAACCAAAATTACACAAAAAAATGGGAAAAACGTTGATGCGTGTGAGCAGCTAAAGCGTTCGCGAAATCGTCAAGATACGACTACCGACATTGTGTCGTTTTTTATGTGCATGTCTCTAGTCACACCCACCAAAGATTTTATCTTTATTAATAAAAAGGTACGCTAGATGGCGTTACAAGCAACAAATCAGGTAACGTTTACAATATGCTTTTAAAACTAACTTAATCTAGTAAAATTATAAAGGTAAAAAAAAAAACATATATCTATGGAGCATTGCGTCGTCTACAATCTTTAATTAAATACAAACCGTACTATTAATTTAATGTAATAATGCGGTTATTAAACACGTACAAATATTAAGAAAAAATAACAATAATAAATTAATACTATAACTATAAATAAAATAAAATAAAAGTAACTTAAACTAAAACTAAATAAAATAAACAAAAGGTTCCCCCCGCGGCATGGACCCAAAGACACTGGCAACATTACCTCGCTGTATAGCAATGCTGATTAGTAACCGTACTTAGATTTCGCGGATAATGATTTTGCCGAATAAATATATATTTAGCAAATGATGCAACGGAATTTCATACAATTGGATTTTGAATCAGTTGTTTGAATCAAATTAAAAAGGTGAATTTTTGAAACAAAAATATGGCATATTAAAACTTCGGCAAATAATAATTTGGAAAATGAAAAGACGGCGTTTCTCGGTTTCGGGATTTCGAGGACATAATAGGTAACTTTTGCCATGTCCAATTGTCCACAGGAAAGACGCAAACATAAAAATGTGTAAGTATGACCCATTTTTGTCTCGCGACTACAAAACAAGAACAAGTATGAGCTCAGATCTTCTTATAGAAGTAACTTCTAGAAGTTTAGTTGGTCAACATATTGCGAACACCGTTAAGGTGTTCATTTTTATGCATTCGTTTTGCATAAAAAGTGGATTGAACAAGGTCCAGTCCAGTCTTGTTTAAGTATATTAAAGATGTCACCGATTTAGTATTTTATATGTGTAAACTAGCCAAATACGTGTTATAAAAACGTCAACAAAGAACAACATTTATCAAATACCAAAAATGGGTCAACCCAGAAGTGAATTGGCATAGATTAATATTTTTACAGAAGCGTATTCAGTTGTTTCTATGATCCTTGTCATTTGACATTAGGTAAGGATGTAAACAGATGTTTTCTGTTTTTACTATTTACTTAAATACATATTAAACATCCAAGACTCGAGCACAAACATTCGTATTTTTTATACAAATGCCTGCCCCAACCGGGGATTAAACCCGATACCTCAAGCTTCGTAGTCAGGTTCTCTAACCACTAGGCTAATCTCGTCCTAACTAGGTCCAGTGGCGTAGCTTGGGAGTGGGAGGGACACCCCTACGTGGGTGACACCCGACCGCAAACATCAGTAGTGCATCCTATAAAAATTCCTAAAACTGTGGCAGAAATTATACATTTATTTTTTATTTTAACAGTTTTGATTGAGTTTTGGGGTGACACCTACAATATCCGCTCCGGGTGCCATCCATGCTAGCGACGCTACTGACTAGGTCGTCATTTTTGGAACAACTTGTACCTATACTGATGACATTTTATACAACTTTGTGCACGAGTATCTAGAAGGTTCCATCTAGATTGGACATAACTTAGCTTCGGATAGTTTTATAGCTTACGCGAGCGAGGCGAGTTACCAGACGGGCCATTCGGTAAGGGGTTTTTGACTTATCATTCTAAATGGCGTTCCTATTCAACTTGTACTTTGATCACTAAGGACATCACACGAAAATTTCATTCAAAAGTTGTAAAAATATGGTATTTATACCTAGTCCAAATGAAACTTTCGATTTCACACAGTTGATCACAGCTGTAATTTTCTACTTTTCATTTGGTAAGTATACCAAATACAATAAAGAGTCATTGTATTGTATTGTATTGCATACCTATCAGGTAATTCTCAATCCACACTGGGCTCGCGTGGGAACTACAGCCCAAGCGCTCTCATTTTGAAAGGAGGCCTGTGCCTTGCAGTGGGACGTACAAAGGCTGGGATGATGATGATGATAATCGGCTATATGAAATTCCACACAATTCATACCATTTTCGACTGGTATTCTGTGAAACCTGCCAATTAGCAACGGTGATCATCTTACAATTGCGTGACTCGTTGAATCATATACCGGTTTTGTTTTAAAAAAAACGTATTTTTAAATCTAGACTGGAATTGAATCATGTTTCTCACTCGTTCAAATTATTATTCTTCAAGTGCTGTAAAAAAAACTTGTATAAAAACTCGTTAGAATTGCAGGTATCGAAATTCCTCAAATCACAGCCGTTCAATACCGGTTCTTATGTTTACAAATTGTCTTGTACACTTATTTCGGTCCATATCAAAGCAGGGAAATATTGTTGATTCGACTGTTGTATCTCATATATAAATTCCTACGAATTGTAAAATGTAAAATGGATTCAGACATCAGACTGGTTATCAATTGAATCCAGGCAAAAGAGACTGCTACCCTGTTATTTCCTCAACATTTATTTTTCTTTTTACATGCAACATGACAATTAAGACCATATCGTTACATTAGATACTTAAAATTAATTATACCTTAACTAGACTTACCTAAACTCTCACGCATCCTGCGCACTCTCTAGCTCTCTCTTCGATCCCATCTCACATGACAGAAATGCACTTGTATGCTCATGACACATCTATTTAGCGGTACGGTAAGTTCTCAGTTATCGATGGGAGGTTGGGACACAAGTATCATGTCATTAAAGAATTGAAGACGTGAGTGGATGAAGGGGGTATGTCACAAAAACATTATTTCGAGTAAATCGCAGTTAAAGGTTTTTACGTTGTAATTTTGTTTTTAAATTGAATAGGGTATTGTTACTTTTATAAAAATCAACCAAATAGCCTGATCTATTGATTTTTTTAATAAAAGCTTTTAAAAAACATTTTTTTATATAAAAAAGTACATAACCCCTCTTCTTTCTCCTTTAAGCTGTTCTGCAAAGAAAATAAGTTAAATAAATGAAAGTGTTTATTGTAACAAAATTTATTGATTTAGTAGAATTTTTTCGTAAAAATACCTGCATTCAGAGTTTATAAATTTCAGCTGATCCCTAATGTTTTCTTTTTTTTTGGGATATCGGATATGTCAGAATAAGAGAAAATAAAAGTTTGTCTCATAACTTGGATGAAGGAGCTATGTGCGTACATGACACTTTCTTCTGTTACATTCACTCGCAAACTGGTAACCACTTCTAGAGTCTGTGCCCTTAGCACCTTCATTCACGAAGACCGTAACTTATTCTTGTACATAGGTCCTTCATACACTGGGTTTAAAGCTGTTATAGCTTAAAAACATGAGAACTGATAGCGTCCGGTGTTGCATTATGACTTAGAACCTTCATTTATGGCATAAAACCGAAAATGAAAAAAATGCGACATACCCCCTTCATCCACTCACGTCTTCAATTATAACCTGTAATTTCCGTGCAATTTTAATGTAATGGTAATGCGTCGCCTATTGTAGTTATCGATTTAAGCCTGAAATCATCTCTCGATAAACTAGAAGACCCAGAAATCTAAGAAGAAGAAAAGAGAAGTCTTGACTGAGTCATCAACGCCCAGCCCAATCCATAGCCCTAGAAGGCTGAAATTATGCATAGACGTCGCTTTTATGATGACATTAGATAAGGACGGAATTTTCGAAATTCCTATGGGATAAGGCAAAAACGGGATTTATATATTCAATTCAATGGGTCTATCTCCGTAACTATAATAAGTTAGTAGCCTGTCCAGGCATACATGTAGGTGATTATAACAGTCAAAAGCTGATTTCAAGATTTTTGAAAATTCCCACGGGATAAGGAAGAAATCGGGACTTATTATTCACCAACTGATACCGATGATGATGATGACGGATGCTTTATTGAATGAAAGAGATGAAGAAACTTTAGCACGAATTTGAATTAAACTCGTAACTAGGGGGCGAAGTAACCGGCAAAAAGCTAATTAATAACAAATATCTATTTGAGTTAAGATAAAAACTAACCTAACCACGATAATGTTCTTATTTGTCTAGTTGACAACATTATAAAATTCATGATTCCAGTACAAACGTTCATTTTCATCACACAAATATTTATACTTATTACTATGAAATTCGATTTTCGAACTTCGTATCTTATCGTTCTGTTCACGCTAACAGTATTAAGAGCGTTTATACCTGCTGAGCTGGGCAACGTTGCATTTTAGTTAGTTTTTCTCGATTATTCCATAAAAATTGAATGAAAATTAAAAATGTGGTCTATAAGCAATAAGGTATAAACGCTCTTAAACAGAAGAGTGAAAGGGACGGCACTATACGAACTTCGATTTTCGAATTTCAGATAAGCCTTCAGCTAGCTTCGTAGTCAGTGTCACTAACCACTGACCTATCCTATCGTCACCACCAACCTATAACATCAGTCTAATTATCACCACCAAGGAAGTAAACGAAAAAACTTTTTTTTTACAGTAACTATCCCACTTTTGAGCTTTGGCATGATCCAAGGCTGGCTCTCTCCCATGCTGGCGTCTCTCAAGTCCCCAAACGGACCATCTCGGACCCCTTTTACCAGTAGCGACATCTCATGGATGACTTCTGTAACTTACATCACGGCCATCGTACTGGGCGCTCCGCTCGGATATCTTGCCGATCGATTCGGGAGGAAAATTATGAGCTTGGTCACCATATTCTCCCTTGTGGTAAGTAACAAGTAACAAAATGGAGGAGTAGTGGGTTTTTAGTAGTGGTAGAGCCATGTTGTAGCTAGCCGCTGCATCACGAATGGACCGGCTCGTCCGGGGCAGTACCACCCTCTCACAGAACACCGGCGTGAAGCAGCAGTACTCCTGCTGCGTTTTGTACGGTCAGTAAGAGCGCCGGGGGCCCAATACTTCTCCCCCTCCTCTATTCCCTTTCCTTTTTCCTCTCCCTTTTAGGACCGACAACGCACTGGCATCGCGTAAAGCGCTGCGGGTGTCTATGGACAGTGGTGATCATTTAACATCAGGTGACCCACTAGTTCGTTTGTCTGGCCTCTCTAACATAAAAAAAGTGAAGTATAGTGTATAATACCCAAGATCAATAAAAAAGGATAGATTCCTTCAATATTTAAACAAGTAAAGTCCGACCCAATTAAAATGGAGTTTTGACGCAATAGTTTCAGAGACATGAACTTATTACTTTAGAGCAGCAACAGACAGGCAGATATTTTTACATTTATAATATTAGTATGAATAAAAGAGTAACGCGAGCGACTAACTGACAAACGACGCATAGTCTAATAAACCATTGTAGCTAGAGACATAAAATTTTGCACAGCCTTACAATGTAAACGACACCATACCATACAATACAAATATTCTTTATTGATCATGATCACCAAAAGCAGTACAGTGACATTACAAAAATAAAAATTCAGGTAGACAATAGGCGGTCTTACCATAGTGACAGATTTTGCAAAATTTCCACAGGATAAGGGCCGGCGCTCACTGACGGTGACGGCATGGCACGGCATGGCACGGCAGGTTACATACGAATTTTACCGCAGCATCCCTCGGCACGTCACGGCATCGTGGTAACGAAATAAAGTAACATGAATTCTAAACTCATTGAAATAAGATTCAAAACAACTTGATTAGTAATAAAATCTTTTGCCATGACACGCCGTGCCGTGCCGGCAGTGCGCGCCGGCAAGAATTTTGTAAGGCGCAAGCCACACAGAACAGACATGGGACGGGGGCGCGTCGCAGTCCGCGTCGTTTGTCCGCAGGCCGCGTCTCCGCCACTTTATTCTGTCTGCTTTGGATCGCGACGCTTCTATATATTTAGTACTAGCTTTTGCCCGCGACTCCGTCCGCGTGGAATTAGTAATTTGGGCAGCTTATTTCTTTTTTATCCAATTTGCTTTGTCATCAATTATGGCGTTCACATTCAACACCGTACTCCCAAGTCAAGCGTGCCTATAAAAGTTTTACTTCAAAAACCCCCGATTTTGAAACATTCTTCCGCTCCTACTGGTGTTAGCGTGATGATATATAGCCTATAGCCTTCCTCGATAAATGTGCTATCTAACACTGAAAGAATTTTTCAAATCTGAGCAGTAGTTCCTGAGATTAGCGCGTTCAAACAAAAAAACCTGTTCGGTAAATTCTTAAAATAGACGTATCTTTCTTATTTGTGAACCGATTGAAATGAAAAAATGTTAATCCAAGAAAATACCAACATATCAGTGAAAACCGCATCCTTCTAGGTTAAGCCGTTTCTGAGATTAGCGCGCACAAACGCACAGACAAAAAGACAATAATTCTAAAAATCATTATTTTGGGTTCTATTGTGCTAATAAATAGCCCTAGTGACAGTTTTTCTCAAATATCTTCAATGTACAGACACCGACTTGTTACAGATTTATTATATGTATAGAAGATGAAAACTAAATCAAACGGTGCAGCGACTGCGATGCGCCGCCGTCCCACGTCTCTTCTGTGTGGTTTACGCTTAAGGTTTTATGAAGCTATGAGCAGGCTAGTTCTTAAAAAAAATTGGATTAAGTAATCTACTTTAGCTCTTCCAGAAAGTACCCACACCTGAATCAATACAGTACCTATGAGTACCAAAACTCTTGGTCGATCATTTCCGACTTCCTACAGCACACCTTTCCGTATAGGAATCTTCTGAATCATAAAATAGATAAACACACATTTCCGTACTACATTTTTTGTCCCTTTGTTCACAAGAATGTTTCCAAAGATCTGAAAGGAACAAAAGATTTGCTTTTTTAACGTGAATGTAGGTGTCTTCAACCGTGACGATGGTTTGAGGAGACAATGAACTACTTAAACTATTTCGATACTGCGTCTTCTCGATTTGTTAATTAAATACTACAAACAGTAAAAATAATCTTTATTAAATTTAGGATATAACTAGCACATGTGAATGTCGAAGAATCTATCACCGATTCAGAAAAACCTAGTTGAAAAGTATCCGGCAAGAAACACTTTACACATACATTTTATTTCAAACAGATCTACATACTTTTATTGATTACATACTCGTGCACCTAAAGTTTTTAATTCAACTAAATAGAATGTACACTATCTAAAATTATGGAATGCGATTTGTATTGGGGATTGCGATTGCCAATGCGGATCGGAACTATACACAATATCATTGTCTAGGGATATTTAAGTAGGTAACTTAAGATTATATTTAAAACTACAAACAAATTATACTTAAAACATACTTATAAAATAAACTTAAAACTAAATGCAAACTGCTTTTGTCGATAATATCATTGCAATTTCAAGTAATTGCAAGTCGACTTTAAGATAACGAACCTTTTTATTCCGCGACTGTACACTCAACAAGAAGTTCACTCAGTCACTTTAGTCACAGGTTTCCTCTAATTCCGTTGTTTACGATTTCGATGTTTTTAAAGTTCGACCCGATCAGTCATTGACGTGCTAACAGTTAACATTGACAATGAAAAGTTGTTCAAAGGAATTCAGATCGAATGACTGATGGGATACCTTGACGCCAGTCTTCCGTGAATACCTACTTTGAGTTATCTACATAACATGTTATGTAATGTGCCATTTGATACTCGAAAGACCACGTAGATCGTTTTTGTTAAATTAGATCGTGAATATTCGTCGTAATTTTTAACCTGCTTCATCATCTTAACACATTAGCTTCTCAACATT
The DNA here is from genome assembly GCA_947859365.1 of Archips crataeganus. Taxonomy (NCBI): domain Eukaryota; kingdom Metazoa; phylum Arthropoda; class Insecta; order Lepidoptera; family Tortricidae; genus Archips; species Archips crataeganus. The sequence goes on along the minus strand of OX402067.1, from coordinate 10,385,890 downwards.
ATTATATCTTCCATGCCTATACAAATACAGCGATTCCAGCTCTGCTGCTTTCGACCTACGTTTTTTTGAGGAAAGACAACTTGGCGCCCCTCTCTCCAGCTTTTTTGAACCGGGACTGAAACTTGATAGTGGCGCCTCTCTCTCTTCTAAACTTAGTCAGTAAAGATACAATGTGCTCAGCGCTACATATTTTTTTCACCCTTTTTGCTAACGGTACCGGATGGGGTTAAAACGACCACGTATTTGTGACCCGGAATGAACGACAATAATTCACGACCCAATAATTCAATCCTTTATGGCAATAACATGGGTTTATCCTGGGTCGACAATTACAGACGATGTATTAACCGCACCCACGACACTTACATATAGCATCTGTGCTTTGATAAACAGTCTCTGAGGATACTGACCCTGGTAGGTGGTCCCTGGTGGTTTACATACCTACCTACCTTCCAATCCTAATTCTCACTCCTCGTTTCCAGCTGTACTGGAGTATCAAGCTGTGCAGCCTGGAGCCTTGGGCGCTGATCACAGCCCGTGCCGTCGCCGGCTTCCCCTGTTCCGCCTGCTACATCGTGCTGCCGATCTACCTCAAGGAGATCAGCGACAAAGAAATCAGGGGCGCCCTGGGATCCCTGATCATACTAGGCCGGTAAGTAATTTTTTCTATCTAGGAAAGGTACCCAACTTTCCCGCTTCTATTTGATTTATTTAGATTTATGTTAGAGAGTAGTCTAAAATAATACATGTATTTTTTTAAGCTAGCCAATCTCAACCTATTTGGTGAAATTTTCCTCCAAAGTACTGAAAAGTGACTAAACTCCTTAACTTCTATAGTTTTTTTATTCCTAGCAACTTGCTAGTTATTACTGATTTGATTATATTGTTTTAGAACATAAAGAAATAATGAGCACGTGTTATTTTATAGGTATCGGCTCAAACTCATATTTTCCTAAAAAAAGCAGCCTTCAAAATATTATATTTTTCATCGGTGCTTTTTTTAGGAAAATATGAATTTGAGCCGATATAACAAAACACGTGCTCCTTTATTTTTATGTTACACACCTTCGCCGTGGATGTCCTTATAGGCAAAATGAACAGACTACCTGGTGGGAATTAAGTTGTTATGGGATAACGTCACTGCTAAAATACCATCATCAGCTTCTCCTCTAGTCACATCGGTAAAAAAATCCTCTTTATGTTTCAGAAACGTCGGCTACCTCTCAAGCTACATAGGCGCCGACTTATTAAACGTCAAGGTGATGCTGTGGCTGGGCTTCGCAGTTCCCGTCTTCGTATTCCTCTTGTTCCTGGGCATGCCTGAAACGCCGGAGTTCCTCATCAAAGAAGGGAAAGTTAATGTAAGTGGGTTGTTCTTGCTGGGGACTGAGGTTTTTGTACCCTTACAAAACCGTAGGTCCATCTTAATTAATAAGTTAACTATCACGGGACAGGAATTCGCCTAGTCCCAAAGTAAGCAAAGCTTGTGTCGTGAACAATAAGTAACCCAACGAAGGTGGTACAAAGTTACCCAGTTGTCCAGTTCCGGTTTGATTTATTTAGAGAATATATTAGAGAGTAGTCTAAAATAACAGACACGTAATTAAAAGCACCCTTCAAAGTTTACAGTTTACCTGCGAAGAAATTCAATGGTGTGTATTACCACAGATTACTTAATAGTTACTTCGTAACACAGATACTGCATCCCGTACAAAATCTTGGTACTTACCGCGATTGTAGCCACAGATTATACTACTCCGTCTCCTTAAGAATGTGTGCGTGCCGACAGTGACAAGGGCTGGCAGTTTGGATTAAATTTTTTTTCTCTACATGTTGTTTTACCATTTGTCGGGATAATTGCTATATACTATATCCATGCAAACTTTCTAGCACTAATATTCCCTAAGCTAAGCCACGGACGGACAAAGGGACAGACGGTCATGGCGAAACTATAAAGGTTCCGTTTTTGCCATTTTAGCTCTGGAATCCTAACAAAAAAGGATATTTATTGTAATGCACAGAACACATTGCCATGCTCACAGTACCCTAACGTTATACTAGATACGAAGGTCAACTTTCGAACTTCGTTTCGTGCCATCCCGCTCACGCTTATAGCTTTTTATAGAAGAGTAAGAGGGACAGCACGATACGAACTTCCAAATTGTTATATTAGCTATTAATTCTAGCATAGTCATATTAAAGTTTGCCCCTGTTTCACCATTTTCACTTATAAAAGTCCAGGCGGCATATTTTCCCGTGGAATACGAATGAACGTGCGTCGACGCGCGCTTGTGACAACCTACTGAAATTTCGATCGCAGGAGATCGTCCCCGCGGTAGGTAAATATCGCGCGTAAGAACATGGCATGCATGAGGCCTGGTATTACCAGACTGTGTGATGTTAAGAATTGTACGGTTAAACAGATGGCCACCAACTTAAAAATTTTGCTACTTTCTCTCTCATACACAGATACAGAGGAAATACTAAAAAAGGTTGTGTAAGTTTTCAAACGCAAATGCACATACATCATCACACACACACGCGCACACGCACACACATATACATACGCGCACGCACACACGCACATACACACGCACACACACACACACACACACACACACACACACACACACACACACACATACATATGCAAGCAGTCTCTATAGCTGGTAATATTAATCCATTTTTTTTTTCTATTTTTTTTTATTTCTTTGTGATTTTATGTGTTTTTGTGCATGCCAACATCTCTGTTCTGTAAAAGCGAAATCTTACTGTTTGTTATTTTATGCCAAACCACTGGGTTCTCACGATACCGGCCCGACCTAGTGTGAGAACCGCTGCTAAACTCTAGTTCCTAGGTATAAGTTAAGTAGCTGTGTAAACACTTATGTAATGTACATTTATCGTGCCAAATAAATAATTTTCTAATTTCTAATTTCTAATATTACGTTCTAAATCCGCACTGGGCCCGCGTGGGAAGTACAACCCAAGTCACATTCTGAGGGGATACCTGTGCAGTGGGACGTATATAATACTAGCTATTGCCCGCGACTCCGTCTGCAAAGAATTAATTTATCGCTATCCCGCGGGAATTACGCAATTTTCCGGGATAAAAAGTATTCTATATGTTAATCCAGGTTATAAACCATCTGTGTTCCAAATTTCATCAGAATCCGTCAAACCGTTTTAGCGTGACGAAGTAACAAACATACACAGTCACAAACTTTCGCTTTTATAATATTAGTGTGATTATAAATTAGGCTGGGAGTGAATGTGATCTAGATGATATTATAACTGTATTTTACCCCACAGGAAGCGAGGGCAGTCCTAGCTTGGTTGAAGGGCAGGTCAGTATGCGACCGAGAGCTGCAGCTTGAGATTGACGGGCTGGTGCATCGCGCCAAGCAGAGTCACGCGGAGCCGAAGTCCGCCTGGGGCACCATACGTGAGTGACACTTCAACCAGAGGCCGTATTGTCTAACGCTTCTGACGCTTGCCTTCGCTTTCACCATCTCTTTCTGTCATCATCTTATGCCGTATGGCAGAAATAAATAGTGATTGTGAAGGCAAGCGTCAGAAGCGTTAGATAAGCCTGCAGTTAAAAAATAAATAACTAAAATAAATAACCATCATGGGACAATTCACACCAATTGACCTAAATAGTCCCAAAGTAAGCTAGTCAAAGCTTGTGTTATGGGTACTAGGCAACGGATAAACATACTTATATAGATAGATACATACTTAAATACATATTAAACACCCAAGACCCTAGAACAAACATTCGTATTTTTCATACAAATATCTGCCCCGACACGGGAATCGAACCCGTGACCTCAGGCTTCATAGTCAGGTTCTCTAACCACTAGGCCATCTGGTCGTCTAGTCATGTCTAGTTATGTCGTTATCTTGCACTTTTAACTAGAGGATCTACATAAGAACTTTTTGGGCTGCAGCTCAGAGCCCCATGGATATGAAGGGCCCCCAACCCATATTGTAGACGTAGTACATAAATCATTATCGAATAAAAAATTTAAGTAGGTGAAAAGGGGGGTTAAATTATGTTTGGTAACTTAATCATTTTTGAAGCTACAGACGTGAAAGAATTATATTTCAGCGACTTTGTAGAATCAACCCCTAAAGGGACGAAATAGTGGAAAAAAGTTATTATAGCAAAGACTTCGTTATTATTAAAGTTACAGGGTACACTAAAATTATTAATTTAAACTTAAACTTAATAATTAAACTTAAATATTTAAACTTTGTCACATTCACCCTTTAAGGGGATTTAAAAGAGGCGAAGGAATTTTGCGCGGACATAGTCACAGGTAAAAGCGTTCTTTATAAATGCGAATGAGAATGAGCTCAAGCCCACTTGAACTGTTAAGTATTACTCGCACGGGCCCAGTGCGAACTAAGAACTTCACTCACACAATTAAACTGCTTCGTGTCGGTATTCAGTTTTCCTCACGATGTTTTTCTATATTTGAAATGTAAGTTTACACATAATTTCCGAAAAACCCCCGCGCCCGAACCTACGACCCTCTACTTGAGAAGTCATAGGTACCACGCTACCACGGCTTTGACAGCATAATTAAGTAGTCTAGTTTAAAATGGGATTATCGCGAAAATCAAGCTTCATTCTTTGACTTTCAAGTTTTTTTTTGCGTGTGGTCTGATGAACAAGAGTTCTGCTTTTAATCGATTTTAGTAGAAAACCAATTGAATTTTTGAGCAATGGTTTAGATGACCTTGACCTACATTCTACTGGTTTAAATCGACTGCAACACAACCCAACACCAGATTCGTCATGATGTCGCAATAAGACTAAAGAAGCTAAAAGAAATCTTAATTGAGTAAATTTGTAATAAATATTTATAGTTAATTTCTCATATCTCATGAGAGTGGGACCTTGCTAAATAATAAGCAACGCCTGAATGATTCATTTAATTAAGTAAAATATTTTATGTCCAAGTCATGAGTATGTTTGTTTTCTAACACGCTCTTATTATTACCTTCACCTGTAACTGTCTATGTAGGGTAACGAAATCTTTTAAATTGATTTTAACCCACTTATTTGTTGCGGTATTAGCACGAAACTTGGCAATTATACGTAATTCTGATGACAATACAATGATATCTTACTATCAAGCTGATTTTAATCTGAGTCGGGAGTTAAACATTGGTAGGTACTTAAAGACAGAACAACGTAACAAAGCCATGTTTGGGCTTTTTAGAATAATCTTAGGGTGTATTTTAATCAAGAATGATATCCAGGTCTCAGGACGTTGAGTAGTCAAACTGGCACTAGAACTTCAAGAAAGAACAACGTACTCGTAACCTAGCCGTGATTGCGCGGTATACTTTGACCAACAATGGTATCCATGGTTTGATTGTGGAGCCTGTCTGATTAGGTTTAGCATTCGATTTAGGGTAGGGTAGGGTAGGTATAGGGCAGGGTAGGGTGGGTAGGATATGGTATGGGTGGGGAATGGTAGGGTAGGGATGGGGTAGGGTGCGGTAAGCGTAGGGGATAGGGGTAGAGAATCGAGCGTTTCAACCGCCTCACTTTTGTGGTCACAATCCTTACTAATTAGCTGTAGATTTTAATAGCGTTTTCGCTTATCTATTAGAGGTCCCGCATTTCTGCCTGATAACTGAAAATTGTATCAGAATCTTCTGCCATTTCTATAAAAAATTAATCCATAAAAGTGAATCGAACAATCACGCAAATACTTAATGACCCTTAACCACTAAAACGTGTTTTCTAGTTTTAAAAAAAATGTATGTTTCCTTCCAGTCCGCGACCCAACTACCTTCAAAGCGTTCATCATAACAATCGTCATAAAGATATCCCAGCAGTTCGACGGCTACCTCATAGTGCTGATATACGCGGGGTTCGTGTTCGAGCAAGCTTCCGCGTCCAGCAGCATAAGACTCAGTGCCAACAAGCAGGTGATGGTGGTGGGTGCCGTGCAGCTAGTGGGCTCCATCGTGGCCACCACCCTCGTCGAGAAGACCGGACGGAAGGTGAGGGAACCATAGAAAATCTAATTGTTTAGAAGGCTGCTGTATTTTTTAGTGGAACACCAGAACGGTTGGAACGAGATCTTTTTCTCAGGATATGTGAGAGGCAGAGGTGCTTTAAAATATGTAAACAGCATTTATATTATCGAAAACATTTGGTGCGTGGATATTCAAACATTTTTAGCAAGTGCTATGGTTAAGTCGAACCTAAGTACCACCAAGGATGATATACATAGACTGGATTAGCAATCGCCATACTACAGACAGCCCGCGGAAAAATACTTCGATTATTAAATCTAGATGGCGCTGACATGATAGCCCGAGGCTTTGAAAGAAAAATAATAAGACTACAGATGTTTCATATATTATTACTGCAAATGTATTATTATGCAATCTTTTTGAAAAATACATTAAAGTACATATTTTGTGACGCGAACTGTACTAATTTATATGCAGTTAGATACTTAATCACAAAGTACCGATCGTTATTAGCGCGATAAAGGTACCTAAAGTGGTTTATAATTGTACAATTACAAGCGTGCATGGAGTAGGATTTGTGGCAGAATTAAACTTCTTACGCACTTAAGCGGACTTGCATGGACCAGGGTCAACTAGGTATATAACTCCGAGTTAACTGCTAACGCAGGGTTAAACAGTGCATCTGTCATCCATAACCCAAGGTTAACGATTTCATTTTTAACCCTAGACTGTAAAGGCAGCCCTTCATTTGACTTTAAAACACTTCTATGTGAAGGGATTTTAAATGATATTGAATTTAAGTGATACATCTCAACAACACACATTTTATTACACTAATTATTTTATTATTTTTACGTTTATTTTAAGCAATTTTTTTTCTTAAACGTATATTTTGACTATATTTAATTTGCTCGGACAGTCACGTAGGCGCTTACTTCATTCACACTATTATGATTACGTGAGTAATAATTAGTATAATTTTGTATGCCCAGTTCTTATAATTGAATCGGGTGTAATTTTTGGGATCGCTAACATGAATGACCCATAGTATGCGAACCCTTTTATAGTTGCTTTAAGCTACTACTTATTGCAACTACGCCATCTACCATGAATTTGCGGACTGACGCTGGCTAAATTAAAATAAATTTTGAGTAAATACTACGCAAACTACCTATATGTATTTATAAACTAGAAAAAAAACACTTCTCAGAACTAAACTACATAACCTAAATAAAGGCTCGTGCCATGATGCCCTAAACGCTAGCAACTAGTAGCAACGTTCCCTCGAAGCTAGCCGTTCGGTCACCAGTTCTGTCGACCAGTTCTTATTGAATTATGTTGCTCACCAGATGCTGCTAGTTTCGACCTCCTTCGTGGTCGGCTTGGGGATGCTGCTGCTCTCAGCCTGGTTCTACCTGACTGCGGCAGGCGTGTTCCTGCCTGGCTGGATCCCGGTCATCGCCATGTGTACTTGCATCTTCGCTGACGCCGCTGGCTTCCAGCCCATATCGTATATCATCATTACCGATATGTTCACTTTTCAGGTAAGTCCAAACTATAATTCTTCTTCTTCTTTCTTCTTTTTGAGGCTTTTTCTATACACTGCTGGATGTAACCCTCTCCTAATCTCCTTCACTTCGTCCTATTCTCCGTTTTCCTGAGCCAGTACGGTCCGGCGTAACTTTTTATGTCATCAGACCATCTCATCTGGGGTCTGCCTACACGCTGAAGAGCCTGTATAACTCAGCCACGAATGCCACGATGAAGATTCGCTTCAACGACTCCACAACGAATCCAATCCCGATTCTGAACTATAAGTTAACATAGGTTTATCACTCCATGGTTCATGAGAGTCTTTGAGAAAGTAATCTTCGACAAAGGCCTCCTCCAAAGGCACCTACCTATTCCTGTCTCTTGCTATTCTGATTCATTGTGGGGCCGGCGACTCATCTTCCAAAAGTTTAATTCGTCGACCTTTACTTCCTTTGGCTTCCTGGATTACATACAATTCTGATATTATTCTAATCCTTTTGCGATTAAATTTAAGATACGGATTTGTGTGTTTCTAAAAAGTCAGCAACGCAGCAGTGACTCTCACGAATTCAAGACGGTCCGTGGGCAGCGATGATTGCTATGCTATAAATAAATAGGTGCTTCTACTTCTGCACCTTACCTCCTTACCTCCCAATGCTTCCTTCTAAAATAATGATAAACCTATAAACTTTTTTTAATGATCATCGCGCTGGTGACGATGATGCTCATGTACTCAACTAGCCAAATAGAATGACCAACGAGTACAGGCCACCCATATTAGCCATTCTTCATTTTGTTATACACTGGGCTATTTGTAAATAGCTAGTGTGGGACTGAGCTAGAGTTTAGGTAGAACTGGTACAGGGATACGCGCGTGATGCTAAACTTCCATAAGTAATAACAATAGATATTTTTATACGTGGGTTTATTCCTTGAAATCAGTATAACTACTACAGTATTATGACCAGCACCTTGGGCTGTCCGGAGCAATCTGCCCTGACTCGCATACCGCTGACGCTTCTAATTTATTTAAAATCAAGTTCTAGAATTATTTACAAATTTTATACATAATAACATTAAACTAACCTGCCAGTTGGACAACATTTTACCACTGGCTAGCGGTATAGAGCCGTGCCACCTCCACCAACTTGTGGGACTGAGCTAGAGTTTAGGTAGAACTGGTACAGGGATACGCGCGTGATGCTAAACTTCCATAAGTAATAACAATAGATATTTTTATACGTGGGTTTATTCCTTGAAATCAGTATAACTACTACAGTATTATGACCAGCACCTTGGGCTGTCCGGAGCAATCTGCCCTGACTCGCATACCGCTGACGCTTCTAATTTATTTAAAATCAAGTTCTAGAATTATTTACAAATTTTATACATAATAACATTAAACTAACCTGCCAGTTGGACAACATTTTACCACTGGCTAGCGGTATAGAGCCGTGCCACCTCCACCAACTTGTGGGACTGAGCTAGAGTTTAGGTAGAACTGGTACAGGGATACGCGCGTGATGCTAAACTTCCATAAGTAATAACAATAGATATTTTTATACGTGGGTTTATTCCTTGAAATCAGTATAACTACTACAGTATTGTGACCAGCACCTTGGGCTGTCCGGAGCAATCTGCCCTGACTCGAATACCGCTGACGCTTCTAATTTATTTAAAATCAAGTTCTAGAATTATTTACAAATTTTATACATAATAACATTAAACTAACCTGCCAGTTGGACAACATTTTACCACTGGCTAGCGGTATAGAGCCGTGCCTACACTAGCTATAAATTCACCTAATTACTTAATTCCTGCAGGAATTAATGGTTGACATGGTGTGCTTCCAACGTCTATAAACAGTGCCCGAGTTGCTAGGTAATAGCTACGGCTACTGTAAAGCTGCGTACGGACTGCGCGCACATTACGCGTACCCGGGTACGCGTAGTCGGTTACAGTTTACGCGTAGCTGCAAGTACGGACATGACGTTCCATAACACGCGTAACCGACTACGCATAATGTGCGCGCAGTCCGTACGCAGCTTAAAACACCTTCGCTGCGGTATGGGGTCGATTCGACCCCATATATGTATGGCTAATAACAAGTTAAACTAATTGCCGCAGCGAACGTGGTTACCGCGTACTTAACGTAATTTCTACATAATAGAATTTTAATCGTATCTTTATTTATAACCAATGCCCATTTATTTCCAGCTCCGTGGAACAGTATCAACATTCGCAAACATCATGGCCAAAGGAGCCAACTTCATCCAGATGAAGTGGTTCCACAAACTCAACCAGGCCGTCGGCATTCACTGGACGTTATTCTTCTTCGCCGTGGTCTGCTTCTTCGCCAGCTTTTACTCGCTCGTGTTCTTCCCTGAGACCAAGCGGAAATCTATCGAGGAAATATATTCTGAATTAGCCGGAAAAAAGAAGAGTAAGAGTAGCAGCAATGCTTAAGAAGCCATGAGAATAAAGACTAAAGACCCAATTGCGCGAGGGTTAAAAAATTATATTGGTAACCCTGAGTTAAGTATAACATGTCCACACATTTTGATTGTACTTAACCCTGGGTTACCACTTAACACTGGTCCGTGCAAGTACACTCAGCTGCAGAGAAAAGGTACCACCTGTAATGGCAGTAACCACTTTGTGGGGGTACCATTTCTCTGCAGCTGTCCGTTCGCCTAAGTGACATATTTTCCGCAGGATGTAGATCGCGATTATATTTAAAGCTACCATTATAGCGACGCATTCCTGAAGTCATCGTATATCCCGTAGAAAATATTTATAATGTAATTAACCGTGAATCATTTAATATTTAATTGGTAAGACTCTACGTCAAGTCACCATGAAGGTCGAAGTCTTTTTGGTTGTTATGGTGTGGGCATAGATCTTATTTTTGATTGGCTTAAGCCGGTTCCGCTTCGGGGGATGTAGGGGAGACCCTTGAAGACTATAGGTGAACCACTATTATGTTCGACTCGCAGTACAGCCTTGTCACAGTAAATGCTCTAGTAAGTTCCTTGATAATAAAATTACAACGATGTTTTACTAGGGTAAAGTTGCACTGCCGGTCAAGCTTACGGCGGTTTACTTATAAGTGTAACAAAAGTCCAACGGCATCAGTCGCGATGACAGGGAAACGGGTTCCTTTGTACAATATGTTTACTTTTAGTTTACCACTGACAGATGGTTTGCCTTCATTTAATTTCCAACTTTAACACCATACAAATAAAGTAGCTATTACAAAATCTGCAAACGTGGGTAACAGTATTCTAAAATTGGCTTTATCTGTAGGTCGTTAAAGTTGAATATGAAATGAAAGCAAACCATCTGTCAGTGGTAAACTTTATGTAATTTTACTGTAACAGCATTTCGTAGTCAGGGTGTTTGATGACGCAGGACGTGGAGCCTTTAGAGCCTTGTCACACAGGATACGTTCGTCCTTTGGTCTGAACGTCGCAAATTAAATCTATCTTGTGTCAGAAGGCCTGAAAGTGATTTGGCACTACGTCCGATCTGTATTTGTGTAAATTCGGTCCGGAGTGATCATAGAACTATTTGTGTGGTAGTTTACGCATTATATCCTAGAGAAATCGGACTACGAGCTGTATTTTCATGGATTTGGATCTTACTTAGTGCGGAACTGCTTTTAGTGTAAGAGTTTGTCGCTACAAACGTGTCTAGAATGCTTTCGTGTTACGATGTTAAATGGGTGGAGAAATTCAGCGTTTTTACGGTGCTTTATCCTTAATACAATTTGAGCAAATGTTATTAACAGAGTTAACTGTTATGAAAACTGATGACAGTATTGATGTTGAATGTGGTTTTATCAAAGTTATTGGGACTTTTCCGTCCGTTGAAGCAATAGTTGTGGAAGCTAACGAGATTTGACCGCGCGGTCAAAACGCTTGAATATTTACACCCAAACAATAACAGTTTGTTGCTGATATACACCGCTTGAGGCGCTGTTAATTTGCACAGTCATTGAGACGTTTTCTGGTTCAGAAATATGTAGGTACACTAAAGATTTTATTCCATTGTAATTAAGTTATTACAAATTCAAAGATGAACTTTAACGAACGGTGATCAAGTAAAATAAAATAAGTATGGGATGCTTAGATTGCGGGTTCGGGTCCCGCCATAAATATAAAATAAGTATGGGATGCTTAGATTGCGGGTTCGGGTCCCGCCATAAATATAAATAAATAATTATGGCAATGGCATTAAATATAAAGGTTGTAAATTGTGATAATTAAGTTGAAACAAATTCGAGTGCCTTATTAAATAATAATAGCAACGTTATTCAATTGGTATGAATGTATTAAGAAATGTGTATTTACATTTCTCCTACTAATAGTAAGTATTTCAGACGTATGTACAGAAGTCATTCAATAGAGTTTTCTTTAAAAACGTGTACATAGAAAGATTGGGCTATTAAAGTTGGAAAGTTTTAATATTATGTCAATAATATAGTAGCATATCTAAGATATTTATTATCTTGCAGGTACAAGATGGAATTATGGGATATTTAACGACCGCCTTAGCCTAGTTGGTAGTGACCCTGCCTACGAAGCAAGAGGTCCTGGGTACGAATCCCGGTAAGGGCATTTATTTGTGTGTTGAGCACGAATATTTGTTCCTGTGTTATGTATGTTTTCTATGTATTTAAGTATTTATTTATCTATATAAGTATGTTTATCGTCGCCTAGTACCCATAGTACAAGCTTTGCTTAGTTTTGACTAGGTCGATTTGTGTAAGATTGTCCTGTAATATTTATTTATTTATTTATTTATTTGGTGGTGTTCAAAAATAAATGTCAACATGTCTTTAAAAATTTTTGAACACCTAGCCGCACCTATCCCAATGTCTCTGGTAGCTACTGTACCTGGTTTGAATTTGAACACCTAGCCGCACCTATCCCAATGTTTCTGGTAGCTACTGTACCTGGTTTGAATTTGAACACCTAGCCGCACTATCCCAATGTTTCTGGTAGCTACTGTACCTGGTTTGAATTTGAACACCTAGCCGCACTATCCCAATGTTTCTGGTAGCTACTGTACCTGGTTTGAATTCCAAATGAGATGTTGTACATAAAATAATGCAAATAGTTAGGGTACAGTCGCGGAATGAAAATGTTCGTCACTTTATGATCTTAATTCTTTGACATAAGAGTCGAAAAGTGACGAGCCTTTTCATTCGGTGACTGTACCTACTGTCTAAGTTTTTTTTTTTTTGTTTTTATTAGGTCGGTAGATGGTACATTTTATTATTTTACAAGACTTGTAGTTTATTTTACAAGTGGCTCCATGTTTTATTTACTCTATCGAAAGTTGGTTTTAATGCAGATGTTATTATATAGTAGTTTTAACTGAATACAAAGAATTGGATATGTTCTGAATAAACTATTGTGTAATTTAGTGATCGGTGACCGGTAGGATTTTATGTCACTTTTACGTCCAACGTAATGGCTAATATGGATAAGTCTGTGCTGTTAAAAATAAATTGTACATATACAATTGATGTGTAAAATTATGATAGAAACGTCAATGAGACAAGTGCAAGACATGAGTTGACTTAAACACATTCGTTCGATAGATAATTTTAAGTGGCCTGTACTTAAGTGGCGTAGCGTGGGTGTCAGCCACCCGGGGCGGAAGAAAATTTTGCCGCCCTCTTGTATACCTGCCTACTTGAAAAAATTTTACTTAGCCAGTTTAAAAATATGTTTATTTATACTTTTAATTATTGTTCTCATGTAAGTGACTTGTGTCTTTTTTGGGAATAAATGTCTTTAAACCTAAAAAACGACAATATGGAATTGTCCAAATATTTGCCGCCCCCTAAACGTGCCGTCCGGGGCGGGTCGCCCCCATCGCCCCCCCTACGCTACGCTACTGCTGTACTTCATAAGTAATCATAGAAGAAATGTTAAAACCTCGATAAATTATCGACGACGATTAAACTCGACAGAAGAGCATACATTTTTAAAAGGTTTATACATAAGCTGTGCATGAAATTAAATATAATCATATCCATGTAATACTTGCATCGAAAAATTGCTGCCCGTCACCGATCACTAGTACCTAATTTTATTATCATCGCAATACAAATATTATTTTATGAAAAAATAAATGGCACGAGATGTTAATACAGGGTTATTTGTAATTCACTAGCATCCTTTTAACCCTAAACTCCGACCACTTAAACAAATGTTTTTTGTTTTACGGCTTTTGTCATAACTTAATATTTTTGGTGTAATAACGTTATGAAAATTTGAGATTACCTCTTATTTTTACGATACTATGTGTATTTGTATGGGAAAAAAGTGCTTCATTTTAAAAAGTCGTAAAACAAAAAAACGTTTGTTTGAGTGATAGGAATTCAGGGTTAAGAGGATGTCAGTGAATTACAAATAACCCTGTATAATACCAAATAATTTTACTGGGTCGGGGTTTTGCAGCGTTTCAACCGCCCGTGTGTTACGAAAATCGACTAATAGTACGGTTCAGTAGATTAATGCGGATATAGGCCTCAATGTCTCTCTCCAGCCATAATACTAAAAATCCCAATGACAACCACGCGAGATGTGTGGTCGCAGAATCGCAATTGGTTTTGATTTTTGTAACGCACGGGATACGGCGGTTGAAACGTGCAAAAGCCTCACCTACTATTCCTAAGAAATTTCATAATTTTAAGTTTAATTTATAAAATGCAGGGTTTCTTTGATCAGAAATTATAATTGTTAGATGTAGAAGAGAATTATTAATTAAATTATAGCAGCCATAGTTCTGGAAAATAGCAAGTCAGAATTGAGTAGTTCTACGAGCATTTCAACCGCTATCGTAATTCGTATCAGCTCACTCACGACCCAAAATAACGGGTCACTTTCCATACAAATGTACATGAAGTGCGACCCCTTATTTTTCATCGTCAGTATATTTGTTATTTAGTCATAAAACAAATTATAAAATACACATTAATAAATAAGACCCAAGTTTTATTTTTATAAACACGTGAGGTATCCCTTAAAAAAAATTGCTAGTTCTCCTGGTATCATGGTTACCATAATTTAGTAGGTAAGCATGGCCCAAATACAGTAAATGGGTCAATCAACTTTTTTTTGTAAATTTCTATTTACTCCTTTACAAGTAAGTCTGTAATCTCTGGTTAGTGAAACCATGATTTTGCAGTAATTAGATAAATTGTTTATCATAGTGCGTATGTGAAAACCAAAAAAAATAAGTATTTTTATGAAAAAATCCGGACACCCAGGGGAAATACCACTATTTTCATACAAATTTCGGGGACAACATTGTCCCCTGGGTCATCCACGAAATAGAAGCTAAACAAAATAAAATAAATATGGCAATTACACCATTATTGACTACAAAAATCTAGGGTTTTGAAAAGTATACTTTAAATAAGGAAAAATAATCAGTTTTTTAATTATTTTGGTTTTTATAGAAAGTAGCAGAAACTCGTTTACAAAAAAAAATTGATTGACCCAAATACGTCTCGCCTTAGTCCATAGGTCTCCTCTCAGAATGAGATGGGTTGAGTCGTAGTTCCAACACGGGCCTAGTGTAGATTGGGAATGTCATAGACACCATTGAATTTCTTGTGGTAAATTTCAAATGTAATTTCCCACGTAAATTCCAAAAAACGCAGAGGTATGTGTGTGTGTGTTGAGATGTTCAGTCAAATGATACACCGAGCGAAGTAGCGGATAAAAGCTAGTTTAAGATATAAGGAGTTATAAAGTGTACAAATATCCATAACACTGATTACATGTCATAAAATCATGCTACAACTTAAATAAACACGAGTAGGTAGGTATGCTTAATATGTAGAAGGAATTGGCAAACTAAGCACGATCACCGCGTGGGCTGGTAAATAAATAGAGCGACAAGCAATTAAAAAGTAATTACTTGAGTTATGGGTACACATAAACGGTAGCTTCCTAGCTTAAGTAAGCTTTTAAAACGTAAAGCAGTATGATGTATGGACAACTGGAACTTAAAACTTCTACTATAGAATGTAATTCGTACCAACTTGTCACTCGATGTGGCAATATCATCACTTCAGCCGAAAGACGTCCACTGCTGAACATAGGCCTCCAAGGTTCGCCAAACAGACCGGTCCTGCGCCATCCGCATCCTACGCGTTCCCGCAGCCTTAAAGGCCGTCGCTCTATCTTGTTGGAAGCCTACCTACACGGCGTGTTCCGGATACCGGAGGATGGGCAGCAGCGTCCTCGATATTTTCGGTGCAACATACTGCGATCGCGAACCCACCTGCCAGGTGTGGCGATTATGGCAACAACCCCCAATGGCTAAGTTAAGCATGTGGTAACTTGAACACCTAAAACAAGCTTTTATTATTTTTTATTTAAATTAATGACAATAATGTACGAGCTGATAATTCAAATCCTCTATTATTGACGTGATGTGCATTATCAACGTTCATTCGGAGTCGACAAAATACGGGGTCGTGACTTAATAGGATTGTTGACGCCATTAAAAAATAATTCGAAGACACGACTCCAGTAAAAAAACGCGTTATTTTAACTCTGAAAACCAGAGCATTTATTTTCCATTAACAGCAAAATTAGATTTTTTATTGTAAAACAAATAAATAGTTAAGTATTTACCTAGTTGATTGAGTGTGCGAACAAGTGACGTCATAAGTTGGCATTCAAACTATGGAGAAATTGTGTTTTGACAGCTCATAAAAAGTACGTCAGTTGATTGGTGGTGTCAACATCCCTATTATATTGTACCCGCCCGCTCTGTCTATTAGAGCCTGTCTATTCTACAAATTACCTACTTGTTTTGCGACAATACCACAGATTACTTAATAGTTACTTCGTAACAGATACTGCATCCCGTACAAAATCTTGGTACTTGCCGCGATTGTAGCCACAGATAATACTACTCCGTCTCCTTAAGAATGTGTGCGTGCCGACAGTGACAAGAGCTGGCAGTTTGGATTAAAAAAAATTTCTCTACATGTTGTTTTACCATTTTGTCGGGATAATTGCTATATATTATATCCATGCAAACTTTCTAGCACTAATATTCCCTAAGCTAAGCCACGGACGGACAAAGGGACAGACGGTCATGGCGAAACTATAAAGGTTCCGTTTTTGCCATTTTAGCTCTGGAATCCTAACAAAAAAGGATATTTATTGTAATGCGCAGAACACATTGCCATGCTCACAGTACCCTAACGTTATACTAGATACGACGGTCAACTTTTGAACTTCGCATCGTGCCATCCCGCTCACGCTTATAGCTTTTTATAGAAGAGTAAGAGGGACAGCACGATACGAACTTCCAAATTGTTATATTAGCTATTAATTCTAGCATAGTCATATTAAAGTTTGCCCCTGTTTCACCATTTTCACTTATAAAAGTCCAGGCGGCATATTTTTTCCGTGGAACACGAATGAACGTGCGTCGACGCGCGCTTGTGACAACCTACTGAAATTTCGATCGTAGCAGATCGTCCCCGCGGTAGGTAAATATCGCGCGTAAGTACATGGCATGCATGAGGCCTGACAATACGCTGGAGAAACACAGAGGCCACTGTTTAACGATTCATCCTCAAAATCGCTCACGTCATTTTTTCTACCACCATCTTATACCGCGCTACAGAAAGCAAAGGCAAATGCGATTGGGAGCGTATTTATTGTGTGTTAAGCAGGTTCTTCCAGAAACAGTGTACATATCGGCTAGGTATAAGGAACCAAAATGCTGCCTCTTAAATTTCTCACTGCTCGAAGTGACCGCTATTTGCTTAGCCACACCCCACAAGCCACCGCAAGCCACAGAAGAGACGTGGGACTGGGGCGCGTCGCAGTCGCGGCGCCCCTAGAATCAGCTTTCATACTAAATGTATAGAAGCGTCGCGAGAGGTGAAGACGCGGCCTCGTCTCTTCTGTCTGCTTTGGTTCTTTTTTTTTCGGACGGACTGTTGCTGTTAGCCTCGACGGCTCTTACAGCTTACCTTACCGGAGAGAGGGCGAGCCGCCAGACGGGCAGCTCAGCAAAGGGTGGTTTTCTTAGCATGCCAAAGGGTGCTCCTATTGAGCCGACCTCGGACTTTGGACGCTAAGTAGAGATTTGCAAGCAATCGGATTTTTTATGCTACATCGTTTCGGAAAAATTACGTTAGTCCCAACTGAGAAGAAACGACAAGAAACTCAGTCGGGTTGTGGTCTGATTGGGGAAAACCTACCCGGTACATGCCGGTATCGGTTAAAATAGTGGGGCCGCCTACGTGTTGTGTATTGTGGGGTACGTCGTTGTCGCCTCCTCCGGAGGAGGCGGTGCGGTGAGTTGAGAAAGCTAGTGTTACCCTGTGGTGGCTGTGGTGTTATTGGGCATTGACTATCGAATTCGGCGCGGGCTTGATTTATTACGGTAGACACGGGCTTGGTTTATTAAGCTGCGTAGGTACGGACTGCGCGCACTCGGGTACGCGTACCCGGGCTTCCATGTCCTGGAACGCCATGTACGCGTACAGTGTACGTGTACGTGTACAGCACGTGTACGTGTACATTGAGTTACTATGAAAAATAAAAAATAAATAAGTGATAAAAATTATAACGAAAAATACTGAAATTTGTTATTTTAACGACAAGTATCACATATTAAAATTTGTGCATTTATTAAAAAATTATCCTGTATATACAATACGTGCCTCCGTCCCACGTCTCTTCTGTGTGGCTTACGCCTTAGCTTGGTCGTAGGTAACTCTATTATAATCCTAAGAAAAAGTTTCTTGGACAGAAGAACGAAGATATCCTTTAAGGACTTCACTTTGTATTGACTACGGAACTCTAAAGCTGACAGGTGGTATATATTAAAGGGGTATAGAGAAGACTTTGTTGGTTTTTTACAATGTTATTAATGTTTATCACGTTGCTCAAACTTTGTCATAAAACTGGGTAATTAATTATTTAAAGCAAATATAAGTTCACAAGTTTTTAACGACTAACTCACCACCTACTTCATTATTATTGGTAATAGAATGGCAGGTCCATACTGATTTGCAGCATCACAAGGTTGTTACGTTCCACGGGCAAAGGTATACCTTATGGGGCTTTCTAGTTTCGGAGATATTTAGGTATTCGTATAACTGGGTAAATATAGGTAGGTATGGATTTTTTATTGCTATTTCGTAACGTTTCGGTACATATTTTTATTTTTACAAAAAATAAGTTAGTTCTATTATTTTTGCTTTTAAAGTTTGGTAGAAAAGGTACTTTACGGCGGTATAATAGGTACCTAATTAGTTAAGTTACGAAATGTTACTTGAATTCATAATGTGGCATAATACTCCGCTTTTGTCATTCATACCGCCGTACGTATCTATACAGGGTGTTACAAAATTACCCGTAATAACTGAAGGGTATGGAAGAATTCAATTAGTATATATTTTTTTTTAGAAAAAAAAGAACAGCGCGGAAAATTACAGTTTTATTTACTGTTCATGGGGCTCCAGGCTTTAGGGGTTATTTTGTAACACCCTGTAGAAACAAAATATAAAATATCCAAAAATCTTCTGACGGAAACATATATTTTTTGATGTAATTTGCAACGTGCCACCAGGACCCAATTACTAAGACTCCGCTGTCCTGTCTGTCTGTCTGTCCGTCCGTCTGTCACAGGGCTCTATAACAATAAATACTAATAACAAAAATACAAAATAAAAACACACAGACGAATCGAGAACCTCCTCTTTTTAGGGTTCCGTAGTCAACTAGGAACCCTTATAGTTTCGCCATGTCTGTCCGTCTGTCTGTCTGTCTGTCTGTCTGTCTGTCTGTCTGTCCGCGGCTAAGCTCAGAGACTGTTACTACTAGAAAGCTGAATGATGAATATATATATCAGTCATGCCGACAAAGTGGTTAAATAAAAAAAACTAAAAAAGTTTTTTTAGGGTACCTCCCGTAGACGTAAAGTGGGGGTGATTTTTTTTCTCGTCTAACCCTATAGTGTGGGGTATCATTGGATAGGTATTTGAAAATAAATAGGAGTTTGCTTAAACCATTTTTTGATAAAGTGAATTTTTTCGGAGATATTCACTCCGAAAGTTCAAAATATTGTGTCCCCCCCCCTCTAACTTTTGAACGACACGTCTAAAAAATATGAAAAAAATCACGTAAGTTAGACTTAATAAAAACTTTCTAGGAAAATTATTTTCTACTTAATCAGTTGAGCAGTTTTTAAGTTTTTGTAAAAAATATTTCTACACTAAGATTGTAATTTAACCGCCACTGCAAACATTTTTTTATCTTTAAGTAGCTATAAGATCACGCTAACAGTATCTCCTCTCAAATAAAAAATAATTGAAATCGGTTCATATAATAAAGAATTACGTCTGAAAAACCATCAACATACATACTAGGTCATAATTAGATTAGTTACCCAATTCGCCGATATATGGCGCTGTACCACCGACGTTGAATTCCACATCGCGCTGTTAAGATTTTTCCTGAGTTGATATGCTTTGTGTTAGGTCAAGTAAATCTCTCTCTCGATATCATAGGTGGCCCTTGGTCTTTGTCTTTGAGTTGTGTTACGTTCCTTCGTGGGTACTTATGCTTAATGTTGTTGGGTGTGGGTGGTAAATTGGGTTTAAATTAACTAAAACAAGTTGTATTGTGGTGTAACATTTAGGTAGTCGGTTTAAATTAATTTGCGTTCCGTTTCGTGTTTTGCATGTTGACGGTACTCAATTTGACGAACGTTGACGAAGGTTGACGAACCAACTAGCATGACTGATCCGATTGACGATGCGACCGACACTGAGCGCTCCCGCTCCCGAGCTTACGCACACAGAGACAATGTGCTTGTGTATCTTCACATACAAGTATGGCTTACCCGCTTTCGTGAGATAAAACATCTGTACCTACCTAACCTACCTATCTAACTAAAAAAGACGTATTTTAAGTCCGCCTATTGTGACGGTCGGGAACTACGGAACCCTACACTGAGCATGGCCCGACTTGCTCTTGACAGGTTTTTGAAGTAGGTTAAAAACAAAATAAAGTTAAAAATACAAGAGGGTCGTCATACAAGAAACGTGTTTTTGACGTGACAACGTCTAATAAATAAATCGATGAACGGCTGCACGCACGAAAAAGGATGCCGTAAAGCTGCATACGGACTGCGCGCACTCGGGTACGCGTACCCGGGCTTGTACAGCTTTACGTGTACAGTGTACGCGTACATGGCGTACGAACATGGCGTTCCAGGACACGCAAGCCCGGGTACGCGTACCCGAGTGCGCGCAGTCCGTACGCAGCTTTATGAAACGTACCATGTCCCATACAGAGCAGTGAACGCCAGGATGTACAAGAGAGCAGCGCGCGCCAGGATGTACAATCTTAGTAGGTACTAGTAGGTACTAGCGCTCGGGTAATTCTTAATTTGGGGGGATGGGGGGGAGGTTGAGGAGGTTGTGTCACAGTGTTTGTGTCACAGTGTTTGTTATCGAACTCCTCCGAAACAGCTTGACCGATTTTTATATAACTTTTTTCTCTATATTCGGTAGGTCTGAGAAGTAGGTCGTAGGCTATTTTTTATTCTTCGTAGACGGAGACACGGGCAACAGCTAGTAAAAATATAATTAAATTAAACGTTAAGGGGAGTCCTGACTAACACTAAATGATCTCACACTGCGTACATTTTGCTTAGAAGCAGGGCTCTGCTAACACTGGATTATTGTAGTTACAGCTGTTTAGGTATTTTGACATAACTAAAAATTTGTACGGAACCCTCGGTGCACGAGTCCGCCTCCCACTTGGCCGGTTTTTATTTTTTTAATTTTGGATTGACCGTCAACAATGCGCTTGCCCTTTCAAACAAACAAACGACTTTCATGGTGAATTTTTGGAAAATGTACAAAATACGTATTTAACTTCTTTATCGTAGCATATTAATGACGTGATGTATAATTAGTTTAACCGCTTATTAGGACGATAATCATAATAATCGATAATCGATT
This sequence comes from Archips crataeganus, assembly GCA_947859365.1. NCBI lineage: Eukaryota > Metazoa > Arthropoda > Insecta > Lepidoptera > Tortricidae > Archips > Archips crataeganus. The sequence continues at coordinate 10,364,325 of OX402067.1, read as the reverse complement.
TTTTGTAGTGGTAGAGCCATGTTGTAGCTAGCCGCTGCATCACGAATGGGCCGGCTCGTCCGGGGCAGTACCACCCTCTCACAGAACACTGGCGTGAAGCAGCAGTACTCCTGCTGCGTTTCGTACGGTCAGTGAGAGCGCCGGGGGCCCAATACCTCTCCCCCTCCTCTATTCCCTTTCCTTTTTCCTCTCCCTTTTAGGGCCGACAACGCACTGGCATCGCGTAAAGTGCTGCGGGTGTCTATGGACAGTGGTGATCATTTAACATCAGGTGACCCACTAGTTCGTTTGTCTGGCCTCTAAACATAAAAAAAAACCTCCGTATATCAAATATGCTGACGTAGGTAAACTTGTTTATAATCTTATCTTAAACTAATTGTGGTCGGCCGCTTTATTCGTGGTCGAGTTAACTATATCGCGTACAGTCAAACGAACTGAATCGTGAGTTGAGCCACTTTGGAACATTTTCACAGACAATGTCACAGTGACATCGGATTGCTTGACAAGGGAAACCATTATGTCGCTTACTGTGAAGACGTTCACGATGGGTCAGACGTCAAATGGTTCGACTGTAGGTACATCATCATCATCATTTCAGCCGAAAGACGTCCACTGTTGAACATAGGCCTCCCCCAAGGCTCGCCAAACAGATCGGTCCCGTGCCATCCGCATCCAACACGATCCCGCAACCTTAACTGGTCGTCACTACCATCTTGTTGGAGGCCTACCTACGCTGCGACTTCCGGGCCGTGGATGCCACTCGAGAACCTTTTGGCCCCATCGGCATTCAATTCTACGAGCGATGTGCCCTGCCCACTGCCACTTGAGTCTGGCGATTCTTCGAGCTATGTCGGTGACTTTAGTTCTTGCGCGGATTTCATCATTTCTAATGCGATCCCGCAGAGAAACTCCGAGCATAGCCCTCTCCATCGCCCTCTGAGTGACTTTGAGCTTTCTTATGGGTCCATCGTTAGCTGCCATAGACATTGCAGGTGCATATTGTAGAAATCTTCCCAGGTGAATTTTTCACTTCGAGCCCTTAAAAACTTAACAAAGGCCATTGTCTCTATTATCGCAAAGCCGCTAGCTACCGAGTTAACACGTGCCACTACAACATTCATATTGAAAAACTAACGGTATCGTCATAGTATTAAGGTTCAAATTTAATGTCACTGATATTCTAGATATTACGTTTTGGTAGTGTAGGACGATAGACCGCCCCGGGGCAATACGGCACTCATATTATTTTGATACTTGGTGTTAAAAATGAAACGTGGTGATTAATTATATTATTTTATTAGTAAATGTAATTATTTACAAAGATGCAGCTGCAAGCATTGTCATTTCTTCTTATCTTTAAAATAACGATACTGTGAAATTAGCACCTCTGATGTGGACTACTTACACGGAAAATTTTTGATTATTCCTATGTTAAACTTTTTAATCTTAAATTTATATTGTTGCCTTAGATTTTGTTATTATAACAAATATACAACGCTTTAGCATAAATAACCGTGTTTCATTTTTAACACCAAGTATCAAAATAATATGAGTGCCGTATTGCCCCGGGGTGGTCTATCGTCCTACACTACCAAAACGTAATATCTAGAATATCAGTGACATTAAATTTGAACCCTAATACTATGACGATACCGTTTGTTTTTCAATATGAATGTTGTAGTGGCACGTGCTAACTCGGTAGCTAGCGGCTTTGCGATAATAGAGACAATAGCCTTTGTTAAGTTTTTAAGGGCTCGAAGCGAAAAAATCACATGGGAAGATTTTTACTATACCTATACGTGGAAACTCAACAAACTCGATCTTGACATTGATTGAAGAAAGGTTCCGCCCTCGCACAATCACAAGAAACATCTGGACTTATCAGAGTAGTGAAACAGGGCTTATGTTGTTAACTTAATGTCCACAGGAAAGACAGCATGTCGCTGCTTTTAAAAGAAAGGGCTACACATCAATATCAAGTTATTTTTAAGAGAGCACTGTTAAAAATGACGTTCTACCCAGAAATCGGCATATTACAAAAACAACGTCCTAACAAGAAATTGCCATACAAAAACGACGTCCTAACCAGAAATTGCCATATACAGGTTTTAGACCTGGACTCTCGACGGAAACTGCCGTACTGAGCCTTAAGCATGCTGTCCGGTATTACACTGAGCGCAGCACTATAGTTTACGCTTGTTTCTTGGACCTCTCGAAAGCGTTCGACTTGGTCTCTTATGATGTTCTGTGGCAGAAAATGAGGGATAAGGACATGCCGGCTGAGCTGATTAGTATATTCCAGTACTGGTACTCGAATTAGAGAAATAGTGTTAGGTGGGCGAGTGCCCTCTCGAACAATTACAATTACAATTTTTACCTAAGAGTGACGTCACAAGCCCCCACTCAGGAAGTTTGATGATCTATGCCTTTATCGATTTTTAATAATTTGATAAACCAAAAAATATGTGTCCCATATTTTTCCGTTATCTAACTGACGGACTAAATAGAACTTAGATAATTTAAGAATTAGTCTTAAATTATCTAAGAAATATAATGACATATTTATAAGCCAGTCGTCATCCCTATTCGTAATGTTTTCTAAATAAAGAATTTGCTCTGACTTCTTAACCAAAACACGTTTAAGTTATAATTAGTTAAACGTGTTTTAGTCAACTTTTATAAAACTTTGATCTCAAAGCAAAGTCCATATCATATTTGCTGTAAAATAAGTTCGAGAACATAAGGTTTTATTACAGTTATTTTATAGTTTTTTTACAGTTTAAAAACAAAGGACAATAAAAAATTATAATATCTTAAAAGCACCCCACGCTTTTTTACAATAAAATATTTTAAATTATTATTTATTTTATCAATATTTAGTATTGTTTACAAATTTTGATCTTGATATAACAATATAATAATTGCTTAATAATAAAAAAAATTACACTACATATTCTTAATTCAAATTTATTTAAATTTATTTTCTAGTTTTAGGTGGATTTCCTATTAAAGCGTATTTTTAGTTTTTTTATTACATAGTTCTATAGACCAAGCCCAGAATTGCCGATTTTGTGATTTTTAAAAATTATTTTCCGTAAATAAAGTTCAAATTTCATTCAAAAATTTGTTTTCCACATGGTACAACATTCGGCGGTTATTGTTACCTACAATTGATATACATTTTTTACAAATTACGTTAGGTCTAAATACCTATTTGAAAACACCTTTGAGTCATTATGAAGCCTTAAGAATACAGAAACAGGTTTTAAAAACAGCATGCCTATAACAAATAAGCTCATTGACGTCAAAATAAATTGTTATATAAAAAAATGCCCTAGTAAAGTAAAAGGCTTCTCCGACAACTGGAACAAAAGAATGTCGCACAGACGTTATACCCGCGTCGAGCTACCGCGAATTGTTTATGTTTTTTTTTTCAGTTGTTTAATAAGGCATCGGCTGCGCGCGCAGGCTTAGTGAATGATCGTGTCTTGGGTCGACTGCACGCTCCTTCGCGCTCATTGGCTGCTCGATCTTTCTTACGAGACGTTCCATTTAAAAACCGTTGTAATTTGGAAGAACCTTTTTTTAGATCAGACTTGAATGCGTTTTGGACAAAGTTTGTGACACGTTTTAATAAAGTGATATTTAACTGTGATATTAGTGAAGTGCCATAGTTAAAATATACGTTCTAATTCCAGATAAGTAAACTTAAATAAAATATTGTGAACTGTTTTTATTGGATTTATCGTAAGGGTGTAGAATTCTCCGTGTGAACCGGTTGAAGCAAATTAATTCTAACCAGTTTGCAAAAAAGCGTTCGAGAAAACTGCGCTAAAAACGTAAGTATCACACATACAATTTAAATTTAATCCATACAGTTGGTTAAAAAATAATAAGTTCGAAATTATTTATGAATAATTAAAGTCGGTTTTTAAAAATTTGCTATCTCTTGCCCCACCTAGTAGTTACTTCTATAACTTTATCAAGAGTTCCTTATTAATTGCCTTCACAATAACACTTTTTAATACATTTTTGTGTAAATTTTGGCAGTTGAAAAAAAGGAAGAAAAGTGCGCCATTTTTTTGTTTTTTTTTTGTAATTTTTATATTTTTGAAAAAATGCCTTTTAATCAAGTTTTTTGCGGCGCATTCTTTTTGGTAATGATAGTCTTTCCGAAAGCGCTGGTACCTGGTTTAAAAACAGTGACATGTGAAGAGCCCTTTGCGGCCTACTTGCAGAATAAACGTTATGATATGATTTTGGTTTTCTGATGTAGAAAAAGGAAATTTTGGGGTTTTCTTATTCAAAATCACGGCAAGCTATTATTACATAATAAATTAATATGATTATTTTTTTTATAATAATAATGCAGTAAGAAAACTCCAAAATATCCTTATTTAAATAAAAAGGTAATTAAGCGCTTTAAAATGAAAATGGCCACGCAAGATAGTATTTGGAGACATATACATATATGTGTTTCTAAAGTGTTTTGGTGTTTGAACTTCGGTCAGTGCCGTTCCGTTCACACTAATAGAACTAAACATAAGAGTGAAAGGAATGGCATGATACGAAGTTCAAAAATCTAATTTCGTAAAATTAACAATAAAATTGACAATGTCAATGTCAAATACAAAATGATTGAACGGCTTATTTTTTCTTTGGCAAAATGCAAGGGCATTTCATCTACATATTGTATTGTATCATAGACCTGAGAGGCCGTATTATATCTAACGCTTCTGATCTGATAGTAGAGGAGCCCAAGAGGGGAATTTTGAAGTAACTCGAGCGAGCGCGGCAGATTATTATACGGGGGGATACCTTATACCCCCATTGAACATGAGCACTTCATGTGGGGGGGTTGGCCTGGGGCACCCCGTCAAAAAACTTAGTAAAAAAATAGATTCTTTGAAATATTCGAGCGCGTCAGATTTTGATAATTTGATACTTCAGCGTGCCACTGATAATAAATGTATGATAATCTGCCACTTTGCATGGTGGGGGTGACCATACGGAAGGGCGCGCGTCAGGTTTTTTCATAGGAGATGTTCATTCCAAAGACTGACGATTTGGAAGCGAAATGTGCATTGTTCTGCTAATAATTAACCCACCTTATCTTAATCTGACGCGCTCGAGTATTTTAAACAATCAATTTTTTTTACTAAATATCTTGACGGGGTGCCCTAGGCAAACCCCCCACATGATGTACTCATATTCGATGGGGGTAGGTACTCTATGTAGAGGGTATAGTATAAATCTTCCCAGGTGAATTTTTCGCTTCGAGCCCTTATCTTTCAAAACAAACGGTATGTCATAAGTAGGTCCAAATTTAATGTAATGGCTCGAAGCGAAAAATTCACCTGGGAAGATTTATTGTACTATATAAGGTATACCCCGTATATTAATCTGCCGCGCTCGAGTAACTTCACAAATCCCATCTTGGGCTCAAAGAATCGTATACATATACATTTTGAAGTGTTTTTAAAATTAAAAGTTGACAATTAAGATTATGAATGATGGATTCAAACACCACAACCTGTATCATTTACATAATAATTTGCGCCTAATTTTTTTACGTACCTTTTTGAGACAAAGACAATTTTTTACGAACTTTTTGTGACACAGACAAAGACCTATTTAAAAAAATGTCCCTTGTCTTGTCTTTGTATATCAAAAGGCAAACGCCAAGCTATTACTTGCTGCCTGCCGCTGCGTAAGATACGACCTTTAAAAGGACTCATTTGAATTAGGAACCATATACCGCCGCAAAATTGTAAATGCTGTTAGGTAAAAACTGGAACTACTATTTCTCTGTAATACCTTCATATCTTTGTTAAGACGCCAGCGCTATAATAAGCTGTAAATATAACATTGTAATAGTTTTGCACCTGTAGGCCTTCGTGTTTTTTTTTTAAATTTAAGTGGCCAGTTATTTTTGAGCAATACTTTCAAAAGGGCTTAAATCCGATATGTTTCACTTTTAATTTGAAATTTATTCCTCTTCGAATTAGGTTTAATTTTGTTAAGGCCTTTTCGAAGGCATTTTCTAATCTTTGAGTGGTTTATTATGTACTAAAGCACTCAGAGTCACTCAAGAGAAGCACTCAACCTGCCCTTAGGATACTAAGGACGAGATCGACAGATAATGAGGTTTGTTTGTTTATAAATTATCCAGTTGCTGTGATTTTTTGGGTCATTATTTGACCGTTTATTCCAAATAACTTTCGTGGACACATTTAAGTATATAGAAATGGTAGAAGATTCTGATACAGTTTCCAGTTATTTGGTAGTTAGAAATACAGGACCTCTAATATATCAAAAACGCCATCAAAATTTACAGCCAATTCGTAAAAAAATGTGATTTCTTACGAAAGTGAGGCGGTAGAAAAGCTAATGACCCTTTTAATTATTTTGATACTCGGACTCGCGCACCGAGGGTTCCGTGTAAATTTATATGTATCTATGATCATCCAGTCTTAGCAGACCCCTGCTCCTAAGCAAAATGTGCGTATTGTGGGATCATTGTAGTTTGGTTACTTATATAGACAGATAGAGAAAAAAAATTATGCTTTTCGTAATTATTCCTTTATCTGTGCTATAAGACCTTGCCTCGTACCAAATTTCAAGATTCTGAGTTCACGGGAAGTACCCTGTAGGTTTTGATTCCCTTGCGAGTGTCGAAAATTTGCGGTATAAATAGATTTGTTACTGATATAGAGAGTCAGACATAAAAACTTATATTTTTCGCAATTTTTCCTTTATCTGTGCTATAAGACCTTGCTTCGTACCAAATTTCAAGATTCTGAGTTCACGGGAAGTACCCTGTAGGTTTTGATTCCGTTGCGAGTTTCGAAAATATGCGGAAATTTGCGGCATAAACGGCTGTATCTTTTGTTTGCGTTGGCTTAGAAGTTTGATTTTTTCACAGCTCCAAGGGACAGTAGACCTGAGTATTTGATATAAATTTCAGCTTGATACTTCCACGCGTTCCTGAGAAAAAGGGTCTTGACAGACAGACGGACGGACGGACGGACGGACAACAATGTGATCCTATAAGGGTTCCGTTTTTTTCCTTTTGAGGTACGGAACCCTAAAAATACATCACGCGCATTTTTATTTAAATATTCTTACTGAGAGTCAGAAAATAAAAAAAGTGCTTTCTTGTGACTTTTTTAGAGTTCCGTGCCCTAGCCAATTTTTGACACGCTTAAAATTTTGGCCGCTATAAGCTTCGCGTTAGAATAACTTCCTATCCCGTAGGAATTACGAAAAATCCTGTTCTAGTTAATTTATGATCCGCAAGGAATAATGTCTGCCAGATTTTTAGTTTCTAGTTCCCAATAAGGGCTTTACGTTGTCTGTCAGTGTTAGTCGGTCAGTTATGATTTAAAGGTATAAAATCCTATCCAACTAATTTATTAGGTATATAAATGTGAAAATTTGTGAAGATGTTTGAATGTTTGGATATTTGGATGATAAAATGTTTCGATGTTTATTATTCAATCACGCAATAACGGATGAACGGCTTTAGATGAAACTTGGCGTGCAGGTGGAAAAAAATGTGGATTGACATATGGGATACTTAATTTCCCTTCAGTGAGTTCCCATGTGATAATAATAGAGGGCGCTGTTCAAAAACGTTGAAGCACCTCGGTTTTTGATGATGTTGATGTATAATGTTGTTGTTTTCTTTAAAAATTTTACCGTTACTTTTTTTGATGGATTCCTAACACGGGCGAGACCGCGGGATACATAAAGAAAAGTAAAGTAAAAAAATATTTACAACCAAAACCTAACCAATACCTACATAATAAGCAAATGAAAATAACTATACCTACATTAAAAAATTTAAAAACCCCTAACGCAATTTCTTCACACGGCGTCTAAGATACCTTCCGCAACTTACAAAAGAGCTGATAACTTTGAGACGGCTGAACCGATATTACTGAAACATATCTAACAACCATCGCCAAGAAACCTGTTTTCAAATAAAAAAACCGCATCCAAATCGGTTATCCCGTTTAAGAGCTATGATGCCACAAAGACACACACACACACACTTATAACACCCCTCTTTTGTGTCGGGAGTTAAAAACAGAACAAAAGAAGATAAGTAGAACTAAAACGTATGCTAAACTTACTGCTAGGTTAGGCAATGGGTCCCAATCTGAGCTTGTGCTAGGCGCGCCCAGCGCTGGATTTCAGACTGGTCTCTAGAAGAGGGGCGGAAGAGGGGGATTTATTCGGTTATATGTACGCTGTGTAGACCCAGGTCATTGTTATTGGTAGCTCGAAACTTGTGCCAAGAGTCGACTTTGCATCTCTGCCACCGGTGCTTTTCGACGGAGTACTAATACCGTTTGCGCATCAGGTCAAGAGCCTGGGTGTTATTTTAGACCGCACTCTCTCATGGTCTCCTCATGTGTGCGAGGTGAGCAGGAAGGTGTTTGCTGCGGTGGGATCTTTAAGACGGCTTCAGAATTTCCTACCTTTTGCTACCAAGGTTGCGCTTGCTCAAACTTTGCTGCACCCTATATTCGACTATGCTGACATTTGCTATCCCGATCTCCTAGAAGAGCAGCTTAATAAACTTGAGCGAATTCAAAATCTATGCATTCGGTTTATCTTTGGTCTGCGTAAGTTCGATCATGTCTCTAATTTTCGATCACAGCTCAAGTGGCTCCCAATCCGCCTTCGCCGTAACTCTCACGTTCTCCACCTTCTTTACGGCATTCTCTTTAACCCTGCAACTCCTCGCTACCTCAAAGAGCGGTTTAGCTACGTAACTTCTATTCGATGCTCTCAGAACTTTCTCCTTACCGTGCCTCTCTCTAACTCCAAATTCTATGTCTATTCTTATACTGTCCAGGCTATTCGGTTGTGGAATGCCTTGCCGATTGACTTACGACGGGCAAAATCTCTGTCAATCTTTAAATAAATGCTTAAGGTGTACTATCTGTCTTCTTGTAATTATTAGCTTTGTTATAGTTTATTTATTTATATGTGGCTGTTTATCCCAATGCTTATATTTGTTTTAGACGTGTACTTATTATATGTACGATATATGTATGAGTAGATGTACTATTTTTTGTTGCGTTTTAATTTTCTGATCCACTGTTGATGCACCACCTGCTGTAAACTAGTCCTTCCTTCTTTCTGGTAAAGGGTTGCCTGGAAGAGATCGCTCTTAAGCGATAAGGCCGCCTATTGCTTACCTTGTAACTTACTCTCTGTGTACCTGTTTTCTGTATTGCTTATTATTCCTGGTGTACAATAAAGAGTCATTGTATTGTATTGTATTGTATTGTGTAGTATTGATCTAATAGGTACTACTATTAAACAAAAGTCTTTAATCAGTGTGTGTTGCCAGTGATGGATGACATATGGATCCGAGACGTGGTGATTCACTATGGGCCTTATGAATAGGCTCAGAGTCGCTCAACGAGCTATGGAGAGGGCTATGCTCGGAGTTTCTCTACGGGATCGAATCAGAAACGAGGAGATCCGTAGAAGAACTGGGGTTACCGATATAGCCAAATGGATTAGCTCGTTGAAATGGCAATGGGCAGGCCATATAGCACACAGAACAGATGACCGTTGGGGCCCAAAAGTTCAAGAATAGAGACCACGGACTGGCAAGCGCAGCATGGGACGTCCACCCACGTCATGGGAGATGGACGGACGATTTGGTGAAGGCCGCAGGTTCGGGGTGGATGCAAATCGCTTCCAATCGTAATGACGCGTAATGAGGCTGTGGACGTCCTACGGCTGAAATGATGATGACGATGTTAATAAAAAAAAAAAAAATATATATGGGACAATTCACACCAATTGACCTAGTCCCAAAGTAAGCTTAGCAAAGCTTGTGACTTGAAAGCTTGTGTGTGTGAAAGCTTGTGTTGTGTGTTGTGAGCTTGTGATGACTACTATTATCTAGTAACTAGTGATAATAATAATTATGTTCAGTCAATTTATTATTGTCTATCGGAGACATCGGAGACGGGTACCAGAAAGTCAGTGGCTCGCTTAAAAAGGAAAGTGGACCCGGCTTTGAACCAATCTATACACTGCGATCTGCCTCGAATTAATAAGTAATAACAAATGGCTAATACAAAGAAACCATTTATAAACTGATTGACGATTGATTAAGGTTGCCTGGAGGAGATCGCTTCGAATGGATAAGGCCGCCTATTAATAATAAAAATAAATATTAGGGGACAATCTTACACAAATCGACCTAGTCCCAAACTAAGCAAAGCTTGTACTATGGGTACTAGACGACGATAAACATACTTATATAGATAAATAAATACTTAAATAGATAGAAAACATCCATAACTCAGGAACAAATATTCGTGCTCATCACACAAATATTCGAACCCAGGCCCTCTTGCTTCGTAGCCAGGGTCACTACCAACTAGGCTAAAGCGGTCGTTAATCGTCGTATTGCTTGCTTTTTTTTCATGTACCTACTTGATTTTTCGTACTGTATTCTTTGTGGTGTACAGTCGTGGAATGAAAAGGTTCGTCACTTTTCGACTCTATATCAACGAGTTAAGGTCGAAAAGTGACGAACCTTTTCATTCCGCTACTATACAATAAAAAGCCATTGTATTGTATTACAACAACTAAAACTAGTGGCTCTGTGAGTCGTATAGATACCTCAAGAGTTTTTTTGGTGCGGTAAAGCGGCTACCTTCCATACGTACGTATTCCAACATACGTAACCTCTCCTCAATGGATCCATCTAGCGATATTTTGCTATCAGACACTCTTATGCAAACATGGGCTGATGCAAGTATCAAGATAAGGAAATCCTAAAAACTATGAATAATACAACAGTCTGGTACCGATCAGTCATTAATACAACAGTCTGGTACCGATCAGTCATTAATACAACAGTCTGGTACCGATCAGTCATTAATACAACAGTCTGGTACCGATCAGTCATTAATCTGTCAATCTTAGCTTGATTATAATAAAATTATTTAATCACACCGATGTAACTCAAGGTTGTCCATGTAAATGCAAATTTATAGTCGCGAAGTAGGAGTATATGGATCGATTATTATAACAAGAAGTTAGAAAGGGCAGGTTGAGTTATGATATACATCTCATCATCATCATTTCAGCCGAAAGACGTCCACATCTGAACATAGACCACCCCCAAGGTCCTCCAAACAGGCCGGTCCTGCGTTATCCACATCAAACCCGTTCCACAGGTCTTCACTCCGTCTTGTTGGATGGAGGCCTACCTACACTGTGTCTTCCGGTCCGTGGCCGCCATTCGAGAACCTTTTGGCCCCATCGGCCATCATTTCTAGAGGTCTCTGCGCAGACAAAATCCTAGGCAATAGTTATTCCCTAATATGAGATAAAACTTGCTTAATACATTTATGTACTTACCTAGACAAGTTTAGTGTTAAAATATCGGTGCATACAACTTGCCCATAAATATGTTCCATACTTAGCTCTTATTTCGTCGAATATTCGGTAGGTATTAAAAGGATTCGGAACATATGAGAGGATTAAACCGATATAATAAGTCCGTACTCAAAACATTATTCGATAATAATATTTATTACATCAAGAAAATGTGTAAAATTATAATAGATCCGCAAACGTTGTTTGTTTATGATACTTTGTTACCAATAACACAAAGGAAAATAAAATTACGTAAAGTAACGCCAAACTAGGTATTTTGTCATTTCTCATTTCACATAATTTCATAATTTTCTTTGATTAGAGAATATCACATGTAACACTACCTATTGTTAGGAAATTCTATGTTATTTTCCAGTGTAGAGCCTAGGTATGCAATTTTTCAATAAAAATATTTCGAAGATCAATAAAATAGTTATTGGTTACCATGACCTACTAAATACACTCGCACTATGTTAATCACCAACAACGTACAGTATCAATTTTTATTCAAATCTTGATATTAAAATTGATAATTACTATACTAAACGGGACTTATTAATATTTACCTCGACGTTTCGGCCACATTGCAGCAGCTGTGGTCACTAATTAAGTGAAGTGTAGGGTGTTAATATTAATTGCGTGATAAGTCCCGGTTAGTATAGTAATTTGAGTGAAAATCACAAAAGTTTAAAACAGTATATTAAAATTGATCATTGTAATTTAGCAAAGTTATTTCTTTCAAAATTTTAACATTACTTTGATATATTTTTCGGTTGAAGGGCTCTGCAACCGTAGCCACAAATAAAGAAAACTGATTTTTAAAAAGCTATGTGTCACACTTTTTGACTCACTTTGAGCTTTCTTATGAAACCTATTGTAAGCAACCATGTCTCAGTTCAGTATGTCATCAACTTATCATCATCACTGGCAACACACACTGATTGTTACAGATTGAAATGGAGAAATAAATACATGGTTTAACCATTTTGTGTTCGGTTGCGTTTTTAGCTCAACATTCTACTCCTCTTATTCATCATCATCATTTCAGCCGAAAGACGTCCACTGCTGAACATAGGAGGCCTTATGGGGGAGTCGTGGTAGAATCTTTGGGTGGTGGTAGAATCTTTGGGACCCCACGGCGCCTACCAACCTCGGCAAGAGGGCAACGTCAGAGTGGTTTTAGTGGGTATACTCCCCCCTCCCCTTCCCGTTAGGGGAAGAGGACGGGAGAGATAACACACACACCATCACACCACACAACCATAACCATCATAACCATCATAACATAACCATCTGGGTCTCCCCGGGCCCGGGGGTACACGTGTACCACTTCGTTAAAAAAAAATAAAGCGTGTTAAAAAGGCCTTATGGGGGAGCCCAAGGTTCGCCAAACAGACCGGGGTCCTGCGTAATCCGCTTCCGATTCGTTCCCGCAACTTTAACCAGGTCGTCGTTACATCTTGTCGGAGGCCTACCTACACTGCGTCTTACGATCCGTGGATGCTATTAGAGAACCTTTTGGCCCCAACTACTCCTCTTATAAGAAGTTCTACAAAACAATTGCACGTCGTTTACGTAACATAACGCATGTAACACGAAGGAATATTATCACAGATCGTTAATTCTATAATCTTTAATAGGGCATAAGTGGCAGGTCATTATCACTGACATTAAATGCTTTACATTTCATTGGCGCATAAGGCCAGTGAGCGTAAAAACTGTCAAGAGTTTTATAGAAAAAGTCGTTTCTACTCATAAGATTTGACTGATTCTAATAAAAGTTGGCACATTATAAATCTGGATTAGCATAAAGGATACTTTAATGGCACCTTCAATCTTATGACATAGTAAAAGAGGTGACAGATGGGTGTCATCAACTGGGCTTTGAGGCGTCGAGCATTGGTACGTTTGCCTTACAGAATGTTCTGTACGGACTCTCCCTATTTGCATTCGGATAACAAAAAAACTCCGGGAAACCCAAACGTGTTCTACTGCCTATTATCCAGAATGTCCATGATCACGTGCTTCCTTGTTTATACTCGTAATTTCTTGATAATTATTGAACCAACAACAACCACTTTAATCTGGTGGCAACCATTCATAAGTTCAAATATTATCATCATTCTACGCTGTAAAACAAATGCCGATATTGATACGACAGACCCTTTTTTTATGACTGGTCGTCATTATCTATTTATATACCTACCCATAAAAGAATAACTTGTCAGACAGACAGACAGACAGCGCACAGGCGAACACATTGTAGGTAGAGACTTGAAATTTGGCAAATTTATTCTTTGTGAATCAAGATATTCAAAAACCGCGTATACTACAGAAAAGAGCTGTGAGAATTGTGAATGGTCTGCGTAGGTTTACATCATCGAGAAATTTTTAATAGCCTAGTGGATGTTCATTAGGAAAAAGTGAAATTTAAAAAAACACCAGAGACAAGAATAAAATTTTATATGCCTAAATTAAAGTTCAAGATAATATTTAAACAAGGCTTGCCACTAAAAATATATTTGTATAATTTAATTCCTTTAGAAATCACACACGTAATTATAGTTTAAAAAGAAAATAGAGTTTAATAAGTTTAAAAGAAAATTGAAACAGTTTTTTGAAATGCAATTTTTGTATGCAATAAATGAATTTATATTTGTTTAGAGGACAATCAAAAAATCATATCTTAGAAATGTTTAATTACCTAGATAAAAGTTGTTCGCAAGTATTTAGTATTAATGACTTGCTAAATGTGATTGATGTTACTTGGGCAAAATAAACGAATCATGAATTTTGAGTTGCATTAAAAAGGGAATTTTCGAAATGTGCAAGGCATAGGGTTAATTTCTCAGAGCAGCAAAGCCTCAAGCTTATGGTAGTTATTTACAAAAAACACTGTCATATTAATCGTTATATTCGTAAACACGCGTCACAGGAGAAAGAAATTGTGAATCAAAAGCATTGAAAGTTGGAAGCATTTCTACCGCCTTATTTATTTAGTCACGTTTTATAAGAAATGGCAGTAGACTTTGATAGGGCTTTCGGTTATATGCCCATTAGGGGTCCTGTACCTCTACCATATAACTGGAAACCGTATCAGAATCTTCTAGAAAATGTGAGCAGGTACATAAATGAGGCGGTTGAAGCGCTCGAATATTTATTCGACCCATAAATGGTAAAAGCGATTGTGGCTCAGAGTACGTTAAACAAAATGGCGGAGGCTGAGAGGCCTGATAACCTTCTAACAATAATCATTATTTACTAACAAAGGAACCATTAGACCATCACAAAAATTTAACTACCCAAATAAATCGGATACATCGCGTAAGCCAGGGATGGCGAACGAACGGCACCCGTTCCAGCTGTGGTATACCTTGTCTCATTTAAAATGACGCGCCCTACCACCGCATTTACGCACAGGATTTTTCATGCGATTTGTCGATCGTGATGTTGCACACTGATCTCAGTTCACTGAATTATTCTACGCTCTCAAACAGATGAAGAGTCGTAATAAATATTTGCACGCACACATCAAAATCAACTGATTCAGTAGAGTGTCGCGCGTCATTTTAGCTTAGACAAGCTCTACGCGTTAAAATAATTCGAATGGAACACGACATTGAGCATTAAATCTATGTTATCTATGTACAGTCACCAGCACCAATATCTGACACAACAAGCGTACATAATTATCTGATACGACTCTATTTCTAGGGCCGGAAAGAGTGTCAGATAATTTTGCACGTTCTGTTGTGGCAGATATTAATGCTGGTGACTGTACTTCACTGTGGAATAAAAAATTGGCTTAATCTCTATTCCAAACCCCGTCTTGGTGCACCTCTGCATTCCTCAAAATAATAAGATATAATATCATTATATCTTTGCTGTATTAGCGGCTGTGCCCTTTCTCGTTAGTCTTTTGCAGGCTATGTTATACTATAGATTTTCGTCCTTAAAGTCAAAAAATATTATATAGGTACTTATTTAGTCAAGAATCTTGATGGCACGATAGCCAGATAAATAATAGTTAATTTATTGTTTCTTGAGTCCCGGGTGAATGAGCATTTACTAGGCAAGCGTGACCCATAGTAGCCCTCATCTGCGCTTCCCATCAGGCGTGATTGTGGTCAAACGAAAGCCTATATTGTATAAAAAAAATACATTCACAGGTTCACCTTCCCTGGCTTATGCCATCCACAGCCAAAAACTAATAGCGATTGTTATTCCAGACAGGATCCAGACAATGCGCCATTGATCGATCGATCGATTGATCTACCGGAAGGAAGCACCATGCTTGTCGTTATCCCGCGGTGGTTCGCCAGGATCCAAGATGGCGGCATTATTAATCAGCTGTTAATGGCTGTTATGGGTAAGTTTGAATACCTTAGCAATTTTTATAAAAACATTTAAACAAGCTTTTTTCTTATTTTATTAAAATTGTTATCCTATTTAAGTAAGTAGATTAATTCTTACCAAATATCTCTCCAATCACTGGGAATGGGTTAAATTCGACTTAAAAGCGAAGACAAGTTACGTATAGTCGACCAACTGCACTGCACTGCACTGTTTTCAGTGGTATCATAGCTCTTAAGCGGGTGAACCGATTTGGATGCGGTTTCTTTTTGTTTGAAAGCAATTTTCTTGGCGATATGTTTCATCAAAATTGGTTCAGCCGTTTCAAAGTTATCAGCTCTTTTGTTAGCTGTGGAAGTGATCTTATACGCATAATGGGCATTTACTTTATTTTCAAACATTATACATGTGTGACCAAATTGCGTTGGGGCTTTTAAATTTTTAATATACTTAGTTATTTATGAGAGTTCCTACATCAAAACAAAACAATAATGCTGATTGTCACGTTGACTGTACCTAAGTGAGTGTAAGTTGTAAGCCATAGAATTGACATTAAACCTCAGGGCGGTGAAAGAATGTCTTGGTAGACTGTACTTGCTTGCACATAAGTACGAACATTGCAACTTGTTATTAATATACCTAGCCCGGAGAGGAAGGGAAGGATGAGTTAGGTTAGGTTGGTATGTCTTCCGATGCAACATTTCGCAGTTCGAGTGTACACAAGCTTTGCCATATATAATTGTCATCACTTACGTCACCTAAAAATTTTTGCCAACCCGATGGGACTATGAATCGGTTTGTGCGGCGCCACTATAACAATGGAACTATGAAATTGTCTGTGCTACAAACACGGACCAGGGGCTAAATTCAAGAATGGCCCAACACGGTTTGCGAGCGGTAATTCAGTCGTTTGCGAGATGATAGGAATGGGCTGAGCTTGGGATGAGCCTTATTTTCCTGTTAATTCGCTTTGTAAATAAATAAATAAATAAATAAGGCTCATCCCAATCTCAGCCCAAACCTCTCGCAAACCAGTGTTTTTTGGCGTTCCTGAATAGCAGTTCAGCCGTTCCTGAATTTTGCCCCTGGAAAAAAATATCCACAACATTCTGTCGTAAAAAATTCGGTTAGAAAGTTAGTCATCTCATCACGAATAATTACTATGGTAATGATTTCTTTAGAAATGTAAAAAATATTACATTATCTTTAGATATCCATATTTAGACCAAATTTCCGTGTACAATTTAAACTTTGTGGACTGGGTAGTTCTACAAGCGTTTATTAAAGAAATAAGCTACACCTAGCAAAAGGTTTTTATATAACGATACAGCGGCTTGTGGTATAATTTCAATTGTTGAAATTTCACGCTGACTGTAGCTTATTTCATATGTATACCTATGCGACAGCAGGCTGATAGCGGTTGAAACGCTAGTAGAACTACCCGACTGTAGATCTCGTGAGTTTTTCAAAATGGCTAAATTCTGATATTTTTACCACTGTACTAACGTACGCAAAGCTGACGACTGCCGCAATGTAACGCTAGTTGCATGGTTGTACTTATTCTCAATCGAGACAGGGCATAGCAATTGTCGAGTAAATCGGTGGAAAGTGACGAAAGTCGGCAAGCTATGCGTGACATAGACCATCGGCCAACCATCCTACTTCCTATCACATACTACACACACTCGCCGTCAAAAATATCGCACCTCGTTGAAAATCAGATTTAAGTTAATCTAGCACTTAGCAAAATTATGCAGCCTAATTAATATTAAGTAGTATCAATTGAAAGCACGTCTAATGTGTTTTAAATTAACAAAAAATAATGGTTTCTGAGTTTCGAAAAAAGGTGCCTACCCGTTGAAGGGTGGCAAATTGGTAACGAGGTAACCACAAGTCTTTGAGAGTTACTTATAAATTTTACTATCCATTTAATTAATGTTAATTAAAGGTTCCATAAACATTTTTCTTGTTTTCGCAATAAACTTTTTGTGTCAAAACCTGGAGACCTTAATTTTTCTAAGGAATACCTACATTTTGTTACCTTTCAAATGATACTTAACAGTCATACCCTTAGCCTTAATTAAATAGGATATAAAGTCGGTTGAAAAAATGTTTGTCTAAAAGGTCCGATATTTTTGACGCCGAATGTAATATTACGAGGTCCATTATTCAAGCGTTTCAACTACCTAGGCTCACTTTTATGGTGAGATTTTTTACGAATTGACTGTAGTATGAAAAGAAAATTTGCATGAGTGCACTCCGTACAGCTTAACGGAGACCACGATGTACGTTTCGGGAATTCCCTTGGGAATTTTAGTGAAATCCCGTAATTTCAATTTCGCTGCCAGACAGTGGTTTATGTACATGTGGCGCTTGGCTAGTTAATTACAATCTTAATCAATTATAA
The DNA here is from genome assembly GCA_947859365.1 of Archips crataeganus. Classification (NCBI taxonomy): domain Eukaryota; kingdom Metazoa; phylum Arthropoda; class Insecta; order Lepidoptera; family Tortricidae; genus Archips; species Archips crataeganus. Next base: position 10,346,144 of record OX402067.1, on the reverse strand, counting down.
CATGGTCATGGCCAATGGCACAACATGAAACATATTTGCATTATGCTCTATCCCTTCACGGAAGTGCAGTGTACGAGTAGGTATTGCACAATGCACTAGCGATTGACATTCGTTGCAATCTTTAAACCATTCGTTCAATGGAGACCTTCATTCATTTCCTACTTGTTCATTAGAATGAAATAGGAAACGTACGCATGCGTGATACGTTGTTTGTAAACTGAGGAAACGGCGAAAGGTAGCTGTAAAAGTACCTGTTTAGTTTACTGTTAGTTGGTCTTAGTTTGCATGGGCCTTGAGGACATGTCACGCTGGAAGCATTCTGCGTCCTGCGGTCAGCGGGGTTACTATGAAATACGAAATCCTGAGTTAGTATCGCGCCGTCCCTTTTACTCTTAATTAATATTTACTATTAGCATGAAAGATAACGGCACGATATAAGGCCTGGGTCAGCTGACACATCTTACTGATATTATCAACGTGAAAGTTTGTATGTATGGATCTATTGCTTGTAGAGATGGGTTATACACAGCGTAAGTAACAAAAGTTATCTCTTCTGTGTAACACGGCAAACCTCTGTGGTGCGCAACTGGCCGCTTACAGAAAAAAAAATCTAAATTCTGAACTATTGATTTTCTTTTGTTTTTTTTTCCTCATTGGCTCTACAATTTGGCAAGGCTTATGCCGAAAATTGAATTCTTTGAATATATAATTGTAATACTCGGTAAAAACACTAATTTACCGAGTTGATTGTATTATATAAAGGGCTGCCGCTGTTGCAGCCCTTCCTTTCCGCTTCATCCTACGATTCCACGTACCTACCTCCTACGAACGTTCTGCTGTGGTTCTGCTCTACTGCCTCGGACGGAGCAGACAGCCGGTGAAGCTTGAACTCCCTATTGGACGCTCCGAGGCTACGTGAATACCCTGCCCTGCCTTCCCACCTGTCCAGAAAACCTAGGCCAGTGATTTTTCTATTACTTTATTGAAGAGCAGTGCTGACTGAAACAATTTGTATATACATATTTTATATTGTATTATATTTTTATTTACTACATAGTTTCTTATTTCTCCGACCGGCTAGCCGGTTACAATGGCGCCCAAGGACATGTGGACATAAAATTAGCGACTCTTAATTTTAAATGGGCCGAAAGTTTGCCAGGCGCCCCACACGCTGCTGTATATTTGACTAAAAATATTGGCTATTGACCCTTAACTTTCGCCATGTGCACAGGAGGGACGCGAACGAAAAATGTGTATGACCCAGATGATGATAACACAACCAATCAACTGGCGTACTTTTTATGAGCTGTCTAAACACGAGTCTCCCATAGATTTTGTATGGCAGTAGCTAGTTATGACGTCATTTCCATGTCACTTCATGTTTATAGCAGTTTGAAATTAATCCAACTTTCTGGGAAGTGTTTTTTGCTAAAGTCGCATGTCGGAATTATTATATTATGGTGTCAATATCCCTATTGTATTTTATAATATGTTTAATGTTAAATACAATCTGGTTTGAAGGTGTATTTATAAATATTATCAATAGCACATTATTTTGATAGAGCATGTAAAAAATTTGCAATGCATACACATAATATGTATTTAAAGATACAAGTTATAATGTTGCAAAACCTTTATACGGCAGAGAAACTCCGCAAGCTCTCGCTCCCTCACAAAGTAGGACAATGAAAGTCTTTATTATTGATTAACACGCACAGGGAGGTGACTCATGGACCAGTAATGCAAAGATTACAGCAGGTATAACAAAACAAAAAACCGGCCAAGTGCGAGCCAGACTCGCGCACGAAGGGTTCCGTACCATTATCTGTAAAAACGGCAAAAAAAACACGTTTGTTGTACGGGAGCCCCCTTAAATATTTGTTTTATTTTAATTTAATTATTTATTTTTAAAGTGAATATATAACAAAATATTCTGTGAATATTCCAAGCGTTGCCGCTATCAATATCGAGCAAAAACGAGCAAAAAAATTCATGTTTGTTGTTTGGGAGCCCCCTTAAATATTTATTTAACTCTTTATTTTAGTATATAATGTTGTTATAGCGGCACCGAAATACGTCATCTGTGAAAATTTCAACTATCACGGTTCCTGAGATACAGCCTGGTGACAGACGGTCGGACAGACGTTCGGACAGCGAAACCTCAGTAATAGGGTCCCGTTTTTACTCTTTGGGTACGGATCCCTAAAAACTGGCCGAGGCAGGGGCGAGAAGGACCAAGTTCACTGGGCCTTTAATGTAAAGAAAGAAAGAAGATATTTATTCACTTTTACAAGACACACAAATGCGTCTTTCACCTTGACATATGTAATATTGTCTATTATTAATATCTGTCACTAATTAAGTATACGGTTACACGTTCATTTTGTCGTCAGTTTCCACCATTCTGGTTTTATGTCATTCACAACGGATTGACGAATATTATTTAAAATTGTTGAATTTTGATCACTCCGTCAGTCCCAGAGGGTAACACGATAATTCTCTCGTCTCGTCATTCTGACCAGAATGATGGATGAACTGTCGCCAGAATTAGCGCGTAACCGATGTCTATAACAGTAATTCGCAAAGACCGGCAGTTTGCTGATTCAGGACCATTTTTACACATGCGCATTTCTTATTTCATTCTTGTTTTACTTTACTTAATTGTTTCTCTCCATCTTGTGAAAGCTTGTGTGGATGGATGGATAGATGGATATGTGGATGTTTGTTACACACACTAAAACGGTTTAACGGTTTTGATGAAAAGAGGGTGGGCAAATTGGCATATAATTAGGACAAACGATATGTCAATGGATAGCTTATTCTAAATTGGCATATAATTAGGACAAACGATATGTCAATGGATAGCTTATTCTAAATTGGCATATAGTTAGGACAAACGATATGTCAATGGATAGCTTATTCTAAATTCCAAAACTTTTACTTTGGCACGTAGTCCCAAATCTTTGTGTGAAAAAGTTATCGCCGCATAAATTAGTTTGAGTTGAAAGTTACTAACTACGTAGGTTTTTTCGATACTAAGTTCCTGTATCGCTTTACAGATTATTGAAGGTTTTATAACTTTCGGTGATTTTGTTTTTTGTGCGTATTCATATGTTTTTTTTTTATTTTGCCATACCTTTTTTACACAGCGATTCTACATTTCCTGCCATACAAAAAGTTGTAGAATATGAAAAACCCTTTCCAATATGGCTTGTCGGTAGTTATCACTGGGCCAAAGCCCATATAAGTCTGCTCCTTTGGCACACATATAGTTTATAAACCAGATTATTTTTTATCCAATTGGCTTTTTCATCAATTATGGCTCTCCTCAGTTCCTCGATATAAAAAAATGTACCCCCCCCCCGCAACCCCCCACACCCTCCAACCCGCTCCCCCTCGCACCCCCCCACCCCCCCCCGCACAGCAACCCCTCACCCCCCCCGCACAGCAACCCCTCACCCCCCCCCCCCCCCGCACCACCCACCCTCCCGCACCCCTCCGCACACCCGCGTTCGTCCCAAGTCAAGCGTGCCTATGCCTATAGATGTTTTACTTCAAGTTTAAGTTTGCAGCCCCCCTCCCCCGCACCCTCACCCCCCTCACAACCCCCCCCCCCCACCCCCAGGAGTTTTTGTCAAATATCTTGAAAACGGTGCATCCTACGGCAAAATCAATAAATTTTTCATCCCCTTTCTAGAACCCCAGCACCCCCTCCCCCGCACCCTCACCCCACCTCAACCCACCCACCCACCCCCCGGTGTTAACACTGAAAGAATTTCTCAAATCGGAGCAGTAGTTCCTGAGATTAGCGCCTATAGAAGTTTTACTTCAAAAACCCCCGATTTTGAAACATTCTTCCGCTCCGCTCCGCTCCTATTGGTGTTAGCGTGATGATATATAGCCTATAGCCTTCCTCGATAAATGGGCTATCTAACACTGAAAGAATTTTTCAAATCGGAGCAGTAGTTCCTGAGATTAGCGCGTTCAAACAAACAAACACACAAACAAATAAACAAACAAACAAACAAACAAACTCTTCAGCTTTATATATTAGTATAGATTAACATATAGGATACTCTTTATTCCGGAAAATTTCATAGTCCCTGCTGGTAACGAATTCTTCGTAGACAGAGTCGCGCGCAACAACTAGGTATATAGGTACATGCATCACCCGTGCATCCCAACGGCTTTACCCCTTTGTGACACAGACATACCTACGTACTAAGTTGCAAGTTGAGTTCAACCAAGTTCAAACAAACTCGTTATGGGTGTTATTTACATGAAGAGCTTTATTCTGGGGAGGCTGTTATCTAATAAGAAATTCCGTACATATTACAAGATGTTCTTTTAATGTTTTACAATATCATGGAACTATAAACAACCAATGCAACGACGACGACCGCTTTAGCCTAGTTGGTAGTGACCCTGCCTACGAAGCAAGAGGTCCTGGGTTCAAATCCCGGTAAGGGCATTTATTTGTGTGATGAGCACGAATATTTGTTCCTGAGTTATGGATGTTTTCTATGTATTTAAGTATTTATTTATCTATATAAGTATGTTTATCGTCGTCTAGTACCCATAGTACAAGCTTTGCTTAGTTTGGGACTAGGTCGATTTGTGTAAGATTGTCCCCTAATATTTATTATTTATTTATTTATTATTATATTTAAACAGATCAGAAAAAAGTTATTTTCATGTTTTTTTTAATCAGTTATTTTTTTCTATACTTAAGTATATTTTTTATTTAATTTACAGATACAAGTCTGTACATTAAACTGTAGAGAAAAATACCCCCATAATTCAGTCATTCATTATCGTAACACTAACTTTTCTAATTACTTTGCGGGGTACATATCAATTAAATACTTCATACACATTTTCATCATTCAAATCATTTCATTTTACCTAACAATCGCTAATCGTAGTTATATTATACATTATGTGTGATCGTGGGAATATATCGGTTTTCGGTAAACAAAGCAAGCTTTGCCCCAAATTAACATTTATATCATTCATGATTGCTTCAAGACTTTTGAGCAGCCAAAAATTGCCAAGCATTCAATGCGCTATTGAGGTCCCCTATCGGGCTTCTTTTGATCCACCACCTGTCCTTATTCAAATACGAACCCGTTCTTTTTTTTTGTGTATGGCTGTGACGATTGATTAAGCCAGTGTCGGGTCGATTTGACTACAACAACTAAACAAAAATGAAAACGGGTTAAGGAACGCGAAAACCTTACCATTACCATCAACTAATAATTGCTACTCGTGCAGAATAGACACAACTACGAAATTAGTATTATTATTAGTGACATGTACCACCACCAAACTTAAAAATAAAAATATAAACACGTAATGACAAGAAGAATAATAGATTAAAAAATATGTATTACAATTTTAAATTGTTTAGTTACCCAAAGCCATGAGAATCTCTTTATCTTTTGCAAACCCGTTCTTAACTCAGAGAATTATACTTGTTCCAATCGTTTATTTAACTTTTGACAGCTCAAGTACCTACTAATTAAAATAGTGATGCCCTGATGCGTTACCAATTCGATTTCTTTTAACAATCGATTTTATTCATGAAGAAGTTTTAAACGATTTAACACATTCATATTTTATGTTTGCTCAACATTTTCCATTGTTTTATAAATATTCACAGGTGTTTAAGTTACTTCATCTTATATATTAAAATAAACCTTTTATGGTACGTAAGCTAATATTTTTGTCACTTCCGATGGCAAATTAGCAATTTTGTCAATTATGAAACGGCAACACTGGAGGCAGCGACGCCATTTTGTTGTCACTCACAACGATCTTACAATATAATCACAATAATTTTAAATTCATGTTTTATTTATAAAATCGATTTATTTCAAAACGGTTTTTATAGTCTGTGGTCATTTATTATGGCACATTACTAAGCGGGCGGTACCCGTCCATGAAGTACGGTGTTCTCTGTAGTACATTGTACCGAAAATTATTATAAAACTTCACGTGCGTGATCTGTCAAAAGTTAAATAAACGATTGGAACGAGTAATATAAGTCACTCGGAGACCAAGTTCAACCCAAAACTGAAAAAAGCAACCGGTACTTTTTGGCCAAATAAAACATAAATTGTTCGAAATTACCCATGACCATAAGGCTGGTGCATTTCTCGCCCAACGTATTAGCATCACAATCCACCGCGGAAATGCTGCCAGCCTTATGGGCACTCTTCCGCAGGGACAGGACTTAGGCGAATTGTATATATAGCTAGGTTATTTTTAGGTTAGTTTTTTTTTTTTAACCGGTATTGGATGTGCGAGTAAAATTGTTTGAACTTGCAATGTTCGATTCGAATGTAGCCAAACCACAACTTCCTGGTATCCGATTGGGCTCAAATTTGGCATTTATTTAAGTCCGGTGGCAATGTAATGTAAAATAAAATGTAATAATGTAATAATCTGGGGCTAAATTCAGGAACGGCTCAACACGGTTTGCGAGCGGTAATTCAATCGTTTGCGAGAGGATAGGGATGGGCTGAGCTTGGGATGAGCATTATATTCCTGTTAATCCGACTCACTTGCGCATTTATAATATTATTAATATGGGCATCTAAATCGGTTCAGCGGTTTAAGCGTTAAGAGGTGGCATACAGACAGACGGACAGGCAGACAGACACACTTTAGTTTTTATAATATTAGTACGGATGAATGCATATGATGCTTCTTCCGTCTAGCTTAATACTCTAACATTGTGAGCGATTCACATTTGAACTTGTTTTTTGGCTGTCTGCGCTTAATGAAACCTCGATGTTTTTAGAGGCGTCTAGTATTATGCAGAGCCGGATTAAGAGGTCTAGAGGCCTTGGACCAACGAAGGAGTGGAGGCCCGTAAGGCAAAAAAAAGACTATTTGAAACCAGTAAATTTTTTTAAACTTCTTTAGTGCGGGCCCCTCCCTATATCCAATCCATCGTCATGATAATCATCATCCCAGCTTATATACGTCTTTCTGGAGGGCACAGGCCTCCTTTTAGAATAAGAGGTCTTGGCCATAGTTCCCACGCGAAAGCCGTGGCCCGTTGGTTTGAACTATGGCCTCTCAAGCAGAGGCTCGTGGGTTCGGGCCCAATCTCACACCTCTACGTTCTTCAATGGTGTGTGTGAGGTTCCCATTCCTCTATATCTGGCCTTGCTTAAATATACTTTACGTAGAGTTAGAGCTACCTATAGTAAAAACATCTTCGAAATTATGTATCTTGTCACCATACTCGTGAATACAGTAATTTTAGCGTACCTTTGAGTCTGACCACGGTTCTTCGTATTACGACGTGAAATTGTGCGTAAACAATGATTACTGATTACAAGCACAATCTATTTGTAGTATTTAATTTTACGCTTTAAGATTTTACAAATGCGCTGTTTCGTTTTCTTAAATAACCGCATTTTTGTGTAAGTATTGAACTTTGACGCGATATTTTATGGATACGATTTGTGGAAGAATAGGTACATTTCGGGGAATGTACGACTTTGAAAAAATAGGTAGGTACTATTTGGATTTACCATGAACTTAACAGTGAAGGAATTCAATGGTGTGTGTGAAGTTCCCAATCCGTAATGGGCCCGCGTGGGAACTACGGCCCAAGTCCTCTAATTCTGAGAGGAGGCCTGTGCCCTGCAGTGGGACGTATATAGGCTGGGATGATGATGATGACTATTTGGAAAATGATTGTTATTAAGCGAGTATAGATTTAGAAGAAAGTGATCTTTTAGAGAAATGTCACGTTTTGGAAAAGTTTTACAATGCCGTTTTGGGCAAGTAACTGTGGTCACACATAACTGGCGAAGGCGTCGCCGTTTGATTGCCAAACCGAGACAAACTCTGATGTAATTCTGAGTACTTACGTGTTATGTTTAACTTGCTGCACGCCACGGGCTAAACGTTAAACAACGGATGGCAGCGGATAACATTTGTTATTGTAATTCCAAAGTAGGTTGTTAAATGTTGCTGATGATACCTGCCTTATCACAGCAAATAAGAATGTCAATATTACGGAGAGTCAAATGCAAACAGAATTTAACATGTTGTGCAAATGGGCCCATGATCTTGGACTAGTAATCAATTACAATAAAACCAAAGTGATGTATATACACTCACCATACCTTAAGACAGTAACAGTACCTACCATTGTGGCCCACGAGCACACATGCATGCATAACAAGATCACATCTTGTGAGTGTAAGCCGTTAGAACTTGTCAACTTGCATACCTACCTGGGTTTAAAAATAGCAAATTTAATTGGGAACCTCATGTCACTCATGTATGTAATAGACTAAGGTCAATACTCAGTACCTCAGTATATTGAAATATAAAATGCCATATAATATACTCTTAGATTGTTGTATCTGGCACTGGCAGACTCGATAATAAACTATGGTATTTCTAGCTATGGTAGAACCTACAAAACATATTTACAGCGTATTTATAACTTACAAATAAGAATATTGAAAACAATAGTTCCACTCAAAGTTAAATACCTACACAGAAATAACTATAACAAATTGTTCCAAAATTGTCGAGTCCTGAGTGTATTTGATAAGGTAAAATTAGCTGTGATATTAGAGTATAAGAACCAAATAGAGAAACTGGATAGATATACAAGACCAGCCAACCTCCGGCACTTAACCAATCAACCCTATTTCAAGATACCTAAGAGCATAAATCAATATGGCAAAAGAGTGTGGTCAAATTACTTGCCACATATCCTAAACAGCTTCCCTAACAATACCATAAATTGTATACTTAATAAGCCAACACAGCAGACTAAGAGTATTGTTAAAAAGTATCTATTAACAAATATTAACTAATTATAATAAGTTAATGTAGTGTTAATGAAAGTTAGTTGTTAGTATATAATCTTAAAATTTAAAAGATTGTACTAATAATATTAATAATTAATTTTGTATTTCTTATGAAAGTAATAAACAGTTTAAATTTTAATGTTTTTTTTTATTTTTTTTTAAATGATATAGGTAGTTACTTACTTCTTAGTCGGACACTTATGTCAGAGTGGTCGCGGTTGCGCAGACGTGGTACACGGAGAGATGTTCGGTGGGTCGCAGACTTTTGCGACAACAGCCCTCTTAGCAATTTGCTTCCATTTCTGCCGGTTAGAGGCGTTGCGAGTACACTGGACCATGGTGGACTCAGTAGCTTTTTTAATCAGGTCAGTCCAGCGAGTTGGTGAACGGCCGCGCGCCCTCTTGCCTTCCACCTGACCCTGAACCACCAATCTCTCCATTGAGTTCACATTCCTGGAGATGTGACCAAAGAACTTTAGTATCCGTAATTGCACAGTCGACGAAAGTCGGTCTTTAATTATGAAGCTCTTTGAGGATGGGAACATCAGTGCGAAATGCCATCCACGGGATCTTTAGGAGACGTCTCCAGCACCACATCTCCAATGCGTCGATTTGAAATGATATATTATTGTGGTTAAAAAATTTATTTGTCTTAAATTGACTTCAGATGTTATCATTGTAGGTCTGTTTTGATAAAAAAATAGATACCTTGTTGACTTTCGTTCCAGATTATTCCTAACAAGATTTTTCCGACCCGGTGACGACATTCATATAAGTAGCCTTAATAATTTAACTTTTGCCCCTTATCCTAAATAAATATCACGGAACAATTGACACCAATTGACCTAGTCCCAAAGTAAGCTAAGCAAAGCTTGTGTTATGGATACTAGGCAACGCTAAACATACTTATATAGGAACTACATACTTAAACACATATTAAACACCCAAGACCCGAGACCAAACATATTATATTTATATTATATTATGTATTTTTCATACAAATATATGCCCTGACACTGGATCGAACCCGGGACCTCAAGCTGCGTAGTCAGGTTCTCTAACCACTAGGTCATCTGGTCGTACTATACCGTGTTATAGAAATAAGTGTTGAAAACGATGGTGATTTGGTTTCGAATGCATTAGACAATAAAGCTCTCTGGTTCCATTAAGTAGCAGCAAAGCAGACGTCAAGCGGTCTACCACAAATTATCTTGCTCGCATTGAATTTACCAGTCTGTACGCTTATTTGTCTAACGCGATGACGCTTACTTTCGCATTCACTATTTCTTTCTGTCAAACGGTATAAGATGGTGACAGAAAGATATGGTGAAAGCGAAGGCAAGCGCCTGAGCGTTAAGACATGCGGCCTCTGGCTGCATAAACAATTAAACAACCTAACGCAAGCTAGCTTGCCAATGTCTGATTTTCAGTACATTATCAAACTGTACATCAACAAGAAGTCGGATGACGATCACGAGATAAAATCTGAACCATAAAGCGATTAACTGGCAAATAATTACTTAGTGCACAGAGTAAGAAAATTTGACAGAGACGTGACTTCATGCAATGCTTCCATAATAATATGTTGAGCAAATCCCGGGCGGGTGGCAGGTCATTGCTCAAGGTTCATCGGAATCACTACCACTATCTTACTACTATGGGCCCACACTGACACTTTTTTAATAGGGAACCTATTGGCCTGCCTCTGTTACTTTATTTACTCTATGTTCTCTATCAGTATATGAGACCATGTGCATACCACGTGCTACGTTTCTCGTTACTGTTACTTTAAAGGAAACAAAATTGCCTACTGACTAATAAAAGATGTTGTGCAACAGTAACAATAAAAAACCGGCCAAGAGCGTGTCGGACACGCACAGGATACGCTTCCGCAGCCGTAATGAAAAAAAACATATTTCACAGATCAGGCTACTATTTTCTCTTAAACTAATAATAATTCTCAAGCTAACTTAGCCGTAATAGTTTTCTTTGTTAATTTGATATTTTCTTAGCTTTTTTTACCTTAAACTTGAATATTTCGCAAACGAATCACTTTATCGAAAAATCGTCTTCACGACTCCAATGATTTTAAAAGATCTATCCAACGATAGGTACCCCGGATTTTATCGTTTCTAATGCGATCCCGCAGAGAAACTCCGAGGATAGCCCTCTCCATCGCCCTCTGAGTGACTTTGAGCTTTCTTATGAGGCCCATCCAATATACCGCAATGTCTCAAGTCAAAAGTCTTTGACCAGTGTGTGTTGCCAGTGATGACTTATGGCACTGAGACGTGGCCGCTAACGAAAACGTAATATTGTATAAGGTATAACAATTAATTACTACTCAATAGTTCTTAAAATATTTTAAATATTTTGTTAAAATTGAATCACAAACTATAGCATTTACTGAGTTAGGTACTCTCACAGTTCTTTGGAACATTATTTATTAAATCTCAATTGCATATCAGACAAATTGATTGAACGTACTCTCGCTGATAAGGAGCCAATAAAACTGGGCACGAGGTCGCGATATATGAGAGCTGAGAATTTTCTCAAACATGTATTTTGTAATTTGCACTAATATTAGCTTGTAGATTGTACAGGTCATTTATACACACAAAGTATAAAATCACCTTAAAGTTATTTTGAGGTATTTTTGAGGTTTTGTATTTATTTTAAAATCTTAATAGTATGACTATCAGTTGAATTAGGTACTTATTACATTATAATCACTAAAGGAATAAAAATAAAAATGTTTATGCTGAAATTTGGTCAACCATCCCCGGTCTCCCCTATTAACTATCGAGTCTAAGAACATCTGTATCTACGTAAAATTGCCGATCACTATGCTACATGCTGAGCGTATTGACCTTTCGTTCTATGTCATTGGATATAACTATAATATCCGTATACGATTGCGCTGCTTACATATGAGTCATAGAGGTTAGATACGATTACGTACATTGGTTTCTAATTGATATCGGATTTAAATGCTTCACGCTTAATCCCGCCCGATGTTTCCACGGGATCGGGATGTAATTAAGTATGTAAAATACTTAAATTGACGTCTTTCAGATGATGATGATAATGATGATGATAATGAACTCTTAATACAAGACATTTTTAACACGGGTGTTCACACAACTGGGATAACGACAAAAAGTTTTTTTTTTAATTTCCCTGGAAATTTAGTGAATCCTTGAATTTTGAATTCAACTACCAGTTGATGTTTTTTTGTGCTTGGGGGAGATGTTTCGCCCGTCTAATGTAATCACATATGGTTTTGACCTAGTTAAGTTCTTAAGTAACATACCTGCAATGACCTGCATACTTCTTTATATGAAAAACGTGCATCAGAATGTTAGTAAAGTTTTTTTTTGGGAGAGTCTATTTGAAGTTTTAGCCTGCTATAAGTTTTAAATATTGTTTTGTAATCGAATTCCTGTACCTACATAGTGTGCATACCAATAGAATTTAAGTTAAGGAGCCTTTTTTGCTCACCTTTTCGTACCTGGTACCCCTGAATTGGCCGTCTACCAAACTTAGCTGGCATGCAAGTGTTAAAAGACTTAAAAGTAGATACATAGAACACAACACAACACACCACAAACTGTGACACACAGGTATAGGTACTAACACAACATAATATACCAGTTTTAGTCCTTCCGAAAATAAGTTATGTCTGGTAACTCTGGGACCTTGGACCACTACTGAAACAATTATCGTCTCCTTTAAAGCTTCTCCGTCATTCTTTTTGAATCTTTCCTCATCCAGAGTTAATCCAAACAGTTTGTTCTACGGTCTTATGACACGCCATTCTCTGATATTCCGAAGTCATGTCAATTTTCTTTTTTCAACTTACCGCTTCGTACCTGTTATGTCTTGTCGTGACCCAAATGGGCAACAGTCCTCTGCTTGACGATGCACACCAGTTCTACCTTAAAATACAATTGTATTAGCGTCTTGTTTTCTTTCCAGTTACCTTACCAGTCCTGAACTTTGGCATGCTAATGGGCTGGCAGTCCCCCATGACGCCTCTCCTGAAGTCTCCCAACGGCCCAGCACCAGAACCCATCTCTGATGAGACCATATCCTGGATGGCGTCGGTCACCTTCTTCCCGCCCATTTTCTGCGGGTGCCTGGTGGGGGACCTGGCGGACCGGTGGGGGCGGAAGATCACCACCATGCTGACTTCGCTTATGCTTGTGGTAAGTGTATATTAGAAAATGCATAACCCTTTAAGGATCTATTCAATAGAGGGCGCGGTCTAAAAACATTGAAACACGTTGGCTTTCAAAATAGTCTGCTGACTTCGACCGAAATCAATAAATAGGGTAGTCCTGGCGACCGTTGTGCTTTACAAAATGTTACCGTAAACTTTCCATGAATTTCTACACGGGCGATGATGCCATGAATTCATCATCATCTCAGCCTATATACGTCCCACTGCAGGGCACGGCCTCCTCTCAGAATGAGAGGGTTTGGGCCGTAGTTACCACGCGGGCCCAGTGCGGATTGGGAACTTCACACACACCACGCATACCAGTACCAGGTGTATGCATGTTTCCTCACGATGTTTTCCTTCACCGTGTTTGCCGTGGATTAAAGCAAGTTAATTTATATTATTGTGTTATTTACGGACATTTCCGCAATTTATTTGTCAAGCAATTTAGCGTACTTACTTCTTATGACTGATGATTTGCGTGTCGTTGACATCTGACAATGATTTCACTGTCAAGTTAACGATGGGAAAAATATTTCTGAACAAAGGCATGTTTTGGTTTTATTATTGTCATGTACCTAATTCTTAACAACCGCGTCATTAAGTAATTATCATTGTCTATTTATAGATAAGGCACGGACGATTGTCGTAACAAAGTTTTTAAATTATTTTCAAGTAAGTTTATTTTTATATTTGAGATAGTAAGTATAGCAATTGCTAAATGGACAATTGATATCAGTGTGTTATGGTTATAGTAAATTGTAGTAATATGTACGATACGTCAAAACTAATGAATGACGTTGTAAATTTGTAGATAGGGGCAGGGGGGTTTCACTCCGCAGTTTAGGTATGTTCGGCCGGCGCTCCTCCCGGGAGGAGTATGGCAGTAGGTTGTCACGCGGCCTTCAGTTCGCACGCTAGCCGCGTCGCGCGTAATTAAGCATCTTTTTTCTGTGATTTTTGCAACAAACAATGACTTCTAAACGATATTATAAATAACTTACTTACATACTAAAGGTAGTTTACTGAATTAATACACACTGTTATCTTTCTTAAAAAAAAAAAAAAATATTAGGGGACAATCTTACACAAATCGACCTAGTCCCAAACTAAGCTTGTACTATGGGTACTAGACGACGATAAACATACTTATATAGATAAATAAATACTTAAATACATAGAAAACATCCATAACTCAGGAACAAACATTCGTGCTCATCACACAAATAAATGCCCTTACCGGGATTTGAACCCAGGACCTCTTGCTTCGTAGGCAGGGCCACTACCAACTAGGCTAAAGCGGTCGTTCTTGATTTATATACCTACCAAATATGGGCGAGTGGGAACCCTGTGCCCTTGGTTTCGGATCAGCGGTGCCCAACGGAATATGAACGCTCGTATCACATGATAAGTTTTAATTTCGCGTGCACGCAGCAGGAGTAGGAAAGTTTTTATACCTAAAGTTGACCTTTGTTCGAGAGTGATCCTTCTGTACGTTAGTACTATTACTTATTCTGTGATAGGGGAGACCGAGGAGAGTTGTGACATCGTCGATTTTTGGGAACTTATGTACTGCTAGCAAGCTCGCAACAGCGCGTGTTTGATAGCTCGAGACTTGAACTAAAAAACGCGCGCTATTGCGAGCTCGCTAGCAGTTAATAAGTTCTAAAAAATCGTCATTGTCACTACTCTCCTCTATCACAACTGTCCTCGGTCTCCCCTATAGGTTATAATATAAGTAAGTATAATTAATATTATTTATTTTATTAGCAGTACGGCTGCTCACCGAATCTAAGACTGTTGCCACTGTTGGCGTATGTAAGCGATTAAGAATTTCGCGGGAGTCGGTTGGATGCGACGTGGTTTAATTTTTAGAACACCCGTTGGGGCGCATACCCAGGAGACGTGGGTTCGAATCCCACCGGCGCACCCGAAAAACTTTTTCGCTTTTAAATAATCTTAAGTATAATTAATGTCAATAACAGTACTTAAATCCATATCTAATGCTGTATTGTTGAACTTTTCTATTGAAGAATAGAGCCACACTGATCGGAAGGTTTTTTTAGGCGACCTTATAATGTAGTGCCTAGTGTATTTAAGTCTTGTTTATCTTTTCTTTATCTTAATTATTTTGTAGCAATAAATGATCTTGTATAAAACGATACAGCAGTTATGTATGCTTGGGGTACAATTACATTTAAAATGTCATTCTTTGTACCCAGCTTATTCTTCCATATATGCGATAGGATACTGATAGAACGGGGTAAAATGCCGTCGTAGTCGTAAAACTATGCATTTATAGCAACTTAACTCACTTCCGTTGAAATTCAATTCCGCCACTTTAAATAGAATTTTACATTATCACATTTTAATGAAACATTTTGACACCAAACATCTAAACTCTCAGGCCGTAAGTATGTAGTGGCAACAATGAGTGGCAAACACTTGAACAGCAGGGCGAAATTACATGCGTAATATTAAGAGGACTCACACTTAATATTATAAATGTCAAAGTTTGTAAGGATGGATGGATGGTTTTCACGCTAATACGTATTTTGATGAAATTTGACACATGAATTAATATGAATTACAACTATGGTATAAAATCTGGTGTTGAAAAAATATAAAGATCTACATGGACCCCAGTGGGGTATACCTAGTACCTATAGCAATATTTAAAAAATGTCACTTAAACATTTTAAACAGACCAAATATAATTTGTATACACATTTCTAGGCCATGCTTGAGAATCTACAAGTTGTCATCTGATACTGAGTAGTACTTAGCATTTTTCTAATAGCATTTTTTTAATTTTACTGTAGAAACTACTATCTTTTATTTCATTTTTAAAATAAATAGGATTTTTATTAAAAAAAATTATTGAGCTGTAGTAGGGTCTGTTTTTATAAATGTTTAGTTTTGGGTTGGGCAAAGTTAACAGGTGCTTGCGGCGGAAACTTTGCGAATAATTATACAATTTAATACGCTATAGTTGCTATAGGTCTTTTAGGACACTTTTGTCTCGGAAAATTGCATAGTTGCTGCGGAACAGCGATAACGAATTTTTCGCAGACGGAGTCGCGGGCAACAGCTAGTAGGAATACCATTCATTGTAATTCTTTAGAGAACCGATGTCGCCACTGTTTAGCCTCTTCTGCTTCTTAGAATTTACTAAATTGAAGCGAGGCGTTTTTACGAGGTTAAGAATGAAGTATGTACAATCTCGTTCACGTGAAGTCATGACGTTATATTTCGTAAAAAGGATCGTTTAACATTCCTTTAAATGTCAATTATTTTATTACCTATTTTTCCATACATTTCTTACTACTAGCTACTAGAGAAGCTTTGACAAACTGAACGAAAAGTCATCAGTCCATGATTAACTGATTTCGGTTGTTTTTTTGATCTATCGAAGTTTAATATCTATTTATTTATTTAATAAATCACATGCAAGCTTTCCAGTAACACATAATATTAATAAAAAAATATCTTGCATCTGAACAAAGCAATACACAATACAATACAATACAATGACTCTTTATTGTACACCACAAATAATACAATACAGAAAAACAAGTACCTACATGAAAAAAAAACAATAAAGCAATATAACCTGTTTTGAGCCATTAAAAAAACAAAAATGCTTGTCTAACTACTCCTGTATTCAAAAGAAGATTATGTATTCTATTCAATTGTTCCAAAAATTTGTCGATTTCGACCCTAAAAAGCTAATACAAAAGTGACTAACCCCCTGTTTCACCATCCATTGATCTTTATTTGACGGATAAATGTTATGCCATCTCTGTTTGTTTTGTTCGAATAGACGGAGACGGCATCACATTTATCCGTCAGTTAAAATTGATCAATGGATGGTGAAACAGCCCCTTAATCTCGTTTAAAACGCGTACACGCGCGTCATCTGTTTTAAATACTCAGTGTGCTCAAGTTCTTAGACAATAATGCCTTCTATGTCATGTTTACGGACGTTTTATCTTTACGGGCAATTCTACACTGCCATCAATCTGTGGCACACGCAACGCCGGAACGAGCCGGTCGTAATTGTTACCACTGTTGTCCGGATTGATTAGCTGCAGGCTACCTACAGCTGTTACCAATAAGCTGGACAAGATATAGGCGAGAGCGGGGGAGAATATGTTCCAGGGAATATTGTGCTTAAATTAAATTATGGCAGTTTTATATTATAGCTATAAATAAATATCAATAAATAAATATCACGGGACATTTCACACCAATTGACCTAGTCCCAAAGTAAGCTAAGCAAAGCTTGTGTTATGGGTACTAAGCAACGGATAAACATACTTATATAGATAGATACATACTTAAATACATATTAAACACCCAAGACCCGAGAACAAACATTCGTATTTTTCTTACAAATATCTGCCCCGACACGGGAATCGAACCCGGGACCTCAAGCTTCGTAGTCAGGTTCTCTAACCACTAAGCCATCTGGTCGTCTCTAAACCATAGCTAAACCGTTTAAATGAGTCCTCGCTCGAGCGGTACAGGGACTGGGGGGTAGGACGCCCAGGGGAGACCGGGAGAGGTGCGGGCGGCGTGCGCGCCTCGCGTGCCTGCCACCCGCACCTCTCTCGACCCCCTTTGTCGTGCCCCCAGTGCGGCTTGGGAACGTCACACACACCATTAAATTTCTTCTCAGGTGTGTGAAGGTTTCTCACGATGTTTTCCCTCACCGTACAAATGTAATTTCGCACATAATTTCCGTAAAACTCAGAGGTGCGAACCCGGACTCGAACCCATAGCTTGAGAGACCATAAGTCAAACCACTAGGCCACCACGGCTTTTTTTTTAATTGTTCGTTTATAGTTATTAATTAAACTAACTTAACTAAAACACACACGACACACACACACACACACACACACACACACACACACACACACACACGCACACACACACACACACACACACACACACACACCGATAAATATAGTATTAAGTAAAACTATTGTTAAAAATTGTATTAAGCTAAGTTTAAGTAAGGAACCTCTAGTTATATATTAAGAATTTCCTACCTACTTACCAGTTATGGAAGAGCGGGGCATCCTAACACAGGTTTACTACCTAAAGAGAAGTCCCAATTTACAGCATGCATTGTATTGTGTAACGAAGGAAAATAAACAATTTTCATTTATTATATTAAACTAGATGCATAGAAACGAAAATAGAACCACCAAATTTCTGAAGTCAGTTCAAAATTACATTTGAATTGGCTAACTCTCATGACCACACTCATGACTTGTGCCGCCGGCAGTATTCCCTGCGCGCGCGCAGCACATAACAAACGACAGCCAATTGTTTATCTGCTAAGTGGATCAGGTGCTCGCGTCACTTCTAATTGGCATTCATTACCTCATTAACAATGTAGAACACTTTCTCTTGTATTGTTGTCGTCATCATCATCGTAATTAAAGACACTCTCTTGTCGGTGGAGTACCTATTTGCCACTTAACCTGCCTTTTAACTTCTTTATATACTTGTACTTAACCCGGCGCAAACTTTCTCTTTAGCTGGATTGAAACAATTTAATCTCAGCCTTCGTATTTCTCTCCTTGCCTCAATTTTTCCCTTTAAAATATTGGGAAACTTGTAAGGAAATGGGTTTGGCTGAATCCTGTGTTTGGTATTCGTGGTGAGGATCACTATAGCTATGGGGTCATTGTACCTAATGCTTTAATCGGTGATCTTAAGGGTCTCCCTAAATCTATCGACGTGGAAGCCGATCGGAAAAACCTAATAAGAGCAATAAGAGCATTAAGAGCAAAAAGACGTCGATCGGGTCGACTACGCGAGCCGAATGGAGCCGAGCCGATCGACGGTAAAGGTTTCTCCGATCGGCTGAAGCCGATTCCTCGTCGATAGGTTCGGGGAGGCCCTAAGACTGCTTCTCCTATAGAATACGAGCTTCTCGGTAAAACTTTAGTGAACCGGCCATTTTCAAACTAAGTATTTGTAAATATCCTTCTTAAAATAAAATAAAATGTACCTAGAATATTTAAGTTTCCCTAAACTGTTTCTTCTGCAGTCCCATTGCAATTGCACTAGTTATCTATCTATCTGTCTATGTTGTGTGCAACAGTGCGTCCTGCGGGAACTCTGCACTTTCTCTTCGTCTTCATTAGGTAGATTGTTACGGGATGTAGACTGTGATTACTGATTACCTTTAATAATTCCCAATATTTCAATGCTACATAATCATGGGTAGATCCAGTAACACATGTGTCTAACGTAGTTAATCGTGATTCATTAAAAACTGTAATCGTATCTATAGTTCTCTGCTAAGCCATGAAAAACACAGAGACATGAAATAATGCACGGGTTTTCTTCGTGCATTTTTCTTGAGATTCGCGTGTGAATTTATTAAAATCTCAGGAATCACAATTCTACAGCTAGATCTAAAGGATCACGCGAGCGAACCCAAAGATAAACTAGTTGCGCATAAATCAATAACACATAAAAATGTTTCGTGCAAACATAAAACATTCAATTGTTCGAGTTGCTTTTAATTGTCATTAATGAGTCATACTCGTAGCATCATCACAATGGCTGTTGTAACAGATTCGTTCGGGATTGATCAGGAATGGTGCGAATAGATTGGAACGAGAGTTTCAGATAGTTATTATTAATGTACAGTTAGCCATAAAAGATGAATCGATTTGGTCACTTTTTTCACTTATTTGGTATCTACCAAACCGCGCTCAACTGCCTTCTTTCTGCCTGTTTCCCTTAATTCAAGTTTAGGGTGCATGAGCATTTACTATGCAAGCGTGCTCCATCGTAGGCCTCATCTTCGCTTTCCATCAGGCGTGCAAGCCTATATCGTATGAAAAAAAATCTAGCGGTGGGTGAACATTTGTATAATCTTAGCATATCAAAAGCAGGTGACAAAGCAGACGAAACCGTGGTAGTCTAGCGCTTAGACCTATGGCCTCTCAAGCAGAGGGTTGTGGACAGTGCAGTGAGTTCCTGAGAGGAGGCCTGTGCCTTACAGTGGGCGTATTTAGGCTTGGATGATGATGAATGCATCATATCGATCACGCTTACCTACTATAAATGTGGGCGCTCACTTTTAAATTGTGGGGTACCGTATTTAAGACACGCGGTGTTACATGATCTCGTATCTTTTCGCCTCCAAACTAATGTAGATGCGCTAAAATGTTACAAATATAGACCTATCCACACCATCACCGACGTAACTCAGCGCTTTAGCAAGGTGAAAGTGCAGTAAACAGGTCACATATGCCGCAGAACTGATGGTCTTCGGGGCAGACTGATTCGAGTGGAGACCGCGTGTCAGCAAACGTAGTGTAGAGCGCACTGTAAATAGGTGGGGCGATGATATATGGTGGCTTAGCAGTGGAGAACTGAAGACCATGCTCAGCGGTGCCATGGGAAAAGCACAGACTGATGAGGACGATATTCTTTGTGAATGATCTCTATCTCGCCTGATGAGAAAAACAAAAGAGGCCAAAGGTTGTCTTACTGGTTCAGTAACAGCCCATTCACTCCAGCCTTGAAGAGCCCTAGGTAGTTGTGGTTGTGTAGGTTGATGATGATGATGGTGGTGATGATGACGATGATGATTATGATGATTTAGACTCACTCTGACTTAATGTATCTTGTTGCAGATCAGCTGGGTAATCACGCTGTTCTCACTGGCGCCGTGGGCGCTGATCACATCCCGCGCGGTTGCTGGTCTGGCCTGCGCTGGCTGTTACGTCGTCACACCGCTCTACCTGAAGGAGGTAACGTCAGCAACGACTTAACCCATTGCAGTCAGCTGGTGGTCACACTGTTTGTTGGCGCCTTGGGCACTGATCACATCCCACCCGATCGCTAGCCTCGCTTACTCCGACTGCTATACGTCACGCCGCACTACCTGAAAGAGGTAACATCAGCAACTACTTAACACGTTGCATCCGGCTGGTGGTCACGCTTTTCTCGCTGGCGATGGAGTCGACTAAAAAATATTAGCTTTATACCCTTAACTTTTGCGATCTCCACAGGATAGAGAGAGAATCGATCAAAAAAATGTGTATGACCAATTTATTTGTTCTAAAGTAGCTAAAAATCTAATTTTGTAATTAATTGAAAATCTGTTTTTTAGAGATAAAATAAAGTGACTAGAGTCGCAACTTGGAATATTGTTTTACTAGCTGTTGCCCGCGAGAGCTTTGCAATTTTCCAGGATAAAAAGCGTCCTTTCGAACGATCGATCTTAGTCCTGATTATAAACTATCTGTGTGTCAAATTTCATTAGAATCCGTCGATCCGTTTTAACGTCAAGGAGTAACAAACATCTGCACATACAAACTTCCTCGTTTTTAATATTAAGTGATGTCATTATCCCTAAATAATTGTTCTTGTTTTCGGTAAAACTACTTTTTTACCCGGACCCGGACCTAGTAACCTCATTCATGAGCCGTATATATTGCATTCGGTTGTATTCTATCTAAGTCCCTTTGATGCACCCGGAACATTAATCATTTACATTCTTCTAAATTTGTGTAAGATTGTCCCCTAATATTTATTTATTTATTTATTTAATGTATACATTTCTCAATTACATCACAAGTTATACAATGCAAACAGTAAGAACTTGTCTCGCCCTAGCCGCCCTTTTGTAACAAGTGAAGCAAAAACATCTCAATCTATTATAACATCGGTTTGAGCAATGGCTTCCACATTCTAGGTCAAGCTCGCGACAGTGACGTAATGTTTGGATACCAAGCATTCCCTTACATTTAATTTATGTATTGACACGACACAATCGGAAAATTCATTTATAGTAAAGTAAGCCGTGGTGGCCTGGTGTTACGACCTATGGCCTCTCAAGCAGAGGGTCGTGGGTTCGTGCTCGGGCTCGTACCTCTGAGTTTTTCGGAATTTATGTGCGGAACTACATTTGAAAACCACAAGCTTTACGGTGAAAGAAAACGTCATGAGGAACCGGCACACACCTGATACAAATTCAATGGTATGCGTAAAGTTCCAAATCCACTGTAGGCCCTCGTGGGAACTACTGCCCAAGCCCTCTCATTCTGAGAGAAGGCCTGTGCCCTGCTGGGACATCATATGCTGGGATGATGATGATGATGTTATGACAAAGAGGAATCCACTCAGTATTTTTCGAGTCATAGAAGATGACGATGGATGGCGATTATCTACTAATCCTGGCTTACTCAGTGTGACCTCTTTGTTAGTCAGAATTACATTTGTTCGAATTTCATCTGTCATAACAACGTTTGCCATAAATATAGCAGCATGTATTTTTCAGGATTTTTTGTTAAATTATGTTAAATTAAAATTATGAAATACGATACATTATGGCTTGTGAAATTCGACCAAACGATAGAGAATCCAGTGTGAGACGTGTCCATAAGTGCATCAACTTCGGTTCTCCAGAGAGTAATTTTAATTTTTGACTTTCTCTCACCAGATAGCTTCGGACAACGTGCGCGGTGCGCTCGGCTCCCTCTTCATCCTGTCCCAGAATTTGGGCTACCTGGTGGTCTACGTGGCTGGGGACGTATTGTCCTTCCGAGCAGTCATGTGGCTCTGCACAGCTGTGCCAGTCTTGCACCTGGTGGCCTTCCTCGCGATGCCGGAGACGCCTGTGTTCCTGGTCAAGCAGGGGAAGATACAGGTTGGTGGATCTGAGTTATATGCATGGAAGGAAGTAGTGAGAACTTTGTCCTGTAATCATTGGAAAACCGAACAATGTAGACGACCAGATGGCCTAGTGGTTAGAGATCCTGACTATGAAGCTTGAGGTCCTGGGTTCGATTTCCGTGTCGGGGCAGATATTTGTATGAAAAATACGAATGTTTGTTCTCGGGTCTTGGGTGTTTAATATGTACTTAAGTATGTATCTATCTATAAAAGTATGTTTATCCGTTGCCTAGTACCCATAACACAAGCTTTGCTTAGCTTACTTTGGGACTAGGTCAATTGGTGTGAATTGTCCCGTGATATTTATTTTATTTTATTTATTTTATGTCTCAAATGAGGTCATCCAATTGAGGAGCTGAACTAACGGATTTTTTATACAACTCTTACCACCTGTTTCACCATCCATTGATCAAATTTATTTCACGGATAAATGTGATGCCGTCTCTGTTTGTTTTGTTCAAATAGACGGAGACGGCATCACATTTATCCGTCAGTTAAAATTAATCAATGGGTGGTGAAACAGCCCCTTCAAAACAAAAAGTGAAGTTTAAACAAATACAGATTTATGCAAGGCTTTGATCATCATCATCATAGGCATCATATTTTAGCCGAACACAGGTCTCCCCCATAGTTCGCCAAAAGCCGTTTTGTGGCCTAGTGGTTTGACCTATGGTCTCTCAAGCAAAGGGTCGTGGGTTCAAATCCCGGCTCGCACCTCTGAGTTTTTAGAATAGAATAGAATAGAAAATATTTATTTTTGAACAACTACAATAAATCAGCTAAAAAAGTACACAACAGATCATAAACACATGAATGTAGTTGTTACAAAAAAAGGACACCCCTCAGCATGTGTCACGGCACGAGGTGCCACGACGCTGATTTTCAGTGGGTCCACAGAAACTTAAAACTAAACTACGTTAAAAATTTACAACATAGTACACTACATCCAATGAAACCTAAAAAATAAAGAAAGAAATAATGAAATGACATTACACAGTAAAATACATTTACTAGGGGCGTTCAATAAAAAGTGAGAATGAGTATGTTATAAACAACTTTTACTAAATGTCATTTTATTTTTCGACATAGTCACCTTTTAGCATAATACACTTAGTATATCTTTTTTCTAAACTTAAAATTCCATTTTTAAAAAAGGTCTCATCTTGAGTACTTAAAAAATCTTGTACTGCAGCGACTACCGCGTCGTCGTCTTCAAATTTCTGGCCTCTCAGGTATTGTTTCAATCTCGGAAATAGGTAGAAATCACTGGGAGCGAGATCTGGTGAATACGGAGGATGCTTAAGGATATCGAACCCAGCATCACGAATTGCAGCCATTGCAACGGCGGACTTGTGTGCCGGGGCATTGTCCTGGTGGAACAGCACAACTTTCGAGAGTTTACCTCGCCGTTTTTCGCGGATCTCATTGTGCAATGTTGCTATTTGTTTGGCGTATAAAGTGCCCGTAATAGTGGCTCCATGCTCGAGATACTCAATCATTAATACCCCTTTACCATCCCAAACAACAGAGCCCATGACCTTACCGGCAGATGGGCTCACCTTGAATTTCTTCGGAGTTGGAGATGATGGCCTTTTCCATGTCATAGACTGCAGTTTCGTTTCTGGGTCGTAATGATGGAGCCAAGTTTCGTCCATTGTTATAAATCGCGCCAAAAAAAGTTCCCGGTCTTGCTGCATCAGGTTCAAAGCTTCTTGACAAATCTCTAGTCTAGTTTGTTTTTGCGTGTCAGTAAGCATTCTTGGTACCCAACGCGCAAATACCTTTTTCATACCCAAGCGTTCATGTAAAATATTATGCACGCTCCCCGTTGAAATCTTTACATTTTCAGCAATAAAACGAACCGTGACACGACGATCCGCCAAAACTGAGTTTTCGACTTTTTTCACAATTTCTTCAGTTACTAGTGTAGTAGGGCGTCCGGAGCGGGGGTCGTCCATTGTCGATGTTCTTCCACGTCTAAATTCGGCGCACCAACGTGCGACTGTCGAATACGGAGGAGCATTAGACCCTAAAGTGTCCCGCAAATCCAAATTGACTTGGTCCGTAGAAAAATTTTTCAAACACAAGTATTTGATAACGGCGCGCAGTTCAATTTTCTCCATTTTCGCTAACGTACTCAATAGCATTGCAAAGTAATTACCGTATATTTTTTTAAACAAAAGACAGTTAGTTTTTTTTTTCATAGCAATCAGCTAGATAGATTAGCTTTACCGGCCAGTATTTAATTTCGTAATATTAAAAGAGTTTGCATCTCATTCTCACTTTATATTGAACGCCCCTCGTACATTTTTCGGAATTTATTTGCGAAATTACATTTGAAATTTACCATGAGCTTTATGCATACACCTGCGAAGAAATTCAATGGTGCGTGTGAATTTCCCAATCCGCACTGGGCCCGCGTGGGAACTACGGCCCAAGCCCTCTCATTCTGAGAGGAGGCCTGTGCCCTGCAGTGGGACGTATATAGGCTGGGATGATGGTGATGATAGTTCGCCAAACAGACCGGTCTTGGGCCATCCGCATCCAAGCTTTGCTTGTAAGCTTTGATCAAATCGAGGCTGAATATGAGATGAGTGTTTGATTTGGAGATGAAAAGAAGACCGATAAAGACATCGAATTAGACGACCAGATGGCCTAGTGGTTAGAGAACCTGACTATGAAGCTTGAGGTCCCGGGTTCGATTCCCGTGTTGGGGCAGATATTTGTATGAAAAATACGAATGTTTGTTCTCGGGTCTTGGGTGTTTAATATGTACTTAAGTATGTATCTATCTATATAAGTATGTTTATCCGTTGCCTAGTACCCATAACACAAGCTTTGCCTAGCTTACTTTGGGACTAGGTCAATTGGTGTGAATTGTCCCGTGATATTTATTTATTTAATGGAAATAACGAACGCAAACAAAAATGAGTGAATTCATCGTCAAAGTACTTTTTAAAATCACCTCGCACTCCGCAGCAGTTGAAGATCACCCCGATTACGGTACTGATCCTCCATATTGGAATTATTAATAAAAATACTTAACAGTCCCCTCTTCATTTTCTACTAAAAATCAGGACCTAAACGGCGATGAACAAGCGAGCGCAAGTTAATAATTATAAAATGAGATAAAAAGATAAAATAAAATGCAAACAGAAGCCCGTAGCATAAAAATTCCTGACGATAAGCAAAGTAAACAAAAAAACGTTAAATGTTGATAGACGGTAACTTTCAAGGCATTTTAGGTAGAGATAGCTTTTGCCCGCGACTGCATTCGCGCTCAACTAAAATTGATTTTCAACTCCTAATCTCTATCCCGCTGGAAATTCCAAAAATTTATTTTTGCTGCACCTCTATGATCCTAAAGGAATGTTACAGAAATGGGATCCCATTAAATTTAATATATAAATGCCGTTTCTACCTTATCCCGTGGGATTTTCCGAAGATCATTATATTCCTTTTGTACTGTTATAATCACCTAGTACCATGCCAAATTTCAAGTCTCTAGTAATTATAGTTACGGAGATAGAGCAACTTTGAAGCGAAAATAAAAATCTCATTTATTCTCTACCCCTTGGGAATTTCGAAAAATCCCCCCCTTAGCGGATGCCTACGTCATAATACACTGACGAGCAAAAATAAAGGGTCGGTTACAAAAATGACGATAACTACAAAACCCGCTGTGATAGCTTCTTCAAGTAAAATGAGTTTAGTAAAGAGTTTTATTCTCATTTAAACTTTTTCTTGTTAAGAATAAAATTCTTTACTAAACTCATTTTACTTGAAGAAGCTATCACAGCGGGTTTTGTAGTTATCTTAATTTTTGTAACCGACCCTTTATTTTTGCTCGTCAGTGTAGCTATTTTGTGTGGCAAGTTTAAGCACAATCCGTTCAGTGGTCGTTTGAGCAGTGCGTTGATTTCTCTGCCTTTTATTTAGATTGAAGGTGTCTCATCTAAGTATTAAGATCGGTGTCATTGTCTTCTCAGCTTAAAATACATTAATATTCACTATCAATAATTTCTTACGACCTTGCTGTATCCGTCTGCATTTGACTGTTGAATACTCTCAAGTAACGGGCAACGACATTGCATCCTTCGCACTCCATGACTCATGCATATTGATGTTGTAATTATACACCTACAGTACTATAGGTCTTGATTTGGTTGCTCTGTGTAAGTACATACTATCGCCCCAGACGTCAGCTTGCCATTTTCATAACAAATTTGCTTGCAGCCGTTGAAGTTTATTGGTATGGATTGGTATGGACAGATGTCTAGCCACTGCACGCAAACTGGGCCTTTAAGGTGCCAAGCTGGCGTCTGGGCCGATGGTACATACACATCATCCATCCTACATCATCCCAGCCCCACTGCAAAATTCAGAAATTCTCTCTCAGAATGAGAGGGCTTGGGCCGTAGTTCCCGCGCGGGCCCAGTGCGGATTGGGAACTTCACACACACCATTGAATTTCTTCGCAGGTGTATGCAGGTTTGCTCACGATGATTTCCTTCACCGTAAAGCTCATGATAAATTACAAATGTAAATTCGCACATAAATTCCGAAAAACACAAGAGGTGCGAGCCGGGATTTTTTGAGAGGTTATAGATTGAATCACTAGGCCACCACGACTTCAATTCACCATGAATTCATTCATGTACTGCTGGTTGCCAAAACTGTATCAATTCCACTAGATGTTTGTTACTCTTTCACGCTAAAACGGTTTGACGGATTCTGATGAAATTTAGTTTATTTTTATCCCGGAGAATTCCCCGTCCAGGCCCGGGAATCAAACCTAGTTAGTTGTTCCTCATAATTTCGTGATGCGTGCTAAGCGATATAGATATACACTAACCCATGTGGTTTTCTACTATTCTTGAATTAGTTATTTCAAATTAATTAGCGAATCCTGTTGTTGTTATCATATTTCTTTTATTTTGCCAAAATTATCGGGTTGTTAATTGCTTTGTGCTGTGCCCTGCAGTGGGAAATATATGTATAGGCTGGGATAATTATGTGCAAAAACATACAAACAAAAAACTCGTTACAAATTAAATATTAAATATCAAAGGATTTAAAAATCTCACGATTCGTTTTCTTCGTCTCGTTTAGGTTACTAATCTCTAATAATTCCATACCATGTTTCATGATTAGATGCAAAACTTAGTTCGCCGGTCTTGCTAAAATTAGAATTATAATGGTTTACTATATGTTTTATCGAACAATGGCAAACGTGTTAAATAAAAACTGTCTTTAACTGGACATGTCCTTCAAATAAACATACAATATCTACAACACAACTCTTTATTCTACAATAGGTATACACAATACAAAAATTTACACAATAAACAATGGAAGGATTTTTCTACGCAACCAACCAAATATCAAAGAATTCCAAAATAAGATTCCTTTCCTTCCTTTTAATTTTTATAGTAGGTACTTCCATATTTCTAAAGTTTAATGGTTGGGTTCGATGCAGAACCTGGTGTACTGGTCGTGCTAAAATTATAAAATAATTACAGACAACTTGTTTTAACTGCGGTTTATGTCGAAAGGTAGAATGTTAATACTTATCAGCGTCTACCTGCCATTAGGGCCTGTCCGCACAGCGATATATCACCGCGCGGTTTTTTATTCGCAATTCTGTAACACATTGAATCTTATGGACGTAGCCGCGCGGCTACAGGCCCTTAGGGGGTACCGCGTTTTTCGCGCTAATCGATTTTGGGTGGGCGATTTCGGGCGTGGGGCCGCTTGGGGGAGGCACGATAGCTCAAGATAGGTTGGTTGGACTACGCGTGTTTTTGGGTATTTTCATCATATTACTAAAACAAATACATATTTTAAAAATGTAGCCAGACTACGCCCTAGAAAACATCTTGTTTTATTAACATTCAAAAAGTCATGACCTTCCGTGCAGTATTAGCGCCGTACCATCAGTTTTTATAATTTATATTTTAGAGACGACTTTGGATTTTTTTTTCTATCGAGCGAACTACAAGTATGTATGTATGTATGTATGTATGTATGTAAACTCTTTATTGTACAAAATAAGGAAAAACAAAAAGAAAAATATTATAGACAACCGTTGAAATGCATGTACATTACAAAGGCGAACTTATCCCTTTAAGGGACAAGACAACAAGGGACAACTAATCGTGTTCCGAAACGAATTTCAGGACTATAGCATTGCTAGTAATGATACAGCACGAGTTTAAATGAATGCAATAAATGCGCCAAAAACACGGTACCCTCTTAAGATGCGAGCCATATCACACAGGCGATTTGCGAACGTCTAAGGTGTATTACTCTGCCTTTTTTCAAGAGGTGTGCTATGCTACTTTGGGGGTAGTTGCAATTAAGAGATCTCTCTATGCTAGGTAGACCGATGACATTGCGAGAGTTGTCTTCCGGCGGTGTTTCTAGATAATTGACAACATTTCATATTTCTAAGACTATAATTTGATACGTTCTCTGTATACTGTTTGGAAAGAGAAAGACGCTGATAGTTTTAAATTTTCACTAGGATTATTAATTTATTTATTACAATTTTTTAAAGATGTGCTTATTCTAAAAGAGCGTAACGATAGAATTGATCCATTACTTTTGTCTAGTCTCTATTAAAAAAAAGTGATGACGTAAATTTGACATTAAGGTTGTTATCAAATTTAAAATTATGACAGCTCTTTTTTCTAGTGAAAAGGGTAAAGGAAACATATCTATTCTGTGGAGGTACAGGTAAGTACACATATGTTTTTTAAATATGTTGTATTTTTTAAATATGAAGAAATAAATTATAATAAATATTTTTCCGGGTCCAGGAGGCGAAACTCTTTCGATTCCTGTAGGAAAGGTGTTAAAAAAATGAAATGTTGTCAATTATGACATCGATGCTTTCAAGAAAAGCGTTTATACTTCCTTTAAAAGACCGGCAACAGATTATTGACTCTCCTTGAGTTGTTGATATTGATCGGTGGTGACCATTTCCCATCAGGTAACTCGCTTGCACGTATTCCTTCCTCTCATAATAGTCCGGGAGCCGACTGCAAGGAACCCTACCTTATAAAAAAATAGAAAATACCTACTCTGTAGGGGTAGCTGACTTTTAGTAGCTTCAACTGCTCTTGGTCGGCCGCGGCTGTACCATAAATTCAGTCGGACACAAGAACCTGCCAAGTTGCCAACACAGGATTTGGCCGACCACTTTTTTTACTGTCCTCAAAAGGTCTCTATCCTATCAATACAAGTTTCATTCTATTTTTCTATGAGGTTTTTTTTGAACCACTTTTTTTTCATTTGCGCAAAATTTGCCAAATTAAGCCGCGGCCGACCTAGAGCAGTTGAAGCTACTAAAAGACAGCTACCCCTACATAGTAGGTATTTTCTATTTTGTTATAAGGTAGGGTTTCTTGCAGTCGGCTCCCGGACTATAATAAAAATAAAAGTTGTGGGCGACCGATAGTGCAAGTCATTGCGCCGTTCTGAGGTGAGACGTCTCCTCGCTTATGACGATGATGATGGCGTTAAAATTCCAATAAGTATCACATATCAGGAACGTACACATTTTTTGTTTGCGTTGCGACATGGCTAAAATTAAAAGCCGCACCGCACCAAGCTTTTGGCGCATTTATTGCATTCTTTTAATCCCATGCTGTATCATTAAATACTAGCATACTAGCAAAGCTTTCGTTCTGAAATTCATGTGTAAGATATTTGAGGGTTCACTCTAATGCCCAGTAATTTTCGAAATACAAAAGCAAAGTTCGCTCGATAGAAAATAAATCCAAAATCGTCTCTAAAAAATAAAAATAAATATTTAGTATGGCGTAAATACTGCATGGTAGGACATGAGTTTTTGAATGTTAATAAAACAAGATTTTTTCTAGAGCCTATTAATGCTACATTTTTTAAAATATGTACCTGTTTTAGTAATACGTTGAAAATACCTAAATACACGCGCGGTCTGACCAACATATCTTGAGCCGCTGTGCTTCCCCCTTGGCCATATAGTTAGTTGCGTTAGTTTTTCTTCGGCCATCGGACGGGAAACTTGTGTCGCTTGCGCTTACACACTGCTTTGATTCTAGCCGCTCTCACACACATACATGAGTGCATAGAATATCTAAAATCGATTAGCACAAGGGCTAAGTACCTATAGCCAAATTTTTTTTGTCATGTCTACATCGGCGTGTGGGGGCGCCTGGCCAACTTTCGGCCCATTTAAATAAATACAAGTATACAATACAATACAAATATTCTTTATAGATCACCAAAAACAGTACAGTGACATTACAAAAATAAAAATTCAGGTAGACAATAGGCGGTCTTATCGCTAAAAAGCGATCTCTTCCAGACAACCAATTACTCAGAAATTAATGAATAAATAAATAAATAAATATCATGGGACAATTCACACCAATTGACCTAGTCCCAAAGTAAGCTTAGCAAAGCTTGTGTTATGGGTACCTACTAAGCAACGGATAAACATACTTATATAGATAGATACATGCTTAAATACATATTTAACACCCAAGACCCGAGAACAAACATTCGTATTTTTCATACAAATATCTGCCCCGACACAGGAATCGAACCCGGGACCTCAAGCTTCGTAGTCAGGTTCTCTAACCACTAGGCCATCTGGTCGTCTAAAATAAATATCAATAAATAATAACAGACTAATGTAGAAAAGAATAAATCTTAAGTTTGCTGACTCGGAGTCGCTAATTTTATGTCCACAGGAGAGACAACTTTTGTTTCTTACTTCGCAGTGTACGACCCATCAGCTGAAGTGTATTCACCTGTAGCAAAGTGCCAGGAAGCAATCGATCAGGCCATTGTAATTTTTTAGCATTATCTATTGAGGTCGCGAGGCATCCGGAAGCAATTAGCATGCGCCTAAACGTACGCGGAACAAATTCTGACATTTAGCGAACTGACTAACCAACATCTTTACCACCCTAACTAGTTTCCAAGATCAGAAGCCTTCAACTATATTTATATACACACAACACACTTCGAAAACTTCGGAATAATTACTAAGAATAGCTCAAAACGTTAGATATAATAATATCAGCAAAACGTGATCTTTCGTTAAGTTAGTCTTGTTTCAAAATAATCGACTATAATAGACTTTTCTTTATATGATAGGAAGCCCGTTCAGCGCTCGCCTGGCTGAGGAACACCAGTATTGACGACAAGGACCTGGAGGAAGCCATCCAACAGCTGGACCGAGAGGAACAGTACGCGCGCTCTATGAAGAAAGCCACCTGGATGAGCATTGGTTAGTTACCCAAGCCGTGGTAGCATAGTGTTCGGACGATCCTACCACTGCTACTAGAAACACGGGGAAGCTTAAAGTTCCATCTTACAGACTGGCTAAAATCAAAAAGTCGTTTTTGGGAAATTGCATACGTTTTTATTTATAATAAAATTCCGAAACCAATTAGCCGTTCAAACGGATACCAAAATTCAAAACCATTGCTATGAAAACATTAATTTCTAAGGCGTACTATAAAATTAATGAATACCTACATTACCTACATATATTATTATTCATGGACAGGGATACGAGTTGACGCCAACTTGCCCTGTTCTTTGCGATCTCCTCCCAGTCTTCCCAGTCCCATTTTATTCGTCCAGGGCTCTTAGATCCTTCACTACTTCAGTGGTAATCCATTTAGGGTAGAACTGTAATGGTTGCCCCACTTTTTGAAATCAATCCATATCTCTTAGTAAAAAAAGTAAAATGTTTTATTTAGAAAACCGGCCGGTACTTCATGTTTTCATCGACCAATTTTTAAAAAGTAAATAATATTTTCTTTGATATTTTCAGAGTAATTATTAGCAATTTTATTTTTAATTTTGTGACAATATCCCACGTATGAGATATTTGCCTGATCTATATCAATGCCGTATGGGATAGATGCCCTCCCCCGAAACGGGACAACTAAGCATCCCCTAAAAAAATTTATCGCATTTTGCCTTCCCATGCAATCACAGTGACATGGACTCGTTCAACTTAGTGTTAGCTAGAAAGTCTCTCGATAAATAATTGAAATAAATTACGATTAATTTGCAAAACAAAATTAATTATAATCGGGTTAACTATACCACTGGGGCAACTATCCTAGTTTTACTCTAGTATATTAGTTACGATCTTAGTAAGGATTGTCGCCACATAGCTCGTAGATTATATCTGCCTCTAACCACAATCAGTTACGCTAACTCCATATTATAATGGTTACCTGAATTAATTCACATTATAATTGCTTCATTATATTTTCATGTGGTGGGTTTTCTCAGAAAAATCATATTATAATATTCTGCTAACCATTTTCCAACTCGCAGTCTGTTTATTTCATTACTCATACTAATTTACTCTAAGTAAATCATTAAGAGCCACTCTGTAGGGATATATTTGTGGTTTTAACTACTCTCATGTCATGACCCAGGTTTTTTTTTACTTCGGATTGTCCTGGGACTTTGCAAGAAATAAGGGCAAATGCTAACGTTTGCGTCAGGGAAAAAAGTAGGTACCTAAAAAGCTTCATGATGGCTTCATTTTCCTAGGTCCGTTTCGCCGCTTTCCTGTTGGTCAATTGTTTCCTCGCACACCAGTACCTCTACCATGAGTTTACACTAGTTTACGTGACCGTACTCGCTAGCGACGGCGTAAATTATTTGTATGCAGTACCTCTACCATGAGTTTACACTAGTTCACAGTGACCGTACTCGCTAGCGACGGCATAAATGATTTGTATGGAGAATTGTACTTCCGTAAGTGACCGCTAGAGGCGCTGTACAATTCTCCATACAAATAATTTACGCCGTCGCTAGCGAGTACGGTTACGTAAACTAGTGTAAACTCACGGTAACGGTACAGAATTGTACAGCGCCTCTAGCGGTCACTTACGGAAGTACAATTCTCCATACAAATCATTTACGCCGTCGCGTCGCTAGCGAGTACGGTCACTGTAAACTAGTGTAAACTCATGGTAGAGGTACTGTTACCTCTAACTCAGGGTTTCGAAACTATTTTTTCTTCAAGCCACCCCAAAATTATGTAATGTATTTATGCCTTCCCACGATTTTAACATTTTAACTGCTCGTCATCTTTTTACAACATATTGCTTTTCCTGATTCCGAGACTTTAAGTGTTAAGGAGTCCTCGGTGCTTCACCGTCAATACCACTTCACCATATGAATCGTGACGAGCATAAATTGCTTAGCAACGTGTAGTAATCGAATCGCAACCCTTTAAATATGTAGTTACTTTTGATTGAGTAGGCTAAATTTGCGATTTTAGTCCTTAGGTACATTTTGGCGATTACTTACTGAATTGTTTTAAAATATTGTACGGGGTATGGAACCCTTCATGTACGAGTACGACTCTCACTTGACCGCTTTTTTAAGTCGAATATAAAACAAACTTATCTACTCTATTTCTGTAATACTTATTTCCAAACGATTGAAGACGTTGCAATAATATATTTTCACCTCAGCACCTCAAACAGGCAGGTTTTGCTACTAAAAAAAAGTGAGCAAAATCCGATTTTGCTCACTGCGTGAGACAAAGTAGCTTTTTAATTAATTTTTTTAAAAGTCAAAGACAATGATGGGTCTGCTTACTGAATTCGAATGATTTGAACTTCAGTTTGATCTGTCACTTTCATTTCGATACGAAAAGAGCGAGAGATAAGATCAAATCGATTCGAATTTCGATTTCAAATTATATCCTAGTAGACCTAAAAATAAACGAACGATTGAACGTTCGGATACTCATAATAAGTTCTTAACCTTAAAATTGTAATTCGTCTGTTAAGGTTTTAAATTAAATTATTGTAGGTACTTTTTTAATAATTGGATTATATTTTTATATAATCAAATTAATAGTAAAAATGTTGTTGAAAACAAAGTTAAAACATGTATCTATATCATTATTAATAATTTTAACAATCTTGAACATCGTGATAAATACAGCGGATGCAGCATCGGAACGCAGCGGGGGTAGTATCGGAACGCA
Organism: Archips crataeganus; assembly: GCA_947859365.1. Taxonomy (NCBI): domain Eukaryota; kingdom Metazoa; phylum Arthropoda; class Insecta; order Lepidoptera; family Tortricidae; genus Archips; species Archips crataeganus. The sequence continues at coordinate 10,311,337 of OX402067.1, read as the reverse complement.
TCTTTAAAAAAATAGCGGGATTCAAATTTTAATTCTTTTCTTCTGTTTCTCTAGCTACAGAGTTCGATATCTATGAGTTTGGTACACGATCAGAGGCAATTTGGAAATTATTAGAATAGTAATAAGTACTTATTTAAAACATTTTTGAATAAGTTATAAGTGAATTGAGTGAGTCCAGTGACGAAGTCAACAATTGAACACCAGACGAATTAATGGAGTAATACATAATGCAGAGTAAGTTTCTTACTTGAAAAGTCTCGCGAAAAATATTTAAAAGCTTATGATATTTTTAAACAATGCAAACACTTTTTCGGAGACTGTACCTATTGTTAGGTATATATATAATATGAAGTATTTACTCAATGTTGAAAACCACAACAAAGACAAAAAGACGACGTTCATATACCTTTAATAATTTATTATGTTCTCGCTGCTGAGGTGAAAAGTTGTATGTGTCACACGAGACCAAAGTTTTTTTGCATCTCGTGTATTTGAATCACTCGCGCACTCAGGATTCTAACTTAGAATCACTCGCTAAACGCTCGTGATTCAATTATAGAATCCTTCGCTAACTCGTGATTCAAAATCAGCACTCGCAGTAAAAAACAACTTTGCTCTCTTGTTGCACAAATAACTATTGGGTCATTGTCAAGCCTTGGAAATTTTTTTCGCCAAAAAATAAAACATTTGATTTATAAAAATCAAAGGTATATTACGACACTTACTTTACGTTACAACAAAACTGTGTATCATTAATTTAGAGAGATCATTAATTTAGAAACACGATTTGTTTGATGAATTTATAGTGATTTATTTACCAAAATAAAGCAGTAACCGGAAAGACAATTCAACTTTGACACCACTAAATATTTTTCTTAACACAACAATAACGTCTTCTGCGCACGAGTCACGGCAAAATGGACGCTAACAGGGATAGTGCGATAGTGGATGCGTTCAATTTTACGTTCTGTTTTCCATTCATTTGCCATTTCCTTAATTTAGTCAGAATTTGAATTAATGTCCACCGGAAAGACAAAAAATGTCGTGACAAGATTCAATGATGCAAAAAGTGTGTTTAATTTCCATCTATTTTTTTAATACTTTTAATGTTAAATGGAAAATTTACGTACATTAGGGGAAAAAAACATTTTTGTACAATAATAAAAGACATGTATTTTTTTAAAGCAACATTCTATTAAAAGGTGGAATCTGAACAGTCCGCCGAAGTGGACTTTCAGTTACATTGTGGTGATATAAAGTAAAAAATAAATACATTTGTAGTAAATCTGATATAGTATAGTCTAGTACGTTTCGTTTACTTTATTATTATGATATTATTAAAACACAATCATTAAAATTGTCTTATATGATACGTAATCCCTCCATTTTTGGCAAAGGACTGCATAACAGTTCTTGGAGTGCCACTGCTCCATATATTCAATCTGTCCCTGAAACATGCTGTATACCCGTCACGATGGAAGGTTTCTCGTGTATCGCCGGTGCCCAAGGGGGGCTCGGGGTCTGATGTCACAACACATAGGCCCATAGCGGTGCTGTCGGTCTTCGGCAAATTGTTTGAGGCGATGCTGGATCGTAGAATAAGACAACAAATCTCAGCTCAACTTGATGACGCCCAGCACGGTTTTCGCGCTGGCCGATCTACCATTACCAACCATGTGGGATTTGTGGACTATGTGACAAATGCAATGGATGGCCGTCGCCAGGTTGACGCCGCATATTTTGATTTCAAAAAAGCGTTCGACCTGGTAGATAACGATATATTGCTAGCGAAGTTCGCACAAATGGGATTCACGCCTCAAATGCTACATTTTTTCGCTAGTTACCTGAGTAATCGGTCCCAATATGTAAGACTCGCAGGGTATGAATCCGAACCATATTTTACTCGTTCTGGAGTAAGCCAGGGGAGTACACTTGGGCCAACCCAATTTTTAATAATGATAAACGATTTGCCGAAGGTTGTCGGTGCGGCTGGGTGCCTGATGTTTGCTGATGATTTGAAGCTGTTTCTGGAGGTGAGCGCAGTTGATAACTGTAGGGAGCTGCAACGGGACATCGACGCTGTTGTTGAGTGGAGCAACATCAATCGATTACATTTCAATGTCTCCAAGTGCAAGGTGATTACTTTCACAAGAGCTAGATCCCCGATTTACTCAACATACAGCCTCAGTGGAAGCGACATGACAAGAGTCGAAGACATACGAGACTTAGGACTGACCTTGGACAAGCAGCTTGACTTTCGATTGCATATTACGACGACCTGTAAGCGCGCGACTAAAATGTTAGGCTTTATTGTGAGGGTTAGCTCGCAGTTTAACACCAGTAGAGTTCCAGTACTACTCTATAATGCTTATGTACGCAGTCGGCTTGAATTCGGGTCAGCAGTGTGGGATCCATATGAGGATAAATACGTGGACATGTTAGAGAAGGTTCAGAAAAAATTTGCTAGATTCTTGTACAAGCGTCAATATGGATACTATCCTTTCCTCTATCCTTCTCTCTTTGTATCGGGTATGGTGGGGCTGGACACCTTACGGTTGAGACGTAAATTACAGCTGGTAATGCACTATTACAATATTTTACACAATAAAGTTGACAACCCATCTGTGCTTGCACGCATGGGTCTGTTCGTGCCGCCGCCGGCGCCGTGTCCGTCAAGCGGCGGCCTCGGCGGGGCGCGCGGCGCGCGGCGGCGCCGCCCGTTGTTTGCTCGGGCCGCGGCCCGTACCCGCCGGGCCCAGAACGCTCCCACCTCCTGTGCACTCGCCCTGTTCAATGATCTGGCTAATGTGGGTTGCGACGCTGATTTGTTCGCTGATAAAGCGAGTATATTTTTCAATAAATGTATAAGGTTTTTAAATTTACACTTAAATTATTAATTATGATATTAAGTATTAAGTATATGAATAATTTAATTTAATTGAAATGTATTTGAAAATTAATTCATTTGATTGTTATTATTTCTATTCTTATTTAATTTGGAATTTTTATTACGTGTTTATTTAATTCAGCATTTTTGATTTTTGACTTATTGTATTTTTAATGTACTGCATGCGAATGAATATTTCTTAGGTTAAGTAAGTTTTAATGCCTACTACTATCCTGCTGGACGTCTTGGCTTGAGCTGTAAGTCCACAGGATCAATATTGCATAAATAAATAAATAAATAAAATAAATAAATAAATACGTAATAACAATTTTTTTAGGGTTATGATTATGACAATGACCCAGTTACCATAAGGCATTAATTCAAAGACAACACACTTTATTTTAGCTCCAAAATGAAATTAATCTTCAATTCACGGAAAAGTACGTCTCATCAAAATCATAAAATGTAATAAATACAAGTCTCGCAACGCAGTTCTTCCACAGCAAAAAGATGCTAGGACTCATGTAAAACCAAAGTCAGTTATTTTACTTGGCGTTTATGGAAGCACATATTGAACAACTTCGTTGATTATGTATTATCCAATCAGTTACATAATTATAAACATTTATAATGATCGTCTTGATTTTTATAATAATTATGCGTAATGAAATGAATTAGCAATGGCGTAGTAGGCAATCGTGGTTTGACCTATGGCCTCTCAATCAGAGGGCTGTGGGCTCAAACTTCAAACTACTGAGATTTTCGGCATTTATGTGCGAAATTACATTTTAAATTTACCATGTGCCTTACGGTGCAGGGAAAGATGCGTGCGTGTGCGATTTATATCAATTCACGAGACGAAATATCTAATTTACGAGAGCGGAGTCAGGTACCCCTACTTATTAGCTATATTACAAAATGCATGCATGTTTAGTTCATCTCACCTACAAGCACTCGTAAGAAGCAAGTTTAACGTGTATTTTAACGTGCCGGTCGATTTTACCTTTTTTATGTCCGTTTCAAGATGATTAGGGATATTTCAATATTGCAATTTATTCCAAACGTATTGATGCAAAAACTGCAGCGTGTTTGTTCTTAGTTCGGCGAAAACCGGTCGGTAAAAAATATGAGAAGATGAATGATCAAGCCATATTTTAAAGTCGGGGCTCTTTGACCCAATACAGGATATTTCATAACCAAATATAGAAATTATAGAAGGCTCTAATCTAATCTTCTAATATATAAAAATCTCGTGTCACGGTGTTTGTTATCGAACTCCTCCGAAACGGCTGACCGATTTTTACCTACTAAACATTTTTGTCTATATTTGGTAGGTCTGAGAACAGGACGTAGACTATTTTTTATGCCCCTAGGTGATATATGGCAAAACAACGTTTGCGGGGTCAGCTAGTCTTCTAATACACTGACGAGCAAAAATAAAGGGTCGGTTACAGAAATGACGATAACTACAAAACCCGCTGTGATAGCTTCTTCGAGTAAAATGAGTTTAGTAAAGAGTTTTATTCTTAACAAGAAAAAGTTTAATTGAGAATAAAACTCTTTACTAAACTCATTTTACTCGAAGAAGCTATCACTGCGGGTTTTGTAGTTATCGTCATTTCTGTAACCGACCCTTTATTTTTGCTCGTCAGTGTATATAAAAATCTCGTATCACGGTGTTTGTTATCGAACTCCTCCGAGACAGCTTGACCGATAATCATGAAATTTTTTGTCTATATTTGGTAGGTAGGTCTGAGAATAGGTCGTAGGCTATATTTTCTACCTACCCCTATTCTTCGCAGACGGAATCGCGGGCAACAGCTAATAAAATTTATAAAAAAAGTTGGCGATCTGCTAAAACCAACCACATGGCGATGTGGCAATTTTAACGCAATAATAAAATATCATCATATATCAGCCAAAAGACGTAGTGCGGAACAAAGGCCTGGCCCAAATAATTCCACAACGATCAGTTCCACGCTGCCGCATCCAAGTGGTTCATGCGACCTTCACTTGATCATCGCTCCATCTTAATAAAATCTAGACCGAGTTAATCCCAAATTCTTCAGGGCCAAAGCAGCACCACCTTACGGAGTATAAGATTGGAAGGTAACTCAACGATTTGACCTAGTGTTATTTTTTTTATTCGGGCTTGGTCCTTAGAATTATTTGGAAGCTGATAAGTATTTGTTTAACTTAATGCAAAAGTTTCTTTGGTGTAAAAACATTCACGTGAAATGTATTGATTTGCGAGTATATGGAAACGGTAGGAGGGTGAATTGCATAAAAACATATTTTATACTTAATATACAGTAAGTGTCGCGTGGAGGTACTGTCATGGACGTACGTGTGGTTTTACATAATGAGAATCATCCCTCTGGAAACTTGACTGTCATCTGCAGGTATTCTTTGGTGTTGTCTTTTGAAAAAATATATTTCGGTTCTAAGGCGATAACTTCACTCGCTACCTGTTAATTTTAGAATTGCAGGCTGTTTAAAAATTTAAATTTCTAACGTATTATACAGACTTCATAAAAAGAGTTTTTTATACCAACCCTAGCTAATGACTAAAATATCGTAGCTATCTTTAAATCAAATATAGCTCTAGCAACATAAAACAGTTATAACATTTGCGAAAACTACCAGTTCTAGCATCTACAAGTAGTACTTAATCCTAAGTGGCTACACGATTTGTCAAACTGTCACGCCAACCCAGACTCGAGGCGAGCTAAAGCTTTTATTATGCTCTATCTTCATCGCACGCATCCGTAATGCGTAAGAGCGAGATACAACATGAAACGGATCATTATCATTAGGTTTGTTCCTCGAGATCTGGAATCTTCTGGAACTTAAAAGCTTGCATTAGGATTACCTATGCTGATAGGAAACGCAAGGCTTTCGATACAAGATATCGTTACCGGTTGGTCCAGTCTTTCCACTATATTGGCCACATTAATATTTTGATATATGAGTGTTGATGATCCTACTACATTATATACCTAAATATATCAGCGGCAGATCTAACCGCCTACTTTACATACATGTTTCTAAGGAGGGCGATTATAGATTTGCCGCTGAGTATATAAAAGTGGCTAGAATAGGAAATTATGTTTTTCTATACGTCTCCCTACTTTATTCCCCGAATTATAATTTCACAAACAAAATCATAAGGCGCTCTGTTTAGGAGGCGTTCAAGTACGAGTGTAAGACGGCATTTTATCCAGAACTGCCGCGGACATTGTTAATCTATTACTAAAATATTTTGCGGCAATTTATAAACTAGCAGGAAAATGTTAACATACTTACCTACTTAAACAAATTATGAATACATACCCACTCCCATATAGATTAAAATCATTTGTACATTTAGGTATATACATAGTTACACGAGTCGTAAGACTTTGATCTATTTCACGAGGTAAAAGTCAAAATATATTTATTCAGTTTAGTCCTTCGCGTCTCTCCTGTGGACATGGCAAAAGTTAAGGGTCTATAGCCAATATTTTTTAGTCAAACCTACATCGGCGTATGGGACGCCTGGCCAAGTTTCCGCCGAAACAACTTTTGTTTTTTACGCTGTGTTGTGTACCCTTATGGACGTCAAAAATATCTACCAGCGGTTCAGAAAATTCATGTTGAGAAGAATCTGGCAAGCAGTTGTTTACAACATGAATACTGCCAACATACAATAAAGTCGAAATCATAAATAATGTAAGCTTATGGACTCTCAAGCAGAGGTTCGTCGCGTCGGTTCGAACTCGGACTCGCACCTCGAATTTTTTCGGAATCTACAATTGTAATTTACCATGATCTTTACGGCGAAGGAAAACATCGTGCGGTAAACGCACCTGCAAGAAATTTATTGGTGTGTCAAGTTCCCAATACGCACTGGACCCGCGTGTTAACTACGGCATGAACCCTCTCATTCTGAGAGGCTGTTCCCTGTAGTGATGATAAGATGATGGATGACTATAATAAAATCTTTTATTCCAGTGCGTGACAAGACGACCTTCAAAGCCTTCAGGATATCATTGAACGTGATGCTCTCCCAGGAAACCTGTGGCTACCTGGTGGTCCTCATGTACGCTGGCTCCATCTTCGAGAGGGCTTCTGAGTCCATCAGCCTCAAGCTCAGTCCCAACAAGCAGACCATAGTCGTTGGGGTCATACAGCTGCTCGGATCCATCGTCGCCAGTTGCATCGTGGAGAAGACTGGGAGAAAGGTAACCTTTATTCTTCCTCGATGTGTCTTTGACCTATACAAGTTTCCGGACCCAGAGCAATAGTTCTCGATGATAATAATTCTCGATGGAAAATTAATACAGTGCTGAAGCACGGTCGCGATACACGAAGAATTTCGTACAATGACCTGTCACTATTGATTGTGTATGTATGTAAATCCTTTATTGTCCAGAAATAAGATTAAAACACCATTGACAACCGTTGAGATAAATGTACTAGTCAACTTGAGTGGATGAGAGGAACATTGAGCAAGAGACCGACAAAGATCGCATGCATCGAAGTTGGCGATGTGTCGCTCGCATATAAATATTCTCTGCCCCACTCGCAAGCTTGAATTAGGACGAATGTGACGAGCGACAGAGACAAGTAAGGAAGGTCATTGTAAGAAATTCTTCGTGCATCGCCACCGTGCTTTATTGAGATCTTAATATCGAAATAAATCTCTATAGTATCAAGAAAGTGAGGTATTGAATATTGAACAAAACAACAAACAGGTTCGTAAAGTTATGAGTGGCGACCGCGTACGAGTAAAAAGGTAAAAAGCTTTGGTGGCCTAGTGGTTTTACCTATAGCCTCTCTGGCAAAGGAAGCGACCTCTGCTCCTAAGCCCATCTCTTGGATACCAGACAGTCACCCGGTCCTAGATTAGTTTTCTTTATCTATTTGTTATTTGTCGCCATTATACTCTTCGAAGAGTGCCATGAAGTAGCGCCTAAAATGATCAACAGACCTACAGACTTGTCAAACTTGTATAAATAAACCACAAACGGGGAAAAATACACAGGAAATAAATCAACCTGAAGGACAGATGACAATCCTAAAACCTATACAAGTTTTCCCCCTTAACACACACCTCCTCTGATTCACCTTAGGTACCGACATCTCAAGGTGTGAGAGCAAACTTGACGGTTTTTTCCTCTTAAAAGATTCAAACAATAAACGTCATTCAACCAATTAAAGTCTACCATCGGATATGACTATAACATTTGTTACACATATTTTACTAGAATTACTAGTAATATTTCTAGAACTCTGATACCTTTTCAACGCTAACGAAAGTGATCTTCACGCAATGACATAAGTGCAAAGTAGCTTTACGTTTTGGCTAAGCTTGGCGTTGAAAAGTGATCGCACCTATATTTTTTTTATGAGTTACGAAGCGGGAAAGTTAACAAGTTTATCTCATTCACTTTTTTCTTTTAATGCAGAAGTAACTTGGCGTCTGTTCTTATCTCACGATTGTAAAGTTCTAAAGTATTAGAAAGGAAGAAAGAAGGAAGTAAATATATGGGTATGTATTACAACACCGAAGTACCAAAGACCGAATGTATTAAAACATCGAATGGGTCAAAAGACCGACACGATTTTTTTCTGAAACCGTAAACTTCTCAGAATTTATTAAAACGGCATCATACAGAACCCATTAGGTTAGGTTAGGTTTGTTTTATAACAATATTAAAAAGTTAACGGTTTCAGAAAAAAATCGTACTTCGTCTTCGTCTTTCGTACTTCGGTATTGTAATATATACCCAAATATATATATCACAACAACACAAAACTCGTAAATATTATTATAAATAGACAACATGACTCTTTTGGTATCTCTCAGTCTCTTTGATAAACCTTTGAAGAGACTCAGAGCGCCATAGCCCATGTTTTGACCTCCTATCTCTTGCAGTGGCTGCTAGCGAGCACCTCATTCGCCACGGGCCTATCAATGCTGGCCCTGGGCGCTTGGTTCTACATCACCAGCGCCGGATTCTGGCTGCCCGGCTGGCTGCCAGTCCTCGCCATGTGTCTGTGCATCTTCGCTGATGCTGCAGGGTATCAGCCAGTGCCGTATGTCATCACGTCAGAGCTGTTTTCGTTCCAAGTAAGTTGCTCTTAGAGTACCTATTTACAAATGTGGCAGCTTTAGGGCGTTTAATTAAAATTATATTGTATGTACCTACTTATCTATTTTTTTTTCATTTGGACATTAATAATAATTTTAGTTTTTGATTTTAATTATGATTTTAAATAATGATAATTTTCCATATTTTATATTATGTAATTGTTAATTATTGGAACTAACTTAGCTTGTAACTTGTATACTAACGAAAATATGGATCTATTGTTATCTGATCAATAAATAAATTATTATTGATTATCTGGTCACATTTTTTAAGAGATAGCAGGAGATTCTGATGCAGTTTCCAGATATTTGGTAGACGTACAGGACCTCTTAAAAGTATAAAACCGAAAGTCCCATCAAAATCTAGAGCCTTTTCTTCAAAAAATAATGTGACCATATAAATGAATCAGTTGAAACGCTAGAATAAAAGACCTCTAAGGGTAAATACCTACATAGACGGCAGCGGGTCGGGAGCAGGTCGGGTTGGGAGTGCTGCAGACCTATTTTCATGGCTGCATATGAACCACATCCCACCGACGGCGGGTGCGGTTCGGACGCGGGGCTCATGTCCATACACAACTACGTAAATATTTAAGCCCGCCGCACTCCCAAACCGGTTTACGTTTTATCCTGTTTAAGTTACTTTATCATAGGTAGTCTATTTTTAGTTACTATAACTATACCATTTAAATGAGTGTACAGCGCGGGCGAGGACTCATTTAAACACTCTAGGTATAGTCGATTTACTGCGCTAACTACTTATCCATATGGAAATGTTAGTTGTCGTCCACATTCTATTAATCCTGCTCGTCAACCTTGACCCTAAATTTCACTCATCAATAATACACGAATTATAAATATAGTTATTTGTGCAACAAGAGAGCAAAGTTGTTTTTTACTGCGAGTGCTGATTTTGAATCACGAGTTAGCGAAGGATTCTATAATTGAATCACGAGCGTTTAGCGAGTGATTCTAAGTTAGAATCCTGAGTGCGCGAGTGATTCAAATACACGAGATGCAAAAAAACTTTGGTCTCGTGTGACACATGCAACTTTTCACCTCAGCAGCGAGAACATAATAAATTATTAAAGGTATATGAACGTCGTCTTTTTGTCTTTGTTGTGGTTTTCAACATTGAGTAAATACTTCATATTATATATATAACAATAGGTACAGTCTCCGAAAAAGTGTTTGCATTGTTTAAAAATATCATAAGCTTTTAAATATTTTTCGCGAGACTTTTCAAGTAAGAAACTTACTCTGCATTATGTATTACTCCATTAATTCGTCTGGTGTTCAATTGTTGACTTCGTCACTGGACTCACTCAATTCACTCATATCATATTCAAAAATGTATTAAATGAGTACTTATTACTATTCTAATAATTTCCAAATTGCCTCTGATCGTGTACCAAACTCATAGATATCGAACTCTGTAGCTAGAGAAACAGAAGAAAAGAATTAAAATTTGAATCCCGCTATTTTTTTAAAGATGCGTTCCGATACTACACCCGCTGCGTTCCGATGCTGCATCCGCTGTATTTACCACGATGTTCAAGATTGTTAAAATTATTAATAATTATATAGATACATGTTTAAACTTTGTTTTCAACAACATTTTTACTATTAATTTGATTATATAAATATATAATCCAATTATTAAAAAAGTACCTACAATCATTTAATTTAAAACCTTAACAGACGAATTACAATTTTAAGGTTAAGAACTTATTATGAGTATCCGAACGTTCAATCGTTCGTTTATTTTTAGGTCGACTAGGATAGAATTTGAAATCGAAATTCGAATCGATTTGATCTTATCTCTCGCTCTTTTCGTATCGAAATGAAAGTGACAGATCAAACTGAAGTTCAAATCTTTTGAATTCAGTAAGCAGACCCACCATTGTCTTTGACTTTTAAAAAAAATAATTAAAAAGCTACTTTGTCTCACGCAGTGAGCAAAATCGGATTTTGCTCACTGTTTTTTAGTAGCAAAACCTGCCTGTTTGAGGTGCTGAGGTGAAAAAGATATTGTCTCCTTATTTCAGCATCGAGGCATGGTGACATCGTTCGTAAGCAGCGTGGATGCTCTCAGTGACTTCCTCCAGACGAAGGCTTACGACCCACTCCTGAAGCTGCTCGGCATCCACTGGGTCTTCATCATGTTCTCCGGAGTATGCTTCCTTGGTACCCTATACACCGTCCTCTGGGTACCAGAAACGAAAGACCGCACCGTAGAAGAAATCTACGCCCTCTTAGAAGACTCGAGAAAGAAAGAAAAGAGGAAAGACGTAGAAACAGGAAAAGAAGTGTGTAGATTATGAGACCTCGATAGGACCTTGTCAATTTCGCATTTTGTACAACTGTACCGTTCTTTTATACGTATGACGTGATGTTTAATAAATATGACAGGGTTCTTAGTTTTAGAATTCCCTCTGTGCAAAGCGCCAGTGTAGAGTTTTTGTATGCACATGGAATTGATTGAATTTATGCCTACTGATAACGATTGTGATATTATTGACGAATATTAATGTTTAGTGTTGGTATTTTTAATTTTATGACATTAAAAGTATTTTTTATTTATAATAAAAACTGTTTTTTAAACGGTAAACTAGCATCTTCATTATACTTAAACCCATATCCTCTAACTCAGTTATAGCGAAAACGTCGTGATAGCCTAGTGATTTGACCTAAGCCTTCTCAAGCATAGAGTCGCGGGTTTGAGCCCGGGCTCGCACCTCTGAAGTATAAGAAGTATATGAAGTATTTATGTGCGAAATTATATTTGGAATTTACCATGAGCTTTAGGGTGAAGGAAAACATCGTGTGGATACCTTCATACACCTGAGAATTTTTTTATGGTGTGCGTCTGTCAGAACGCCGTATCAGACACCGACAAAATATTCTTTGTACATACTGGCCGGGCACGGCGTGTCTATGCGTTCGTGTTACGATATACAGGATGTAACTTTTAGATCGGTCAGTATGGGAAAGTCTGAAACTATAAGACATAGGAAGATCTCTTCTTAGGATCCATGTCATCGATTTTCGTAATAAGAAAAACTGCATTCATACATTTTTAAAAAAACTTGTACTCAGCTCGGGAATCGAATCCGGACGTTTTGAAAAATAAAACTAAAACTATTTCTATTTAGACGCATGATGTCTAAAATTTATAAAATGCATTGTTTTCATTTATTTTAGTAGGTGGGTAAGTAAGTAAGTAAATATATTTATTTGTTGAAAGCAGGTGTACATAAATGATCTTAAAACTAGTTCTACTAGCGATTCAACCGCTATCAGTCTCCTGTCACATATATTAAAGAAATGAGCTACACCTAGCGGAAGGTTTTTATATACTTAACGATACAGCGTGCTGGTGGTATCATTTAAATTTGTTGAAATTTCTCGTTAAGTGTAGCTTATTTCTTAAGTATATGCGACAAGAAACTGATAGCGGTTGAAACGCTAGTAGAACTACCCAGGTGTTCGAAATGACTACCATTTTTTTTTTCAATGCAACACTTGTAGTTTCAGACTTCCCTATACTGACTGATCTAAATGTTACACCCTGTATATTATGTATTCGTTAATATAAACTGTATAGAAGAATAATATTTTGTCTGCCACGGCACGTGTGTAACACGCTCGGTGTCTGTAGATACGAATCGACCTTTAGCGTTCAAAAATACCCAACAAACACTCACAAATCTTCTCATTTATAACATTAGTGGTATTATTCTGCAAGTGGCAATATACTTTTACGACTGTAAAACATGAATTGGTAACTTGCTCAACACAGGTAATTCCGAAACGCGTCGATACGTCGAGATATGAAATAGTTTTTTACATTTGCGATGATAAAATCATGGCTTGTGTCGTTTGCGTGTTTGGGGGTCCTTGCTATAGGCTCTATAAAGACATCGGATAGCAATCAATTAAGTAAGTAAAAAAACCGGTTGTCTGTAAAGTCGGTTTACGGACAATAGTTTAACGTGACAACGTCATAACAAAACATTAAAAAAACAAAAATGAAACCAAATCCGAGTACTGACCGCGCCTGACGTTGCTTTAACCTCGGTGATCGGACGAGAACCGATGTTTTGTCAAATATCTTGAAAACGGTGCATCCTACGGCAAAATCAATTAAATGTTCATCCCCCATTAATGCCCTTGCACCCTCTCCCTCTCAACCTCAACCTCTCAAATTGGTTCAGCCGTTTCAAAGTTATCAGCTCTTTTGCTAGCTGCGGAAATTTTTAATTTACAGTTATACTTTATATCGCTATCGCGGGCCATATGTATGTATATACTTGCTAATTATTTTGTTGGACTGACGGTGGGTGAATATAATCCTTTGGCGAGCCGTACATTGCCCACCACTGTCGTAGATAAACCCCAGCCTGCCCATGCAAAATTTTGCACTTACATGGCAAGAGATCTCACATCGTAGAAACGCCATCCATCGAGATGGCGTTGATAGACTACTTTCAACCTAATTCCAGTTCAATTAAAATTCAAACTAGACATCGGCGACCAGCCAGAACCAGAGTTGGGGCTGGGATCGGATTTGCAGCTGAATTCGCGGCGTCGTAACCACAAAGCGTTGCGGATACGAAACGAATACGGCGTGCAGTACACCCTACATGACTCGCTGCGGATTCGAGGCGGGAACGCGTCGGATACCATCAACTTCCCGTACATGGCGGCTGTCATGATCAACGGGAGGCTGTGGTGCGCGGGCACCATCGTCGACGTCAACTGGGTCATCACTGCGGCGCATTGCCTCAACTAGTAAGAGCTAAGACAATACCAACGTGCTAAAAATATTTTTTGAATAAAAAATAAAACCGCCTTTCTAAAAAAACTCAGAAAACAAAAAGCAAAAAAAAATTAAGTAAAAATTTAACCGACTACAAAATCATGATAATATCTTTCAACTAATCTGTTTGAAGTCGGTGACTCAGCACGAGCCAGCAGGAGTGGCAGAAGCCCAATAGATACTTAGTATTTAGGTAAGGTTCACTCCTGCTGGCTCGTCCTGAGTCACCGACTTAAACGGCATACTGTTTTTTTTTTTATTTCAATTAAAATAAAGTCGTAATTACAATAAGAAGCTATATTCCAGTTATGGTGTTACCATACTAATCGATCGATCGATTGGTGTGCTAGCTTAGGTTTGGTTGATCGACAACCAATCGATGTTACTGTTCGACGTCGATCGATTGGTGAGGTAGGTTTTGGTATAGTAGAAACTGTCGATCAACTTGACCAATCCATTCCAACATCAATCAATAGCATCAATCGATGATCGATTGGTGTGGTAACACTCTTGACAAATTTGTTGTGCCAAGAAATACATGTCTATTTGACGACCAAAGACCAAATGGTCTCGTGGTTAGTAGAACCTGCAATGACTACGACGCTTGAGGTCCCGGGTTCGATTCCCGCGTTGGATCAGATATTTGTATGTAAAATACGAATGTTTGTTCTCGAGTCCTGGGTGTTTTATATGTATTTAAGTAGGTACGTATGTATCTATATAAGTATGTTTATCCGTTGCCTAGTACCCATAACATAAGCTTTGCTTGCTTTGGGACTAGATCAATAGGTGTGAATTGTCCCGTGATATTTATTTATTTATATAGACTCACTATCATCATCATCATCATCATCAGCCTATGTTCGTCCACTGCTGGACATAGGCCTCTCCCATGGCACGCCACTGAGCACGATCCTCGGCCACTCTCATTCAGCTCTTGCCATCCGCCTTGCGAAGATCATCGCTCCACCGAGTCTGAGGACGTCCCACGCTACGTTTGCCGATCCGTGGTCTCCACTCAAGAACTCGTCTACCCCAACGGTTATCGGTTCTCCGGGTTATATGGCCTGCCCATTGCCACTTCAGCGTGCTAATGCGGTGGGCTATGTCGATAACTTTGGTTCTCTGTCGGATCACTCTCGGAGACTCGCTATGACTGTGACATATTCCATTCTCCCTGTCAACCTCTCAGCGTACTCCACGTGTCCCCCATGAAGTCTCTCGCGCGCTACGTAAAGGTGCGCGTGGGCAGCGTCAAGCCGCACGAAGGGGGGGAGTTGGTGGATGTCGTCGGTGCCGTGCGGCATCCCAAGTTCGAGGAAGAACCCGTGCCGCATGCCGATGTGGCATTACTTAAGCTTGAGAAGAACCTTGGTGAGCCAAAATCTAAGTCATAACCATAACGTTTACCTATTTTTATACCAAAGCAGACACACGAACATGCGGTTCACCTGATGGTGGTCCTGATCACCGCCGCCCATGGACACCTACAGCACTATTGAAACCAATGGTTGTAGAAAAAAATAGACATTAAAGAGAGAGCCCATTGCGGCTTACTTGATTTTGATTAGAGTGAAACCATAACACAGTGGATGAGGCGAAATTTACTTGTTCAGTCAAAGTTATAAATATATGTATAGCCGGCCAAGTAAGTGCTTCATTTATTGTGACAGTTACCATATATCAGAGAAATCAATAAGACACTATGGCACATTGACTTGCAAGTTGTAAATGAAGATGGTGTTTAATGATGCATCTCTGTCACTAGTTATAAGGTTGGTGTTTAAATATGATTTGAGGCGATGGCTGTATAGATTTTTATGCCCTCGACTGTTCCACCGCAGTTCAACTAACTATACTCGAGACCATTAATGCAGTTGATACTCAAATCCGGTCTGTTTTCATTACTAAATATTACTATACTTTGATATTGTTGTAGGCTTCAACGACTTCATAAACCTGATCCGGATCTACGAGGGCATGCAGGAGCCGTTTGCACAGAGCTTCGTTGTCATATCAGGCTGGGGTGCTACTAAGGTAAGAACCATCATCATCATCCCAGCCTATATACGTCCCACTGCAGGGCACAGGTCTCCTAAGAAAAGACCGATACAGAATAGGATCCCTCGGCTTCGGCTTAATACTTAATAACTTAGGAATATTCAAGGCCAGAGTAAATAGGCTGTTTCTGAACCAGAGCGCTACATCTTCAGCCTCATCTGCACTTCCCAGAGCCACAGCCAGTCGAGATAGAACTCAATCCACCCATTTAATATGCATATAAAATCGGTCAAGTGCGAGTCGGACTCGTACATGAAGAGTTCCGTACCTGCGTAGGTACAATTTATTTTTTGTTATTTGTTGTAATTGTGGCTATAGCAATACACATACTTATTCTGAGAAAATTTCAAGTATCTAGTGTAGCTAATGGTATTCTAAAGATCGAGTGAAAAACGCTGAAAAAACACGTTTCTTGCATGACGAACCCCTTCAATACTTAACTTAATTTAAATTTTTGGGTGAATTTTTGAAATATTTTTTTTACGTAATTTCGCTGGGCATATTTTTTTTTTACTTTTGGTGAAATTGATCACTCGTTGAGATACTCCTTTGGATTAGGATTTCAATGCTACAAAAGGCCCCAATTTAAAGTCAATAATTTAGTAGTTATTCAACATTGAAAAAAAAGCACCACCGAAATTACGATAGTGACAGCGAAATTACGTCTTTATTAATTTCATAGGAAATAAGTTCAAAATTATAAACCATTACTATGAAAGCAAAGTAATTGTTTTAGTCCATTACTATGATTTATGTATGTAACTTTAATCAAATTCATGTAGGTGTACATATTCGTGTATAGTTAGATTAATAAAACAATAAATTAAAGTTTTAACCTATTGTTCCTAAGAAAAACTTAAACAAATGTTTAAGTTTTTCTTAGGAACAATAGGTACGTTGTCAAAACGTAACAAATATTATATAAAAAGTATGTATTTGCCTTCACAAATAAAAATAAACTAGTAGAAAATTCTAAAGACTCATGTCGAATGTGTCATGATTAATATAAAATATCATAATCAACATCGTTGCTAGTATGCTTGCTTGCATGCTGATTGTTTGCTTACTTGCTAGTATGCTTGCAGGTTTAATTGCTTCCTTAAAATGCTTAAGATACAGATAGACATAATATGCTAGTATAGATCATCCTTAAAACGAGCATGCTATTTAGCTGAGAAACATTGGCTTGAGAAACGCATGTTCGTTTTAAGCATGTTCTTAAATTAGGTATGGTCATTTCAGGTAGCAATCGCTCATTAACAGCATGATTTTGTGCTAATAGGTAATGAAGATGTCTATCTGTAACTATATAAGTATAGGTACATTATGCAAACGACGCAGCGGGTAACATTCTAGTTATTAGTACCTATTTTTTAACATGAAACTACCGTCAGAGTCAATCGTAGTGAATATGTACTGTTTTAAACTTTCGTGATTTTCACTTATATCTAAAATACCATAAAAAAGACTTATCACGCAAAACACACGAATAATATTTACCTCGACGTTCCGACTACATTAAAGTGGCTGTGGTCACGAGTAGATAGACTAGAGGTCTACTCGTGACCACGGCCACTGTAATGTGGTCGCAACGTCGAGGTGTACTCATGTGTTTTGCGAGATAAGTCATGTTTATGGTATTTTAGCTATGTAGTGAATATAGTAAGTAATTTCGCTGCCATATCTGTAATTTCGATGGACAAAAATGCCAGCGAAATTACGCCACCGAGGATTACGACAATTAGGTATTTTTGCGATTACTGCTAAACTATATACATGATTAATATAAGCTCTTTACTGTGAAATAAGGACTAAGTAAACTAGTAAATAAAAATATAACCATTTAATTAAATCCACTATATATTGCACAACAGGAATCCACGGAAATTACTTTTAAGCGAACCAAAATACATCGCGCGAAAGAATCACCTTGGTAGGCACACAAAACTCAGTAGTAGGACGTACACTCCACGTGACAACTGGAGCACAACTAACATACTCTTCCACAAAAATGTGAACATGGCGATATGATCCTTCACCAATGAGATATTAGCAGGTATTTGCGCAAGGTAATATTGGTAGCTAGAGGTGGGACAAACACAAAATGGCCAACCTATTTTTAAATAACATTGTATTTAGTATAAAAAAGTTATAATCGAATGCGTTATGTAATTAGCTTCATTTTGATATATATTTAGTCGAAAAATGGCTCCTAGACACAAAGTTATGCTCAATTGATTCAACAAAACCGCGTGTGGGACAGGCCTCACAGACTTACTGCAGTTAGTGTTTCTAAGATTTGGATATTTTTTATGCAGTCTTAATTGAAGTCAACAATGTTTGTAATGTTAAAACTCATTGTATTGTATTGTGTACAATGTATATAAAATTGTGTGGTAATCATTTTTTGTGTGGTTTTTTTTTTAATTTACTTGGGACATCCAAAAAAGTCACTTCGAAAATTCACCCTTTTAGTATTTGTTGTTATAGCAGCTGCAATGGGTGAAAATTTAAATTATCTAGCAATTACGGTTCAAGGGATATGACAGATAGAAAGCTGAGTAATAGGGTCCCATTGGCACCCATTGGGTACCGGAAACCTAAGAAGGTAATCTGGAACTAGACATTCCGACGAGCATCCTCCAACGTTACTAGAGAAGCCATATTTGTTTTCCAGGGTGCAGCTACAGCGCACCGGGAGCCCACACCAGACCTCCTCAACGGGCGTCTGAAGGTCCGCACTCAGGGCTACTGCTCTGACGCGTACCAGCTCGTCAACGGCTTCCAGTTCACTGCAGACTTCTTCTGCGCGTCGCTGAGGAACGGCACCAGAGATGCTTGCCTGGTAAGTGATGTGTATGTAATGTAGTATCAATTCAGCTGAAAGACGTTCACTGCTGAACAAAGTTCCCCAAGGTTCGCCTAACCGAATGGTTCTGCGCCATTCACATCCAACACGGTCCCGCCACCTTAACCAGAGGTCAATTGTCTTGACACTTGGGCGCTTGCTGTCGCATTTATCTTCTATTTTTCTCACCATCTTATATCAAGCAGGCAAGAAACCTATGTCCTAAAGAAAATTATGTCGTTGGGGCAAACGTGGTGAGATAAGCGGCCGGCGCTTTTGGAACAAGCAAAACCGTGGTGACCCAGCCGATCCACGTCGTTGCCACAATAGCAGCGATGGGGTACAACGATGTTCACGCCAACATTTTTATTTACATCAGACGAGCGAATGCTCGTTTTAGCCCTCTGTTCAATACTTTTAGTGTAGATAGACGTAGAGCATTCTTTCGATGTTCTAAGTGTCTATCTTGGAATATAACTATTCTAAGAATGCTCGCTCGCTTGATGTGAACGGCTTTAGAGCGCACAGTTGCTTGTCTTTTCAAAGCGTTCGTGTGTTCTAGCGATTTGAATACATTTTATTTATCGATTAAATTATTGATCAACAAATAATCTTTGCTATAAGTTTGACGCAGGCGCCCCAGCGGTGCAGAACAACCGCCTCATGGGAATTATGAGCTTCGGACCCGAACAATGTGGGCAGCGGCAGCCCGCTGTTTTCATCAAAGCTTTCTACTTCAGGTATTGCTTTTTATTGTATGTATAATTAGGCGAATAGAAACAATAACTTCTCGTAATAAGTATTTTTTCATCGAATTTAGTAGTCGCCCGTTGAAAATGTGCCTGATAAAAGTTAATATCTATTTCATCGTCGAAGAGATGCTGTATTGTAAAGTGCGGGCGATCGCTATTGCATTCATCCATCATCTCTTCTTAGCCCCAGCATACATCCGTGAATCAGAGTGAGTTAGACAATATAGTCGTAGCCTCTGGTTTGGTCTAAGTACCTACATCAAACATTTGTAACTTCAACCACCACACACTAGCGTATTAATCTACTTCATCATCCGTCATCCCAGACTACATGCATCTCACCGCAGGCTACAGTAGTTCCCATGCAAACCCAGTGCGGGCTAGGAACTTCACACACACACCACCGAATTTCATCACAGGTGTGTGCAGATTTCCTCACGACGTTTTCCTTCACCGTAAAGCGAAAGCATGGTAAACTTCGAATGTACCTTCGCACGTAAGTTTTTAAAAAATCAGAGGTGCGAGCAAAAACTATCACTGTAAAGATTTTATTAAAATGTATACTTACTAGACAAACGTTTGAGGACATCTGTCCAACGAAAATAATTAAGCACCAAACTCGGTTCACCGACGGCGAAGATACCGCCAGATATTATGTGTATCTGGATACGTAGATACTTACACGATCCATTTGAAAATGTTTTACTGGAATTGTTTGCCGTATACTTACTTGCTTATGAAAGCTGATCCTAATAAAATGCTCGGGATATACGAGGCTAGTCTTTTAAGTTAATATGGTATAATAAGGCTCAAGCCACACAGAAGAGACGTAGGAATCAGTGTTGCAGAACTATCGATAGTTTGACTATCGATCGTTGACCTCGCAAACTATTCAGGATATCGATATTACTATCGATAGTATCGCCACATATCAATACTACCGATACTATCGATAGTGATTTATAAGCTATACTATTGATAATGGCAATACTATCGATGCTATCGATAGACTATCGATACTATTGGTTTTGTCTTAACCCTCGATAGACTATAGATAGTCTATCGATATTGGACTATCGATAGGCAACACTAGTAGGAATGGGGCGCGTCGCAGTCCGCGTCGTTTGTTCGCGCCGCGTCTCCGCCCCGTCTCTTCTATCTGCTTTGGATCGCGACACTTCTATACATTTAGTATGAAAATTGATTCAAGGGGCGCCGCGGCTGCGACGCGCCCTCGTCCCACGTCTCTTCTGTGGCTTGCGCCCAGGAAAAATCTTCTAAAAAACAAAATAAAAAACAAGTGTAATTTATTTTATTTTATTTGTTTTGTTTTGTCAGTTTAACATTTGGTGGTTTAGCATACGGTTGTGGTGCTCTGAGGATGAGCTCTGGTTGAGTTCGAAACACGTCAGTGTAGTTTGGTGGTGGTGATGGTTGGGTTTGTGTGATTTGTGTGTGTTCGTACAGTGTGGAGGTGGAGGAACTGCATGAACACACATTTCTTGCATAAACGTAACTATCGTAAGGTCGCGGGTGAGCAAAGTAATTGTTTCAGTTCATTAATATGGACCTCCGCAAAGTAACGCCTGATTCAATAAATTATTTAAGTCTAATTTACTCGACATATTGTAGGTATTATTATTGGTGACCCCCTCCAAAATTTCAGGCTGCGACCGCGCCTGCTTGCGCCTGCGCCTAAGCTGCCAACTCTAGCTTCGTAGATACTGTACCACTACCATGAGTTTACAGTGACGGTACTCGATAGCGACTGTAATCGAGTACGGTCATTGTAAACTCATGGTAGTGGTACTGAACTGTTTCCAGCTAGTTCTACATATATAAAGGATGTCCCAGAACTCAACAATAACCTGGTACTGGGCAACAAGCCAAGCTATAACAGTTCTGGATAAATAAGAAAGAACTCCAGTACCTCTACCATGAGTTACACTAGTACCTCTACCACGAGTTTACATTAGTTTACGTGACCGTACTCGCTAGCGACGGCGTAAATGATTTGTATGGAGAATTGTGTACAGCTCCTCTAGCGGTCACTTACGGAAGTACAATTCTCCATACAAATAATTTAGGCCGTCGCTAGCGAGTACGGTCACGTAAACTTGTGTAAACTCATGGTAGAGGTACTAGTCACGTAAATAAGCGATAATAGACATTTTTTCGAAAATCTCAAAGAGGTGCATAACGATCGGTCCTACGCTGCCCGCATCCAAGTTCCATATCATCATCATCATCCCAGCCTATATACGTCCCACTGCAGGGCACATGCCTCCTCTCAGAACGAGAGGGCTTGAGCCGTAGTTCCCACGCGGGCCCAGTGCGGATTGGGAACTTCACACACACCATTGAATTTCTTCGCAGGTGTATGCAGGTTTCCTCACGATGTTTTCCTTCACCATAAAGCTCATGGTAAAATTCAAATGTAGGTAATTTCTCACTTAAATTCCGAAAAACTCAGAGGTGTGAGCCCGGATTTGGACCCACGACCCTCTGCTTGAGAGGCCATTGACCAATAGGCCACCACGGCTCTAAGTTCCTTATGCTAGAGTTTACTTAACTACCAAATAATATTTTTTATACGTCCAGGGACTTCGTGAAACACACCATAGCGTCCTACAAGAGCACCGGCGAACTAATCGAAGCCATGAGGGTGGTAGACGGAACCATCAAGCCGCCTCTGCACGTTCATGCTCATCATGACTCCGAGTAAAGATCTTCCTTATACTATACCCTTGTGTTTTATTGCAGTGAAAAAGCTGGAGCCCAGAGGCCATATTGTCTGATGCGCAGACGCTTGCCATCGCTTTCACTTGTTTTTTAGGGTCCCGTACCCAAAGGGTAAAAAACCGGCCAAGAGCGTGTCGGACACGCCCAAGGTAGGGTTCCGTAGCCATTACGAAAAAATCAAGTAATATTTTTCTAAGGATTTCGTATGTGTACGGAATCATCCAAGTTTAGGTAAGTTTAGGTATGTTAGGCTACTATTTACTCTTAAACTACAAATAATTTCCAAGCAATCTTAGCCGCTATAATTTTCCTAGTAAATTTGATATATTTACTACCATTCTGAATTTTTTCAAATTTTCCACCCAACAGTTTAGATTTTAGAGGGGGGGGGGACGGTCGATTTTAATGAAAATTTTCACTTTAAAGTTGAATATTTCGCAAACAGATCACTGAATAGAAAAATCATGTTAGCAACCCCGCAATGGTTTTAAAATACCTATCCAACGATACCCCACACTATAGGGTAAGCCGAGGAAAAAAAAATCACCCCCACTTTACGTCTATGGGAGGTACCCTAAAAAAATTTTTTTTCGTTTTTTTTATTCAATCACTTTGTCGGCGTGACTGATATATATATTGATGCCAAATTACAGCTTTCTAGTACTAACAGTCTCTGAGCTTAGCCGCGAGCAGACAGACAGACAGATGGACAGACATGGCGAAACTATAAGGGTTCCTAGTTGACTACGGAACCCTAAAAATGGGACACTATTACTGAGGCTCCGCTGTCCGTCTGTCACCAGACTGTATCTCGTGAACCGTGATAGCTAGACAGTTTAAATTTTCACAGATGATGTATTTCGGTTGCCGCTATAACAGCAAATACTAAAAACCAGATAAAATAAATATTTAAGGGGGCTCCCATACAACAAACGTGATTTTTTTGCCGTTATTATAGATAATGGACGGAACCCTTCGTGCGCGAGTCCGACTCGCACTTGGCCGGTTTTTCTGTTCTGTAGCTTTCACCCTTTCACCATCTCTTTTTGTCACCATCTTCAGTGCCGGCGTAAGGGGGGGGCGATGGGGCGATGGCCCAGGGCGCCAAATTCTAGGGGGCGAGGCGGGGGTAGGATGCTTCCCCCGCCAAACTGGCACTCAATTTTGATTTCCTTAAGTGGGCACCACAATATTCTTGCCCGGGGTGTCAGTGGTTGTAATGCCGGCACTGACCATCTTATACCGTTAGACAATGCAGCATGTAAATATTAAATTAAAATTAGAAATTTTAAAAACCCCCAACGCAATTATATCATACGTATGTTTGAACCCACCCATTATGCGTCTAAGATCCCTTCCGCAGCTAACAAAAGAGCTGATAACTTTGGAACGACTGAACCGATTTTGATGAAACATATCTAAGAACCATCGCCAAGAAACCTGCTTTCTAATAAAAAAAACCACATACACTTACACACACATAGCATAGCATAGAAATAGTTAATGCAATAGTACTTACTTATTGTCTAACGCGCGGGTGCTTGCAATTGCATTCACCATATCTTCCTACTCTATCCTATGCCGTGTGAGAGAATGAAGTAATGAAAACAATTGTGATTCCGAGTGCGTTAGGCGTAAGCCACACAGAAGAGACGCGGGACGGGGGCGCGTCGCAGTCGGCGTCTTTTGTTCGCAGGCCGCGTCTCCGCCCCGTCTCTTTTGTCTGCTTTGGATCGCGACGCTTCTACACATTTAGTATGAAAACCACAGAAATAATAATAAAGAGGACAAAAATTCACAATCAGTATCTTTTTTTACAATGGAATTGTAACTTTATTATTTGTACACTATTATACTAATTACACCACCTTTATACCGTGTTTAGGATGATTGTAAACTAGGATATCGATAAAAAGTCTACGCAAGTCAACGGGCATCACTAGTTCGGGACTAGTCGTAACCTGTCTTGTGTTCGTACCATGAACATTTGTGCGAGGCAGAAGGTTTATCAAAAATTACATTACATTGCTGCGTATACTTCAAAGCAATCTGCGTTTTTAAGGATATGAGCAGCAATGGTAGGTATATGAAGTTTCGTGTTAATAACGTGTAAACCAATATTTCATAATTAAATATTTTCTCAAGTTGTATTTTGATATAAACCGCATTATTACATTAAATTAATACATACCGATGAAATGTAATCCCCTTATTAGTGTAATTGCACAGTGTGGATGAGTTTCCGCAATTGCTAATGCTGCAAAACACCATTTTAAAGCACTTGTTATCATACCCACGTTTCAAATAGCACTGAGCCACAAGTCGCGCGCTGGTGACCTACGAGTCACCAGCGCAACGCCAAGGTCACGCGTCTAAGGCACTTGTATCCTCTTTATTATTATTTCTGTGATGAAAACTGATCGAAGAGTCACCGCGACTGCCACGCGCCCCCGTCCCACGTCTGTGTGGCTTGCACCTATAATATCGCCTCTGTTCTTCCGTTGTGGAAATAATCGTGGAAGGATAATGACAGGATCGTTGGGGCGACAGACGGCGTATTTAAACAGGGGGATAACAGAAACTTAACATTATTCAAATAATTTCTTGTAACAATCTAGTTAAGACGATAAGGACGTAAAACATCAGAAATATTGACCAAGGAAGACGAACAAATGATTTAAAAGCAATTTGCACGAAGCCCAGCCCACATTAGAATACTTGTCAGAACAACGGAACATTGAGTAGGTAGATATCGATAAAACAACATTACGAATGTAAGAAGACAAGTGATCCTTACTTACTAATATTTATTAGGTATAAATGCCAAAGCCTCTTCACGCTTAAACCTCTAATAAATAAATAAAATAAATATCATCTATCTATCTATTTATCTACAGCCATTGTCCGTCCACTGCTGGACGTAGGCCTCCCTCATATTGCGCCAACATTCGCGATCCTGGGCTTCCCTCATCCATCCACTGCCCGCTGTCCTCCTAAGGTCATCAGTCCAACGTGCTGCAGGGCGTCCCACACTACGCTTTCCTAAACGTGGTCTCCACTCCAGGACACGTCTGCTCCAACGATCGTCAATTGTACGGCAAACGTGACCTGCCCATTGCCATTGTTTTTTTTGTTTACAAATATCATGGGACAATAAAATTCACACCAATTGACCTAGTCCCAAAGTAAGCTAAGCAAAGCTGGTGTTATGGGTACTAAGCAACGGATAAACGTACTTATATCTTATATACAGGGTTATTTTTAATTCACTAACATCCTCTTAACCCTGAATTCCTATCACTCAAACAAATGTTTTTGTTTTACGACTTTTTAAAATGAAGCACTTTTTTTCCCATACAAATACACAGAGTATCGTAAAAATAACAGGTAGTCTCAAATTTTCAAAACGTTATTACACCAAAAATATTAAGTTATGACAGAAGCCGTAAAACAAAAAACATTTGTTTATGTGGTAGGAGTTCAGGGTTAAAAGGATGCTAGTGAGTTACAAATAACCCTGTAGATAGTGTGTCAGAACACATCTTAACAATAAATGGTTTCCCGAATACAGTTCATGCGTTAGTAAGTGTATCGAATTAAACTAGATAGGTTTTTTTTTATGTTAGAAAGGCCAGACAAACGAACTAGTGGGTCACCTGATGTTAAATGATCACCACTGTCCATAGACACCCGCAGCGCTTTATGCGATGCCAGTGCGTTGTCGGCCCTAAAAGAAAGGGAATAGGGGAAGGGGGTGAGGGAGGGGAGAGGGAAGGGTGAGTTATTGGGCCCCAGGCACTCTCACTGACCGTACGAAATGCAAGCAGGATTACTGCTGCTTCACGCCGGTGTTCTGTGAGAGGGTGGTACTGCCCCGGACGAGCCGGCCCATTCGTGATGCAGCGGCTAGCTACAACATGGCTCTACCACTGCTAAAAACTTGGAATCGTGACTCACAAAACACCATTGCAGTACCATACGAGAAACACTGATATCACGCTGTAAATTAGGAATTACTCGTTCAGAGTAGATGTAAGCTTATCATCGCTTCGAAAGAGTTCGCGTTAAAATGTCAAATACTATGACACTAGTTTTTTTTTGCTAATACACGCCGCTAGAGGCGCTGCCAATTTGCACATAGTAAGATATTTGACTAAAGTCACAGACATAGCTCGAAGGATCACCAGACTCAAGTGGCAGTGGGTTGGGTAGGGCACATCGCTCGTAGAACTGATGGCCGATGGGGCAAAAAGGTTCTCGAGTGGCGTCCACGGACCGGAAGACGCAGTATAGGTAGGCCTCCAGCATGATGGAGCGACGACCTGGTAAAGGTTGAGGGATCGCGTTGGATGCGGATGGAACAGGACCGATCTGTTTGGCGAGCCTTGGGGAGGCCTATGTTCAGCAGTGGACTGGACGTCTTTCGGCTGAAATGATGATTATGAATATACCTATTTGACACCATTAATTTCAAGACACAGCTCTAACAAACAAACATTTCATTTTAAACCAGAATACAACATTAATTTTCAAGAACTTACTTATTGTCTATCTAAAATGGTAACGGAACGGAAAAAAACTTGTGACACTTTTTTTCTCCTAGTACTTAGGATCGAAAGAGCTCGTGATTCTGTACCTCTACCATGAGTTTACACTAGTTTACGTGACCGTACTCGCTAGCGACGGCGTAAATTATTTGTATGGAGAATTGTACAGCGCCTTTAGCGCTCACTTCCGGAAGTACAATTCTCAATACAAATCATTTACGCCGTCGCTAGCGAGTACGGTCACGTAAACTTGTGTAAACTCATGGTAGAGGTACAGAACAGAAATCACATAAAACTTTCCGAATTATAAAAAAAGTCAAAGGGTACAACAAAATAAAAAATGGCTCCTGTATGCCAAGGTCATCTAAATCCATTCAGTCGTTATTGCGTGATTGACTATAACAAACATCCACACATCCAAACATCTTCACAAACCTTCTTATTTATATTAATAGTTTAGTAGTATAGGATAGGATAATAGGAATGGATTCAGATTATAATAATAAAATAACAACCAGTGCTTCTAATAAAATCTGTTATTGTTATTATGTATGATAGCTCATTTACACTCGCGTATGAGTGGCGAGACGAACTGCGAGACGAGCAACAAGACGGGAGTGTGAATAGACGCTCGCGGCTCGCCTCGCACTATACCACTACTATGAGTTTACAGAAGTTTTAGTTCACCAAAATACTTCTCGATCGCGTTTACGTAAAAATTTAAATTCTATGGAAACATGGGCGCGCGGCCGCGGAGCGCTGTCCATGTTTCCCTAGTAATTGATTTTTTTACGTAAACGCGATCGAGAAGTATTTTGGTTAAGTAAAACTTATACTAAGCGTACTGTACCTCTACCATGAGTTTACACTAGTTTACGTGACCGTACTCGCTAGCGACGGCGTAAATTATTTGTATGGAGAATTGTACAGCGCCTCTAGCGGTCACTTACGGATGTACAATTCTCCATACAAATCATTTACGCCGTCGCTAGCGAGTACGGTCAATGTAAACTAGTGTAAACTCATGGTAGAGGTACAGAGACGGTACTCGATAGCGACTGCGTAAATGATTTGTATGGAGAATTGTGCAGCGCCTCTAGCGGTCACTTACGGAAGTACAATTCTCCATACAAATCATTTACGCCGTCGCTAGCGAGTACGGTCACTGTGAACTGTACGCTTAGTATATAAGTTTTCCTTCACTTCAATACTTCTCGATCGCGTTTACGTAAAAAATTCAATTACTAGGGAAACATGGACAGCGTCTCCGCGCGCGCGCTTCCATGTTTCCATAGAATTGAAATTTTTACGTAAACGCGATCGAGAAGTATTGAAGTGAAGGAAAACTTATACTAAGCATACTAGTAGTAGTATTAGTCTCGTACTTCGCACGCAACGCTCGCGACGCCGAGCCGAGACACGAGACGAAGCACGAGGCGAGGTACGAGGCGAGAGTGTAAATCAGGTATAACATTCATTATCCATATCTAATATCAATGACACAAGACATTTTCTTTTAATATGCAGGCCTAAAGTAGCATAGCCGTGACGCATAATACCGCAAAATCTGTTAATTACAACTAAACAAGAACTCAATAAATATGTATGATGTCCACGGAGTTTGATTTCGTATTAATAAAAATCAAGACATTCAAAAGTCGCCCTTAATAATACGATATAAAGTTTATTATGCAGTGAGTCGGCATGTGTCAGCTAAACTGTATGCAGACTGGCATTGACTATAGCACACGAAGAGTGTTGCCATTTTATGGCTTTTTCGCTACATTTTTATTGTATTTTTTTCTGGCTAATATTTTAATTTAGTCCCAAAAACATGAAATCGAGCCAAGTTGCAATTTTACTTTAAAAAGTTTAGAACACAAATATATGTTCACTTCTAAATCTCTTTAAGGTCGTACTTATGCTACATACAATTTACCACCCGTCCGTTTGCCCGTATTAGAAAGACATAATGTTATATAATATATTTCTATTGCCGCTGCAACAGCAAAATATAAAAATTAAGTGAGGTCCCAATCAATATAAATTGCTTTCACACTGCATACAAGGCTCTGCTAACAATGCATTCTCATTATATACGGCCGCGTTACCGGCCGTAAACTTAAAAATAAATTACGAAAAAAAAAACCTTAAATTAACCTAATCTTAATTACAGCATACCTTAACTTACCAACTAATACTAATTTGGCCGGATTTTTAATTTAAAATCAGTTTTTGTAGTGGTAGAGCCATGTTGTAGCTAGCTGCTGCATCACGAATGGCCCACCTCGTCCGGGGCAGTACCATCCTCTCATAGAACACTGTCATGAAGCAGCAGTACTCCTGCTGTACAGTGCTGTACGGTGATTGAGAGCGCCCCCCGCCCCCCCTATTCCCTCTCCTTTTTTAAAGACCGACGACAGATCAGTGACTTTCTTTGAGTTGTTGATATTTATGGGCGGTGGTGATCATTTTCCATCAGATGACCCACTTGCTCGTTTGCGTCCTTCCCATAATAATAAAAAAAACCAAATCAATTTTATATTTACCCTACTAAAGTACCTAAGGCACCTTTTCACCATTTCCTAATTAATCCCTTTTTCCTGGATAGTTCCTCAAAATACATAATAACTTCCTTTTTTCGCTCGAAGCGTCCCATTCAAATTATTAAGGAAGAAAACGTCTCAGGCACTAACGCCAGTTACTGGGTACTTTGAAAGAATTTTTAGGATTTTTTGGGTATGTTGACTTGGTAACACTGGCAAGCTGCTCAGCTGGCTGGCTGTCAGTGTCAGTTGATTGTTAGAAATTCCAGTCAGTATAGTTAGTGACATCCAGGTTGGTTCACGCATGTCTTACAAACAAATACACGATAAAAACTAAAAGTGATAACTAAATCATGCTTCGAAATATCGTGTAAAACTACAATCAGCTCTTTTATTAACAAATTATTCGGTACTTTCATGTGGCTACTATAAAATGTTTATGCAACATAACCTACAAACGTAGCGAAGTTTTTTTTAAGTGATGAATGGTGTGAATCATAACTATACAGCCATGGAAAGAAAGCAGGATATTGAAAGCAGTGCTCGTAGACAAATTTTGACAGCTCTTTTAGGTAAGTGAAAGTTTTGTTTTTAATAAGAACAAGTTTTTTGCAGAAGTTGTTTTAGGGAACTTGCCTGAAAGCCAAATTTTAGATAAATAACATATAAATAATTTGTTTTTAAGTTTTTAAACTGTCAAAACTCCTGTAGTTCTGTTTATTTTTAAGGTTCCGTACCCAAAGGGTAAAAACGGGGCCCTATTACTGAGACTTCACTGTCCGTCCGTCTGTCACCAGGCTGTATCTCATGAACCGTGATAGCTAGACAGTGAATTTTTCACAGATGATGTATTTCGGTTGCCGCTATAACAATAAATACTAAAAAACAGAATAAAATAAATATTTAAGGGGGCTCCCATACAACAAACGTGATTTTTTGCTCGTTTTTGCTCGATATTGATAACGGCAAGAGGTAGACGCTTGAAATATTCTCAGAATAGTTCGTTATATATTCACTTTAAAAATAAATAATTAAATTAAAATAAAACAGATATTTAAGGGGGGCTCTCATATAACAAACGTGTTTTTTTTACCGATTTATAGATAATGGTGCGGAACCGTTCGTGCGCGAGTTCGACTCGCACTTGGCCGGTTTTTTTAAAAGCAATAGCTACACCAATATTATGTTTAAGTACCTAGCGTGTTGCAATAGTGTTACGTGCTGCATGAAGGAAGATTGAATATCGTAATGTTTTATGCGTGATATTGACTCAGATGATTATATTAGTAAACCAACAAGTTGATGTCATTGTCATTACATGTCATACTTATACTTCGTTTTTTTAGCATTATAAATAAGGTAAACAATCTTGATATGTCTTTCTATTGAAAAAAAAAATAAACAGCCGCTTGGCTTGGCTTGGCTTGGCTTTTAAAAAAATTTTAACTATATTACTTATGAAACCAAAAGATTATAAATGACCATATTTCCTGGTTAATTGTTACATGTTTGCCGTGATTTATTTTTCATAAGTGTTTTTCAATAAAAAGGCACGTCAAGATCGCTTACCTTTACGATTAGTATAAGTTTTCCTTCACTTCAATACTTCTCGATCGCGTTTACGTAAAAAAATCAATTACTAGGGAAACATGGACAGCGCCTCCGCGCGCGCGCGTCTATGTTTCCATAGAATTGAATTTTTTACGTAAACGCGATCGAGAAGTATTGAAGTGAAGGAAAACTTATACTAAGCATACTTCTTTCTAATGCTAAAAAGAAAGAAGTAAGTATATCTAGGTATTGCAAAAGGCATGGGTAGTTACAGTGGCGAATGGCGATGCAAGAGCTCAGATGTGTATTATTTGCGAGGTCCTATGATGGCGCACCACACATAAATGGCGGATTTTTAATTGAACAAAGAACGAGAACAAAGAACCTCAACAGAAAAGAATTAGTTATTTGCTTCCGAACCCGAACTTATCACATCCCACTCAATAAATTTAACTACATCATGAAAAAAAGAGACGATCCAAACTATACACAATGTGAGAGAGAAGAGGACCTCCTCCACTTAGTCCTAGAGTGTAAAATCAACGAACAAGCTAGGTTGGATCTCTTAAAAGAAACTGGGTGATCTCCTCTTCTTCTTCCATCAAATCTTAAGCTCAGGGTTCACTACCGAATACAGTGGTGCAATTATAAGTTTCATTATACAGTCACTGAACCTAAGATTTGAATACTATAAAAATACTCCCTAAGCTTTAATCACAACGTTTAAAGTTACACCTAAATTTTAAATAACATTGTTACTGTTTTTAAGCCGACTTAATCATAAGATGAGATATAGATAAAAGAGATTTAAAAAAAGAACGAGAACCTTTCGAGGAGCAAGGCCCCTCAGCGCGAAGCCGTGCGGACCGCCCAGGGTCCATTTCGTTCATGCCTGCCTAGGTAGGCCACTGGATAGTTATATTTTTTAATAAAAAACTTTTTGTAATGCAACGCTGCCTCATACGTTATGTTATGATCTGCTATAATTTTGTTTATAATAAGGTCGGTACATAAACGATGAGAAAATAAGAAGTTAAACAGAGGCCTTTTTTAAAAAAAAATAGGCTATGCTTTATAAAAATACTGAAAATCTCCTTGAGGAAAGTAAGTATTTAACGTTCAGCACCTACCTCTAAAAGAAAATGAAACCTTTATATAGGATGAACTAAGCAGTACCTACTGGTTCTTTATATAGGATGAACTAAGCAGTACCTACTGGTTCTTTAATTTTTATACACACGAAATATAAATTCGCCTTAAAGTAAGTTTGTACTTATTTTTATATAACCATCCTAGACTTAACCGAAAAATAAAATAATAACTTAATAAAGGTATATTGTTCTTTAATAATATGGGTATAGAATCGATGTCCGCTAATTCCATTTTGGTGTGGTATGGATTTAGCGGACTTTGATTCTATAGTCATACATATGTAGAGAAAACATGGTAAATCTGTGTGTACGAGCACGCTCGACATTAATGTTAAGCTGACGCTGCACCCGTTGTGTACGTCACACTGTTTTAAGTAAAACTGTGTTTTCGAAATACATTTTATGTTAGAGAGGCCAGACAAACGAACTAGTGGGTCACCTGACGTTAAATGATCAGATCACCACTGTCCATAGACACCCGCAGCGCTTTAAGCCGCATTCACATTTAACTGACGACTTGTGTTGTGACGCAACAGAACAGTATCGGTTTCATACATTTAAGACAAGCCGTCACAACACGCTGCATCAGAGAAATATGAACGCAATCATATTAAATATATGAAACTGAAACTGTTCTGACGCGTCACGACACAACACGTCAGATAAATGTGAATGAGGCTTTACGCGGTGCCAGTGCATTGTCGGCATTTATTATTATTATTACATATTTTTAGTGCAATAAAGGTACTTAACCTCACATATTTTAACTAACAATCCATTCTTTTAACATTATAACAGTTACAACGTAACATCAAAATACAACATTCGTATGTAAGGTCTATTAAACTAGTAGACCCTGCACTACCAAATTTGTGCGTGCAAATGAAATCCACGATGTGCCAATAATGCGACTCACGTTGGATCGATTTTTCGATAGAGTTTTAGCGACAGTTTAGGGCTACAATTACGAGTAAAGCAATCCGTGAAAAAAACGTGAAATACCTACGCCACGACTAACCAACCGATAAAAAATAACACTAGAGCACGTTGTAAAAAAAATTGTTAAACTTCTCTTATCAGACAGAAACTTTTATTCATTCTTATGCAATTTAGCATGCAGATATTCAGCGTCTATTCAAACACTAACAAATCTAGATGATGTGGGGATAGGCTACAATAGAGAGATCTCTCTCCACGCAGATGTTATGTATTTAGGCAGAAGTTGAAAAACTTCCATAGCGCGATGTTTCTCTAATTGACGACTGGGTGGCGCTAGAGCTCGCTACAAACACATGCTTTTAAAATTTGGTCATAACTAATTTTTGGAGAATGACGACTACTACTGGTAACTCACATAATATTCCAGATATTAAAGAGGTAAACTTCGTATGCTTGTATGTAAAAAGTAGCCTGATTCCTATGTACCTCATTTAGTCAATATTTACCGTATAACTATTTTTTGGGGGTTTAAATTGCTCGCGTCCGTATGTTTACCCTCGAGGCCCTACACATGACCCTACACATGACCGTGGTGCTAAACGAGCGATACAACTCCGGTGGTAGGCTTCGGACATGGCTGGTCATCACCCTACAGGTTGAGCCAGGCTGCCAAGCGACTCTCGTCGTGTTCCGGACTGTTGCCTATAGAAGCCATTCTGGAGGAGGGGTCTGAGCAGTTGTGCAGCGCGTGCGCGTACTGGTTATAGTGCCCGGTATTTGTTGTACCTACCTACGGTTTGTGCTGCATGGAGACTCGCGCAACACCGACCCAACACCGGCTCAACTGCCTTCTTCCTGTTTATTCCCCTAAATTCAAGTCTAGGGTGAATGAGCATTTATTAGGCAAGCGTACTCGACAGTAGGGCTTATTTTCGCTTATCATCAGGCGTGATTGTGGTCAAACACAAGCCTTTATTGTATAAAAAAAACTAGCCATTACCTGCGTTTTC
Organism: Archips crataeganus; assembly: GCA_947859365.1. NCBI lineage: Eukaryota > Metazoa > Arthropoda > Insecta > Lepidoptera > Tortricidae > Archips > Archips crataeganus. The sequence continues at coordinate 10,277,345 of OX402067.1, read as the reverse complement.
GCTCATGTACACCAAAACAGGCAGTCAAATTGAAATTCCATAATTTTACCAAACAAATTTCATTAATAAGATGTATGAAGAAAAGACTTTGCTGTTAAAATTTAGAGATTTATTCGCAAGATCCATCTCTACATATCAAACGCAACCAAATCCGTCCGGTTGTTTTAACTTAAAGAGTAAAAAACACACAGACACGCTCTCTAGGGCATTTTGGGCTGCAGCCCAGTTGTCCGTAGATATAAAGGTGTCCCAAAACCTCATTATCGAAAACAGTTTTTGACAAAATCGCAATTAATTAATTATATTAGGTAGGCCCCCAAGTATTAGTCCCGGGCCCCTCACGATTCGCCCGTAGTATACTACGAAGCGCGAAATCCGAACTTCGTTTCATGCCGTTCCGCTCACGCTAATGGTATTTATTACGAGAGTGAGAGGGACCGCACGATCCGAACTTCGAACTTCGAATTTCGTAGTAACCCCCCTGTACTCACATACTTTTGCATTTATAATATTAGTAAGATTAGTTTTTCACGCATGTTCCCTATTAGGTCAATGTAGAGTCGATTGCATCACCTACTTAACGGTATTAACAGGAAATTTGGCGCTAACGATCGTAAAGTTAACGTTGTTACTATTTATTTTATTTAAAACTGTTGTTTTCGACAACACAAACGCGATTTTTGACTATTCGGTTAATAGGATCCTTAGCAAAAGCTCGACTTTAGTTTGCTGGTATTATGTTCGCACTTTAAGGCACGGACCAAAGTTAACTTCTAACTCCAAATTAAGTGCCAACCCAGGGTTAAGTAGTGTCAAAATTTACGGAACTGTCATCCATAACCCAGGGACACCGATATAATTTTTTAACTTTAGACTAGAACATAGGTTTTTATGGGGTTATGCCGTAAAGGTTTGAATTATCAGGTCCTGCATTATTGTCGTTCATTCCGGGCCGATAAATACGGAGTCGTGTTTTAACCGCACCCTTGGTTTTTAAACGCGCGTTTCTAAAGCGCGCTTTTTTAAACTCCTAATGTGTACCAGCTCTTATGCAGTAACAGTAAACTATAGCACAAAATAAATAATAGTTCAAGCACAGAAGATCCTCTCCTTTGATCTGTATGAAAGCCGCCTTTTATCAGCCTTATGCCGTAAAGGTTTGAATTATCAGGTCCTGCATTATTGTCGTTCATTCCGGGCCGATAAATACGGAGTCGTGTTTTAACCGCACCCTTGGTTTTTAAACGCGCGTTTCTAAAGCGCGCTTTTTTAAACTCCTAATGTGTACCAGCTCTTATGCAGTAACAGTAAACTATAGCACAAAATAAATAATAGTTCAAGCACAGAAGATCCTCTCCTTTGATCTGTATGAAAGCCGCCTTTTATTAGCCTACGCATAATGATTTATGGCCGCTTCGAGGTCGTCGACTTCAGCGCAAGCTAAACGGAACGTTATGGCTGTGTAATAACGGTGGAAACGCATTGGTTCCCTTGCCGTGTCACCGATAATAAGGGTTTTCAACGTTTTGTAGCGGAAAACGTAATAGCGGAGTGAGGCTCGCCTGGCCTTATACTATGAAATTCGATTTTCGAACTTCGTATCGTGCTGTTCCGTTCACGCTAATAGTATTAAACAAAATAGTGAAAGGGATGGTACAATCGTGGAATGAAAAGGTTCGTCACTTTTCGACTGTTCGATGTTAACGAGTTAAGATCGAAAAGCGGCGAACCTTTTCATTCCGCGACTATACGATACGATCAGTGGCGTAGCGTGCCGTGCCCTGTATCAAAATTAGCTGGGGGGATTTCCCGGGAAGCACGAGGTTAAGTGACATTGTGGACAACATTTTACTAATTTTTGCTTACACACGTTAGGGGCCTCTGTAGCCCGGGGCCCGTATCATTGATACGGCTGATACGGCGGTAGCTACGCCCCTGTATACGATATAAACTTCGAATTTCGTAGTAGTCCCCCTGACTATAGTTAATTTATTACAGCAACAATCCCAACCTTCACATATGGCATACAAATCGGCTGGCTCTCGCCCATGGCGCGACACCTCAAGCCCGGCGTGTCAGACAGCGCCATCTCGTGGATGGCGGCGGCACTGCCTCTGGCCGCCATTTGCGGAATACCATTCTTCAGCTACTCTTCGGACAGATTCGGAAGGAAGATCTGCATTATCGCTGTGTCGCTGTTGTCTTGTGTAGGTATAGTATTTTGTTTATTTTTTACATCGATCAACTAAAAGTCGTAGGTAGGTACACGTTGGCTTGGCACGAAGCTAATTTCCTGATCGTAGGTAGGTAATCTCTCTTAATTATAATAATAATTTATTCGATGCATGTCTGGCTAGTTTCACTGAAAAATTCATAGTGTGCATGGTGCTTAAAAATATTAAAAACAACATTTGTTATAACCACCTGAGTCCACTTCGATAACACGTCAAATGGTGAGTGACGACTGTGCGTGCCTACTGTAAGAAACAAACATTTACTTAAGCACTTGCCAGAACTGCTTACATTGATGAACTAGTACACATGTTCATTAACGCTTGACAAGGTTAATAATACACATTTTTACATTACAATTAAATAAATAAATATCGTCAGACAATTCACACCATTGAACATAAAACTACAGTGAGACTCACTCATAGCGAAAAAGTACGGATAACTCACGTCTAAGAAGAAGGGCTACGGATTAGCCCGAAACATGTCGAGCTAAACTCGATCATAGACGTGAGTTATCCGTACTTTTTCGCTATCAATTCACACCAATAGGGATGTTGACACCACCAATCAACTGACGTACTTTTTATGAGCTGTCAAAACACAATAATTCTCCCATAGAGTTTGAATGGTAATAGCAACTTATGACGTCACTTGTTCGCCAACAACTTTTTACACGCTCTGTCAAATACAACAGCTCTCACGCCATGACATCGGAACGTCAAACGCGAAGTTGAACCCTACAGAAATGCATGTAGGTAGCTAACGCTCTGCACGCCGTGACTTATATATCAGTCAGTCAATGAACTGAAACAATTACTTTGCTCACCCGCGACCTTACGATAGTTCTGTTACGTTTATGCAAGAAATGTGTGTTCATGCAGTTCCTCCACACTGTACGAACACACGCAAATCACACAAACCCAACCATCACCACCACCAAACTACATTGACGCGTTTCGAACTCAACCAGAGCTCATCCTCAGAGCACCACAACTCTAGTTTTGCTTACTTTGGGACTAGGTCAATTGGTGTCAATCGTCGTAGTCCTACGATTTTTTTTGTTTATTTATTGCAGTCTTAACTAGTCGGTGAAGCCTTAACTCCATTATTCTTGCAGTTCTCATGGATCATCAAGCTTTCAGCAGTATCAGCACCAACGCTGATCACAGCCCGAGCGATAGCGGGCCTAGCCGCCGCAGGGTGCTTCGTCGTCGTCCCCGTCTACGTCAAAGAGATAGCTGACGACGCCTGGCGGGGAGCCCTGGCGTCCCTCACCATGACTATATGCAAACTAGGGGTGATATTCGTCTACGCAGTCGGCATGTTCCTGCCCTACAGACCGAACCAAGCGGTCTATTTGAGTGTGGCGGCGTTACATGTTGTACTGTTCTGCTTTATGCCGGAATCTCCCAATTATCTGCTGAAGAGAGGGCGGGAGAAGGTGAGATTTGATTTCAGATATTTTGTCATATAGCTACTTTTGCCTGCGACTTTTTCCGCGTAGGAGTAAAATTTGTGGACAATTCTCTATCCAAAATTCCAAAAATCCCTTCTCACTTCACCTCTATGATATCTTTTAAGTATCAAGTCTCTATAACAGCTGCAATTATATCTAGTGCCATTCACGAAGACACGCGAATTTTTCAAAATTAGACATTAACGACATTGCAATAAGAACCACGGCACGCGTCATCCATCATGCATGAATGACACAATCTATACAGCATAATTAAATTACGTTGGTTAATTGTTAGGACACGAAGATTGCGTGAAAAACTATATATTTTCAACACAAACGCAGCTATTTTGCATAACAAGGGTGACAGCACCAGTAATGGACAAGGACCAATTATTATGGACATTTTTTTTCCGTAAACCCAAATTTTAAGAAACGGCCACACTACATTTTTAAACAACAAGACTATGCACACTTAACTGATGGTCATAACTGGAAAGTCCATGAATGGTGGCCTGGGGGCTATAAGGCATTGAATCTTTGCTGTCCATTACTGGGTAACTACTGAGCTTAACATGTCCATGATTGGTGCCGTCACCCAACAATAGTTCGCGGAGGAGCAAAACTAATATTCCATTTATTTTAAAGTTTAAAAACATCAAAACCCGCCGTTTTCCAGAGAGCAGCCACCACGATAGCGTGGCTGCGGACCCTGAACCGGGGAGACAAAGTCGTGCTCGACGAGATCGAGAAGCTGAAAGACGAGCAGCGGAGATTCGACGATATGCCACAAGTGACACTAACCAGTATAAGTAAGTTTATAGGGGTTTTTGAGTACCTTAACTCTTTATTAGAGTCCATGGTTCCTTTTCGTCTTAGTGCGCTATGAAAACCCCGAAACCTGATTTTAAAAGTGGAAATAAAATAACTGTTTTTAATTTTCAAACTTTTTCTATGATTTGCATAGAAATTTACGGGTAAGTTGCGTGAACGCAACCGAGCCTAACTGACACAGCCTCCCAAAATGTCCTGATTCGTTTATATGGAAATTTCCTTTTTTGTTTGTGAGATATGGGCGATATTTATTAGTTTTTAGGTTTAGATTAAGTTAGACAAAACTTTCTGTAAACAAGTAGGTAAGTATTAAGTAAAAAAAGATCATTGAAGTTAAAAACAAAGAACAACCAAATTACGGATTTCCTGAGTAGAGGTAAAACAATACATGACCATCACAGCGAAACGTTATTTAAATCACACGAGGTTAGGTATCTACGTCTACTACTTAGTTAGACATACAAACTTATACTAAGACAAGTAGGTACTACTGCAGAAAAACAGTAACCATTAATATTCCATTATAACGCTTAATTTTTGAGAAAAACCTGTGATAAGTATGAGTTGGAAATAACAATCCTAAAGATTACAGTATTTTGACACGAATTAAGTACGTAGTTTAATTCAAATACGCTAATTGCTATAAACTTAGTTAGTTACGGTAATACATTTATAGTACCTATGTTACTCTGCAAAATACTCTTGTATTTTCAAGATTACGTATTTATTTAGAGCATTAAATCAGCCGGAGAAGTCAACGACGCGGCTTACCTTTCTCCCAAAGGTACCTATTTGAGATTAAGGTCTCGAGGGGAGGAAGGAGGAAAGGGAGGAAAAATCAAAATCTCTACCATTCTTTCAAGATTTTATAAATCGGAATTCCGTAGTTTAATTTCCACCATTGACTAGCACCATTACGGTACTGCTATGTATCGTAATGTGGTTAGTCAATGGTGCAAATGGAACTACGGTATCGAAATGCACTATTAGGATAGCGATTAACAAATTATTCGCAGATGGAGTCGCGGGCAACGGCTAGAAAAAAAATGACTTTCGGTTACTTAATCGATTCAAGTCGACACCTAGAATCCTGTACTATTAGCAATATTTTAAGTACGCACAACGTCTCCAGTTGGCGTAATGTTCTTGTCCTAGTTAGTTCTGCACACGGAGGTAACTATGCTTTTGCGTAATCCCTGTGTTAGCAAATGAACGCGGCTTGCTTACTTAGTTTTATTTAACGCCATTTACAGTTAATCCTAGACAATTTAGATTTCCAAGCAGATTGTGCCGTTTGCTATCAAAATAAAGAAAGAACTGCCTTTGTTCATGTTGGTAACTTTTAATATATTTGAAATGAGGAAATCACGCTTTATTTATGTGCCTACTTAATACATAGGCATAAGCTCCCAGTGGTGATCTTATTGCAAAATATGTAGACGGTCTACAATGACTGATGACGTCAGTCGCTTTTGTGGTCAGAAGACCCAACTTATATAAAATGACCCCTCACACTACGTATATTTTGCTTAGAAACAGGGCTCTGCTATTTAACAATGGTTTTTTTATATAAATACGGTCGTTTATAGCGTATATTTTGGCTTCACAATAATTTGGTAGAGCGGCGCCGTTCTTAGTTACCTACACTTGCGGGGGAAAGTTGCAATAGAGACTCTCCATCTTCCGGCTTCTAGTTCTAGTTAATAAAATGAAACATTTTTGACGTGACAACGTCTAATAAATCGATGAACGCCGGCTGCATACACGAAAAGGGATGACGCAATGTAACGTACATGTACGGGACATGTCCCTGGACATGTACCTACAGAGCAGCGAGGGCCAGTTGCAAGAGAGCGGCGAAGGCCAGTTGCAAGAGAGCGGCGAAGGCCAGTTGCAAGAGAGCAGCGAACGCCTGGATGCACAATGGGGGGGTTGCGGGGGGGGGGGGGGGGGGCTGGGGGTGCGGGTTTCAAAGGGGGGTATGAAAATTTCATTGATTGTGCCGTAGGAGCATCGTTTTCAAGATATTTGACAAAACTCGTCAGATCACCGAGGTTAAGCAACGTCGGGTGCGGTCAGTACTTGGATGGGTGCATGACCACCTGGTTTTTGAATGTTTTGTTATGACGTTGTCACGTTAAACTATCGCCCGTAAACCGACTTTACAGACAACCGGTTTATCTGTTGCTTCCCAGTCCGCGACAAAGCCACCTTCTCCGCGCTCCGCGTGACCCTGATGCTGATGGCACTCCAGACGCTGTCCGGGTGCTTCGCCCTCATGAACTACGCGTCGGACGTGTTCGCGCGCGCCGGCACGGCCTGGAGCCCTGACGCGCTGGCGCTGCTGATGGGCTCACTGCAACTCGCCGGCTCCTTCTTCACCACCGTGTCGATTGAGAAGTTTGGGAGGAAGGTATTAAAGCATGATTTTTAAGCTGATAAAAGTTCAGTATTAAGATAACGTAACGTGAAGCAGCTAATTTGTCCAAATTATTAGCGAAACTGTTGTAAATTTGTTATTGGCTAATCCAAATTCTTTTTAACAGGTAGGGTCAACGTCATATATAAATAAGTGATCACTTTTGTACTTTGTCACTTCAGCGTCATGTTTGAAAAGCCATAAGAAATTATGTAACGACCGAAAGCGACAAGGTACAAAAGTGATAACTTATTTATGACGTACTGTACTTATTCTAATTGTATACTTTTTATTTCTTACTAAATACGAAACAGATAGATGAAACATTTACCCCTACACCACAGCTGGTCTTTTTCTGTACATCCAAGTTTCAGTTCGTAGGTATTTAGTATGAAATATATGGATTTTACGGGATGACCGTAAAAGTAAAAATAAATGGAGTTGAAAAATAAAAATACAAAAAGATACTTCATACCAATCTTGTATACTTTTTATTATGACTTTTTCAATGCATTTTTTGTCACTCTAATTTAATTTAATTACTTATACTCTCTTGTTTTTACGTCTTAACTCCGATCAGGGTGTTACATTAATATGTACAATCGATCTATCATCGATTGGTATGCTAGGTTTGGCTGATCGACGGATATAAACTAATACCTACCGGTCGATAAACAATCGATCGACAGCCTATCGTTGCTACTGTTCGACGTCGATCCATTGGTGTGATAGGTCTTGGTGTCGACGTCGACCAATCCAGTCTAATATCGAACGATTGGTGTAATAGAAACTGTCGATTGACGTCGACCAATCCATTCTAACATCGATCGATTGGTTGTAGAAACAGTCAATCGACGTCGACCAATCCATTCTACCATTGATCGATTGATGTAGTAGAAACTGTCGATCGACGTCGACCAATCCATTCTAACATCGATCGATTGGTTGTAGAAACAGTCGATCGACGTTGACCAATCCATTCTAACATCGATCGATTGGTTGTAGAAACAGTCGATCGACGTCGACCAATCCAGTCCAATATCGATGGATTGGATTGGTGTAGTTAGAAACTGTCGATCGACGTCGACCAATCATCAAACGATCAATCGATCGGTGTGGTAGCTAACACCGTCATGATGTCCAGATCCCGCTGGGCTGCAGTTCGGGCGCGGTGTCGGTGTGCATGGCGGCCCTGGCGACGTGCTTGGCGACGCGCGGCGCGCCGGCCTGGCTGGCGGCGGCCGCCGTGTGCGTCTGCATCCTGGCCTACGGCGCCGGGCTGGCCCCCGTGCCCATGGTCATCATGGCTGAGGTGTTCACCTTCCAGGTAACTACTTCATCATCACCTTTAAGTATACCGTCAAGGGAGTGAAAGAGCATCTGCTAAGTAAGGGTGCTATGGTAGGCCTCGTCTTCGCTTTCCATTAGGCGTGGTCCAACGCAAGCCTATATTGTACATAGTGTCTGTCTGTCCCTATGTATGTTTAGATCTTTAAAACTACGCAACGGATTTTGATACGGTTTTTTTTTATAGATTGTGTGATTCAAAAGGAAGGTTTATTTAGGTATATGTATTATAATCCATTCGATATTTTTTTTAATCTGGCAACAGATCAGTGACTCTCTTTGAGTTATTGATATTTATGGGCGGTGGTGATGATTTTCCATCAGATAACCCGCTTGCTCGTTGGCCTCCTCTCATAATGTAAAAAAAAAAACTTTCGATATTCAGATACGTCCCCGTTTGGTGGAAGGTTTTGAATGAAATTTTGATATCCTACCTAAATAGCTGGCTCTCTAGAATTATACACATAGGCAACTTTTTAACCTGATATTCGCGCAGAATAGCAATTTACAGTCGAACACACTGTACACAAACCTTTTCATAGAAAATGTCAGTAACATCGCATTGTTTGTCAAGGAAAATCATCAGGACGCTTACTGTGAAAACGTTCTACGATGGGTCAGAAATCAAATGGTTCGACTGTATGTACGTACAATGATTATCCAAGTTATTGTAGTATAGATCGAATCATTAATGATGACGCGTGCCGTGGCTCTTATTGCAATGTCATTAATGTCTAATTTTGACAAATTCATTCGTCTTCGTGGATGGCACTATCTATAACACGGTATATTTGTTTCAGATGCGAGCTCGTATGGCCGGCGCTTCGATGGCGTTATCATTCTTCTGTAGCTCAATGACTGTCCTTTTCTACACGCCGGTCGCGAACTCGCTCGGGCCTTACGTCGTGTTCTATGTGTTCGCCGCTGTGACGCTCTGGGGCGTCCTGTACACCATAATGTGGGTGCCAGAGACTAAGGGGAAGAGTTTGGCGGAAATACAGGCGTATTGGGTAAAACCGGAGCCAGTTTTTGTATAGCATTTGTGGCATTTATGACTTATGTAAATTACTTTATGATAAATGTAGCATTTTTGTTGAATCTTATTGCTGTTACGGAAACAAAACATTTAGAGAATACTTTAGTTCTAAAGAACAGTGATGTAAAATTGCACTCAATATTGTAGAAATGGATAGGTACATGTAGAAGCTAAGATATTTAAAGTGCCTATCTATAAAAAGTTAAAAGTGAGATAGGTGCATGCTACGTCTATTCCTACTAGATAAAATTATCATAATCATGGTTTATGCAACTGCGTTGAAATATCGGAACCTCGTTAACGGTAATCATGCTCTATATCAATCCACACTGGGCCCTCCTGGGAACCACCCAAGCCCGCTCATTCTGAAAGGAGGCCTGTACCCTGCAGTGGGACGTATATGGGCGCTGGGATAATAATGAGATAAATTTGGCCCAAAGTTTTTAGTTAATGGAACTTGTGACTTTTTCCTAGTACCTAACATTGAGTTCAATTTACAACAATTGCATTTTCAACGGTACCACTTGGAAAATAAGTACCAAATTCAATTAGCTTAAAACTTTGGTCCAATGTAACTGCTGAGAATGACAAATATTGATAATAGAACTGGGAAATTATTTATTAAGTCTATTGTCGTTTTTCAATGTGATTTACCTAATTGTTAATATTTAAAAACCATTTCCAATCCAACCAAAACTTTAGGCTATATCTCCACATTGCCTATAGCCCGACAAGCTCGTGCGCGACCCTCCGCGGAACCCTGTCGCAGTCAGCGTTTCCCGCAGTTATTAAAAACAATCTTGTTAAGGACAGCAGAGGCTTCCTGCGACAGGGTTCCGCCGGGCGCCGCGCACGAGCTTGTCAAGGTATAAATAATTTGGAACACATTAAAAACTATTTCAATATATGCAATGAATGTACAAATATGTACAGTACTACACAACTGATATGGCTCACCGATATACCTGCGCGGAAGGCGCGTTTTAGAAGCGCGGGAAATGCAATTGACCAATCCCTTTGCGTGTTCTATACGATCTACAACGGGGAATGCTCCGAGGAACTCTTTGACCTCATTCCAGCTGCGGGGTTCCATTATACAGGGTGTCCCAGAAACCGACGATAATCCGTTAAGGGCTGATAGACCTACTAATTACCTACCAGAATATCACATTTTAGGTTTAGTAAAAATCTTTTAGTTTTCGAGATATTTACATTTTTGCAAAAATCTCGATTTTTCTCCCTCAGTTGAGTTTTTCATCTGCCACAGCCTCAAATGACTTCTTCGAAAATGTATGTCCCACACGGTCTTATTCCGACGAAATAGTCTTGTAATTTAAGGGGGTAGGTACCGCGTTTTTCGCGCTAATCGATTTTGGGCGGGCGATTTCGGGCGTGGGGCCGCTTGGGGGAGGCACGATGGCTCAAGATAGGTTGGTTGGACTGCGCGTGTTTGTGGGTATTTTCATCATATTACACTTCTCCAGGCTAATTAATATAATATATATATATATATAATATATACTAAAACAAATACATATTTTAAAAATGTAGCCAGACTACGCCCTAGAAAACATCTTGTTTTATTAACATTCAAAAAGTCATGACCTTCCGTGCAGTATTAGCGTCGTACTACGAGTTTAATTTATATTTTAGAGACGACTTTGGATTTTTTTTCTATCGAGCGAACTACAAGTAATCGTGTTTCGAAAAAGACTGGTCGCTAGAGTGAATCCTCAAATATCTTACATATGAATTTCAGGACTATAGCATTGCTAGTTGATACAGCACGAGTTTAAATGAATGCAATAAATGCGCCAAAAACACGGTACCCCCTTAATGGTTCGAATAGATACATATTTTTACACTTACCTGTACCTGAAAATTGTGGTCGGAGATATTCCAAAAATTTATATTGAAATTCATTTAGAATTGTGTTTTGTATTGTAAGCTTCAACCTAAGGAACTGGTCCCACCGCCGGCGAGTAAGCGATGAGATATCGGCGATTTTCTCGCCCAATAAACGAATAAAATATAATCGCTCCCGTGTAAATAAAAGAGAGAGATATATATTTATAGTTCATCGCTGGCTGTTCACACTGCCGGCGAGGACTCTCTCTTCACTAGTTGATCTGCAACTCGCTCAGCGGTAGACGGCGATGACAACCACCCGTCAATCCGATACAATCGCCCGTCGCACTCGAACACTCGCTTATAATAGCAGAGCCACAAAACTATCGAAACTACACTCGCTTCTCGCCGCTCGCCCAGTCGTTTCTATAAAGAAAGGATTACAGTTCTACTAGTTTATCGCTCGTCGCCGGCGGTGGGACCAGTGTCTAAGAATAGAAATACGAAGTATTTCATGTACTTAATAAATTAAGTCGACATTTAATCTTGTTTATAAAACAAATACTTACGTTTTGTACTATTTGTAGGTTTATACTTATAATGTAAAAGGTGCTAATTGTTTCTAAGTTCTTTAAAAAAGGACAACATACATTTAAAATGTTACGTCAAAAAGAATTATAGGTGATACATATCTTACTATTTTATACTCTATTTGTGATATTGTTGGGGCACAATGGGGCAAATTCTTCTGGAATCATGTCGTTTTCTAAATTTATAGCGTTTTAAACTTTTCATATACAATGATTCCGTACAATGAACTGGCCCCTTTCGGCTCATTGAATTATATCATGTTCTTTATAAAGGACCAAATAAAAGACATGCTTGTATTTATTATTTTAATATATAACTACAGAGAATCCTCGCGACACTGTCGCACCATTCATCGTAAGCTGTTAACCAATTTTTGGTACACTTAATCCAATTCACTGATACAAAAATTAATTTTAGAATAGAAATAAAAACAAATATGCTATTGCCAGCCTTGAACACGACTTAGGACATCAGAGCGAAAATCGGACAGCAGGAAATAAGTAAAAAATTTAAGCAGTATTTGAAAAATATCGAACCAGCAATGCTAGATTCAAACCCTGTTCACAATAATGGAGGTTATTTTTTTTTAGTATGACATTGTATTTCAGTTTGTTAACAACATACAAATAAAAACACAAAAGTGCAAATGTGAACTGTATCAGTTACTTAATTTTCATTTATTTGTAAATTATTAAAATTCTCGTACTTTTAAAAGGACAGCTCAATTGCTTAGTAACGATGCACACTAATACCCCTTAAAATCATAATTCACCTTATACGAATATGCACGAAATGTTAAGAAACTAAAGGTTCTTTTAAAAGTACATAAGCAATACACTTCACCCAATAAGGTATTCGGTTTACACTGATACTGAAAATATTTTCACTTTACTCCAATTTTATGATCACTATTTTCAACGGTAAATATATTTACTGCGATGTGCACAAAACGTTTTTCACCATTACGATATATCGTCATCTGTCACGATTTAGTCACTTAGTCATTATTATAAAACAGAATCCGTCATTGGCTGATGACGTTTTGAACTCGACAATACTGTCACCGAATTATACACATGAAATTAAAAAAAGAAATCTTGCAGCCAAAATAATACTACAAACTAAAAACAACGGGCAAACAATCATAGTTCATTAAAATTCTAAAAACTTATAATTATAATTCTATATTACAGACTCGACTCTTCTCCGCTGGTCACATTTTTTAATGTTGCGATTGTTAAATAGAAAAAGTATTGTGTTCAGAGGTGATCGAAATGAACCCAAGTACGTTTTACAAGCTCTATCTACAAGAAACTTTAATAATTAAAGGCAGCGGTCTTACACAAGCGCGCCTTACCGGTCGGTACAACAAAACGAGATGGAAGATCGTATCGTATCTCGCTTGTGCTCGCTGTGAAAACAAATTAGATGACTATAATAACCTAAACTTACTGTGCCTTAGTTTGTTATGTTTGTGAATTATGAATTATGAAATATGGCGAATAGAACGAATAAAAAGCAAGTATTAGGCTGCGGCTCCACTGAGGCGGAGACGAGCGGAGCTGAGAGGAGACGTGTGGGGATCGACCAATCATATTACATGAACGGAGACGAGATGTGGATTTCATGTAATATGATTGGTCGATCCCCACACGTCTCCTCTCAGCTCCGCTCGTCTCCGCCTCAGTGGAGCCGCAGCCTTATGTGTTATTCCTCCGTGGTTCAAAACAGTGCTGTGAGATGACCTGTAGGCTTATTGCCTAACGTTTCTGACGCTTGCCTTCGCAATCACTATTTCTTTCTGTCAAACGGTATAAGACGATGACAGAAAGAGATGGTGAAAGCAAAGGCAAGTATCAGAAGCGTTAGACAATACGGCCTCTGGTGGATGACATTTCTTAAATCTTACAATGAAAGTATACTTAAAAGCGAATTTATTTAATGTTTTAACCTCCTGAGGTCCCGTGTCCTATATATAGGACATATTGTAATATTGACATCGAACTCACTCATAAGTGACAAAGTTTAGAGTTCATTGAAACAAAATTTGACGTGGGCTACAGGAGGATAAATAAAACTCGAGACAAAGAAATTAAGATCAGCAAGATTGGTCAGCTGAAAACGTATAGGTTTTGATGAAATCTGATTAGCTATGATCATATAATGGCTAAACAAAAAGGCACAGCGTGATAGACTGACGATCAAACCAAATCAATGAAAACAAATCTTTTAGACAGATTTCACATTAAAAACATAATTAAAGACAATCAAATCACAATCATTCGTGTCCCACATTTTTACCTATCACACTTTACACAAGTAAGTATTTAATTTATTCCTTAAGATTGAGAAGCTCTTAGTCAATCTTTTATTACCTATCCAATAAATTACTTTGACAGTTCCGTCTAATACAGTCACGGACAGCTTTTATCGTGTGCAAAATAAGAGCCCTGAGATTTCCGGCGAAACAGAACATTTGTCAAGTATTTCGTACACATGATTTCAATTGACGCTACCCTTGAAGAGGTATGCGGTCTGGTAAGAAATTTACGAGATGTAAGTCTGTATTTTTCTTCTTTCCCGCGGCATTTTCCATGATTTTTCCTTGACAACTATAGAGTGCCAAATTAACGTTAGCAAACCACACAACCCTTTCAACGCCACGCCTCGACAAAACGTAAACCTGCTTCGAATCTTATGTCATTGTGTCAAGATCACTTTGACACTGTACTTTGTGACACCTATGTATATGTGTCGTTGGCGTTGAAAGGGTTAAGCGAAATCTCCACTCCTGTTTCATTGATGAAAATTAATATCAGTCAGTGTTGGTTTGCAACCTAAGTAAATAAGCGTAATGCATATTTGTAATACAAATTGCTTAACTAATTCACGCCATTCGGGATTGTTTTCCGCCAGTGCTTCCAATCGTGAGGATTCCATGTTGCATTCTCAATATGCATAATCTTGGTCAGGTGTATAAAGAATTAATATCAACGAACGTTAACCGGTAACACCGGCTTATCAAAACCATGCAGGTTCTACATTCGTATCATTTTAGCGTATCCATCCATCGCATAGCACCGACGAGTATGATCGTCAGTTTGGACGCATTTGATCAGATACAGCGAGTTCCATGATGGCGTATCTTTTCGCGTCCAAAGTAACAATCACATTGCTTATCGGTACGGAGATACGATACACTAAAATTATACAAATATGTACTCTTAGTGATGCTCGTTACAAATATCAAAAAATACAGTCGTGCTTGAAATTAAATCCTAATCTAAAATGAGCCTGATTCGTCCCTCGAAAAGTTAATTCTACCTCATTATGTTGTATGCAGTCGGTAATATAATAGAGACTAAGGATAACACCACGATTCGCGAAGAACACTGTCCTTTCATTTCCCCGGTGGGCCTTCCAGTCTTGTACATAGTAAGCGTAATTGTTTCTGAGGTGATATCTCGCAAACTTAAATAAGAGTAAAAAGGTTCCATGTAACATTTTTCCAATTGTTAGTAAGACTACAAATGCTGACATTGCTGTATTTTCAGTGGCCATGGAACTTTTTCAGGCTCAGATCTTAAGCCGAATTTAGACATGCCAAAAAAAACATGCAAGTCGCATTACATTGCGAGGCAGTAAGGCGAACGAGATTGAAGTCTTCAATCGAGCGCCAAAATGTAAAGCAACTTGCATGGTTTTTCTTGCAGGTTTAAACTGCGAAGTTCAAAATTCGAACTGTGTCGTGCCGTCCTGCTCACGCTTGATGTTAGAGTGAGCGAGAAAATACGATAAGAACTTCGATTTTCGGAGTACAAGCCCTACAGGTTACGATTAGTCGTGGGCAGAACTAACTCCTCTCTTTTGCCCATAAATGCTTTTATTTATCCAACCACCAAATAAATCCATTATTTGTTACAGAAAAAGTAATTTAATTTGTTTACTAATAAAACATAGTCAATTTGCAAGTCTTGCAAAATAACAGAACTGCAAAAATACAATAATTGCGACCACAAAAATAAATATTTCTATCGGCAGTGATTTCAAATTCATCGATGACATATCATCTTGGTGAATTCCTAATTTGATGGATACAACAATTACTGCTCACAGAGAAGTTAAATAATATTAAAATAGGATTTTCCAGCGATTCTTTCAAAATTTTAAATAAAACTACTTAGGATCCATTACAGTGAATTGAGATCTCTAAACGCGACTGTTTTTTCGTAAAGGTGCATCTTTATGGAGGACCAGGGCCCCATCAGACGCACTCGGAATCACTACCGCAATCTCTACTTCTTTATGTCATATGGAAAAAATGACGATAGAAAGAGACGGTGAATGTGATCACGAGCGCTCGGACCTCCCAACTATTATTGCAAGTAGCACAACAAAATCCAAATAAAATGTATAACATTTCTCTGAAATGCAAAAGACACGTGCACAGGCATTTTGACCGCATTTACAGACTTGGGCTTTGGTTGTTCGAGGTATAGTCGACCAAGAATTTGCTTTGCCAAAGTAAGGAGATCAGTCGTATGGCTTAAAAAATCGGCTATTTTCACTAAAACGTCAATGTGGTATTCAGCCGTATTGTTTATATTTTGATGCCGGAACTGTCATAAAAAATGGCAAAGCACTTAGTGCCACGTGGCGTATGCGCCGCGAGCGCGCATCGATATCATTGCGTCTATAGGCCTGGGACGCCATAATGTACAGTCAACCAATTTGATTCCTAGGCCACTATAGAACCATGTCATAATGAATTAATTTGTTTATCTTCTACGACAGTGATTATTGCGTGAAGTATGCCATGATGACATCTCGATCTTTGCGAACATTGTGTCAACGATAAAAAATAGGAAAGGAGTTTGGGTGAATATTCGAGCGTTTTGACCGCGCGGTTAAACGTCATTACCATTCGACGATTATTACCACAACCGAAGGACGAATCGCGCGAAATTTCATCAAACTAGATTCAGCATCGGTACTGTCTTAAGTTTTCATAAAAAGTTAACCCTAAGCATCATCCATTTTAATAATTTCTGCTCAAATGGTAATGACAAAAAAAACCGCCGTAAAAACGTTGAATATTTACCCGTTTGCTTGTAACTTACAACTTGAATTGTCACTGGCCGGTCAGAACTTCTTTTTCTTCTCATGTCACAGAGCGAAAACGTTTATAAACTCTTTTACGTTTATTGCATGTTGTGATCGAAAAGTTGATAATTCTTTGACATTGTAATTATCTAGTAGTATGCGACAAGGTTCTACAGTGGCCTAGAAATCAAATTGGTTGACTGTACAAAAACTGAAGTGGGTAATGTAGATGTCAGATGACTACGTGAGTGTACATCATGGCGTCCCAGCCCTATAGACGCAATGAATAATACGTTAGCAAATCGCCAGTCTGATATAGTTCTTAACTTGATCGACTATACCTAAAATATTTTGAGACTTAAATTATACATATTGTGTGAAACCCAGTTTACCGTTGAATGGGTAAAGCTCCGGTAATCTAAACGCCTGGCCCGATGTCGCCGCTATAGGTTAAACTATAGTCGCGTGGGTGTCACTATTGTGCAGTGACATCTATGCTTAACCTTGCCAACGCCACCACAAAGTCACAAACACACCAAATTTTTTATAAACTTATGCGAATTGGCGTTCAAACGACAGAAGCTTGGCGTTGAGAAGGTTAATTGAAACGTAATGTTCCGACTCGTGAGATGTCACTGTTGTGGTCGCTACGTGGCGACGTGTGTGTGAGTGCGTTCACTCGCTGAGGGCGCGTTTGACGGCGGGCTCGTCGATGTCAGTCTCTGGCGGTTGCTCGAGCCCCGGCAGTTGGATCTGCGTGTCCGATGCTTCTGACGGCTGAAAAAAAAAACAAATATAAATATACATCGACATAACTTTATTCGACATCAAAGAAAGAAAGAATACACTGTTGACTAATACAGGATAAAAAAAAATCAATAATAATAATTAAAACAAAAAACATAGTTGAGACGTCGAAAAGGAATTTGACTCAGCATTAAGCTGCAGTAGGTGCCTGCTACAGCGCTGATTTTCAGTCAAACCCTTCATATCATTGCATCAAACTTGTTGGACCGGAATCAGCACAAATAAGTTGGTGTAAAAAGTGTTAACAAATAGATACATATTTTATACATATACATAAGTATAAAATATGTATCTATACACAGGATAATTCTTTAATGAATAATTTAAAATACATCCTTTTATTAAATTGCAGTAATGTGCGGGAATGCACATGTTGATCGCCTACTGTCGCCTTTGCTTCCGCGCACGCTTTTTAATATGAGGCAGCTTTTTAGATTGGCTGGTGAGTTCTACGTCTGTATTATCCTCCTACTGCCCAGAATCCTATATATAGGACTTATTGCAATGTGACATCGAAAGTGATATTTACTATATCATAGAACGAACTATACTAATGTCAAAGACTCGCTGTTTGCGGGTAAATAAACAAATTAATTACTAAATTACCCTATATTAATACACCACGCTTCAGCGTATTCAAGAAATTCTCACGCACCAATGACTTATGGCAACGCAGGCAGCGGGTATTTTACATTAGTATAACTACTTATATTCTAACATTGAAAATTAAATCTATATAAAGATATAAACACTTACAAACAAAAGAAAACGAAAATTGGGACCATCCAACAGCCGTACTCAGATACATTTCATCGAGTGACGATTTGTTCTTTAAATCTTTACCAACGAATAAAACGTCAACTAAGAATGCTCTAAACATCCCTGAGTATTGCAGTTACTGACTAAACTTGGAGTAGATTTGTCTAATAGTTACCTTCAGGTCAATGACTCCCGTGTTTACCTTGATGTCGATTACCGCCAAGCGTGGTACGGGGAGCTTGCAACAAACACACTACATTGTACAATCCGAAATGAGTAGAAATTAAAAAAGTTGCAGCGTTTTTCGTAACGTTTTTAACGCATGCTTTAAACACATTTTAGTCTGAAAGAATTTTGCTCTATTTTCCTTCTACTCTCGTCGAACTGTAGGCAGGGAATGAGCGAGCTCGGCAAGTCAACTGGGGGGACTTACTTCACTATTTATTTGTTTACGAATGGGAGATATTAACCTTTTCCATGCTCTGTCAAATACAGCAGAGCTCAATTTGCCATTATCAATAGTATTGCTTATAAATCACTATCGATACTGTATCCTGAATAGTTTGCAAGGTTAACGATCGATAGTCAAACTATCGATAGTTCTGCAACACTGCTTTGCATAAAAAGGTTAAAAAATGTGAGTTATCCGTATATTTCCCTGTGAGTCACGCGGTAGTATCACGTTCAAAGTTAAGATGCAGTTGAAACTGTTGAAAGTATAATGTTTGTCTCACCTCGACGTCGTTAGTGTTGATGGTATCGGGCGAGGGGCGCAGGCGCTTCTTGCCGCGCGCCATCGGGTCCGTCGCCACGGGCTTCTTCGCCTGGAACTGTGACAACGGGTATTAGCATTTTGAACGCCACACATCGTTTTCGTTACAAACAAAATTGATTCTTATGCGGATGCGGGTAGGTTAATTTTTGTATCACCGTAGCGTCTATAGCCGACGCTGGCGTTCAAAGGGTCGGGTCCCGTTGGCCTTCCTTGCAATTAAGCCTTGGCGAGCAAAACGGCTCAGTAGTAGTGACCAAGTATGCAAAATGACTTGGTTATATAAAAAAATAAATAAATAAATATTAGGGGACAATCTTACACAAATCGACCTAGTCCCAAACTAAGCAAAGCTTGTACTATGGGTACTAGACGACGATAAACATACTTTACTTAAATACATAGAAAACATCCATAACTCAGGAACAAGTATTTGTGCTCATCACACAAATAAATGCCCTTACCGGGATTCGAACCCAGGACCTCTTGCTTCGTAGGCAGGGTCACTACCAACTAGGCTAAAGCGGTCGTTAAATGCCATGGTTACAAAATTGTCTTAGTTTCAGGAAGACTTACTTAGCAAAACGTCTAGGTCGTTAAATGCACAAGTAGGCAGAATGTCTCAATTGTGTAAGGTCTTGATTGTATTAAATAGATTTTCAAGACCGGACCAGACCATTTACCTACTAAAACATTATGACATTAAGTCGTTTTACAACCAAGTCATTCCGACTACTATGGCTTATAGCAATGAGGGCGTTTTACAGACCAAGGCATTTTGCTGCCCGGACAAAATACAACTAAGGTGTTCTGCTCGCCAAGGCTAAATGCAAGTAAGGCCAACGGGACACGACCCCGTACAAAAAGCCGGCTTAATTTGAAATATACAAGGTCTCTCATTGAAAATCAGCGCCGTGACGCCGTAGCGCTATGCTGAGTGTCCCTTGCCCGCGCTTTGCGACACTCAAAGGTAGAGACGATTTACCGACCACATATATTGCTTTGGAAATTCAACCTTATTGCTTTTACAATACGTCACAATATCCTTTGTAATTGTCGAAAAGACGACGAGCATTAAAAATATATTTTATCAGGTATGCATTCGATAGCAGCTTTTGATTATGTTTTGACGAGAGTTAATGGATATAACTCACAGTTAAATGCTAACGATTTCATTTTTTAACCCTAGACCGTGCAAGTTGCCTTTAGATAAATATTTCAGTACGAATTTATAAGCTGTTGAATTTTATAGATTTCATTTCATTCCAGCCTATATACGTCCCATGCAACACAGGCCTCTCAGAATGCGAGGTTATGGGTCGTAGTTCCTACTCGGGCCCAGTGCGGATTTGGAACATCACACATTCATTAAATTTCTTCTCAGTTGTGTGCAAGTTTCATCACGATGTTCCCCTTTACCGCAAAAGCTCATAGTCCTCGGAGGTGTGCGAGATCGGGCTCGAACCTAAGACCTGCTTGAGAGACCATTAAGGTCAAACCGCTACACCACCCCGGCTTTTTTAACTGGTTAATGGTATAAATAAACAATGTGTTTAATTTCGAAATGACCAGCAAACACCCCAATAATATGACAAGGCAGTATTCTGAGTGAGCACAATGGTTACCTGTAGTTCGGGCGGCAGGAACACGCGCGAGTTGGTGAAGAACTCGTCCTGAGGCGCGAAGTACATGGTGGGGATGCGCGCGTCCGACGGGAAGTCGCGCATCTCGAACGACGCCGAGCGCGCCCAGATAACAGACATCGCCAGGTCGCAGATCGCCCACATTTTCTGAAACAAAAAGTTTTTGACTGTGTTGTCACAGAAAAAGTAATAGTACTAACGTACAGAAGGATCACAGTCGAACAAAAGTCAACTTTACATTGCAAGGGTTACCTATCAAAATTCAGAATTATTTTTTTCCGAATATTTAAAATCCCGAATGCTTAATTTATCCGAATGCATTTTTTTCTGAAACTGTAAATACGAGGGGCGTTCAATATAAAGTGAGAATGAGATGCAAACTCTTTTAATATTACGAAATTAAATACTGGCCGGTAAAGCTAATCTATCTAGCTGATTGCTATGAAAAAAAAAACTAACTGTCTTTTGTTTAAAAAAATATACGGTAATTTCTTTGCAATGCTATTGAGTACGTTAGCGAAAATGGAGAAAATTGAACTGCGCGCCGTTATCAAATACTTGTATTTGAAAATTTTTTCTACGGACCAAGTCAATTTGGATTTGCGGGACACTTTAGGGTCTAATGCTCCTCCGTATTCGACAGTCGCACGTTGGTGCGCAGAATTTAGACGTGGAAGAACATCGACAATGGACGACCCCCGCTCCGGACGCCCTACTACAGCAGTAACTGAAGAAATTGTGAAAAAAGTCGAAAACTCAGTTTTGGCGGATCGTCGTGTCACAGTTCGTTTTATTGCTGAAAATGTAAAGATTTCAACGGGGAGCGTGCATAATATTTTACATGAACGCTTGGGTATGAAAAAGGTATCTGCGCGTTGGGTACCAAGAATGCTTACTGACACGCAAAAACAAACTAGACTAGAGATTTGTCAAGAAGCTTTGAACCTGATGCAGCAAGACCGGCAACTTTTTTTGGCGCGATTTATAACAATTGACGAAACATGGCTCCATCATTACGACCCTGAAACGAAACTGCAGTCTATGACATGGAAAAGGCCATCATCTCCAACTCCGAAGAAATTCAAGGTGAGCCCATCTGCCGGTAAGGTCATGGGCTCTGTTTTTTGGGATGGTAAAGGGGTATTAATGATTGAGTATCTCGAGCATGGAGCCACTATTACGGGCACTTTATACGCCAAACAAATAGCAACATTGCGCAATGAGATCCGCGAAAAACGGCGAGGTAAACTCTCGAAAGTTGTGCTGTTACACCAGGACAATGCCCCGGCACACAAGTCCGCCGTTGCAATGGCTGCAATTCGTGATGCTGGGTTCGATATCCTTAAGCATCCTCCGTATTCAACAGATCTCGCACCCAGTGATTTCTACCTATTTCCGAGATTGAAACAATACCTGAGAGGCCAGAAATTTGAAGACGACGACGCGGTTGTCGCTGCAGTACAAGATTTTTTAAGTACTCAAGATGAGACCTTTTTTAAAAATGGAATTTTAAGTTTAGAAAAAAGATATACTAAGTGTATTATGCTAAAAGATGACTATGTCGAAAAATAAAATGACATTTAGTAAAAGTTGTTTATAACATACTCATTCTCACTTTTTATTGAACGCCCCTAGTATTTCAGGATTTTTATAAAACAACCCTAACCTAACCTAAAGGGTTCTACACGATGGTCCTGAAATAAATCCTGAAATTTTTACAGTTTCAGAAAAAAATGCTTTCGGACAAATGAAGTTTTCGGGATTCTAAACCTTCGGAAATAAATTTTCTAAACATCGATAGGATCCCCATTGCAAGTTAATAAAAATCTTTTAAAATACAACGTCGCGTCTCCATGTGGACTGACCCTAAAGCTAGAATACAATGTCCACCTCTTGACGTTTTTACAAGCTTTTATTTACCTTCACCTGTCCCGTTGTCTGTGTGTCATCAAAACTTGATGTTAAATTTGAACCACTAGCAGCTGAAGTTTTGCATACATGTGTAAATCAGATGACAATGCAATATTATTATGACATGAAGCTGATCTGACGTTGGAGCTGGAAGGTATAATAAAACTTTACGACCCCGTCGCTTTTGGGCTCGCTTGATTCGTCTGGAAGAGTACCGGTAAACTGGGGTTACTTTAGGAAATTTTGGGGCTACTTTGATAGATTTAAAATGGTTATAAAAACGCAAATATTCAAAATGACGTAAAAAGTTAGGTGATTTATCAAGGTAGTTATTTCACTGCCACAGATGGTCTAAAAAAATAAGGACACGGCGTAATAAACTGTTTTCTGAAGTAGCCCCGCATTTCAAAGTAACACCAGCTTACGGTACTTCGGTAAACAGTGGTAAAAAGTAGTCAGCAAAAAAAAGGTTGTATTAAAAATATTTTTTCAACAAAAACTTGTTGTGGTACGAAAATTTCGTCGCTTTTTTTTTGTTTTTTTTTTTTTTTATGTTAGAGAGGCCCAGACAAACGAACTAATGGGTCACCTGGTGTTAAATGAACACCACTGTCCATAGACACTCGCAGCGCCTTACGCGATACCAGTGCGTTGTCGGCCCTGCAGAAAATTGTACACTCGCCTCTTAAAGGCACCCAGGTCGTAAGTCGATGGGAAGACCCCAGCGGGAACATCGATCCAGATTTTGCAAGTTCGTGGCAAAAAAGACCGCTTAAAGCGCACCGTCGAAGACTGCCATTCATCAACATGACGACGATGAAATGAACGCTTACGACGGGTGGATCTGTAATGGAACCCCGCAGCTGGAATGAGGTCAAAGAGTTCCTCAGAGCATTCCCCGTTGTAGATCTTATAAAACACGCAAAGGGAGCTAACGTCTCTGCGGAGCGCAAGAGGATCGAGTTTATCGGAGAGTGAGGGGTTGCCGACGACTCGGGACGCCCTGCGCTGTATGCGATCAAGTGAAATTGAGTGAGAGAGAGAGAGAGAGAGAGAGAGAGTGAGTTGTTTATCATACTTACGTAGTTATAAGTGTCGTCAGTCTCGTGCAATGCGTCCTTGTGGTTCTTCATGCGTTCCACCAGACTCTTGTAGAAGCCGTAGCAGTAGAAGTCGTTCCGCGTGATCAGGGGCTCCAAGACGAACCAGATGCACTGCTTCATCACCTGATCACACAGAGCACATTACAAAATGTTGAAAAGAAAGTTTAGTTAGGAAACAGCCCGAATAAGAGCCTTATCCTTATTACACTGGCGATTTGCGAAAGTACTTAAAGAGCCCGAATAAAGAGCCTTATCCTTATTACACTGGTGATTTGCGAAAGTACTTAAAGAGCCCGAATAAAGAGCCTTATCCTTATTACACTGGCGATTTGCGAAAGTACTTAAAGAGCCCGAATAAAGAGCCTTATCCTTATTACACTGGCGATTTGCGAACGTACTAAAAGCGAGGTTAGCGCGTAACGATTACGCCACGAATGCGAAACGATATCGTCGCGAGCGCGCAGGGAGTTCGACGCGCCTCTAGGGATGGGATTCTTGACGTCATGGGCCAAAATATTATCATTATCAAAAATTTATTTTGAAAAAAAAAAGTGAACAAAATATTGACATTATTTTTGTATTTTGTTGTACATATGTTTGAACTTTTTTTAATTTGGAAAATTGTATGTGATTTCTGCTCAAAATCACGAGCTTTTTCGATCCTAAAAGGAGAAAAAAAAAAGAGTCCCAAAACTTCAAATTTTCGATTCTTCCGTTTAGTTATAGGTCGAGTCATTCATGATGACGCGTGCCGTGGTTCTTATTGCAATGTCATTAATGTCACAAATTCACGCGTTATCGTGAATGGCGGCACTATAGTAGTTCCAATCATTTATTTTCTCGATGACAGATCCCGTAGAATGTAACTGCGTTTAGTTACGCAAAAATTAACTTTTAAATGCGAGATCTAAAAAATACGACAACTGCCTAATTTTGTTCCTTGATCCTATATAATATTCATCTAAGACAAATTGAGTCCATATATGCAGTAGTTTTTTTTTAAATTCGATAAATAATAAACGTTTCAATAAAGTTACATTCTATTGCAATACAAATGTCATGTTATGATGGGTATGTATTACAATACCGAAGTACGAAAGACCGAATGTATTAAAACATCGAATGGGTCAAAAGACCGACACGATTTTTTTCTGAAACCGTAAACTTTTCAGAATTTATTAAAACAACATCATACATAACCCATTAGGTTAGGTTAGGTTTGTTTTATAACAATCTTAAAAAGTTAACGGTTTCAGAAAAAAATCGTGTCGGTCTTTTGACCCATTCGATGTTTTAATGCATTCGGTCTTTCGTACTTCGGTATTGTAATACATACCCGTTATGATTGCCATAGAATGTAACTTTATTGAAACGTTTATTATTTATCGTACTTTAAAATAAAACTACTGCATATATGGACTCAATTTGTCTTAGAAAAATATTACATAGGATCAAGGAACAAAATTAGGCAGCTGTCGTATTTTTTATACCTCGCATTTAAAAGTTAATTTTTGCGTAACTAAACAAAGTTACATTCTACGGGAGCTGTCATCGAGAAAATAAATGATTGGAAATACTATAGCTATACGGTCATATAAAGTCAATGAAAAATCATGGTAAATCAACGGGAAAAAAACTGAGACTTGTTCTCCTAGTACATAGGATCGAAAAAGCTCGTGATTCTGAGCAAAAATCACATAAAAATTTTCACATTAAAAAGTAAAATACACAACAAAATAAAAATTGGTCCTTAAGGGCCGGTGCAGACGGAAAACATTTGACCTGTATCCCAGCTGCAAAATGGCAGTTCGAGTGCAGTTTCAATGCAGTTGACGTAACGCAACTGCATTAGAACTGCATTGCAACTGCGCAGTCGGTTTGCAGTTTTGATGCAGTTGACGTATACTAGTGGCCATAATTCGAGAGACAAGCTTGACAATTAAAGGGTTACCAGTGTTAGACGAAATTAAATAGCGATGTGGCCGATATTGATAATCAGTGTCGACCGGACTATATGATTTACTATAATACGGATTCTTTTTACTTCCTTTAGGCTGGATTTCACCAAACTTTTACTCCGAGAATAACCCTTACTCTCAGATAGTAATGTCAAATCACTGGCGGTTTGACATTACTATCTGAGAGTAAGCGTTATCCTCGGAATAAAAGTTTGGTGAAATCCAGCCTTAAAGATATCTTACATTGAAAAGTAAATTGTTAAATTAATTTAATCATATCATCGTAAGTAATGAACAGTAGCCTAAGCCGTAATGTTTTTTTTAA
Source organism: Archips crataeganus (assembly GCA_947859365.1). NCBI lineage: Eukaryota > Metazoa > Arthropoda > Insecta > Lepidoptera > Tortricidae > Archips > Archips crataeganus. The sequence goes on along the minus strand of OX402067.1, from coordinate 10,251,198 downwards.
AATATCGACACGAACAGCACAACCCTGTCTGTGGCAACATTTGAACAAAATGAATTGTCAAAGTTGTCTCTCGAATTATGGCCACCAGTATAACTGCATCAGAACTGCCATTTTGCAGCTGGGATGCATTTCAAATGCTGTCCTGAATATTTGGTATTTTTTTATACAATGCCAATGAGGGTTTTCTGACAGGTGGAATATCGCTAGATGGCGTTAGTATCGTAAGGTCTATTGCACCCATACAACAAATGTCAAAGTTGTCAAACGGACCTGACGATACTAGCGCCAAATAGCCTCTCATAGAAAACCCTCATTGTATCGCGTGTAGTTATCGTAGCTGGGAGTGATGTTGGTGTTACCTTGAGTTGCGCGACGCTATCGTAGGTGGTGAAGAAGGGGTCGTGCGTGAGGACGGGCACCGCGAACACCAGCATGTAGTCCGGCAGGATGTGCGGCAGCTGGCTCATCGCGCGCTCCACTGCAACAACATGCATACTTTAACAACAATCGCCATTTACATCAGAGCAGTCAAGATGCTCAAAAATATCTGAACACACGCACGTACAGTCAACCAATTCCTAGGCCACTATAGAACCTTGTGGTATTAATTATTAGATAATTAAAGTCTGAAGAAAATACACACAATAGGGATGTTTCCTAGGTAAAAAAATAATAATTCTTATTAGTCCGTATTTTACATTATCAAAAAATATTAGACACGTAATTTTTCTTTTGACAATTAAACAAAAAATGACGAAGATATGGCGCGTTGAACTTCCGCGTGACGAGGCGTGACGTCACTTGTTCCTAAAACGCTCATACAAAGTGTAGGAACAAGTGACGTCACGCGAAACTTCAACGCGCCATATCTTCGTAATTTTTTGTTTAATTGACAAAATAAAAAATACGTGTCCAATATTTTTTGATAATCTAAAAGACTGACTAGTTAGGAAAGTAGCCTATTTAACACATCTATTCGAATGGTGCCGCTCTATAAATTAAAAGAAAGGACCTGCGCTGAGAGAGCCCTTCTCGGTAAAGCCTGACCAGTAATAATATATGGGTCATACGGAATATTGCGGAATTTATTGGAAATAATTTCTGGGTCTGAATTTGAAGCCACCTGTCCTATTTGTCAAGTTTGATGCACGGATATGAAGGGTTTGACTGAAAATCAGCGCTGTAGCAGGCATCTACTACAGCTTATGCTGAGTCAAATTCCTTTTCGACATCTACAATTATGTTTTTGTTTTTATTGTTATTATTGTTCTTTTTATTTTTCTCAGTGTATTAGTCAGTGTATTTTCTTTTTTGATGTCGAATAAAGTTATGTCTATGTCTATGTCTATTTGGATTTTGATTTTGATTTTGATTGCAATGAATAAAAGTATTTAAGTCAAATCGCCAATCCACATTGTTCGAACTACACTGAAATGTTCACCCAAAAGAAAATATCATGATGATGATATATTTCTGATCAAACGATTATCTACCTTCCGATCACGAAAGTTATTAAGTTTCGCGGCCGCCAGCGCGGGCATGCATGGTGCAGGGGTGTGACCGACCTTTGGTGCCGACGGTGATGTTGCGGATGTACTCGCGGCGGCGCACCACGTCCGCCATCATGTACTGGCGCACCAGCCCGCGCAGGCGCCGCTCCGGTTCGCGCCCGCCCAGCGCGTACATGCCCATGAAATCCAGCGGGAGACACTTGTTGGGGATGCCCTGTACACCAAAATCACATAGGGTAAATCGCCAATGACAGGCCACCCTTCAATAACTGGCCCCCTCATACTGAAAATGAACTCTGTTCCCCTACAAACAGAATTCAATTTAGTATAACACAGCCAGTTTTAGTTAGTTATGGGTGAATAGAGTTAATTTTTAGTATGACGTGGCCAGTTATTGAACGGTGGCCGGCCAGTTATTGGCGATTTACCCTACAAGATTATTATGTTTGGTACCGATTTCCGATCACGGTCCCATGGGGACCCGGCCATTTATTTATTTATTAATCAATAAAAATAGGGATGTTGACACCATTAAAAAATAATTCGAAGACACGACTCCAGTAAAAAAACGCTTTATTTTAGCCCTAAAACCCAGATTAATTATCGATGAACTGCAAAATTAAATTTTTTGTTGCTTTAAAACAAATAAATAGTTAGTTAGTTGAGTATGCGAACAAGTGACGTCATATGTTGCTATTGCCATTCAAACTCTATGGGAGAAATGTGTTTTGACAGCTCATAAAAAGTACGTCAGTTGATTGGTGGTGTCAACGTCCCTATGCGGTGTAAAATTAAAAAATACATATAAAACACACAAAAAAACTTAATAAAACCATTTAGGAATTTTTGAAAGTAGTCTTTGTCGCTTCTCTAAAACGACGGAACGCCACACCCTCTGGCCAGAAGTCAGAGGGCAGGAACATTTGCTGGTGCTTAGCAGCCCCTTGAGATCTAAAGGAGCGGAAGTTATTAGCCCTTTTTTTCTCTCTTATAAACTGTTATGTACGTCACAAGTATTCTGCCCATGGAATACCCTGCACACAATATCACTGAAAGAGCAAGGTTTCTGGCTGTACAGTAAAGCTGAATTTACCTTTGATAATCCTTTGTGAAGTTTTGCAGCGAAAGCTTCTCTGACTTGTGGCACCTCATCCTGAAAATTAAAGAACACTTTTAAAATCTTTCTGTTAGAGGCCATCCGAGTTTTTTCTACAGAATAACAAGTATTAATGATATACAGTTTGTAAACTAACAGGATAGCTCTAGTTGATGATGTCCTACTTGGACTTAGCATGCATACAGATGAACGTCAGTGGTTACTAGGTTTTGAAACCGTAATGTAAAAAGCTGTTCCAAAGTTGAGAAATATTCATATTTACTATACTAAACGGGACTTATCACGCAATTAATATTTGCAGCAGCCGAGATCACGAGTTAACTTTTTGAGAATTATTTATTGCATTCTCTCTCACCAATGTGATCTGATCTGTCTGGTTGTTGAAACAAGGCCATATTAATTCCTGATGACGGTCATTAGCAATGCTACTTACTCTCTGTGCCTTTCTGACTTAGGTAGTATTTAACACGAAACATTTTTTGTTGCAAAATGCAGCTTTATATCACGTTATGACAGCGACCCATCTGAATCGTGACCTACTGTGACCTTTATTAATAGAAAATTTAATTGTGACACTTCCTGAGAACCTTTCTACTGTGTGAAGGAAAGGTGTTTTGCCATTTTTTATGACAGTTAATACATCAGAGCAAACACCATAAGGCTGTTGTCACAATGACTTGTGAGTGAAAATAGCCTTTGATATTTTAAGCCGTACAACTGCCATTGAACCTGAGGCTAGTAAAAGATTTTTTTGGAAAATGAGATAGGCGGTACATAGTTACAATATATCTAGGTAAGTACATCATTTCATTTTTCTCACGGGCGGCGGGACTCCTAGGTTACGCTGGAGCCCATAGGCGGTTGCCTCCATTATGTCTTCCGATCCATCATAAGGCAGACATAAAATACATGGTACACTCACGATCATGAGATGCGATAGGTTGTAGAACTGTTCCGCGGTGAACTGGTCCCCGACGCCTTTCTGTTCGCAGATTTTCAACATGGCGGCGCCAGCACCCAGCCGCAGCCACGCCATCTCTGCCTTGGACAGCTGGTTTTGCTACAAAACAATACAATTGTTTCAAATCAATCAATTAAATCGACGTTAACACACTGCTAGGTAAACGACACATCGTTTTTAAGCCGAGTAGTAATGGTACATTGATAAACAGGAATCGTAAGTGATAGTTTGAACAATGTGGATTGGCAACTCGTTATTTTGACTTAGGTACCTACTTTTATTCACCGTAATCAAAATCAGAATCCAAATTCGGTGTCGATATGACAAGTGGCTTCAAATATTGAGACCCAGAAATTAGTTCCAATCAAATCCGCAACATGGCGCATGGTCATATATTACTGGTCAGGCTTTAGACATGTTTCATCAAATTTGGTTCGGCCGTTTCAAACTTATCAGCTCTTTTGTTAGCTGCGGAAGGGACCTTAGACGCATAATGGGCATTTACTTACTTTCAAACATAATTATGTGACCTAATTTCGTTGGGGGTTTTTTAATTTATAATTATTTGTATTGTAGCGATCTCCAGCGCCATCTAGTCGTCAATTAGAGAAACCACTATGTTCTACATCGCGCTATCGAAGTTTCTCTACTAAATGCATAAATACAACTTCCTACCATCTTCCTTCGGACTTCGGTCCTCAGGCATAACATCTGCCTGGAGAGAGGTCTCTAATGCAACTACCTCCAAAGTACGAAAATTCAGCCCCTTAAGAGCGTTTATACCTGCTGAGCTGGCAACGTTGCATTTTTGTTAGTTTTTCTCGATTATTCCATAAAAATTGAATGAAAATTAAAAATGTGGCGTATACGAATTGTTCTAATATATAAGTTAATGTGTCTACTGCAATAATTATTCGTGATGGACTTTTATTTTCTTTAAAAACGAACAAATTATTACCTAATGGACGACTAACCTGCAACAAGTCCCCCTTGTGCACTATAAAAGCGTTGAGCATCCGGAAAGTCTTCTGCGCGGACAGCTCGTCCCGCTTGAGGCCGAGCAGCCAGCGCGCCATGCACTTGAGTCCCTCGAGCTTGCAGCGCGTCTCCTCGGGCAGCTCGTCTTCGGGGCACCAGTCGTCGTCGGGCGCGTTCGGCCCGCCGCCGCCCTCGCGCACCAACAGCTCTTTCACGATCTGAGGGAGAGAGCACGTTATATCCAAAATTAAGCTGGTAGTTTACAATCAGGTGATTCTGAATGCTCGCGCCTAAAATACCACTTTCTCAAAATACTACATTACCTATTTATTACTTTCCCATTATACCAGGGGCCTGTTGCGTAACAAAGTACAACTTATATATTACAAGCGAAGCGGAACTCCCTTTCTAGTTAATATAACTGAAGCGAGAGTTCCGCTTGTAATATTAGTTGTAGGTACTTTGTTATTAGAGATGGGCCGAGTACTCGTTTACAACTCGGTACTCGGTGTATTTGGCAGTTTTTTTGATACTCGTACTCGGTCGAATAACTCGGTTCAAATGCCGAGTATACTCGGTCTAAATAAAATTATTATTAATCACGTGTATTAAAATAAAACAGGCCTGTAAAACATCCAAATCGCGATCTTTTGCATTTACTCATTGTGTCAACAGTCACTGTACACAATCATCTATTTCCAATGTTTTTAAAATATTTAAGCAATATTAATGTGCGGACCGAATGCGAATTTCTCGTTAAAAACAAAAACTGACTAATTTGCGGGAAGATAAAATTTACAATGAAGTCACGCAAATTGTTAGTAAAAAACGAATAAAGACGGCTAATTGGCATTTTTTGTAAGTCGTCCAGAGCGCTCCCTCGCGGCGTATCCGTGCACTAAGTTTGAAACTGCAAGAGTTGCGTAAGTGATCCGCTGGAGGGCGCTAGCAGGCACGTGCTATCAATAGTCATCAGTAATACGCACCTTCCGCGACACGATGTTTTTGATGAGCACGGGGAAAGTCTCGGGCAGGTTGTGGGCGACGTGGCCGAGCGTCACAATGGCCGTGCGGTAATGCTCAGAGTGCGGCGTCAGCGTCGCCTTCAGAGTCTCCAGGATGTCTGTGAAGATCGCGCTGCGCTGCTCTGGCACGTTCACGAATAAACATCTGCGGGGTGCAAGTTAAACTCACAGTAAATCATGAGAAAGTTGTCATGTTCGAATTACGCCACATACCGTCAGTTGTAGGATCAATTAATGTAACCGCCATTATTTTCATTGGCGGTAACATTAATTGATCCTACAACTGACGATACTTATGAAGGGGCTGGCGATTTGTGAGGCAAACAAAGTAATTGAAGGGATGTTTACAAAAACAACATAACTGACTAGACTGGTTGAAACTTGTGGAGAAACAATTTTACTGAGAACGGGTGTCAAACCAGTCTAGTCAGTTATGTTGTTTTTGTAAACATCCCTTCAATTGCTTTACATAGTAATAAGTGTGAAAAGCGGGAGAGATAGGGGGTTAAAAATTGATTTCACGTAATTCATGGATTGCTTAAAAATTCAGTGGAAAATAATAGGTTTTTGCCGACTGTACTTGCTTGTCATGGGTGTGTCAACTTAATCTTGCAACCTATTGCTATGGTTACACAAATTTTGTCTCCTGGACAACCTAAGCATTTTCCTATGAAACAGTATGAAGATGTCACTTGGACAATTGACGACTGAGTAAACAACACGCAGGAATTTTGAATTTTTACCAGGGAAAAACAGCTTGTGTCAATCACGGATAGTGAGCTTTCTATTCGTGATTTTTTTTTATAAATCCGTCCCGAAATTGATTTCACTTATTTCTATCCCGCGGGATTTTTGCATTTTTCGGGAGAAAAGTAGCCTTGCACTTAGTAGCGAAAATGATCCGCAAGATTTGAGCTTGTTTTGATGCGATGTCATACGATGCACTCATGACATGACGGCGACTGAAAAGCACATGAACGATTACGATTCTCGCATTCAAATTTTGTTTACACGGAGACATTCAAACATTAAAGGCGAGGCGATTATCGCCCCTTACATGATACTACTATACTATACATATCTTTTCTCGTGCTACGATAATCGTATAGTCGAGGCGGGAAACTCGCACCATCTAAATGGGCCTTTATAAGCTCTTCGACTCAGGGTTCGCAGCGGTAAGAAATGATGTGTTCTTGTTTTCCCTCATTAGGGCCATGGGGATTGCAGAAGTTTTCCATTTGTAAAATTACTATAAATAATTGTGTATTCACCTGACAGCATTTTTAGCTTGTTTGGGTGTGCCGACTTCAGCGTAGGCCTTACAAAGCGTGATCAGTCGCGGGAACAGAGACGGGCACGCTTCGCCTGCGAGACACACAAAATTGTTAACAGCACTCATAATGAAGACCATTTTGGCCTAGTGGTTTGACCTATGGCCTTTTGAGCGTCGTGGATTCCAGCTCAGACTCGCAGCTGAGATTTTCGGATTTTACGTGCGAAATTACATTTGAAATTTACCATGAGCTTTATAGCGAAGGAAAACATCGTGAGGGAACCTACATACACCTGCGAAGAAATTATTGAGGTGCGTATGAAGTTCCCAATCCGCACTGGGTGGGAGCTACGGCTCAAGCCCTCAGCCTGCCTCATACACCCTGAGAGGAGGCCTACGACAGAATGTATGGAATTGACATCCATATAAATAAATAAATAAATAATAATAAATATTAGGGGACAATCTTACACAAATCAACCTAGTCCCAAACTAAGCAAAGCTTGTACTATGGGTACTAGACGACGATAAACATACTTATATAGATAAATAAATACTTAAATACATAGAAAACATCCATAACTCAGGAACAAATATTCGTGCTCATCACACAAATAAATGCCCTTACCGGGATTTGAACCCAGGACCTCTTGCTTCGTAGGCAGGGTCACTACCAACTAGGCTAAAGCGGTCGTTATATCACCAGGTTTAAAGATTTCCTTTTTTAACCCTAATGCGGGTGTAGACAAACATGACAGGGACTGGTTTTAGGCAAAAAAGACTCCACGCCGCCAGGCCTCCCCTGGACTCTGTCATGTATATGATTGCTGTGGCAGAAGATACCGCTCTGGTATAGGACTCTTCAGTTATCGCAGACGTTGCAATCAATCTCCCCGCAACACCTGATTTTACCCGACGCTGCAACAACTGTCCGCAATAGATGACGTGACCAATGATGATGATGAGACCGTGCAAGTGGCCCTGAATAGACGCCCCTGCAAGTGTTAACGAGTCAACCTTGGTTGTCGGCACTAATTTGACAGAATACTCACTCAGCGGCCTGTATTTGCCAAGGAACGTAAGCGCCGCCAGTATATGCGGCGCGACGGATTCGTCGTCCTGCCCGAGCAAGGCGGTCAGTCTCTCGAGGACGTCTTCGTGCAGGAAGTGTGCGGGGAACACGAACGAGAGCATCACTAGTAGCTTGAGACCACGCTCCGCTGCCACCTTGAGAGTTGTGCCTGTAAATAAAATTAAAAAGAAAATTATGTACGCTTCAGAACTCAGATTGTCGATGTGAGGACAAAGACCACCAAACTCAAGTGGGACTGGTCGGGACATGTGTGCCGAATGCATCCGGATCGCTGGGCAAATATCGTCACCGATTGGGTTCCAAGTGACGGGCAGGCCAATACGTAGATGGCGGAATGACTTGAACCGTTTTGAACCCATTTTGGCGGGATTTTCTGAAGGATAGAGACGGTTGGAAAGAAAAAGGTGGCAGTTTACGTGTCTTAAGCTAAAATGACAACGGAACCCTTATTGTTTCACATTGTCTATCTGTCCTTGTGTCTGTCTGTTCGTCCATCCGTGGCTTAGCTTAGAGACTATCAGTGCTAGAAAGCTGTAATTTTGCATGGATATATGTAGCAATTAGGCCGACAAAACGGTAAAATAAAAAGTAAGAAACATTTTTTTGGACCGCGTCCTAGAGACGATTTTTTTTCTAGTCTAACCTCAAAATGTGGGGTAGTTTTTTTTTTTTTTTTCTATTTTTTTTTTCGAGGCTTTAGTGCACCTGTGTGACTATGCCAGCCTCATTGGGAGACTCAATGGCCAAATTCATCAAACACTGCTCCTGCCACGTCCAGATTCTCTGGCTGCAAAAGAATGTTTGATGAACTTGTATATTTGTACTGCATCTTGCAACACCGGACAACTCAAAATAACATTCACTGCCCCATTGAAAAGGTCTACATCATTTAAATACGAGGGGCGTTCAATATAAAGTGAGAATGAGATGAAAACTCTTTTAATATTACGAAATTAAATACTGGCCGGTAAAGCTAATCTATCTAGCTGATTGCTATGAAAAAAAAAAACTAACTGTCTTTTGTTTAAAAAAATATACGGTAATTTCTTTGCAATGCTATTGAGTACGTTAGCGAAAATGGAGAAAATTGAACTGCGCGCCGTTATCAAATACTTGTATTTGAAAAATTTTTCTACGGACCAAGTCAATTTGGATTTGCGGGACACTTTAGGGTCTAATGCTCCTCCGTATTCGACAGTCGCACGTTGGTGCGCAGAATTTAGACGTGGAAGAACATCGACAATGGACGACCCCCGCTCCGGACGCCCCACTACAGCAGTAACTGAAGAAATTGTGAAAAAAGTCGAAAACTCAGTTTTGGCGGATCGTCGTGTCACAGTTCGTTTTATTGCTGAAAATGTAAAGATTTCAACGGGGAGCGTGCATAATATTTTACATGAACGCTTGGGTATGAAAAAGGTATCTGCGCGTTGGGTACCAAGAATGCTTACTGACACGCAAAAACAAACTAGACTAGAGATTTGTCAAGAAGCTTTGAACCTGATGCAGCATGACCGAGAACTTTTTTTGGCGCGATTTATAACAATGGACGAAACATGGCTCCATCATTACGACCCAGAAACGAAACTGCAGTCTATGACATGGAAAAGGCCATCATCTCCAACTCCGAAGAAATTCAAGGTGAGCCCATCTGCCGGTAAGGTCATGGGCTCTGTTTTTTGGGATGGTAAAGGGGTATTAATGATTGAGTATCTCGAGCATGGAGCCACTATTACGGGCACATTATACGCCAAACAAATAGCAACATTGCGCAATGAGATCCGCGAAAAACGGCGAGGTAAACTCTCGAAAGTTGTGCTGTTCCACCAGGACAATGCCCCGGCACACAAGTCCGCCGTTGCAATGGCTGCAATTCTTGATGCTGGGTTCGATATCCTTAAGCATCCTCCGTATTCACCAGATCTCGCTCCCAGTGATTTCTACCTATTTCCGAGATTGAAACAATACCTGAGAGGCCAGAAATTTGAAGACGACGACGCGGTAGTCGCTGCAGTACAAGATTTTTTAAGTACTCAAGATGAGGCCTTTTTTAAAAATGGAATTTTAAGTTTAGAAAAAAGATATACAAATTGTATTATGCTAAAAGGTGACTATGTCGAAAAATAAAATGACATTTAGTAAAAGTTGTTTATAACATACTCATTCTCACTTTTTATTGAACGCCCCTAGTAAGTCTCACGGTTATCCTTGGTCCGTATACACTCCACCAAAAAATGTATCAAATCCTCAGGGGTATAGTTGGATAGGTCTTTAAAAATTGTTAAAGTGCTGTGAAGACGATTTCTCGGTGCAGTCATAATCATTTATTTCAGATTGCATCCATGTGTAACTTTAAAGTGCAAATTATTCCTAAAATCGATCATCCCCCTGCCCCCTCTAAAAGCTGTTAGTTGGTAAATCTTGTCATCAATAACTCAGGATTTTGTCATCCATAACCAAGCATTATCGATTTAATTTTTTTAACTTTAGACCGTCCAAGCGGCCCTAAGAGCTATAGGTGTAACAAGTAACGTACCGCACTCCTCAGCGATGGAGGGGTCGGTGCCTCGCGCACAGCCCTCGACGTATCCCACCAGTATCAACAGCGCCTCGTGGTCGACCATCACCGAGCTGACTCGCTCCAGCAACATCTTAACCGTGTTGTAGTACAAGTTCGTCATCACCGGCTGCCCTAGCTTCTTTAGCACGTTCGACTGAGGAAAAAGTTATTTCTTTTATTTATATTATACATTAAAAGAATAAAGAGAAAGATGGGACATAGGAAAGCCCAAACAAATTAAACATTGATCTGGTTTTTAAATTAAAATGAAGTGTTTTTTTGCTAGTTGCATCTTGGAATTATTGTTTTATGGTGTCATCTACTCTATTGTTACTATTATTAGTGTCAATATAGGTGTACAGGTCGATTCACAAGATCTGACACAAATAGATTCAACGTAAGTAATGTCATTTTGCCTTTTGTAGGAAAATGACTGTTGCATGTCATTTTCATATTAGTGTGAAGTGTATTCAAATAGGTAACAAGATACTATCATTCGCTCATTCGATCCATTCCTGCCAGCTCTTGGGAATCAACCTGTATTTGTAGTAATTAAAAATGCAAAACTCACCGTAGTACGCACGCACACCTCACAGCTGACATTAGGATTTAATATCATCTCCATCCCCTGCAGCAACTCCGGCGCCTGCTTCATGTGCTGCGAAAACTTGTTCAGGAACTCTTGCGCCTTCACCGACTCAGGTAGGAACTTGGAACTGATGTGCAGCACTTTAGCGATCAATTCCTTCTGCACAGCCGGCGTCGGCGGCTTCCTATGTAACTCTACCCACTCGGCAACGGTACGACGGACAGCTAGCTGGTGTTTCTGAAGCTCTATGAACGCTTTCGTCGCGTTAGCGTCCACATTAGTCATTAAGTAGTAGAGCTTCTTCATTCGAACCTGCGGTGGCAAAGTGTATGGGACCAGCGAAGTGTTCAACAGTCTCTCGACTAACAATCTGTCTTCTAAAGCAGTCATATAGTAACCGTGGAGTATTTTGTCTTTGATCCACTGCACGGCTTTCTCAGTGGCCGGGGGGACACTTACTTCAGTCAAAAACTTCCTGTATATCATTGCTAGACCGGACATGGCTTCTTTGCGTATCTTGAATTTCTTATCCAGAGTTCTTTCCCTTACGAAGTGGAGCAGGTCTTCCGATTCGGCAACCGCTTGGAAGTCCCTTTGAGCGGTCGCTATGATCGCCATGACGACTTCGTAGCGGACCTGTTCGTGAGCGTCGTGCTGTCTCATTTTGAGGGTTTCTGTGATGTCCTTCCTCAAGTCCGGGTGGTGTACGAGGAAATGCATGCAGTATTGCACGCATTTGATGCGGATTGGGACAGCGATGTCGTTGAACCGTCCGAGGAAGGCGCGCCAGAGAGCTGGGTACTGCTTGGCGAGGCCAGACCCTGGTTCGGAGAACATCCTGGCTAGTAATGCGACCGCGCTGAGCCTCTCCTGGAACTGCGCTGACTTGAGCTTGCACTCTAACTGGGGGAGTACTGCGATGAGGATGGTAGGGCAGCATTGGTTCAGTTCGTAGATAAGCTCGTACACTTTGGAGAAGATCAGGAGATTCTTTTCTTCCTTGCCGAGGATCAGGACGTGGTTGAAGAACTGCAAAAGATGATGAAATTAATTATTAGATGTTCAACAAGGCTAAGCCTTTTTATAACTAAAGCTTTGTTTAATATTTTAGATCTCTAGAATAATGTCAAATTCGAGCTTAACAGGGAAAAATTACACGGCATCGATACCCAAGACCATTTTTCTGTCGAAATTGTATCATTTTCTTTTATCCCTTCCTTAGTTAGTAAGATTTGGAGGATTGGAAGGCAAAAAGCGTCACTACTTTGAAAAAACCTCGTATCTCAAATCAATACGTAAACCAAATTGAACCTTGATATACTTTTAGTAAAGTTCACTTGGCAGATTTTCGATTTTAAGATACGAAATTTATTCAAAGTAGTGACGAAAGGTAGCCTTAGTAGGCTCAAAAGTTAAGTCTATCATTACATTAAAATATTCCTCTAATTCGCCTGATAAAGTTTAAAGTCGCTTTTACATAAAACTTGCGGGCTGAGGAGTTTTTTAGACTTTTAGCCTTGTAGATGTCAAAAAATCAAATTACAAAAGCATATTTTGTTGCCTGTAAATTACTACAAAGTATATCTGACTACCTGCCCCATAATGACGTCAACTACTCACTCCCCATGCGTAAATGACTGTACTATGTCATTGAGACAATCTATCTGAGCTTGTATGATGAATATGATGATATTAAAAATAAGTTTTTAATAAAATATTTTCCAGCAGACTGTTCTCTTTGCTGACTGTACTTGCATTGTCATCCAAACTAAATAAAACCTTGTATAAAAATAAACATCCTTCGAGCAGTCGAGTAATGAACATACCGCCTGTAATTTATTGAATCAGGCGTTACTTTGCGGAGGTCCATAAATGAACTCTGAAACTCTGTTTTGAGTTTAACATTTGGTAGCATAGCGTATGGTTGTGGTGCCAACTCTGAGGATGAGCTCTGGTTGAGTTCGAAACGCGTCAGTTTAGTTTGGTGGTGGTGATGGTTGGGTTCGTGAGATTTGCGTGTGTTCGTACAGTGTGGAGGTGGAGGAACTGCATGAACACGCATTTCTTACATAGACGTAACTATCGTAAGGTTGCGGGTAAGCAAAGTAATTGTTTAAATATAAAATATAAATAAATATTAGGGGACAATCTTACACAAATCGACCTAGTCCCAAACTAAGCAAAGCTTGTACTATGGGTACTAGGCGACGATAAACATACTTATATAGATAAATAAACACTTAAATACATAGAAAACATCCATAACTCAGGAACAAATATTCGTGCTCATCACACAAATAAATGCCCTTACCGGGATTCGAACCCAGGACCTCTAGCTTCGTAGGCAAGGTCACTACCAACTAGGCTAAAGCGGTCGTTTCAGTTCATACCGCCTGTATGTACGGCTCGAGCGTCTCGCTGGTCTTGACGATGAGCTCTTTGGCGAGCGTGTAGGCGTGCTTGCGCTCGCGCTTGTTGGGCTCCACCAGGTTGGTCAGGATCACGTTCAGCAGCTCGTTGGAGACCACGTCGGACTCCGTGATCAGCGGGCACAGCACGTCCAGCATGAAAGACTTCACCTTTGAGGAGTGCTCCGTGCTGTTGACAAACAAATGGACCATTACAATTATTTAAAAATTATTTAACACTAGCTTTTGCCCGCGACTCCGTCCGCGTGGAATTAGTAATTTGGGCAGCTCATTTTATTTATACAATTTGCTTTTTCATCAATTATGGCTCTCCTTAGTTCCTCGATATAAAAAAAATTACCCGTTCCCGCACCCCCCCTTCCAGACCCCCCCTCCCCCATCACAGAACCCCCCCTGCACCCCGCACCCCACCCCACCCCCCCCGCACACCCGCGTTCACATTCACCACCGTACTCCCAAGTCAAGTGTGCCTATAGAAGTTTTACTTCAAAAACCCCCGATTTTGAAACATTCTTCCGCTCCGCTCCGCCTATATCCTTTCTCAGGCTGACAGACAGACACAGACAGAGTTACTTTCGCATTTATCTAATATATAAAAATCTCGTGTCACGGTGTTTGTTACCGAACTCCTCCGAAACGGCTTGGCCGATTTTTATTAAACTTTTTTCTCTACACTCGGTAGGTCTGAGAATAGGTCGTAGGCTATTTTTTATCCCCCCCCCCCCCCATTCTTCGCGGACGGAGTCGCGGGCAACAGCTAGTAATTTATAATATAAAATATAATATTAGTTAGGATTCTTAAGATACTTTTGTAAAAATAATTGGTAAAAGTGGCGTTGAAACGTAAATGTAACGTTTCGCGTGCTCGCCTACCCCCTTTGGGAATACAGGCGTGATTTTATGTTTGTAATAATAATGACAATAAAATGACAAATAATAATTCCTAAATTATGTACTTTGGGTCGTAATGGGTGGAGTTCAAAAGGCTGGACATCTTAATGACAGACCGTCTATTGTCTACTAAATTTTGTGATTTTTGTAAACGCTTTTGTGGTATTCACTAAAGCATATTCGTATTGCAGTGAAAAGTTTCAAACACACAGACTGCGGTGGCGGTGACGGTTGTAATATTCTAACTTGTATGAACGGATGTGCAGTACCGTACCGGGAACTCGTTCATACAAGTTAGAATATTACAACCGTCACCGCTACACCGCCACGCCTCCGCTGTCTGTGCGTTTGGTTAACACAACTTACTTGACAATCTTAAACATGAGCGAGAACAGGGCACAGAATATCTCCTGGCAGTCCTCAAGCTCGAAGCACATGTTGAATGACTTGACATAGGCAAGGTTCTCCAGGAGGTAGAAGTAACGTTTGAACGCGGGGTCCTTTGGGTCTCGGAGGCCCTGCAACTGGTTTATCAGGAACAGGAATATTGTCTTCACCTGAGGAAGAAAGAGTGGAAATTGAAATCACATCGTCATCGTCTCTCGAAAGACGTCTACTGCTGGACATAATTCTCCCCAAGGAAGGCTACAATGACCGATCCTGCACCGCTTTCCTACACAACAAGGGCGCTTGCCATCGCTTTGAAAATCTATTTCTGTTACCATCTTATACCATTTGACAGAAAGAAATAGTGTACGCGACGGCAAGCGTCTGCGCATTAGACAATGGATCATTCTACCTTCAAGTAACCATTAATCTTTTGTGAAATATAAGGCATACCTGGTGATTTTTTTCAAGTGTAAATAGCTGAAATAAAAACTGAAATAACTAAATTTAATCTTCTAAAGCGAAAAAACTTTAAATTGAAAGAAATTTTGTGGAAAAGAATTGGTAACTCAGCGGAAAATACACTAATTTCCATACAAATGGCGGGGACATGCATGTCCACTGCGTTACCTACTTTATAGATAATAATGATTACTTTTTATACGTAGTGATAATTTTAAATGTAAGCTTAATTATGTGCCTATTTGAATGATTAATGATGAAACCGAGCACTTTACCGTTTTTGTAAAAAACATATTTGAAGAGCACATTACAAAAAATTACTGGTCAACGAAAAGTAGAATGACCCCCAATACGGCCTCTGATCGTCAGTCCACCCTGTGGAAGGTCTACCTACTATTACTATTGAATTCAAGGCTACATTTTTAAAATATCATGTGACATGTCTGATACTTTGTAGCAGGTTACCCCAAAAATTTAGACATCCGACATACGAGGGGCGTTCAATATAAAGTGAGAATGAGATGCAAACTCTTTCAATATTAGGAAATTAAATACTGGCCGGTAAAGCTAATCTATCTAGCTGATTGCTATGAAAAAAAAACTAACTGTCTTTTGTTTAAAAAAAAAATACGGTCATTTCTTTGCAATGCTATTGAGTACATTAGCGAAAATGGAGAAAATTGAACTGCGCGCCGTTATCAAATACTTGTGTTTGAAAAATTTTTCTACGGACCAAGTCAATTTAGATTTGCGGGACACTTTAGGGTCTAATGCTCCTCCGTATTCGACAGTCGCACGTTGGTGCGCCGAATTTAGACGTGGAAGAACATCGACAATGGACGACCTCCGCTCCGGACGCCCTACTACAGCAGTAACTGAAGAAATTGTGAAAAAAGTCGAAAACTCAGTTTTGGCGGATCGTCGTGTCACGGTTCGTTTTATTGCTGAAAATGTAAAGATTTCAACGGGGAGCGTGCATAATATTTTACATGACCGCTTGGGTATGAAAAAGGTATCTGCGCGTTGGGTACCAAGAATGCTTACTGACACGCAAAAACAAACTAGACTAGAGATTTGTCAAGAAGCTTTGAACCTGATGCAGCAAGACTGGGAACTTTTTTTGGCGCGATTTATAACAATGGACGAAACATGGCTCCATCATTACGACCCAGAAACGAAACTTCAGTCTTTGACATGGAAAAGGCCATCATCTCCAACTCCGAAGAAATTCAAGGTGAGCCCATCTGCCGGTAAGGTCATGGGCTCTGTTTTTTGGGATGGTAAAGGGGTATTAATGATTGAGTATCTCGAGCATGGAGCCACTATTACGGGCACATTATACGCCAAACAAATAGCAACATTGCGCAATGAGATCCGCGAAAAACGGCGAGGTAAACTCTCGAAAGTTGTGCTGTTCCACCAGGACGATGCCCCGGCACACAAGTCCGCCGTTGCAATGGCTGCAATTCGTGATGCTGGGTTCGATATCCTTAAGCATCCTCCGTATTCACCAGATCTCGCTCCCAGTGATTTCTACCTATTTCCGAGATTGAAACAATACCTGAGAGGCCAGAAATTTGAAGACGACCACGCGGTAGTCGCTGCAGTACAAGATTTTTTAAGTACTCAAGATGAGACCTTTTTTAAAAATGAAATTTTAAGTTTAGAAAAAAGATTTAATAAGTGTATTATGCTAAAAAGTGACTATGTCGAAAAATAAAATTACATTTAGTAAAAGTTGTTTATAACATACTCATTCTCACTTTTTATTGAACGCCCCTAGTATTGGGTGAGCGAGTTAGAATTCTCTTTCTCTCTCATTCACTCAACGCGCACTTTAGAGTATCAGTATTTTAACTTCAAAAACCAATAAATTTGATCAATTTACACCTGGTCTATGCTTGATACCGATACCGAGACTAATACCGGTATTTCAGGCCCTGGCAAAGAGTACAAGCGACACTGCACTAATTCACTACGTCGACTTACCTGTTCTTGGTGTTTGTAAGGCGCTTCGGGAGTGTAGACACTTAACACATCGGCGATCCAGCAAACTGTGAGCCGCTGACGTCACGCCACGGGTGAGCAAGTGAGAAGCAGTTCCCTAGGTGGAGAGCGAGAGAGACGCAGCACTAATTCACTACGTCGACTTACCTGTTCCTGGGCTTTGCAAGGCACCTCGGACTCGTAGATGCGTAACATGTCGGCGATCAGTAAACTGTGATGTTCACTGTACTGCTTTTGGTGATCAATAAAGAATATTTGTATTGTAACTCACTACGTCGACTTACCTGTTCCTGGTCTTTGTATGGCGCCTCGGGCGCGTAGACACGTAGTACATCGGCGATGCAGCAAGCTATGAGCAGCTGAACATCGCGCGACGGGTGAGCGAGAAAGAACTCGTCGGCCAAGTGGAGTGCGAGAGGGATGTACTGCTGGTACATGCCCTCATCCTGACCCAGCCCTTGTAGCGTGTGGGCTAATGCCTGGACATGGAAAGAAAAACATTTCATAAACAGAATTTTGAAGAGGAAAACATCTAAACCCGCAGGGTTGTTCTCTAACGTTTCTGACGCTGGCCTTCGTAACCACTATTTCTTTCTGTCAAACGGTATAAAATGATGACAGAAAGAGATCGTGAAAGCGAAGGCAAGCGTCAGAAGCGTTAGACAATACGGCCTCCGTTCGTCATAAGACGACCGGTATACTGACTAACTGATGTATTTATGCTGACTAATAAGTGCGGATTGGGAACTTCACACATACCATTGAATTTATACAATTCAAGTCATTGTATTTACACAATGTATTTTTAAGAATACAAAACTACTTATTTAATAATGCTAGCTTTAATCGCTACTAACATTAACTGCATTGGACCAACTACATATTTATTGTTATTATTTTTTTCTTCACTGTTTTGGTGATCAATAAAAAATATTTGTATTGTATTGCATTGTATTGTTGCATAAAAAACATTCCTGCCAAATTTCATAATTTTAAACTTAGTGATTGAAATTTCGGGATTTTATACCAATCCCGTGAGAAAATCTGGACAAAAAGTAGCCTACATGTCATTCAAGAGATCCAACTATCTGCACACCAAATCTCATCCTAATTCGTCCAGCCGTTTTAGCGTGAAGGAGCAACAAACACATGATACACTCGCACACACGCACGCACGCACTCTTGACATTAAATACGAATGGGAATTAAGAAGAATCACAACCATACAATCGAAACAAGGGATAGTCAGATGATACAATGTTATACGTATCTTTTAACATATTGCACGGTGAAAACATATCTTCAGTAGGTGACAAATGATTCATTATGTTATTAACGACAGAATGTGGGTCGCAGTACTATAAATAGAACGTGTTAATCTCATACGGAGCATTCTTTAATCCCTCTCACGTGGATAAATATAAATTGTATTTTTAACATTTTAGCAAGTTTGCTAGCATTCTACTAGCTTTTATTCTTTCTTGCAATCTTCGAATGTAATATTGACTTGAAATTTGATACGGATATGTATGTACTTTGGATGACAACACATACAGATGTAGTGCAAAATGTTTTACCCCCTTGTTACTCGTACTATCGCCCCAAGCGCCAGATACCCATTTTCAAAACAAATTTGCTTGCAGCCGTTGATGTTTATTGCTATAGATTGTTATGGACAGATGTCTAGCCACTGCACGCAAACTGGGCCTTTAAGGTGGTTATCTGGCGCTTGGGGCGATAGTACATAACCGAGTTACATTACCAGCCATGTATACAAGGAAAAAATAAAATCTTCTCAGGTGAATTTTTCGCTTCGAACCCTTATCAAAACAAACGGTATCATCATAGTATTAAGGTTCAAATTTAATGTAATGGCTCAGAGCGAAAAATTCACCTGGGAAGATTTATACTATAAGTAGTTCTGGACAAATTTATACTATAAGTAGTAGTACTCCTACCTAAAAGGCCGGCAACGCACTTGTGACTCTTTTGGTGTCGCAGGTGTCCATGGGCGACGGTAATCGTTTACCATCAGGCGATCCGTCTGCTCGTTTGCCCCCTATATCATAAAAAAAAAAAAAAAAAAAAAAAACAACAAACCTTAAGTCTCCGGACCAGCTCGTCAGGTCCAAGGTCATCGGTGATTGGTCGGCAGCCTTGCGGGTACACTATTTCCGCCATACTGCCAATCTGAGAACAGAAAAGTGACCAAGATAAAGGAAAGAGCTTAATTATCACCAAATCAAATGTATGGTGAACCACGGGAACTTTTAAGTTGCTCGCAAAAATCCCGCACCGAGGGTTCCATACAAACTTGTATGTAAATAGTTTGTTGGTAAAAGTAAAAAAAGAATATAGCTTATAAATATATTTTTTGTAATGGAACATATTTACGAATTAAAAAAAAAATTAAGACAAAGACAAAACACTATTGAAAACTATTGAGATATATGTATAAAGGCGAACTTATTAATTTAAGGGATCTTTACCAGTCAACCTTTGAGTGGATGATAGGAGAATTTAGCAAGGGATCGACAATAAGTAAGGGTGACAGGCAGAACTTCAACCTCTGATTTAAACGTGTCGGATCAGGAATCAAAATCGGAGGTCCAATATCAATCGGAAGTTCAGACTTCGGAATCAGGGATGAATCTCCATAACATCTTTTGGGGGTATAGAAAAAAAACCTTAGTGGCCTTGTCTTATATTATGCGTAGTATACGAAATTACCTGTCTCTATTATGCAATACACAAACTTAATACCGTAAATAATTTGAAGGCTAGGTTAAAACAAACATCTATTGAAACTATATCTATTTCTGCTTACTGAGTGTTTTGTCTACTAATAGGTAGTCAATAATATTACTATTACTGGTTATGATGTAATGGCACAGCTGAAGATAATTAATAAATTAATTAGCTACAACTAATTGTACTTTGATGGGAGTTTTCTTTTATTACCCAACTCAGTAGGTGCACATAACTCTGAATAGAAAGATCTGTTTTAAGGAACTATGACAGCGATTTTAATGACAAGGAAAACCCATGTGTCTGTCTGTTAGTAACCAAATCTTGAAAGTTAAATTTAACACACTTATAATGTTCAGATTGACTTGAATGACAATTTAAGTACATTTAACATAATTTCAATTTTAATTCGGGAATTCCGGGAATATATATATCCTATGTCACTCGCAAAACTGAGACAAATCTAATGACACCTCACCACACTTCAAAATCCATTGAGCCGTTTAGGCTGCTGGGCGTGCCAAAGAATGATACATACATAAATAAACACATACGCTCGAAAAACATAACCCTCCTTCGACAGTTGGGTGAGCAGAAAAGCTTGCATTAAAAAAATGAAATTTTTCATCTAAAACTTTTATTTTCAAATCTATGCATGCAGTTTTTCTTGTTCCTAAAATCAATGACATGGTTCCATAAATTGATATTGATCTTTCTGTCATATAGTTTCAGAATTACCTATACTGCCCCTCCTAAAAGGCCCATTCTGTACATCTCAATTGGCTTAGAATAACTCCAAAAGTTGTCTAGAAAATTATGCAGGTCACATAATTTAGGTCAACCATGAACTTTGACTTTGACAAGCCATTTACTGTATAAATTTGTTTAAAACTATGTATAATGATTGCTAATTGCTAATTTGAATTACAGCAACTTTCTGATTCAACATTGAATAAGAATAAAAAATGTTTTAGAGAGTTGTCACTTGAACTGTACTAATTCGGGGCAGAGTTCAAAAAGTTACACCATTGGCAGAATCATCAATAGTATTGATGGAGCTATATTTTAAAAAATTGAATTGAATTGAAAAGTTACACCAAAACGCCAGTAATTAATATTTGTATAAATAATTGTAGAACAGAACTTTTTCCAATAAGTTGATTTGAATGGTTAAACACCATTAAGTAAGTTAAGTTGGTAAAATTTTTTGGTCTCCACCCAATTACCAAGGACAATCTGTTCTGCTAATTATAAGTAATTATAGTAATTAATTATGCCCAAAAGAAGTAATTGTTTACTGTATCAACATGATTAATTAAAAGGGCAATAGGTTAAGTAATGGATTATTAGTTTAGGGCATAGTTTAATGGTGTTTAGATTCATAATTAAAAAATTACTTTGTTATTTTCTTATTAATTATATTTAGTTTAAGTCTTTCATTAAGGGGAGGAGCAATGTTCATCCTAAAATACAGGTTTACCTACTTAGGGAACTGAGTTCCATTTATTATAAGGATCTTTTGTTAAAAAAAAAAAAAAAAAAAAATCTGTTAAATAAATAAATATTATATTAAATATTATATAATTTTTTTTTACTAATATATTAATAAGGCTTGTATAGTCGACCAAGAAACTCCTTTACCACCCTAAAGTTCAATGTCAGTTGTATGACTTAAGACATCAAAGGCTATTTTCACTTACAAGTCAATGTGACAATCAGCCTTATTGTTTTTATTCTGATGTAGGAACTGTCACAAAAAATGGTAAAGGACTTACTTGGTCGACTATACACCTAATGTGACTGAGTCAGCCTCATGGGTAGCCTAGTGAACTGTAAAACAAACAAAATGAAAGTGGGCTGGCCTAGTAAAATGCAGCAAAAATGTTACTACATTTAAAGAGATGGAACAGGAAGGAGAGGAAATCACATTGCTGGGAAGATGATAATCGCTGGAGTGACTGGGAGAACATAGACAAGAGCAGGCATGGATCCTTGGGGGAGGGCAAAGGCCACTAAACTATGAATTTTTATAATAAACTAGCTGATGCCCGCGGCTTCAGTCCTGCTGAAGTAGATTAAAACGTGTTTATCCATGGGAATGAGATATTTTCCCATGGTAAAAGGTAGCCTATGTCACTTTCTAGCCTTTCAACTATGTCCAAACAAAAAATCACGGCAATCCGTCGCTCAGTTTCGACGTGTAAGAAGGACAAACAAACAAACACACTTTCACATTTATAATATTAGTATGGATGGTATAAGATTCATTCAATCAAAAACAGTATAGTTGACCAATGACCAAGTAAGCGCTTTACCTTCTACCACAACACCACAACACCACAACAAAAACAATAAGGTTGATTGCCATATTGGCTTGTAAGTGAAGTAGCCTTTGATGTTTTAAGCCATACAACTGTCATTGAACTTTAAGATGGGAAAGAAATTTTTTGGTCGAATATACTACATACACCCCTTATACTTCATGTTGTATCATCCTGTTCATGCTAATAGCATTCCACAGGAGTGTGAGAAGAATGCAATTCGAATTTTGAATTTCCAAGTAGTCCTCAAGGTGGCTGAGGGTCAGCGGTATAGTGGGATCAGTGACATGCAATGTGTCAGTTTTAGGGTAGTCAGCTGCTAGCTGCCAGATACACCCGCGGACACCCACAACCACAAGCAGCAGGGTGTCACTGCATGCCACAGAGTAGGAGTCTTCTGTTTAACATGCTCACTGTCCCCATACAAAATTATTTGATAAAGTCACATGGTCAAGTGCTTTGAACTTGTGGACCCTAATGAGCCAAGAAAGGTGACAGGGAAGGTGGTAATGATACTAGTTGTTGATTATATACAAAACAAAATGCTGTAACCATGGGCGCCAGGAGAGGTGCAAGGAAGAGAACTTGGACCCCCCTGGAATAAAAAAAGTACAGAACATGACTATGGTATAATACTGCCCTCATAAGGCAATTGGCAGTATCTCATTTTTAGACATTTAGAGTAAACTAGCTTTTGCCCGCGACTTTGTATGTGAAGACGTTAATGTTAATTGTTTGGATGACATTTGGCACACAGGTAGTTTATTACATTACATGGATAAACACATAGGATAATGCCAAGAAAATCCAAAGTTCCCGCGGAATAGGAATAATTGAATTCTATAGTCGCTAACCCGTGGTGGCCTAGTGGTTTGACCTATGGTCTCGTAAGCAGAGGGTCGTGGGTTTGAGGCCGGGCTTGCACCTCTGAGTTTTTCCGAATTCATGTGCTAAATTACTTTTGAAGTTTATCATGAGCTTTACAGTGAAGGAAAACACCGCGGGGAAAGTTTCACACACCTGCGAAGAAATTCAATGGTGTGTGTAAAGTTTTCCAAATCGCATTAGACCCGCGTGGGAACTACGGCCCAAGTCCTTTCGTTCTGGTAGGAAACCTGATCATTTTTTCTATCCCGTGGGAATTTTGTATTTTCCCAAAGAAAAAGTAGCCTATGTCAATCGGGGATAGTTATATCACATAATATGTAAGAATTTTTAAATTCAGCCCCGAAACTGAATTAATTTACTTCTATCCCGTGGGAATTTTGCATTTTTCCGGAAAAAAAGTAACCTACGTCAATCAAAATAGTGCAGCTTACTATTGGTGGAATTTATTTTAAAATCAACCCCGAAGTTGAATTCACTTATTTCTATCCCGCGGGAATTTTACCTTTTCCCGAAGAAGAGTACTCTGTATTAATCACGAATAGTGTTGTAGCTTTCTACTGGTGAAAGATTTTTTTAAATCAGGCCCAAATTTTAATTCAGTTTTTTCTATCCCGTGGTAATTTTGTATTTTCCCGAAGAAATAGTAGCCTATGTCAATCAAGAATAGTGTAGCTTTCTAATGGTGAAAGAATTTTTAAAATCGGCTTAATAGTTTTTGAGATTCCGCTACAAACAAAAAAACAAAAGAAGAAGAAGCAGCAGTACTCCTGCTGCGTTTCGTACGGTCAGTGAGAGCGCCGGGGGCCCAATACCTCTCCCCCTCCCCTATTCCCTCTCCTTTTCCCAGGGCCGACAACGCACTGGCATCGTGTAAAGCGCTGCGGGTGTCTATGGACAGTGGTGATCATTTAACATCAGGTGACCCACTAGTTCGTTTGTCTGGCCTTTCTAACATAAAAAAAAAAAAAAAAAAAAAAAACAAAGAAAGTTTAGATATTTTCCTATCCCGTGGGGATTTCAAAAAATCCTTCCTTAGTGCACCTCTACAATACTTAAGGTACATGTATGCCAAATTTCAAGTCTCTAGCACCAGTAGTTTAGGCTGTGCGTTGTCACCTATCAGTCAGTCAGTCACGGTACTGTTTTATAGGTATAGATAGAGAAAATGTGTAAATTGATTTTGCGTTGCCTTGGGGAGGTTTAAATATTCTTAGGGGTTTTTGACCATGTTGTAGATAAGATACGGCCAATTTACTTAGTTCATCTGATAGAGAATTTTTCAAGCTATCCAATGGTATAAATAACTCAAAAGTGACTTTTTTTGAGATACTGCCAATTGGCTAAGCAAAGTTTTTTGAAGAGGTGCTAAATATATTTTTTTTCGACAGTAGTCGTCTTCTAGACCGAGAAACTGCAGCTGTTTTATTTTTATCTCCTATTGTTTACTGGAAATATTTTTTTAAGTGTTCGAGATGACATTTGTGAGATTTAATGGCTGACAAGCGGTTCGTGCTCAGTACTTAGTAGAAATAGAAAAAAAAACGAAGTCAATTGTCAATGTCAAATGAAATCTAACCGTTTGCGTTTCGTTTACTTGGCATTGTCCAAAAAGTAGTTTCAAAATAATGATCGAAAATATTCAATCGTGATTCAATTATCGTGCATAAGTCGTGGAGAAATGCGGTAAAATTGAAAATCCGAATTTTGTGGGGAGGTCGTTAAAAATAGTCCAAAAATCACACCAAAACGCAAAGCAAACGAAACGCAAACGGTTTGACATGGACAAAAGTGACTTATGACTTCGTTTTTTTTCTGTTTCTACTAAATACTGAGCACGAACGGCTTGTCAGCCATTAAATCTCACAAATGTCAACTCGAACACTTAAAAAAATATTTCCAGTAAACAATAGGAGATAAAAATAAAACAGCTGCAGTTTCTCGATCTTTAGAACGCCGACTGTCGAATAAAAATATAATTAGCACCTCTTAAAAAAACTTTACTTAGCCAATTGCCTTATGAGGGCAGAATATAGAATAAAATCTATAATTATGAAGAAGTATGCACCCCCTAAATACGGTTGCAATGCACCCCCCTAAAAATAATGCACCTATGGCAGAAACTGTTTTAGGTATTCATTTGTGCATCTCCATGTAAATTTACAAGTATTTAAGAAGGCATACACAAAATGCAACAAAAGAGTTGCCTCACTGTGCCGAATGGACATTATGAAAGATGTTATTCAAGAGACACACACAGCATGACTCAGTAGCATTCAGAATGAAACTAAAATAAATCTGAGCATGTCAGTCTGCACACTGCAAGGCAGTTGATGTACTCAAAAGTGAAACAAACTTTACTGGCTATCATGGCCAGCTGTTGTAATATTTGATTCTCAACACAGTAGAGGTACACATAGGACCAATACAGAAGGACAGCATTCTAACAATTCAAACAGTCGGCAAAACTGCATGGAAACTGCACACTAGCTGCAAAAGAAATGTATGGGCAGTCAGAAGTTGCAGTTGGAATGAAGTCAGTCTGTATCAGCCCATCAGTTGTTTTCAAAAAATTTGTACACAATTAAGGGATTAATTAAAAACAAAATTTAATTAATTATTTTTGTGTAACGGAGTTACCCATATACTTTGTATGACTAACTTTTGTTACACAAAAATAGTGATTGTGATTTTTGTTTTGATTAAGCCGTTAACTATGTACAAATTTTTTTGAAAACGATCCCCTTACTCATTTACTAAACGGATTGCTCCCAACTATACAAACCACACAAATGTATTGGTCTTTAGTTCATTCAGTACAATAGTATGTATAGTCTATGTATGTTTAGCTCCTAGCTCCTGTCCCAAAATAACTTTTGTTTCTTTTTGCTTTCTCATTTTCATTCAAACTATACATCAAACAAATATTTTTCTTAGATCAATTTGCCAGAATCATTATTTCCTAGTGGCAAAATATTCATTCACTTTTTTCTCACACTGGTTTTTTACTGAAGCTTATTTTCATTACAGTTTTTTCCAAATTTGGATTGACACGGAAACAGTGTCAACGGAGCTCTGCGGTGGAGCCCCTTCTTCTGTGCTTTTGGCTCTTCAGGCAGATGCAAACTAAACATCACCTAAACCTACAGGTTGATTCACAAGAGTTGGCACAAAAGGATCGAATGAGTGAATGAAAGTGTCTGTGTGTTACCTAGGTATTTGAATACACTTCACACAAATATGAAAATGACTTGCATCAGTCATTTTCCTACAAAAGTGTCAAAATGACATTACTTTCGTTCAATCCATTCGTGCCAGCTCTTGTGAATCAACCTGTACCTATGTTTCTGTAGCGATTAGAATTGAGAAAAAACTAGAATATTAAAATTCATTCCTAAATTATTAGTACTACTGTTATTAATGTATGTAATGTAGTTATTATGCCAAAACTTGTGTAAAAAAATACTGCATAGTAGCAGACAGTCTTAAAGGAAATGACTACACAAATCAGTAGTTCATCAGTTAAACCGGACATAAAGTGTGTAGGATAAAATAATATATGATGTAATATAATAGCTGATGTATCAGCAAATATTCAGAAACATCTAGAACTGCAGAGATGCATATTAGACTTGCATGATTTCACAAATAACAATAACAATTTAAAAGTACCTACCAAGTCATTTCTTGTTCTTTGTCAAGTGAAATAAAACCAGAATAAATTATTAGTAAGAAATGCTGAATGGTTTTAATTACATTTCGATTTTTTTAATCATGTAAAGTTCAAAGACATTACAAAAATGCCACATCAATCAACTCACACATAAATATTATCCATAAACAAATCTGAAATATTAAATAATGGTATTGATTGCAACTAACCTAAATCAAACATCCTGTGCCTTACCTATCGTCAAGCAATCATCAACATCACTCTTAATACGCTTTATGCGAATGCATCCACAAAAACATGTAATACATAGTTAGGAGAAACAGTATTCCAACATAGTGTACTCCTAAATAACGAAATAACAGTATCTGACAAGCAAACAACTGTTTTGTGAAGCATAAAATACGTTTGCAGGCGATTCGGCCGTAACAACACTACAATCAAATTATGGCATATCAACATAATTTTTTACACACCAAGCAAACATCGAAATCATTTCGAGGTTAATCTCGGTAAAGTGGACGAAATATCAAAGGAACAATATTGAAATTGAAAGAAGCTTATTAAGAAACAATAATTTGCTACCAATAATGGCTAAAATACGTACGATAAATCATAGACGTGTGTCCCGTTCTCCCGATGTTTACAAAACCACCACGGCACTAGCTATCAAACAAAACAATCACAGAACAAACATATTCCGTTCGCTAAAACATCACTGGTAATTGAATAATGATGGGATTCTAGTGTCCTATTGATCTAAATTCATAGAAAAATTGTATAATATTTTTTATATCAATCCTTGTGGACGCCAAACTGCGGGAAAAACTACAGCGAAGTTAGCTGCGTTTTGATCGCATTTTCAAGGTCGTTCTACCGTCTATGGTAAAATGACGTGTCTATGCTTGTTGTATTGTCTATGATACGGTCATAGAATGTAATATAACCGGACATCAACGTTTTCGTTATGTTGTCTGATTATAAAATTAACCTTTCGTATGCCGCCGGAACGCGGATCAGCGCCAGATTTAAAACTATCTTTTTGTATTTTTATGGCAGATGGTTCTAACGGAAACAGAGTTCAACAGACTGTAAAGGGCAACGGCAAAATTGTAACGGTGCATGTAAAATGGTGGGGATAAAAGTATAAAGGCAAAGGAAATGTTAAACAGTGATCAGTAATGTTTACCCGCTCGACATATTACTACCATATCTTGACTAGTGCTGAAGGAGTAGGAAAGTGGTTACAAGAAAGGAATATAATAAACAATGGAGCCCAAGAGGATCAAGACGAGCAACAGCGACTGGGAGGCGGACTCTCCCGAGTCGCCACCGCTCAGTCAGACGACCAATTACAACTTTTATGGGGACAAGACATCAACACCGAAGACTTCACCGGTAACATATTCCCGTCGCCAGATGAAGCTCGAGGACCAGCAAATAATAGCGACATACTTGATGGAGGAATCGAAAGCAGTCCAGTCATCATTTGGCCCGCTCATTACGTCCTACGGAAAAGCCCTTGGAAGTTATTCTGTGACCATCGAGCGGGATGTGGGACGCGAAGAAGACACTGGCACATTGTGTATATCTCTCGATCTAAACAGTGGGGATATAACAGCGAGCTTGGACGCATTATTCGAACCAGTCAACACAAATGCGAGAGCATTACATGCCTCGCTTGTCTGGTGCAGTATCTTTCTTCCAACTGTGGCCGTACAATCATTAAAAACGTTCTCACCCGAGACGATTACAGCCATTGCCGGTGTTCGTTTCATAGCGTGGAGGGTATCCACAAGAAAAGAACCCAGGAAGGAATTTACAATTCTGACGCCGAAGGGAGAGCTGGAACATCTGCAGAACAAGGCGATGCATCTGCCGTGGGGCAGCAAGGAATGGATGAAGGAGCTGGTGAGTCCAATGCAGTGCTACATACAGAAGGAGGACGGGGATTGGAGTGTGAACAAGCATACGCTAATTTTGGAGAGGAACCGGTGCCGGGCACTAGAAGATTCGGAATTGACACCGGCCGAAATCCAGGCAATGATTATATCACCAATGGCAAGCTTGTTTTGTTGTTTGTGGATGAGAGGTGTTTTACAGCGGGAGACGGAGAGAGAATACTTGCGCAAACGCCTGAGGGGATCGAATTTATGTTTGCCCGCAACACAGGGGAGCGAATCAAAACCGCAACAAATATCGCAAAAATTTTGGTATTTCAAGAAACGTTAAAAAAGAGAAGAGTTAAGGCCGATCCCGAGGTGCAGAATGAAGAACTCATAGACAACAACTTGTCAAAACTGAAAATATTATTGGAAGATAATTAAACATATCACGAACCAACTGGGAAAGAAGAACAATTTATATTTTCATGGTCCGCCTTCCACGGGAAAGACAATGATTATGGAATCACTGTGTGATGTAAACTTTAACGTATCAAGACTAACGGGATTGACACCAAACAGTCAATTTAATTTTGCATCTGTGTACAACACAAACGCATGCTTTATGGACGAATGTAAGCTAACAGACAACCAATTTGAACAATGGAAGTTGCTGGCTGGCGAAAGCAAGATGCACACGGACATTAAATACAAGGACCGATTAATGATTGTCGACTGTCGTTTGTACACGGCATCCAATCATCAACTGGGATTATATGTACAGACTGAAGGAGCAGCAAAGGCGATACAAGAAAGAACAACACAATTTGACTTTTTCAGACCAGTGAGAGAATACTTTTACTGTTCAGTGTTTGTTTGGGAAAATGCTCTGGAAGTGCTACAACATGGACGTATAGCGTTGACCTGATAAACATTACTGATCACGAACATGCTCCGAATGTATTGTAAATAATCACTTGTACCTATTATATAAGTTAATTTAAGGACCAAAAAAATTGTACAATTTAAAAATTCAAAAAAATAAACATAGATTAAGCAAATGACTTACTTACTGACTTTTACTTATTTCTCCCTTCCAAACGTGCCGCGACAGGTCGCAACACGTCTATCCGGTCAAAGTATAAATAGGGAGGAACTAGAGCGAGACAGCCAGTATGGATCCACCTCCAGAGGGGAGCAGAGGTCTAACACTCCCGGGCTATAAATATTTGGGACCGTTAAATTCATTAAACAGAGGTTTACCTACAAATAGGTTGGACGCAGCAGCTAAAAAACACGACGAAAAATATCATAAAATAACAGACTATTATAAAAAGACAAAAAATTATAAAGAATTTGAAAATCAGGTACGCAAAGCAGACTTGGAGTTTTTGGACGAAGTCAAAGAATTTACACCCGAAACAACTTATGATCAAGTAGCGTCTTGGTTAGCAACTGGTGGCATAGGAACAAAGTATCTAATTGAACAAGTGACTGGAGTGATTTATCCGACATCTGAAAACGAGCCAGCATACGACATTGCCAACATGGAGACGTTCAATGCAAATAGTGTGATTGGAGGTGGAGTACAAAACAATGCAAACGTACACAACTTTCAGTTTAGAAAAAAATTTACATTTGCTATAGAATCTACAAAGGTGACATTTACAAAAAATAATTCATCCACAACATACAAAACATATATACACAGTTTGCCATGGCAATATTTATATTTCTACCTAACAGAAAAGGAATTTAAAGACATGTGTGGAATATTCCACACGAGCAAAGTAACAGCGGTAGGGATTAAAATTACAAACTTGGGAAACAGGACAACATTTGTAACAAGCGCAAACTCTGTAAATTTTGCCAATGCAAACTCACAAACAACAATAGGTGTATGGGAAAATTTGGAAAGGACAATGCCCGTAGAGATGGGTAATGCAATAAAGAGTGAAACATTGTACGGGAAACCAATATCAGGGTTAGCGGAAGGCACAGACCTAGACCCAGAACACTCTACAGCACAGGCAAAGATAATAACAAACACAATAAAATACAAAATTTCAAATACTCAGAAAAATTTACACCTTCCACCACTTATAATGGAAGCAAAAGTATTTTTCAATGCAACAAACTCGATAGGACCAATTTATGATAGGAGTTATACACCACAAGACGGAACATTTCACACTAAACACGACGGCTTAATCAACGAAAATAATACCATGATTCGAATGGAAAATAACCCAATACAAATGTCAGCAACGGGTCAAACTAGCGCTATAAGTCTTAAACCAAGCTTGACAAAATCATACGAAAGCGCAACAGTAGACAATATAGTAATTGGAAATAACTTGTTTACAAATACAAAAGCCGGTTTCATGCCAAGCATAGGAGTAGGAATAATACCGCTTTTAAATGCAGACGGTTCTTTGGAAAAATCAGTACTTAACATAATGGTAGAGACATTTATAAACTTGGAATGTGTTTCGCACGGAACCAACTTATTAATGGCCAACGCTGGAGGACCTCAGCCCAATACAAACTTTATGAAAATGTCGGCCGACAAAAAATGGAGCGACAAATACACCATACAAGGAGCTCCAGTAATGGAGTAGGTAATGAATACAAATGTTATTTATCGATGACGCAATGTACCAGTTGTAGAACCACCAAGAGAACAAGAGTGGTACGAAAAGGGCGAATTGGACGAAAACGGAGCCAGATGGGTACAAGCAAGTTCAGTACCAAACCAAAAAAGAATACAGTCTCAATTTAGCGATGAGAAAAAACTTTTAATTGCTTATGAAAATAATAACATAAGACTGGGAGCACAACAAGCGCTCAGAAATCAAGGTATAGAAATTAAATTAATGGGTAAAAATACACCAATGGGAATACCAGTACCGGGAGGGTACGACGTGAATGACCCAAGACAAAGATTAGCAATTATTAAAGTTGGTACGGGTAGAAGAACAGATATGCAACGGCAATTGGAAGAGGAAATTAGCAAATTAGAAGAAGCCGAAAGAAAAAGATTAGAAGCTGCAAAACCAAAAGAACCAGCACCAACGCCAGCACCAATGGCAGCACCAGAAGTGACAATCAAGACAATGCACTTGAAATACAAGAGCACAGAATAGAGCATTTTCAAATTGTATTCAGACGAGAAAAAGTTTTTAGAAGGAAACATTCCTCAAAATGAATATGCCATAAGAATGTTAAGAGTTCCAAGTAATGACGTTAACATGCAAGTCACAAACTTGACCGATTTATGGTCAAAGTTGCAAGAAATCTCTGACGAGTCTGCCAGAAATAACATATTCGCAGCAGTACAAAGTGACAGGCAAAAGAGAAGACGAGAACGAACATTTAGGCCCGTCTTTGGATCATAAGCAAACACATGTGTGTTGGAAAGAGACAGCCTATGCAAATCCCAACACCGACACTTTATTTTTTTTTTTACTTTCGGCATAAAAGAGGTTAAAGGAAATATACAATACATTAAGTAAATTTGTATGTCTGTTTTCTCATTAAGCAGCTAAAACTAACTAGGTAACAGTAAATAAAACTACAGGGTCAAGGCAGCCCCGGATCTAAGGGGGCGGGCGGGAGTATCCTGGGGGCGCCAAATCCTTGAGGCAAGAATTCGAAATATTGAACTAGTGAAGGGAGGGGGCGCCACTATCAAGTTTATGCCCCGGTTCGAAAAAATCGTAGATCCGGGGCTGGCTGGGTCAAGGTTCAGATATTTTGTACTGATGTAGGTATTACATTTTCTTTTCAACCGACGAAAACAAAAGGAGGAGGTTCTCAATTCGACGTGTATATTTTTTTTTGTTTTTTTTTTTTTATGTATGATCACGCATAACTTTTTACAGCGTAGTCCGATTTTGATAATTCTTTTTTTATTGGAAGCGTATTCCCCGAGGGTGGTCCCATTTAAATTTGGAAACAATATTCTTACCCAAAGGGTAGAAAAACAGGGGATGATTGATTGTTCAGTTACTGATTGTACTATATGACCACGCATAACTTATTACAGAGTAGTCGAATTTTGATGATTATTTTTTTATTGGAAAGCGTATACCCCAAGGGTGGTCCCATTTAAATTTGGAAATAATATTCCTACCCAAAGGGTAGGAAAACAGGGGATGATTGACTAACTTTTTACAGAGTAGTCTGATTTTCATAATTCTTTTTTATTGGATAGATAGGGTATACCTTGAAGTTGGTATTATAAATTTGGAAAAAAAATTACCCCAAGGATGGAAAAAAGTATAAAATAAAAACTTTTTAACAAAAAATTAAACCGCCGAAAAAACTGAAAAGCAAAAAATAATACCTTTTTTGTTTGACCTTAATCTAGGTACCAGTTTGAAGTCGGTGCCTCAGCACGAGCCAGGAGGAGTGATAGAAGCCAATCAGGTAGACGATTATAGGTCCACTCCTCCTGGCTAAATGCTGAGGCACCGACTTCAAACTGGTACCTAGATTAAGGTCAAACAAAAG
This sequence comes from Archips crataeganus, assembly GCA_947859365.1. NCBI lineage: Eukaryota > Metazoa > Arthropoda > Insecta > Lepidoptera > Tortricidae > Archips > Archips crataeganus. The sequence goes on along the minus strand of OX402067.1, from coordinate 10,217,893 downwards.
AGGTATTATTTTTTGCTTTTCAGTTTTTTCGGCGGTTTAATTTTTTGTTAAAAAGTTTTTTTGTAGTTCAATCTCGTGGAAATCTACATAGATTGAGAAATGACCCGCAGATGGTCATTGAATACCTATCATGTTAATTGATACCTTTGAGTACAGAACTTTTTATTACTACTATGAATACTGTACTGACTAAATCGTGAGCAAAAAGTAGTATGTAACAAAATCTTACTTCGGCTTAGGGGTAAAATGAGTAAATAAAAATGATTAGGCAAAATAATGTGTACTTTTATTTATTGTATTAACCATAACTAGCAGTAGCTATATACTTTCTTAACTTAAATAAAAATATTGACAATGAATAGTTATTTTTAGGTGGCCAAAATATGGTGTCGACATTTTATAAGAAAAAAAAGTTGTATAATCAGTCGGACCAATAATATCTACATTATATTTTCATATTTTTCGTAAAATTTTCCGTAATTCACAAGTTTGTCAAGTTATTGTCATGTCATAACAATAATACTTAGCTTTTAGTTACAGCAAAGGCATTCAATTTATTTAATTAATTCAACAGTAGGGATTTAAGATAAACCCTGCAAGTAAGAATGGTAACGTGACACCACCTACGGCTGTCTATCTCAGTAGGTCACTAGATACTTAAATAAGGTTTACACAAGTTTTTCCCTCTATAAAAACATATTTTATGAAGAAGATTTTAAATATCGTAAGGGACACAAAGTAAGTATTACTCATTGGCCTTTAAGACGCTCAAAAATGATGTTCTTAATTAGGTACCATGACTTTAATTACAATATACTCAATTAAGGTGGATAGGTACCTCTTCGGAATAGTCTATTGATTGCTTTTATTTTTCAGAGAAATTTTTCAAGGTAACTGTGAATCTGATGTCTAAATTAATGTTTAATGGATTTTTATCTACGTTGCCCAATAGTAAATAGGTTTCTATAGAACGTCTACTTTCGTCAACCACCAAAATCTTAATTAGAAGGATAAGCAGTTGAGATCTATGTATAACAATGAAATCAATAAAACTATTGCATAAGCTTAGCATTATTTGTCAGCATTTATCTTACTGATGTCACAGTAACATGTGGACTAAAACTTATTTATGTTATTAAAAAACTTAAAGAAAAACATCACCATATTGAGTGACTCAAGCTTACAACTCACTCTTATATTAAAAATAAATTTAATCAAGTTCCAGTTTTCTAAATGATCCGGCAGTTGAATGGATATCTTTAGTTATATCATTTTTTTCAAGAGCATGCACATCGACGCACATGTCATCTAAAGCAAGTAACTCTTCCCTATGTTTCAAAAGTTTTCGTTTCAGTTCGTCAATCATATCTCTCAGAGGAACCGTGCCACCGTACTCCTTAGGTAAAATGGCAGGGTCAACGTGCTTGTTCAATTCTTCTGTGTTGCGATGGAACTGAAAAAAAAAGATACTTTTGTGTAAAATGATAACTAGGTGCTTTTTATTTTAGTTCAGAGATTAAAATTACATTGCATGCGTAGCTAATTTTAACACGCAGTTAAGATACCGGTAGTTCTTTAAGCTGATAAAAAAGAACAATTCCCAAGACATAAAACGTATAATTTTTAGGTTTGCCATTTCTAGCCGTGATTATGGCATCGGGGTTAAATAAATGAATTATAATTTACTCTTATCGGCAGAACTAAATATTACATTCTACGGTTGCAACATTTTTTTCATAGTGAAGTTAGCTCTAAGTTGCTAAGTTGGTAGTTATACTTTTATACCGTTGCTATTGGACCAATAGGAAGTATCGAGGTCCGGTATGTACTAAATAGACATGTATTCAAATTAAAATTTAAAAGTAAAAAAAATAATGAGATAGCGTAAATTCTTACCATAACTCGGTCTTTTAATTTGTCGCTAAGCAGAGAGACAGCAAATTCGAAAAACTTTGCTCCGTAATGGGGAACATTTACGAAATGAGTGCACTTATGCCGCATCGGCGTGGAATTCTGTAACAATAAATAATTTGTTAAGTCAATAAAGTGTAATTAATACATGAATAACTTGTTTTGTTTACGAAAATTGATATTTATTATTTAATCGTAATTATGATTGTAAAATTCAATTTCGTGTAACAAACAAACAAACAAACAAACAAACAGTTTGTTCATAGATCAATCAGATCGCGCATGAATATGACGTCAATGTTACTTATAGGGTAAGACGTAAAATAACTAACCACCTAACTTAATTAAATTCAAATTGTATCATCATCATAAACCAAACGATAATCGTACAAGTAATTACCTATTATGATTTGAATTTGAGTATTATGTTATCACTACATACATAGTATAAAACAAAGTCGCTTCCCGCTGTCTGTCCATAGGGGCATGTATGCTTAGATCTTTAAAACTACGCAACGGATTTTGATGCGGTTTTTTTTATTATATAGAGTGATTCAAGAGGAAGGTTTATATGTATAATACATGCATAATATAGTAGAGAAACACTGATAATTGCACCCGTGCGAAGCCGGGGCGGGTCGCTAGTTTGAAATAAATTATTAAAATTACATTAATTGGTTGACAAGTTTGCGAAAATCGTGTTCAGAAGTCTTGACTTGACGCTATTTAAGATCGATATTTATGTAAAAAAGCCGTGGTGGCCAAGTGGTTTTTCCGGAATTTATGGGCGGAATTATATTTTAAATTTACCATGAGCTTTACGGTGAAGGAAAACATCGTGAAGATACCTGCACACACTTACGAAGAAATTGAATGGTGTGTGTGAAGTTCCTAATCCGCACTGGGCTTTCATTCTGAGAGAAGGCCTGTGCCCTGCAGTGGAACGTGTATAGGCTGGGATGATGATGATGTTTTATGTAATTGGTATCGTTAACACATCACATCAATATGTCTAGTCAATCCTCTTAATACACCTTTGCTACGAAGTCGAGTCAATATAAAATATTATGTTAAATTTATTTCACAATCTTTTTTAGGGTTCCGTAGTCAACTAGGAACCCTTATAGTTTCGCCATGTCTGTCCGTCTGTCTGTCTGTCTGTCTGTCTGTCTGTCTGTCTGTCCGTCCGCGGCTAAGCTCAGAGACTGTTAGTACTAGAAAGCTGTAATTTGGCATGAATATATACATCAGTCACGCCGACAAAGTGATTAAATAAAAAAAACTAAAATATGTTTTTTTAGGGTACCTCCCATAGACTAACCCTATAGTGTGGGGTATCGTTGGATAGGTCTTTTAAAAACATTGGGGGGTTGCTAACATGATTTTTCTATTCAGTGATCTGTTTGCGAAATATTCAGCTTTAAAGTGAAAATTTTCATTAAAATCGACCGTCCCCCTCTCTAAAATCTAAACTGATGGGTGGAAAAATTTTAAAAAATTCAGAATGGTAGTAAATATATTATATTTACAAGGAAAATTATAGCGGCTAAAATTGCTTGGGAATTATTTGTAGTTTAAGAGTAAATAGTAGCCTAAGGTATAAAACATACCTAAACTTGGAAGATTCCGTACACATACGAAATCCTTTGAAAAATATTACTTGATTTTTTCGTAATGGCTACGGAACCCTATCTTGGGCGTGTCCGACACGCTCTTGGCCGGTTTTTTATTTGTATCAAAACTTACTATAATTTAATCGTCTTTTACTTAATTAGTGCCAAGTAGTAACTCAATCTTTGGTCATTGCGATTAGTTTATTTCAATTGGAATTGGACACCGGTATCTTTGGAATGCGCCCTCTCATGGGATATTTTAAGCCGAGATGGTGATGAGTTGAAGTTGTTTCTTGCACCCAATTCAGCTAAATACCTAACGTATATTTTGTCATCTAATGTGACGACATAATGTACGTTAGTCATACTTTCTTACTTTTTTCTTAATGATGTCAGCCTAAATTGCAGGCCAAATAAAAAGTAACAACACAGTTCTGCAAACGACAAAGCGAGACCGTTAATACACTGCTCTTCAAGTGCATACAGTTTCACGTAAGCACGTAGAGTGCAACCAAACTTCGCAAAGGAAATCATAGTTGAGCTATGCAAGTATGCACACGCATATGAGGCAAGACGTCTTTGCTGGTCTCACCTCACCCTTTGTCCACAGAAATCAGCCTTTAATATATATTTAGCCTGAGGTTAATTAAAAAAATAAATAGAATACCTACAAGACTTATACTAAGTATATTTTTTAGTGAATGTTTTAATTTTGCTACCCAGAATCTTATTACGGATTACGATTTTTATATTACCTGTATACAGTTAAGCATGGTTCGCACGTCGGTGAAAGACCAGAGAGATACGTGTGGCATTTGCATACCAGCCTCGTCGTTTACGTGGGTATAGCCCAGGAGTTGGGACCGCGGCTCATCCAGAAGAAGCTCCACGATTAAAGAATGGACGCGAGCCATCACACAGCTGTCGTACAAATGAGGGTCGAAGCGCCCTGTGGAGAAAATGATGCTTTAAATCTTGGTGATAAAAACGAAAGTCTTAAGAGTTTAGCTGAGAAAGATATCTTCTAATATATACAAATCTCGTATCACGGTGTTTGTTATCGAACTCCTCCGAAACGGCTTGACCGATTTTTATGAAACTTTTTGTCTCTATTTGGTAGGTCTGAGAATAGATCGTAGGCTTTTTTATGCCCCTATTCATCATCAATATCGACAGCTAGTATTGTATAAAATTCAATGATTCAATTTAATATATCCAGCGTTGTCTTTAAAATAGAGTACGGTGATCAGGATGATCTTAATTGGCCTGTCATTTTGGACGAGAATTACTAGACTATTTTTTTTCTCACTGAGATTGATCTTTCTCAGTTGGATCAAACTTTAAACCCATTTAGCAAAAAAATTACCAGCGATAGACCTCTTAACTCATTATCCAAGAATCAATTAAGTTTAACTAATGATGGCATAATACAATATTGCAATTACCCATGCAAGACAGCACCACCCTCCTGCCCTCAGCATCTCGCTTTGGTAGCGGTACAAGGTACCCTGCGTCAATAACAGCTGCTATCTTAGGATCCAGAGGGTCTAGTTTCTGGAACCAGTGAGGGTAAACCTGACGAAGAGTGAGGTATCGTTCCAGCATGGCGCAAGCTTGCGGGACGGAGTATTTCTTGGTACGAAGAAACCGCAGTAGAAAGGGGGTGTCTGTAAAAATAAGTTGAATTAAGATTAAGATTAAAGGTCTTTTTGCACCTTATTTTGGAGGACTATGGGAGTAAATGGTAAGAGAAATTAAAATTTTAATACTAACAACTTTAAAGCCAAAGGAAAACGCCAGTTGAATTTACAATTTTTGGCGACCGGATATCCTAGTTGTTAGAGAACCTGACTGCGAAGCTTGAGGTCATGGGTTCGATTCCCGTTCGGGGCAGATATTTGTGTGAAAAATACGAATGTTTGTGCTCGGGTCTTGGATGTTTAATAATAGTATGTATTTATCCGTTGTCTAGTACCCATAGTACAAGCTTTGCTTTTTTTTAATGAGTCGCCAGAGGGGCCAAAGACGCGAAGTCCTTGCTGACACACAAGCTTTGCTTAGTTTGGGACTAGGTCAATTGGTGTGAATTGTCCCGTGATATTTTATTTTTTAATTACCCTATTTGTTTTCATAAAACTTGGGCTTTAAAAGTAACTAGGTAATAAACATTCAACTAGCAGAAGGAGGAATAAAAATAGCTTACCTGTCCTAGACTTTTTGATCGCAGGATGCTTCTCAATGAAATGTCTCATTTGCGCTAAAGCATGTTCTCTAATGGCGGGCTCTTCTCTTAGCTCCAATCTAGCTCTTTCTCTCAGTTCCGGAGGTAACTCTCCTGTTTCCCTTTCTTTCGCTTCTAGGATCTGCATTCGTTCATCGTCGGTCAATCGAGGAGACTCGGCTATTTCCGCCTTCGGCTCGTGTTCCCTTCGGCTTTCAGGTTGGAGGACTGATGTTGCCATTTTGGTTTATCTATAACAAGTTGAGATTTTTTTGAGAAAGAGTTACCTATACACGGTATTGTCCGACAAGCTCGTGCGCGACCCTCCGCGGAACCCAGTCGCAGCCAGCGTTTGCCGCACTTATTAAAAACAATCTTGTTAAGGATATCAGAGGCTCCCTGCGACAGGGTTCCGCCGAGCGCCGCGCACGAGTTTGTCAAGGTAAAAGTATATAAATAAAAACATAATTTTATTCAAAAAATAAATAGGTTTTTTTAGTCTAGCAGCACTTTCGGAAAGATCAAATCAAACTTTTTATTGTACTTATTGACTTTATTTATTGCCACGAAGAATGCGCTGTAAGTTTGCAAAGTGAAATGATATACATTTAAACCTGTTTTCAACGAATGGTACGAGCCTTAAGTACAACGAACATTTGTTCATGAAGCCGAACGCACATACCAGGATGCAAATTAACCCAAGTTCAGCTCATAAAAAAATAGGCGGATTTAATGGATAAACCAAAAATAGCTCAAATAATAAATGTCAAGCGTGGTAATGACGTTGTCATGTGCCTCTGTTTCAGAGTAAGTTAACACAGCTGCAAAAGTCGTAAGTATAAAGTTTACCCTACTGGCATAAACCACAAGTCAAAGCAACTTGCAGTTACGAAATAAGGACGAGTGGCCGTTTGACTCGATTGCAGAATATTTGTTATTTAACGTATGCAACAGCATTACGTCAAGCCAAGCCCTATCATACCACCTTTTATTAGGGTCAGGCTTAAATCCTGAAGGGTTAGGGCAAAATGGATGAAAGATCCAAGTAGCCCCTTTTTACTGACTGAGTCACGATGGAAGTATTCTGGTACCTATTTATAAAAACGACATTAAAATTTTCCGGAAGAGATAGTTTCGCCGTTGATTACAAAAAAAACGGTACTAGACCGCTAACTTACGTTATGCCATCCTTTAGTAAATTTGTATTGTTTTTTTTTAATGTGAATATTGTTTTAAAAAAGACATTTAAAAATCAATTTTTGAAATATGTATTATGTATGTATGTGTGCGTATTAATAACTATATGTATACTTTAAATTACTTTACATTTACTAAATAAATCAGCACGGGAAAATAAAAGAAACAAAGAAATTCGAAGAATTGCGAATCAAGGTAGAACCGCCAGTAATTTTTACAGTTTTTTCATGACATTCTCAAATAAAAAAGTAAATTAAAATCGAAACGCTTCAGTGGTTAACTAGGTTAAGTTCAAGTAGCGCGTTCGAAGAATGGCATTAACATCACAATCGTCCATGTTAATTGACTACTTGAACGCGTCGCACTCGCACGGTATGTGCAATGTCAATATTGATTTTAAAACAGGCTTTTCAAATTTGCTTGTTTGATTAACTTAATATGCAGATGTTATATGACTAAAACAGGTTTTGGAACGACTAACCCATAGGTTCATGTTTGTTTTTTTTTGTCCCTAAAGTTTTTATTTTTTGCATATGCCAATTTGAATAAATCTCTTGAAGTGTTTTCTTTTACAATCGCCTTTTATAAGTAACTAATAGTCAAGTGTAAGTCAAATAATCAAAAATTAAGCGTATGTTTACATACAAAATTAGATATCTCAACAGTGTTGGTCGGTACATATTTTTGTTTCAAAAAATTATATTGTCTGCATCTGCATGTTTTATTTGTTTTCCTAAGTCTTCGGACGTTTTACAAGAAATTATATCTACTGAAACACTTAAAAGTTTCACACGATGACTTGTCGAATTTTCTTTTTTAACATAAATACATTTTATGTACAAAAGTTAGTTTTATTACGCTTCAGTAGTTGACCGCGTTGCACCGCAAACCTTCGAAAGTTATCAAGTGAAAGTTTTTGCATGCCAATAGAAGTAACTAGCTTGAAGGTCAAACTAGAAGATAGGTTGGTTAGTTGATAAAAACTAGTGAAATGAAAATTAAAAAGTTACTAAAAAGTTAGACAATAGGTAAGTGTTAATAGGAATTTAATGGGTTTTGCGGATTTCTGTTTTTGATCGCTCGTTGGAAATAGGCAAGTTACGAAGTTGAAAAGAAATGCCAAAGTTCTCTGATTTCTGGTTCTTTGTATTTTGACCTTACAAGTACTTATACTCTATTTCCTGTGATTCTTCATTTTATACTGGTAGATTTTGCAAAAGTAGTCCGATTGCGAAATTAAGTTTCATATTGATTTACATTATATCATTACCTGTCCAAAAATACAAACATAAATATATCAGCAAATATAAACCTTACAATAAAATCTAGTTTTCAACGTTTCTATAAAATTCCAAGTTCCATTGCTAAGGACCTGGCTCAAAGCTTTACGCAGAATACCAATGGAAGAATTAACCTCCACGGATACCTATTATAATGAAAATGGCATAGAATATAAATAAAATCCGACAGGATCATGACGACAGAAGTAATTGTTATTCTATTCGATGTAATAAAGCGATTAGGAGTCAAGTAACGCGTCGCTTACCTTACGTTTGACGCCATTGTCCTATCATGCGAGCAATCATGTACTTTTTGTTCTTGAAACAAGGCATATTTTTGATTGAAAGTTCAGTGTAAGTGTTAAGATTAAGAGTAAAAACGCATACTCGAGTAAAGATTGAGCTAAGATAAAGGTTTCTTGGCATTTAGTATTAACTTGCGAGCTTTGATGTTGAAATCGTTTTATTTTAATATTAACTATCAAGTTTCAAGACGAGCTAGACGGATGTCGTAAATTGTGAAATTATATATTCGCATTTGCAAATATGTAGACAGAGAAACGCGTATCAACAGTCAAGTATCGTACAAATAAAACGAACATGCACTTGTATTTTTCCGACAGTTTTTAAAAATCTAACTTTTGAAAAAGTTTAAATTCATTTTTAATACATCCATTTTTTAACGGTACTTTGTTATTGTTATATTTGAAGGCAATCGGACTTGCAGGATTTGTTAACATACTTGTATAAGTTACAAATAAAACTAATAAACAGACGTTAAAATTAAAATAACAACAGAACCAAATTATTAAAGTAATTGTAAAAAAAACACGAACATTAAAAAAAACTGTAACTCCTCTCCAGCCAGCTACGCACGGTCTAGTCTATGCCATAAAAAAGTTGCAGACTATTACAAAATTCGGCCATATTTGTAGGGTGAACGCGCCTGTAACGGGCAGTCGCGCACGTCGCCCAAGCCTCGGCAGCCGGGCTGCACTGCACGGCCGGCAGGCCTAACGGTGTGCTCCCGAAATATTGCATTGCGACACAGTCCTCCAAGTACTTTATAAGTAGAGTATTGCCCTTAGCAGGTCTTTATACGAGTTTTTATGGAGGCGGATGACCTCACGCCCGTGATTTTCGAACATTTCCCCCGGTAGGAAACTGTCATATGTTATGTACCCTACACTTTTAACTTTGTTTAGTGCGAAATATTTGTTAACAACAAAATGTCGTGAAGCGACAATTATAATCTAGCCTAAATTCTAGAAATGTCGTGAAACGACAAAGTTTAAAGATAGACCTAACCTAAGCTAAGAAATTAAAAAGAAAAATTACTGTAGAACCATTTATTTACAATAGATTTTTTTTTAAAAGAGATATTTACAATAAACATGTTATGACTGAACTTCGCATAATCTTTAGTGATGCCTGTAGAAATATAAATGCAGGATACTAATTATCTCGACAGAACATGCATAATGGCGCCAATTGAGAAAAGCAGCTTGCAATATCTAATTTTAAGTTTAGTTGATACGAGAAACTTTATTTCGGCATGAATAGAGTCACGACACGACTCTATTACAGAAACATAATTTGTAATATAAAATTTTGATTTGCTGTAAGTGTGCAATTATAACAACAACACAGGCACATAATTAGAGCAAAAAATTTAAACGAGTTCTATTAAAATATTTGGAGTTTATTATTGTATACATTTTTTATCTTTCATGTCTACATGTTAATAAGTTTGTTGCAATTGTAAGTATAGCCTAATTACCATGCATAATAATGCGGTAGATGATAATTACTATTATTAGATACCTAGGTTGACTCGTCCTCGTAACATAACCTAACGCTTACATAACTATCGCTCATGAATAACGTAGTCACGTTATTCGCAGCATAATTTAACTTGATTTGGCAAATAGTAAGAACTATGACATAACCTAATAAAACTAAAAGTAAATACCTGAAACTATTCAGTAGAGACGGACATCACTTCGAATATAGAGGCAACTTTTACATATTTCTTACTTAGCTATAAAATAGTTCAATAGTTTGATATTATCATTAATTCACAAAAGTTTTAATGGTAATTAAGTACAACAAGGTTAAAAGTTATAAGCCTTATTTGTTTAGGGGGCGTGTGTGATTTGATACTAATTTGACAGTAATTCCAGAATCAAGGCATTGAAGTTCAGCGACTGAAATAAAAAATACGCTGACCGTTAAAATCTTGATTAAAAAAAAGTGGAACCCGATCGAGGTCGATGCACCCAAGTGAACCGTTATTCCCAAATTGCAAGTCTCGGGACATGGAAGGGTTCCTTAAATTTTCCGAAAAGTCATCTGTTGATACTAAGTTTTTTTTTTCAAATTTACAAGTTTAATTTTAAGTTCAGTTTTAAACAAAATGATACGCGGATCTTGCGATCATAAGTTTTACTACCAAACTAAATGATTGATTCTACCAGCAATTTGTTTGAACTGCCACACGGAATTCAGGTGCTATTAACATACAATGTGTCAGTGTGGTCCTACTTGTAGTAATGTCCGTTTTGCCTTCAATAAGGTTTTTAGATACTTTCACCGATTCCTTCAATGTTAAAACGATCAGAGAACCGTGAACTTTGAATTGGACCCTTGAATTTTATATGCATGCACTTTTTATTTCGACTGTCAGGCTGGACTGGTCTCTTCCGCAAGCCGCACATGGCTTTTGATCGTGTCCCAACCGGTTATACAGTTGGGTATTTAATTATAACAAAAAGCGAATAACGTGAATTTTGTGAAGTCGAGTTTTACTGAGGGGCTCAATAACCTTTTAATACTATTACCATGTCCAGACGAAATTTCGTAGGAATGATTGTGCTAAAAACAGAGTTAAACCAATTCGCACGGACATTATTTACTTGAATAATTATTCGTAACATGATTTTATTTCGTCTTTGATTCTTGTACTATTCGCAATAATACCAAAACGTAGAATATGAAACCAGTTTGACAGGTAGAACAATTTTTACCAGCTATATCAGCATCACATTGGATGATATTCGTCTATCTTTCATTACAATTAAGTATAAAATATGAGGTCAATGATTAGAGACAAAAAACCGCTTAAAAAACGACATGCCCCAATTAAATAAATTGCTAGAACCCTAAGCTCATACGTAACTGACCCATCTTTTCTGATTACTTTAATAGCACTAATAAATATATTTGCATTTGCCTCATAATCATAATGTAACGTCAAATATCCACAAAAGACTCTGGTCGTAACGTGAAATTCCAATGGTGTGTTTACACTGACTCACACATTAGTATAGTGCTCACGTAGATAATTCATCTATTAAAATCGTCTTACTCGTGTTAGTCTTTTGTTGTCCACTGAAGAGACCATTAACAGCCTTATAAGGGTCAATTGTAATTGGCACAATGTCCACAGTCCTGCCTTAGTACTAGGCTACTAAGGAAAACGTTGATAGCACTGATTTATTTAACTGATACAAATAATATGTTCCGCATGCCAATTATAGTATAAGGCTGCTTCTTACATACTATTTTTTCCGAATATATTGAAGAAAGATAATGAGTGCGTAGCAAACCAAAATTATTGCTCAAGATTATATAAAGATGGCTGATCTTGACTTACACCGATTTTAATTAACTTGACAGGGCAATTGCCTCTACATTTATTGATTTAATCTGAAAATAAAAATTGAAATTTATACGTTTAACAGGGAAGCATCGAATGATCAGTTTAGTTTACTAATCTATGAACATAATATAATTTATGAACATTAGTAATTAGCCGACCAATTTATGAATATCAGTAATTAGCAGTGATCGGAATTTTGGGAGCTAAACTTTAACAAAATTTGTAAAGCTGACATTAAGGAGAATTTACAACCAAGAAAAATAAGAATATTATTGGCAGATTAGTGTTCAATTTAACTCTATATCGAAATCTCAGATTTCCAGTAGTTTATTAATATTTTCATGTCTGTAAGCACTGTTTCATGCCCGCTTGGCAAGTTTTGTTAAAGTTTAGCTCCCAAAATTCCGATCACTGGTAATAAGCCATCTAAAATACTAATACTACTTATTATAAAAATAAAATTAACCTGTATATCCAATTTTGTCACGCGCGGCAACCGCGTGTTATTCTTGATTTGATTAGCATACATGATTGTAAGACATGTGCTCTATGGGACAATAAAACTCCGTAAAAAACCGGCCTAACGAGAAATAAAGCTATTTGATTTAAAGAGAAAAACTTCCACCGAACATCGAACGATAACATCTGATTTATTCATTTATGTTGATTACTTCTATCTTGTGCCTTGACGTTCAATTCTACTGTTAAAAAGAAACGTTTTACGAAATTTGAAGATGTGAACAGTTTGTTCAGTGTTTAGACACAATATAATTTTATACTTACAACCATTTTGTCACTTAACCTCTCGACTTTGCCGACCTTACAGCAAATTTTCGACTTTCTAGTGGTTATACTACAGTCTTTTTTGCAATGTGTGCAAAATTGCGCTTTTTAGTGATTAAGAGACAAAATTGGTTCCGAAATGTAATTTTACACCTACAACAGTGAAAGTTGCAGGCCGAGCAGAATGAGAGCGGTGAATCACTGCACTTAACAGTAACAGACTTGTGTTCAACGGTGCAAGAACGTGTGGAAAACACCTTTATTCCTAACTGTTGGTTTAAATTTCGCAGTTTAGAAAGAAATGTCGTTAAAAATTATCTAAAAGTAACGGGTCGTTTACTGGGTGTTTTACCCTAATATCGCAATGATTAACCTTTTAATTTTTTCGGTAATTTAATTAATTTCATTTTTACCACAACGTTACATCAAGTTCTTTTTAACCGTTTACATTGTACCTGATTTGATTTTGCTGCTTTATTTTGATCAGTAGTAACAGTTCCTCACATTTATTTTTCCCCTCCAAATTCAAAAGGTTTTTATTGAGGAACACTTGTGACTGAAAAGAGTATTTCAATGGCACCGTTCGCGTTAGCATTTTTGCTATTTTCTTTTTTATTTATGAAATTATGGTAAATAGACAATTTCGCAATCGACATGTCAATTGTCAAAGATGACATAACCATGAGCTTTACAGGCTTGTTTACAGGTGACTCATATTCCTTTGTTGCGCTTACAGCATTGTGCTGTCTAATAAAATATACAATGACACAAAATAAAAATAAAAAATATTTCAATACTCTTGTTTCAGTGTCATCTCTAGAACGTTAAAAATATTATAATGTCATATCGTTTTTTTTTATATTTTAACGAGGCTTGAGCACACCTACTGTATCAGCCTCAAATCGATAATGATACTAATAATAATAATGACCATGGTAATGGAAAATATGGTACCCCATGTGCTAACCAGTCGCTGTCACAACGCCCATTGCGTTAAACGTACTTAAGCAACCGCAAATGTTTCGACGGCCTTGGAGCGACATAATTTCCAAAAACCAAATGCAAAACAAAATATAAGTGTTGCTCTGCGTCATGTTTATTATATTAAGGTTATTGAGACATTTCTAGTAATAACTTGTCATTTAATAGTTGCATGACGTTTGATTGGCCTTTAGGGACTTTTTTTTAGCAAGAAAATTATGGATGTTGTAATTTTAGCAATAAATAGTTCGCGATTAAGTCCCGAGAAATAACTTATGTACATATGAGAAACGCGAAAGTTTAAAATTTTACCCTTGTACAACAACAACAACAACAATGACTCTTTATTGTACACCACAAATAATACAATACAGAAAAACAAGTATATGAAAAAAAAGAAATAAGGTAAGCAATGGGCGGCCTTATCGCTTCGAAGCGATCTCTTCCAGGCAACCTTTAAAAAAAAAACAAAGAATTCATTTCAGCAGGTGGTGCAATATACAATTTAATAAATAATAATAAAAAACAAAAAAAACTTGTAAAAGTTGTTCAAGAATTTTCGTTTTCGATTCGATTTCGATTCGATTTCAATTCGATTTCGATTCGATTATTTTGATTCGATGTGCGAATTAAGTACCTCTTTGTAGTAAAAGCTAACTCATCAAAGACTGATCTTCATCGAAGTACAACATTACCAGTGAAAAAATTCACAGCAGAGGTGTTCAAATGGACTTGCTTCTTCCCCTGTACACGAAATTTTCGGGTTTTATTTTGTGTTACAGACCTTCTGTTCTGTTATGGTAAGGTTTAAAGGTATACTTACCTACTTCTTTAAGTCACTGGCATAGCCATAACACTCCCTCACACCACCGCTGCACAGATGAGCTCTAACTCTTCCAAATAAAATGTGTTACCAATTTCTCCTTAATGATACCTCGCTAACAATAGATAGGTAGTGCTTTGAAAGTTCGGCGCGAGAATGCAACATGGTTCACATCAAAAACTGGTAGGTACCAAAAGTGAAAGCTTTCTTCAGATACGTCACAAATAAATAGGAAACTAGGTGTCTTTTCTTGTGTATAATTATTAGGAGAATTGTGTGTCACTGCTTATCATATCATTCAAACGGTGAAAATAGTTTCCACCCCCTAAACGTTAGCCAATGCTAGGCGATTTTTGATATTTTGTCAGGCAACACTAACAACAGGATCGTTTCCAAAAAAATTGTGTAAGCATAGTTAAGGGCTTTATCAAAACCAAATCACGATCGCTTCCTTTGTGTTACGAAAGTTAGTCATACAAAATATATGGGTAACTTTCGTCACACAAAGGAATCAATTAACTTTTGTTTTTATTAAATCCCTTAATTGAGTAAGTACACTTTTTTTGAAAACGACTCCGATTGTCAAACTAACGATAGTTCTGCAACACTGCTTCCTTTGTGTAACGAAAGTTAGTCATACAAAATATATAGGTAACTTTCGTTACACAAAGGAATCAATTAGGTTTTGTTTTTATTAAATCCCTTAATTGTGTACAATTTTTTTGAAACCGACTCACTAAAGTTAGATCCGTAAACTCTGGCCAGTGAAACCTCAGCCTGAGATTTATTTCAAAAATTTTAAATGGCAACAGTAGGTTAGTACCTATGTGGTTATCATTTTGATATTTTATGTATCATTTAATTTTAAATGCTAGTACAACAGTAGTAGTAGTATATTGGAGAATACCTACCTACTTATTAGGCTGTTTTTGCTTTTCTTTCAGTAGTTAACATGGAGCTTGTTGAAGGCGTGGAGAAATACACAGTATCATTAAGAACTTGAAGGAATTGTTTCATTTCATATACCTATAATCCTGCTGTTTTCTTTCATTTCTACTTCATAAAACCATATATTTCAAACTAAATACAAACTGAAATATAGATGCACAGAAAAAACCCCAGAAAAAAGACCAATGCTGGGAATCGAACCCAGGTCCTCAGCGTTCCGTGCTGCGTGCTTACCCCTACACCATCACTGGTCTAGAAGTTAGCGACGAATCTTTCCCATACATCGTACACTTCAGTCTGTTATAATCACATTTAGGCAGTGATAAAGCGCATCTATGTTATGCCCTCTACCGAGAGACTTCAACACTCCTTCGGAGCTACCCGCTCACCTGGACCAAGAGATGGCGCTACTAGGCCAACTTTTACAAATTAAGTATGAAGTATCTTTTTCTATTTATTTTTTTATTTTCTTCAACTTCATTTTTTTATTACTTTTACGGTCATTTTATGGTCGGTCGGTAGTTGAAGAAAATAAAAAATAAATAGAAAAAGATACTTCATACTTAACTTGTTCATAAAACCAGTTAAGGTCATGATTTTACCACAATTATATCGAAATTGGTTTCATGGCTTTGTCGTGAAAATATTACAAACAAACAGTTATTTTTACAAATATAAGTAAAAGTAAGTAGTTATTAAACTAGTACCTATGTAAAATTATTTTTGTTCGCAAGTATCATTATCTTTTTTTCGCACTATAGACTATAGATACACGGTGTTGCAATACTGCCGATTTTTTTTTAAATTTGGCGCTATTTTCTAGTGTCAGCTTTCACTGACCAGAGTCTACGTTTCATTTCTTTAAATGTACCTATTCAATAAACTTTTTTTATTGTTTACATTCAAAACTAATTTCGGCAATTATCTGTTTCGTCATCTATTAAAGACAAACCAATAAAACAGTTCATGAATATAATACCTACAGTTTTCTTTTTTTTTGACCGAGTTAATTTTGTTAAACTAAAACATATACTCATCCAATCATAAAGAAGATTTCAATGGATAAATCTGAACCAAAAATTGCTTGGTTTTTGATGAGCTGGCATTTTACCTATTTAAGTATTTTGAGTAATTTAAAAAAAAAAAACAAATATACGGGGTCCAGCAAAATTTAACTCAATAACCTTTGTATCTGTACCATAATAAAGAACGAAACCTAACACTAGAAATTTACAAATTTAATAAAAAAATGGCATTAAGTAAAGTAGGACACGCGCGTTCTTTTGATAGCATTCCAATGAAACTTGAATCCACAGGAATGGAAACTTTGATAACTCAAATGGTTTTTTTTTCTAACAGCAATAGCTACGCTAAAAAAAATAGGATACGCATTGATCCTATAAAATAGAAAAAAGAAAAAAAATAGAAAAAATATAAAATAGAAAAGTTTTAAGAAAATTTGCACATTGAAAATCCTTCCTTTGTTGTTATGCCCCTACCCAATAGTTAAAAAAGTCTAGAAAATCAATTAACAGGCGCACTTGGTCTCGACCTAAAGAGAACTTATTATACATCCATAAACTAGTGATAGTGATAATAATAATTCCCATTTGCGTAAAAATTTACATTACGTAGGTACCTACTCATAGAAAGTTGCAGAAGTCCATGCCAAATCATTTAAATACATTCCTGTTATCTCCGCTTAAGTTTCTAGTTGAAGTTGATTAAATCATCCTTAATTAATAAATTATTATTAAATGTCTTACCAAAGGATTCCAAATAAATTCCAATTGCCTATATCAAAAGATTCACTATTAATTTATTACACTTTTATTACACTTAAATTAAGAGAAAAAAATATCACAAACTTGGCACTAAATTTAAAACATATATTTATAGAGACGCCGGGCGTCCAAATAGAAAACCCACCGCACCGAGTGTCAGTACAACACTGGCCAGCCGTAGATTCCTAAGCCATCTAGTACAACGCCTACTGCAATAAAGAAACAACTTAAAGAGCCTTGCGATATCAAATCAATTTCAGTGTGATTTTGTTACCAATTAATTTCACAGCAAGCGCGGCACTGTAAAAAACCTTTTCAGCTGTCAAAACGGGGGTGTTCCAATTTCAATATTTGAAACGGCGCGATTTCATTCGCGCGGGATTGGCCAAGCGACTGGTTCTGATTGGTCAATGGTCATCTCGTAGCATCGCGTCCGTTTTTCAACTTTCTCTGGCCTCGATTATGGGCTTTTGATTTTACGTGAGATCACTCGTCAATGATACTATGTATTCGTTTAATTAAGTTAAGCATCGATTGAAGGTTTTTGACGAGTTATTAACACGTTGTCGCACGTAGCGTCCATAAATTGTTGTCGCAAGAAACTGAACTGATGTTTATGTGTCTGATTGATGTGTTATTGCATGCATCCGGTGGCCTTGTCATAGATTGTGGTCTGATCATTGTGCAGAAGCCTTGGGTCACGAAATTTGAAAATAAATTATCTAGTTGCAAAAATAAATTATGCAGTTTTATTGTTTGGATGCATTGGATGGATTTTACAAGCAAACTTTTTATTCTTTGTTCTCCTTGTGCGTTGTATTGACTTTACAGGACGATGGAGGTAAGTAAATCGACTATAAAAGCTACAAGAAAAAGTGCAGAATTTATAAAACACGAAACACAGGTTAACCACGTATTAGTAGACGAGGTAGGCTCGACTGTTTCGTACCAATCTGTGGTTCTTTTTCAAGGTTGGTTCGAACGGTATGCCAACCGTGAACGGTCCACCAGTCTTTCTTGTTTTAATAATTATGTCTGTGTCTCGCGGTAGTTTTAATTCAAAGAGTACGGAAAACTTTTTAAGTATAAAGTAGGAGGTAAGCGTTTATGGTCCTTTGAACAGGATAGTGCTAAGCTAATGTAGGTTTCGTAGAAGGAACCATTTGAATTGCGAGTGTGATCCGCAATAAAACCTTTTATTTATTTATTCCAAATATTTTTTTGGTTATAGTAATACCTCACGCACAATATTAGCGGTTGCTTAAAGCATGTTAGCAAAATGTTCTACAGGTTATGGGCCAACCAAACAACTTGTGAAATTATTTAATGACCCACTAGGTGTGATAAGTTATTACTTGAAATGTCTCATGCAATCACCGTAACAATAATATAAACATGACTCATTGTCAGTAAAACTTATATTTATTATTTTATTTTGCGTCATCATCATCATCATCCCAGCCTAGCCTATACAGAGGCGCTACCACGAAATCCGAAAATCGAAGTTCGCATCGCATTATCCCTCTCACTCTCGTGTCAAATCATATTAGCATGAGCGGGACGGCACGAAACGAAGTTCGAATTATACACTTCGTGGTAGGGCCTCAGGGTTATTTGTAATTCACTGACATCCTCTTAACCCGGGCCTGAATTCCTATCACTCAAACAAATGTTTTTTTGTTTTACGACTTTTTAAAATGAAGCACTTTTTTCCCCATACAAATACACAGAGTATCGTAAAAATAAGAGGTAATCTCAAATTTTCAAAACGTTATTTATTACACCAAAAATATTAAGTTATGACAAAAGCCGTAAAACAAAAAACATTTGTTTAAGTGGTAGGAGTTTACGGTTAAAAGGATGCTAGTGAATTACAAATAAACCTGTATACGTCCCACTGCACTGCAGGGCACAGGCCTCCTCTCAAAATAAGAGGGCTTGGGCCGTAGTTCCCACGCGGGCCCAGTGCGGATTGGGTACTTCACTCACATACACCATTGAATTTCTTCGCAGGTGTATGCAGGTTTTCTCGAGCAAAAAAATCACGTTTGTTGTATGGGAACCCCTTAAATATTTATTTTATTCTGTTTTTAGTATTTGTTGTTATAGGTATAGCGGCAACTGAAATACATCATCTGTGAAAATTTAAACTGTCTAGCTATCACGGTTCATGAGATACAGCCTGGTGACAGACGGACGGACAGCGAAGTCTCAGTAATAGGGTACAGTTTTTACCCTTTGGGTACGGAACCACAAAGAAAGATGGGATGGGAGGTTAACTTGACGAAATATTAGTGAACTGGTACAACCTTACACCTTCGTCCTCAGCTACCAAGCAGCGCAGCGACACGGTAAGGTGGCAGAGACTAAACGTAAAAGATTGTATTTCATTGATAAATGGACCTCCATTCCATAACTGTAGGTAGGTACAGCTTGCGTAAACCAGTTTTTAATTAAATTTTCTAGCGGCGCCTTCTGAGATAAGATAAATTTTATAGGTTCATTCATTGCATAGTATAGTATTATGATTTCTATCTCATAGTCTTCTGTTGCGGCTTTTATTTATTATTCAGACAGCAATAGTACACAGCGTTTTTAACTATTGCTTAAACAAAAAATAAGGAACTGTCACTGTCATTATACCTGCTACTGTCAGTGTCACTGTCAATTTGTTCAAAAACAAAGATGGCAGGGGCCGTTCCTCTCGGGATTAGAACTCACTCCCAGAGAGTTTGCAGCCTTTATAAAAGGGCTTTGCGTAATTTAGAAGCGTTTTACGATCGACGGTAAGTGAGCACAACCAGTAAACTACATTTCCAATGTGTCGCTCTTCAGCGTTACGTAATTGTTGACAACTCTATAACCTATTTTTTCATTAATTTTTCAGATTTATTTTTTAACTACGTTAATTAATTATCGGACAATCTTAGCCACTTTGAGGTCTCTGTTTTGCAAGGTTTCTGTTTTTCAGTGTTTCATAGAATCAGTTTTTATTTTGGTATTTTGATTAGTCTTTTATATCTATTAGTTCACAGTAATTTTCTGTATATCTAGAGTCGATGACTGAAGTAATAACTTAGGTAGTTCATTTATTTTTTCGTATACAGGAATATCCGTTGAAATACTCATGGAGAATGCCCCATAATCAATTGTGTTTTTTATATTTCAGCAATGTATATCGCTACCAAGCAGTGTTGCTCCGGGAACGCTTTGACAAGCATGCCAAGGAGAATGACCTGCGCAAGGCAGCTCAACTCCTGAAAGAGGGGGAGGAAGAACTGTTCCTGCAGCAGCACCCACTCCCTAAGAAATGTACGGCTATTATTATTTTTTTCTTTTTGGAACTACTGTCAAAACCGTTTATAACAACATTCAAGGGACAGCAATATTTGGTTGTTAAACACGGTTGGTCATTGTAACCAGTGTTACTTTGGTATATAAGATTGTGTTGGGTTTTTTTCTTGGTTGTTACATCCAATATGTCATTGTATTAGTGTTGCTATAAACGGTTTTGACTGTAATATTTAAATAGTACAAATTAATCTAAATACTGTATTCACTAGGATGCACTACACCAAGGCTGGTAAACACTGACTGGTGAATGTGACCTTTTTTGTGAAAATTATAATAATCTGATGATCCATAATGATTGGATATCAATGATGTCCATTGTCCAGTAGTTGATGTCTTACGGCTGAAACAATGATGATGATGATAATAATCTGGCTATGATATGTCATCACATCAAGATACTTGACTAAGTAATTGCATGGATGAAATCCATTTGTTTGGCCTTTATTTTTCCAATAAGAATTCTTAACTTCATTATTTTTTATTTGTGTTATAAGAAGGAAGGAGGCTATTGTCGTTTTTCTTTTTAAGTTATATTATTAGCCATCGTCATCAAATTTAATAAAAGTCTTTCTACTCAGAGCAGTCCTAGACCATGCCGGGGACCTTGGGCCCCAAAGAATATGAGGCCCCGTTGGAAAGTTAAAGTGAATGTCATTGAAAACAAACCAATTAATTTTTATCTGAGCAAAAAAGGAATCTTTCAAAGCGTGAGGCTCCTCAGACCGCAAGCCTGTGGGCGTGGGGTTACTTCGCCCACGTCTAGTTAGTTTATTTGCCATTTTTCAGTAATAATGCTGACCAATTTGCATCCTTCAATATTTTTCTCCATATCTGGTTAAGCAGTTAATTAGTTGTTTATCCAAACAATACAACATAGTTACTTACGTCAGTCACATAAATTAAAAGAAAATACAAATAGTTCATAACTTAAGACTAAGCTAAACTGTCCTTCTCTAAGAGTTGTCCCCGGCACAAAGGTACCCATCATACTGGCTGAGTTACCACGCTGAGTGGCAATGGACAACCTTTGCACCAGGTACAAACCGCACGGGCATCAGATCCCCTCTCCCTAATTTGACATCCCACTTCCCGAATGAAGGCAATAGCCTGCAACCCCCATCACACAGTAGGCAGTTGTCTATTAAATTTTTAAAATATTACATTTTCTTTCCAGTCGCCTACAGCCCTGGCGGCGTGGCATACGAGCGCGAAGTAGAGCCACCAGACTGGGTCCTCGACTACTGGCATCCCCTCGAGAAGGCAGAGTACCCTGAGTACTTCAAGAAACGGGAGCAGCGGAAGAAGGAGTTCATCGCCATGTGGGAGAAGCAGTACGGCAAGTACGAAGACAAGGGCCACCATTGATCAGTTATGTGTAATATAGATAAATAGTAAAATTAATGTTATTGTAATTGGTTATTTTATTTCTATGAACCCTTGGATGAAGATCCTTCAACTCAGACAGACCATAGAAATAATCCATGAATAATCCTTTCTATGATCTGAGTCTTTAATTTTTTTTATTTGTGGTAACAACTACGAGCATATAAGGAGACGTAATGCCTGCGAATTTAAAAGGAAACGATTCTGTCAACTAGCTGAGGTGCGGGGGGAGTTGCGATCGGTTCGAAGTGTTCCGAAGTATTCCGAACCCGATCGCTAGGGCGTGCATCGTAATGACTATGCTTTCTATCGATATCGATAAAAGGTTGTGCAAAAAGGATTTTCAAGCAGTACACTCTGGTAAAATTTAAATGCCAATTTTGAATTTATTTTAAGCTTAAACTAAACAGGTTGAAAAGTACTTTTAATGGTTTATTGAACTTAAGTAAGTACTAAAATATTATCATAATAGGTATAGTTCAAATAAAATTACGTTATACCTATCCAATACAGGTACAGTCGAACAAATTGAATCATGACCCAGGGTGGACCTTTGTGCTACTAATGTTATGTTGACATCTCATACTTTTGTCATGGAAATCATAGTGAAATTGATTATTAAAAGGTTCTATCCTGTGTCATGATTCAATTTGTTCGACCGTACACGAAAATAAGAATTATAATTAATATCACGAAGTCTAATAGTAATAAACCACGAAAAAAAAATCCGATATCAATAGATACAATAATCATTTAGTGGATAATTATCGACAATACAAAATAAATGCATCGCACCACACTAGTCATTGGCGACACGAGACTAATTACGATAATAAGAGATAGATATACACGATTGCAGTGAGAAAGAAAAAGATGGGGGACGGACCAGTCCAATCCAACTTGACCCGCGTTGCAACTAATCAAATTTTCGTAAATATTTTGATAAAATAAACAAATGGACTTGCCGATGAAAAGTAACATTGTTTTTTGTTTCATTACATTTTTTACTGTTGTTTCCGCACCATTTAACTGCACAACAAGACATGATGCCGTATATTGAAGCTGTTTTACGTCGTAAATGTCAGCTGTCTCATCGGTCATACTTTATGGTTGAAACTGACGGTAAACCAAGGAGTCGGGAAATACATCATTGATAAATCACTGACTAGTCGACAGATTAGTGTCGCCTTTCACTACGTCTCTAGGGGTTATATGCTCGTAGGGTAACAAGCACTTTGAGTTAGCAACAATATTGTCTATGCTTCTGATCTGACAGCTGTAATTTGAATCTTGCAAGGAAGCATGGATCATGCTCGGATCATGGCTTATTTTTGGCAATGATTTTAAATTTATGTGAATAAAGATCATGATATCATAAACATAATTAATTCCAAGATGCGATTCTAGCAATAAAAACACTATTTTAGCCCTGAAAACCAGATTAATTTTTAATAATACTAAAACAGCACACGCTATCTCTTCTTGCCAATACTCAACACCCTGACATCCCCTTTTTTGATCTCGGTTGCATAACTTCGCAAGATGTCCTCAATATTCTTAAAACTATCCGGACGAAAGCGGTTGGTGAGGATGGCCTGGGTGTGGACATGCTCGTGCTGGGGGCGGAAATCATTGCACCCATCCTATCCCATATTATAATTATTCATTATCCTCGGGCTGTTTTCCTTCATTGTGGAAACGTGCTCACGTAATCCCTCTTCCTAAAAATTCGAATCCTAGTTCCTTCTCTGTATATCGTCCCATTTCAATTCTCCCGGTTCTATCCAAAATAGTCGAACATTTCGTAAGTCGTCGTCTCTCCTATCACCTGAATAGACACGACTTATTTAATCCTTTCCAATCTGGTTTCCGTCCTGGCCATAGCACTGTCTCCGCTCTCGTCAAGGTCACTGATGACATACGTCATAATATTGAGAACAGAAAGCTGACTGTTTTAGTGCTGTTGGATTTTAGTAGTGCATTTAATACCGTGGATTTCGATATCCTTTTAGGCATACTGAGCACTTTAAATTTTTCTTCCACCGCTTTATCGTGGTTCCGTTCCTACCTCTGTGGGAGGCAACAGCGAGTCAGGATTGAGGACGCTTTTTCAGCGTGGTGTGATCTTACCGCTGGTGTCCCTCAAGGAGGTGTACTGTCCCCTCTCCTTTTTTCTATCTTCATTAACGGTATTACATCCTCTTTGAATTCTTGCTACCACTTATATGCAGACGATTTGCAAATTTATTCTGCTGCTCCTCTTGACGATCTTCCTCGATTGATTGAACGCATTAATTCTGACCTTACAACCATTCGCGATTGGGCTGCTAGCTTTGGCCTCAAGGTTAACGCGAAAAAGACACAAGCGATCATGTTTGGCAGTCCATATTTCATTTCTCAGATTTCTGATATGGTAGTTCCTAACCTATATTTTGATGGTACCGTTATTCCTTTTTCGCCTACCGTCAGAAATCTGGGAATTATCATAGACCAGACATTTTCCTGGTCAGCTCAGGTTGCTGAGGTCAGTCGGAAACTTTTTGCCTCACTTCACTCGCTCAGACGCTTGCAAAATTTCCTTCCTCTCCAAACCAAAATTACCCTAGCTCAGTCTCTTTTACTTCCTTTGCTCGACTATGGTGATGTTGGTTATTTGGACCTTGCTGAGGGGTTGCTTGACAAGCTTGACCGCCTTCAAAACGTGTGTATCCGGTATATCTTTGGTCTCCGTAAATACGACCACGTTTCTCACTTTCGCGCACAGCTGAGGTGGTTGCCCATCAGGGAGCGTAGGAACATCCACGTTCTGTCATTGCTTTTCAACACTCTTTTTAATCCTTCCGCCCCTTTATACCTTTCCGAGCGTTTCAGCTACTTGGCTGAAGGAAGCCAGCATCGTTTGCGGTCGAGTACCAATCTTCTTTTGGCCTGTCCTTCTACTTCTTCCAAAATTTACTCAAAATCATTTACTGTGCAATCTGCTAGACTGTGGAATCGATTACCCACCTCCATTAGGCAATCTCCCTCCGTGGTGTCGTTCAGGGAAGCTTTGAAGAAGATGTGGCTCACACCATCACTTTAATATATTGAGAACACTGCTTATTTATTATAGGTATTTTGCATATATATGTTGTATATGGTAGTATATTTTTATTAGGTTTCTTTATATTATGAGTTTATGTATTGTATTTACTAAAAGTTGTATTGTAGCCTTTGCTTTGTCCGACTGTATTATTTTGACTTACTCTTTGTCGGTCCCTTACTAAATGCTCCTTTCATCCACTCAAGGGTTGACTGGTAGAGATCCCTTAAAGGGATAAGTTCGCCTTTGTACATGCATTTCAACGGTTGTCAATAATGTATTTCTTTTTTTCCTTATTTTTGTACAATAAAGAGTTTACATACATACATACAAAATACTCACTATTTTCGTGTAAGCGAATTCGTTATCCCTGTGAGATCAGGGGCCCTTTGCACGGCCCAGCCTTTACAATGCTGTTCCGTTTACGCTAATAGTAATAAACATAAGAGTGAAAGGGACGACACGTAAAGACTTTCGTGGTCCCGTTCGCAATTCGTCCCGCAAACGCACCTCGAATTTGGTCGATTTGCTAAGGGTATGCGCGCACGATCAACTTTTGTCTCCGCGACTATTTTATCAAGTCTATGGGTTAGTGGTACATATGTGTGCGTGGCTGCGCCCACCACTGTCAATGGCTGTCAATAAATGTCAGTGCGTTAAGAGCAGCTCGTAGTTTCACTCGCTCTCGTATTTACTATTGGCGACGATCCGCGTTCTACCCGCGTTTGAAGAAAAAAAAATGGCTGGTGCAAACTTCGGCGTTTTAGCTACATTCGATCACAATGTTACAAGCTGGAGTGGTTACAAGGGAAGGCTGTTGCAGTATTTCATCGCGAATGATATTGATGCACAGAAAGATGCGACTGGAATAAAAAGGCGGGCTATCTTATTAAGTGCACTCAATGAGAGTACGTTTAAACTCGCAACTGATTTGGCGTTGCCGAAGAAACTGGAAAGTGTGCCATTTGAAGATATTTTGCATCTATTGGACAGTCATTTCACCCCTAAACGAACAGGATTCGGCGAGCGACATAATTTCTATGCCGCGACACAACAGACCGGCGAGTCTCATGTGCAATGGGCGGCGAGACTGCGCGGTCTGACCGCTCACTGCAATTTCAAAGAAATTGAAGAAGCGTTACGCGACCGCTTTATCATGGGCATGTTACCTAGTATTGAAAAGGAGAAACTGTATGCACATAATTTGGAGGAATTGACACTAGCCAAAGCCGTGGAGTTAGCGGAAAATACCCGCTGCGCGCGCGCTGGCGCCGCCGCTGCGGCCACAGGCCAGTCTGCAACGGTTGAATTGTTCAAGATCTCTAATAATCGTTATCAGAATGCTCAAACGGACAAAGTAAAGTGTTCAGCGTGTGGTTATAGTAATCATAAAGTGTCGGACTGTCGGTTCGCTAATTATGTGTGTAAAAAATGCAAGGTCAAGGGCCATTTGCGTAAAATGTGTACCAAGATTAATTATGTAGAAACAGGAGCCCGTGACGAAGGTGATGACGGCGACGACGGTAAGTTATACCATATTCGATCTATTCAGGGGGAGCCTATGACAGAAACGGTATCAATAAATGGGTTGAAAATGAAATTTCAAATCGATAGTGGGTCCGCCGTCACAGTGATTTCCCAAAAAACTTATGAATGTTACTTTTCCAATATTCCTTTGTCGCCTACAATTAAACTTCTACGTAGTTACACAGGGGAAAATATAGTATGCTTAGGTGTGGTGTTATTACCAGTAACGTTTGGTGGCCTTACCCACACGCTAAACGTGTGCGTTGTGCGCGACGGAGGGCCGCCCCTACTCGGCAGAGATTTTATTTCTAAGTTCCGTTTAGAGTTAACGCCAATTTTTTACAGCGAAAGTATTAATCTTTTTGAACAAAGCTACCCGCATTTATTTTCTGATAAACTAGGGTGTTTTAATAAGTACAGCGTGAAATTATCGTTAAAGGAAGGTTCAAAACCCGTTTTTTTTAAGGCGCGACCAATTGCATTTGCTTTACGGGACAAAATCGATAAAGAAATCGATAGATTGGTCGATTTAAAAATCTTAGTACCCGTGGAGCATTCGGAATACGCTTCTCCAATTGTTCCCGTATTAAAACGCAATGGATCTATTAGATTGTGCGTTGACTACTCCGTTAGCATAAATAAACAATTAGTTATCGAGCAATATCCATTGCCGACGGCTAACGAGTTGTTCGCTAAGTTACATTCAGGTCATAAGTTTACAAAACTAGACTTATCGATGGCTTATAACCAATTGATGTTGAGTGATGAGTCCCAAATTTATACCTGCATCAATACTCACCGTGGCCTTTATAAATATACGCGCCTAGTATTCGGGCTCGCGAGCGCCCCGGCTATCTTCCAGCGCGCCATGGAGGGGCTGCTGGCGGGGCTGGACGGCGTGCTGTGCCTGCTGGACGACGTGCTGGTCACGGGGCGGGATGAGCACGAGCACGTAGCTAGACTTCATAGTGTTCTAAAGAGGTTACAGGATGCAGGACTGACTTTGCAAAGGGATAAATGTGATTTTTTTAAAGACGAAGTTAGTTATTTGGGATACGTAATTAGCAAGGACGGTCTAAAAAAATCGTCAGAAAAGGTAAAAGCCATTGTTGACGCACCGGTGCCTACTAATGTTAATCAACTTCAATCCTTTCTGGGTTTGGTTAATTATTATAGGAACTTTGTTCCCGGGGCGTCAAACATACTTAGTCCATTATACGAATTACTCAAAAAGGGTTCCAAATGGGAATGGACCTTAAGCCATACTAATGCTTTTAATAATATTAAAAATAAGTTAGCTTCTGATCAAATTCTAACGCATTTCAATCCCGATGCAAGGTTAATCCTAACTGTCGACGCTTCCCCGGGGGGGCTGGGGGCCATTTTATCCCAGGTCGAAGCGGATGGGTGCGAAAGACCCATATCATTTTCGTCCCGTACCTTAAATGCAGCGGAGAAGAGATATTCGCAGATACAGAAGGAGGCTACGGCGATAATATTTGGGGTACGTAAATACCATCAATATCTATACGGGAGGTCAAAACCGTTTCTGTTACGTACTGACCATAAGCCCCTAATTTCGATTTTCGGACCTTATCGTGGTATACCCGAAGTATCTGCGAATCGGTTACAGAGGTACGCAATATTTTTAGGAGCCTATAATTACGAAATCGAGTATATTCGTAGTGCTGACAATAGTGCCGATTATTTGTCCCGCGCCTACGCGCCAGCAGAGGTGCCGGGCGGCGGCGCCGCCGAGAGCCGCGCCGCCGGCGCCGGGCCCGGCCCCGACCTGTGCGACCGCGCATCCTACGTTTGTTTTGTAGTAGAAGGTAGCTTACCCATAACGCTTGGGGAGTTGCGAGACGAAACAAAAAAAGATGTGACGCTCAGTCAAGTAATGAAACTTACCTTAACCGGATGGCCTAAAAAATTGACAATTTAAGGTTAAAGCCATTTCATTTGTGTAACACGCAGTTGTCAGTCGAAAATGGATGCCTTATGAGAGGCCATAAGGTTGTAATTCCCGACAGCTTGCGGGATAAGGTTTTAAAAGAATTACATTCATCACATTTAGGAATAGTGAAGACAAAGGCTGAAGCACGTTCTCGATTCTGGTTCCCGGGTATAGATGAGGCGATAGAATTCTTAATAGGTACATGTGAGGTATGTAATCAGCTGCGCCCCGCACCGGCGCGCGCGCCCGTTGCGCACTGGGAATATCCACCTCAACCCTTTTATAGGGTTCATGTAGACTTCCTTGGCCCAATAAATGGTCGGTCGTATTTGCTAGTTGTCGACGCCCTTACTAAGTGGGTAGAGGTTTATGACAAGTGCAGTACGACCACTTCCAGTGCCGTTATTGAAAAAATGTATGATTTTATGTCTAGATTTGGTTTGCCACACACTATTGTAAGCGACAATGGAACGGCGTTTTGTTCTCATCAGTTCAAACAATTTTGTTTGACAAATGGCATATCACATGTGACGACACCCGCCTATCATCCGGCCAGTAACGGACAAGCAGAGGTCATGGTCAAGGTCATAAAGAAAGGTATCAAATCTAGTATTATATCAAGTAGTAATATAAAAGAAAGCAAACTTAAGTTACTAAAATTTGTTTTTGATTACCGCAATTCGATTCATTCTGTCACAGGATTCTCACCTGCTCAACTAGTTTATGGGCGAAAATTAAGATCTAGGTTAGACTTATTAAAACCAGTTGTATCGCCGGCGCCGTCACCGCCTTCGTCAGCTGTTTTAGCTAATGTTGTCAAACAAAAACAGTGTTTGCAGAATAATCGACTCAACAGGAAAAACAAACAAACATTCAAATCTGGTGACTATGTATTATATAAAAAAAATATAAACCAAGATAAGTGCAATTGGCTCAAAGGCATTGTCATTAAAAGGATTGGAAAAGTATTGTATAAAATAAAAGACATTTCTACTTCATCATTTATTAAAAAACATGTAAATCAACTCATAACATATAAAGGAACGTTTAACAGTCATAACATCTGGGACTATGAAAATATACATGATAAAACAGAAAACTTACCTGGTACGTCATCAAATGCATATGATGCTGTCGAATCGCCACCATCGCCGCCGCTGTCGCCGTCGCCGTCGTCACTGCCGCCGCCGCCGCCGTCGCCACTGCCGCCGCCGCCGCTGCCACCGCCGCTGTCAACGCCGCCGCTGCCATCAGAGCCTCTCTCTTCATCTTCAAATCCAATAAACGATTGGCAAACCTCAAGGCCATCTTCACCACCTCTTAATATACAGTCAGAGTCTGCTATGCCCGCTGTTCGCCACTCACCAACTTCGCTACCATTGTGTCGGCAAAGCAGTCCTAGGTATTATTTCACTGGAGAGAGAAAGGATGAGGGACAACTGAGATCCACCGCGGCTCCACAGCCTCCCGAGGCTTCTGAGGGTGACAAGTTTCTGGATGCCACAGACCGGCTTACAGAATGTACAAAAGGCGATGATGGGCCATCGACCCCGCGTCCCAAAAGATGCTTGCGTAAACGTCCCAAAGTGAGCTATAAAATATAGGTAGTGTTAATTAGAGGGAGGAGATGGTACATATGTGTGCGTGGCTGCGCCCACCACTGTCAATGGCTGTCAATAAATGTCAGTGCGTTAAGAGCAGCTCGTAGTTTCACTCGCTCTCGTATTTACTAGTTAGTATGGAAGTGCGCACACGTAGGACCGCGACTCCCGGGATACAAATACACATAACACAAATAAATCGCCTTGCGACTAAGTTGCTCGTGCGTGCAATGCTACATTTACACGCTTGCCGAGGCTTGGCAAGCGTGTACAAGCTACAAGCCTTTACAAACGCTTGGACGCCATTTACACGCTTGCGATTGGGTTAGTGTGCTCCGGACAAGCAAACATGGCAGACGTGGACTTTGAAGTTGTGTCGGCTATTGCGTTTAGTTTGACATATTTTTATTTAAAATATAAACAAAAACAAAGAAAGCGAAAAGTTCGGCAGAAAAGGTGGTGGTTATTAAAAATCCAAAAAAATAAAATAAATTTTCTTTAACTGGCTTTTTTAATTCGTGACTAACTCGAGACCAAAAGTCTGCCACTTTCTTTTTATCTTTGTGGTTTACATCCTTCGGGTTCCATATGCACGGTTCGCTTTGGTATGCCTCGAGAAAGGCCATAGTTTCATCGTTTGACCAACTCATGGTCGAGACGCGATCAAGGTACAGCACAAATAGGTACGTCCGTCCAGCGCGAGCTCGTGAGCGACACTAAACACGCGCCAACGTGTAAACACGTCGCAAGCGCTTGCCGCAAGCTTCCTTTAATCTGTCTTCAAAAACCGACACTAGCCCGGATCGCGGCAAGCTCACGCAAGCCAAGCCAAACACCCCCGTTCACACGCTTGTGTTTGTCGAAGCTTGCCGAGGCTTGCCAAGCGTGTAAACGTACCACAACGGGACTAGTCGCGAATGATCTGCTATCGCATAGGTTCCCAAACTTTTATGGACTACCTCCCCCTTTACTAGTAAAAAATTCAACCCCTCCCCCAATCCTTTCAATTCATCCCCCTCCTCCTCCTGTATGTGTTTATTTTCTCAATATTAAAAAATATTTTTTCTCTATATCTCTTTCTCTCGCGCTCGTGCTATTTGTGACCCGCTTCCACCCCGACGAAAAGCTCCAGGGCCCGCTTGGGAGCGGTACCGCCCCCGTTGGGAACATTCGCGGCTTTGCTAAAAAACCGGCCTAATTCGAAATGATACGCTGTGTAACTATCCACCTTATTTGCAATAATTAAAGTATTCAGTTACACAGCGTATCATTTCGAATTAGGCCGGTTTTTTAGCAAAGCAGCGATATGTGTTAACGGGACGAATTGCGAACGGGACGAAATGCCGAACGGCACCAAATAGTTACGACAAAAGAGTCTTGACAGGCAACCAAGCTGAATCTGTGGATCAGGTTTGTTTAGGGAATAACACCCAAGGATAAGGGTATATTCCGCAAAATAATACACATTTTTTTAGTTTGTTTTTATTGCAGTTAAAAATAACTTTGACTTTGTATAAATTAAGTTGATACATAAAAACTTGAATATTAATGAAGTACATATGTACAAAATGTTAATGAAGAATTATCCCAAAGAAGTTCTTTGCAACTTAACATAATATGTACAGTCGCCCATCATAAACATTTTATATAGTTGTCAAGTGGTCACAGATATCTGAACAAGCACTTACGCTATTGATAATACGGTCGGTGTTGAGAGGTTTATGATGGCCTGTACAACATATCTGTACAACGTGTCTGTATCAGTTTTTTCCCCAATAAAGAAAATAAAATAAAACTAACTATTTATTTGTTTTAATAGCAACAGAAAATGTAATTTTGCAGTTAATCGAAAACTAATCTGGTTTTCAGGTTTAAAATAAAGCGTTTTTTTACTGGAGTCGTGTCTTCGAATTTATTTTTAATGGCGTCATCATCCCTATTTCCTAATTCAAAAGTTGCAGATAGGAATAGTTAAATGCAAGTGGAGTTAATAACTTAATAACACTACGAATGCCGAGTTATGATGTCAAAGTGACATGGAAATTATGGAGGCATTACAACTAAGGATAGCAACCTATTGAGGTCCAAGCCCTCTCATTCTGAGAGGAAACCTATGCCCTGCAATGGGACGTATATAGGTTGGGATGTGATGTGATGTAGCATTGTTAACTACATTACACATTACTATAGTTGAACTATTAATAGTATTTTCAATAGTATTGTGACCTCGAAAAATAGTTACAATATCGACAGGCATCAATACTATTGATATTTTATGATCAATACTATTGATGGTATATTGACGGTATTATTTCAGCAAGCAATCAATACTATCGATAGTTGGTAAAAATTCAAGCATTTCAAAAGTATTGATACCCGTGACAAATGTCAATGCTGTCAATTGTACCTCACGACACTAGCGCCAACGAGCCTGTCAAAGAAACCCTCATTTGGCTGCTTTCTTTGTTTATTTCATATCAGAACAAGTTTTGCATGATTTTTAAGCTAATTAAATAAAATTCGTTGATCAGTGAAGTAAAGATTCTTTTTAACAATCCAGACCATTAAATAACTACCTATTAAATTCTCACATTACAACAATCATCTGTTACATCGACAAAAATCTTTCCAAATATGTTTATCTGTACGGGCCTCTTTCACCACTCCCCGTTAAGTTTCTGATACCTTAACAATTAGATATGTATATGTTACAGTCAAAACTCAAAAACCGGTCAAAACCACTTTTGACTGGCAAAAGTGGTTTTATATTTCGTACTAAATACAAACTGAAATATAGATGCACAGAAAAAACCCCAGAAAAAAGACCAATGCTGGGAATCGAACCCAGGTCCTCAGCATTCCGTGCCGTGTGCCATACCCCTACACCACCACTGGTCTAGAGATTAGACACGAATTTCAGTCTGCTAAATCATCACCTTATGCAGTGGCAAGCAAGCTTATGCAGTGGTGGTGTAGGGGTATGGCACACGGCACGGAATGCTGAGGACCTGAGTTCGATTCCCAGCATTGGTCTTTTTTCTGGGTTTTTTTCTGTGCATCTATATTTAAGTTTGTATTTAGTACGAAATATATGATTTCACGGGATGACCGTAAAAGTAATAAAAATATGAAGTTGAAAAAATAAATACAAAAAGATACTTCATAGCTAACTTGTTTAAAAGTGGTTTTGATCAATGCCTTCAGTTAGTGTTATAATACATAACAACAATAGTGTTATAAAACAATTTTAAGTTGTAATGTTTACTTACGTGCTGTGTGCATACAAATTTCCCAATTTTAGTAGTGGTAGAGCCATGTTGTAGCTAGCCGCTGCATCACGAATGGGCCGGCTCGTCCGGGGCAGTACCACCCTCTCACAGAACACCGGCGTGAAGCAGCAGTAATCCTGCTTGCGTTTCGTACGGTCAGTGAGAGTGCCGGGGGCCGAATACCTCACCCCTTCCCTCTTCCCTCCCTCACCCCCTTCCCCTGTTCCCTTTCCTTTAGGGCCGACAACGCACTGGCATCGTGTAAAGCGCTGCGGGTGTCTATGGACAGTGGTGATCATTTAACATCAGGTGACCCACTAGTTCGTTTGTCTGGCCTTTCTAACATAAAAAAAAAAAAAATTAAATTGTCACAGAAACAGTGTGTGTGCTTTTGGCCCTTCCGGCAGATGCAAACTTAATATATACCTAAACCTGCCTATGCTTTTGCAGTTAAAAGTGGTTTTGAACGGTTATGAGTTTTGACTGTAGCATATACATTTATTTTGTAGGAATAAAGAGACTATCTATATCTGACACTTACAATATCAGCAACATAAACGATGAAACAGAACCAATATATTATATTCATATTATTTCTGCCAATTTATGGAACCTGATGGATTGTGCTTCAGATATGGCAACATTTGACAAAGATTTATCCAGTTTAACCGAAATACAGTGTTTTGAAAAGTTTGGTCTTATTTCATTAGTACAATAACTAAATGTCCACTAAAATTAAACACTAAACCCATTTTACTCTAAAAGTATCCTGCCTTCGGTTTGTGACATTCAGCTCGGAAACAGATCTTATTTTTAACTAAAATAGGTTTAATTTTTAATGACCAAAGGAGTTACCACTAAGTAAAAGGTCTTTATGCTGCACTGAGGGACGTCATCTAATTGAAATGGATCTTAAACTCTTTATAATTCTTGTATGGACTTTGCTAGTATACCATTTCAATAATCGACGTCTCTGAGTGCAGCAGTTTGCTTTTACAATGAATATTCGCAGATGTGACCAGGTCTTTATAATATCGATCTTACTTGATAACGTCAACCGCTGGTTAAACAGTTATTTCGTTAAAAATATTTTAACGTTATCCAGCTCTCTCAATTTAACCGTCAATAATAATCAGTAATCGGAATTTTGGGAGCAAAACTTTAACAAAACTTGCCAAGTGGGCATGAAACAGTGCTTACAGACATGAAGATATTAATAAACTACTGAAAATCTGAGATTTCGATATAGAGTTAAATTGAACACTAATCTGTCAATAATATACTTATTTTTCTTGGTTGTAAATTCTCCTTAATGTCAGCTTTACAAGTTTTGTTAAAGTTTAGCTCCCAAAATTCCGATCACTGATAATAATGGGCAACGTTAAAATACTCATTTATCCTTCACACGTATTTATCGTTACTAAAGTACGCAAAGCTGTAGAGCGTTTCAATCGTTTTACCAAAAGTAGCACGAAAACTTGCGAATTTGATGCCTATTTTAATCAAACTTGGTTTCAAGACCAAGAGAAATGTCTTTTGAATCCTCAGGTTAAAAATTCACAATACACATCTTATTCAGTTAGTTTTTAACATAATGTATGCACACCTAGATAAAGATTCAACTAACTCAACATAATCCCAATTCCATTGGACTTCATCTACTTTCAGGAGGATTATTTTGATTCAGTTGACTCTTGATCTAGGAGTGTGAATATTATATTATGCTATGAAAAAAACGCTCTACGGCTTGAGCCATTCACTAAATAACCGTTAAATAACGTTATGTAACGCGAATTCGGTAAAGGTAAGCCTCTCGGGCTTTGCTCAGTTTCCGCCGAGCGTTTGTCCGCGACCCCAATTGTGCCCCGTACGGACCGGGTTGCGGGACTCCGGAGGCAGCCCGAAACTGCCCATCTGCCGCGTGTCAGGGAACCATTGCTTCCTGTTGGTGTACAGAAGACTTAGACTTATTACAACTATGTGAGAGGAATTTGTTTTTTTTGTAACGCTTTACCAATGTCGTGAACTGAGTTACCAGGGTAAAAGTTTTAATTTAAATTAATGCTGGCACTTCACTTGGCGTATTTCACAAAATATTTGCGTGTGCGAGAGAGGAGCACTATGCCGATTCTAGCGTGAAAGACGGAGATGGCAATAGCGCAACGCGAACACGCAACGCCAAGTGAAGTGCCACCATTAGAAGAGTTTTGTTCACTCAACAAATTCTTTTTTTAAATGTTAAAACTTTGAAGTAGTGTTCTAGTATTATGTAGTTTTATGTTAAACTAGCTGATGCCCGAGCCTTCGCCCCCGTTGTATTTTTTTTTAAGTTTCTTTCATAAGAACCTCCTCCTGACAATAACAAACGCAACAAAAAAAGAATTATCCAATTTGGTGCAGTCGATCGGTAGTTATGCGCCTAGCAACACATTCAGCGATTCATTTTTATATTATAGATAGATAGATTAAGTTGAATGAATTTTGTTTATTTTTTCTTATTATTATGATATCTATCCTTCAATGGATCCATTTTATGTTATTAGTACGGAGTACTTACAGGAACGAAGGTGGGGTGAGGAGCGCGGGGCCGCCGAACTCCTGAGGGTATTTGAAGAGCAGGAAGAACGCCAGGTGACCCACCAGGATGCCGATAAACTCCATTAGGCCACTGGAGAACAGACAGTCTATAATAATATTGTTGCTCCGAGTTACTCATGTACCAGCCACGATTTTATGCGGCAGGGCGATGCGAGAGATTATTTAATCTAATACATCTCGTGTATTGCATGCTAACCTCTGTGCGGTGACAGATTCGACGGTGCAATGAACATAGATTTGACACTTGGCAATAAAACACCGAAAAATATAGCAGGAATTTTACTAAGCTCTTAATTTAGAATACACTACCTAAACACTACTCACACATTAGTGATACCCTATTATTGGCGACCATTCATCCACCATTACCTCCCATATTTCGTTTTCTACATTTTTTTAAGGATTATCAGCAAAATTTACTAGGCACTGGCATAATTGTCTTTAAATGGACAGAGCCATATTTTTTCAAAACCTAGATATACTATTGCATAATTATGATATTAGTAATAAGAACTATATTTGACTAGTCATTTGCTTAATAGGTATATTGTCATGTTTGCAGAGATCTATTGAGAAATACACTACAAGGGTTGCATTAAATATCTACAATTTCTAGAGCTAAACTTTCCATCAATCAAAAGCAAAAACTGTACAGCATAATGTTGCTGATATGGTAATGTCATTTTACTATGATTCCAGAGACATGTAAAAAAAAAAAATGTTTATTTCACTAAAAAATAACATTGTTACAAAAATTAAGGCTTGGTGCTTCCTATTAAGTAAGCAATATACTTGTATCAGGAAGCCCCAAATAAGCCCCAATGTAAAAGTTGGTAATGTTTATTTGATGAAGGTTTACAAACTATGGGATCATTGTAAAATGGCAAGTATAGTCGACCAAGTAAGTGCTTTACCATTTTTTGTGACAGTTCCTACATCAGAATAAAAACAATAAGGCTGATTGTCACATTGACTTGTAAGTGAAAATAGCCTTTGATGTCTTAAGTCATACAACTGACATTGAACTTTAGGGTGGTAAAGGAGTTTCTTGGTCAACTATACATCCTACATGGCTAGAATTAAGGTTCTTCAAACTTCACACACACTACACCTACACTTACACCTTTCTTTTGCATTAAGGGAGTTGATGACATGGAAACTCACCCTCCGCTGATGATTAGGTTGAAGATCATCAGCACCCACGGCAGGTACATGGCACGGAAGCGACTCCCAAACCAGAAGGACACCACAACATCCTTGTTGAGCTGACACCAGACATACAGCACTGACATCACCATTTGGTCCATCAGAATCTGTGAAATTTACAGACTCATGAATAAAACTAGAATTATTCTGCATCATGCGTCTATCATCTAGGGTATAAGCGCATCCTCATAATTATGTTGGGGGGGTACAACCCCCTCCTTAGAGCCATGTTTTCTTAATAGGGCAATGACTACAAATAATTTTTTGAAAAAAAAATACCTTATGCCAAGTTTCTCATGGCGCATTCTTATTGGCAATGATGGTCTTACCAAAAACTTACCGGCAACTCAAGCAAGAATCCAGTGAGAACACAGCATGCCCAGTTAAAGACCAGCATATAGCAGTAATCTGCTGGTTTGCCTCCAAACATGCCAGTTTCTAAACGTTCCGAATAGCTGTACAGGAAGTAGCAGTTCACCAAGAAGTGGAAACCTGTGTTTGGAGTGATTGGGTAATAGAACAAGGCTGTGATCGGACGCCATATCTGCAAGGATTATAAAAATTATTAGGATTTTGCTATACATGAATACAATACAAATGATCTTTATTGAACACCTGACAGTACAGAAAAAAAAATACAGGCACAATCTATAAGAATCACTTCAAAACAAAACCTATAAAAAGGCTAAAATTAGCAGACATCTGTGGATTAGTTTGCTCTTGATAAAGATTACAGATGATATAATTCCTAGATTGTTTGCATTGGAACAAATTGGTACACCGTAAACATGAAGAGAATACTGGTATTGTATTCTATATCCATAGCAGAATGTAGATTTTCATGAGTGTGATTTACATGCCATTTCTACTTTGCCTGGCAAGGCTATGCTTTGATCTGTGTATAAACTAATTAGGTTTACCGGTGATTACTGCCGTGTTTTTAAACTTGGTTCAGAACATTATACCGGCCATGTACATATTTACGATCAACTGTGTTAAAAAAAATCAACAAAATTTACTTCATTAGCAAAATACTTACGTGGAATTCAGTGATAAACGGCCTCAAATACAACCTTAGGTAATACGCGTCTATGAATCCAAACTTTGCGAATAAACTGAGGACTATTGTCCAAGTCAACCAGTGACGAGTGAAGAAGGGTACTCTATAGTACCAGTCTCTAAATTCAGACATTTTCACGTATTTATCAGCGATTTCAAAGGAAGAAAAAGCGTACTTCCGCCGTCACGAGTAATTGTCAGTTACACGAATACACGACATGCACACAAACTTTACACTAATGACAAGCAATTTTTAATGGTTACTTGTTTTACTTAATAGTTGTGATGAAATTGTGTATAAATTAGAATAATGTACACGTGTCAACACTCAATTTGTCGAAATATTCAGTTCAGAACGAGGATTGTTTTTTCGCGTTTGGCGTATCGTGTTAGATTACTGGTGTTTGAGTTACTAAAAAAGGCTTAGTTAAATACTACTCTTGGAAACCAGCAGCAACTTTAACTATGGCTTAAATAGTGTATGTAATTTTTTTTTCACTGGAATCGGGGAGTTTTGCAGGAAATTTATTAGTTACTTTTTAGTTAATATCTTTTGGTTTTTCCTGAATTAAATTTTACTTTTGTTTTATGTTTCATACAGCGATGAGGATTTATATCCCTTTGATAACATTTTAATTGAATACTTAAATTTTTAGATGGACAACTAGCTGACATATTTAATTTCATTTGACATTTAACTGACATATATAAATATAATATAAAACAACGCATTTAGCCGCATTTGGTAGGAAAGGAAGACTCTCGTCCTATTTATTTCTAAAAATGCGAATGTTAATTAAAAGATTGGCTTCTACTTACAATATATCTTTCGTACGTTTAAGTGCCGTGCGGTTTAGCTCTAGCGATGCACAGAAAAAGCCCGAAGAAGCTGCAAAAGGTGAAGAGAAGCCAGACGACATTAAGAAAAGTAAGGTTACCTACAAGCTAAATATTTATAAAAATACGCCTTTTTCGCCACAAATAATATATAGAATACACATCTCGCATTCTCTATTCTATTTTGTGCAATTTTATTTTACTTTCAGACATCGTAGTCGAAAAATATGGCGGTATTACGACGATAAACATAGATCGCCAGAAGAGTCGCAACAGTCTCGATGAGGATACTTTGCGGGAGATGGAGGCAGCAATAAACGCGTTCGACAAGGATGATGAGGCTAAAGTGCTGGTGTTCAATGGCGAGGGCGGCTCTTTTTGCTCCGGGTTCGATATGGATGAGATGGGCACCAAAGGTTACAATACGCTAAAAGATGCCGCTGTAAGTTGTAGGCTAGCCACTAACTCAAAAAAGTCAAATTTTGCAGTTAATCGAAAATTAATCTGGTTTTCAGGGATAAAATAAAGCGATCTTTATTGGAGTTGTGTTTTAAAATAATTTTTTAATTTCGTCAACATACCTATTATTTTGTTGTTCAATAGCGACGTCTCCTCCGCCGCCCGCTGTGTGACAAGCCCACGATAGCCGCCGTCAAAGGGTTTGCGGTGGCCGAAGGCTTCGAGCTGGCTCTGGCCTGCGACCTCCGTGTCATTGAGGACACGGCTGTGCTGGGCTGCTCGGGCAGAAGATTTGGTAAGCAATACAAATGATAATAGGATAACGGGCGGCCTAGTAATTTGACCTATGGTCTCTCAAGCAGAGGGTTGTGGGTTCGAGTCCGGACTTGCACCTCCGAGTTTTTCGGAATTTATGTGTGAAATTACATTTGTAATTTACCATGAGCTTTGCGATGAAGGAAAACATTGTGAGGAAACTTGCATACACCTGCGAAGAAATTCAATGGTGTGTGTGAAGTTCCCAATCCGCACTGGGCCCACGTGGGAACTACGGCCCGAGTCTTGTCATTCTGAGAGGAGGCCTGTGCCCTGTAGTGGGACGTATATAGGCTGGGATGATGATGATGACAGATGATAATAGGATAACGGGCTATCCATACATTACATCACACAAATTATGACAATTTTTAGACCAGGGCCCAATTACATAACAAAGTACAACAAATATTACAAGCGGAACTCCCTTTCTAGTTAATATAACTGAAGCGAGAGTTCCGCTTGTAATATTAGTTGTACTTTGTTATGCAACAGGCCCCAGGGTGAATAATTTTCTTTGTGTTTTCTCTGTTCCAGTTGTCCAAGTGACATCTTCATACTGTTTCATAGAAAAATGCTTAGGTTGTTCAGGAGACAAAATTTGTGTAACCAAACCATAGTAACGGGTGCCAATAAAAAGTTGATTCACCCACCACCACATTCCGTTGTCACACTTCATCACCCCAGTCTATATATGTCCCACTGCAGGGCACAGGCCTCCCCTCAGAATGAGAGGGTTTGGGCCGTACGTGGGAATGTGGGGCCAGTGTACATTAGGCACTTCACACACACCATTGAATTTCTTCTCAGGTGTATACAGGATTCCTCACCGTGAAGCTCATGGTAAATTTCAAATGTAGTAGAAGTTTGACCCATGGCCGCAGGGTCATGAAGGGGTCATGGATTTAAAACCAGGCTCACACCTCTCAGATGATGATGATGATGATGATGATGACGATGACGATGACGATGATGATGACGATGACGATGACGATGACGATGACGATGACGATGACGATGACGGTGACGGTGACGGTGACGGTGACGGTGACGGTGACGATGACGATGACGATGACGATGACGATGACGATGACGATGACGATGACGATGATGATGATGATGATGATGATGATGATGATGATGATGATGATGATGATGATCTGAGAGGAGGCCTGTGTCTTTCAATGGAACGTATATAACCTGGGATACTTATGACATTTCCAAAACCTAACTGTCCCTTGACACATGTGCTTGACACCGTTTAATGATTAGATTAATGTCCGCAGGAGTGCCATCAAGTCTGTTTGGTGGGCGCCGCCTGACGTCGCTCATCGGGCTTTCGCAGTCTCTGGACCTGTTGATGACAGGCAGACTGATCTCAGGAGTGGAAGCCAACCAGAAGGGGCTGGCTGCCAAAGTCACAGCCACTGGCACAGGTAATCGCGAAGCCCATTTATTTGCCCTTCCCCTTTCCCTTACCTTCTGGATTGTGACCAGATTAAAGGCATTAGGAAAAAATGTTTGGATCATTTGAATATGTATAATGGTGGTGTAAATATGATTCTAAGTAAGCCATTGTCAGATGATGCAAAACTGATGTACAAAGATGTACAAAGCTCTGTGCAAGGCAGCGTTTAGTGTGTCGTAGGTTTCTGTGGCTTCCCATGAGGCTGACATAGTCACATTAGGTGTACACAAGCCTCATTAAAATATTAGATTAAAAAAAATATAAACTTATGTTGTTTACTCTGTCCCTGGTTGTCCAAGTGACACATCATACTGTTTCATAGAAAAATACTTAGGTTGTCCAAGGGACAAAATTTGCGTAACCATAGCAACGGGTGGCACTGAAAAGTTGATTCACCCAATTATGACTCTTTAAACTCTTATTTTCGACAAGCATATCCTTCTCATTTCAGCCCTTGGAGAATCGATAAAGCTGGCTAAATCCCTAGTGAAGTTCCCCCAGAGCGCTCTGATGATGGATAAATTGGCAGCCGTCAACTCTCAGCTGAATCCCAACAGTGACGAAAGTATGCGCGACGAAGCTATCATGCAAAGTTTGCTCGGGAACGCTCTCGAAGACATCAAGGAAGGAGTTAAGAAGTTCCAAGACGGTGAGTTGTATTTTTATTTACCAGCGACGCACAATGTGTTATAAATAAGTTTTACTTATATCTGTGCTGTGACATCCTCTCTCAAATGGTTGAAAGTATTTGGTATACTAAAATAATTAAATTCTAAAGACTTCTTTTCTCCATGTAATTATTTTATTTCTCTAAGAAAAAAAATACCCCAATTTGCCGCCCTAGGCATGCCTATTCAGCCTGCTGGTAAATCCGCCACTGAATGTAGAAATATTTAATTCCATTATTTTCAGGCATAGGAAAGCACGGCAAATTCTACAAACTAACCGAAATACCTCTTGAAGATTGGGAGCTCGAAAACACTGTCGAAGAGACAATCGTGAAACTCGGTGACGACGAAAAAGCGCCCGACGGCAAGGCGCCAAAATAATTTTGATAATTTATCTATCATCTTTTGTGTTGTTGAGCTTACGTGGAACTTTACTGTATTACTATAATAGAGTATTTGACACCATTAACTAAAATATCCAAGAAGCCCAGTGGTTAGAGAACCTGACTATTAAGCTTGAGGTCCCAGGTTTAATTCCCGGTTGGGGCAAATATTTGTGTGAAAAATGCGAATATTTGTGGCTCGAGTCTTGGATGTTTAATATGTATTTAAGTTTGTATTTGTCTATATAAGTATGTTTATCCGTAATAACTGGTAACATTTGGTATAATGCTACATTTGATATAATGCGATTTACTCAAAAAGTAAACTTCGGAGGATTGATATTAATTCTAATTGATATGCATTAGGTTAGGTTAGGTTAGTTTATCTTAATATATAAAAGAAGAAACTGACTGACTGACTGACTGACATATCAACGCACAGCCCAAACCACTGGGCCTAGAGATTCCAAACTTGGCATGTAGATTCCTTATAAGGTCTAGGGGTGCACTAAGAAAGGATTTTTCAAAATTCACTCCCTAAGGGGGTAAAAAGGGGGTTCAAAGTTTGTATGGGGAAACAAGATTAGTTCCACTATTTTATTCGAAACTTCACAGAAATACTCCTAATGATAAATGAGTAAACACGTGTTTCAGGTTTTTTGAGAATTCAACCCCTAAAAGGGGGGAAAGGGGTAACAAAGTCTGAAAATCAACATGGGTGTTGTTTCTATGGTTTATCGGGTCGCTGGTTATGAAAACAACAAGGGTTTTAAAATCCGACGTGGCAGACGTAAAATACCATCTCCCTGGATGGGGTGCGATGGGGTTGAAATATCTAAATAAACTAAATGACTGTTGATATATCAACGCACAGCCCAAACTACTGGACCTAGAGACTTGAAATTTTGCACATAGATACCTTATACAATGTAGGGGCATCCACTAAGGAAGGATTTTTGGGAATTCCCACGGGAAAGGGAAAAAACGGGATTTATATATTCGATTCCGAGTGACCCTATCTCAGTAACTATAATAACTAGACTCTTCAAATTTGATACACAAGTAGGTATTACATTATTTAAAACATTAATTTCAGGATTTTTCAAAATTCCCACGGGATAAGGAAAAAACGGGATTTATATATTCAGTTCAACGGGATCCTATGAACTATAATTACTAGACTCTTCAAATTTGGCATAGATGTAGGTAATTATAAATTCCCATGGGATAAGGAAAAAACGGGATTTTTCGTTTTACTGGTCGTAGAAAGCTGAAATTCGGCATGTAGGTTGTTTGGGGAGTGTTGAGCTGGATTGAGAGAAGACTTTCCAAAATTCCTACGGGAACGGTAAAAACAGGATTTTTCGTTTTACAGGTCGTAGAAAGTTGAAATTCGGCATGTAGGTTGGTTGGGGAGTGTACATGAGCATTGAGAGAGGACTTTCCCATATTCCCACGGGAACGGGAAAAAACGGGATTTTTCGTTTTACTGGTCGTAGAAAGCTGAAATTCGGCATGTAGGTCGTTTGGGGAGTGTAGAGGAGCATTGAGAGAGGACTTTCCAAAATTCCCACGGGAACGGGAAAAACGGGATTTTTTTTACTGGTCGTAGAAAGCTGAAATTCGGTATGAAGGTTGCTTGGAAAGTGTAGAGGAGCATTGAGAGAGGACTTTCCCAAATTCCAACGGGAACGGGAAAAAACGGGATTTTTCGTTTTACTGGTTGTAGAAAGCTGAAATTCGGCAAGTAGGTTGTTTGGGGAGTGTCGAGGAGCATTGAGAGAGGACTTTCCAAAATTCCCACGGGAACGGGAAAAACGGGCTTTTTCGTTTTACTGGTCATAGAAAGCTGAAATTTAGCAAGTGG
The DNA here is from genome assembly GCA_947859365.1 of Archips crataeganus. Taxonomy (NCBI): domain Eukaryota; kingdom Metazoa; phylum Arthropoda; class Insecta; order Lepidoptera; family Tortricidae; genus Archips; species Archips crataeganus. The sequence goes on along the minus strand of OX402067.1, from coordinate 10,173,658 downwards.
GTTCCTTGGGGAGTGTAGGGGAGCATTAAGAAAACATTTCTCGAAATTCTTACGGGAACGGGAAAAAACGGGATTTTGCGTTTTACTGGTTGTAGAAAGCTAAAATTTAAAAATTCATAAGTACTGTAAGTAGGCTGCAAAGGGCACTTTAACCGACTTCTAAAAAAGGAGGAGGTTATGCATTCCACTTTATGATTTTTTTTATGTAGGTATGTTTACCAATTTCTCGGTCAATTGTGGACCTGCTTGCTTGCTTGCCGGTATGCTTGCTTGATTGATATCTTGGTTCTTTGGAATACTCATAGTACACGCGAGCGAAGCCGCGGGCAAAAGCTAGTTTTATAAAAGAATCGTAGAATGTTTACTTCTCGAGTAAATCGAATTATGTCAAATGTAGCATTATACCAAATGTTAATCTATCATTACACACCCCAACCGGTGGCAAGAAAAAGTTGATTCACTCTTTTCATGTAACCTGGAAAACCTAATTAATTTTCATTTAATTATAACATTTGGTTTTTAGTAGCTTTGAAAGAAATAAATAGTCAATTTAGCTGGCTAATAAATGACGTCACAGTTCTGTATTACCATACAAAATTTATGGGAAACGCGTTAATTCATACCCTTATGGCAATTAGTGAGGGTTTGAAATAACTGGGTGAATCAACTTTATCGTGTTGTTTACTCAGTCCCCAGGTTGTCCAAGTGACATCTTCATACTGTTTCATAGAAAATGCTTAGGTTGTCCAGGGGACAAAATTTGTGTAACCATAGCAACAGGCGACAAGAAAAAGTTGATTCAACTAACTGCACCCCGAATTCCGATAGCTCATAAAAAACATGTCAAATGATTGGTGTCAAATAGCCTATTACTTGCGAATCCAGTTTACAAACGCACAATTTCCAATCAAAATCAAAAAAATATTTCTGTAAGAATATGGCGAGATGAACTGGACTTCTTCACGGAGGATTGGTCCTCGTATGCAGCGGACAGAGAGCAGTGGAAATGTTGGGGGGAGGCCTTTGCTCAGCAGTGGGACAGAATAGGCTAGTAATAATAATAATAATTTCTGTAAGTAGGCCGTTGAAGACTCTTTTACGTGTCTTTTTGAGTCTATCAGCGCTTCCGGAAATACCATGACTGCCAAGAAGAATTCGCCGCAAGAAACTTGGCACTTTGTTTTTTTTTTTCTAAAAACAATAAAATTTCATGTAATACAATGTTCCGCCCTGGCTCAAACTTGTCTATAACATAGTTGTAAGGTCTATTAAGTTTGTAAAGTATTCAATCTAGTCTTGAGCTCCGATTGGTTCTCAGTTATAGTGTAGGCATGAGTAAGAGGGAGAAAACGAGATGTTTTCCCTGTATATGGTTGTCACTAATGTCACCTTAGCCTTAACTCTTTGCCTGCGGGCGATTTAAGCTTTTTATGGCGGCTTAGAGTGACTTCGTCCAGTCCTATTTCGTCACGTTATTATATTACTAGCTTCTTGCAACATCACATGGAATAGTACATTGTGCATCAAGGGCCGTAAGAAGGGGATTACTAACGAGAGTCTATTAAAAGACCGACGCCGAAGGCGGAGGGCTTGTAATGACTCGAGTTTGTAATCCCCTTACTGCCCGTGATACACACAATGATTTTCATCACATTGCGAGGGAAAAAAATCCAAAATAAAAATTATTTTGTCTCTAAACAGTTAAATTGAATAAAATTTACACTTTTTTCGAGTCATCTACCATAGATAATGTAAACTGTGTTTAGTTTAGATTCTGCCAAGATGTTAAAAAAATAGTTACTAAAATTATTGCAAAACTATTTGACATAAATTTACAATATAAAAATAAAGAAGTTTCATGAAGCGTAGATAAGTTTTGTGTTATAAAATTGGGTTATTGCTAAGTTTTAAATATATAAATAAAACGTTGGCTCAATTGAAACCTCCTTAGTCTGAAATGAAATATCTACTAACTTGTTTGCAAATTTTAAAACTAAAGTTAGAACTTCCTTGGGAAGAAAAACTGTACGTAAATCCATAACTCCCTTAGGAAAAATTTAGGCCATTGTCATTTAGTTAGTATACAGGCATGGAATAACACCATTGACGAGCAAGTGTCATGAAAAATATATATAGGAATTGTATGCTGATGACATGACATTGTGGACGAGTTAAGGTGACGAAATAGGACTTTGAACGAAGTCCGAAGTCGGTCGGAACCTTTATGGCGACGTAAAATATAAAGCTGTTACGTACACGTCAACCGTTTTTTAATGCCTAAATTGCGAACATTCGAATATTTGTAGGTCGCATACAATGTATGTATTATCCCGCAGTGTAAGGGTTGTTGGCGTATCACAACAGTATTGCACAAGGCATCGAAATGCTCTAGAATTTATTATTTGTTGATTGATCACAAAATTTTGGTTGTGCCAATAAAACTATTAATAATTAAAAGATTTTTTTTGTGTGAAAATCCTAGCCTTTCCAATTTGATATAATACTTACATTTTATGGATAAGTTTTTCTGAGTATCGAAATTCGAAACAATATTAAAATTATGGGAAACCAAAGGATCCCTAATGATTGAATGAATGATGAGTGGTTGAGTCAACTCGTGACCACGGCTGCTGCAATGTGGCCGAAACGTCGAGGTAAATATCCTTTGCGTGATAAGTCCCGTTTAGTATAAATAATACTTACTGATTTTTTATTCTGCGGGATTTTGACAGCTATCATAATAGGGATGTTGACACCACCGATCAACTGACGTACTTTTTATGAGCTGTCAAAACACATTTCTCCCATAGAGTTTCAATGGCAATAGCAACATATGACGTCACTTGTTCGCATACTCAATTAACTAACTATTTATTTGTTTTAAAGCAACAAAAAATCTAATTTTGCAGTTAATCGAAAATTAATCTGGGTTTCAAGGCGAAAATAAAGCGTTTTTTTACTGGAGTCGTGTCTTCGAATTATTTTTAATGGTGTCAACATCCCTATTAGACCTTTTCGGTGTTAGTTAGTTTAAAAAAATTGTTCTATCCATCAGTAGGACAATTTTGCCAATGTCTATTGTATTATACCGTTGTTCGGTAAAAAATTCTAGAAAACGAAATAAAAGAGGTAATGGTGGACGAACGATGATTTTTGTATTTAACTAATTATTGGCAGAAAATTTATTCAATCAAACTTGTTGCCTTGTTGTTCTATAAAAAGAAGTAAGCTTACAAAGAAACTTAACAATCATTACAGTGTGAGAAGTAAGAACGTGCGTAGGTACCTACCTAGACAAGACATTGATCACAAAGGATACAGTGCAGAAGGAATAAATGCTCTAAAAATAACATAAATCCATACTAATATTATAAATGCTATAATAGGCTAAAATAAAATCTAACCCGTTAATTTCTCACATCACACACATATGATAATATATGTAAGCTTGTCGTGAGATTTAGAAACTAAATTGGGAATCTCAGAAAATGTATCATAATAATCTGTGATGTTATAAATTAATGAGTCAGATTTTGAAGGTTAATTCTCTTCTGTGGGTAGAAGTCGCAAGAGAGAACTTTCTCTCCAGGCAGATGTTATGCCTGAGGACCGAAGTCCGGAGGGAGACAGTTGGAAGTTGTATTTATGCAGCCGATTTGAGAAACTTCGTTAGCGCGATGTAGAACGTAGCGGTTTGTCTAATTGACGACTAGATGGCGCCAGAGGTCGCCACACTTTTATCAGAGCATTTAAATAAAAGCTTGTTTAAACGGAACCCTTACAGTTTCGCAATATCTGTTTGCCCGTCCGCCGCTTAAGAATGTTAGAAACTTAGATTATTCAACGCTAGATAGAGCTTAGGCGGCATAAAAACATCCTGAAAAATAGAAGCCAACTGTTGGCTTATATGTCATTTGCCCCCTTCAACCGGAATGACGTAACGCGATCGTAAGATGAAGCTGTCAAATGGGTTTTTGGACGTTTTGTATCGCAGTGTTTGCTACTTACACTATCTATTGTAAATAATCTAAGGCTAGATAGCTGTAATTTGACCTGGATGTACCTTACCTAACCTAGTATGACAAACTTAAAGGGGAAATAGGTAGGCAGGTCATCTACCAAATATAAAACATTACCTTAGTAAAAGTCTCGCCGTTTTCGAGAAATTTCGATATCAGTTTCTATAGTAAAAATGGGACCTACCCTATGAAACACTCGCCGCCCACTGTACCATAAGTCACCATTGTGTCCTGGCGCCTAGTCTTACAGTTTAGTTTAATATTCAACCAGACAAATAAATAAAAAATGTATTCTGTTTATTAGTGAAATAAATTAAAAAAAAAACCTCAGATTCACTTAAAAAACTTTATTAGCATAAGATTCACTCTTCCTTCACCCCCTTCTCGGCCTGGTACCTGTCGTGCAGCTCGGAACAGTCCTCGTTGGAGATGTTGACCCAGCCAGCGCTGCTCATGTGGTAGACGCGGATGATGCCTCCGGAGTACGCGTCGCGGTACGTCGCGTGGTAGATTGCGCGCCGACCGAGCTCTGTATAAGTCAATGGTACAACCATTAAGGTGCAATTTATTTACTACGCAAGACGATTTTTGCCAGTATGTGTATGTAGGAAAAAATAAGAATACGCCGGTTTTGGGGTTCTCTTATTCAAAATCACGAGTTGAATTCATTTTTATAAAGAAAAAAGTGTCCTTAATTTTTTGGTTGTGTTTTGTGACGTTTTTTCATACAATTTACATGGGCCGTCACAAAACTGACTCAAATAATTTGTATAGAAAATTAGGAACATTTTTTAATCAACAAAATCATTAAAAAAAAAGTAAGGGTACACTTTTTATAGAAAACGCCCACACGCAACAAATATGGGTGAATCAATATTTTAGTGCCACTCGTTGTTGCTATGGCTACATAAATTTTGTTCCTTGGACAACCTATGACTTCGTTTTTTTAGCATTAGAAATAAGGTAAACAATCTTGACGAGTCTATTTATTGAAAAACGCTTTTAAAAAAATAGTAACTATTATTTATGAAACCAAAAGAGGGTAAATGGCCATATTTCCCTTCAAATTGTTACATATTAGCTGTGACTTATTTTTCAAAAGTGTGTTTCAATAAAAATACACGTCAAAATAGCTTGCCTTCTTTCTAATGCTAAAAAAACGAAGTATAATCACCCTTAAATGTACACTCACACACGCGCAATGGAGAAATAGATAAATGTAATAATTTTTTCTCAAACATGCTATGAAATATTGACGTTATGTTCCTTATAATACGCCACGAACTGTCACGTTGCAGGTGCGGCTAGACGAGAGGTCAATAATGGAATTTCATACAACATTGCTGGCCAAGGCCAGCAAAGTGATTGTCTATTGTTTTGATGTGACACAGCACCATGACGTTTAATAGGTCGACGTGGTTGACGTGGATGGATGGATGGATGGATGGATGGATGGATGGATGGATGGATGGATGGATGGATGGATGGATGGATGGATGGATGGATGGATGGATGGATGGATGGATGGATGGATGACCGGATGGATGGATGGATGATGATGGATGTTGATGGATGTTGATGGATGGATGTTGATGGATGGATGTTGATGGATGTTGATGGATGTTGATGGATGGATGTTGATGGATGTTGATGGATGGATGTTGATGGATGTTGGTGGATGGATTTTGATGGATGTTGATGGATGTTGATGGATGTTGATGATGTTGTTGGTGACGATGATGGTGATGATGATGGCGGTGATGATGGTGGTGATGATGATGATGCATGTTTGAGAAAAACTCTATACAAGCCTTGGCCACGAACAGGGATTGCCGGCCTCGTATCTCTAGATGGCCTCGTTCACACACGGCCATCTATACTCGGCCGGCAATCCCCTATTTCGCGGCCGCTGCAGTAATGTACTATAATTTTAGATTAGATATAAGTAGACCTAACTAAATGATCAGCAAATAGATATTGTATAGGTATTCACTTTTTCTGTATGATGTAAAGTGCTCATTATTTGGTGTATTTTTTTTTTACCTGGATCTTGTAACTCAGGGACCCCTAGCACAGGATCCAGAGTCAATGATTCTTCTTGTAAGCATTTCTCGTACAATAAACTTTTATCATTTATCATAATCATTTTTCTGTTTCTATGTAACAGTATGAAGTGTCACTTGGACAACCAGGGATTGAGTAAACAACACATAAAAGTTTATACACCCATGTATAGATTTTTTTCCATTGGTTAATGTGATCAAAGTTGGTATTTGTTTGTACCTTGTGCCTCAACGTCAGTGAGGTCCCAATGGTAGCCGGTATCGAGCACTCCGAAGGCGTACACGGAGCCCGAGCCCACAGAGAACACCTTGCCCGGAGTGCGAGTGCCCTCGCTGTCCACGTAATACAACTGAGCTCCCTGGAACAATATAAACCACCATTACTCTAAGTTTTTTCAATGTCGAGGCTAGTCAATACTAATTCAAGTGTTACAGATAGCCCCCTGTGTAGAACATGCATAGAGGCAGAAGAAATGGCCACACACATCATCATCAGCCTATGTTCGTCCACTGCTGGACATAGGCCTCTCCCATAGCACGCCACTGAGCCTCGGCCACTCTCATCCAGCTGTTGCCAGCCGCCTTGCGAAGATCATCGCTCCACCGAGGCTGAGGACGTCCCATGCTACGTTTACCCATACGCGCCCACACATATTCTACTGGAATGCACTACATATAGTGTGGCGAGCTACTCAGGATACCATGGTCGCTCCTGAAAGTCGTCGGCAACGTGAACAGTCTGCTAGGCTTCCTCCATAAGCTAGGTTGGCACAAATAGTGCCTACAGATAAGTATGCAAAATAGATGTTGAGTTGCGGAAAACATTTTTACCTATTACCTATCCAGCAGTGGACATCTTTTGCGGATACAACATATGATGAGTAGTGATCGTTATCAACCTGCAGTTTTTGTAGCAAAGTACGGTTGGCAAAAAATAAACAAGTATTTTTTAAATTATGTATTATTCACACTTAAAATTAAGCCGAATAAACAAGCAAAATCAGTTCAACGGATAAGGCCGTCAGTTTTTCATGTTGATCAGAAAAATAGCTAATCTATCTATATATACTTACCCAAAATCCAAAAGATCCAAGAATGATTGTTGTTACTAACCCAAATGATCCAAGTTGGTCGTAAATAAATGAATTATTATTATTATTATATAAATAAAAATGAATCACCGAAATGTTTGTACGCGCATAACTTCCGATTGACATCACCAAATTGAATAATAATTTTTTTGTTGCGTTTGCTATTGTCAAGAGAAGGTTTTATGAGAGAAATTAAAAAAAAATTGAATGGGGGCGAAGCCGCGGGCATCAGCTAGTTTTTAATAAATGTGACTTTCCACGTTGACGGAAGCTACAAGCAGGTAATTGAAGTGTTTAAAATACAGGGTTATTTGTAATTCACTGACATCCTCTTAACCCTGAATTCCTATCACTCTTACATTTTTTTTTGTTTTACGACTTTTTAAAATGAAGCACTTTTTTCCCATACAAATACACAGAGTATCGTAAAAATAAGAGGTAATCTCAAATTTTCAAAACGTTATTACACCAAAAATATTTGATTATGACAAAAGCTGTAAAACAAAAAACATTTGTTTAAGTGGTAGGAGTTTATGGTTAAAAGGATGCTAGTGAATTACAAATAAGTTAACCCTGTATAGCACAAGAGAAGATTATCCTGAAGTAGGTAAATGTTTTACAGTAAAAATTAATATTGAATTTTCACATGTATTGTTTTTTTTGCCAACCATATACTTTGCTACAAAATCTGCATGTTGATAACAATCACTACATTTTAAATGGAGATCAACTCACCCGCTTGTCATAGCCAGCCAGCATCATGCCCATGCTGAGTCCCATGCCCTTATAGTTGTACACCATGTTGGACATCAGTTTGCTGGCGGCGGCCACGGAGATCCGCTCGCGGTTCCGCAGCTCGTAAAGCCGGCACTGCTTGGCGAGTACGCGGTCCCAGTACACGCAGTCTGCGGCGCCGCCCGCCAGGGTGCCTGGAAACAGGGCAATTGGGATGTTGACTCGAAAATAATTCGAAGACTCAACTCCAGTAAAAAAACGCTTTTAGCCCTGAAAATTTTTTGTTGCTTTAAAACAAATAAATAGTTGATAGAGTTGGCGAACAAGTGACGTCATAAGTTGCTATTGCCATTTAAACTCTATGGGAGAACAGTGTTTTGACAGCTCATAAAAAGTACATCATTACCAATGGTTTACACATATTTTTTTGTACAGAAAAGTCAATTATAAGAAACTAATTTCAATATTTTTTTCATTTAGACACCTACTTTTTTCAAAATTAACTATTGAAACTATTTTAGTTGATGATGTCAGATTATAAAGGGCTCTTACACAGCCAAATTTCTAAATCTACCTAAATGTGTATGATAGATAAGGCAACCCCTTTAATTATTTTTTGTGTAGTGGTATGTGTAACTAGTGTGTGACTTTTGTTTGTTGACTGACGCTGTCAAAGTGCTAGATGTCAACTTGGACCATTGAAAAACAGCCAACATCTAGGCTTCCTCTCAGAATTGGGCTAATAGTTCCCATGGAGACCATTGAACTGTTTCACAGGCGTGCACAGATCATCATAATCCTACAGGGCACAGGCCTCCTCTCAGAATGAGAGAGCTTGGGCCATACATCCCACGCAGGCCCAGTGTGAATTCATCCTCAGGTGTATACAGGTTTTCTTTCACCGTAAAGCTCATGGTAAATTTCAAATGCAATTTTGCACATAAATTAAAAAAAACTCACGAGGTACAAGCCCTGGCTCGAACCTACAACCCGCCTGAGATGCCATAGGTCAAACTACTAGGCCACCACTAGGCTAGACTTACCTAGCAAGTAATCATTGATCTCAACAATCTTCTTCATGGACTGTGAGCCGATGAACTGGCCGCCTGTGGCACGGGAGTCTACAGCTAACAGAACTCCTCCCTGCAATCACATCAGTGCTTAATGATAAGTTAAAAAAAACTATCTTAAACATTAAGTATGTGTAAACCCTTCATTTACACAATAAAGAATAAACACTATTCCCATCTGTTGTAAATGTACAAAGGCGTACATGCCTTAACCCCTTGTGTCAGAAGTAAAAAAAAACTGCATTAAACTTGTTTGTTTCAAATAATACCAAATGTAGGAATTGAAATGAAAATAGAAAAATATTGCCTTAAATTTGGCATGTCTGTGTCTGGACATACCAGGGGTTACGCCATAATAGCGTCTTTTGGCATTCATAATGTGAAATGACTTGCGTTTTTCCAATCTTTGGTTATACACCAACATGACTTCACACAAATGAAGATCCAAGTTATTCAAAACTAATATTAGGTTAGAATTTTAGGATTATCATATGAAACAATAACACAAATTTGCAGCTCTTACTTGGTACCGGAATCCTAGAGTGGTAGTACCGTGATCGAAGTTAATTTTGATCTCACGACCGGTCTCATCCTTCGAGCTGAACTGAGCTAGCGTCTGTGCAGGCTGGAAACGACAAAATAAATTTAGCAGGTAAATAAAGAACAAATAATAGCCAATTTCGGCAAGTTAACCTTCTTACATTGGGAAACGGCGGATTGGCGAGTTGAGCGCTGTGGGTGAAGTTACCGCTGTATCCAGTGATTTCATTTTCAAACGATGTGACCGAGTCGATGGGTTTGAGATTGATTTTCTCATCTAAACGGCAAAAATCAGCTAGAGCCATTATTAAATTGTAGCAAAATGTAAACTGTTGGATGACAAGCGAAAACTTCGAATTTGTTTTGTTTGACAGCTCGTAATCAGAGTTACAAGTGGGAAATAGAAACTCGTTACTTGCCATATTTTACTGGGAATTTCTTTCTTATAATGCTTATGTGAAATATTTATATATCTTCCGATAAAACTTTAGCCATTAAGCTTACTTTCATAAAAAAAATATTAAATGTTAGTCAACATAGTCATATAACGTTTATTTTTTTATTTTTACTATGTAACATAAAAGCGCCATCTATGTATCAACCTTACAATAAACATAACTACGCTACTCGACAAGAGATGGCTAAAACCAAGTTACTTAATAGATATAAACTTTCAGTTACTACTTACCGATAGATGGCGCGTCAAGCTTGTAATGTTCAAGAATTCGGACTAAGTTTTTAGTCTTGTGCCCCCAGAAAAGAGAATTATGTGAAAAAATAAAAACCAGGCGCCAAAAGTTTAAATTACAACCTATAAACCAATTCCCACCAGCAATAGGGCGTCACATCCACGTTTGATCCATAAAGGCTACTAATTGATCGTTCCAATTCAACCGATTTTCGAGAAATCGTTTGGAGCAATAAAAATCTTTGGAATACAAAGTATATCTAATAATGGCGGTTACAACCTATCATTACGCTATGAGTCAGAATTAACCGATATAATCTTACTGGCGTTCGACGTCTAAACTCTGTCATTATTGGCGAGCGAAGATGCACGATAGACCGTAGTTTATATTGGGCTTGATAAAAATATCTGTGTAATTTATTGGTTAGATAGTTAGATAAACACTGAGCAGTTGGCAGTTATGTTATTTGAATACGTAGTTTAAGTTCTAACTCGATATAATCGATAAGCAACGAAACGACGTTCGTAAATAGGATCTCTTGGTTGTCTCAATTCACTGCAGCTCAAAAACGCGGTTTTCATATTTTTAACGCCCCATGCACTCTAGTACAAGTAATATTGAGATTTAATATGTTTTTTACTAAGACAGCATTTATTTCTAAAGTAAATGAAGGCACACATAAGATATAAGTAGTTATTTTATCTACTCCAGCCTATTCGTCCCGCAGGGCACAGGCCTCTTCTCAGAATGAGAGGACTTGGGCCGTAGTTGCTAAGCGGGCCCAATGCGAATTGGGAACTTCACACACACCATTGAATCGCAGGTTTTCTCACAATGTTTTCCTTCCCCGTAAAGCTCAGTAAGTAAATTCCGAAAAAAACGGAGGGCGAGTCTGGGCTTGAAACCACGATCCTTTGCTTGAGAGGCCATAGGTAGGTAAACCAGGGCTTGTAGAGCTTAACTAAAAAAAATCTTCTAATATATAAAAATCACGCGTCCCCGTGTTTGTTATCGAACTCCTCCGAAACGGCTCGACCGATTTTTATGAAACTTTTTTCTCTATATTCGGTATACCCCTATTCTTCGCAGATGGAGTCGCGGGCAACAGCTAGTAATTTATAATGAAATATGATAATTACGAGTTTTTTTTCATTAGTGACCTATGGACTTTCGAATGACACTAAGTACTTCTTGGGACACCCTAATACTGTGAAAGAAGTGAAGTGTAGAAGTCGCAAGTGCACTACCTCTAAAAACGTTTCACTTTCTAAAATCCGACCATCCTATCCCACTAATATTATAAACGTGAAAGTTTGTATGGATGAATGGATGTGTGGATGTTTGTTACTCTTTTACGCTGAAATAATTTGACGGATTCCGATCAAATTTTGGCACACAGATAGTTCCGAAGAAGCCGTGGTGGCCTAGTGGTTTGACCTATGGCAGAGGGTCGTGGGTTCAAATCCCGGCTCGCACCTCTGAGATTTTCGGAATTTATGTGCGAAATTAATTTGAAATTTACCACGAGCTTTACGATAAAGGAAAACATCGTGAGGAAACCTGTATCTCTGTGAGAACTACGGCCCAACCCCTCTCATACTGAGAGGAGGCCTGTGCCTTGCAGTGGGACGTACTAGGGGCGTTCAATAAAAAGTGAGAATGAGTAGGTATGTTATAAACAACTTTTACTAAATGTCATTTTATTTTTCAACATAGTCACCTTTTAGCATAATACACTTAGTATATCTTTTTTCTTAACTTAAAATTCCATTTTTAAAAAAGGTCTCATCTTGAGTACTTAAAAAATCTTGTACTGCAGCGACTACCGCGTCGTCGTCTTCAAATTTCTGGCCTCTCGGGTATTGTTTCAATCTCGGAAATAGGTGGAAATCACTGGGAGCGAGATCTGGTGAATACAGAGGATGCTTAAGGATATTGAACCCAGCATCACGAATTGCAGCCATTGCAACGATGGACTTGTGTGCCGGGGCATTGTCCTGGTGGAACAGCACAACTTTCGAGAGTTTACCTCGCCGTTTTATGCGGATCTCATTGCGCAATGTTGCTATTTGTTTGGCGTATAAAGTGCCCGTAATAGTGGCTCCATGCTCGAGATACTCAATCATTAATACCCCTTTACCATCCCAAAAAACAGAGCTCATGACCTTACCGGCAGATGGGCTCACCTTGAATTTCTTCGGAGTTGGAGATGATGGCCTTTTCCATGTCATAGACTGCAGTTTCGTTTCTGGGTCGTAATGATGGAGCCATGTTTCGTCCATTGTTATAAATCGCGCCAAAAAAAGTTCCCGGTCTTGGTGCATCAGGTTCAAAGCTTCTTGACAAATCTCTAGTCTAGTTTGTTTTTGCGTGTCAGTAAGCATTCTTGGTACCCAACGCGCAGATACCTTTTTCAAACCCAAGCGTTCATGTAAAATATTATGCACGCTCCCCGTTGAAATCTTTACATTTTCAGCAATAAAACGAACCGTGACACGACGATCCGCCAAAACTGAGTTTTCGACTTTTTCCACAATTTCTTCAGTTACTGCTGTAGTAGGGCGTCCGGAGCGGGGGTCGTCCATGGTCGATGTTCTTCCACGTCTAAATTCGGTGCACCAACGTGCGACTGTCGAATACGGAGGAGCATTAGACCCTAAAGTGTCCCGCAAATCCAAATTGACTTGGTCCGTAGAAAAATTTTTCAAATACAAGTATTTGATAACGGCGCGCAGTTCAATTTTCTCCATTTTCGCTAACGTACTCAATAGCATTGCAAAGAAATTACCGTATATTTTTTTAAACAAAAGACAGTTAGTTTTTTTTTTCATAGCAATCAGCTAGATAGATTAGCTTTACCGGCCAGTATTTAATTTCGTAATATTAAAAGAGTTTGCATCTCATTCTCACTTTATATTGAACACCCCTCGTATATAGGCTGGGATGATGACAATGATGACATAGACAGTTTATAACCAGGATTAACATAAATATAGGATACATTTTATCCCGGAAAAGTGTACACGGGACAGCGATAAACGAATTCTTCGCAGTCGGAGCCGCGGGAAACAGCTAGTGGTGACTAAAACAACACACGTCTAATATTTGGTAGCATAGCTTACGGTTGTGGTACCTACTCTGAAGGTTCGAAACGCGTCAAAAAAAATGTAGTTTGGTGGTGGTGATAGTAGGGTTCGTGTGATTTGTGTGTGTTCGTACAGTATGGAGGTGGAGGAACTGCATGAACAAAGTAACTGTAACGGTGAGCAAAGTAATTGTTTCAGTTCATTAATATGGACCTCCGCAAAGTAACGCCTGATTCAATAAATTATTTAAAACAGTGTGGTCACCAAGTGAGAGCCCAGACGAATTGGGCTTGCGTGTCGCAAGTCCTATGGGAACGTAGCACCTAAACCTTGTCGAGGAATGCCTTAATAACCTGCAAAATAGGGTCTCTCACACACCGACGCGCACGCACTCCGCTCTATATTCGGACTAACTGGATCCCGCGGCTTCGCTCGCGGTAGGGAGTTCCCTATCCCGTGGATAGGTATTTTAAGGGTGCGGTTAATTTGCCTCTCCGAATCAAGGGTCGGAAAAAAGCCTATCATTTTACTTTGATGGAGATAGTTTGAGACCCTGGGAAGGACATAGGAGAGTTTTCATCCCGGAAAATTGCATAATTCCCACGGGATAGCGATAAAGGAATTCTTTGCAGACGGAGTCGCGGGCAACAGCTACTTTCATATAAATCGGCTCAGCGGTTTAAGCGTGAAGAGGCAACAGACAGACAGACAGACACACTTTCGCATAAATTATATTAGTATGGATTTTTATGACGACCAGGGGCCTGTTGCATAACAAAGTACAACTTATATTACAAGCGGAACTCCCTTTCTAGTTAATAAAACTGAGGCGAGAGTTCCGCTTGTAATATAAGTTGTACTTTGTTATGCAACAGGCCCCAGATGGCCTAGTGGTTAGAGAACTTGACTATGAAGCTTGAGGTCCTGGGTTCGATTCCTGTGTCGGGGCAAATATTTGTATGAAAAATACGAATGTTTGCTCTCGGGTCTTGGGTGTTTAATATGTATTTAAGTATTTATCTATCTTTTCTAGTATGTTTATCCGTTCCCTAGTACCCATAACACAAGCTTTGCTCAGCTTACTTTGGGACCAGTACCTCTACCATGAGTTTACACTAGTTTACGTGACCGTACTCGCTAGCGACGGCGTAAATTATTTGTATGGAGAATTGTACAGCGCCTCTAGCAGTCACTTACGGAAGTAAAATTCTCCATACAAATCATTTACGCCGTCGCTAGCGAGTACGGTCACTGCGAACTAGTGTAAACTCATGGTAGAGGTATAGGTCAATTGGTGTGAATTGTCCCGTGATATTTATTTATTTTATTTATTTATTTGGATAGTGTGGATATCTATCCACGACTACCCAAATTGAGTGTTGAACACTTTGCGACTTGAATTAATTTCACACATGTATCTTCACACAATAGCACACTTCACGTCATGGGCCACAAACCGAAGGATACAGTTTTATGCGCAGGGGCATGGATTAGCCGAATGAATCAATTCGACCGCGGCGGATAATCAGCTGTTTATGAGTTCTCGAATACACTGGCGTGTAATTTAATGGAACATTCGGATTTTTAATTATAGTTAAAAGTCATCATCATCTCGGCTTGTAAGTATAGTTTACACTAGTTCACAGTGACCGTACTCGCTAGCGACGGCGTAAATGATTTGTATGGAGAATTATACTTCCGTAAGTGACCGCTAGAGGCGCTGTACAATTCTCCATACAAATAATTTACGCCGTCGCTAGCGAGTACGGTCACGTAAACTAGTGTAAACTCATGGTAGAGGTACTGTTACAGACGCACTTTTTTTTATTTTTTTTTTTATTTAATTACAATCTAGCTCATAAAGGCTAATAAGCAATATTCATTTCACTTAATCTACTATTTTGTTTAAAGTCTCTAAGAATAACGTCCAATGACTTTTCTTAGTGTCTATTAAGGCGAAGTACTTTGTTCATGTGTTCTTCATTTACGTCACTATCACTGTAACACTATTTCGAGTATGATTAACACTACACTAACTCAAAGGGTTTAGTCCTTTTCAGTCTTCTCACTAGGTCCGTGTTGTCAAGGAGTTGGATTGCCTCAACGTTCACATGATGATGAAGTCTGCGTTCATGAGCTTCGGCGTATTTAGATATTACCTCGTGGACGAACTCAACATTAAGGTCCCGATGGAGATCGTCGTTTCTTATGTACCAGGGCGCGTTTACTATGTCCCTGAGTACCTTATTTTGAAAACGTTGTATTATTCGTATATTACTTTGTTTGGTACAGCCCCAGAGCTGTATACCATAAGTCCATACTGGCATCAGGACTTGCTTATACAACAGTAATTTGTTGTGCACTGACAACGAGGAGTGTCTACCGAGTAGCCAGTACATCCTTTTGTATCTTATTCCTAATTCTTCACGTTTTTTCTTGACATGAGCTTTCCAACGCAGCTTCGTGTCAAGCGTCATACCAAGATATTTGGCTGTGTTTGCATACGGTATGGGTTGCCTATTTATACATATCGGATGGTACATAGGTCTCTTATTTGTGAAATCAATATGAATCGATTTGGATTCATTAAGGTTGATTCGCCATGTTCTGGTCCACTGATAAACATGGTCAATGGCTGTTTGGACTTTCCCTACTGCTTCCTCGTGACTATTTCCTGTTGCCATAATAGCAGTATCGTCAGCAAAAGTCGCAATAGTAGTGTTATCTATCTCTGGAATGTCACAAGTGTATAGTAGGTACAGGACCGGCCCTAGAACACTTCCTTGTGGAACTCCAGCTTTTATTTCTTTAAGCTCGGAATAGACTTCATCTTGCCTAACTCTGAACACCCTGTTAGATATGTATGATTTTAAAATATTCACGAACTGTTTAGGTAGTAATGTTTTGAGTTTTAGTAAAAGGCCTTCATGCCACACTTTGTCAAAAGCCTGAGCTACGTCTAGAAAAACAGTAGAACAAACTTTCTTTTCTTCGAGCGCTTTTTCGATTTTGTTAACAATTCTGTGGACTTGGTCAACTGTAGAATGGCTCTCTCGAAATCCGAACTGGTGGTCAGGTAACAGATTTTTGCTGTCTAGTATAGGCTTTAGCCGTTTTAGGAGAAGTTTTTCAAACAATTTTGACATAACTGGTAACAACGAAATCGGCCTGTATGAAGTAACTTCATGTGGTGGTTTACCCGGTTTAGCAATCATAATGACTTCGGCTACTTTCCACAACTCTGGCACATACTTTAACCGAAAGGCAGCGTTTATCAGATTTGTTAGTTTTACTATTGCTCTACGAGGTAGATTCTTTAAAATTTCACCTGTTATTAGGTCAAATCTAGGTGATTTTTTTGAGCTTATTCTAATTTTGATTTCATTGGCCACTTCTTTAGGTGTAACAAGTTGAATTTCTTGATCTTCTACACGAGTTGTTTCTCGTATATCAATGTCTGCTAGCGTCTCGTTGGGTTCAAAGATGTTTTCTAAGTAGTTTGCAAATCTTATTGCCTTTTGCTCATTGCTGATTGCCCATTTACCGTCATCCTCCCTGATAGGCGGGATTTGCATGATCGGTCGTTTCATATTCTTTGTGAACTTCCATAAAGAATAATCTGTACTGCGGTCACATGAGAGTTGACTTATTTTGGCGTGCATTGATTCATCTCGAAGTTTTTGTATTTCTCTTTTAAGCTCTTTCGTTAACTTATTAAGTAGCATTTTATCTTGAGGAGACCTTGTTTGGTGCCATTTTTTTCTTTGAGACCTCTTTGCTGCCACCAGAGTTCTGATTTCTTGGGGATAGTTATTACCTTTGAGTTTTCTCCTGATTTCGGGTGTATTATTCCAAGCTGACTTTTGGATGGCTTTGACGAACATGTCAACTTCTAGGTCTAACTGCTCTGAATTCCGAAGTGGGACGTTCAAGTCTATTTCATCATTCAGATCAATCTTAAAACTTTCCCAATCAGTGTGCTTATTAACAAGTCTTGGGGTATCTTCTTTCTCTATAATGAACTCACTTAATGTAAGGATAATGGGCGAGTGATCCGAATTCATATCGTATCCTTCTTCAATGCTCAGAAAACCTGATGCGATGTTTTTGTAAATAAAAAAGTCTATAAGGTCGGGTAGTTTATTTTGGTCAGTGGGCCAGAAGGTTGGTTTCCCAGTAGATACTGTTTCACAATTTATTTGTTTGATGGCACTTAAAAGCTCCTTTCCTTTTGTTGTGGTTAATCTTGAACCCCAATGTATATTTTTTGCATTGAAATCTCCTCCTAGGATAAAACTGTTTCCCAATTTTTCTAAAAGGTCTATATATTGGTCTTTTTTAATAGAATGCCTTGGAGGACAGTAAATAGCTGATATCGTGATCGGATAACGCTTAGTTTGAACGCATACAGCTACGGACTGAATCTCGTATTCTTCATGTTTTAATACTTCGTAGTGGTAGATGTTATCTTTTATCAAAACAGCACTACCTCCTCTTGCCGAATTATTAGGATGCAAAGCATGATAAGCCTTATAGCCTGTTATTTTCAGATATGACTCTGTAGTGAAGTGCGTCTCGGATATTAGACACACATCAATATTATTTGTGTCTAGGATTACCTGCAGTTCTTGTTGGTGTTGAAGTAATCCATTGGCATTCCATGCCATTATTTTTAGCGTGTAGGTCATTTCTGTTTGGGAGGAGCTACCTTAGCGCTTCGCTCAAGTACTTTAAGTCTCTCATCGAATGATGACATATAGTGGAGAATGTTATTTAGCTTCTCTTCAATATTAATATTTAAGCTAGTTGCAGACTTATTCTGGGCATTTTTAAGATTTTTAGATGTTATTTGTGCATAAGAAAAGGTTTTGTTGCCTTGAGTGTTTGACATTTTCTGCTGCACTACTTTCTGGTTCAGATTTGCTAGTTTCGCACTAATAACCACGTGTACTGTGTTTTGAGCAGGGTTTTTCTTTTGTGTGGATTTATTTTTCATGCTTTGCATTTCTTTTGCAACGATGCATCCTCTGTAGTTAGCCGGATGAGCTTCACCACAATGAACACACTTTGGTTTCTCTTCTAATGGTTTATTACAATCTTTGGTTAGATGTTTACCAGTACACTTGACACACCTTGGTTCCTTTTGGCAGTACTTTTGTGTGTGCCCGTACGACTGACATCTTTTACACTGGGGGACCAGTTTAGATGTTTTCATAGGATGAATGTCTACTTTACACCCTAGAATGCATTTTATAGCGTAGATTTTTTTAATATCCTCGTCATTGGTGAATGTCAACATGAACATGTTAAGAGGTTCTTTGTTTTTCCATCTTAGTTTGTTCACAGCGTCTGAGATTTTAAGACCTTTGTCTTTAAGATCTTCAACGATTTTTTCCGGCTGGCATGTGGAATGCAGGCCTTTGGCTACCACCCTTATTGGTCTCGCTTGTTTATTTTCATACGAGTGCCAGAGGCAGCTTTTTTCTGAGAAGAGTTTAGTAACCACCCTATAATGATCCGCTTCTTTCACGTTAACTTTAACGCTGTCACCTTTGAGCATTTTTGCTGTAAACGATTCCTTCGCGACGTGTTCCGATAGAAGGTCATAGAATATTTGGTAATTCTTGACGTCATCAACAATGATGGGAGGAGGCGGTGGTATTTTTTTCACCACTGGATTCTTGTCCGAGTGAGTCTCTTGTTGTAAACGGGGTGAGGAGTGAGAGGTGTTAAGTTTCCTTTTCTTCCTATTTTTCACCCTGATCCATTCAGTCTCCCTTGCAAGTTCCTCTTCATCCGTACTATACTCAGTGTGCTGAGATTTGCTAGGGTCTGGTTGGCCAGCTTTTTGAGCAGCAGCTTTGGTGGTAAATTCGTTGAGTTGCTGTTGCAGCATCTCCATCTGGCGTTGCATTTGTTGGACTACGCGTTCCAATTCTTCTCTTTCGGCCTTCTCGTCAGAGTAAGCCTTATAGATCCGTCTTTCATTTTCAGTCTTAATACTTATACGGTACTTCTCACTCATCATTGATTAGATGGCTGCGCCTTAACGATGTTTATATCGGCGATCACTTACACAATTAATTTAACTAGGTCATTATGATGTGCAGTTGCCAGCCGACGGCGGCGATGATATTATTGACAATTATGCACTTTTTATATTTAAGCAGGTCACGTCTCGCGCGCGAAATGCACGACCACACTCAATGGGCAAAACTACCTGAACTGAACGCACTAAGTTAAGTCTTTTTGTTTGATTTTCGCATATTGCCACTCTAGCCAAGTTTTTGTTTTAATATTAAGTCTATTGAAATAAAGTATTTGTATCCTGAATCCTGATTGCCACGTGACAGGCTTTAGTTTGGGACCAACGGCAAGCATCTTTGTAAAGTTCTATCTAACCACTCGGCTATCCTATCCTCTATGATGATGATATCATCATCATCATTATTATAAAAAGCAAAAGCATTCCTTTGACGCTGTCCGCCAGTGTCCACAATTACGTCCCTTATAACCTCGGTGTTCTTCGTTAGCAGATTGCATAATAACTTTATGGTGCCGTAACGACTTCGGTTTTGTTTGCGAAGAAATGTCGGAAACATAGAACTAATGACAGGAGGAATAGAAATGAAAATAAAAAGGCGACAGTGTGTATGGTTAAAAAGCCATATTTTCCTAGGTCAATCTGCAGCGGAGTGGATAAACATTGGTTATTAGGGAAATGTGGTTCAAAAAGGATTACGTTTCATTGGTCAGTACTGTAATCTACTGAAAGGAAAAACCGGCCAAGTGCGATCGGACTCGCGCGAACTAAGTCTAGCGGTTCGGGTCCGAACTATTTTTGTTTTTTGTTTGTTTTAATATTATTTTGTGCCGTTCGCGAACTGGAAGACGTAGCATAGAAAAGCTCCCAACATGATGGACCGATAAATAAAATAAATATAAATATAAATATCACGGGACAATTCACACCAATTGACCTAGTCCCAAATTAAACACAGCTTGTATATGGGTACTAGACAAAGGATAAACTTACTTATACAGATAAATACATACTTAAATACATATTAAACACTCAAGACTCGAGCACAAACATTCGTATTTTTCACACAAATATCTGCCCCGACCGGGAATCGAACCCAGGACCTCAAGCTTCGTACCTAGTCAGGTTCTCTAACAACTAGGCTATCCGGTCGTCGATGATCTGGGGCTAAGTTCAGGAACGGCCCAACACGGTTTGCGAGGTTCGCAAACCAGTGATTTTTGGCGTTCCTGAATAGTAATCCCTATCCTCTCGCAAACGATCGAATTACCGCTCGCAAACCGTGTTGGGCAAGTGTGGTCGCCACCGAATACTGATCAAGAAAAACTGGTTTCTGCATGATCACCGATTAAAAATCATCGTGCAAACTATATACCTACCTAAATACATGCATCCAAGGAAAAGTAAGTCTCCAACAACCTGCTACCATACATATATTCCATAAAACATTTATAATTTAAATCATAACCCTCACTAATCTACCATCTCGCTCGAAAATATCGTTATTATCCACGTTTTGAACATTAGAGCAGTACAGACTTACGGATTAACTGTGGGAGTGAGAAGGACAACTGACATTCGATGTGATATACGGTGTAATGTTGCACGCGTCTTATTAATATTCCAAAATGAAGAATGTTGCCAGTGCCTAAGGGGATTTTGGTTTATATTTTTATATTAGAGTTGAGAATATCGATGTCGATAAAATGTCACGTTGGAGGTGCAATCAGAGGCCATTATCTAACGCATGACCGCACATGAACGCATTCACTATCTCTTTCTGTCACAATATTATATCATTTGGCAGAAAGAAATAGTGAATGCGATAGATATCAAGTGCCCGCGTGTTTGAATGTCAGATGTCATCATCATCATTTTCAGCCGAAAGACGTTCACTGACGTCTCGCCAAACAGATCGGCCCTGCGCCATCCGCATCCAATGCGTTCCCACCACCTTAACAAGGTCGTCGCTCCATCTTGTTGGAGGCCTACCTACACTGCATCTTCCGGTGCGCGGACGCCACTCGAGAACCTTTCGGCCCCATCGGCCGTCACTTCTACGACCGATGTGCCCTGCCCACTGTCACTTAAGTCCAGCGATTCATCCATGTCAGATGTCACGTTAGTATAATTATTAAATAGGTTCTTAATAAATTATGTATTTAAAACAGACATATACTTACATTATAATCATCATCACCTCGAAAATATTCTCTGTTGAATACATTCAGCAACAAGAGGTCGAGAGTCGAACCAGAGACCCATTGCATAAGAAAGTACAATACAACTTATATTACAAGCGGAACTCCCTTTCTAGTTAATATAACTGAAGCGAAAGTTCCGCTTGTAATATTAGTTGTAATTTGTTATGCAATTGGGCCCATATTGTCCAATCACCTCTTCACCACTTCATTCTACTTAGTAAGTTTAAAAAAACATATAAATCTGTCAATTGGAGATAATTTTGCCAGTGTCAAGTAGAAGGTAGTTTTAAAACATGTCGAACGTTGTTCGGTAAAATAATTCTATACCCCTACAGTGTCGGGTTATTAGCCATCGGCCAATGCATATCCATAACTGGTCAGGACATCATTGATCGATACCCAGGGTGCACCGGCCCATGAACTTCTTTTTCTTCTTCTTCCCGGACGGATACAAAAGGGAATCAAAGGGCACACGAGGAGGTTACGACACGCACCCCACTTCTTTCAACGCTATCCTTTTCCGTTTGACAGATGGAAATGGTAATTGCGATTGCGACCCTGCGCGTATAAGAGCCTTATCTCACTGGCGGTTTGCGAACGTATTAAAAGCGAGACGAGCACGCAGTGAGTTCCCCGCGAGCGCGTAACGAATTCTCCGCGAATAAGTAACGATTTCGTCGCGAACCGGACAAACCGGAAGCGCGAGGCGCCGACGGAGCGTGCCCATCGCGGTCAATAACACTGAATCATACACGCTGTGCCACGCTGCCAGTGTGTGTCATCGTATATATGATTCAGTGTTATTGACCGCGCTGGACACGCTCCGTCGGGGGTTTTTGGTGGCCTTTATAATGCTGGGACGCCATGTCACTATTATACTTGAATAGATTGAAGCGAAAACATAAATCCCATTTATTCGTGTCCTGTGGGAATTCCTAAAAATCCCTTCTGTGACACTCGAGGTATATGAGTATGCCAAATTTTAAGCTTTTAGCTTTAGCGGTTTGGACCGTGCGTTCATATGTCAGTCAGTCAGGACTTTGAATTTTATTTAATGTTATGTAGGTTGATACGACGTCCGTTCCATCCAAGTCATCCACTGGTATATCTCCGTTCTCACAATATAAAAAAAAATTAGTAAACATTTTTATCGATACCGGGCAACCCTACGGAAGCGGTGAACGATAGCGGGCGCCGCGGGCAGCGCGCGCGCACCCTTCCATTTTCTAATTATATAACTGGCAACACCGGCCCGTGCGCGCCCATACACCACTGCCGCTCTGTCTTGTCTATAGCTACGGGTAGCACTGGCTGTTTTAAAGGTTCATCGTTTGCCCGAATTTCATATGCCATAATGTATCGATTTTCATTTGTCATAATTTATTTGTGAAACAGTATTTACTTTAGACGACGTGTTAACGGGTCATTATTCGGGTGTTTCAATTGCTGTTGATTTTGATGGAGCTTTCGGTTCGGTTCGGTTTCGGTTTCGATTAGAGAAGTGGAAACTGTATCAAAATCTTCAGCAATTTCTTAAAAAAAGTGACCAGATAAATTATGAGGCGATTGAAACGCTCGAATAACGACCCTGACTTCGTCTGCAATTGATAGATGGCGTTGTATTAGCGAAAATTGTCCTTTAAAAATGTTACCGTAACATTGATTCAAGTATTTCTGAAGCAAGCGAAGTCGCGGGTTATAGCTGGTTAATGATAAGGGGAAAAATGTTATCGTATTTAATTTCCTTCCCAAACCGATGTCGCCGCTTTGTCCCCTCTAGCTACTATAAATGCGCATACGTGTTTTGTGTTTTCATAGATTTTATTAATACGATTCGTATCATCATTTGAAATTTACCATGAGCTTTACGGTGAAGGAAAACATCGCGAGGAAACCTGCATACACCTGCGAAGAAATTCTATGGTGTGTGAAGTTCCCAATCCGCACTGGGCCCGCGTGGGAACTACGGCCCAAGCCCTTTCATTCTGAGAGGTGGCCTGTGTCCCGCAGTGGGACGTATATTGGCTGGGATGAATACAATAACTGACTGACTGAGCTTGGATAAAAAATGTACAGCTTTTAAGCCATATTATGTACCTAGGCTCCTGGCTTAGAGCTCGCGTCAAATTTATAATCGTAGAAAAGGTATAAAATCTCCCTTTGCCATACAAGGTAATTTTATACGGAGCCTAGAGACATGCCATGCGTACGCGCTGGCAGGATAATACGTTCGAAATTTAAAATTAAAGAAGTTACGAGCCCTTGTTTGACAGTAATTTTATGTCTGATTTAAACGGTTCTTATACCTCCAGAGGGCACGCTTTACCTATGTGCATTGTCGAGCAAAAATAACGGCCACTTTGCATAGACCTTTCTATAATACCTGGTTTACACTCGCGTACGAGTGGCGAGACGAACTGCGGGACGAGCCACGAGACGAGAGTGTGAACAGGCGCGCCTCGCGTCTCGTATCGTGATTTGCCTTGATTTTGATACCTGATTTACACTCTCGCCTCGTCACCTCGCCTCGCGCCTCGCCTCGTCGTCTCGCTCCGGACGCGAGCCTCAAAATCAAGGTCAATCACGAGACGAGGCGCGAGGCGCGCCTGTTCCCACTCTCGTCTCGTGGCTCGTCCCGCAGTTCGTCTCGCCACTCGTACGCGAGTGTAAACCAGGTGTAAGGCTCGCGTCCGGAGCGAGACGACTAGGCTAGGCGCGAGGCGAGGTGACGAGGCGAGAGTGTAAATCAATCAGGTATGAAAGATTATCCTGTATTTTTGAGCTTACTATGGTAGCGTATTTTGTATGATGATTCCTGTGACACTTGCAATGATAGTTCTTATACACTGTGGGTAGGGCATATGCGCAAGAGTCATAAGACAGATTTCCGAGACCCTCAGAAGTAAAAAACGTAGAGTACGTGATAATTTTAACTTTTCTATTTTTTAAGACAAAAAAATATTAATAATTTGTATGTTGTTTAAACAGTTAAAAAACCGGTTGTCTGTAAAGTCGGTTTACGGACGATAGTTTAACGTGACAACGTCATAACAAAACATTCAAAAAACAAATATGAAACCAGGCGGTCACCCATCCAAGTACTGACCACGCCCGACGTTGCTCGGCGATCGGACGAGAACCGGTGTTTTGACAAATATCTTGAAAACGGTGCATCACACGGTAAAATCAATGAACTTTTCATCCCCCTTTGAAACCCCCGCAATCCCTCCCCCCCCCATGTACCTACATGCAACGTTACATTGCGTCATCCTTGTCACGTCAAAATCCAAATGGTGGTTGCCGTAGCGTGATTGTTGTATGCCAATGCCTATTAAAACATAGGGACCTGTGATAGGGACAATACAAGACATTTAGTTAGACAATGCTTATCAATGGGAGAAACAAAAGCGGAAAAGCGGGAAAAGTGGAAAGGAAGTGTACCACGGAAATTTATTAACGGACTATATATTCATATCACAAAAAAAAATCCCGTAGGAAAAGGTATTTTCCCGCGGTAAAAAGTAGCCCATGTCACTCAGTGATAATGTAGCTTTCTAACGGCAAAATAATTTTTGAAATCGGTCTAGTAGTTTCAGAGCCTATTCAATGCAAACAAACAAACAAACAATCAAATCTTTCCTCTTTGTAATATTAGTATAGATTGTATTGCTGTTGATGCCCCAAATAAATAAAATAAAATAAATATTTTATTTTTTTATTTTTATTGATTAAATAAAAATACGTGTCCAATATTTTTGATAATCTAACTAACTGTCAGACTAATTATGAGTTTTTTAGGAATATTGACTACCTGCATACACCCGCGAAGTAATTCAATGGTGTTTGTGAAGTTTCCAATCCGCACTGAGCCCGCGTGGGAGCTACGGCCCAAGCCCTCTCATTCTGAGAGGAGGCCTGTGCCCTGCAGAGGGACATACAGGGTTATTTTTAATTCACTGACATCCTCTTAACCCTGAATTCCTATCACTCAAACAAATGTTTTTTGTTCTACAACTTTTTAAAATGAAGCACTTTTTTACCCATACAAATACACAGAGTATCGTAAAAATAAGAGGTAATCTCAAATTTTCAAAACGTAATTACACCAAAAATATTAAGTTATGACAAAAGCCGTAAAACAAAAAAACATTTGTTTAAGTGGTAGGAGTTTAGGGTTAAAAGGATGCTGGTGAATTACAAATAACCCTGTATATAGGCGATGATGATTGTCTATTATGTGACATTGTAGCACTTGTAGAATTGAAATCGTATGCAGCATTTATTCCACTTTATGGCCAGTGGTGCAGGGCAGCCCTGGCGGTCGCTCGCGGCGCCGCATCTGAATATTCCGAATAATCTATTCGGTACGCATGCCACGGTGACCGGGCTTACATGCCTGGTTGGAGAGAAATGCATTTATGCTTCTGTAGATGTAAGGCGCAAGCCACAGAGAAGAGACGTGGGACGGGGGCGCGTCGCAGTCGGCGTCGTTTGTTCGCAGGCCGCGTCTCCGCCCCGTCCCTTCTGTCTGCTTTGGATCGCGACGCTTCTATACATTTAGTATGAAAACTGATTTAAGAGGCGCCGCCTCTGCGACGCGCCCCCGTCCCACGTCTCTTCTGTGTGGCTTGCGCCTAAGGAAACAAAATTTGTGATAGTGATAGACAATGTACCATTACATTGTCAATACTACAAATCCAACTGTATAGCGTAGGTATATCAAAAATAGCTACAGGTACTAATGGTGTGGTGCCGTAGGAATTATTAGTCTACTAGCTGTTGCCCGCGACCCCGTCTGCGAAGAATAGGGGTATATAAAATAGCCTACGACCTAACCTATTCTCAGACCTACCGAATACAGAGAAAAAAGTTTCATAAAAATCGGTCAAGCCGTCTCGGAGGAGTTCGATAACAAACACCGTGACACGAGTTTTTTATATATTAGAAGATAACCGAGCGAGCGCGTAGCTTTCGTTGAATATATTGTCAGGCTGTGTGTTCTCTACACATCGCATTTCTCAACCGACTCTCGTAAAACTTTGTGAGCTGGTCGTTATCGTTATTATAGAAATAGAGTAACCGAGCAATTGGGTCACCTGATGGTAGGTGAGCACCATCACCCATAAACATCCGCAACATAAAAGCCAGCCCGCAAAGTTGCCAGCCCGCAATTTTGCAACTCCGTAAAGTTTTTTTTTTTTTTTTTAATGAGTCGCTAGAGGGGCCAAAGACGCGAAGTCTTTGCTGTTTTTTACTTTAAGGATTGGAAGGGTGACTTGTGCTCGGGAAAAATCCCTTCGGACGAACTGGGAATGGAGGGCCCAGACAGTGTCCGACTTGCACGGACTAAAAAACCCGGTCACAAGTCCCCTTCTCTATTGGTTATCAAAACAAAAACATGTGCTTTAAATTTTGCTGGAAGGCCGGGAGAGGAGAATGCATTCTCCCGCTAGGCACTGGGGGTGCTTAGGTCGGTCTTTTATGTTTTTACCCGTTGGTTACTTCCTTGACCGACCCTCGCCCGTTTCTGTACAATTACTTAGTGCTATTGGTTGGGTTGGTGGGATTTCCTGTCATATGCATTTATCTATAACTACGGGCTTCCTTTCTTTTGCCCTGCGATGGAAGGGTGGGTCGGAGATCTTTTGGACCAATTGTGTGGCTTTGGATGCCATCTTTTGGGTGGGGCTACCCTTTATGCCTGGTGGTTTTTTGGCATGCTGTGTGCTTTTTTGCGCTTGTCTCCTAGCGCTACCCTCTTTTCGTTTCCGCTTCCATCGATAGTTTTTCTGCTATAATAATACGGAGGGACGAGGAGTGTCCCCCGGACGGCTGGACGCCCCAGTGTCTTAAAGGGATCATGCGGAGCTCGGCAGACCCTTACCCCAGCCAATGCTGAAGGGCCAGAGAAGAAACTTTTAGTCTCGATTCTCTGTTTAGGCTTCCGCCGTTGCTCCCACGAGGTCCCCGCTGGGACTACCGGGTGCGTCCCCCGTCCGGAGCTCACCTGTCGTATGAGCGGGAGATGCATATGTCAGGAATTCTTAGATCTAATTATATACTAATAATATTATACAGAAACCAATATACAATTTAATAATTAAAAAGGTTTGACAATTTTTATATATACTGAAAACAGTGTCCAAGTCCAAGGAAAGCAAAGAGAATGGTTTTATCGGGGGGCGGGAGAATTTGGGGAGTAGCCATCACAGGCGACTTCCTCAGAGCATGACGCACTCAGGATCACACCCAGCCAGAGGGGCTGGCTGCGGTCGTGAGCCCGCTCGGCGATCCAGACCGTGGAACTCGTCGAAATCCTTCCTGGCTGCATTCTTTTGAGCACGGCATCTCGAGCTGAGCTCTGCCCTGACCCCAGCCAGGTCCTTTTCGACCAGTTCCCGGTCTAGACCTTTCTCCGAGGCGAACCTGAAATAAATTCTCTCCAAATGATCATCATCTCCGGAGAGGCCGCTATTCGCCAGGAAGACTCGACCCGCCACGTACGAATTTAGACCTATGGCGGCGTCCTTGTGATGCCTAAAATAAGCCAAGTGAAGCCTGGCCCTTTGGTAGACTTCATTTTTTGGCAGGTAGCTGATGGCTATCCTGTCTGCAAAGTCGCCGTCATATTCCATGTGGTGCCTGTGTTCCTCGACAGCAGGGGGTGCTCCAGGGTTTCCCTCATTGGTGGTCGTATTAACCGACCTTACCATTTTCGGCTCCTGGAGGCTCCTGCCGTCGAAGGTCACGTCCCTAGTAGCCCTTAGGTCCTTAGTGATTTTCCTAGCTCTTCCTCCCGGGTGGATTCAGACCACTTCAGTGCCAGTTTCCAACCGGGTGGAGTCATCAGGGCTTACCTGGGAGGCCGAGTCGCGGACGAATTTAATCTCCCTTGGCTGATGTTTAATTTGACGGCGGCGGGGTGGTTGGGCCGATGACGAAGATGACGACATTTCCTGCATAGGTGACAAAATGTTCTATATTTAATAAGAAGGATTGAAAGAAAATTTGGATTGAATGTGTGTGTATGACGTGTGTGTGTATGTGTGTGTATGCTATTTATTTCTAAGACATGCCACGCGAACCACTCTTTCCAGGAACTCCTTAGTGTGGTCTCTATTCTTGGCCGATCCAAGCAAATCACTCCAGGTCGAGCTATCTTGAGTTACCTTGACTCCGGTTTTTTGTTCTAGCTCGAAACTCCGTAAAGTTGCCAGCCCGCAATATTGCCAGCCCAGAGGGAATATCTCGTGCGCCTGTGATTTCACCGGATGTCTTACTCTCCCCGCTGGAACAGAAGCAATACTATTAACCGAGCTTTCGTATATTGTCAGGCTGTCTGTTGTCATCTACACATCGCATTCCTCAACCGATTCCCGAAAACTATGTGAGCAGGTTTTAAAAAAAAAAAAGGTAGTTTTTTTTGTCGATTCAGTTTTTGCTATTTTTTCAAACTGGTGGCGGAACCATGAGGTTTAAAAAATAAAAGACTCGCGAAGTGAAATTCACTCCAACCTTTAAATTTCAATGAAATCTCAATCTATAACGTGGTTAATCAAACAGCTGCAATTAACTTTTAATGATTGGTTTACTAACTGATTACATTGTTAGCTCTAGCTGACAGATGCCTAGAGCCAAAAGTTAAGTGCACGGTTAAAATCGGCCAAATCTGACCATTAAACGGATAACATGGTAATTGTAGTTCTCTAATTACTCAAGTCTTATTTAAAAGGCGTGAGAACTATTGTACGTTTTACTTTTCATTGCCGTGGGTTGATCAGTCACTTTTGACTCCGTTGGTGTCTCAACGGAACTACATTTTGAAACCGCAACTGTAAAATAACCGAATTTCGGTAGTAGTTTCAGCCGTAACCAAAAATGATAACGAAACATGATTTGAGGGCGACTCTAAACTCTAAACTTTATTAAACTGGTGACATTTAAGCTTTTGTTCAAAATGTATTTAGGTTTATAAAAGCGACAAAAATAGGAACAATCTGGAATAACATTTAGCCACGATAATTTATCAAATGCACGGGCGGTGGAGCCCACAAACTCAGTCTCGGTATCGGTACAAGTTTCGGCGAATTTTTCCGTCGAAATCGAAATTTAACAGAAACTTTGATTTTATGTCGAAGCTCACCGAAACCGAAACTGAAACTGTAATCGAGAGCTAATTTAGTTAGAGTAAGTACCTGTCATGTGTCCCACTCTCAACTCACTCGCTTACTACCATTCACTTTACACATTCAATTCGTTCTCTCGCATCAATCATTCCTACATATCGGAATGAAACATTATGTACTTACATATTTATTTATTTATTTATTTATTTATTCATTAAGGTTTAAGGTAAGAGGTTTTTTACAAATATTCACAATTGAGGTTGCTTCCAATGTAGGTGAAACGATGGTTCCCACACTAGGTCTAGCCTGTATCGTGGGGACCTTACATTCATTGCTTTAACAAAATAGCATTAAATAAAATAGAGGGACGCGTGAACAGCAGACAACAAAATAACTAGTTTTATTGATACATAATAATAAAAATCTAAAAAATAATTACAATTATCAGAAGACATAATGACATAAAATAGTAAAAGAATACTTCAAAATTTAGATACAAGCGACACTACAAGTGTGTGTGTGCGTGTGTGAGTGTTTGTGTGTGTTTATATGTTTTAAAATTACATTAATTTTAGTTTTCACAAATATGTATTTCTGTGCATAAAAGCAATTATTCAATATTTACATATCAACTTTAATTTGGTTTAAAACAAAAAGATCACGTCTTTTTTTCCTATTAATAGTTCTTTTATCTTGTTTTTAGCTTGGTAGACCAAGATTAAATATTTCAACCAAGATGGAGAATGATAGCGTCGGGCGAGACGGGTCATATCAAGAAGTCAAAAGGAAGAAAAGGAAAAGCGGCAATGACTCCACGGACAAGAATAGGTACAACTTTGAAATAATAATGATAAATAGTATTTATTCATATTTGTTTATTTCTTCGCCAACCACTCGAGAACTTTCTATTTTTTTTTCATATCCGTTTACCATACACACAAGTGTCACCGCCATATTTAATTTAGTGACATCAAAAAGCGCGCGAACGCTCCATAGACAATTTCGCGCGCGAACGATCGCTATCTGCTCTGTGGTCGCACGTGACAGCCGCCGGGTGGACACGCGACCTTGTTTACGTAGTGATGCCCTTTATTAACTTCGACTTGTGGGTGCAGTCAAGAATCGATAAGTAGTGATGTGATAGGAGGGTGGAAGTACTTGTATTTCGGGTGATGTATACCTATATATGGGAAGATCTACTATATTGGGTTTTAGTCTACATGGTTCGGGATTTTGTAGCTATATTTATTTATGTATACTTACTTACTTATATTTCGTACTAAATACAAACTGAAATATAGATGCACAGAAAAAACCCCAGAAAAAAGACCAATGCTGGGAATCGAACCCAGGTCCTCAGCATTCCGTGCCGCGTGCCATACCCCTACACCACCACTGGTCTAGAGATTAGACACGAATCTTTCCTATACATCATACATTTCAATCTGCTAAATCATCACCTTATGCAGTGACAAGCGCACATCTATGTTACACCCTCATCGAGAGATTTTAACACTCCTTCGGAACTAACCGCTCACCTGGACAAGAGATGGCGCTACTGTGCAACTTTAAACAAGTTAAAAGTAATAAAAAAATGAAGTTGAAAAAATAAGTACAAAAAAGATACTTCATAGCTAACTTACTTACTTACTTATTAAGTACTTATCTTATAGTGCATTACGAATGACAACGGGATCATTTTAGGGCTCCACTGTCTGTCCAACTGTCTACCACAAGGCAGACACTAGAAATTTCGTGTGTTGCTATGGCTACTATTAAAACAAACAAAATAAAGTTGAAAATTGCAGGACGTACCACCCAAAAACGTATTTTTTCAGCTGTTTTTTCTCGATTTTAAGAATGAAAATTGTATTGTTTTACGGAACTTTTCGTAAGTATGCGAACTGTGCTATAGATCGAGTCATTAACGTAAAGAAACAAATAAGTTTGATGTTGGGTATGGCTACATTTTATCGAGTAAATTATAACTATACTTTACTCAATAAATATGGAACTAAAAGCTAACAAATATGTATTAATACATATTCATGGGCGAAACGGACCGGGTAGCCATGATCTGAAATGTCAACATTCGCGCCAATTTTGAGTGACACTTGACATTCGGGGCGCTAATCTCGCGGGCCACAGATTATAGAACGCATAGTTCGGATACGGTATATGGTATATATTTAATATAATTTACTAGCCTGTTCTCCTTCGTCTGTGAAAATTCGGTTATTGCTATCGGGATAGAGGACCTATTCAATTTTCTTGGATAAAAACTATCCTTATTATTATTTTCTTTTAGGCTCTGAAACTATCTCCACACCAAATTTCATCTAAATCGTTTAGCGTTTTAAGCGTAAAGAGGTGAAAGACATAAAGCGTTGAATGTATCATCAATATTATCATGATCTCGATTTTTGATTTCTTCAAAACGTATCCTTTTGAAGAATTTATTAAAACGGCATCATACAGAACCCCTTAGGTTAGGTTAGGTTTGTTTTATAACAATCTTAAAAAGTTAACGGTTTCAGAAAAAAATCGTGTCGGTCTTTTGACCCATTCGATGTTTTAATACATTCGGTCTTTCGTACTTCGGTATTGTAATACATACCCAATTTGCACCTATTTCGAATGGTATATTCGAATTATTTGTTGTCAAAAATCGATATCCTTATTTCTTACGAAAGTAAACTCAAGTAAGTAAGAAGAGTAGGTATATTATGCGACATTTGTTCTAAAATAATAAGGAAATTCGAGGCCAAATCTAATAATGTCGATTCCGAAATTTCACCAACTTGTTTTCATTGAATTTAAAATGTCGTTGACCTTATGCCAAACATATTACTTTTTTTTTTAATTTTATCCTTTCGTCTCTGTACTATACTGTCCAAGGATTAGCAACAGTCACCCCAAAATGAACAATCGCTCTTCAAATACAAGTGTTGATTTTTGTTCTTAGCACAAGGGTGTTCCCAGGACATATGAATTTCTCCCGGGAATAATAAGCCTGTTACCGGCTGTGGGAAATGAAGTAAAAACTGGCTATTTTGTATTGCACCCTGGGAACTACGGTGTGCCCTGGCTCCAGGGACCAAGTGAGACTAGTGATGATTTGGTTGTGGTAAACGGATAAGGATTCGACAAGCGCGTGACATGGTTCATCCATTTATAGTAACGCCGTATGTCGTATATACTAGTTGTTTCTAATGAATAATAAGATGACCTAGTGGTTAGAGAACCTGACTACGAAGCTTGAGGTCCCGGGTTCAATTCCCATGTCGGGGTAGATATTTGTTTGAAAAATACGAATGCTTTTTCTCGTGTCTTGGGTGTTGTCTGCTAAAATATTCTCGATTAATTTTAAAACTAGCGACCCACCCCGGCTTCGCACGGGTGAAATTATTAATGATTCTCTACTATACAGGGTTATTTGTAATTCACTAGCATCCTTTTAACCCTAAACTCCTACCACTTAAACAAATGTTTTTTGTTTTACGGCTTTTGTCATAACTTAATATTTTTGGTGTAATAACGTTTTGAAAATTTGAGATTACCTCTTATTTTTACGATACTCGATGTATTTGTATGGGAAAAAAGTGCTTCACTTTAAAAAGTCGTAAAATAAAAAACATTTGTTTGAGTGATAGGTATTCAGGGTTAAGAGGATGTCAGTGAATTACAAATAACCCTGTATTATGCATGTAATACATATATAAACCTTCCTCTTGAATCACTCTATCTATTTAAAAAAACCGCATCAAAATCCGTTGCGTAGTTTTAAAGATCTAAGCATACATAGGGACAGACAGACTACGGGAAGCGACTTTGTTTTATACTATGTGGTGACGACTTGTATTTAGCTGTTAGTCCGATATGACATACTCAACTAACTCAGCCAGGTCTTCAATGAGTGATGAGATGACATAGCAAACAAAACAAAATGCAATGGAGATGCAGTAATCAAGGAATTTTAATATCAACAATAAAGTCATACGACCCCGATCTATGTCATTTAATAAAATAATCTGTTTTATTCAAAAATAAAATAATATCGACTATAAGCTTCTGCTTAGACTCTAATCTCAACTTTTAAAGATTTTATTTAATCTAATTACTCTACTCTAATTACTCCAAGGCTAATTTAACAGCTGACACTAAATAATTGAAATAGTAGTTGGGTGTCTAATTGGGTTGGGATGTCTTGCTGTTTAACGGAAATTTACTTCAATTTGAAACAAGCAATACAGGGTTATTTGTAATTCATTAGCATCCTTTTAAACCTAAACTCCTACCACTTAAACAAATGTTTTTTGTTTTACGGCTTTTGTCATAACTTAATATTTTTGGTGTAATAACGTTTTGAAAATTTGAGACTACTTCTTATTTTTACGATACTCTGTGTATTTGTATGGGAAAAAAGTGCTTCATTTAAAAAAGTCGTAAAACAAAAAACATTTGTTTGAGTGATATGAATTCAGGGTTAAGAGGATGTCAGTGAATTACAAATAACCCTGTATTTTTAATCAAACTGAACTCACCCCTTGCCTCACTATATCGCAATAAATCATTTAACATATTCCATACAAGTTAAGATAAGACCGCAATTCGGCCCCCCTGGTACCGCGTACGCGCGCATTCCTAATTGAGCCATTTCACAGATAAATAGATAAAACACGGAATAGGGCAAAACCCTAAATTATGCGTGTTATTTGCATATAATAACTTTGGGGACGATTACGTGGCATTGTACTATAACTCAACCACCGAGAGTGCACGTACTAAAATGAACCATATTCTCTTTAAAACAGCGTCACATTTAAATGACTCCCTTAGAGGTTTACGGTGAAATTTTTCGCATCATTTTTGGGGGTTCAATAAAGGCCCTTTGGGGTTCGAACCGCGACAATAGCAAATGCAGTTATGCAGATTACGTAATGATGACCAATGTTACTTTAGATGATATTTTAGATCGGGTGTAGCGGATCCATATTTGAATATTTTTGATAGTTACGCTCGTTAAATACTCTCAGGGGTGTTGTTTTGAATATGCTGATGTAGTTGAATTCTACTGCTGCGGTTGAAGACGTCAAATTATCTCCGGCTCACATATAAAAAAAAAATTAAACTGTTTATTACTTTCATAAAAAAAAACAAATTAATTATTAATATTATTAGTACAATCTTTTAAATTTTAAGATTATATACTAACAACTTACTTTCATTAACACTACATTAACTCATGTCTAACTGCTCTGGGCACAGGCTTCCTCTTAGAATGAGAGGGCTTGGGCTTTACGCGGCCCAGTGCGGACTGAGAACTTCATACGCACGGTTGAATTGCTTCGCAAGTATATACAGGCTTCCTCATTATGCCTTCCTTCACCAAAACAAATGTAATTTCGCACATAAATTTTGAAAACTCAAACCTATGATCCTCTGTATGAAACGCCATTCCTACGTCAAACCACTTAATGGTTAAATAAGTTTTTTATGACGACAATTAATCGCAACAAGTCCTAACGTCAAACTATGTTCTCCGTTCAAAGGACGTTGTTAATTATAATAAAAAAGAAAAGAATTATACGGAAATCACAGAATTATTGAGAAATCGAAGAGAAGTAAAGTAAACTAAACTAAGGTTTGAGGACTTTTAGAGTCAAGCATTTATACTCACACATTTACATTTTTAAAGTTTATAGTAGGTACTTACCTGTAATAAGAGAGAATTAGAATTACGAACATGAAAATTACAAATCTGTTACCACACACGTTTACTTCAAAACAAACGAAACCCTTCGTCCTACAGCCATTAGCTAACGTCACAAAAAACTAAACCACTAATTTCACCGAATCTATAAAGTTAAAGCAAAAAGGCAAACACATTTATATCTCTATCCTTATACTTAAAACCATAATAATTACAGTTTACGAACTTAACGTTTCAAAATTAAAAGTTCGGTCTTAACGCGCCACGTATCATTATGTTTGCATTATTGTGTTCTTATTTTGAAACGGGCACAGAGTAGAGTAAACGTTACTTGCCAGGAATATTTACAAAAACTTCCTTTATAAAACAGTTTAATATTAGATGAAATTAGTCGCTTCAAATATCTGCAGATAGTTTTTTCTCTAATAGTAGGTATTTTACAATTCCTAAAAAGTAAACTGATTCCTACTTACCTATTTTTTATACTAACTGAAAACTTCACCTAAGTATATTCTTTTACACCCCAATTCAAATATTTTTCTTGTCAAATTTAACTTCACAAACGAATTTAAGTATTCAACCAAATTCCGTATAATAATCAATTTTGTTTAACTCTACTCTATGGTTCGACCTAAGGTTAAGGTGGGTCACGACACATCCCAATTAGGGGTGATTAGGCCGAATAATTTATTGAGTGCGCTCAAAAACGCGTCTAGAGAAACGCGGCGCTTTGTGCCGGCATGTTGGCAGACCTGTGTCGTGGCGCCAAAACTTTTTTTAAATATTTATTTTAGGTGTTGATTTGCGTACGGCTTCTTTGAAACAGTTTATCGTCATTTGTTTTTATTTTAGGTCAGTATTGATCATCAATTATTCGTTAGAGTTGTCGTTAGTAAAAATGTTTTGAGTTTAATGTAGGTATGAACTGGTAAGGTACATTTATATATATTGCGCATAGTTGTATTTAAAAGGAAATTGGACTAGATTTTAGCTGAAATAGACTGCTTCGTGAACGAAATGTTTAATGCGGAAGAGGAGACACAATTATCATCTTTAGGGATTTAGAAATATTATGTCCATTCGTTTTTCGGAATTTTGATCGATAAAAGTTGATAAAAGTTTGAAACTTACGTCATTACTTCTACAATTTATAATTCGACACCTTAGAGACATGTTTTTCTTAATATTATAAACCATAAACAAAAGAGAAATTGTTCTAAAAAGTTTAGGATAAACACTGTCCCTGTCATTAATTGCTGTTCCCGCTCTGTGATTAGGCGCCGCCCATCACGATTCACGCGTTATTCAAAACTTTGAATTTGGAACGTTTTCGTTTTTATGTTTATTTTTTTTACGTTGACAGCACTAATTTTGGGAATGGAGAAATGGCAGGCTTAAGTTACTTTTTCACACGGTATTATGTGTTTTTATTTTAATTTATCAAACAATGTGAGGTTTTTCGAGTTAAGACTACGTATCTTAGACGTCTTTTATTAATTAAATCAGTTAAATAAATAAAACATATATTAATAACGTGCGAGTAGTTATTATCAGTCGCATACTTTTATAAGGTGTCTAGTTTAAAATTTGTCGTAAAGGTGTTATCATTAATAATATAGTGTTTTTACATAAATGTTACCGATATTATCAAACGAGAAAGTTTGTGAGGATGAATATTTGTTACTCGTTCACGCTAGAACGGCAGAACAGATTTAAATAAAATTTGGCACACAGATAGTTAACATACGGGATACTATGCCCCATAAAATTGTGTAGATCCCGCGGGAAAGCAATAAACGAATTCGCCGAAGAAGTCGCGGGCAATAACTAGTACCTACCTAAACAATAATTTCAAAAAGGTCGCTAAACTCATCACCATCAGCCTATGTTCGTCCACTGCTGGACTTAGGCCTCTCCCATGGCACGCCACTGAGCACGATCCTCGGCCACTCTCATCCAGCTGTTGCCAGCCGCCTTGCGAAATAGCAGGGCAGCCGGGAACTGGGGGCCGTGGTTCGTGTTGACTTGCCATTTGGTCGGGTTTGCTCTAATTGCCACGCTGAGCAGGTGGGTTGGCAATAGGACCGATGTGTACTTGGTCACAGAGTCTCTTAGTCGCCTTTTACGACACCCGCGAGAAGAGTTGGGGGAATGCTATTCTTAAGCCGGCACTCCACGGCATAAACCCAGTCGCTGAACTAACGCTCGCTAAACTCGCTAAGATGAAAACATAAACAATCTTATTCAAATTATAAAAACTTGCTATTTTATTTTAATTATTTTTCTTTGTGGTAAGTATTCCTTAAATAATTTAATCTGCTGAAAAGTTAAGCTTTTTAGGGAAACCCTTGATCAAACTTTTCCCCCTCGCTGGAAAGAAACAAAAGTATTTGCGGATAATTAATTAAAATCTGATTTAAGTTAAAGTGGGATTTTAAGGGCTTAAGAAAATTAAAAGGAAGAATGAAGTGCGCTTTCACAGAGAGGGCATTTTCTTTGAAAGTAGGTACAATATCCCAGAAGGTAAACTTTTTCCAAAAAGCTGTATTTGTACGTAGGTACATGTTGCCGCAGGTTCAGGGTGGACGCAAATCGCTTCCAATCGTAATGATTGGGCATCAATGAGGGAGGCCTAAGTCCAGCAGTTGACGTCCTACGGCTGAAATGATGATGATGATGATGATTTATTGTATAAATGGCCGTGTCATAAACGTATGTTACATTTTGGGAAGTAGGTATGCTTTTGGGAAAATGCACTTATCAGGCAAGTGCGTGTACCTATACATAAAGTATACATTTCGAGAATATGCTTTAATTGAGAAAGTATACGTTTCTTAAGCTTACATTTTGCGGAAATTGCACTTTTAGAGAAAGTATGCATTTCGGGAAAGTGGGTTTTGGGACCCTAGGCCTTTTTTGCGCAGCGTGGGACGTCCACCAACGAGATGGACGGACGATTTGGTGAAGGCTGCAGGTTCAGGGTGGATGCAAGTCGCTTCCAACCGTAATGATTGGGCGTCAATGAGGGAGACCTATGTCCAGCAGTGGACGTCCTACGGCTGTAATGATGATGATGATGATGAGGCCTTTTTCTATTCTTTCATGGAATTGAAGCTACATAAGCTAAATTTTCAAAAAGCACAGACAATAGTTAATTTTTTTCTTCTGTTCCAAAACAATATGGCGGCTGTAAAACAAGTGCCTGTATTTAGCAACTTTCTAACAAAGATGTCAGCGGCTCTTATCTCTAGATCTAACCACGTAACGGTTTGTGCGCATAATTGCTGTGCCTATAGTTATAGTGATTAGGTCGTACGGCGCGCGCGCCGCCTCGGGCATAGAGGCTCAGTATCGAGTAGGTCGTCGATTGAAATCGATTGGCTCTTTATTTTAGAGGTATGTTGAAAAAAAGGCTAGGTTCTATGAACTAGAAGCTTATACTCCTGAACAACATGTGTGGTACAGCAACGTCTAAGGGTATGCGTGCACGAGGAACTTAGTCGCAAGGCGATTTTTTTTGTGTTATGTGTATTTGTATCCCGGGAGTCGCGGCGCACTTCCATACTAACCCATAGACTTGATAAAAGTTGCCCGGAGACAAAAGTTGCCTGTGCACGCATACCCTAATTTAGCGCGTCGTGATCGTGAGTTGTCGTTTATGTGTCTATGGGCACGTACACGAGGCGGCACGGGGTCGGTTACAGGGATTCCAGCTGTTCATCTACCCGCTGGAATATTTGACTGCAAGATATACAGGGTTATTTGTAATTCACTAGCATCCTTTTAACCCTAAACTCCTACCACTTAAACAAATGTTTTTTGTTTTACGGCTTTTGTCATAACTTAATATATTTGGTATATATATTTTGAAAATTTGAGATTACCTCTTATTTTTATGATACTCTGTGTATTTGTATGGGAAAAAAGTGCTTCATTTTATAAAGTCGTAAAACAAAAAACATTTGTTTGAGTGATAGGAATTCAGGGTTAAGAGGATGTCAGTGAATTACAAATAACCCTGTAAAGGTTTATGCGAGCAAATCCGCTGGTAAAAACTAAACTAGTATGACAACATTATACAAAAGAACGTGCCAGTAATCTACCATTAGCGTATTAGCCACATTACACAGCACAGCTTGTAATTTGTGGTGTTTGTCTGCTCTTTGATCAGGGCGGTCATTATTCCAAGTATTTTCACTAATGTATGGGCGTCGATTATTAGATTAATAGTGGTACTGATTTAGTTATAGCGTACTGCAGTTATGTGCCCTCGGCGTAGAATCAGTATTGCCTAAACGTAGCTATCGTAAGGTCGCGGTTGAGCAAAGTAATTGTTTCAGTTCATTTCCTCAAGATGTTTGCCTTACCTACCCATAAAGCTTATGATATTTCGAAAACTCAGAGGTACGAGCCTGGGCTCGAACCCACGAGTTGCTTGGGAGGCCATAGGTCAAACTACTAGGAAGTTGTCTTATTATTGTAATTTTTGGGAATTCTCATGGGAATTTAGGAAGGGAATCCCGGAAATTCAATGCGACTGCCAAATCTAAGATTGCGCGAGCAAAACCGAGGGTAAAAGCTAGTAATACTAAGCAATATCTTAATTAATATGCTTTATTTTATCCGGGTTTATAATAAAGGTAGTAATTAGCAGATTACAAGGATTTTACGAGTTACCTGCTTCCCCCTGCGGCCGTGGGTAATAAAGTCGTCCAAGCCATTTCTTTATTGTTTATGCTCTACATAAACTTTTAATCAACAATTTTAACAAGGAAAACTTTATAATGAATTCACTATTTATATTTCTGTATATTTCTCTTTATTTATTTTTTTGTATTGTATGGCAATTTGTGACACACAAACAAAATAATTGCGATTTTAAGTAACAAGTGTTAGGCACTGGTCCCACCGCCGACGAGTAAGCGATGAGCTATCGGCGATTTTCTCGCCCAAGAAACGAACAAAAGATAATCGCTCCTGTGTAAATAAAAGAGAGTAAATGAAAGAGAGAGATATTTATTTATAGTTCATCGCTGGCTGTTCACACTGCCGGTGAGGACTCTCTCTTCACTAGTTGATCGCAGCGATAAAACCTGTCAACGATAAAACTCGTTTAGCGGTACTCGGCAATGAACGCTTGGCGATCAAAGCGATCATTCTACCTAGGGTTTGCAATCCGAATATTCGAATATTCAAATTATCCGAATATCCGCTACATATGAAATCCGAATTTGACAGCATTCATTATTCGGATAATACGAATATTTTGAATAGTACAAAAATAAGACGGAAATCATTAATCTTGAACAAAACCCTAAGGATAAAATATTATTCATATCAATTATTGCATTTATGTTAAGTTTTTGAAATAAATAAATAAATATATTTGATTTAAATTACCCAAGTACAGTAAGTACGCAGCTTGCATAGTAGTATAGTAGATCAAGGAAAGAATTGCACTGCGAAGATTACCAGAAGTAAGTGGCACACTAAATGTTTACATAATCCCACTAATTTCTACAGGGAGGGATTGTTTCAATATCCGTTCGAGAACCTGACGAACGAACGTATTATAGAGATTACTTATAATAAAATTAAACACTCCTATTGAGCAGGTTCATGTTGATGAACCTATCCATTTACAGATACCGTAAAACGGGGTTACTTTTAAATGCAGGGGCTACTTTGGAAAACAGTTTTTACGCCGTGTCCTTATTATTTTAGACAATCTGTGGCAGAGAAATATGAGCTATGAATATTTGCGTTTTTATAACCATTTTAAATCTATCAAAGCAGCCCCAAAATTTCCTAAAGTAACCCCAGTTTACCGGTACTGGATCGCGATCGCGATATTCGCGATAATCGATTTCACGGTAGTAGTAGTAGTAGTACTATATCAATGAAGGAACAACTGCAAGATGAGATCAGAAAAGGTTTATCTGCTGGTTATACTTCTACTGGTACTCAAGATTCTCAATAATCATCACGAGATTTGGACATAGAGACTCAAATCAACGTTGAAATGGCCTAATTACGTACAGTTGCATACAATATTTTTTCTACATCCATATATTAAATCCTCTTTTTTATCACTATATGGGTGTAGATAAAATATATTAAATAGAAAGGCAGCAATAGTAGGTAGGTTTACGATCCCGGAACCAATGTTTCCATTACTTTTTTAAATACCTAAGTATTCTATAATTCTACATTTGTTGATTATTATTTATCGTTTAAATTACGATATTTACGATTTATTCTATTGTGTTTTCCTGTTTTGTGTTGAAGCATAATTTTATGACTATATCTCCTATTTCGAAAAAAATATATTTTTAATGCTAATTTTATAAATTTAATTAGTTTTTATAGTTTTATACTTTATTTTTACGCGTTTCGTACACAACTGTTTACAATTGCACGCCTTGGAATCATTATTTTGTTTAATTTTCTAAAATATTCAAATTATTCAAAAAATCTGAATAATTCGAATTTAATAAACGGAAGTATTCATATTATCCGAATTCTGAAAACGGACGGATATTGCAAACCCTAATTCTACCGTACAATCGCCTGTCGCACTCGAACACTCGCTTATAGCCGAGCGACAAAACTATCGAAACTACACACTCGCTTCTCGCCACTCGCCCACTCGTTTCTCTAGTTCTACTCGTTTATCGCTCGTCGCCGGCGGTGGGACCAGTGCCTAAAGAGGGGTCAAAAATAATCAATTTTGGTGTGACGTATATTATATATGATCCTGCAGAAATTAAGGCCGCAGTTACTATTAAAAATCACAGTTATGGTTCAAAAATAAGAGTATTCATTAAACCGGACATGTTGTAATGTCGCTGGCTGCATAACAATTTACCATCACAAAATGGCGGTTTTGAGAGAAAGCGCGGTAAATCATAAATTATCTTATCGCGCCATCTATCGGCGTTTGAATAAAAGCGTGGGCTTTGGGGCGTTACTTGTCAATAAAAATTATGAAGGCATCGCTTTGAATATTACGTCAAAATATTTGTAAAACGAAATAGTTATGTAAAAAATAGTACATTGTGCATTAAGGGCCGTAATAAGTTTAGAATTCGAATGGTGGGTAAGGTTGGTACGCCCAGATTCAGCCAACATGTAAAAAAATATTACTAATATTATTGCATAACACT
This sequence comes from Archips crataeganus, assembly GCA_947859365.1. Classification (NCBI taxonomy): domain Eukaryota; kingdom Metazoa; phylum Arthropoda; class Insecta; order Lepidoptera; family Tortricidae; genus Archips; species Archips crataeganus. The sequence goes on along the minus strand of OX402067.1, from coordinate 10,131,113 downwards.
TTGATATAGGTAAATTTAAAATAAAAAATAATGAGTTTCATGAAGCGTCGGTATAAGATTTGTGTTGTAAAATTGGCCTATTGACTAAAGTCAATAACTATAGCCAAATTAAAGATATAAATATACCTAACGTTGGTTGGCTTGAAACCCCTTAGTCTGAAATGACGTACCTACTAACTTTGCCAATTTTAAAACGAAAAACAAATCTCCCTCGGGAGTAAAACTATTCATAAATACATAACTCCCGTGGAAACAATTCAGGTCATTTTCTTTAGTGTAGGTGTACATGCGTAGAGTAACGTCATTAACGAGCAAGTGTGATGAGAAACATTTTAGTTACCTACTCTACTTCTTTTTTGCGGAAGGTATTTATTGGACTTCACTTTCATTGTCATGCAAATAATACATACTAATAAAAATAAAAAATAAATAATATAAAATATCTTTATTCTCAGACAACTTTTAGGTCCATAGAGTGTTAGTAACAAAAGTGACGTAGAGTGTTAGTTAACAAGAGTAATCTAAGAACTATGTTAGTACCTATAGGTGAGTGTTAGATAAATAACAAGGTTGCCACCGAGATGCAAGTACGTAATATTATAAATTCAATGGTGTGTGTGAAGTTCCCAATCCGCACTGGGCCCGCGTGGTAACTACGGCCCAAGCCCTCTCATTGTGAGAGGAGGCCTATGCCCTGCAGTGGGACATACAGGGTTATTTTTAATTCACTGACAACAGCCTGGGATGATGATGATGAATATTATAAATGAAATTTTTGCCTAAAACTTATTAATACTTAATACCTTCATAATTCCCATTCCATTTTCCCGCACCTGAGGCCCCCTTGTCAGTCTCTGCATTCTTAACGAGGAAATGACCACGTCATAACTACATAACGTCATTCGCTGATTCCATGTCATTACCAGCAATTACTTGGGCCAATGATTATGACCTGGGGTTAAATAGAAATTGATACTTCTGTTAAGTAATGTGAGGTTGAGGAATTTATTAGAAAGTTAGAAATAACGTTTTTTTTTTCAATGAATTTTCTTTTCATTTCAATCGCAATGAAAATTAAGGGGAAAAAGTACAAGTAGTATAGAATTTTTCTTTTTTATTAATTTAATGTTAAAAACTACACTGACTATTAGTAACTGAAGTTCCCAATCCGCACCGGGCCTGCGTGGGAACTATGGTCCAATATCTCTCAATCTGAGAGGAGGCAGCCTATAGATACATATACATATGTATAGGCTGAGATGACGATAATGATGAAGAACTAGCGGCTCATTCCTGCGGCTTTGCTCGCATAAGCCATTAGTCGAATTGAAATTCCGGAATTTCCCTAAAAATTCCTGTGGGAATTTCCAAAACTTACATCTTACTCTTCATAAAAAGCATAAAAAGCACCCGTGCCAAATTTCACGACTTCTTGACATTTCGGGATTTTATCCCGATGCTGTAGGAATGTCGGGATAATAAGTAGCCAATGTATTCCAACTTATTCCAGACGTCCAACTATCTACATACCAAATTTCATGAAAATCCGTCCATCAAAGTAAATAATAGTGCAGCCGTACAAACTGCCTCGTTTACATAATTATTAAATTATTGGCAATTTATATGCACTATAATTATCTAATTTATATAAGCTACTAGTCGTTGCCCGCGAGTCCGTCTACAAAGCATTGTTTATCCCTATTCCGCGGGAACTATACATATCAATTTCGCGGGATAAGAACTATCCAACCAACGTCCTTCCTAGGGTCTCAAATTATGTAAACCAAATTTTTCATCTAAATTGGTTCACCGGTTTATGCGTAAAGAGGTAACAGACAGACAAAATGATACACTTTCGCATTTATCGTCATCTCCATGCTAAAGTGGCGAATCTGCTTTTTTGGTAAAAATGAGATAAATAATCTTTTATCTTCTTCTTCTAATAAAAATCTCGTGTCACGGTGTTTGTTATCGCACTCCTCCGAAACGGCTTGACCGATTTTTATGAAACTTTTTTCTCTACATTCGGTAGGTCTGAAAATAGGTCGTAGGCTATTTTTTGTATACCTACCCCTATTCTTCGCAGACGGTGTCGCGAGCAACAGCTAGTCTAAGATATAAAAATCTCGTGTCACGGTGTTTGTTATCGAACTGCTCCGAAACGGCTTGACCGATTTTTATGAAACTTTTTCTCCATATTCGGTAGGTCTGAGAATAGGTCGTAGGCTATTTTTAGGTTTCCGTATCTAAAGGGTAAAAACGGGACCCTATTACTGAGGCTCCACTGTCCGTCTGTCAGCAGGCTGTATCTCGTGAACCGTGATAGTTAGACAGTTGAAATATTAAAAACCAGAATAAAATAAGTATTTAATTTTTTTGCTTGATATTGATATCGGCAACAGGTACACGCTTGAAATATTCACAGAATGTTTAGTGTTTATTTACTTTAAAAATAAATAATTAAATTAAAATAAAAAAAATATATTTAAGGGGGCTCCCATACAAATAAAGTGATTTTTTTCTTCGTGCGTGAGTCCGACTCGCACTTGGCCGGTTTTTGTATACCTACCTCTATTCTTTGCGGACGGAGTTGCGGGCAACGGCTAGTATTTATATAACTGTTGTGCGCGGCTTCGGTTTGCGAAGCATTCGTTATCGCTATCCCGCGGGAACTTTGCATATTCCGTTCTTTGTTCAGCGTTTTAAGCGTGAAGAGACAACAGACATACTTTCGTATTTATAACATTAGTTAATATAGATTGATAGAGTCAATCAAAAACGTCGTAAGTTAATTCACTTTGAAAGGCACTTACGTCATTTGAATCTCTCCACCTTAAGGTAACTCGTACGTTTCAAACAAAAGAGATTCAAGTTGTAAAACCATTCATTCAGTTTTGTGTTTTGTTCAGTCGTCTTAAGATCGAAATCGCATCGAATTATGTCGTGTACTTAGTGCATGTATTGTGGCATGTGTTTTATTGTGTTATGTAAGGTCATTGCATTATTAATTATGTATTGCGAGGACCTTTGACAGGTTGATTGCATTAAGTACACACTTGTGTTTGAAACCTTGAGGGCTATGTCACGAAAATCTAAGCTATAATGTAACAGTGAATATGTATATTATTAAAGTATTTACCTATTGTCATCATCACCATCATCATTACTATCATCACCATTACTAAAACAACCACCGCGACCACCACCACCATCATCATCGTCATTACCAGCACCACCACCATCATTATCATTACCAACAACATCGTCGTCGCGTCCACGCCGTATCCGACGACAGTGACTGCTTTATGTTTAATTCGGGTTAACTATTGGGCTCTGATGTGGTTTGCGAATCCGAACTTAGTTTTGAAAATTCGACCACACGGCTCGTAGGTAATTTGGCTGCTCTGCTAGATTACGTAGTGTAAGAAAGCTTTGGTCATCATCATCATCATCAGCCTATGTTCGTCCACTGCTGGACATAGGCCTCTCCCATGACACGCCACTGAGCACGATCCTCGGCCACTCTCATCTAGCTCTTGCCAGCCGCCTTGCGAAAATCATCGCTCCACCGAGTCTGAGGACGTCCTACGCTACGTTTGCCGATCCGTGTTCTCCACCCAAAAACTCGTCTACCCCAACGGTTATAGGTTCAGTTTTTCGTAATTTCGAGTGGTAAAAGTGAATTATCCCTACATTTTCGTAGCACGCGGAATACGGCGGATGAAGCGCTTCCGAGTCTTACACATCTTGTCTTTGACTTTGATAATGGCCAGTCCACGACTACGCGCTATATGTGCGGCGATCGATTCCTCTACAGCATGTTAGTAAAAAATCTTATCATCATCGTCATTTCAGCCGAAAGACATCCACTGCTAAACAGATCGGTCCTGCGCCATCCGCATCCAACGCGTTCCCGCAACCTTAACCAGGTCGCCGCTCCATCTTGTCGGAGGCCTACCCACACCACGTCTTCCAGTCCGCGGACACCACTCGAGAATCTTCCGGCCCCATCAGCCGTCAGTTCTACGAGCGATGTAAATAAAAAAGTGAATAAAAAATGTAAGTAAGTAGTTTATATCCCCCGAACCTTGGCCTTCGAACAGAAGCCGAACGTCAGCGCGGGCGCAGCGTGGCGGCGCCGCCCGCTGCGTAGTCGCATGCGCATACAGATCACGAATATCGATACCTGGCTGGGCTTTACAAATCTTGGTAACCTGAATATGGGTATGGCCATAGAATCCTATAATATAATAAATGCGGAAGTGAAAATTTGGGTGTTATTGGCTTAAGCTCTCTCATTCTGAGAGGAAGCCTATGGCTTACAGTGACGTATATAATAATAATAATAGTTTATTTACTTAAACATGGTAGGTACGGTCAAGTGCAAAAATATATATAAGTACCTACGTTAACAAGGTGTCAAAAATATCTGCAGGGTTATTTGTAATTCACTAGCATCCTTTTAACCCTAAACTCCTACCACTTAAAAAAATGTTTTTTGTTTTACGGCTTTTGTCATAACTTAATATTTTTGGTGTAATAACGTTTTGAAAATTTCAGATTACCTCTTATTTTTCCGATACTCGTGTATTTGTATGGGAAAAAAAGTGCTTCATTTTATAAAGTCGTAAAACAAAAAGCATATTTTGACGCGTTAACCGTATAGTTATTTATGCTTTCGACTGAACATATAGATGACAATATCACAGGAAGATAGCCATTAGTGGCATGCAAAAATTGTGTAGGTACGTAAGTATAGTAATTTTTAAATATAATTAATAAAATGAAATAAAATAAATTAATTACAGCTCATGTCCAACGTAGGTACAGGTTCTTCTCTGTAGTCTAAAAATTCACTAATCGTGTTAAAACATCTCTCTATTAGCCATTGGGGATGAAGTTACTCACGTCCGCAGGATTCGCCACTGTTTTTTCCCTGCACGTGTCCCCTGGGTGGCGCTAAACGAGTAACAAACTTTCGGCTGCTGTAAATGTTGCCTATGAGCTACCTCACAGCACGATAACCGAGTCGCTTCTTAAGATACGAATACGATACGATACGAATATACATATATATATATATATATTAGCCATTTTCTGGGATGCCACGCCTACAAAATCTACCCTTAGTCCAGTTCTAAACAACCATCTTGGATCTGCCGCGGTATCTAGGCGAAAAAGAGACCACATACCATATTACCCAGCACTATACTAAAGAAAAACCTATGCATATTAATATCCATTGCGGTAAACAAAAAAGCAATCGGCTCTGTTCGGTATTTTAGACAGTTGCACCGGAGTGTCATCGGAAACAATGCGCCCGGCCAATTAGAAACGCCATGAATAAGTCATGGGGACCGGTTATGCAATATGTTGCCAGCACGGAAAAGTAAAATAATTTGAGTGACTTAAAAAAAAACAAGTGCTGTATAGACTCAGGTGTTACTTTGTGGAGGACTGGAGGTACATGTTCAAAAATTAAATGGATAAACTTTATTTTGTTCCTCCGAAGTAGCGTGGGTAAAATAGTCGCGCTTGCGTTGAATATTTGTAGTCGTGCCGTTATTTTTTTATGCCTTCCTTTATCTTTGAAAAAAGTTTAGACGTTACATTTTTGTTACTCCACCATAAAACGGCAAAAAACGACTCATAAGATTTAGATGAAATTTGGCACGCTGTTAATTTATAATCTGAATGATAAATTTCAACATATTTCTCGCGGGATAGCGATACACGAATGTCGTGGGTACTCACAAAAAAAAATAACGAAATGGGAACTACCATCACTATTAACCGTGCCGAACATGTGTTTCACCACTCTCCGAGGTATTTTCAGTGGTTGTTAACATTCTGAAAGTTGGTCGAAGAGACTTCTTTATTAACCAACTTTAAAAAAGGAGGACGTTATCAATTCAGTTGTATGCTTCAGAACTCTGTCATTTGAAAACCGATATTTCATTTTTTTGGTTTGGGCAGGGAATAGTTCCGACTAGATCCCACTGTCACCAAAGCTAGAATCTGATGAGTGAATAGTGGGGAAATCGAGGGAACTCTTCAAATGTTAGGATATCTAAATATAATATATATGTTTACTACAAACTGTATCAGAATCTTCTACCATTTCTACAAAAATGCGTCCACGAAAATGATTTTCGGATTTTTTTGATCATTTTCGTGGACGCATTTTTGTAGAAATAGCAGAAGATTCTGATACAGTTTCTTGCACAGGATCCCTATGAAGTAACCGAAAACATCATCAAAATCTACAGGAACTTCGCAAATAATTTCACCATGAAAGTGAGACAGTTAAAACACTCGAATTACCCTTTCCGATCGTCGCCTGGTAATGATTGTTCCGTGCTGCATAACGCGGTCTCCGCAGGTTTAATCACAGTGCTCAACCCCGTCCCCGACTTTGCGAGGGGCAGGTACTTGCTCAATTACACTGTATTTTATGGTTACTAGACGTTGCCCGCGACTCCGTCCGCGAAGAATTCGTTTATCGCTGTTCCACGGAAACTATGAAATTTCCATGGATAAAAACTACCCCATGTCCTGCCAGGGTCTCAAACTGTACCAAAATCATCTAAATCGGTTCAGCGGCTTGCGTGATGAGGTAAAAGAACAGACAGACGGACGGGCAACACTTTCGCAGGTATAAGTTGGCAGCCGACCGCACGCAGCAGCAGCAGACGACGTGTCGCTAGCTCTGTGGAAATTTCACAGAAATAAGGTATAAGTTGGCGTAGCTAGTGACACGTCGTCCGCTGTCGTTGCGTGCGGTCGGCTGCCAACTTATACTCAAAATATTAGTGAAAACTGTAATCTTTTTTGTGACGGTATTTCATCAAGTCTTTCATTGCCATCGGAGCTACATACCCACACTGAATTTAAATTAAATATGAGCACGGAAAGGGGACATGCATGACGAACAAGTTTCTACTTTTTTTTATACAGGCAACACAAAAAATATAAAACATTTTACGTCAGGACTCGGGAAACGGTGTCGTGCGCGTTTCCCTCTACCAAAAAATATGACGGGTAATGAGGCATTCACTATCTCTTTTACCCTGATTCCATACCGTTTGACAAAGAAAGACAGGAAGAATTTCTTTTCATTATGATTCCGAGTGCGTTAGAAAGTATGACGTCAGGTCAGGTTTAGCGTGGGTTTAGCTGTGTGTGTTTTGAATGTGTGTGTGTGTGTGTGTGTTTCAGTATGTGTTAAACAAAATAAATGTCATGAGTACATCCGTGCAAGAACTGAAGTCATCGACATAGCTCGAAGAATCACCAGCCAGACTCAAGTGGCAGTAGGTAGGGCACATCGCTCGAAGAACAGACGGCCGATGGGGCTAAAAAGTTCTCGAATGGAGTCCACGAACCGAATGACGCAGTGTAGCTAGGCCTCCAACAAGATGGAACGACGACATGGGGCCTGTTGTATAACAAAGTACATCTAATATTACAAGCGGAACTCTCGCTTCAGTTATATTAACTAGAAAGGGAGTTCCGCTTGTAATATAAGTTGTACTTTGTTATGCAACAGGCCCATGGTTAAGGTTGCGGGAACGCGTTGGATGCGGAAGGCGCAGGACCGGTCTGTTTGGCAAGCCTTGGGGGAGGCCTACGTCCAGCAGTGGACGTCTTTCGGCTGAAATGATGATGACACGTGTCGTGCAGTATGTACCATCGCCCCAGACGCCAGATACCCATTTTCAAAACAAATTTGCTTGCAGACGTTGATGTTTATTGCTATGGATTGTTATGGACAGATGTCTAGCCACTGCACGCAAACTGGGCCTTTAAGGTGGTTATCTGGCGCTTGGGGCGATTGTACCTACCTACTTGTAGAAATACTTCGTTAATATAAAAGCGACAGAAAAAAATAGTGGAGAGAGATAAGTGAAACATTTGTTTCACATGAAACCTGTGAATTTCATATGTTTTAAGTATAAAAGAGTTAGATATAAATACGTAGAGCTCGCGTCGTTTATAGTTGTTTTGCTCTACCATAGCTCATAGCACTAGAACAGCGTGAAATAAGCACTGATTTGTCCTTCATACTGATAGAGCATTCTCTAAATGATCGTAGAAAGAGTGTATGGTCTCAATGCATGAATATCTCATTCAAAAGCCGCCGGCGGACATCTGTCAATGTTTCAAGGAGTTATAGTAGATGTGGTAGTGATGTAACGCAAGGTTCTCGATATCGAACCTGTTGATGTTTGCTATTATTCCTGCCGATAAACTTAATGGCGTACTTGAGACAAGTCGATCCCATGTAATGTGTGGTTTTAAGGTAGAAGTTGCATCAAATGACATCTGTAATAGGCGGCCGAGATTAATAATATATTTGACAGATACACGTAATAAAAAAAAAATCATATATTTCATACTAAATACAAATTGAAATATAGATGCACAGAAAAAACCCCAGAAAAAAAACCAATGCTGGGAATCGAACCCAGGTCTTCAGCATTCCGTGCCGTGTGCCATACCCCTACACCACCACTGGTCGAGATTAGACACGAATTTTTCCCATACATCGTACATTTCAATCTGTTAAATAATCACCTTATGCAGTGATAACACAGCGCGCATCTATATAGTAAAAGTAATAAAAATGAAGTTAAAAAAAAATAAGTACAAAAAGATACATCATAGCTAACTTGTTAAAAAAAATCAGCTACATCGACTTTCTAATTATGGGCTACAAGTGGTTTGAGATTTAAATCAACCGTCGTAAAAATTGTTCCTGATTCGTTAATCTCTAGTGGTAACAATTTGATGTCTGTAATATAGAGCAGTATGTTTTCCCAGAGTTTCCGCGATTTACTTACAAAGAGTTACGAATGCCCTTTTAGGGACCGTTATTGCTTATTTATATTTATTTTTGAGGCCCACCTAGTCTTCGCTTGTGACCCACGAGTGGGTCATGAACCTTAGTTCAGAAAAATGCTGATATATGTAGAATTTATAAATTTGCTATGAAATCAAAACTTTGAAATCAAACGGAACAAAAAACGGTCGCGCTATGGCCTCTATTGATAATAACTTATACATATAGATGTTAAAACGCGTCAGTATCGTTTACTGTAGTGACAATATTCGCGTATGTGTGACATAAATATATTGATCTTTGGGAGCGATTACTGGCTTTTCGTGAAAACATACAAGTGTGGCACAGAAGTAGCTGGCCTGCACGCGTGGCCGAGTCACAAGGTAATGTTGGACTCTGCGATAGCTGCTAGTGTGTAACGGGTGCCTTAGATATCGATATCTCCTAGCACACCACTAACCCGAATGAATTATTCATGCTATAGTTTTTTACGCGTCGAACAGATGGCGCTATTTGCCGGGAATTAACTGTCAAATGGTGCGTTAAAACATGGTCGCCAATTAGTGGGAGTGTTTGTTTTGCTTCTTTAAACGCTTTCTGATTGGAGGGCGCTGCGCAGTGACGCGATTCTGTTTTCAGTATCGTTCATCGGCGACAGTGATGGGTGATTGATAAGTTTTGCATTTATTACACAAAAAGTTTTGCTAACTGTACTTGTATTGTCTTCCTAACTACTTCACGAGTGGGTAAAATTCAACTTGTCAAATTATACTTACCTTAATAAACATACAAACATTGCTTTGAATTTGAATGAGCATTTACTAGGAAAGCGTGGTCCATCGTACCTAGGCCTCATCTTCGCTTTCCATCAGGCGTGATTGTGGTCAAACACAAGCTTATACTGTATAAAAAAATCAGGATTTTATTATTTTGTCTGATCAATGCCCTAGACTGCAGAGGAAATGTGGTATGGATAAGTAAATAAACAACAAACAGGGCCCAATTGCATAACAAAATAGAAGCAAATAGTAGGTATTAGTGAATTTCAATACAATATAGGTAGCTAATACCTACTAAGTATTAGCTTGTGATTTGTTATGCAATTGGGCCCAGGTAGTGCTAGGTATATAAAGCAGTTTAGTAAAAATAGAACTTTGCGCGCTTTAAGTGTATCGATAAAGTATTTAAACCTAGCAATCCATAAAACACATTACCCCCTAAGCACCCCGTCGTGGTAAAACCAATACGTCTCATCGCATGCCGGTTACACTTGGGAGCATAAAACAGACGCAGACAGTGCACTGTGTTGCAACAAATTGTGTACACGTGTCGCTCGGAGCTTACACGCTACCGACGCATGCTGTGCGGTTTTTTTGCAAGCAAGTGCAACGATTTAATTTAAGATTGCAGCAGGATCTCATCTACATTTGTAATAAGTTCTTACCGACGCGACGTAACTATCATATAATTTATTTTATACGTCCTCTATCTATTTTCTATCTTCTGTTTATCTATCTATACTTATGAAATCGTTTTTACTGACTACTCTGTCGATATGGGCCTCAGTACCTCTACCATTAGTTTACACTAGTTTACAGTGACCGTACTCGCTAGCGACGGCGTAAATGGTTTGTATGGAGAATTGTACTTCCGTAAGTGACCGCTAGAGGCGCAGTACCCCTACCATGAGTTTACACTAGTTTACGTGACCGTACTGGCTAGCGACGGCGTAAATGATTTGTATGGAGAATTGTACAGCGCCTCTAGCGGTCACTTACGGAAGTACAATTCTCCATACAAATCATTTACGCCGTCGCTAGCGAGTACGGTCACTGTAAACTAGTGTAAACTCATGGTAGAGGTACTGTACAATTCTCCATACAAATAATTTACGCCGTCGCTAGCGAGTACGGTCACGTAAACTAGTGTAAACTCATGGTAGAGGTACAGAAGAAAGCACAAGGTCACTCAAAGCGATGGAGAGGGCTGTGCTCGGAGTTTCTCCAGCGGGATCACATTAGAAATGATTACATTCGCACAAGAACTAAAGTATACATACCTAACGCCAGACACAAATGGCAGTGGGCAAGGCACATCGCTCGTAGAACTGGTAACGGACCAGAAGATTCTTGAATGACGTCCACGGACCGGAAGATGCAGTATAGGTAGCTTACTAGCTTAGGCCCCAACAAGGTTGCGGGAACGCGCAGGACCGATGTTCGGCGAACCTTGCGGGATGGCTAATATGCCCAGCAGTGAGCGTCTTAGGGCTGAAAATGATGATGATGATAGATGATAGGGAGCTGTAGCGTATTCTTTAATCTTTCACGTAGGTGAAGTCGCGAGTTAGTAATTCAAAATTTAACTAAAGGAAAGGATCTCTTCCAGAATGTCGTGTCGAACCATAGTCAAAACTTTTTTTTTCACATCGCGTGCCGAGCTACCTTGCGCGTGACATCTTTATGCTTATCTGTGAGTAATTGAATTACAAGATGGCGGAACCGTTACCGTGTGTTGCCGTGGCGTGCGCGCGGCGCAGCGAGCGGTCGGACTAGGCCAAAGAGTATTGTAATATTATATGAACAAGAGTGGCAACTCTATGGTCAAATATGCATGTATGGAAGGTGCTGCCGCCCTACGGCTGGCTACTCAAGAACTAATGTGACGTATCTATAGATGTATACCTATCTATATGTTGGTAGTGATGTACAGCTATAGATACGCGTAATTTTAATTGATAGGCTAATTTTGCCTCTATTCGTATTTTAGCCGTCTAATTCAAATCAGCATATACGAAGTATAAGCGGCTAAACCCGATTTGCATTATACGGCTAAAATACGAACATTGGCAAGTGGCCTATCAATTAAAAGTCCTTGACCGTACAATTTGGTACGCCATGGCCATGGCCGATGAATGACAACTGACAAGTTTGACAAGTCAACCAAGATGGCCGCTAATTTAGTTCTTCGTCAAACACCTAACACCAAAGGTCGCGCATGAAAAGTGTGATATATGTAAGTGTGCCCCCCCTGGACTAGGCTTACGCTCGCTATACACAGGCTAGCGTTGTTCGTTGCTCGTATCACCTAAACCTTGAACATTTACAAACCCGAAGAAGCCCCACGTCGTGCTGCTTCTAAGGTGACCCATTTGCTGGACTGGCGCTGGAACCTGAAGGTCAGTGGGAATTTTCATATACTCGAATTTGGCAAGGCTTTGTACTGCATTCTATAACGACCGCTTTAGCCTAGTTGGTAGTGACCCTGCCTACGAAGCAAGAGGTCTTGGGTTCGAATCCCGGTAAGGGCATTTATTTGTGTGATGAGCACGAATATTTGTTCCTGAGTTATGGATGTTTTCTATGTATATTTAAGTATTTATTTATCTATATAAGTATGTTTATCGTCGCCTAGTACCCATAGTACAAGCTTTGCTTAGTTTGGGACTAGGTCGATTTGTGTAAGATTGTCCCCTAATATCTATTTATTTATTTATTTTTTTATTTATAAAAAATACAGTTACTTGCACCTGCAACAGCAGACGTCCTGATTTGAGCCAAAATTAAATGTCCCGGGCGGGACAGGCTCAGTCCCGCTTTTGGGAGATTGCTAGACTGTGCGACTACGTGTGCTGAAATAACGTATTTTCATTATAATAACTTCTCTATGGTTTTCTGGCCATCTACTGTCATATAAACGTCATTTGAAATTCAAATAAAAAGATGAAAATTGAAAAACACTAATTTTATACGTTTCTAGGGTTCCGTACCCAAAGGGTGAGACTTCGCTGTCCGTCCGTCCATCTGTCCGTCTGTACGTCTGTCCGTCTGTCACCAGGCTGTATCTCATGAACTGTGATAGCTAGACACTTGAAATTTTCACAGATGATGTATTTCGGTTGCCGCAAATACTTACTAAAAAACAGAATAAAATAAATATTTAAGGGGGCTCCCATACAACAAACGTGATTTTTTTGCTCGTTTTTGCGCGATATTGATAACGGCAACAGGTAGACGCTTGAAATATTCACAGAATATTTAGTTATATATTCACTATAAAAATAAATAATCAAATTAAAATGAAACAAATATTTAAGGGGGCTCCCATACAGCAAACGTGATTTTTATGCCGTTTTTATAAATAATGGTACGGAACCATTAGTGCGCGAGTCCGACTCGCACTTGGCCGGTTTTTTAATACTTATGTATGTTTTAGACGACCAGATGGCCTAGTGGTTAGAGAACCTGACTATGAAGCTTGAGGTCCCGGGTTCGATTCCCGTGTCGGGGCAGATATTTGTATGAAAAATACAAATGTTTGTTCTCGGGTCTTGGGTGTTTAATATGTACTTAAGTATGTATCTATCTATATAAGTATGTTTATCCGTTGCCTAGTACCCATAACACAAGCTTTACCTAGCTTACTTTGGGACTAGGTCAATTGGTGTGAATTGTCCCGTGATATTTATTTTATTTATTTATTTTTTATTAATGTTCCGGTTTCAATGAATGATTTCCGCTTTTTTTACTCATAAGGTTTAAGAAACCCGCTTTGCTGAAAAAAATCTGGCAACGCTGACACTGACACAGGCCGACTAAATGTCATTCAAAACTTCTATTGTCTATGCCTATTGAAAATAAGGCCAGGCCTTAAGAGCGTTTATACCTGGTGAGCTGGCAACGTTGCATTTTTGTTAGTTTTTCTCGATTATTCCATAAAAATTGAATGAAAATTAAAAATGTTTTGTATACAAATTGTTCTAATATATAAGTTAATGTGTCTACTGCAATAATAATTCATGATAGACTTTTATTTTCTTTAAAAACGAACAAATTATTACCTAACGGTTTTTAGAGAAAATAAAAGTCTTATCACGAATTATTATTGCAGTAGACACATTAACTTACTAGCTTTTGCCCGCGGCTTCGCTCGCGTGTACCATGAGTATTCCAAAGAACCAAGATATCAAGCAAGCAAGCATACAGGCAAGCAAGCAAGCATGCAAGCATGCAAGCATGCAAGCGTGCAAGAACGCGTGCATTTAAGCGTGCAAGTAAGCGTGCAAGCAAGCACGACTAAACTTCAGGTAGATACGATCCTTTACAGTATTTCTTTGTATACAATGTTTTTCACTAATTCGGAAGCGAGCACTAAAAATCTGTATAACCAGAAAGAATACAACTAAAGGTCTATACATGCATATGATATTTAAAGAAACTTCCTATAACTACTAACCGTTAAGGAGTTTAACCTTCCATCATCAGCTCACCTGGATAACATGCAAAAATACAACTATCGGTCTATACGTACCTATAATATTTGAAAAAATATCCTCAAGTCCTAACCGTTAAGGAGTTTTACTTTCCATCATCAGCTCATCAACATGAGATGATGTCTACCAGACGCAAACACTTAAATAGCTTGAGAAAATATATGAAAAACGTAATGCGTGCCTACAAAATTTGAAGGTTGCCCTCGATTTCCCTGAGATCCCGTCATCAGATCCTGATTTGTTGACAATGGGACCATCTCAGGAGTATATTATATTCTTTCGTATAAAAAAAGAATTTTTAAAATCGGTCCACAATTGACATACATACAGTGAAATGCATAACCTCCTCCTTTTTTGAAGTCGGTTAAAGAGCCCTTTGTGGCCTATTTACAGTACAAACTTTTGAATTTTGAAATTTTACCAGTAAAACGCAAAATCCCGTTTTTTCTCGTTCCCGTAAGAATTTCGGGAAATGCTTTATTAATGCTCCCCTACACTCCCCAAGGAACCCACTTGCCTAATCTCAGCTTTCTACGACCAGTAAAACGAAAAATCCCGTTTTTTCTCGTTCCCGTGTGAAGGAATTTCAGAAAGTTCTCTCTCAATGCTCCTCTGCACTCCTCAAGCAACCTACATACCGAATTTCAGCTTTCTACGACCAGTAAAACGAAAAATCCCGTTTTTTCCTTATCTCGTGGGAATTTCTGAAAATCCTTAAAGCTTTTTTTTTACTACTATAATTACCTACTTCGATGCCAAATTTGAAGAGTCTAGTAATTAGTTCATGGGATTCCGTTGAACTGAATATATAAATCCCGTTTTTTCTCGTTCCCGTCGGAATTTCGGAAAGTCCTCTCTCAATGCTCCTCTACACTCCCCGAACAACCTACATGCCGAATTTCAGCTTTCTAAGACCATTAAAACGAAAAATCCCGTTTTTTCCTTATCCCGTGGGAGTTTCCGAAAATCCTTAAAACTGTTTTTTACTATTATAATTACCTACTTCTATGCCAAATTTGAAGAGTCTAGTAATTATAGTTCATAGGATTCCGTTAAACTGAATATATAAATCCCGTTTTTTCCTTATCTCGTGAGAATTTTGAAAAATCCTGAAATTAATGTTTTAACTAATGTAATTCCTACTTGTGTATCAAATTTGAAGAGTCTAGTTATTATAGTTACTGAGATAGGGTCACTCGGAATCCAATATATAAATCCCGTTCCCGTGGGAATTCCCAAAAATCCTTCCTTAGTGGATACCTACATTGTATAAGGTATCTATGTGCAAAATTTCAAGTTTCTAGGTCCAGTGGTTTGGGCTATACATTAAAAACGACACCCATATTGATATTTAGACATTTCAACCCCATCGCACCCCATCCAGGGAGATGGTATTTTACGTATGCCACATCGGATTTTAAAACCGTTGTTGTTTTCATAACCAGCGACCCGATAAACCATAGAAACAACACCCATGTTGATTTTCAGACTTTGTTACCCCTTTCCCCCCCTTTTAGGGGTTGAATTCTCAAAAAACCTGAAACACGTGTTTACTCATTTATCATTAGGAGTATTTCTGTGAAGTTTCGAATAAAATAGCCGAACTAATCTTGTTTCCTCATACAAACTTTGAACCCCCTTTTTACCCCCTTAGGGAGTGAATTTTGAAAAATCCTTTCTTAGTGCACCCCTAGACCTTATAAGGAACCTACATGCCAAATTTGGAATCTCTAGGCCCAGTGGTTTGGGCTGTGCGTTGATATGTCAGTCAGTCAGTCAGTCAGTCAGTTTCTTCTTTTATATATTAAGATGTACGAGTTCGTACTACTTTTAGCGCTGACGCGGCGTCTCACACGTGTCAGCTATTGCAAATAATTAGTTTACCTTATGACACTGATTTGTACAGTACAACTTACTAGTTTAATAAACTCACTTAACCTTCACGGTCGTGTAATTCCTAGTGTTTACTGTCCGTGACCTAACCTAACCTAACAAGTCAATGTAAAGGTTCTATCTTAAACCTTACAACTTATATATTAGAACAATTTGTATACAAAACATTTTTAATTTTCATTCAATTTTTATGGAATAATCGAGAAAAACTAACAAAAATGCAACGTTGCCAGCTCAGCAGGTATAAACCCTCTTAAACTATGAGATCCGACTTCAGTTCCGTTTACGTTATATTAATAATATTAAGCAGGAGAGCGAAAGGGACGGCACGATCGATACGAATTTCGAATTTCATAGTTGATAGAGATCGGATATTGACCATAAATTTTATTTGTCCACGGACGACGTCGCGAGAAAAAGCTAGTGTTAGAGTTTGTCAAGCGAGTCGTGTCCCTTGAAAAAGGGGGCATTTTCAAAAATCTTTTATGTTTCAACACTAATAATACTGAAAACTATGATTGATACTCGAATTTATGGTAGCAGTAAGTAGTTAAAAAAACAGCTAAATAAATACAAGTATAAATTATAGTTTTCAAACTAAATACAAACTGAAATATAGATGCACAGAAAAACCCCAGAAAAAAGACCAATGCTGGGAATCGAACCCAGGTCCTCAGCATTCCGTGCTGCGTGCTTACCCCTACACCACCACTGGTCTAAACTAAAGTGATGGTGTAGGGGTAAGCACGCAGCACGGAATGCTGAGGACCTGGGTTCGATTCCCAGCATTGGTCTTTTTTCTGGGGTTTTTCTGTGCATCTATATTTCAGTTTGTATTTAGTTTGAAATATATGGTTTCACGGGATGACCGTAAAAATAATAAAAAAATGAAGTTGAAAAAATAAATACAAAAAGATACTTCATACCAAACTTGTTAAATCATAGTTTTCAAAGTCTTATTAGTGTTGATAAACAGGGTTATTTGTAATTCACTAGCATCCTTTTAATACTTAAACTAATGTTTTTTGTTTTACGGCTTTTGTCATAACTTAAATATTTTTGGTGTAGTAACGTTTTGAAAATTTGAGATTACCTCTTATTTTTACGTTACTCTATGTATTTGTATGGGCAAAAAAGTGCTTCATTTTAAAAAGTCGTAAAACAAAAAACATTTGTTTGAGTGATAGGAATTCAGGGTTAAGAGGATGTCAGTGAATTACAAATAACCCTGTATAAATGATTTTTGAAAATGCCGCCTGTTTTCAAGGGACATGACTCGCTTGACAAAATCTATTCTATATTCTGTGCTGCCGGGAAAATAATTCAGTGTGAATCGATCCGGTCGTCCCGCCGTGTGGAGCGGGCTTTATTTAATGACCTATGTCCAAGCATGCTCAAGTGTGAGTTCTTAATTTAAACTACAAAAACTGCAAAATTGAATGTGCCATGTGGTTGAGGTTGTGTTGTGTGTGGTACAAATGTGGGATAAGGTAAACGTTCCTGTGTTCGACACTGACCCAATACATGGCACCTTCAATCTTATATCATAGTAAGAGAGGTGACAGCTAGATGGGTGTCATCTACTGGGCGTTGAGGTGCCAAGCATTGGTACGTTTACCTTATTTGGGCTTCAGTTTAATGAATAACAATTTATTGCAAGTGTCAATTTTTCGTTTAAAAATCATATTATTACGGTTATATTATTTATTTAATTTAGGTGTTCGAGCCTTTGCTTGAACTAAGTGGTGAACCACTTGGTTCAAGCTGAAACCTAAATACCTATACGTTTTCTGCCCTTCAGGGGGAAAATGGTTCTAGTTAACAATTTAACAAAACCCTAGTGGTTAGACTTATGGTCTCTCAAGGAGAGGGTCCTGGGTTCGAGTCTAGGCTTACACCTCTGAGTTTTTCGGAATTTAAGTGCGAAATTACATTAAAATTCATCATGAGCTTTACGGTGAAGGAAATACATCCTGAATAAACCTGCGAAGAAAGTCAATGGTGTGTGTGAAGTTTGGGAATCCACTTTGAGCCCGCGTGGAAATTACGGCCCAAGTTCTCTCATTCTGAGAGGAGACCTGTGCCTTGTGTGGGACGTATATAGGCTAGGATGGATCGATGAAATAAATGATTTCTTTGAGTGCAGAAAAAGAGTGGTTCTTTCAAAGCGCTTCTATGATCTTCCAAAACAAAAGAAACGTGACTTGTGACAGCAAGAATGAAGGTTTTCTGACAGGTGGAATATCGCTAGATGGCGTTAGTATCGTAAGGTCTATTTGACGTTACACCCATACAACAAATGCCAAAGTTGACAAACGGACCTGACGATACTAGCGCCAAATAGCCTCTCATAGAAAACCCTCATTAAAACTGTCGCAATTGTTTAATAGTAAGGAAATCAACATTGTTGAAGTTTAAATGTATATGAACGCAGCATATTCGTGACGTTACTAAAATTGTCAAGCTAAAACACAAACTAACCTAAATTAATTCAAAACTGAACGAACGAACCGGCGCAGGCACGTCTGCCAACACAACGGACGTAGGGCCATAATCCCACAAAGTGACGTCGTTTGCACTGCACGTTTGATCTCGAAGAGTGCTTTTAATTTAATTCCAAATTCAAAACTTGCTTGCCAGTCACATTTGTGTGAGATATTGTTTTGTTTTAATTTATATGATGCGTTCTTTTTAAATTTTGATTTAAGTAAGAACGTTCTTTGAGTGTTTATGATGGTTCATGATAAACAAAGTGACTTTTCAGTAAAAAAAAAATCAAGCGTATCTCGATGGCAACAGCAGGCTATCGGTAGACCGCATTAGAAACCCTTGGTGAAAATAAGAGTAAGTTAGTACCTACCTATAAAAAAATGAGAAAACTGACTTGTTGATTCCAGACGCAATTAGGTAATTGAAACCCCCCGCCACCCTAGCACGGACTTACTCGTAAAATTTCGTGTATTTGCTCTAACATAGCTCGAAGAATCGCCAGACTTAAAGTGTCAGTTGACAGAGCACAGTGCTCGTAGAACTGATGGCCGATGAGCCAAAAGATTCTTGAATATGGTGTCCACGGCCCGAAAGACGCAATGTAACATGGAGCGATGAAGTTTGATGCGGGTGGCGCAGGCCGGTCTGTTTGTCAAACCTTGGGAAAGGCAGGAAGTTAGCTAGCAGTGGACATCTTTCGGCTGAAATGACGATAATGATCAATCAGTTGTTATGTACCTATTTAAGTACTGTCTTCTAAAGTAGTACCTAGTGCTCGAACATTTATAAACATCGACAAAAATAAAGAGTTGGACCGCGACACGCGCGCTAAAGACAACTAAATTGATTTGCGCGCCGCTGGAAGGTTATAATTTTCGCGCCAAGCGGTCGGCGCCATGCTGTGCCTTATTCGAATTCCGTTAACACGAACGTATTAATGTTATTTGGATGTTTTAATTTTAATGATGGTAACACTGTGGAAGCCGTGTTTGGACGTGCGCTCGTTTTGTGTGTTATTCTGTGGCGTATAATTAATTAATGATTTATTTTAATAAGAAGTGATGCAGTGCAGTGACGGCTGATAATCGCTAGTACTAATGAAAACACGGACGGTTGTGGCTGTAATGGGATCTCGAACACAGTTCTGTAGGAGCACCAGAGGTTATCGTGGATCAGGAAGAAAGTAGGTAAAGAAAATATGCGGGACAGCACTTCGTATATGAAGTTAGAATTTTAACGTCGCATTATAAAGCCACAGGGTCTGGTGGCTGCGCAGCCTAAACCTTTTTCAATGGGGTTTAGTTGCGACCAAACTAATGCAAGGCATCACACTGGCGTCGTCATCGTAATAGGCCAAACCTATTTCTCCATGCTTGAATGAATTCAAGTTCCTTGTGCTAACACTTCCCTTGGCATTTTCAGCGAAATATCTGCGTGTGTGAAAGAGATGCACTATGTAATTTCTAGCGTGAGCGATGGTGATGTCAATAGTGCAACGCGAATATGCAACGCCAAGTAATGGGCTTTACATTCTGTACCTGTATCCTAAGACATCTCGGAGCCTCGTCCAATTTCCCGCGCTGAAATATTCAGCGGCCATTAGCCATTCGCATTGTCCAATAGCTCCTCATTCTTGTCAGCCT
This sequence comes from Archips crataeganus, assembly GCA_947859365.1. NCBI lineage: Eukaryota > Metazoa > Arthropoda > Insecta > Lepidoptera > Tortricidae > Archips > Archips crataeganus. The sequence goes on along the minus strand of OX402067.1, from coordinate 10,110,973 downwards.
AGTACTTGTAGCAGAAACAGAAAGCTTTTTAACCTCAGTTTTTGCTTGAAAAGCTTTGCGTACTTAGAAGCTTCCAGGTAAAACAAAAAGCGTTTATTATTTTTAAGCGTTTAAGAAGGGTTATTTAGTCGACTCGCACTTTAAACATATTTTACGTTGAAGTTTGCTAAATATTAATGTAGCTGTATTTTAGAAACTAATTACTTACTTAGTCAAAATTACTATCAACGAACTGTAGATATAACATTTATCTACATTTTTTAAATATTTTTTCAAAGCTACTCCATAACCATAGCCATAGCTTCCATTTTCAATTAATCGCATGTGTAAAATGTATAAAATAATTCCGAAACTAACTCCCTATCACTCCATTACGTAATGAAAGATCGTTGTAATCCGCTGTGTTGCCAGTGTAAATAACCTGAGGCCAATCGAATGCAAGGGGGATTTTGAATTAGGTATCTTGTTTTTTGTCTGTGGAAAGGATTTAGTTTTTAAGGTAGGATAGACATGGGTCATGGATTTTTGAATTGGGAAGCAGATGTTCGAAATATCACGTCACATATCGACAAACCGCCAAATAAAACGTTGTAGGAAGTAGTTCATGGTAACCATGGTTATATGTGTGTATCTGTGAAGGTTGGCTCACCTTTCCAGTTTCCACTATTTTGGTGTCTTGACCAAGATGTTTTAAATACGTTCTTAAGCTGCGATGTATCTTGATAGATTTGTAGTCCGTGATTTCATAAACCCTATCTTGCATTAAACAATAGCATTAATGAACTAAAACAATTACTTTGCTCAATAGCATTAATTACACAACAACTAAGAAAAACTCTACACGTGTGAAAACCCTTAAAATTTTTCATTGTTTTTCGTCTCCCGCTGCGTCGCAACCGTCGCATTCAAAAAAGGAATTCTATATTTTTAATTGGAACATATTCGCGGCGATCAATCGTACCAGCCAGTAGGTTTTTTATAGATGCGGGGTTGGGGCGGTTTTCGCCTCGAGGTATTTGGTTTTGGAGTGCACGCATATTGGAATAAGACAATCTCCGTCCCCTATAATAACTTGGGTAACAATGAGCTTTGTGAATGCTTGTGTGTGGAGGAAGGACTTAAACCTACTCTGCGAACGGCCAGCGACAATGGGTGTTTTTTGTTCGAAGTTTTGCGATAAAGTTTTTTTTTTGGAAGATTTTTGCATATAATTTTATGACAAAATTCCAAAAAATGTTAGCGATAAAAACCCAAATTCGTTGTCAATAATACATTAGTAGATCTAGAGCGTATTATAAAATGTCAAAAGTCAAATCAAGTCAAAAGTCTTTGACCAGTGTGTGTTGCCAGTGATGACTTATGGCACTGAGACGTGGCCACTAACGATCGATGGGCCTCATAAGAAAGCTCAAAGTCAAAAAGAGGGCGATGGAGAGGGCTATGCTTGGAGTTTCTCTGCGGGCGGGATCGCATTAGAAATGATGAAATCCGCGCAAGAACTAAAGTCACGGACATAGCTCGAAGAATCGCTAGACTTAAGTGGCAGTGGGCAGGGCACATCGCTCGTGGAACTGACGGCCGATGGGGCCGAAAGGTTATCGAGTGGCGTCCGCGGACCGGATGACGCAGTGTAGGTAGGACTCCAACAGGATGGAGCGACGACCTGGTGAAGGTGGCGGGAACGCATTGGATGCGGATGGCGCAGGGCCGATCTGTTTGGCGAGCCATGGGAGAGGCCCATGTTCAGCAGTGGACGTTTTTCGGTTGAAATGATGATTGTGGTGGTGTGTGTGAAGTTTCCAATCCGCACTGGGCCCGCGTGGGTACTACGGCCCAAGCCCTTTCATTCTGAGAGGAGGCCTGTTCCCTGCAGTGGGACGTATATAGGCTGGGATGATGATGATGATGGGAGTTGCAGTTACGTGGCAGTTCAAATGCAGTCCGTCTGCAAGGCCCTCACTATAGCTCAGTAAGGGCATTAAGGTTTTTGTGTCCTTTTTCAACACTGAAGGTATTAAACCTTACGTTCTTTCTGAGTAATGCTGGCTACCATAGCTGATCGTGACCGCCGCGAGCCGCGCCCCGCCCTGCGCCCGCGCCGGTGCTACATAAACATCTGAGGGACTAGTTTAAGAGCATCTGTCTTTTTCTAATTAGAGGCCATCCATAAAATACAACCTGCATACACCTGCGAAGAAATTCAATGGCGTGTGTGAAGTTCCCGATCCGCAGTGGGCCCGCGTGGGAACTACGGCCCAACCCCTCTAATACGTATGATGATGCCATAAAATACGTCACTTCTTTATGATGGAGGGGGTTAGAAATTTGCAACACGAAGAAAGTAATTGAAATTTTTCATAGTAATAATTGCGACAGTGTCCAAAGACCGGAAGACGTAGTGTAGGTAGGCTTCCAACAAGATGGAGCGACGATCTGGTTAAGGTTGTTGGAACGCGTTAGATGTGGATGGCGCAGGAGCGGTCTGTTTGGCGAGCCTTGGGGGAGGCCTATGTTCAGCAGTGGACGCCTTCCGGCTAGGGTTGCCATCTCTAAAAATCAAAAAGCCGAACTTACCCGTCAAAAAAGGACCTTTGGGTCCCAAAGCCGGACATTAAGAAAAATTAGGGATTTTTGACAAAAATGTCGAATAAAACACATATTTAAAAGTGGGACTTTTGAATTCCAAAGCCGGATGCTAAAAAAAAGGGATTTTTGAGTGTGTGTATGTGTCCGTCCGATGCGGGTGGCGGTGGCGTGGCAAGACTGGGCAAGGCCGTGCGCGCGCGCCGTGCGATAGTAATAAAAAGCCTAACGAAAGCCGGACGGCGCGATGCGCGGGCGGAAGACAGTTTGCTCTCCGCTCGCCCTTGTCCGCTCGGGCGCTCGTCCGCCCATCGTCGTACGAATCGCCACTCTGACAAAAAGCCTGACAAAAGCCGGACAGGCCGAACACGTACAAATTTGGCCGGACGCGACCGCAAAAAGCCAAACATGTCCGGCTAAATGGTACATGGTACGCGCTTTGCACTTCCTCAATGCTGCCCTCGCTTCAGCCCCTGAATGTGACATATTTGCAAGTAGATGGGTGATGGCGCGTGATGAATGTTTGAGGTTTTGCGAGAGTATGGATGTGCGTCCCTCTTCTGTTAATTTTTATAAATTCCAATAAGGTGTATTTAAATAATTTAAATTTTATTGTCATGTAGTTTCACAGTGCTTTGGTTTTACTGTTGTGCTGTGTGATTGTTTGGAATAAATAAATAAATAAATAATAAATAAAGCTGGACACCTGGCAACCCTACTTCCGGCTGAAAAGATGATGATGATGATGAAGGATGCCTACGGGTGAAGTCATGGGTCGAGGAGTGTCTTCCGGTATCCACGATCCCAGGGTCTGAATGATCTGTTTGACGAGCGTTGGGGGAGGCCTATGTTCAGCAGTGGACGTCCTTCGGCTGACATGATGATGATGGATTATGACAGTTGGAAAAGCCGTGGTAGCCTAGTGATTTGACCTATGGCCTCTCTTGACCCTTGCGACCCTCTGCTAACTATAGGTCAACCATAGGTGCCATAGGTCAAAACGCTAGGCCACCACGGCCACAGCGGTTTTCAGATATCCATATTTAATTCAATGGTAAGTCGTAGTACTTTGCGAGCTCTACATTTTGAGGTTAAAATCTAAATTTTCAAAAAAGGTGAGTAGACATGTTCTTTCCGTGGACTCTTCATTTAATCCAGAACTTTGCCAGCTCATTTTGAGATAACAATCTCAGTTTTTCAAAAAAGGTGACTAGACATGTTCTTTCCGTGGAAACTTTATTTAATCCAGAACTTTACGAGCTCTACATTTTGAGGTTAAAATCTCAATTTCCAAAAAAAGGTGACTAGACATGTTCTTTCCGTGGACCCTTCATTTAATCCAGTACTTTGCAAGCTCTAAATTTTCAGATTAAAATCTCAATTTTCAAAAAAGTTGACTAGACATGTTCTTTCCGTTTGCCCCTTCATATAATACTTGGAAACAAAGGCAACGTTCAAAATCGGCTACAATACACATGTGCGTATTTTAGCTCGTTTGTTCGAAGAGTTCATGCAGCTATGTTGCTATTATGCCGTCCTTAATGCTAAGCTACCTAACGTCGTGATAGCCCCGAGCCGACTGGTAACCACCACGCCCACCCTGCCGCCCTGGTACTCTCACTGCGAAGTGGCTGTGCGTGCATGTGTTACGACTAGCCCAGTGGTTAGAGGACCTGACTACGAAGCGTAAGTCCCGGGTTCAATCACAGATATTGTATATGTACATTATGTAACTATTGTTGTATGTTGTTGTGTATGCACGGATCGGCAAACGTAGCGTAGGACGTCATCAGACTCGGTGGAGCGATGATCTTCGCAAGGCGGCTGGCAAGAGCTGGATGAGAGTGGCCGAGGATCGTGCTCAGTGGCGTGCCATGGGAGAGGCCTATGTCCAGCAGTGGACGAGCATAGGCTGATGATGATGATAATGATGATGATATGTACAGATCGATTAACAAGAGCTGGCACGAATGGATCGAATGAACGAATGAAAGTATCTATGTGTTACCTTTTTGAATACACTTCACACAAATATGAGAATGACGTGCATCAGTCATTTTCCTACAAAAGTGTCAAAATTACATTACTTTCACTCCGTACCAAATACAAACTGAAATATAGATGCACAGAAAAAACCCCAGAAAAAAGACCAATGCTGGGAATCGAACCCAGGTCCCCAGCACTCCGCTTCATAGCTAACTTGTTTAAAGTTGCACAGTAGCGCCATCTCTTGTCCAGGTGAGCGGTTAGTTCCGAAGGAGTGTTAAAATCTCTCGATGAGGGTGTAACATAGATGTGCGTTTGTCACTGCATAAGGTGATGATTTAGCAGATTGAAATGTATGATGTATAGGAAAGATTCGTGTCTAGTCTCTGGACCAGTGGTGGTGTAGGGGTGTGGCACGCGGCGCGGAGTGCTGGGGACCTGGGTTCGATTCCCAGCATTGGTCTTTTTTCTGGGGTTTTTTCTGTGCATCTATATTTCAGTTTGTATTTGGTACGGAGTGTGTGATTTCACGGGATGACCGTAAAAGTAATAAAAAAAAAATGAAGTTGAAAAAATAAGTACAAAAAAAGATACTTCATAGCTAACTTGTTTACATTACTTTCGTTCAATCCATTCGAGCCAGCTCTTGTAAATCGACCTGTACATAGGGGTGGGGTTAAAACTCTTTACTGTACATATGAAATTAACAGATAATAAAAGAAAAACATGTACAAAGGCGGACTTATCCAGAAACAGTGGTCCTTGCGTCGACTGACACGCTACCCTCGCGATGTCGTCAGTCCACCTTGTGCTTGCCAACGCTCTTCCAACGCTGCATTTTTCGGTTAATGGTCGCCACTTGATGAAATCCGCTTTAAAACTGAAGTTACCGAGCTCGAAGAATCGCTAGGCACAAGTGGCAGTGGGCGGGGCACATCGCTCGTAGAACTGTTAGCCAATAAAGCCAAAAGGTTCTCGAGTGGCGTCCACGGACTGGAAGACGCAGTGTAGGTAAGCCCAAGATAGAGCGACGACCTGGTTAAGGTTTCGGGAGCGCGTTGGATGCGGATAGCACAGGACTGGTCTGTTTGGCGAACCTTGGAGGAGGTGTACGTGTATGTATTGGAAATTATGTATGTATCGGCTGAAATTATGATGATGATGTGGACTTTGGTTTTCGTCGTATTTATTCCCATATTCCAGATTGTATCAACCTGTCAACTATCAATCAACGATATTGGTAATGAAGCGACTAGGATGCGAATGCTGTGCCAGATTTTCTTTCGTCCTCTAGATCTCATCTTTTGAAATGCATAGGTACTTTGCCACATCGTATAGGTGAAAAACTTAACTTAGATGCATGTAGTAGTAACGTTTCCGTATAAACAAATTGACGTTCCAAATTTGAAAAAATTGTCTGTGTTGTCTAACGCTTATGACGCTTGCCTTCGCTTTCACCATCTCTTTCTGTCATCATCTTATACCATTTGACAGAAAGAAATAGTGATTGCGAAGGCAAGCGTCAGAAGCGTTAGTTTTTACCTGTACCGAATTTTCCTACTTTTCTTCAGTCAAACTGTAGTCTTTGTTGTGGAAATGGAATCAGGTATGAAAGCTAGGCCTATTAGGACAATATTTGAGCCCTCGTGCAGTTTAATCGGCAAGCGGCGTTCCGCAGGTACCAGGCTGTCAGCGGCTCGAGGCGGTCACGACGCGACGTAAAGCTGGTTCCACAATGTCGCGAACCGGAGGCCTTGTCTAACGGAGCGATTCTTAGAAGGTGGTCCGCGGAACCCTGGGGTTCCGTGGAAGGGTCACAGGGGTTCCAAGTTCTGTCTAGAGTTAAATAAAATGTTCGTAAAATAGAACGCACCGCAACTTAATTATTTTTCGTTTAAAATTTGTTCTTTCTTCGAGTCTATTTATAGGATGAAATACCCAGTAGTCAGCCAGGCACCGGTAATCAGCCGTATATGAGTGCGAGGCGTACGAAAGATGTCTCTCGTGGTTTTCCCACTCGTGCGAAATATTACTGAGGCCGACTACCGCTGCCTGGCTGACTACAGGGTATTTTACCAAACTAGCGGCTTAGCTGTGGTCCTCAAATATGCGACCCAGTGTGGGGTAGCTCTAATTCTAATTCTTTGCAGAGAAAGATGCATCATTTTACCTTTGCGGACTCAAAACCAACATCTCAGCCGCCCTCATCAACACTTAACGGCAATCATACAATCCTAACAAGACAGACTCGATCCCGTCGATTAAATCATCACACAGATTGACCATCATTTATAAACGTTCAATACGAGAGTATTAATCAAAAACTCTTGCATGAATGATTACGAGAAATTACACATGGCCAGTGTGAACGCCGCCTTTGACGCGCGACTCCGCTCGCGTGCCAGTAATTGCCAGCGTTCCTTTTTTGAATAACTATCACGACTTTTTCGCTCCAAATACTCTTTTCTTTTTTAATTCTGTTTAAGGCATTCCTTGCATACGGCCAGGCAATTTGGGCGTTCGGAAATTTCAGGCATTTTGTTCGACGGTTATGCTCTGTGTGATATACGCGAACGGTAATGGCCGATGGACGATTATGAGGTATTTTGGTTTTTGAACGTGTATTTAGGTGGTTTATAGGGAGTTTATATATTATTTTAAAGCAAAATAGGCTTGCGTTTGATTACAATCACGTCTGGCAGTAAGCAAAGATGTGTTCAGTATCGGAAATTTTACTTCTCGATGTATTTCCGTTAAGAATTTGTTTTGCTTTATAGTGTAGGTAGCTAGAACACATTGAAAAGAAATTTCAGGGGCCGGGGATCGAACCCCGGGAAACGGGAAGTAAAATTTATGATAGTGATCTATCTATTGAATACAGCGCCATCTCTCCTCCTGGGTGAGCAGTACGTATATGCTCTAAAGTAATGTGAATTTCTACTGTACATACAGACATGCATTTTCATAAGCCTAGATTAAACCAGCAAGAAATAATGTACAAGTTACATTACATTGCGGCGTTTGATCGACTATTTCAAACTCGTTCGCTATACGATATCGCAATGTAATGTAACTTGCTTGTGATTTCTGGCAGGTCTAAACTCAGCTATATTATTAAGCTTAAAAATTAGCATCGAAATTTTCTTTTCAAAAATATCAGACGCTCTTTTTTAACATGCAAAAAGGTAAAGGCATTTAGACCATACAACCTTATAGGTACAACCAAAACTCGTAAGTCATGCATTATTTTTACACAATGTATTTATATGTTATCCAATGTTATTACATTATTAATTTATAATCAGAGGTAACGGTTCTGTTATCATTAAAAGTTTCTCGTTGGCGGAGTTCGATACTTTTGGAATAACAACAAAGTTGCTAACAACCTCTTGGGGTAACCTCTGTATAAATAGACATAGTTACCTACATATAGAGTAGATAGAGTCTGTTTAACCAAAAGTAGATACAGTGGCGTGGAGCGCACATTTTCGTTCGGGAATGAAATAAAATGAAGTGAAATGAAATGAGATGAAATAAACTGAAATGGAATGTGACATGGTAACAACAAAATAACATTTGATATAACGCTACATTTAATATAGGTACTTATTGTTGCATCTACAGTAATCTACACTAATATTATAAAGAGGAAAGATTTGTATTTTTGTATGTAACGAATAAACTTAAAAACTACTGGACCGATTTCAAAAATTCTTTTGCCGTTAGAAAGCTACATTATCACTAAGTGAAATAGGCTACTTTTTACCGCGGGAAAATACCTTTTGCTACGGGAAAATTAATTTATCGCGGGCGAAGCCGCGGACGGAAGGCTAGTTTGAAATAATTTGATTTGCTCGTGAAGTGAACTTTCTACGACTGTTTTATAAAATGAACCTAAAGCCTAACCTAATGGGCATATTTAATAATCATGCAAAATTTCAATAAAAATCATACCAAATGTTACAGTTATTATCATAACTTATGAGAATAAATAACTATAACATACAAATTTTAAAACCTCCAACACAATTTGGTCAAACATATTTGAAAATAAAGTATATGCCCATTATGCGTCTAAGATCCCTTCCGCAGCTAACAAAAGAGCTGATAACTTTGAAATGGCTTAATCAATTTTGATGAAATATGTCTAAGAACCATCGCCAAGAAACCTGTTTTCAAATAAAAAACGCATCCATATCGGTTCACTCGTTTTAGAGCTATGATGCCACAGACAGACACACACACACATAGCGGTCAAACTTATACACCCCTCTTTTTGTGTCGGGGGTTAAAAAGTTGTATCTATCGAGCCGCACTCCTGTCACAGGACTGTAGGTATTATTTGAACCGTTGACCAATTCAATTTGAAACGAAACAATTAGTTAATAAAAATTAAGTAAAGATGAAAATTGCAATGGGCCCCAAACAAAAAACGCGGTTCTGAGTTTCAAACATACTTATAGTACCCGACCCGGCCATAAAGATTGCACACGATCTTTGAAAAAAGACTCTGCAAATGTCGGGCATTTGCAGTCTTTTTCCAAAGGCCGATGTGTTTTTTTTGTGTGTTACTCACACACACACAAAAAAACACATCAGTATTTGGAAAAAGACTGCAAATGTCCGACATTCGCAGAGTCTTTTTTCAAAGACCGTGTGCAATCTTTATGGCCGGGTACTGTATGATAAAATTATACGATTGTGGGATAAGGATTCTTAGCGCATGTACCGGACCCTGCTTGGCGATTTTTAAAAATGAAACATGGTGGTAAACCCTCCTTTTACCAAAGTCGGTTAACCTCATCTACATTAAAAGCTCATTTTCTTTGCTAATGGAACACAAAAAGTCGTTTCAGCGGTTCATTAAATAAATAAGTCGCTTTGATGATCAAAGAGAGCTTAAATAATATCCAAATAATATTACACTCAAATAATTGTCCAGGGGTAGAGATGGGACTCGGGATTTCTTATCGATAAGATCCTCACGCACTTTCAAAAGAATATCCCCTCATCCATGAACGGAGACGCTTCGGGTTAATTAAGTACTTATACCTATCTGTCTGTATGTATCTAATCTATTTAAGTACTCGTATGTTTATTCGTTGCTAAGTGTCTATAATACAAGCTTTGCTTATTGTGGGACTTAATCAATTGGTTATGGATATGAATCCTGTTATTAATTAAAAACCGGCCAAGTGCGAGTCGGACTCGCGCACCGAGGGTTCTGTACAAATTTATATGTATCTATGAACATTCAGTCTTAACAGACCCCTGCTCCTAAGCAAAATGTGCGCAATGTGGGATCATTGTAGATTGGTTACTGATATAGACAGGCAGACAAAAAAAAAATGCTTTTCGCATTTTTTCCTTTATCTGTGCTATAAGACCTTGCTTCGTACCAAATTTCAAGATTCTGAGTTCAAGGGAAGTACCCTGTAGGTTTTGATTCCCTTGCGAGTGTCGAAAATTTGCGTTGGTTACTGATTTAGACAGACAGACAAAAAAAATATGCTTTTCGCAATTTTTCCTTTATCTGTGCTATAAGACCTTGCTTCGCACCAAATTTCAAGATTCTGAGTTCACGGGAAGTACCCTGTAGGTTTTGATTCCCTTGCGAGTTTCGAAAATATGCGGAAATTTGCGTCATAAACGGCTGTATCTTTTGATTGCGTTGACTTAGAAGTTTGATTTTTTCACAGCTCCAAGGGACAGTAGACCTGAGTATTTGATATAAATTTCAGCTTGATACCTCCACGCGTTCCTGAGAAAAAGGGTCTTGACAGACAGACGGACGGACGGACGGACGGGCGGACGGACAACAAAGTGATCCTATAAGGGTCCCGTTTTTTTCCTTTTGAGGTACGGAACCCTAAAAATGAAAATATTTGAAGTTTGAAACATTATGGAGTTATTATTAGATCTGGCAGTCGGATAGAAATCCCGGCATTTTACTAAATTCCCATGCGGATTCCCAAAAATTACAACCTGGGCTCAATTGCATAACAAAGTACAACTAATATTTGTCACACAATAGGTATTGGTCTTGCGGAGAGGAATTAAACCATAAACAACAAGTACAGACGTTTATTAGGAACGCTAAACTGTGAGCAAGCAAGAGACTAGAGGGTCGTAGGTTCTAAGCACTTGAGTGGGATTCGCTTTCTCCGGACAGACACTGCCCTGGATTCAGGAGACCGTAGGACGCGCTGCGGGCGTTGCAGGTGGATCTCCAGAGACGCTGCTGACTTGCAGGGCTGAGACCAGGGTGCTTCAGGGCTCAGAGTGTGCTGGTGGTGTAGAGCCAAGTGGTGGAGACTGCAGTTCCGTTCGGCGGTTTAACCCCGACTTGGTTGCCCTGGAATTTGGTTAATGTCAGCAGGGGCCCATACAATTGCTCTGTCCACCGGCCCAACGTCCATAACGGTCCCTGACCATAGGTCCGAATTTAAACGCTGGCTGTGTGGCAGAGCAATCATACGGAATTTACAAAAAGAGAAAGATGAAGCTAAATGTAATACAAAAGAATAAAATGAAATATTAAAAATGAAAACTGTTCTTTTTTTTGAAATTTAAATTTGAACTAACTGAAACTGCCTAACGGTCTAAGAAGTTTAAACATAATTTACAATAAATGCAGACCGTTGGAGTTAGCTAGGTGAAGAAACAGGAGATAGTAATAGAATAATTTTGTAGATAGAAAGCTAGAAATAAACAAATAAAATTAGACAAGGTAAAATGTTGATATTTGCTTTTGGAGAGAACTTACCAATAAACGGGCAGAGTATCCACAGGATTATTATATGGTAGATGTACTGTTTTTAGATAGCTGTGTTCAGATTCAAAATGTGCCGAATTTTTGGCGGCACTGGGTTTTAAAGGCTTAATTAAGTCACGCCCCTCGAGATAACGCTAACCGTAATTTGTGTTATGTGGTTTGACAGTTCGTGCCACAGAGAAGACACTGCGCAACAAAACGATGTACTTAATTTATTTAGCTTTCCTCATTATTTAATTAATTAAATATTAAGGAAAGACAAGAGCTCAGATTTTGTCCGTATTTACTTAATTATATTAAATAGATACGCCCAAAAATCATAGCAGCGGTAAGTTTGATAATAGCGCCATCTAGTGCTCGCGGGGTGAGGCTCGTTGCATTGAATCGAACTAACTTCGCTAAGGATATCGGTAATTACGTCCAAAAAACACCAAAAAATGATATTGTCCCAATTGCATTGTGACATATTACAAGTGGAACTCTCGCTTCAGTTATATTAACTAGAAAGGGAGTTCCGCTTGTAATATAAGTTGTACTTTGTTACGCAATTGGGCCATGGTCTTCATTTGCGTTGTATGTCAAACACTCGTCCATATCTCCAGACTTACTAGGGGTGTTCAATAAAAAGTGAGAATGAGTATGTTATAAACAACTTTTACTAAATGTCATTTTATTTTTCGACATATTCACCTTTTAGCATAATACACTTAGTATATCTTTTTTCTAAACTTAAAATTCCATTTTTAAAAAAGGTCTCATCTTGAGTACTTAAAAAATCTTGTACTGCAGCGACTACCGCATCGTCGTCTTCAAATTTCTGGCCTCTCAGGTATTGTTTCAATCTCGGAAATAGGTAGAAATCACTGGGAGCGAGATCTGGTGAATACGGAGGATGCTTAAGGATATCGAACCCAGCATCACGAATCGCAGCCATTGCAACGATGGACTTGTGTGCCGGGGCATTGTCCTGGTGGAACAGCACAACTTTCGAGAGTTTACCTCGCCGTTTTTCGCGGATCTCATTGCGCAATGTTGCTATTTGTTTGGCGTATAAAGTGTCCGTAATAGTGGCTCCATGCTTGAGATACTCAATCATTAATACCCCTTTACCATCCCAAAAAACAGAGCCAATGACCTTACCGGCAGATGGGCTCACCTTGAATTTCTTCGGAGTTGGAGATGATTGCCTTTTCCATGTCATAGACTGCAGTTTCGCTTCAGGGTCGTAATGATGGAGCCATGTTTCGTCCATTGTTATAAATCGCGCCAAAAAAAGGTCCCGGTCTTGCTACATCAGGTTCAAATCTTCTTCAGGCTTCTTGACAAATCTCTAGTCTAGTTTGTTTTTGCGTGTCAGTAAGCATTCTTGGTACCCAACGCGCAGATACCTTTTTCATACCCAAGCGTTCATGTAAAATATTATGCACGCTCCCCGTTGAAATCTTTACATTTTCAGCAATAAAACGAACTGTGACACGACGATCCGCCAAAACTGAGTTTTCGACTTTTTTCACAATTTCTTCAGTTACTGCTGTAGTAGGGCGTCCGGAGCGGGGGTCGTCCATTGTCGATGTTCTTCCACGTCTAAATTCGGCGCACCAACGTGCGACTGTCGAATACGGAGGAGCATTAGACCCTAAAGTGTCCCGCAAATCCAAATTGACTTGGTCCGTAGAAAAATTTTTCAAATACAAGTATTTGATAACGGCGCGCAGTTCAATTTTCTCCATTTTCGCTAACGTACTCAATAGCATTGCAAAGAAATTACCGTATATTTTTTTAAACAAAAGACAGTTAGTTTTTTTTTTCATAGCAATCAGCTAGATAGATTAGCTTTACCGGCCAGTATTTAATTTCGTAATATTAAAAGAGTTTGCATCTCATTCTCACTTTATATTGAACGCCCCTCGTAGACTTAGCATATTAAGATGTCGGGATTTCACATTGATCCCGAGAGAACATCGGGATAAAAAGTAGCTTATTTATTATTCCAGACGTCCAGCTATCTGCATAGCAAAGTTTATCTAAATCCGGTCAGCCGTTTTAGCGTGAAGGAGTAACAAACACTCACAAACCTTCGCATTTAAGTAGGTATATTATTACAGTAAGATTATTTCCACTTTTACACTCGGCAATTCTCGACATACATCGAGAGAGATCGGAAGTGCAATACTTGGCTAAGGTTTTGTTATTACATTAAATAGGTTTGGATATTTTATGTGATTAAATTCTAGGATTTTATATAAGTACTGTATGAGAAAACATGAACCTTTACGATTGAAACTGAGACGTCCCGAGTGTCAAAGTGCAAATAATCTTACTGCAGTAGCATATCGATATCGGTAATCGTATGTGTCCATCACTACCCTCCCCATGCCAGTGGGTAACGTCAGGGGAGCTAATCAAGAGGTTAGTTTGAGGCAAGTCAATGTTCTCTACAAGTAAAGTTTTTGGATTACCTTTTTGAAGATATTGTGCTGTTTGAAAACTAAATTTTGAGAAATGAGTTGGACCTCGTTAAATTGTAGCTAACTGTACAAAACGACTGACTGGAAAAAGTTCCGTGTGACACGAAAATTACCGAAATAATCGTATGGTTAATTTTCGTGTCACAACGGAAATATTTTATGCAAAGTTTTAACTTTTTGAAATCCCAAGGCTCGATCGCAATTCAAAAAAAGAAGATGCGAAAGATTTATATTTGTGGTGTTTTTTTTTTCAATTTCACCAGATCGTAATCACCAGATCGAAATCACAAAGGTTTTTAAACACTGTTAAAATACCACAAGGGGGCCACACAATGGTCGGGTCGTTGGGGTGGCCCTAATTGTGCCAATCGACCGTCATTCAATTATTTGGCGACGGAGGGCGCTAAATGAGCTTGTCACTTGTGGATAGTTTTTTTTATTCCGCTATCGTGCTGTTGGACAAAGGCCTTTCCTCCAAGCTTCCACAATTCCGTCTAACGCGCGCACTGTGTGTACTATTTTATCTGTCAAACGGATGAGGTGGTGGCGAATGGTTGACAGAAGGAGATATCAAATGCGATTATGATGGTGAGCGCGTTAGACATTATCGGTTCCAGTTTGGCCCAGAATCACGCCAGCATCGCAATCGTCAATTCGAAATCTATGTCCGCAAATAGATATATTATATGATTCCAGTAATAAAGCACCAAGAATAAACTATGTAGGTTAAAAAAAGTCTTACGACATATTTTCTGTTTTCGATGAAGAAGGTATTTGCTTGACCGCCTTCTAAATTGATTTGCAACGCTCTTCCGTTTACACGTCAATAACACAATACCGCAAAAGATAACATTTCGAATGCAAACTTTTTGCTTTAACTCACCTTTAAGTCCATCTAACCACTATTATAAAATCTACAAACAAATCAAAATGAACTTTATTCCAAAGATTTAAACTATACGACATGTGCTTTTAGTCGATGCGAGTTTAATTTTTTACCACTGGCACATTTCAACCTGGTATTTTTTTTTAAGTGGCAACATTGCACCCACACCTTTACAACAACTCTATCCATTGTGAAACCTATACAGCCAGTATAATAGGATAGAAAAGGAGCAATCGAGTTGAAAATCGGAAACCCTTTATTTCGTTACATTTTTGTTGCTATGCTATAAATGGATTAATCGATCCTTTAGTTCTCAAGTGCAACTTTTTTAGGTATTCTTTCTGGTAAAAACGATGCCTTTGAACAAATATATTAATATTAACGTAGTTTTGCAATGCAATATTTTGAAAGGGTCAATTTATTTGACGTGACTAGAGTCGATGAAGTACCTATCCACTGATTATTAGATGAATAGAAATATCACGCGAGCTAAAAGCGCGAAGCACTCATGGAATATGGCTTAAAAGACATAAGTACCTAGATACCTATAGTATTTATTTTCCTACATAATTATGTAGATAAGCTAATTACTTGCTCAAAAACTAGATTTTTGAAGAGGCTGTATGCTGGCGAGTACCTACCGTAATCTATTAAAAACTTAGGAATAGGAAGAAGGCGCAAAAGCAACGAAAAAGTGACAACACATTCTAGAAAGAAATCCAATAGCATAACATTTCTAATTCCTTTTATTATGAAATAGTTCCGTGAGAGTAACAAAATACATACCTAGTTCCCAACTGTTCCGTACTTATGTATTTTAACTAGCACAGACACAGCGTGTTCTTTAACCCTTGTTTTGTTTGAATAAATCTCTTCAATTCGATGGTTTATACTATGGACTAACTGAACGCATATCTGCGTGAGAGATCAAAATGCAAGCTGACAGCTGTCACTTGACAGCTTCCCTCCAAAACGGTTAGCACGTATGCTCGCACCTCGTATTGCTTGAGCTCGCGAAAATTTCAAAAAGGTCCATAGACCCACAAATAGCAGCTCTTCGTGAACCCAGAGGAATCCAGAGATAATCCTGTGGATACCAAAACGAGGGGGCCCCCTGGAGCGCCTTCAGATCATCATCAGGTCAGTCCCATTATTAAGCTATCGAAGAGAACAAAAAACTACTAAACACCAACCATTTTTACTAGCTTTATAAACAACGGAACCCCAATATTATGTTTAAAAACAGCTAAAAGTTAACCTTTACAAAGCGCGGAAAACATTACAAGCGAGGTAATGAAAAAAGTACAATTCTTTACGAGAAAAAAAATGGAAAAATTAATAAAGCTGTCAGATTCGGAGAGCCAGTGCTGGAATAACATTACGGGGGCCACCTTTAAAATACCTTTTTTGAAACCTCTAAGGGTCACCAATAAGGTTATTTTTCCTCGTTCCTTCAGGTAAAATGTAAGTTGGCTTTCTTTTCATCCCAATGTTTCGTTTCTATTATAGAATCCGCAAACAAGTCTCCCCCAAAAGAAGTAGAAGTTCGCAAAAATGTAATTTGGAATAACAACTCGGTTTGATTTCGGCCCCCTACAAGGGGAGGGGCGGGGTGGACGTGTAATAAAAAGTGGGGTATCTTTTCGAATGTTTTAAAAATGTTTATGTATTTAAATACATAAGTAGGTATTTAATGGGAGTGTATGATGTCTTGCTACCGCACGTACCTAGGTAGGGACGTCAATCAATTGTAAATTGATCCTGAATTCTTCATCTAAGTATGTACCTATAGATGGAAAACGCACAAAACGTAGAGTTAGACCAAGATAAAACGGTTTTGATAGCACACGTAATGCATTGTGTTATTTATACGTCATAATGAAAAAAAAAGAAAATTATAATGAAATGAAAATATTTATTTCATAGAAATTTGACTTTTAATATACTAACATTAGCAATCCGTGTGCTAACAAAATACTTGCAGAGTTATCTTGGTCTGACTCTATCTACCTATGCGCGTGAAGAAGACTTTGAAACCACCCAACTGTTGTCAGCCAAACCGGTTTCATTTGAAAGGCAGTAATGTGAAGATGGTTTTAGACCACATTATCATGAGTCGAATGCACGGACGAAG
The DNA here is from genome assembly GCA_947859365.1 of Archips crataeganus. Taxonomy (NCBI): domain Eukaryota; kingdom Metazoa; phylum Arthropoda; class Insecta; order Lepidoptera; family Tortricidae; genus Archips; species Archips crataeganus. The sequence continues at coordinate 10,094,141 of OX402067.1, read as the reverse complement.
TCGCGGGCAAAAGCTAGTCCTTTATAAATTACTATAAGGGCGATTGTACACTACAAGACCGGACCGGAAAAAAACGGCCCGGAATGGGGAAAAGTCTACAAAAGCAGGCCTCATGCATGCCATGTACTTACGCGCGATATTTACCTACCGCGGGGACGATCTGCTGCGATCGAAATTTCAGTAGGTTGTCACAAGCGCGCGCCGACGCACGTTCATTCGTGTTCCACGGAAAAAATATGCCGCCTGGACTTTTATAAGTGAAAATGGTGAAACAGGGGCAAACTTTAATATGACTATGCTAGAATTAATAGCTAATATAACAATTTGGAAGTTCATATCGTGCTGTCCCTCTTACTCTTCTATAAAAAGCTATAAGCGTGAGCGGGATGGCACGATGCGAAGTTCAAAAGTTGACCGTCGTATCTAGTATAACGTTAGGGTACTGTGAGCATGGCAATGTGTTCTGCGCATTACAATAAATATCCTTTTTGTTAGGATTCCAGAGCTAAAATGGCAAAAACGGAACCTTTATAGTTTCGCCATGACCGTCTGTCCCTTTGTCCGTCCGTGGCTTAGCTTAGGGAATATTAGTGCTAGAAAGTTTGCATGGATATAATATATAGCAATTATCCCGACAAAATGGTAAAACAACATGTAGAGAAAAAAAATTTAATCCAAACTGCCAGCCCTTGTCACTGTCGGCACGCACACATTCTTAAGGAGACGGAGTAGTATAATCTGTGGCTACAATCGCGGTAAGTACCAAGATTTTATACGGGATGCAGTATCTGTTACGAAGTAACTATTAAGTAATCTGTGCCAAAAGTGTCCGATTTTTTTACGGTGCGATATGGAAAACTCTTTCTTGTACATAAAAAAACACATGAAAATCATTGCACCAACACCACAAGGGTGTTGGTTGGTTGTAGGTAAATCGGACACTTTTGTAGACTTTTCCCCATTCCGGGCCATTTTTTTCCGGCCCGGTCTTGTAGTGCACAATCGCCCTAATTTCGGAAATAACCTGATTAAGGTGTTTGAGATATACACCGTGAAATTTTAGTGGTTGTTTTCCCGAAACGAGGTGATTTAGTTTCGATTGTACAATCGATTTATAATTACTATTTTGACTAAAGTCAAAAATCCAATTGTGAAAAACGAAAGTCGAAAATGACCGCAAACCAATAGTAACGCTTCGTTGGTACAAGTAGCGTACGATCGTACGATAGGTTAGGTACCAACGAAGCGTTACGTTTGCGGTCATTTTCGACTTTCGTTTTTCACAATTGGATTTTTGACTCTAGTCAAAATCTATATATATAAAATTCTAAACTGACTGACTGAGTGACTGACTGTTGATATATCAACGCACAGCCCAAACCACTGGACCTAGAGACTTGAAATTTTGCACATAGATACCTTACACAATACCTTATACAATGTAGGCATCCACTAAGGAAGGATTTTTGGGAATTCCCACGGGAACGGAAAAAAAACGGTATTTATAGATTCGATTCCTTGTGACCGTATCTCAGTAACTATAATAACTAGACTCTTCAAATTTGATACACAAGTAGGTATTACAATAGTTAAAACATCTGTTTCAGGATTTTTCAAAATTCCCACGGGATAAGGAATAAACGGGATTTATATATTCAGTTCAACGGAATCCTATGAACTATAATTACTAGACTCTTCAAATTTGGCATAGAAGTAGGTAATTATAATAGTAAAAAACTGTTTTAAGGATTTCCAGAAATTCCCACGGGATAAAGAAAAAACGGGATTTATCGTTTTACTGGTCGTAGAAAACTGAAATTCGGCATATAGGTTGCTTGGGGAGTGTAGAGGAGCATTGAGAGAGGACTTTCCCCGTATTAAGAAAGTATTTTCCGGAATTCTTACGGGAACGGGAAAAAACGGGATTTTGCGTTTTACTGGTTGTAAGTTAAAATTTCAAAATTCATAAGTTTATACTGTAAGTAGGCCGCAAAGGGCTCTTTAACCGACTTCAAAAAAAGGAGGAGGTTATGCATTCCATTTTATGTATTTTTTTATGTAGGTATGTTCACCGATTTTTCGGTCAATTGTGGACCGATTTTAAAAATTATTTTTTTATTCGAAAGAATATAATATACTCCTGAGATGGTCCCATTGTCACGCAAGCAATCTTGCTTACATGCTTGCTTGCTTGCCTGTATGCTTGCTTGCTTGATATCTTGGTTCTTTGGAAGTCTCATGGTACATGCGAGCGAAGCCGCGGGCAATAGCTAGTAGTAATTATAAATCGATTGTACAATCGATACTAAATCACCTCGTTTCGGGAAAACAACCACTAATATTTCACGGTGTATGTATAATAATGTATATGTACTTACTTATTAATTAATCACAACTATAATATTATTAAGATTATCTGGACGTGTCAGCTAAATTGTAGTGGCCACGAGTACTCGGACGAGAACATAAAATAGACAACAAGTAACGCCTGCATGACTAAATAAATTATTTATGGAATGTCAACATGACATTTGCAGCGAGAAGATTCCACCGGATAGGTACGCGATTCAGTTTCTTTGTCATTCTTTGCGTCACTTTAGTACCTACGATCCGTCACGGATTTCGTCACGTACCAGAGGTGCTACACCGAAATTTGTATCAAGCCATCCCTCTTACTTCCTAACTAAATATTATAAGTGTAAGCGGGACGGCACGCTACTAAATTCAAAATTCGTAGTATACTTAATACCGGGGTATGACACGAGACAACCTGGCTTTATACTACGAAATTCGATTTTCGAAGTTCGTATCATGTCGTTTCATTCACGCTAATAGTATTAAACAGAAGAGTGAAAAGGATGGCACGATACGAACTTCGTATTTGGAATTTTGTGGTAGTGCGTTACCACGGAGATTTAAACTTCACGGTTTACGAGGTAAAGTAAATCTACGTGGGAGTAAGTGCAAGGTGTATTAACATCGTACTGACTTTTTTTAATAGACATTGTACTATAGACAAGTTAGCTATGAAGTATCTTTTTTTGTACTTATTTTTTCAACTTCATTTTTTTATTACTTTTACGGTCATCCCGTGAAATCATACATTTCGTACTACTAAGATACTTCATAGCTAACTTGTTTAAAGTTGCACAGTAGCGCCATCTCTTGTCCAGGTGAGCGGTTAGTTCCGAAGGAGTGTTAAAATCTCTCGATGAGGGTGTAACATAGATGTGCGTTTGTCACTGCATAAGGTGATGATTTAGCAGATTGAAATGTATGATGTATAGGAAAGATTCGTGTCTAATCTCTAGACCAGTGGTGGTGTAGGGGTATGGCACGCGGCACGGAATGCTGAGGACCTGGGTTCGATTCCCAGCATTGGTCTTTTTTCTGGGGTTTTTTCTGTGCATCTATATTTCAGTTTGTATTTAGTACGAAATGTATTGTACTATAGGCAGTTCTGTGACTTCGGAAATTATTCCCATAAAAAGTTCTCTTTAATGAAAAATTTGTACTTAAGCGGTTCATAGACGGACTGCTTAGAGCAGTCGAGACCAACGGCACGAGAGCACTCGAGTTGCGATTGGGGTCGACTTCAACCCGAATGCTCTGAATTTTGTATTGAAACTGCAGTCAGTGTCGACAGCTTCAAGCGTTCGACCGCTTGTAGTTGTCGGTTGGCACTGATTGCTCTACTGGACTACTACGTCTATGGACGGGCTTAGGGCCTCCGTACACGGACTGCTTAGAGGGGTGTGTAATGATCGATATAACAACATTTGATATAATCTTCTTTTGATATAACAACATTTGATATAAACAACGTTTGGTATAATTTTAAAATATATTATTTTATATGGTATAACGTTATTTATTATATATTTTGTTGTTACATGTCTTGAGACGCAACCATTTGTTTTCTGTAGGGGGTTGCAGTTCTAACCTAACCTAACCTACTTTTCTGGCATTAAATACAATCATTATTATATAACCATCATTATATCTTATGAACTTTATATGAAAAGTTGATTATATCAAATGAGCGTTATAGCGACTGAAGTTTCGAGACCAACTGCACGAGAGCAGTCGTGTTGCAGTAAAGTCGATTTCAATCCGACTGCTCCAAGCAGTCCTTGTGCAGTTGTGTTCGACCGCAATATAACTACTCCCGTTCAGGCAGTTAAAACATGGATTCTGACGACAGTGAAAAGGGTGCGGTTAATATACGACCCTGTATTTGTCGACCCCGAATGAACGATAGTAATCTAAAACTTCATAATTCAAACCCTCATATTAAAGCCATAAAGGTCAAATTCCCACGGAATGAAGGAAAAATGGGATTTATACACGGTGATTTTTAATCGATGATCAGGAGTTAAAAAATATTAAACTCTAGAAGAAAAGGAATTTAATAGAAGAGGTCTCTAGCTATAAAAACTCTGTATCTAAGTATAATTAAAAAAAAATATTGTTAAAATTTCCTTCCATCCATACATCTGTTGCAGTTAGGTAGTTTGGTAGTTTCGTCAAGTGTCATAGGTTTGGCGGGAAATTTGACAGGTCTCACGTCAAAGTTTGTTTAAGAAACTGACTTGTCAAAGAGGTTTTAGGTTCATAATCATTATTTATCAATAATCGTTATTTAAAAAGTACTTAGACGTTTTGTTTCACGTAATTCCGACTTAAACCTGATCTACAAAAACTGGTTCCTGATCACCGATTAAGAATCATCGAATATATTCAGTAACTAAATATCGATCGATGATGATGATGGATTTATGGATGTAGCTTTGCCGAATTTTTGCATAATAAAGATACCTACGTAGAATCTTTGAGTACCACAAATTTGAATTCTGCGCGGACGAAATCGCGGGGAACAGGTAGTGTAGAAATAAACTAAGCCCAGTTATGTATTTAATACATTTAACGGGTACCCTTGCACAGACTACGGGCTCCGTTACCTACCGTACCCTCCCGACGCATAAAAGTGTCGTAACTGCAAATAGGTTTAGTTACAAATTCCAACAAAGCTCCCTCCAACAGCAATTCCGTTTTAGCGCTTTAATCCGACTCTAGTACGAATAAAAGGCATATTTCGTTCGCCGACGCTCGCAAAATTGTCATCGCAAATAGCTTTCGCCTTGGGCTACAACACTGGCCAGAATTAAAAAGTTACAAACGTCAAAAACAAGGCAACACTCCCGACCTTACCAACAAACTCTAAGATTCAAACTCGTTCGTAGTAAAACCGTGTTCGAAATTCGAAATTGTAACAATGAAACTGCCAGCATTGCACACGTAAATACGTTTCAGCGTAATGCTTTTCAGTGTTGGATTTAGTGTATAATGAAATAAGGTTCGAACTCGTTTGAAAGCAAAATCTGAACTTGAAAATCGTCGCCTGACGCTCGATATCAAATAAACATTATTGCAATTACGAAACGCCCGAAGCGACGGGAGAATTGAAAAGGAATATTTACCTGTATTCTAGGGGATTAAGGTTAGTAGTTGTGTGAGAAAATTTTGTTCTTAGGATTTTCGCCGGGGGGAGCGAAAAAGATGACCGGATGGGGTTTTTAGCGTGCGAGCAAGGGACAGCGATATGGCTCGGAGCGCTGTGATTGGTCAGGAAGGCCGCAGGCTGTGAACAGTAGCCCGCCCTATGTCTACTGTAAACTGTGACGCGCTTTCCGCAAAACTACGCTACTGAGATGCTGAAAAGTTTTCGTCTATTATTTAGTTTAAAAAAATATTCTATGGTGTTTTGTTGTTATTCTTTTCTAATTAATGGATGGTTGAAACTCTGTTTAGTCTTATTTGTAGTAAAAGTTACAGAAATAACTTGTAAATGGAATGTGTACTAAGTGAATGAAGATTTTTTTTGGTTTTGTGAAACGGTTTCGTTTAAATGTAAAAGGGACATTAATTATAAGCTCATTGCCAGCATAGCATTCCCTAATGCAGGTACGCAAAAGCCCTAATGTAGGTACGGTCAAGTACAAAAATATGTATCGGTTTAATCCTCACATAATTGGGAATGTCTAAAAAAAATTACCAGTGGTTTTTATATTTGTTTTGTATAGAAAAGTCAATTACGAGAATCTAATTTCAATATTTTCTCATTTAGTTCACTACTTTTTTCAAAATTAATTATTGAAACTATTTTGGTTGATGACGTCAGATAATAATTGAGGGCTCCCACACTGCCAAATTTCTAAATCTATCTAAATGCGTACGATAAGGCGACCCCTTCAACTATTTTTTGCGTAGTGGTACACTGTAACTAGTGTCACTTTACTGGCGCTGTCAAAGTGCTAGATGTCAGACAGCGGGTCCAAATCAAACTCCGTAGTGTAATCCACGCGTAAATTATGAAGAATTCTAACCACACAGAATAAAGTACGACTTGGACCGGTCACGCAATTTACACCAATGTCAAATGAAGGTCATTGCTTATTTGCTATGTGATAAATTCATTACATAATATTAAAATTAAATAACTACAGAACACGAGTTAAAAAGCATTTATCTCGAATTGATTTTCGATTTACTATATATTACAAAGAAATAGACATCCCCAATTATGTATCGATATCTTAATTGAACGACATAGAGCTATGGGACATATTTATGAGCAAGTAGTATCATCATCATCCTATCCTATATACGTTACACTGCAGAGCACAGGCCTCCTCTCAGAATGAGAGGGCTTGGCCAGTAGTTCCCACGCGGGCTCAGTGCGGATTGGGAAATTTAAAGCAAGTTGTATGCACCCATATTTTTACACTTGACTGTACATAGGTATATCACAAAATTCCAGCTTTGTACGTCCTAGTGTTTGGGCTTGGCATTAATGAGTCAGTAGATAAGTCAGTCAGCAAAATCAAACATACTGTCTTAACAAAAAGGGGACAGTTTTTTAGTCCATTGACGCTGATTTCCTTTATTATTGTTTCAGACATCCTTTAGGCTGAGATGATGATGATGATGATCCCAATTCAAATATTTCATGTAATTTTAAATCTCACGTTGGCCTTATTAATTCAACCACATGATTTGACGAATGTAAAAATGATTCCACGTTGGATGGTGCATGACCGATCGGTTTGGCGAGCCTTGGGGACGCCAATAGGTATTCAACAGTGGACGTCTATCGTCTGAAATGATGATGATGTTGAAAAGTGATAGTTCACAAAAGTGTAAGAATACGTAATTGGCGTTCATATTTGGTGAAATAAAAAAAAACCGTATACCTATGGCCCACTCTAGGGCACAGGCTTCCTCTCAGGGTAAGAGGGTTTGGGCCGTAGCTTTCACTAGGGCCCACTGCGATTGCGAAATTCACACACACTGCAATTTCTTCAGAATTTAGATAGTGACTAAAAATGTTCTACACCGTGAAATTTTAGTGGTTGTTTTCCCGAAACGAGGTGATTTAGTATCGATTGTACAATCGATTTATAATTACTATTTTGACTAGAGTCAAAAATCCAATTGTGAAAAACGAAAGTCGAAAATGACCGCAAACCAATAGTAACGCTTCGTTGGTACAAGTAGCGTACGATCGTACGATAGGTTAGGTACCAACGAAGCGTTACTATTGGTTTGCGGTCATTTTCGACTTTCGTTTTTCACAATTGTATTTTTGACTCTAGTCAAAATAGTAATTATAAATCGATTGTACAATCGATACTAAATCACCTCGTTTCGGGAAAACAACCACTAAAATTTCACGGTGTATATTCTTCATAAAATATCACTTGCCCCCTTATCCTATTCCATCCCCCGCGGCGACACCGAGGGCGCCGTCTTAGCTCGGGGCGGGGCGCGCACACTCACACGTTACACGTATACGCACGCGGGAAACTCACGCACACACGCAACGCAAACAAATTTCGAACACACGAACAGCTAGAGCTATATGAATACGTTTCATGTTCTCAGCTTTTTTTTTAAATGACGTCGAGTTATAGTTATAAATCTTTTCATTTGAAATTAAAAATTTAACGGTTATATTTGCATATGTTTTTAATAAAACCGGTCAAGTACGAGTCGGACTCGTACATGAAAGGTTCCGTACCTCCGTTACAATGTTTTAAAAAGAGTTCTCAGTAAATAATCGCTGAAATGTAAGCAAACTTATCAGTAGGTAAAAATCCGAACAACAGAGTCGCTTGCGTTGCGTAGCATCTGCCGGCTGTCGCTTAGCAACCGGCGTCGGAGTTAAAAACACTGAAAAAAAAACAATATTTTATTTTTAGTAGTTGTTGTTATAGCGGCCCGAGTATTACATAATCAGCGAAAATTTAAAGTGTCTAAGCTATTACGGTTCAAGTGATAGAGCCCTATAACCAACAGACAGACAGACAGTGGAGTCTCAGTAATAGAGTCCCGTTAGCACCCTTTGGGTACGGAACCTTCCGTGCCATTATCTATAAAAACGGCAAAAAAAAATCATGTCTGTTGTATGGGAGCCCCCCTTAAATAATAGTTTTATTATAATTTAATTATTTATTTTTAAAGTGAATATACTTTATAGGTAACTAAATATTCTGTGAATATTTCAAGCGTCTACCTGTTGCTGTTATCAATATCGAGCAAAAATGAGCAAAAAAATTACGTTGTTTGTATGGGAGCCCCCTTAAATATTAAGTATTTTATTTTGCTTTTTAGTATTTGTTGTTATAGCGGCAACCGAAATAATCATCTGTGAAAATTTCAACTGTCTAGCTATCACGGTTCATGAGATACAGCCTGGTGACAGACGGACAGACGGACGGACAGCGGAGCCTCAGCAATAGGATCCCGTTTTTACCCTTTGGGCACGGAACCCTAAAAACACTATCTTTTTCCCGCGACTTCGTCCGCGCACAATTAGAAATTAAGGTCAACTCCCGCTCTCTATCCCGCGGGAAATTTTTAAAAATCCCTTTTTACTGCACCTCTATGATCCTAGAGGATTGGATACGGAGATAGGGCTCCATTGAATCGGATATTGTCTAGTACAGTCAGCATCAAAAGTAGCTGGTCACTTTTGTACCTTGTTGCTCTTGCTCTACAGTTAGGTGCAAAACGTCATACTTGATTGTCAATTTTGTTATTACGACAAAGTACAAAAGTGAAGCTACTTACATCGTACAGTCGAAATCATAAATATGTATACAGTCATCGCGTCAAAATATGTAAACATCAACCTTTTGGTTAGTGACATAGAGTTGTATAGATATTTTTAACACCTTGTTAACGTATATATATTTTTGCACGTGACCGTAAATACGAGCTTTGCTTAGTTTGGGACTGGGACAAATTGGTATCTAATTATTGTCCCATTTTTAATTCATTATCCTTTTTTTAGAAAGTATTTGGTGGGTTACCCCCCACCTCTTCTTTACAAAAATCTGTTATCATCCAATTAAAAGAAATCTCTGTAAAAGCAATACAATAATTAAAAGTTAAATAAGACGCCTTGGGAATAAAGACGGGACACAAAGGTTGCCCCTGTTGTAATTATTTCTGGGAAAAGTTTGCCGTCGCGCGCTGGGAAGGGATAATGTGGATATCTTCTAGTGATGAAAGAGACTCAGCCTTTTAAGGTCTTTTAGAAAAACTCGACTTTTTATTTAACGCCTCCTTAGTAGTCTTTTTAGGGTGCCGTACCCAAAGGGTAAAAACGGAAACCCTATTACTGAGGCTCCGCTGTCCGTCCGTCCGTCTGTCACCAGGCTGTATCTCGGGAACCGTGATAGCTAGAGAGTTTAAATGTTCACAGATGATGTAAGTATTTCGGTTGCCGCTATAACAACAAATACTAAAAAATGGAATTAAATAAATATTTAAGGGGGCTCCCATACAACAAACATGATTTTTTGATCGTTTTTGCTCGATATTGATAACGGCAACAGGTAGACACTTGAAATATTCACAGAATATTTTATTATATATTGAATTTAAAAATAAATCATTAAATTAAAATAAAAAAATATTTAAGGGGGGCTCCCATACAACAAACGTGATTTTTATAGATAACTGTACGGAACCCTTCGTGCGCGAGTCCGACTCGCACTTGGCCGGTTTTTATATGTTAGAGGGGGCAAAGGAAACCAGCTTAGACAACAGAATTTTTATTCTTCATTCGAAACCAGGTTTCCGAAAAAGAAAAATAATTCTGTTTTCTAAACTGGTTTCGAACCTTTGGTTTCCGAAGTGGCTAACGGGGGGCAAACCCTTTTACTTCACGGACGGCCAAAAAGCTTAAGAAATTTTACAGGAGGGCCAGAATTGCAGCAAATATGCATTTAGATTTGAAACGTTAACTAATCATATAAAAGTAAAAACATTTTTTATTTGAAATCATTTAATCCATACAAACATGAACTACGCGGCTAGTTCAGCTGACTCCTTTACTTATGCTATTATTTTACTTTATACGTCTGGATCAAGACATAATTATCGCAGGCCACATACTAATTATTTCGAAGGACCGGGCAGCGGACCGGATATAATCCTTTCGCGAGCCGGAGTTGGCCCGCGGGCCGTACCTACCTTGCCCACCACTGATCTACTGTGGAATGCGTAATTCAACCTACAGAAAGAATTTGAAACGCGACTGTGAATTTCTCACGCATTTTAAATTATGCATCTCACGGTTGCAACACCGAAAATTAGCGTCAACAGTCGTTATGTTGGTACGAGTATTTATGATTGGAGATCGCTGCCGACTTCTACCAAATGAAGGGAATGCGCGTAAAGGCTGTGCCAGACACATGCGTCGCGAATGGTACGTAGGTACGGTCAAGTGCAAAAATAAGTATCGATTTAATCCTCCCATCGTTATATAATAATAATAATAATAATAATAATAAAAGCCTTTATTCGCTGACCTTTTTAACTTGCATGCTATTCTTATAAAACAGTAAAATAGTATTCTTAAATCTAATTTACATAGGAACAAAAAATAAAATAAAATAAAATTTATTAGCAACCACATTGGTCAGGTTGTCTGTCGACATAGGCCTCCCCCAATTGGGGATGTCTATTTTTTGCAATGTATAGTAATTCGAAAACCATTTCGAGATAAACGCTTTTAAACTCGTTTTCTGTAGTTATTTAATTTTAATGTTATGTAATGAATTTATTACATAATAAATAAGCAATTACCTTCATTTGACATTGGTGTAAATTGCGTGACCGGTCCAAGTCGTACTTTATTATGTGTGGTTAGAATTACTCACAATTTACGCGTGGATTATACTACGGAGTTTGATTTGGACCCGCTGTCTGACATCTAACACTTTGACAGCGCCAGTAAAGTGACACTAGTTACAGTGTACCACTACGCAAAAAAAAATTAAAAGGGGTCGCCTTATCGTACGCATTTAGATAGATTTAGAAATTTGGCAGTGTGGGAGCCCTAAATTATAATCTGACGTCATCAACCAAAATAGTTTCAATAATTAATTTTGAAAAAAGTAGTGAACTAAATGACAAAATATTGAAATTAGTTTCTTATAATTGACTTTTCTATACAAAAAAAATATAAAAACCACTGTTAATTTTTTTTAGACATTCCCAATTGTTTCCACGTCTCTCTATCCTCGGCAGGCCTTCTCCATCCTTTTGGTAACTCGTCCTCCCATCTTTTAATTTGACCTCCTCGTTGTCTTCTCCCGTTCCTCGGATACCACTCAATTACATCCTTAGTCCATTTTTCTTTGTTAGTCCTCATTATATGTCCAGTCCATTTCCATTTAAGTTTTCTTATTTTTTGTAACACGTCATTGACCTTTGTACTTTTCCTTATTTTTGAAGTTGTCCATCGATCCCGTAGTCTTATGTTAAGCATGCTTCTTTCCATGCTGCGTTGACAAACTACTAGTTTTTGGTTATTCCCATGGCAATGAAAAGCAAATTATATAACACATGTATTCTACCATGTCTTACTTATCGTTGTCAAACTTGGCCTGCTACGAGCATCGTTATATACCTATACCTTAATTCGACGACATAAGAGCTATGGGACATGTTTATGAGCAAGTTGTGTGCACCCATATTTTTACACTTGACTGTACTTACTACTGTGTGTATTTTTTTTTATTTATGGAAAGCATTGGCAACACGGCCATCAGCTTAAACTAATTATTATTATTATTCTAAAGGAATTTGAATCTCGACATAAAGTCGGTTTTTTTTTTGGTTCATGATACGGGCGAAAGCCAAGTACCATGTAACCATTGTGTAGTGTCTGTGTCTGTGTTAGTGTGATTGTCTTGTTGGTTGCTGTGTACTGTTAGAGAGGTAGGATTTAGAAATCGGCGTACTATAGAACAAGTATCTAAAACTATTGATTTCTGTAAGGGTATATAGATGTTGTCGTTGAGGTCTAATATTTTAAGCGCTGTTTTAAGGGTTTTGGGAATAATGCCTGTTGAGGAGATAATGATTGGTGTTTGATACACAAAAATTACACTGGCAACACCAGTGGAGTCAGTCTGCCTAACGAACCGCCATGAGCGTGTGCTGTTTTGTACTTAAAAATAATTTACTGTTTGTTTCACTCAAATAAAGTGTTTTAACATAATAACGTTGCATATTTCCTTCAAGTGGTCCATCGAACGGATATTTTCAGTGAAACAGTGCTTGGAAGTGTAATTTGTGGTGCGGTGTGCTCCCGAAGCTAACCTAACTGTTACAAACACAAAACTTTATCAGTGAAATTAAAACTAAAAGTGAATTATTAGTCAAAATACGGGTATTTCTATTTTTCTTTGTGCCCGGTTGGGAAGTTGTGGACAGAGACTTGAAATTGAAATGCTCACATACGGTTCGGCACGACTCGTATCTTAACGTAAAACTCACTCAAAATTCACTCAACTCAATCGTGTTGGGCGAGAAACGCGAAGCAAGCGAGAACGTAGAGTACCGCACTCGAACCCGTAGTTACGCTTCAAAATGTCAGAATGACAATCAAGTGAAAGATCCGCGACGCGTCAATCGATTAATCGAAAGTCTGTTGATTTATAAAGTTCTGTTAATTGCAAATATACTTTTAATCCAAAAGAAAGCGTACAGAAAAAATGACGGGCGAAACAGAGGAGGAGTTAAAGCGGCTGCGTGCAGCAGCAGGCCAATGTAAGGCGCAAGTTACACGGGTCGAAAAATATATACTGGCAAATGAAACAGACATCACAGCGTCCACCCTACAAATAATGTCAAAACGTGTTACGGGTTTGGAGAAAACGTTGGAGCAATACAAAGAAATACAACTCAAAATAAACATAATAGAAAATAAAACAGATGAAGCGGATTTCATGGCCAATGACTTAGAAGACCGATACTATCAGCTTTGTGCTAAATTCGCTGACATTACGACTGTTACAAATACATCAACACCAACACAGGGTCAGCGCATGGCATCCAGCAAGCTGCCACATCTGGAACTACCAACATACACAGGCCAGGATATAACAAAATACAAGCCCTTCATGGAATTGTTTTCAGCAATTATTGACTGTGACGCCTCTTTAGCTCCAGTTCAAAAGTTATATTACCTGAAAACCCATCTTAAAAAGGAAGCTGCAGCCCTGATAGAAGGACTCCCTCTATGTGACAGCTCCTATCAAGAAGCAAGAAAGCTTTTAAATGACAGATATGACAACCCTGCAGTGCTAATAACAAGCCATGTGAACCAGATTTTAGACTATCCAAGTATAGCAAAGGGAACTGCTGCAAACCTCCGTGACTTTGTATCTCATGTGCGCCAACATCTAAGTGCGTTGAAAAACATGGAACAAGATACAGATGCCTGGAATATGCTGCTACTACCAATTCTGATGCGCAAGTTGGATCAGTTCAGTGCAAGACAATATCATATGGATCGTAAAAAGGAAAATTTACCTACTGTGTCAGGTTTGCTGTCATATTTGGAAGAAAGAGCATCCAGTTTTGAGGAGAGTCAGAAGCAGGTATCAGTCAAAAGGCCTTTTGAAAATTCACAGGTATCAATGCCAAATATTGTGAAACAAAAAATTATAAAATGTGTATACTGTCAAAATGACAACCACAAACTGTTTGCATGTCCAACCTTTAAGTTGGCTTCAATAAGTGATAGAATAACCTTTGTGCAAGCAAACAGTTTGTGTTTAATATGCATGAACAAGCACAACAAGAAATGTATTTTAAAATTAAAATGTGCTACATGCAAGTCAAAAGAGCACAATTCTCTCCTTCATTTAAATGAGGAGATTAAAGAAATCAAGCAGGATTCTATTGACAAAGTCAATATGCATAGTAGCTTGCCTCACTGCACTGTTCTTTTGCCAACAACCAAAATAAGAATTTTAGGTGCGGATGGTACTCACATATTGGCTAGAGGACTACTCGACACGGGTAGTCAGTCATCGTTTATCACTCAAAGTTTGGTAGAAAAATTAAAAATAAAAAATGTTCTTAAAAAGGACCTAAATATTGTGACATTGGGGCAAAAGAGCAGTCCAGTGCAGCAGGCCGTTCTTATTAAGATTAGTAACTTTGATGACTCATATAAAGAAAATGTGCTATGTTCAATTGTTAACAAAATAACATGTCCTTTGCCGCAACAACATGTTGTCATGAATAGCATTTTGCCTCCCAGCTTGATCCTTGCAGATGACGGGTTCAATGACCCAGGTGAGATTGATGTGCTACTGTCAGCTGATGTATTCTTTAATTGTATTGTACCGGGACAATATAAAATTGAAAATGGGCCATTATTAATGAATACTAAATTTGGTTGGGTAGTATCAGGGAAGGTTAACAATGCATGTATGAATGTTACTAACAACTGTGCTGTTACCTTACAATGCTCATTTAGCGAGCAAAATTCTCTTTCACAATTGGTAGAAAGGTTTTGGGAGACAGAAGCTGCGCCATTGATTGCTGAAAAAGAAATAATCCATAAGGACAATGCAGTCATTAGCGAAGAAGAAATATGCGAAGCAACCTTTAAAGCATCAACAACCTTAACAAATGCTCAGTACGGTGACATTTGGCCTGAAAAGCTCCAGTTACTTGGCGACACGGTGCTTGAAGATGCTGGCAGACCAGAATGAGAAGGAGTATCCACTAGCAGCCAAGGTTTTGAGAGAGAACACGTATGTAGACGATATTTTATCGGGCTCTACTACTTCTCTTCAACATGCCATTGAGGTAAGAAATCAAATTATTGCTTTACTAACCAAAGGAAGCTTCGAGTTGCACAAATGGGCCGCCAGCCATCCAGACCTATTACAAGATATACCCGTAACTAAACACCACTTTGACAGTGTTGAATTGCAAGGACAGCATGTTGTGTTAAAAGCTCTGGGAATTTCTTATGACATAAAAGGTGATAACTTCAAAATACATTTTTCAAATGGGCAAGAAAACTTTAAATGGTCTAAAAGATCAGTCTTAAGTTGTATTGGTGGCATGTTTGATCCGCTTGGTATTATTGCACCCATTGTTTTAAAAGGCAAGCTATTCTTACAAATGTTATGGCAAATAAAAAAGGATTGGGATGATACCTTACCTGATGACTTTCTTCAGAACTGGAATGCCTTTTATTCTAAGCTCTCACGAATGGAGCCTATATTGGTCAATAGAAACTTAAAAATTAACAATGCTAATAATGTTCAGTTAATCGGTTTCTGTGATGCTTCACAAGCAGCTTACGGCTGCTGCATTTATGTACGAGCTTGTCATGCTGGGGAAACACATGTAAACTTATTGTGTGCTAAGTCTCGTGTTGCCTCTGCAAAGCAAAAACTAACCATACCAAAACTTGAAATTTCGAGTGCCTGCTTATTGGCTAATCTTATATCAAAGGTTAAAGAAATAATGAATGTCCAAGACATAGTATTGTTCACAGATTCAATGGTGGCCTTAGCCTGGATAAAGGCAAGGTATAACAAACATGATGTTTTTGTAAAAAATAGAGTTCATGAAATAAATAACATAACTTCCTTGGATGCGTGGCATCACATTCCAGGATCTGATAATCCAGCAGACCTAGTCTCCAGGGGAGTTGATCCAGGTATATTGGTCACATCTACACTTTGGTGGCATGGCCCTGAATTTTTAAAAGATAACATATTTACAGTCCACTGCCAAAACTCTATGTGTGATAACAGAGAGTGCCAAAAAGCCTTGAAGCTAGAATTTAATGATTCAACAGGAAACCCTGCCGCTGAGAGTGTGGCTGTGACTTGCAGTGCCTTGGATCAACATGAAACTCTACCAATTTTTGAAAATTGTTCAAATATTTTGCGACTACAACGCATAATTGCGGTAATTTATCGATTTTACAATAATTGTAAAAGCAAAACTAATAAGACTTCACAAAAACCCAGTGACTTACATGTTAAATTAATTTATACTGTAACTGAGTTACGGCATGCTATGTTAAAAATTGTTTTGTACATTCAGAACAATCACTTTCAAAAGGAATTTGAAAACCTAAAAAAGAATAATTATATTGATGGATCGCTATCTAACCTGTCGCTGTTTATAGATGCAAATAGAGCGCTCAGAGTAGGAGGTAGAGTCGAAAATGCCAATGTTCCTTACAACCAGCGACATCCCCTTTTAATGCCAAGTAATTGCAATGTGACTAAGCTTATCATTGAATATGAGCACAGTATAAATTTACTTCATGGAGGTCCAAAAACAACTTTTTATAATTTATCGTTGAAATACTGGATTGTTGGTGGCATTCGTCAAATAAAAAAAGTGTTGCATAAGTGTATACGTTGCTTTAAGTTGAAAGCAGAAGCCTCTAAGCAACTCATGGGTTCGCTACCTAGTGACAGGGTTAATCGAGCTTCACCATTTCAAACTGTAGGTGTAGACTACTGCGGACCATTTGACATCAAACAATCTAGTATTAGAAAATCGATAATAGCTAAAGGGTATGTGGCTCTATTTGTATGTTTTTGCACAAAAGCAATTCATCTAGAATTGGTATCTGACCTAACGAGTGATGCTTTCTTGGCAGCTCTTAAAAGATTCATAAGCCGCAGAGGGCTCCCTAGTAAGATTTATTGTGATAACGCAACTAATTTCAAGGGTTGTAACAATCAATTAAACGAATTGTATAAAATGTGCAAAGATAAAGACAGTACTTTTAAAATCAGTAACTTTGCATCAGAAAAGGGGGTAGAGTTTAAATATATACCTGCATATTCTCCTACATGGGGGGGCCTTTGGGAGGCCGGGGTACGTAGTTGTAAGCATCATCTACGCCGTGTAATTGGAAAAATCTCACTCACTTATGAAGAATTTCAAACGGTACTAATTCAGGTAGAAGGCGTACTAAACTCACGACCCTTAGCTCCCATAACAAGAGACGGTCATGATTTTTCATGTCTAACACCAGGGCACTTTTTGACAGGTAGACAATTAAATGTGGTCCCAGAATTAGATTGTACCTCTACTCCTACCAACCGATTAAAGCTATGGAAGTTAACCACTCGATGTGTCCAACAGTTTTGGAATGTTTGGACAAAAACTTACTTAAATCAGCTGCAAAGCAAGCCAAAATGGCGGCAGCCACATAAAAACATTGAAACGGGGCAATTAGTACTCATTCGTGAAAATACTGCCCCCCTGACGTGGCCTTTAGCCATAGTGTCTGAAATTTACCCTGGGAAAGATGGTAGAGTTCGCTTGGTTAAATTGCGCCTCCCCAATAAGTCCGAAAAATGTATGGCCATAAATAAAATTTCCTTACTACCATTTTATGATGATGAGTAACACTTCAGATCACAACCACTCACAGCTTAAAAAATAATTTTAGTTTTTAATATAGCATGCAGGTAATAAGTAAAACCTTAATAGAAATATTGTAGAATTATAATAAGTAGAGATGGAAATGATGTAAAAGAATTCAATATATTTATGTACTTTCTTGTTAACAATGCAATGTTAACATAAATAAATTAAAACTAAGTAGTAGCTATGACTATGTCTAAAACCTGTATCTTAAACTTAAAGTAAAATTACAACTATATACAACTAGTTACATTTAAAAATGCTACCACCCATATCTTAAACTTAAAGTAAACTTACAACTATGTACAATTAGTTATATTTGAAATAGCATTTAACACCTTAATAAAGAAAGAAAATTAAAAAACGGGTACTTACCTTGTTACCCTAGCTGTATTCACCTTGTCACATTATCTGTATACTTACCTTTTAGTCAACTAATTTACCTATTATGACAGAAGATATGCAATTACCTATACCTAAAAATAATTTCAATCACTAACAGAGAGGTTTATTTGTCTGTTAAGATTAAATAGCTAGAATTCCTTACTTTGCCTTAAATAGTCATTAAGTAAACTATTTTTTAACTAACTTGAAATTGTTTCCAAAAGGGGATATTTTATTTCATTATTATGTTAATAAACTATATTATAAGTTTGATTCCCCCGGGAACTTGTTTGATACACAAAAATTACACTGGCAACACCAGTGGAGTCAGTCTGCCTAACGAACCGCCATGAGCGTGTGCTGTTTTGTACTTAAAAATAATTTACTGTTTGTTTCACTCAAATAAAGTGTTTTAACATAATAACGTTGCATATTTCCTTCAATTGGAATGATCTTGACGACTTCTTGATGCCACATCTGTTTAATTTTGTCTGCTAGAGGTATGTATTTTTGTATTTTTTCGGTCTGTTTATGTTTCAGGTTGTGTGTGTTGGGAACAGCGATATCTATAAGGTAAGTGGTTTTGGTAGATTTTTGGATAAGTGTGATGTCAGGTCTATTGCTGAGGATGGTGCGGTCGGTTATTATGTCTCGGTCCCAGTAAAGTTTCGTTGTGCTATTTTCTAATACATTTTTTGGCTTGTATTGGTAGTAGGGTGTGTAGGTTGTGAGTAGTTTATGTTTCAGTGCAAGCTGTTGATGTATGTGTTTAGCGACGTTATTGTGGCGGTGAGTGTACTCTTTAAGGGCTAGGAAACTGCATCCTCCTGTGATATGGTCTATTGTTTCGGTCTATGGTCTAATTTATTGCATATTATTATTATGTTGGTACGGATTTCCGATCACGGGCCCATGAGGACCCGGTCTTTTGAAAGGCATTCATGGGGCCGAAGCCAACATGAAGAGGCCTTTGGTACCATATAATATAAATGAGATGGGCGCAACTATGGAGGTCTATCCCCTAATACACCATGAGGATGTGCTAGCGGACAGTCCTCCACAGTTGCCAATCTATTGCCAGGTAGGAAGCGACATGGAATTGGCTATGGGGTTGGGATGTTGGTAGGCGGTGACTCGCCATTCACTAAATGGGCTCCTCAAACTATTGCCCACTCGGGGCAACGAGGCGGCAACATTGGTGTGAACGGCTAAGGATGGAGAGGTGTTCCTGGACTTTAAACTTCAAAATGCCAACTCGCCACTTACGGAAACACATCCATCCTTCGAGCATTTAGCTCTTGCGCTCCACTCTAGGCGGCCAACAAAGGCAAACTAGAGGCGGGGTGGGTGTGTAGCTGTGTGTGAGTGTGTGTATAAGCGCATGTGTGTATGTGTACCCCTGGAGGTCTCGGGTTCGTGGTGTCGCTACGCACCAACAGCTCGCCACAAGCCGCCCTGCGATGACTGACTGCACTGGTGACACGACAACACCAGCGGGCGATGAGGTCGTCACATCCCTACGCCTTTTGACTGACTGCGCTGGTGACAGACACCACAACACCAGCGGGCGATGGGGTCGTCACGTCCCTACGCCTTTATTATTATTATTATTATTATTACTAGCCTATTCTGTCCCACTGCTGAGCAATAAATTATACAAACTAATTATACAAATGAAAAATAACTAGACCTTCAAATCCTAGACCCTGTATTTAGATTCATGTTCGTTACTGATTTCCAACAATGAAAAAGAAAAATAGTTACGCTATGTGCATAAAAAATTACAATAATTTACCGGATACCATCTTCGATTTCTATTGGTTTCACTGAAAATGTTTCTACTCTTTGAAGGAATTCTTGAATAATACATAGATAGATTCTTAAAGGCATTTGTGTTGTTATTATTTATTATTAGGACAGTACAACAAATAGCATGGTTGCATGAATCACATTACAATATGTGCATGGCAGAAGTTTAAATGTATGAAAATGGAAAACTTTTTAACACCATTAATTGTGCTACATTTAAGGCAAATAAACATATTTGATTTCATTGTCCAGCGTTGGCCGCCGTCCGTCGAGCAGTGGTGTGGCACAGCCTTTACGGCGCCTCGCGGCCATCATGACTAGAGCGCACGAGCTCCCCGCGGCATGCGCGGACGCATGTACGGGATCACAGGTAGTCACCGTCAGCCTGTCAATATTTATCGCGAAACATTGACGTACAATAAAACAACTAGACTCCCAATCGCTTAACAAAAGTTCCTCAAAAAACGTCCGAGCGGCGTTGTGTGTACGTATACATCAATTTATACACATAACATTAACAGCATTCATTCAAATTAACACCTTATTTCGTAGCAGTAATGTTTAATGTCAATTGAATACGATCGTTCGAAGTAGTGACATGACGTCACGCGCTGGAAACCGCCTAAAGAGTAAAGAATGCAGTGGAGTGGTCATGCGAAGCGGAAGCTAGACTGTCTGTCTCTTTTTTTCTCGTGAGTTTGATTACGGTGCGAAAGAGACATATACGAATACGGGGCGAGAAGTGACGTTGTAATCAACGCGCGGTCGAAACACAACTGAACCAAAACTCTGCACAATAGACGCGTGTGCAGACTTTTGCTTCGGACAATTTTTGAGCGTGATTGGGAGTCTAGTTGTTTTATTGTACGTCAATGTCGCGAAAGCATCCTGTCTCAAAATTAGTGAGATAATATAAGATAATTTATTCAATATTTTGCAGTTACAAGATGACAAGAAATACAATGTTTTACAAAAGTCTATGTAACACGTATGCCTGCACTAGGGTTACTAGAGAGCTCTGTGTCGCAGGCTAAAGCCGGCCACACACGCTAGGTTTTGCGTGTCGGTTTTGCATGCACATGCACAAGCAATGCCAACAGGCACGACCGAGTAAATATCAATTTTCATATTTCAAATTTTGCTTGCGCAGGCAAGGTCGGTTATAACCTAACGTGTGTGGCCGGCATAAACGAGCTAGCATAAATAATTAAAATAAAAAATAATCAGCTAAGCTTAACAGCATTCATCATCATCATCCCAGCCTATATACGTCCCACTGCAGGGCACAGGCCTCCTCTCAGAATGAGAGGGCTTGGGCCGTAGTTCCCACGCGGGCCTGGTGCGGATTGGGAACTTCACACACACCGTTGGATTTCTTCGCAGGTTTCCTCACGATGTTTTCCTTCACCGTAAAGCTCATGGTAAATTTCAAATGTAATTTCGCACATTCCGAAAAACTCAGAGGTGCGAGCCGGGATTTGAACCCACGACCCTCTGCTTGAGAGGCCATAGGTCAAACCACTAGGCCACCACGGCTTGTTTCTTTGTCGATTCGAATTGGGAAAATTGGCTTCAGTAAAAAAACAATGTGGAAAAAAAAGCATTTGGGAAAACATGCGAATGGAAACATTGCTACTAGGAAATAATATCTATCTGGTAAATTGATCTAACCAACCGCATACATAGCATAGCAAATCTCAGGTGAAAAGGCACCCTTAGTATGGGCTTCTTCCAATCCCACGCATGCCCAAAAACTTAACGACGTCACGACTCCAAGATATCCAACATACGTCATTAGGCCGCATTCACACGTTTAAACCAAACAACCTAATGGATCACGACCTAATTATTTGCCTTAGGCCCGTGCACGGCCGGCCTTAGGCGAGCGCCAAATTCCCAAACGCACGTTTTACAAAAACTTGGGAATGCGTTCCTCCAATTATTTTTACGATGAGACTGCTGACACATTCGATATGACATCTGAGTCGTTTTTAAAAAAAATGTGCACTATTAAGGGATTTCATAAAAACAAACCTTAATCGATTCCTTTGTGTAACGAAAGTTACCCATATATTTTGTATGACTGACTTTCGTTACACAAAGGAAGCGATTCTGTTTTGATCGACTGGTCTGGTCTGGTCAAGGGTCTGTCTGTCTGTGATCTGTCATGTACCTAATGTACAGGGTTATTTGTAATTCACTAGCATCCTTTTAACCCTAAACTCCTACC
This sequence comes from Archips crataeganus, assembly GCA_947859365.1. Classification (NCBI taxonomy): domain Eukaryota; kingdom Metazoa; phylum Arthropoda; class Insecta; order Lepidoptera; family Tortricidae; genus Archips; species Archips crataeganus. The sequence goes on along the minus strand of OX402067.1, from coordinate 10,071,934 downwards.
ACTTAGACAAATGTTTTTTGTTTTACGGCTTTTGTCATCTATACTAATATATAAAGCTAAAGAGTTTGTTTGTTTGTTTGTTTGTTTGAACGCGCTAATCTCAGGAACTACTGCTCCGATTTGAAAATAGCGTGATGATATATAGCTATAGGCTATATATCATCACGCTAACTCCAATAGGAGCGGAGCGGAGCGGAGCGGAGCGGAAGAATGTTTCAAAATCGGGGGTTTTTCAAGTAAAACTTCTATAGGCGCTAATCTCAGGAACTACTACTCCGATTTGAAAAATTCTTTCAGTGTTGGATAGCCCATTTATCGAGGAAGGCTATAGGCTATATATCATCACGCTAACACCAATAGGAGCGGAGTGGAGCGGAAGAATGTTTCAAAATCGGGGGTTTTGAAGTAAAACTTCTATATAGGCGCTAATCTCAGGAACTACTACTCCGATTTGAGAAATTCTTTTAGTGTTAACACCAGGGGGGGGTTGAGGGGGGTTGAGGGAGGGCGGTGAGGGTGCAGGGGAGGGGGTGCGGGGGCTTCGGAGGGGGGATTCAAATTTCATTGATTTGCACCGTTTTCGAGATATTTGACAAAACACCAAGGGGATGGGGGGGGGGGTTGCGGGGGAGAGCGCGTGGGAGAGGGTGTGGGGATATTAAAGGGGGGATGAAAATTTCATTGATTTTGCCGTAGGATGGACCGTTTTCAAGATATTAGGCAAAAAAAAACTTGAAGTAAAACTTGAAGTAAAACTTCTATAGGGCACGCTTGACTTGGGATGGGACGAACGCGGGTGTGCGGGGGGTGCTGTGTGGGAGGGCGTGAAGGGGGTGCGGAGGGGTGCGGGGGGGGGGGGGGGTCGGGGTTGCTGTGCGGGGGGAGTGCGGGAGGGAGCGGGTTGGAGGGTGCGGGGGGGTTGCGGGGGGGGGGTAATTTTTTTATTATCGAGGAACTAAGGAGAGCCATAATTGATGAAAAAGCAAATTGGATAAAAAAAATAAGCTGCCCAAATTACTAATTCCACGCGGACGGAGTCGCGGGCAAAAGCTAGTAACTTAATATTTTTGGTGTAATAACGTTTTGAAAATTTGAGTTTACCTCTTATTTTTACGATACTCTGTGTATTTGTATGGGAAAAAAAGTGCTTCATTTTAAAAAGTCGTAAAACAAAAAACATTTGTTTGAGTGATAGGAATTCAGGGTTAAGAGGATGTCAGTGAATTACAAATAACCCTGTATAATCGGTGAAAATTTCAAATGTGTATTACGGTTCAAGAGGTATAGCCCTGTGACAGATGGAAGGACGGACGGACAGACGGACATACAGCGGAGTCTCAGTAATAGGGTCCCATTGGCACGGAACCCATAAGGCTTCAAAGAACACGTTACACCCACAAGGTAAGTAACTTACAATTTAGTTCAACACCTACTAAAATCGTTATCGCCTTAAAGAAACTCGATTTCCCGGGACAAAATAAACTAAGGAACTGGATAAACCCGCTTTCCGGGAAACGCTCCGCCGTAAATTGTTATTTCCGGTCCGCCGGTCCATTTCCGCCAATAAGCCTCCTTCCGGCAGGTGGCGCCACTATTTAGTTTGCTCTGCCGCTTCCGGTGGCGAAGTTCTTTTTAAAGGATTGTGTAACGGATAGTTATGTTCAGGGGTTTTCTACATGATTATTTTTAATCACAGTGTGATCAGGAGTTGAAAAATATTAATCCCTAACCAAAATGGAATTTAATAGACGAGGTCTCAAGCAATTAAGTCTCTGTTTAATTAAAAAAAAAAACAGTTATTGATATCTTCCTACATCCACCGAATACATTGGTCATCCCACATCCCCGTTGCAGTTAAGTAGTTTCGTCAAATGTCATCGCTTTGGCGAGAAATTTTACAGGTCTCACGTCAAAGTTTGTTTAAGAAACTGACTTGTCAAAGAGGTTTTAGGCTCATAGACTCAAACATGTGTAGGGTGACAATGATTTTCCAAATAATCATCATTCCATTTGACCGCATCCAACGTAGAGCTGCTCGATTTGTCGGTAATCAGGCACTCTCTGGCCTACTCGATCCTTTGGCTTTGCGGAGGGATGTGGCGTCTCTCTGTATATTATACCGTATCTCATGGGGAGTGTTCTGACGAACTTGTTCGAATTGCTGCCTGCGGCTAAATTCCACTACCGCACTTCGAGGAACCGTTTGTCTTTTCTTCCTCACCATCTTGATGATTGGCATTCTAGTACCGTGCGTTTTAAGCGTAACTTCTTTCCTCGCACGACAAAGATCTGGAATCAGCTTTCTGCGGCAGCATTCCCGGAGCGTTACAACTTAGGGATCTTTAAAAAACGAGCCTATCAATTCCTAAAAGGGTCGGCAACGCACCTGTGATGCCCCCGTGTTGCGGGTGTCCATGGGCGACGGTGATCGCTTTCCACCAGGCGACCCGTCTGCTCGTTTGCCACCTCTTATATAAAAAAAAAAATTAAAAAAATAGACATTTTGTTTCAGGCGATTAAACGTGACCGCCACAGAATACTGATCTAGGAAAACTGGTGCCTGATCACCGATGGAAAATTATTGTTTACTTATATGCCCCCGGAAAATGGACAAAACAGAGATTTGATTTGTACGGTCTACGATTAAAAAAATAAATCGTTAACTTTGGGTTATGGATGACAGTTCCGTACATTTTGACACTACTTACAATCTTAACTCTGAGCTAGTATTAAACTTGCAAGGCCGCGTATGACCAAATCACGCAGGATGTTAAAATGTGGAATCCATTTTATCATATGCCTAGAAAAAGCAGTCAGTTGATCAAATCCCTAAATTTGTTCAGTGAAATGACAAAACCAGCCAAAAAGGCAACTCGTTTTTTGATTTCACCAGATTTATTTAGTGATTTGATAAAATTCCTAAAACACGTCAGTGAGTCTATTTTGGTATACTTAGCGTAGACGGCGGTTGAAACGCTTCGTGGTCAAATCCAAAGAGATAGCGTCGAACGCCCGTGCAGTTGCTTGAATTGACAACCTTTCATTTTTTTAACACCTGAAAATTACTGCAGGAATCGAAAGAGTTTCGCCTCCTGAACACGGAATAATATTTATTATAATTTATTTCTCCATATTTAAAAAAATACAACAAATTTAAAAACATATATGTACTTTCAAATAGTGCCACAGAATAGATATGTTTCCTTTACCCTTTTCACTAGAAAAAAGAGCTGTCATCATTTTAAATTTGTTAACAACCTTAACGTCAAATTTACGTCATCACTTTTTTTTAATAGAGACTAGACAAAACTAATGGATCTATTCTATCGTTAGGTACGCTCTTTTAGAATAAGCACATCTTTAAAAAAAAAATTAACTAAAAATCCTAGTGAAAATTTAAAACTATCAGCGTCTTTCTCTTTCCAAACAGTATACAGAGAACGAATCAAATTATAGTCTTAGAAATATGAAATGTTGTGAATTGAATGTTCAATACGACGGAGCACAGATGAATTGTTATTTAAGCCGCTATCGATCCGACCTCGGCGGCTCCATGCCTACGAATACCCATTGCAAGCCTAGGAAAAGACAGACAGGTCGGAAACAACATATTTTTCACTTCTCATGCTCGTAAAGTTGTTCTTTATGTCGAGAGAATGCTGAACGGATTTTTATGCTCTACTGCATAAAGTAAAATATTCGTCTAATGTCGCTGTTTAATTTCCTTAAGCAAGAAGTGAAAAGCAGAGTGTAAACTCGAGCATTAAACCTAAACCCATTTCCCCTCGACGTATCTATCGACCCTTGTTTTATGCTCTTGTTGCACAATCTATTAAATTATTTAGAAGTCAGTTGGCGTAACTATTCCATATGAGGCCCGTGGCAAATTCTTTGGATAGGGCCTTCCCATAGTAAAAATTGTCACGTTGTAATTTAATTTTAAAGTTTTTTCTGAGTTCGCGGTTTCTTGGACCGCGGCCCTCTAGGATCGGGGGCCCGTTGTATTTTTCCAGAACAGCCGTCCTAGTTATGTCACTGTAAGAAGTCCAAGTCAAAATCAAAAGTCATAATATCTTTATTGAGTTTAGGCTAAGTAAAACAAGGACTTATGAAAGTCGATGAATCTAATAAGTTAAAGTACTTTACAGAGGGATGAATTGCATAACGATGAATTACTCGTATCAGCGGAATAGCAAGGTAAAAAGTTCACTATTAAATAAGACTAACATCATCAATTAGTCACTAACAATACTTTGCACAGAAAACCGTTTTCTAATCAGTCAAACCGTGATTGAGCAAAAACAATAGGTGCATTCGATTTGTGCAAAAACAAACATACACGCATATTATTATTATTATTTGTAATTCATCCCTCATTCTATTAGTGTTCCAAACTCTCAATAGATGGCGCTGTACCGACCGAAGCAAAAGTTAAATGGCGCTATTAAGATTTTTGTTGCGATGTATAAGAGGACTGGGTACATTTTGTTTATTTATACCAATATACAAGCGAAGCAATACAATATACAATATACAAAGGAAACAGTGTTGTTTTATTCATGGTTTTATTTATACTTTAACTTATTTAAACTTGACGTGGTACCCCGTTTACATCTCCTTTGCCTTTTTATTGCTTTTCTATAAACTGTTCACTTCTCCCGATGCCTAACTCTACGCATTGAAGGGTAGCACCCCTTTCGTTTTCATTGTGCGCCATTGTCGTGGTGTTGCCTGCGCGCAGTCGGCCCGGCAACGAGTGAACTTGTATTGGAACAGGCTGAATCAAACTTGCACTGTCGATGAGCACTTTTTTACGAGAGGGAGGCAAACGAGTAAGCGGGTCATTATCATCATCATTTCAGCCAAGAGACGTCCACTGCCCAACCCAAGGTTCGCCAAACAGATCGGTCCTGTGCCATCCGCATCCAACTTGTTCCCGCAACCTTAATCAGGTCAAGCGGGTCATCTGGTGAGAAATGATCACCACCGCCCATAAATATCGGCAACTCAAGTCACTGATCTGTTGCCGGCCTTTAACGGAAACATAAACCCTTTTGTTGAAAGCTCCCATGTCATAATTGTCTGGAAACACTGATTTCTCAAGTTCACTGTGGTAGACCGCCGTTTATCGAGATGGTGATGATGGAATTTAGACTTTCAGCGGGAGATGCAATGGTGGAATTTCGCAGCAGGCAGCAAGACAAACAATTATTCTGAGCACTCGCCGTGGTAGAGCCTATGGAACACCCAAAGAGATCCTATGTCCCTGTGCGTGGATAGGGAACCCAAACTATCAGGTCACTGGTCAGGTCACCGACAAGTCGTGCTACTCTACGATAACCGGTCATGGTACAATTCTAGTCGCTTAGGTCTTTGCCCATCGTTACGGTACTATCTCGTTTACCCTCGCATCCTGCAGCCTAAAACGGATCGATGGATTTTAAAGTGTGAGGTGTCATTAGATTCGTCTATGTAGACGCTTTATGACATTTTTGCTGCTATTATGACAGGCGTACGGTTTTTGTGATGCGATTTTCCGGAATAAAAATATGTATCCTATATCCATCTCCGAGACATGGTGAATTATGCCTATATAAAATTAAGTCCTAGCGTAATGAATCCACAAACAAAACAAAAACTTTTACATTTATAATATTGGTTGAATTTTTGGTAGTAGGTAAACGACTTTCAACACAAAATTACCTTTTTCACACTCTAAGTAGGTACAAAGTCATATGATTCCGCACTATTTTGGCGGCAAATAGCACAATTCCCAGTCAAGTACCATACTTGCTACAAGATAATTTAAGATAAATTATTTTTACCATCAAGCAAAGACTCCGTATAATCAAAACCATAACGCTGCTCTTTTCACCCGCGGCTGAAACCTGACTCAATCAACCAAGCATATAAAATGCAGCTCCAGTACTGCACATGCTCTCATATACTACATGGCAACACCAACCACAACATGCGACCGACGAAACAAACAGCTTAGCAATACATTGCTTGTTTCCCAATGAACTATTTTAAGGCGAGCGTGTTGGCTGCGCAATGGAAAATGAATTGGTTGGTTGAGTCGCTCTGGGATGTGGTCGTGGTACGGTGCGCGTCGTTTTTGTGCGCAAGCGCATGGCATAGTGGCCGGCCCGCGGCGCGCGCAGCTGCCGCTCGGCTGATGAGGAAATTGGTGTACAGGGTGCGATTGAATGAGCAAATTATAAATGATGTAGAATATACACCTATGTTTTGACAGGTGGAGACATATTCGTAACTTAAGCATGTTCTTCTTTCAGTCAGTATTTTGATCTTGGTTCAATCGGTAAGTATTGGGTAGGTACACTACATAAACACGAAAAACAAAATCCCGAAAGACAGAATCACGAACTTCAAATTACCGATTTTTAGGGTTCCGTAGTCAACTAGGAACCCTTATAGTTTCGCCATGTCTGTCCGTCTGTCTGTCTGTCTGTCCACGGCTAAGCTCAGAGATCGTTAGTACTAGAAAGCTGTAATTTGGCATGAATATACATATCAGTCACGCCAACAAAGTGGTAAAATAAAAAATAAAAAAATATTTTTTTTTATGGTATCTCCCATAGACGTAAAGGGTGGGTGATTTTTTTTTCTCGACTAATCCTATAGTGTGGGGTATCGTTGGATAGGTCTTTTAAAACCATTGCGGGGTTGCTAACATGATTTTTCTATTCAGTGATCTGTTTGCGAAATATTCAACTTTAAAGTGAAAATTTTCATTAAAATCGAGCGTCCCCCCCCCTCTAAAATCTAAACTGTTAGGTGGAAAAATTTGAAAAAATTCAGAATGGTAATAAATATATCAAATTTACTAGGAAAATTATAGCGGCTAAGATTGCTTGGAAATTATTTGTAGTTTAAGAGTAAATAGTAGCCTAAGGTATAAAACATACCTAAACTTGGATGATTCCGTACACATACGAAATCCTTAGAAAAATATTACTTGATTTTTTTGTAATGGCTACGGAACCCTACCTTGTGCGTGTCCGACACGCTCTTGGCCGGTTTTTCTTCATTCCGAATGTTATAAAAGTGTCTGCGTCTGTTTACAATTTCGATTTTTAATATTCAGAAATTCAATACACTGAATAATATGAAGTCCGGTTGAACAATAATCCAAAATATCAAAAAACCGATTTTCAAAATTCCGATTACCTTACATCGACCAATAAATAAATCCGATTAACATAAATCCGAAACATCACAATTACGAATCCTGTTATTAATAATGTCGTGTATGCCACACGTTCATATCTAAGTAGTTTAGATCGGCTTAAAAGAGTGGTTACGGTTCTATTATTCATTTTCACGACTAGCACAAGGTCAACAGTGTTCCGCTTCGCGCAGCTCCTATTCCGCGTAGTTACGCCTTGACGAAACTCTAACCTAAACTATGCAGGTTAGATTGACCTAAAAGAGTGGTTATTTTCTAAACTCTGAATTTCATAATTCCTAAGAAATAAAATCAAAGAATTTCAATAAGTCCCATGACCAAAACTGACCACCCTGTGCCCGCGCATTACATATGCGGCGCATAATAAATGTATCCGTTTAATTATTATTTTGAAAATATCCGCGCCCGCGGCGGTGCTCGTTTTATTCGGAGATCCAACCGGAGATTTAGAGGCTTTTGTCGCTGCCGTCTTTATACTGGGTTGTTTTTGTGTGGTGGCAAAATCTGAATTATAGTTTTCAAATCAAACTAATATAAGACAAAGAAAACAGCAGAAAAATGGAGCCGCGGGCGGGAATTGGCCACAGTTTCTTACAATTCCTTGACATGTGTTAACCAATAAGTATTTGTATCATCCCGAGCATTGCGTTAAAGAAATGTTTACAAAATTGCTAATTTTCTCTAAGGAAAGTTATTTAAAATTGAAATTTAGCAAACAATTAAATCAAGACTGAATTCAAGAGCTCGTTAGATGCCTTATTAGTTATTTCAACAGCCTGCCTTTTTAATATCTGATAAATTCTGATATACACACTTATAATATTATTCATATTATTCTCAAAAATACAGGAGGATTTTACAAAGCGCCCGGAACCTATCACGGAAATTTTTGTTCAAAGTTAGTGAAGATCACGTCAACGTTAGGGGTTCGGCAAGCAAAATCGCTGCCATTACGACAATTTTCACCACGGGACACCTTTTTTTCTCATAATTTAATAAGTCATAATGTTTAATTTTCCATCATTATCATTAGTCATAAAGTGATTTATATCTAAAACAGTATTTTCTTCAGGACTTTTTAAAAATGCCATCTTACAAAATGCAGTAGGTTAAGTTAGGTTACTTTAATAACAACTCCGAAGAAAATACTGTTGCCGAAATAAATCACTTTATGATTAACTAGCCTTCCGTCCGCAGCTTCGCCCGCGATAAATTAATTTTCCCGTAGGAAACGGCAAAAAATTTTTTGAAATCGGTCCAGTAGTTTTTAAGTTTATACGTTACATATGTACAAAAATACAAATCTTTCCTCTTTATAATATTAGTGTAGAATGTAGATGATAATTATGGGAAATGATAAATTATGACTAATTAAATTATGGGAAACCATAGACTCTTCACCACAAACAAAACAAGCTATCATTGTATACTTACCTACCTTATTTTATCTTGTAAAACTTTAGTACACTCACACGCAGCGGCAATAGTGCACGCTCGTTGCGCCGCCAGATGAGAGGCTAACAGGTGTAACTAACCTTAACGGAGGGCAAATTGATTGTGTCTCCCCCCGGAACTCTATTTAAGTTTTCCTAAGCCATTAGCTTTGAAGCTTTTAGACTTGAGGTAATCTTAAATGCAACGCGAAAAGGACTTGAATAAACCTGAACAACTGAATTATAAATGAGAATGTTTGTACGTGCGGGCGTGTTTTTTCTCCTTCACGCTAAGACAGCTAGACTGATTTGGATGAAATTTGATAGGTAGACAAATGGAAGTCGGGAATAACACATAGGCTAGTTTTATCCCGATATTTCAATCGAATCTATGTAAAATACCATCTTTAAGTGGGCAAGCAATGCCATAAGTTTAGAAACATGAATTTTTTTCGCGGGCATTCATAATTAAACTTCATGATAGCTTAGTGATTTGACCTATGGCGTCTCAAGCAGAGGGTTGTCGGTTCGATCCCGGGCTCGCAATTAAAAAAAATAAAGAAATTACATTTGAAATTTGTTACCATGAGCTAAACCTGCACACACGTGCGAAGAATTTCAATGGTGCGTGTGAAGTTCCCAATCCACACACACGTGTGAACTACCTACAGCCCCTCAATCTTCTCATTCTGAGAGGAGACCTATGCCCTGCAGTGGGAAGTACAGGGTTATTTGTAAGTCACTAGCATCCTTTTAACCCTAAACTCCTACCACTTAAACAAATGTTTTTTGTTTTACGGCTTTTGTCATAACTTAATATTTTTGGTGTAATAACGTTTTGAAAATTTGAGATTACTTCTTATTTTTACGACACTCTGTGTATTTGTATGGGAAAAAAGTGCTTCATTTTAAAAAGTCGTAAAACAAAAAACATTTGTTTGAGTGAAAGGAATTCAGGGTTAAGAGGATGTCAGTGAATTAAAAATAACCCTGTATAGATCAAGATGATGTGATGACGGGGATTTCCGAACCAGTGGGTAAAGACTATAGACTGGTGGATTCATGAAGTGAAACTGTATTATGCATATTAACATATTATGTTTAAATAACCCCTTTAAACCAGTATGTAATGCTAATCGAATATATGGCTCGATAACATCTAAATTAACCATTTAGCTAAACGCTGTTAGTGTAGATGTGTATCAGTTAGCCCTTTGCTGGACCGCGGCGGAATTTAACGACAGGCGCTGGTAGATTACGTAGACGACATAATTATAGGCTCACGACAAAATATAACACAACGTTAGTAAGACCAGATGTAATTAATGAAAACGTATGAAAGATGGTACACTAGATGCGTGCACATGGTGCTCTACCTTTCTTACAGTTTCATTCTTTACAAATGGCGTGTGACATGCACAGACGTCTGGGTCTGCGCCGGCTTTTATGGTTGGCTAGACTACTGATCTCTATGGTTCAGGGCACGGCCTCTTCTCAGGATTGGATACTTCACGCACACCATCGAATTAGGTGTGAGCAGGTTTCATCACGACATTTTCCTTTATCGTAACGCTCACGGTAAATTTCAAATGTAATTTCACACTTAAATTCCGAAAAAAATAAGAGATGCGAGCCCGAGCTCGAACCCACGACCCTCTGCTTGAAAGGCCTTTAATACCAGGGGCTAAATTCAGGAACGGCCCAACACGGTTTGCGAGCGGTAATGGTTCATCCGTATCCTTTCGCAAACGATCGAATTACCGCTCGCAAACCGTATTGGGCCGTTCCTGAATTTAGCCCAAGATGGAGTGACTTGACGACATAGGTGCAAGCCACACAGAAGAGACGTGGGACGGGGGCGCGTCGCAGTCCGCGACGTTTGTTCGCAGGCCGCGTCTCCACCCCGACTCTTCTGTCTGCTTTAGATCGCGACACTTCTATTTTAGTATATTTCACTTTTAGTATGAAAACTGATTCAAGGGGCTGATTCTCTTCTGTGTGGCTTGCGCCATAGTCTTCCCTATGTAGTTACTGTGTATCTAACGATCGCTAAGTGGCCAGAGTATGGTACATTACAAAATTATAAAGGCAGGTACTCGCTTGCCCCGCCCGCGACTTGATGTGTGAGGTAGAGGCTAGACCGCGGGCTATAAGACAGATGGTATAAACTGCGCCTGATGTATAGGGCCCTAGATTGGAACAGACGCTTGTCTATGGTTAGTGCCACGAAGAAGTAAGAACATGGAAAGACAACTAAATGTTACACGTGCCGCAACTAACACCTCATAGTGTAATTAACTTTAAATTCGGTATAAATGTAAGTAATCATAATCGCAAAAAACCGGTTTGAGAATTTTTAGAAATTCTCCGGAGTACCGAAAGAAAACGGGATTTATTGTATATTTAACTACAAATGTTAGGATATTTGCTTTATTCGATGAAAGAGATGAAGAAGCAATTTATTGAATCAGGCGTTACTTTGCGGACCTTATGTTAGTTACGTTTATGTAAGAAATGCATGCATACACTGTACAAACACACACAAATCACACAAACCCAACTATCACAACCACCAAACTACACTGATGCGTTATGAACTCAACCAGAGCTCATCTTCAGAGTACCGCAACCGTTAACTGTGATACCAAAAGTTAGACTCAAAAAAAAATTTTGTCTGTGGGTAGAAGTTGCAAGAGAGAGATCTCTCTCCAGACAGATAAAGAAGCTTTACCACATAATTTGAATTCTGCGCAGACGAAGTCGCGGGGAAAAGCTAGTGTTCTTATATTAAGGGTAAGTGTTAGTAAGCTATGAAGCACTTCGTGACGTGACATCGACAAAGCACCGGCTAGTGCTGCCCCTCCAAATGTCCCTGCTAAGCTTAATCGAACAGTAATTGGGCGCGAAATGAGTGTCAACCCTCCGCATTCGCTGTTAAGTTGGAGTATTTGAATGTTGGATAAAAAACAAAAGTGAAATTTTATTCTGATATTTCTGATATTTACATACAAATAGTTTCAACTTCGGTTATTTGATGGCACTATTTTGTGCAAAGTTGATACAAAATAAAAAAAATGTAGTTTGTGACTTAAGAAAAGTGACACTTAAGTCATATAGCATAGCTCATAGAAAAATGTTCCATAATAACTTTTTCTGTAACATACAGGATCCAGAATAATATTCCAAATAACTTGTGAAAAATGTATTTATTTAGTTTTATATTTAATTATTAACATTACTCGCCGGGTTCAAATTATTAAAAAATCACTTCACCAAATACTTACCATATAATATCGATAGTAAAGTAATAGATATTTCTTAAAAAAAATAGATGAAGTCTTATTTTATTTATCTGCGAAGTACGAGGCTATGATTTTAGTTAATACAAATCACAATAGGTACGAGTACAGAAAAAAAATACCTTTTCTGATTACATTTTGTTTCCCTCCAAAAAGTGACAGCTCAATTCCATGCATTTGACCATAGAGAGACATTTGTTCAAATTGCTTGTTTATATACCACAATGCCTTCGCTTCTTGATAAATTACTACACTTTTGATGTTCTGAAAATAAGGTTCGAATTCGAACGCCTTTAGCCATAATTAAATGCAAATGAAAAGTTGCCGAAAAGGTTTTTTATCGGCCCATTTTGTGGTTAATACGGCGTGTAAATGGGTTCTTTATCGCGTCGCGTTTAAAGCGCTGTTTGCGTAGTTCGGGGTGAATACATTAAACAGATATCCTGTAAAATGAGATGATAATTAAAATGGGAAAAGTTTTAATTGCGATTGTTGAAGCCTTTGATGCGTGCGGTATCACTTCAGTGAGTTTCGTTAACTCGATTTACGGTTTTAATAAAATTGTGTGTTGCATGCAGTGTAGCTCGGTATGGCAAAGTTTTGAAGTCAATGACCTTCCGTTTAAAAACAAGTGAATTGTTTATGGAAGCAAAAACATAGTCCGAAATGAGATACACCACAGGGCTTGTACGTAATTAATGACTGTCTTCTAAGAAATGATTGATGAACCTGTCTTTTAAGTTTTCAACCCTATGGCTCCGCCATTTTGAAAATTTCCAAAAACTGGATCGAAAAAAAATCATATACCTACCTAAACCTAATTATCAAATCTGTTCACAAAATTTCACGAGAATGGCCTGTAGAGGAGAACAGCCCATATATCCGTTGGACATCTGGATTCTGGGCATACTGAAAGCTTTTTTCCCAAGCTGCAATGCGGACGCTTCGCTCGCATTTCCCACTCGCTTGGTTAGTAAGAGGGAATGTTTTTTGGTCCCTCTGCAATTACGCTTATTCGTTTTTGTGATTTCATGGGTTTTAGTAGATGACGGTACGCACCAATGAAATGTTTGTTTTTATGAACGATCATCTGCAATCTGTTTTTTAGGGTTCCGTACCCAAAGGGTAAAAACGGGACTCTATTTACTGAGGCTCCGCTGTCCGTCCGTCTGTCCGTCTGTCACCAGGCTGTATCTCACGAACCGTGATATTTCGGTTGCCGCTATAACAACGAATACTAAAAAACAGAATTAAATAAATATTTTAGGAGGCTCTCATACAACAGACGTGATTTTTTTGCTCGTTTTTGCTCGATATTGATAACGGCGACAGGTAGACGCTTGAAATATTCACTTTAAAAATAAATAATCTAATACCTTTAAACGAGCAATTCGTGTATATATATATATAATCAGGATCTCGGAAACGGCTCCAACGATTTCGATGAAATTTGGTATGTGGACCCCCACACAAAACCCTTTCGGGGATGAAAAATTGATCTAGCTTGGTCTTATCTCTGGGAAAACGCTTGGCACCGAGTTTCAGCCCGAGCGGAGCTCGGTCGCCCAGGTCCTCAAATTAAAATTAAACAAATATTTAAAAGGGCTCACATACAACAAACGTGTTTTTTTGCCGTTTTTATAGATAATGACGGAACCCTTCGTGTGCGAGTCCGACTTGCACTTGGCTGGGGGGTTACTACGAAATTCGAAGTTCGAAGTTCGAATCGTGCGGTCCCTCACACTCTCGTAATAAATACCATTAGCGTGAGCGGAACGGCATGAAACGAAGTTCGAATTTCGCGCTTCGTAGTATAGGGCCTGGTTTTTTTGAGCAAGCCTTCGTTACAAACTGATTTGGTAAAATAATTATGACTTTTTAGCTATGTACATAATTATGCGGTTCCGGCTTTATACTACTTCTTTGATCCAGTGAGATGTATGAAGTATTGCACTGTTAGAGATTACAAATGCATTCACGCCTCAGCATTATGCTGAGCCTGTGTCCGATTTGCAACCGCAATGACACATTCTATCTTTAGCTTTAGTGTTGCCTTTTGTTTTGTAAAATATTGATGATGTGTCTTGTGATGTTGTAAATAAATGTATTTTCACAACACCTGCTCGACAATGCCTTATTATATATCATGCAAACTTCTCTCAAAGTAAGTCATTATAGCCCTTGGCTTTCGCCGGGCAGTAATGTTGTATTGAATTTCATTATAACCCGCCGGGCAGTAATGTTGTACTGAATTTCATTATAACCCGCCGGGCACTAATGTTGATTCTCACTTCTCGTAATTCTTATTGGTATGCACTTAAAGTCTAATTTCAAAATCGCCCCGCGTGCAGGCCGGCGGCGTGCAGCTCGTGCACGCGCTGGTCGCGGCGGCGCAGCCCGTGCTGGTGCTGGTGCTCAACGTGCTCAGCCCCGCGGGCAGGCGCCGCGCCGCGCCTCATTTATTTGTAACTCGGCGGCCGAACGAAAACAAAGTCAAATACTTAAACAAAAGCCGCGAGAGTTTCAATACGCTGCAATTTTAAGTATCAAAACTGCAAAAGAAGATAAAACATTAAGAAAATATCGAGTGACGAAAGTGATTTGACTCCTGATTCCATTAAATTAGACGCCTTAGGACCACTTGCACAGTTCAGGGTAAAAAAATTAAATCGGTGTACCCTGGGTTAAGAATGACAGTTCCATATATTTTGACACTTGTTAACCCTGGGTTAGCAGTTAACTCGCTCGGAGTTAAGTAGCTAACCCAGGTCTGCGCAAGCCGGCCTTAGAAATTGTTAATAATGTACTCCCAGAGATGTCGAAGGAAAAATACTTAAAAGCTTACAAAGATTTCGACAAATGGAAAACTGCGAAAGGCGCAAAGTCAGTGTCAGAATCAGTGCTTCTGGGTCTATTTCGAGTATTTTTCTAGTAGCCTTGGTTTTTATTGTCTCGCAAAAGGTGAGAAAAGTAGAGTATACTCCTCGGGGATAAAACTGATTTTGCCTTGGGCGCGCTTAAATCCTTCACTGCTCTCAGGACTCCATCTTAATTCCCTCGCTTCGCTCGGGAATCAACTAAAAACCCCCTCGCTACGCTCGGGAGTTAAATCTGGAGTCCTTCGATACGCTCAGGATTCAATATCGCGCCCGTGACATAATGCAGTGCTTTATCCCCTTGGTGTACAATCTACTATTTCTTTCTTTCTTTCTTTCTTTCATTGCCAACGTAACGGTTTTAGACTAAACTAGCTTTTGCCCGCGACTTCGTACGCGAAGACAATAACGTTTGTTGTTTGGATGAAATTTGGCACACAGGTAGTTTAATAGGATAATGCCAGGAAAATGCGAACCTACCCGCGGAATCGGAATAAGTGAATTATAATTCAGGGTTGTGGGTTTGTGCCCGGGCTTGCACCTCTTAGTTTTTCCTGATTCATGTACGTTTGAAGCTTCACAGTGAAGGAAAACATCGCGAGGAAAGCTGCACACACCTGTGAAGAATTTCAATGGTGTGTGTGAAGTTCCCAAATTGCACTGGGCCCGCGTGGGAACTACTGCCCAAGTCCTCTCGTTCTGGAAGGAGGCCTGTGCCTGATTGAAACAGGCTTATTTTATAATAAGAAAGTGCAAAGTAAAGTTTCCACGGGGTAGAAATAACTGTTTTGACCTATTTTGAAAATCAGAGCCAGTGTAGGTAGCTTTTTATTGGTGATATTTTTAATCACGTCCTAAGTTAACTCACTTATTTCTACCCCGCGGGAATTTTGCATTGTCCCGTAGAAAAGTAGCCTAATATGTCAATCAGGGATACTGTAACTTACTATAAGTGAAAGATTTTTTAAAATCAGCCCCTAATTTGGTTTGACTTACTATATCCCGCGGGATTTTTTAATTTTTCCAAAGAAGAGTAGTCTACACTATACCAATCAGGAATAGTGTAGATTTCTATTGGTGAAAGAATTTTAAAAATCAGCCCTGAAGTTGAATTCAGTTTTTTCTATCCCGTGGGAATTTGACATTTTCCCGATGAAAAAGTAGCATACGTCACTCGGAGATAGTCATATCATATCATATGCAAGATTTTTTTAAATCAGTGCCGAAGTTGAATTCACTTATTTCTATCCCGCGGGAACTTTTTATTTTCCCGTAAAAAAGTACCCTATGTCAATCAGAGATACTGTAACTTACTATTGGTGCAAGAAATTTTTAAAATCAACCCCGAAGTTGAATTCACTTATTTCTATCCCGCGGGAATTTTGCATTTTCCTTAAAAAGAGTAGTCTATACTAATCAAGGATAGTGTTGCTTTCTATTGGTGAAAGAACTTTTAAAATCAGCTCCGAAGTTGAGTTCAGTTTTTTCTATCCCGTGGGAATTATGTATTTTCCCGAAAAAAAAGTAGCTTATGTCAATCAGGGATAGTCATATCACATAATATGTAAGAATTTTACAGATCAGCCTCGAAATTGAATTAATTAATTTCTATCCCGTGGGACTTTCGAATTTTAACGGACATAAAGTAACTTATGTCAATGAAGGATAATGTAGCTTTCTAATAGTGAAAAAAAATTTAAAATCGGCTCAATAGTTTCAGAGATTCCGCTACAAACAAAAAAACATATTACCCATGTGTTTTAGTGGGAGCTAGTTAGGGAGTAAGTGCATGTAATTTTGTATCTAATTTATAAGTACATGTTGTATACATTTGCTTCTGTTTGCTCTCCTTGAAATAAATAAATAAATAAATAAACAAAGAAAGTCTAGATATATCCCTATCCCGTGGGAATATCGAAAAATCCTTCCTTAGTGCACCTCTACAATACTCAAGGTACATGTATGCCAAATTTCAAGTCTCTAGCACCAGTAGTTTAGGCTGTGCGTTATCTGTCAGTCAGTCAGTCAGTCGGTCACGGTACTTTTTTATAGGTATAAGAAGATATGCATGCGTGCCTCACGATGTTTTCCAACTACCTACCTGTCTGTATTTTCTATCATAAATTATCGTTTTCAACGTGTGTTTGTCACCCTACGCCTGTCTTTTACCTCCCCTGGTCTCATCTATCAGCTATCCGTTTGTGATACAGGTTTAGGCTGTCAGTCGTGACGACACACGAACCGACACCCTTTGTGAGGGACGGGTTTCGAGGGTGGAGCGAGATTGCTGTGGTTTTGTTAATTATTTTGTTTGACTTATGTATGTTTTTATTACATTTTTAATACAAGTTTTTTTATTAACTACTTATTGTGAGAACTATGGGGTTTCTCTCCACTAAAATACGTCTTTTAAAAAATCGTGCGTGCAGTTCCTCCGCGCGGAAGAAGTGAAACTTCGTAATGTGGAAATACATCAATATGAACCTTATTGCAATAAGTTAAAGAACTAAATTTACTTATGCATCTATGTGTTTAAATTACTCACTAGATGGCGCTTTTATCAAGTTTCATACATTTGCACAGACAGTATGAGTTCTGCATCGCACTATCGAAGTTTTTAACATCCGTTAGTATAATATACAATGCGAGATTACTTGCTTCGGCAGTACATATACTAATGCTTTCATACCCCCTCCATGGTAGCGTTAAACGTTTAACGCAACCTTGTTGGAAGTCGCATTAGAAGTTTCACTTCAAAAATCTCACGTAAGATGGATGAGGAAGTGAGGTTAAATGAAATCTCGCGTCATTAAGATCGGGATGGCAGTTGAAAATCGATAAAATGTTCTAGTACTTAATTCATGGACGGTCCCTTACTTACCTTTACATACACAAATCTTAATCTTAAACCTAGCTTTGTCAGTTTTGTCAAAATAGGCGTGGTAGCCAAGTCGTTTCATCTATGGCCCCTCAAGCAGAGGATTGTGGGTTCGCACCTTGAGTTTTTCGAATTCCATTGTAACCATTATAATTTTAGCATAGCTTTTCTCGGTGATGGAGGACATCGAGAGGAAACCTGGATAGGTACACCTGTAAAGCCTGTGTGTGTGAAATTCCCAATCCACATTGGGCCCGTGTGGGATTTACAGCCCATGGCCTCTCATTCTTACACGAGGCATGCTATTTTCATTGGATTATTTACTTGATACTTTAAAGTTTACTATAGTTAAAACTACGCGTAGGTAATGGTGATTATCTTTTCAGTACCTGTGGCGGTGACTAGATGGCGCTCCTATGATGGCGGCAGTGCGCAGCGGCGCGGTGCCGCGGGCGATGCGTGTGCGCAGAGTACCTAAAGAAACGATTGACACGCACTGACACCTGCAATCTTACAAGTTTCATAGATAAAATTAAATACCTATAAAACGTAAACTTCGGAACATTGCTAAATTACTAATTACTATACCAGATGGCGTAGTGGTTAGATATTAGTATGAAAAATACGAATGTTTGTTCTCGGGTCTTGGGTGTTTAATATGTATTTAAGTATGTATCTAATAAGTATGTTTATCCGTTGCTTAGTACCCATAACACAAGCTTTGCTAAGCTTACTTTGGGACTAGGTCAATATGGATGTTGACACCACCAATCAACTGACGTTCTTTTTATGAGCTGTCAAAACACAATCTCCCATAGAGTTTGAATGACAATAGCGACATATGAGGTCATTATTCTCATACTCAATCAACTAACTATTTATTTGTTTTAAAGCAACAAAAAATGTAATTTTGCATTTAATCGAAAATTAATCTGGCTTTCGGGGCTGAAATAAAGCGTTTTTTTACTGGAGTCGTGTCTTCAAATTCTTTTTTAATGGTGTCAACATCCCTCTTGGTGTGAATTGTCCCATGATATTTATTTATTTTATTCCACTATAAATCAAAATTTCATATTTTTTTTTTCATTTCAAACTGTCACATTTCATCATCATATTATCTTATTATTTTCTTACACGGACTTAATGATCATATTTACATACAGTCTTACATGTCAAAACGCCAAGGTCAATCTGATCAATTGTTTTTTTCAACTCTACATAAAATTTCTACTCTATGCTTTTCCTGCAAACTTTCTTGTGCAGCGCAACGAAGTTTACCCATTCTTTACAATTAAGACTTAAGGTTTAAAATGGCATGAAAATTTATTTCGCAATGTATTATTGAAATTTGTATATTGTCATATTGTAGGCGTAATTTGAATGGCAGGTGTATGATGCGGGGCTCCGTGCAAATTGTCTTGTATGTAGCTACTTATATCTCACTATGTGGTATATAATAGCCATTTTCTTATGTATTGTAATCTATTAAATGGTTTGGTACAGGCAGCGGCACAAGTGGCACAACATAATAAATTCTTTTGACACTCGTCAACTGATCATCCATACCTACTAATATTATAAAATGTCAAAGTGTGTTTGTTTGTTTGTCCTTTTTTCACGTCGAAACTGAGCGACGGATGCTGTGATTTTTTTGTATGGACATAGTTGAAGGGCTGGAGAGTGTCATAGGCTACTTTTTACCACGGGAAAATATCTCATTCCTGCGGGAAAACACGTTTCAATCTACTACAGCGGGGGCGAAGCCGCGGGCATCAGCTAGTAGTAGGTATATACATATTATATGCAAAAAATAAAATATTTATTAATGTAAAAAAAGAGTGAAAAAAGGATACAATAAAATCAGATCCGCAGCGTAGGCTTCGTCAAAATATATGTTAAAAGAGATGTTTAAAATAGGTACGGAATATTTTAGCAGGCAAACATCGTGAGGAACCACAAAACATCATTTATTAATAATGTATTAGATTTCCCTAATTTTAATTTTCGTAATATAAAACACAGACTATAAATAAAAAGAAAAATACTTAACAAATTTCTATTCTTCGTGGCTGTTTGCGCCTGATTGCCTTGGTCACAGACGAAGATTTTACTTTATGCACATTAGGCTGGATTTTACCAAACTTTTATTCCGAGAATAACGCTTACTCTCAGATAGTAATGTCAAACCGCCATAGTAATTTGATATAAATCCAGCCTTTGTAATTTTATGCAGAGTGCTTAGTATAAGTTTTACTTCACCAAAATACTTCTCGATCGCGTTTACGTAAAAAATTCAATTCTATGGGAACATGGACGCGCGGCCGCGGATGCGCTGTCCATGTTTCCCTAGTAATTGATTTTTTTACGTAAACGCGATCGAGAAGTATTTTGGTGAAGTAAAACTTATACTAAACGTACAGTTCACATACAAGATAAATACAAATACGAACTTTACAAGCATGAGAAGTGAAAAAAATTTTTGCCTTTCATGTACATAATACTTTTTTAGCGACTTTTTTTGTTCTTCTATAACGCAGACTGTGTACGGTTGCTTCGCCCGCGGTCACCACGCTTCCACTCGCTGTCTTTTGCTCTTGCAAATTGAATCGTTTGGATCATCTGCAGGTGTGCATTTGTTCTATGAACCATGTATCGAAAACGAGTTGGGTACAGATTTTTGAGAACCTGCCGCCAATCAGCAGTGCTTACGCTGCTGTGTTCGTAAAAATATACATTTTGTAAAATATATAATAATATTCATCCTGGTCACGGCACCAAATGTAAAAATATACATTTTGTATATTTTGGTGCCTCGACCAGAGGATGAATATTATTATTATATAGTTTATAAAATGTATATTTTTACATGTTCCAGTGTGGATAGTGAAACAGCCGGTGAAATTACTGGTTTTTATAAAAAAAGACTTTAAAATGCCATTAATCAAAGTGGTAAAGACTAAGTGAAAGCCGTAGTGGCCTAGTAGTTTGGCTTACGGCCTCTCAAGTAGGGTCGTGGGTTCAAGTCAGGGCTCGCACCTTTAAGTTTTTGGAATTTATGTACGAAATTACATTTGAAATTTCATGTCATGAGGTTTACCATGAAGGAAAACATCGTTAGGAAACATGCATACGTCTTAGAAGAAATTCAATGGCGAGTGGGAAGTTCCTAATCCACACTGTACCTACCTAAAGGGCCCGCATCGAAACTCCGGCCCAAGCTAGAGGAGGCCTATGCCCAGCAGTGGGACCTATATAGGCTAGGATAATGATGATGATGACTTTTTGATACAAAATAAAAGCATCTTTATCGAAGAGTGTTAGTACAAAGTAAAAATAAACGGATCACTCACGTCTTGAAACGAGTTTAACCCGTTCGTTTGTTCGAGTGAGTTTAAGACGTGAGTAATCCGTTTATTTTCACTATGAGTGAATCTCACGGTAGTTTCAAGTTTACAGTCAAGCTGGAAAGTAGCTTAACCTGTTAATACTTTGTCGCGTTAAATGACAGTATTGGGACAGTTTCATACGCTATAGTGTTAAAATACAGTCTGCAGTATAAGTGGATGAGACGTGTGTGTAGATCATTCTGAGCACCAGAACAGAACCGCTCATCCACTTCTGCTGCTGACTATACTAAGGGGTTTAGCTACTTTTAAGTTTGACTGTACAATCAGAGTACGAAAGCCTTCGTAAGTTATTAAATTGATTCCTTTATCAAGTCCTAGAATAAATGAATATCATGGGACAGTTCACACCAATTGACCTAGGTAGGTATACCTTTTTAAAAAAATGGGAAACCTCAATACAATATTCTGTTTTATTTGAAATGAAATCTTGACAGTAGGTACTTACAAACTTCATTTCTCTTTTTTTTCTCTGTTTTTTTTTTAATTTTTTTGTCTTGTCTTGATGGATGCAAATGTCAACTTTGAGGTGATGAATCTTTTCTTACCCCGGCTGTACATTATGTCAAATTATGTGTTTATTTTATATACTACACCAGTGATAGGCTAGGAGCACGAGCCTCTAAATAATTACTCATTAAACTCCGCCTATCCATTGGCTATTTATATTCACAGCCTGCGCCCGCGCCGCCCATTAAATTTTATCCTTCAGTTAAGTACTAACTTGTAGATAACTTAAATTTTACCTAAGGCTAAAGACGCTTCCACACAGATGCGGTCGTAAGACTGTAGGGGAGGGGAGAATTTTTATATAATCATCATCATCATCATCATCCCAGCATGTATACGTCCCACTGCAGGGCACAGGCCTCCTCTCAGAATAAATGTCCGTCCGTCTGTCACCAGGCTGTATCTCACGAACCGTGATAACTAGACAGTTTAAAGTTTCACAGATGATGTATTTCGGTTGCCGCTATAACAACAAGTACTAAAAAACAGAATAAAATAAATATTTAACGGGGCTCCCATACAACAAACGTGATTTTTTTGCTCGTTTTTGATCGATATTGATAACGGCAACAGGTAGTCGCTTGAAATATTCACAGCATTTAGTTATAATGATGGTACGGAACCCTTCGTGCGCGAGTCCCACTCGCACTTGGCCGGTTTTTTATTTCCATGAGGTATATAGAGCGCTAACCAATTGTTATATTTCCGTAGGTACCCTTATAGTTTCGCCATCTCCGTCTGTCTGTCGGTCCGTTCCCAGCTTAGTTTAGATATTGTTAACGCTTTGAGGCTACAATTTTACGTGCGGGTGCGCAAATAGAAAAAAAAAACAAAATAAAACTTGCGCGATTGATATAATATAATAGAACATTTGATACAATGACGGAATTTCTTTTTCATTGATTGATTATATCCAAGAAACTTATACTTAGCTATTTTCTATCAAGCAATAGAAACTACGTCAAATGCAACAAGAGGAAATCCACAACCTAAAGACTCTACATAAACAAATATCTTCGTTTTTGTACAACTGTATTTTTAATAAAGGCTTGTTTTTAAAAAAGTATGTTTTATTTTTACTGAGATGCTTCTTCCACTTAAGGTGCAATTTTTAGCCGTATTTTTTGGCTAAAGGATAAAAAATATGTTTAAATTACTTGTACTACTTATTTTATATTCTGTGCTTTAGTACTTCAAAGAGCGCTTTAACTTCACTGTCCGCAAATCGCGGCAAATCTTAATTCCAGATCAAAAACAACTTGTCCAATCCGAGTGAATAGTTTACCGCATTCAGCGGTACCAACACTGCGCACGTAATAGCGGTGCGAGTGGCAGAACGTAAGCTGCGCCCTGAGGCCGTCACGATAAACGACCTAGCCCGCCGCCCATACACAATTTCACCGGACTCGGCTCATGAAAAGACCTTTTATTTCTTTTCATGTTTTAAAAAATAACTCTTTACTCTTTGAAGCGTGCAGCCTATGAACTTTTTTTTAATGTTGCCTTTATGTGCGGCGTTCGGCCGTTATTAGCGGCCGGTGTTTTTCCGTGAGGTGGGTATAAACAAAACATTGGTTTTATCATGGTTTTAGGAGTCCGTAGTCCTAATAAAGAACTTTTACAGGGTTATTTGTAATTCACTGACATCCCCTTAACCCTGAATTCCTATCACTCAAACAAATGTTTTTTGTTTTACGACTTTTTAAAATGAAGCACTTTTTTCCCATACAAAACAGAGCATCGTAAAAATAAGAGGTAATCTCAAATTTTCAAAACGTTGATTTGACTAGGCAACCCTCGAAAGTGCCTTCGTATTGTAATAGTCGAGAGTGAGCCAGCGGTACGATTCGAATTTCGGACTAGGCTCGCTGGCGTCCAGTCCGTGGCCGAAGCGTAATAACGGCATGTCGCGGTTTCGTATCTCACTAAGAGTGGTAGATTTATTGCTAAAAATAAGTTTGATACCTGATTTACACTCTCGCTCGCCTCGTCACCTCGCCTCGCGCCTCGCCTCGTCGTCTCGCTCCGGACGCGAGCCTCAAAATCAAGGCAAATCACGAGACGAGGCGCGAGGCGCGCCTGTTCACACTCTCGTCTCGTGGCTCGTCCCGCAGTTCGTCTCGCCACTCGTACGCGAGTGTAAACCAGGTATTACGCGAGTGTAAACCAGGTATGAGATCGGTCACACATTATTTAAAACAAAAACTAAACCTTTATTTACCCCCAAAAAGACCTGAACAATATCAATCCTAAATATTATCATTACCCAATAAATCGTGCTCTATGGTGAACCATAAACTAATAGGTGCTTTACAGTCCACGTCGAATCCTGTCATTAGTTGTATTAGATCAGACGATACGGCCCGATAAAAAACCTCGCTAGGGTTGGGTAATTATAGTCGGAGAGGCATAATTTAGGGATGTCCACAACGAGGGATTTTGGTTTTTTATCTGTGCCCTAGTTATTGATGGTGATATGTTGGTTTTGTTTTTATTTTCACAAGTATCTAAGTACAAAATATATTTTAAGTTTAAAGTCGCACTAAGAATCAAAATCAATACGACTGCCGGATACCACAGCGGCCTACAACGAGGAAATGCTGCCAGCATATTTGTCTCCATGCCACGGGTGGGAACCTTTTGTAATTTTTCTAATCAAATGAAAACAAAGGAAACTTGTGACTTCACTGATAGAGAACGAGACGAGCGATAAACTGTATGAAAAAAACCACAAAACTGACTCAAAAAATAAGGACACTTTTTTTCTTTTATGGAAATGAATAGTTCTCTCGTGATTTTGAATAAGAAAACTCCGAAATTTCCTCAGTTAAAAAAAATAGACGTTCCCGAGTGCGACAGTTAACGCCGACACTGGTAATGAAATGAATGTGACACGACACGTCTAACAAACAATTAGCGAGGCGTCGAACAATAGCGTCCCGCGGCGCCGCCCGCTGCGCGCGCGCATCGAAGCCGTCCCCGTCAGTGTTATAGAAGCTACGAGGAAGGGCTATTTTTTTTACAAGCTTTTATATAACTTACCTACCCCTTTTTTATTGAACTTACATAGTCAGGTGAGGTGAGTTAAAGGTCAATAACTAATTAGTTGCAAAATAAAAAAACCGGTCAAGTGCGAGTAGGACTTGCACACGGAGGGTTCCATACCTCCGTACAATGTTTTAAAAACAGTTCAGTAAAGAATCGCCGAAATGTAAGCACTAAATTAGCAAACCTATAACTAGGTAGGTTTTCGAAAAACATGCAAACAGCATAGGGTCTTTGGCGCGTACGCGCGAGTCATTGGCTATGGCTGTTAATCATTGCCTAGCAACTGTCAGCTGTCGGCTAACAACCAGCGCCGCGGATAAAAACGCTAAAAAGACAAGTTTCTTATATCACTACCCATATTCATTTTAACTTTGTTTTCTTTTTTTAGTATTTGTTGGTATAACGGCCACAGTAATACAATAGCAATCGGTGAAAAATTCAAGTGTCTAGCTATTATCGTTCAAGAGATAGAGCCCTGTGACAGACGAACGGACAGACAGACAGTGGAGTCTCAGTAATAGGGTCCCATTGGCACCCTTTGGGTAAGGATCTCTAAAAACTTGCAATATTGTTTGTATGATTGTGAAGTCTTAAGTCTTATAAATCGAATTTCACCCACTACCTACTAGTAAATCAGATTGACTGAAAATTGGATATGGAAATCAAGTACCTACATGGAGCACAAAGCTTGCATTAAAAACTTTTTTTACAAAAACTTATTTTATTAACGGAGAGAGATGGAGATGGAGAGAGGGCGATTATGTATTTATTTTTTTGATAGAAAATCCCAGATTAAGCATTTTTAGTTCACTTTTTAATTTCGCCGTGAAGACAAATTAATCATTAGAGCTCAAAAAAGAACCAGACGCGTGCAACAAACAATTAGCGCCGCGTGAAACAATGGCGTCCCGCGGCGTCGCCTGCTGCGCGCGCGCATCGACGTCTTAGTCTGTTGTCATACATAAAGGTACAAGCTGAATCATATTTTTTATAACCATCATCATGCCCCAGCCCCAGCCTATATAGCTCCTCTCAGAATGATAGGGCTTGAGCCGTAATTCTGACGCGGACTCAGTAGGTACGGATTGAGAACTTCACGCACACTATCGAATTTCTTTGCAGTGTGATCAAGTTTCCTTATGATGTTAAAAATAGTTTATGGCATGGTCATTGTAGTGCCAGTTATTTTATTTTTTGAATTGTTAGTGAAAATTATACTGATTAAATCATCCAACTGAAACCGGCGTATTTCCACTCAATGTATCAACTTACGTACTTGTCAGCACATTGCCCTGTGCATATCGAGTGTTACCCACGTTAATAAACAAGCTAACTAATAGCAAAAGCTGCCAGTAATAAAGTAGACCTATCGAGTGTTGCCACGCGCCGTCAGACGAGGAAATGTTTTTTTACGCTGGCCACCCTAATGGGCTACGCGTGGCTGTAGAAGTGGCATTGTCTGCGCCTCGTGCAATGCGATAGGTAAAAAATGTTTTCGTCTATATTAATTAACGTGAACATTGTTGTTGTGTAATAAAATAAGGTAATGGTAATTGTAACACGATATTTATTATGATATATGTTCTTTAAGTTAATCCAGGAGATGTATGTTTTGTGTATACACTAGGAGTTTACTGAGTTTATAAACAGTTTTATCAATTAACTAAAATTTCGGATAATAGTACATTACTGCAGCGGCCGCGAAATAGGGGATTGCCGGCCGAGTAGTTATAGATGGCCGAGTGTTAACGAGGCCATCTAGAGATACGAGGCCGGCAATCCCTGTTCGTGGCCAAGGCTTGTATAGAGTTTTTCTCAAACATGCATCATCATCATCACCACCATCATCACCGCCATCATCATCACCATCACCATCACCATCACCATCACCATCACCAACAACATCATCAACATCCATCAACATCCATCAACATCCATCAACATCCGTCAACATCCATCAACATCCATCCATCTATCCATCCATCAACATCCATCAACAACCATCAACATCCATCAACATCCATCAACATCTAACAACATCCACCAACATCCATCAACATACATCAACATCCATCAACCAACATCCATCAACATCCATCAACATCCATCAACAACCATCAACCAACATCCATCAACATCCATCAACATCCACTAACATCCATCAACATCCATTAACCAACATCCATCAACCAACATCCATCAACATCCATCAACCAACATCCATCAACATCCATCAACATCCATCAACATCCATCAACATCCATCAACATCCATCCATCCATCCATCCATCAACATCCGTCCGTCCGTCCGTCCATCCGTCCGCCCATCCATCCATCCACGTCGACCACGTCGACCTATTAAACGTCATGGTGCTGTGTCACATAAAACAATAGACGATCACTTTGCTGGCCTTGGCCAGCAATGTTGTATGAAATTCCATTATTGACCTCTCGTCTAGCCGCACCTGCAACGTGACAGTTCGTGGCGTATTTTAAGGAACATAACGTCAATATTTCATAGCATGTTTGAGAAAAATTAATTTCAACTTTTTCAATGGTCTACACATGGTAGGTAATATAAAAAGCACTGAAAAATAAGAGGATAACATAAAATTCAATTGCGGTTGTCAAAGTTAGGGAATAGGGCGAAGTTAGGTGATGCAATTTTGGCTCATCTTGACTGTTCCAATATAATCAGATGGTCATTGTAATTAGGTTCTAGGGTTAACACATTTGGCTCCGGCAACGTTCCGCAATGCCGGCCAAAATTATCGTAATCACGAATGAGTGTCACTGGCACAATAGTACGAATTCTGTTGACACGCATGCATGTAACAGGCATAGAAGTAAGGCTGGTACAGTACCCGGCCATAAAGAATGCACTTCGGTCTTTGGAAAAAGACTCGGCAAATGTCGGCTTCGTATAGCGTTGTCACACATTACTTACTTACTTACTTAAATTTACTTTAATTTTCCGGTGAAAATATACACCGTGAAATTTTAGTGGTTGTTTTCCCGAAACGAGGTGATTTAGTATCGATTGTACAATCGATTTATAATTACTATTTTGGCTAGAGTGAAAAATCCAATTGTGAAAAACGAAAGTCGAAAATGACCGCAAACCAATAGTAACGCTTCGTTGGTACAAGTAGCGTACGATCGTACGATAGGTTAGGTACCAACTACCAACGAAGCGTTACTATTGGTTTGCGGTCATTTTCGACTTTCGTTTTTCACAATTGGATTTTTGACTCTAGTCAAAATAGTAATTATTAATCGATTGTACAATCGATACTAAATCACCTCGTTTCGGGAAAACAACCACTAAAATTTCACGGTGTATAATATAGAGTTATTGAAACCCCCCAACTTTGAATTGTATGATGGAATTACACTGATAGACTAATAATAAATACGGCTGATAGTGACAGTGATATTGACCAAATTGAGAGCACAGATAGTGAAATGGAAGGAATTGAGATTTTTTGAAAATTTAAATTTAGGAAAAAATAGGTGTCTTTTAATATACTGTAATCTCTTTTTTGACTATCCTTTTTCTAGTAGTTGCAACAACCCTCTATAGATATCAAAACTTTACATGTCATTAATTTGACGTAAACTAATTAAGTCCATGGAGTGCAGTATTTATTTGATATCAAACGTCACTTAATAAATACGGCTATTGATGGACGGTCGCCAGTGTTCGGAAATCGTCGTAAACTGCGAATTGTCTCTTGCTTTAGCAAGAGATGTGCATTCTTTATCGCCGGGTACTGTACTCAACTGAACGTGTTAACTTAACAGCGGCATAATGAACCCAAGTATCTATTGCAACACGATCTAAGACGGCTTAAAACAATCTCAAGAGCCCACGATCGCAACAAAAACATACCATTCCCAATGAAAAATCACAATTTTATCTTCCATCAAATCTTCAAACTTAAAAAAGCATCCAATACCGTTGGAAAACATCAAAGATCTTCACAAATCGGTGCAAATTGACGATCGAATGTAATTCCGCGGGTGGATGCGTCCCCCTCACTCGTTCCAAATACAAATTCAAATTTCAAGTGGCAGATGGCAAGTGGCGGGAAAATGTCATAGATAATGTTTTTTTTTAGTGAATTGCACTTTCCGTTTACGGAGTTAGTTACGCTTACGTTTTTAGTATTATGCTGATTTGATACTTTAAAAAGCGATAGGGGTAAATTACCGAGTTATTAAATTTCAAAGTCTGTGTTGTGTTTTTTTTTGTATGAAAAATGTAGAGTTCTTAAAACACAAGATAGCGATTTGTTATTCAGTCTTTAATAAAAAATATGAACTACAAAGGTAAGAACAGGGGGGGTACTCAAAGATTCGAAAATCGAAGTTCGTATCGCATCGTCTTGCTCGCTCTTGTATTAAATACTATTAGCGTGAGAGGAATGGCACGATACGAAGTTCGAATTTTGCACTTCGTAGTATAAGGCCAGTAGAATAAGTTGAATATAATAAAATAAACTGCTTAAGACACAGCTGTACAGATGTCATTTTCTTTACCTATCCCTGGAGGAATGAACTAGTTTAAAATCGGAGATTTGTTTGTCATATAGTAATTTTTGTCCAGGTCATTCTTGAAAAAAAATCACAAAGTTAGGAGAAATGAGGGTTTTGGTGACTTAAATACAGGGTTATTTGTAATTCACTGACATCCTCTTAACTCTGAATTCCTACCACTGAAACAAATGTTTTTTGTTTTACGACTTTTTAAAATGAAGCACTTTTTTTCCCATACAAATACAAAAAGTATCGTAAAAATAAGAGGTAATCTCCAATTTTCAAAACGTTATTACACCAAAAATATTAAGTTATGACAAAAGCCGTAAAACAAAAAAACATTTGTTTAAGTGGTAGGAGCTTAGGGTTAAAAGGATGCTAGTTAATTAAAAATAACCCTGTCTAACTCGTCGTCTAGTACCCATAGTACAAGCTTTGCTTAGTTTGGGACTAGGTCGATTTGTGTAAGATTGTCCCCTAATATTTATTTATTTATTTATTTATTTAAGAGCAAAACATTTGCGATTTTAGTATTTAAAAAGTGATAAATGGGTCACATACATTTTTTTGTTCGCGTCGCTCCTGTGGTCACGGCAAAATTTAAGATATATATATATCTAATAATAATTTAAAATATACTAGGGGCGTTCAATAAAAAGTGAGAATGAGTATGTTATAAACAACTTTTACTAAATGTCATTTTATTTTTCGACATAGTCACCTTTTAGCATAATACACTTAGTATATCTTTTTTCTAAACTTAAAATTCCATTTTTTAAAAAGGTCTCATCTTGAGTACTTAAAAAATCTTGTACTGCAGCGACTACCGCGTCGTCGTCTTCAAATTTCTGGCCTCTCAGGTATTGTTTCAATCTCGGAAATAGGTAGAAATCACTGGGAGCGAGATCTGGTGACTACGGAGGATGCTTAAGGATATCGAACCCAGCATCACGAATTGCAGCCATTGCAACGGCGGACTTGTGTGCCGGGGCATTGTCCTGGTGGAACAGCACAACTTTCGAGAGTTTACCTCGCCGTTTTTCGCGGATCTCATTGCGCAATGTTGCTATTTGTTTGGCGTATAATGTGCCCGTAATAGTGGCTCCATGCTCGAGATACTCAATCATTAATACCCCTTTACCATCCCAAAAAACAGAGCCCATGACCTTACCGGCAGATGGGCTCACCTTGAATTTCTTCGGAGTTGGAGATGATGGCCTTTTCCATGTCATAGACTGCAGTGTCGTTTCTGGGTCGTAATGATGGAGCCATGTTTCGTCCATTGTTATAAATCGCGCCAAAAAAAGTTCCCGGTCTTGCTACATCAGGTTCAAAGCTTCTTGACAAATCTCTAGTCTAGTTTGTTTTTGCGTGTCAGTAAGCATTCTTGGTACCGAACGCGCAGATACCTTTTTCATACCCAAGCGTTCATGTAAAATATTATGCACGCTCCCCGTTGAAATCTTTACATTTTCAGCAATAAAACGAACCGTGACACGACGATCCGCCAAAACTGAGTTTTCGACTTTTTTCACAATTTCTTCAGTTACTGCTGTAGTAGGGCGTCCGGAGCGGGGGTCGTCCATTGTCGATGTTCTTCCACGTCTAAATTCGGCGCACCAACGTGCGACTGTCGAATACGGAGTAGCATTAGACCCTAAAGTGTCCCGCTAATCCAAATTGACTTGGTCCGTAGAAAATTTTTTCAAATAGTAGTATTTGATAACGGCGCGCAGTTCAATTTTCTCCATTTTCGCTAACGTGCTCAATAGCATTGCAAAGAAATTACCGTATATTTTTTTAAACAAAAGACAGTTAGTTTTTTTTTTCATAGCAATCAGCTAGATAGATTAGCTTTACCGGCCAGTATTTAATTTCGTAACATTAAAAGAGTTTGCATCTCATTCTCACTTTATATTGAACGCCCCTCGTATATATATTTCTAATATAGTCAAGGCTACATCGGCGCGTGGGACGCCTGGCCAACATACGGCCCATTCAAATAATTATTGAGATTGCTGACTCGTAGTCGCTAATTTTAAGTTCACAGGAGAGACAACTTTTGTTTCATACGCTGTGTTAATACACAAATCAAGGGGGATGATTCAAAAATCACAAAATGGCGTCACGATATTTATTACGGCTAAGATTTTTATGAAATAGTTAAATCCAATTTGTAATTTGATCCGCCATAATGCCCGACGTCTGTATAAATCACTTTTATTATCAAATAACCTGCTAACCTGAATAATTGGTCAACAAGGATCGTACCTCATTCTACCTTTAACTTTTTTGTTTCTGAAAACATTTTATGACTTTAGTACACAGACATCTTATCTTTTTTCATTGTAAACCTATTTTATTTTTTAATTTTTTAATTTAACTTTTATATGATTATGTTACAAGTTAATGCATTGTAGCGTATTGGTGATAAGTACATTATGACTTAAAATTTTATGGGAGTCATTATAGACCCCATTAAAAAAAACCTTGCAAATATTATTATTACTAGCTATTATATTTTGACACTTGAAAACTATTTATTTTTAAGTTTATTTATTTATTTGTTTCATACAGTTGACAATTATAGGCTTCCAGTGAAGACCAATACGCTACAATGCATTAAAAGTTGGGTCGTTTCCGTTTTTTTTCTCTTGAGATACCTTAAAAAGAGCAAAGGTATTTTTTTTAAATGGTAGGGTATAGAACGACCCGCTACGAAATAGCCCAAGTTAGGTAATGCCCGAATATTTGCC
The DNA here is from genome assembly GCA_947859365.1 of Archips crataeganus. NCBI lineage: Eukaryota > Metazoa > Arthropoda > Insecta > Lepidoptera > Tortricidae > Archips > Archips crataeganus. The sequence goes on along the minus strand of OX402067.1, from coordinate 10,039,981 downwards.
GTTTCAATAAATCAAGCTAATATTTATGCGCCATTACAGGCACGCAGGCCTTTTCGCGATGGTTTTTTTCGGTAATGATGTTTGTGATAAATCATGATTTGGACCAAATTTGGAATGATTGCTGGTATGGGTGGGAGAAAGTATGTAAATATAATTGTTGTGCATAAAATAACTAAAAGTAAGAGGTTGCAAGGCAAAACATTATGTATGTACAAACACAAACTGAAGTCTATTATATAAAGGTGTCTCCTCGTTTACTTACATTCTGGAGGATAGAGTTGCATAGAAAACATGGTAGCATGAGTTTCGATTTTTTTCCAAATTCTAACTTTCGGAGTTATCTCAGTATTCAGTATTTCTTTAACATTGAATAAAACGGATCACTTACGTGAATAAAGTTGAGGTTTGTCCGACATGTATTGCTTTAAGCCATTATTTCGCATAAAGACGTTCAAAATTAACTATGTTACACATTTTTATCTTTAATCAAATATTTATGGACATTAATTTCATTAAATTTAAATAAAGAAATAGAAATAATTCAATCAACATCTACAGTGTTCATGTGATTACAATCATTTTAAGTTTAGATATTTAGACTTAGGGTCAATCAGCACCTGGACGCGACCCATAGTGTCTTTAATCTAGGGTTATTGTCCCAATGATCGACATGCTAATGACATAAGATTAATTAAATATGGCAACTACTAGTACAGTGTCCAGCATTCGGACGCTCACCTTAGTCGTTGCCAGTACTTTCTTCTGCCGTACCAGCTGGATATCGACGTATGAGTTGTATGACCGAGAGGGACAGATGATTGACGCCCGGATATCACGGCGTTTATTGTTTCGTTCACCGTGACGGTAATGGGAATATTCACAATTTTATAAAAAAAAAACTTGGCACAGTGCGAAGCAAAATTATTTATCAGCCCTACCAGGCAAGACATATCATTAAATGTCACTTTCATAAACATATATTTACCTATGTAATACTAGCCGATGCTTGCGGCTTCAAAAAAAAGATACAAATCTGTTGTTTTATTAGCAAAAAGTTTGCTCAACAAAAATCCGAGTTTTTTTAAAAACAACAAAATTCTCTACTGCTCTTGCCGGAGTTTGAACCCACACCTCTTGTTTAACGTGACGAGCGTGTTAATCCAATTACACCAAAGCGAGCGAGGCAAATCAGTTACATCTTGTTACACATATTATTACTCCGTGTCGTGCAATGATTCCACTTTTCAGTCCAATCATCATTTAATCCAGTTTTCATTTAACACGAACTATTTCCATAAAGTCCAACTTTTTTATTTTAAGGGTTAGTTCTCACACTGCCTGACCCCACAGCTGGCTGGAAACGAAATCAAATTAGACCAATTTAAAAACAAAAGCTGAATTTAACCTATTCTAAATTTGAATTCCTCCGTTTTCCCTCGCGTGCGGACCAGGGCAGCGATCAATCAGCCAAATTATATTGTCTTAGAGATTGGTCCAAATTGTCCCGATTGCCTCGATACTGTGACGGGGAGGCTTAAAATGTTTTAAATTGGTGTAAATGGCTGGATGTGGAATTTTGTAATACGCGATATGTAGAGTGAGAAATAAGGTACGATAAGTCGTTAAGAAAATGAGCTTTTGGTATTGGAATCGATAGCCCTTAGCTCGACATGTTTCCAGTACGCTTAGTATAAGTTTTCCTTCACTTCAATACTTCTCGATCGCGTTTACGTAAAAATTTCAATTCTATGGAAACATAGAAGTGCGCGCGCGGAGACGCTGTCCATGTTTCCCTAGTAATTGAATTTTTTACGTAAACGCGATCGAGAAGTATTTGGTGAAGTAAAAACTTATACTAAGCATACAATATAGCCCCTCCTCTCGGTGAACACGTCACCGCTCTGCTCGCGCGACTAGGGATTAAACTTGTTGCAGGAAAACCATTCTGTATGCTTAGTATAAGTTTTACTTCACAAAATACTTCTCGATCGCGTTCAATTACTATGGAAACATGGACAGCGCCTCCGCGCGCGCGCGTCCATGTTTCCATAGAATTGAAATTTTTACGTAAACGCGATCGAGAAGTATTTGGTGAAGTAAAAGTTATACTAAGCATACAGGAAACCACCAGAAGCAGAGCTCAGAGTCAGGTGTCTTGACGTTGGTCAATGTTGACGTCAATATACGACCAACGACAACACGCCTTAGACACCTGACTCCATATAATGGCTGCAAACGAATGGGTCAAGTTATAATTGTCTGTCGAGAGCAACAACGACTCCGCAGATGAGGTTTGATGAAATGATGAAGAACGCACGACCAAGACATGTTGCACCTGTCAGTGTCCCTTTAATTCCTACTAGCTGTTGCCTGCGACTCCGTCTGCGAAGATATCCCGCGGGAACTAAGCAATTTTCCGGGATGAAAAGTACCCTATATGTTAATTCAGGCAGGTTATAAAACTATACTTACTGTACTTTTTATTGAAATCCGTCAAACCGTTTAAGCGTGAAAGAGTTACAAACATCCACACGTTTCCATCCATACAAACTTTTACGTTTATAATCATCATCATCATCATCATTTCAGCCGTAGCCGTAATTGTTCTCGAATGGCGAACACGGATTAGCAAGCGCAGCGTGGGACGTCCACCAACGAGATGGACGGACGATTTGGTGCAGGCCGCAGGTTCAGGGTGGATGCAAGTCGCTTCCAACCGTAATGATTGGGCGTATTGCGTATTGACTCATTCATTGATTCATTGGAGGGAGGCCTATGTCCAGCAGTGGACGTTTATAATATTAGTAGGATTTAGAATATGTCCAGAAATTCAACCCCAAAGGGGTGAAATAGGAGACGGAATGTTGGTGCAGTATTTCGAAGGTAAAAAGGAGGGCTAATTTTCATTTATTGCTACGCAAACGAAGATGCGGATAAAAGCTAATTGTGATCATATTACGATACACAAAGATAGCATACCACCATATAAAGGAGTAGGTATAATACTGTTGTTAGGTATCCAGGGTGTTACAAAATTACCTGTAATAACTGAAGGGTATGGAAGTACTCCAGTAAAGAATTAAATGAGTATATATTTTTTCTCAAACATCCAAGGAAATGTGGTCCTTATAGTCGTGACAATAGAACACGAAGTATGTCATTGTATAGCAGTTGAGGAAGATTCGTTCCAATTTCAAATTAGACGACAATAATGGAATTTCATACAAACATTGCTGGCCAAGGCCAGCAAAGAGATTGTCTTTTGTTTTAGTGGGTCGTATTTTCTTTTATTGACTATCAATGACATACAGCCAATTAAGAAAAATTTAGTTTGTGAATTTACTTTTTAATATCTTACTTGGCTAGATTTAATCAGGTATTCAATAAAATAAATAAGGATTGGCGTTTATTGTTAACAATTTATTATTAATAAGGTCGTAATTTTTGAATAAATATAAATCATCTCAAGATTTTGCGTCAAAAACATTAACTGGAACAGCTTACAAATAAATGGCTGGAAAATAAATATTTTAGCGGGAATCAAAAAAAAAAACAATTTGAATTAAATATGAATATATAAGTTGAACATTCGTATCATTTCCTTGGATTTATTTGAGAAAAGCACTATACAAGCCTTGGCCACGAACAGCTCGTATCTCTAGATGGCCTCGTTAACACTCGGCCATCTATTACTACTCGGCCGGCAATCCCCTATTTCGCAGCCGCTGCAGTAATGTACTATTTTTTAGAAAAAAAAAGAAGAGCGCGCAAAATTACAGTTTTATTTACTGTTCATGGGGTTTCAGGCTTTAGGGGTTATTTTGTAACACCCTGTATACTTTATGGGACGTCTTGGTACGACGACGATTTGGTATGATTAATTGATATCCTAGTGTTCATATGACATATTTTATTATCTGCGAAGAATTCGTTTATCTTATCACTATCTGGCGGGAACTATGCAATTTTGTGACACAATCTATCCTAAGTTCTTCCTAGGGTCTCAAACTATCTCCATATCAAATTCAATTCGGTTCAAGCGTGAATTGATAATGATAACAGACAGATAATATTAGTAACGATAATACTTAGGTAAGGATTGTCACAGTCTAGACAATCAACCTCTATGATAAGGTACTCTCATTTTACCGTCAAAATAGAGATAAAACGTCGTCACTCCGTCTACATTTAACCCCAAAAAAAGCTTAATTTTGATCCGAAAATCAAAAAGGCGGCAAAAAACAGAATCGGCCATTATCGGATTAGAACCCAGCGATTTGTCCGAATTATTATAATTTAGGCTTGTTTGTACAAAACGAAGGGAAAAGAATAAAATGATTAGCTTCATGTTATTGATGATACCATGGGTAGGTAATAAAAGTGAAAGTACGTAGTACCAATTGAATAGTGAGCCACTGTAGAACCTTTTTACAAAAAAAATGTCATAGTGACTAGTCTCTAGACTAGAATTAAATCGTTAACCACGGTTTATACGGGTGACAGTTATCGTAAAATGTATGCACGTATGTAAAGCTCTTAATCTAATATATATATAAAAATCTCGTGTCACGGTGTTTGTTATCGAAGATCTCCGAAACGGCTTGACCGATTTTTACCCGACTGCAAAGGACAGGGTCATGTTTTTCGCGTGTATTTTGTATGTAGTTAAGGTAAGTATTTATTAAACTTTTTTCTGCATATTTGGTAGGTCTGAGAATAGGTCATAGGCTATTTTTTATACCTACCCCTATTATTCGCAGACGGAGTCGCGGGCAACAGCTAGTTATACATAAATACATTAAATAACAGTTAACAAGAAAAAATAATAGTTTAAAAAAACTAAAAAACACGCTTTAAAAAATAAAAAATAAATTTTAATAAATTTAAATTCACTATTCTTATAGTGCAGTAAAAAATCTTAATAAGCAATTATTGTATTGTTATATCCAGATCAAAATTTGTAAACAATTCTAAATATTGATAAAATAAATAATAATAGTTTAAAATATTTTATTGTAAAAAAAGCGTGGGGTGCATGGTGTCAATTGTCAAGGATTATCATTTTAATAACATCTTAAAAAGCACCCCACGCTTTTTTTACAATAAAATATTTTAAACTATTATTATTTATTTTATCAATATTTAGAATTGTTTACAAATTTTGATCTGGATATAACAATATAATAATTGCTTATTAAGATTTTTTACTGCACTATAAGAATAGTGAATTGAAATTTATTAAAATTTATTTTTTATTTTTTAAGCGTGTTTTTTAGTTTTTTTAAACTATTATTTATTTTCTATTTTTTAGTTGCATTTTTTTTCTTTCTAACTTTACCCCCTCACCTACAACCCCCAAACCCCCTAAACCCAACCCCCCAACATCCCCCACCCCATTTCCCCAAACCCCCCCCAAACCCCACACCCTTACCCCCTCCTCATTTTACAAACCCCCGAACCACCTAAACCCAACCCCCCTAACACCGAACCCCCATACCCCCGGAAACCCCCCCTCCCCTCCACCCCCACTCCCCCCACCCGCCACCTGCCCCCCCACCCCTCCCACACCCCCCACCCCGCCACCTACCGCCCCCCTTCCAGTTCCATCATCAAACCCTTGTTACCATCTAGGCCTCTTACCCCCTCCCCATTTCCCACAACCCCCCAAAATCACTTACCCCCGAACCCCCCAACACCCCCACCCTATTTCCCGTAACCCCCCCCCCATCCCCTAACCCCAACCGCCACACCCTAACCCCCAACCCTCTAAACCCCCGACCCCCTTACCCCATACCCCATTCCCCCCCCAACCCGCCACCTACCCCCCTTCCAGCTCCATCATCAGACTCTTGTTACCATCTAGGACTCGTCAAAACGAATCAAACGAGCCCAAACTCGATGGGATTGTTTCGTTTTATTGTGGAGTGCCTTTGGCCATCTTCCAGCTCCATCATCAGACCCTGGTTACCATATGGGATCAAAGTGCTCGTCAAGACGAATCAAACGAGCCCAAAATCAATGGGGTTGTGTCGTTTTATTGTGGAGTGCCTTTGGCCATCTTCCAGCTCCATCATCAGACCCTGGTTACCATATGGGATCAAAGTGCTCGTCAAGACGAATCAAACGAGCCCAAACTCGATGGGGTTGATTCGTTTTATTGTGGAGTGCCTTTGGCCATCTTCCAGCTCCATCATCAGACCCTGGTTACCATCTGGGATCAAAGTGCTCGTCAAGACGAATCAAACGAGCCCAAACTCGACGGGATTGTGTTGTTTTATTACATAGTTCCTATGGCCACCATCCAGCTCCATCATCAGATCAGCTCCATGTTACAATAATATTGCATTGTCATCCAATTTACACATATGTGCAAAATTTCAGCTCAATCGGAAACCGGAAAGTGGGTCAAAATCGCGCCCTAAGGAGTCGGTTACAAACAAACATACATACAAACAAACATACAGGTGAAGCTAATATAAAGCGTGTAAAAAAGGAATAAACAAAGGCCAACTTATCCCTTCAAGCGATCTTCTCCAGTTATCCTTTGAACGATTGACTGGACAAAATGAAATGAAATATTTTAACCCTAAATCATGCATACGGCCCTTTTACTATGAAAACGTTCCACTGCAGGTCAAGTATCAAACAGTTCTACTTTTTTTATTTCAAATAGGAAGCACATGAGCAAATGTGTCACCTGGTGGAAATAAAAGCAATCATCGCCGCCCATAGACACCCAAAACATAAATAGAATTACGAGTGCGTTGCCGGCCCGTCACGACTGTAGGTACTTACGGTACATCATACTTCATTAGGCTAGGGCTAGGGATGCACTCGGCGTACTTAGGTCGATTCAAATTTTAAAAAAACTTTAACATCTAACGCGCCGTAACAAAGAGTTTTTAGTGTCAGTAATGCTTCAAAATACTAAGAAAATGATTGTATCACCATAATTATGCAGGTGGTCATCATGAGACGAATTAGCATATACACAACCCATACTTAAGGTTAAAACAGCGTATTAAGTAAAACACGATTTTTCAAAAAGCCGGGTTACCTCATTTTGGTGTGCTATGGGTCTAAGATTATGAGATTATTATCTAGTGATTACGTAGTTTTTGTGCAATTGTTGAGAATAAAAAAGTTTCGTTGGGTAAGTAGGTACAAGAATCGAGAATTTTGTCTGTAGCTTATAGTTTTGTCAATACCTGGGTTCGAGTCACAGCTATTATTTTTCTATACGAGTCATTGTACCTACAAATAAACTATCACAATTTTTATCGGTAATAGGTGCTGGCAAAATTACTATTAATAATTGTAGAGCAATATTTTTCCACTAAATTTCAATTACGTACCTACCTATAACCTATAATTGGTAAACAATACTGATTAATTTAACGGCAACACTACTTAGTTTTTCAACAACAACAAAACCCCGATATTCCGAATTAAAACCAAAAAAATAGAATTATTGTCATTTTCAAATTAAGAAGAAAAAATCTAAAGCAGAGTACACACAATACGTGGAAAGATACTGCGCGAGGACCAAAAGCCCTAATTACGCCGGACCCCAGCATTATAAACCGTTTTGTGATCTACGGACCGTTGTTGAATATATCATTATTTATATTAAAAATAATCCTTGATGCTGCCTTTTGAGTAGTCTCTTTTATAACTGAGAATTTTGTATTAATATATTTGACGTTTGTAAGTATTAAGTTATGTAATGCATACTTATAAAATATTGTGGAGTAAAGTGAACATTTTAATTTTCAAAAGGCGTGCTTTTATTTTTCATCTGAATTTTATGTTATTATTAGTTTTTATAGCGGTCATAATACTAGGTAGTATTTAGTATTATGCGTTGATGTTAAACTGCATAGATTTTGTTGAATTCTGTTTCAACAAGTTTACTAAAAAAAAAAAATACTTAAAGTACAAAAAAAAATACTTCAAAGTCATAAACGTTGATTGACGAGAGACTCTTTGACATTTTCTAGGTGTAACAAACCACTATTCAGTGTTCATTCACTTCATACACCCATCACTTAACTTAGCATCATTATCAATCATCCTCATACCCTAACTACTTGTCAGTAATCAGCCATACTTCACAAATTCTGAAACAATCTTAAACACATCTAACTACCATAATTTTCTACCATCACTCCACGACTTTAAGAATTGATGGACACCAAAATTACACACAATATACGACACTCGCGTGTCCCGTGTACACATACCTTTATAATAGTCATAGACATTACCTCAGCTTACTTTAACAAACTCTTATTTTACCAAACTGTTTAGTTCAAGTAACAACCTTAAGTTCGGGGTATAATGTTGATTTTTGGACGATATAAGCTGGATAGAGACGAGGTTGAGTAGATATAGGTGCGATTACTTGGTTATAAAATTGTTAGAATATTTGGAAAATTATAGACTAGTGAGGAATTTAAAATTAGAGCTGGCTGGAATTTTTTGGGACTTCTACGTCTGTAATTTTGGTCGGTGTCGCGTTCGAATTTGGAATTCTTGGTAGCCAGTTATGATTTGTGAATAGAATGTGGATCATTGGGATTGGAATGGGTGAGAATTTGCAAATTTTCTCACGTATTTTTTTGTTTGCGGAGCGGAACTTATTCGCGAGACTTAGACAGCATTACAAGGAATTCCATAATTTAAAAAAAATAACAAAATATGTTAAATAAATGGGATTGGGATACACCTTTGATAAAGTAAAGTTATAACTATTATAACGAGATAGCAAAATTGAAGCAAAATTAGATAATTAGGCATCAACTTAAAGAAAATTAAAAGTTGTCTCCGCTCTCAGTCATGCACGCATGTAAATAGGTGTATTTAATAAAAATTGTAAACATTTTTTGAGATAATAAAAGATTTAAGGAAAACATATACGATATACTATACTGATGTTATGTGACTAATGTACTTAATAAAAGTTTGTAATAATATCCGAAAAAGTTAATGTTACCAAAGACACTAAATTAAAAAATATAATAAAAAGCGCCATTAGAAATGCGGATTCCAAATTTGAAATTACGTAACCGTGACCTATAACGGCACCGTGACAAAAGGCGGCTAAAACAAAAAGATGTAACTCCAAAAACGGGTGAATTTATTACGCGCATCTGACAGTTACGAAATAAGAAATAAATAAATAATAACCATGACAGTTTTAGTTATTTTTAATTGATTGGAGGTGTAGGGTCACCGTGTATAATCCACACAAATGAGCTGTTAATGTGTCATGCCGATTTATTTTTTTACGGCACCTTTTGGAGACACGGCCGATTAGGTTGCGAGCGCTTTTTGTTTTTGGGTGTAATTTTAATGATGCAATTTTTTTGAGTTAAGTTTGCAGGCATTTGTTTTTTTATCAAACGTCTTTTATTCTCATAACGGCTCATATTATTATTGCTTCTAGTTGGGAAAGAAAAGGTTCGATAACTCAGATTTTTTTTGGTGGTTTAAGTTTGATCATTAGGTATTAATGACCCTCAGGAACTCTATCATCGTATTATCATTTGCTAATCTTTTACCGTTACAAAACAAAATTAATAATTTTGTTATTAACTGACTTTGTGGCGATGGTGGCCTAGGTGATTAGACCTATGACCTCTCAAGCAGAGGGTCGTGGGTTGAAACCTGAGCTCGCCTCTGAGTTTTTCGAGCTTTACGGTAAATCAAAATATCGTTAGTAAATTTGCACGCATCTGCAAAGAAATTCAATGGTGTGTGTGATGTTCCCGATCCGCACTGTACCCGCGTGGAAACTACGGCCCAAGCCCTCTCGTTCTGAGAGGAGCCCTATACCCTACAGTGTGACGGGATGATGATTCATTTATTTGAAAATATGGTTACATGACCTTACAGAAAAATTCAATGCGCCATGCAACCTAAACTTAGCGAAAACAATGATGATGATGATATTGATTTTGAGTGAGAACCTCGAAAGCTAAAACGCTATAAATATGTATGGACAAGATAACAATACGATTTTTGACAGCTTGATTTTCTGTAAGCTTCAATGCCTGCTGAGTCAAAAATTTAATTCCTTTGAACATTATAATTTAACCTAAAATGATTATGCTGGCAAACTTTCAAATAAAGAAATTAAAATTATACTTAATCAAAAAGTGCAATAATTGTAACCTCAAAAGTAGATTAATAATACTTCACATGCCACTCATAATTATAACTTTATACAACTTTTATTCACACAACCTGTCAATTATCGCAACAAATATATGATTACAAGTTTAAAATCGATCAAAACAGTCCATTATTACCTACGTACCAGCGCAACACAAAAACATAACTTTCAATTATAATAAAAAGCCAAAAAACACTTTTCGGGCGCGCGCCAAATGTCTCACACCTCGGGGTGGTCATTAAAAAGTTAAAATTTACACTAGTGCGAATGCCTGGCTTTACTTGCTGGAAACAGGAGCAGTTGTTCGATGGGTAGGTATGTACTTACTTCCTGACATTCACAGTCACTTGACAGCTCAACGCCTAGATAGGTGGCCCAAAACTCAACTGGTAATGGCGACAGATCAAGTTATAAGTAGGTAGGTACCAGTTCTGGAAAAAACGAGAAAAATAATCCATGTCACTTAATTAAATGATAATAGAGTCACATATGACATATCACTATTAATATAATAATGCTTATAAAATTCCAACTATAATCAGTTAGACACTTATTTATGCATATTTGATTGTTAGTAATTTAGGATACACACAATACCTAATGCAACAAACGCTATTTTCAACGTAATTTACGCGACGTTTAAACAAACAAATAAACTCACTAAATATTTCACTTGCGACTCTAAACACACGAAAACCTCACCGCACTAAATTAATTATACAAAATTATTTGGAACGGCCACATTCGAAAATCGACGGTGTCGCCGCAACCAAATTTTAAATTTAGACCACACAATGAAATGGCAGCTGTCAGTGGAATTATTTTATTAATTTTGGAGTTACGCGGTTTAGCTAGAGGCGTCGGCACTTAAACAAAAAGTTATGTTAGTCTGTGCTGCACAACTTTTATTTTACACTCGGTTTTTAGATTTACGTCCATTTTTTTTCATGAGATAGGGTGAGAAACGAGCGAAGTGCGCCTGATGGTTCAAAATAATTATAATAACAGTGGGATAATATATTTTAACATTAGACAAGAATAAGGGGCGCTGTCCAAGAATGTTATAGTAGGTTACCTCGGTTTTCAACGTGGTATAGGTAAAAAACTTACATAAGTAAATGACCTGTTGTATGTAGTGCACAAAGGTGATTATGGAGCTTAAGTCATTTTTCTAATTTGGAACGTGAAATTGTTTATACGGACACGTTACTGGTACATAAAACAGAAGCTAAATTCAGGAACGGCCCAACACGGTTTGCGAGCGGTAATTCGATCGTTTGCGAGAGGATAGGGATGAACTGCTATTCAGGAACGCCAAAAATCACTGGTTTGCGAGAGGGTTGGGCTGAGCTTGGGATGAGCCTTATTTTTCTAAGTGTAGTGTTGGGCCGTTCCTGAAATTAGCCCCAGGTAATTTTCTTCAGTTTTTCACCTATAACTTCGCCGCCCGCACCTCTCCCGGCCCCCTTTGTCGTCATACCCCCCAACCCCTGTACCGCGTGGGCGAGGACACATTTAAACGGTCTAGCTATAGTGGTTTAACCTATGCCCTCTCAAACAGAGGGTCGTGGATTCGAGTCCAGGCTCATACCTCTGACTTTTTCGGAATTTACGAGTATGAAATTTACCATGAGCTTAAGGGTGAGGCCACACGAGCGTAATTTTGTGAGTTGTGAGCGGCATAATTTCGGTTGCGCCATACATTGTGTCACGTGATGGCGCGGACCGAAATTCTGCCGCTCATGACTCACAAAATTACGCTCGTGTGGCCCCACCCTTACGGTGAAGGAAAACATCGTGAGGAAACTTGCACTCACCGGCGAAGAAATTCAGTAGTGTGGGTGAAGTTTCCATCACTCTCATTTTGAGACGACGCCTGTGCTCTGCAGCGGGACGTATATAAACCGAGACGATGATGATATTGATGACCTACATAGTGACCCATTATTATTCGTCATGTAACTAGATAGTACCTGGGCGACCGAGCTCTGCTCGGGCTGAAACTCGGTACCAAGCGTTTTCCGGTTTCCCAGAGATAAGACCAAGCTAGATCAATTTTTCATCCCCGAAAACCCCCACATACCAAATTTCATCGAAATCGTTGGAGCTGTTTCCGAGATCCTGATTATATATGTGCGAGGGAGGGGGGGCGGGGGAGGGGGTTCGGGGGTTACAAAGGAGGGATGAAAATTTCATTGATTTTGCCGTAGGATGCACCGTTTTCAAGATATTTGACAAAAACACCGGAGGGGTGGGGGGTGAGAGGGGGGAGGGTGCGGGGGAGGGAGTGTGGGGGTGTCAAAGGGGGGACGAAAATTTCATTGATTTTGCCGTAGGATGCACCGTTTTCAAGATATTTGACAAAAACACCGGGGGGGGGGGGTGGAGGGGTGAGTCACGTGGAACTATCGTCCGTAAACCGACTATACAGACAACCGGTTTTTCCTGTTCTGTGCTCCCAATAGGGAACGTGCACATAGACGGTGCTGCCAACTGGTGCCATAAGGGTGCCATCAATTTGAATGTTTTACCTTGATAAGTTTGTTTTACTGTCCGCATAGTGTCTCTTCTGTCGCATTAGTGCTGCCGCCTATAGTTACTGCACGTTCCCTATAATACCATTCTCACAAAAAGTAACTTTTTCTCACAAAAGAAGAAACTTGACGTTTTCTCATGAAAAATAAACTTAAAAAAAAAACTAAAAACCTTAAAAAAAAGGGGAATCGAACCGAGGTCGGCTGGATCCCCGACCACCCGACTTCTACTGCTTTTGGTTTGCTCGAAGCCGGCGAAATTTAGCTTTGTATTCTAATGCAAACAAAAATAGCCGGAAAACACGAGTAAAAGCGATTTTCTGAAAATGAAACATAGCTAGATCAGTTTTTCATCCCCGAAAACCCCCACATACCGAATTTCATCGAAATCGTTGGAGCCGTTTCCGAGATCCTATACAAGTTTTGCTCGTTTAAAGGTATTAGATAGATTAGATTAGATAGATAGCTTGTTAAGAAAAGTCATTTCGGTCCAAGCAATACACAAAGCCTACCGTATATGTTGTTGTCTTGTATGGGGGAGAAATCGTCCCTCAGAGGGTGGCAGGAGTATACGTATAATATACTAGCTTTCCGTCCACAGCTTCGCCCGCGATAAATTAATTTTCCCGTAGGAAAAGATATTTTCCCGCGGTAAAAAGTAGCCTATATCACTCAGTGATAATGTAGCTTTCTAACGGCAAAAGAATTTTTGATATCGGTCCAGTAGTTTCAGAGCCTATTCAATGCAAACAAACAAACAAACAAACAATCAAATCTTTCCTCTTTATAATATTAGTATAGATTATTATTATTATGTTGGTACGGATTTCCGATCACGGGCCCATGGGGACCCGGTCATTTGAAAGGCATTCATGGGGCCGAAGCCAACATGAAGAGGCCTTTGGTACCATATAATATAAATGAGATGGGCGCAACTATGGAGGTCTATCCCCTAATACACCATGAGGATGTGCTAGCGGACAGTCCACCACAGTTGCCAAACTATTGCCAGGTAGGAAGCGACATGGAATTGGCTATGGGGTTGGGATATTGTGGACAGGATTACCGGGCTATGGAGTGAGATAACGGACACCTACCATTTCAATATCTCATAAACTGAACTTTTTATTATTATTATTATTATTATAGTATAGATGTATGATGTATTACACGTGACGACAGGGCTATGTTTCAGGGTAACCCTGGGTTCGTGGATACCGGAAGACACTCCTCGACCCGTGACTCCCCCCCTTTGGCAGCCTTCATAATCATCATCAACTTTTCAGCCGGAAGGCGTCCACTGCTGAACAAATGGTTCCTTCAAGGTTCGCTAAACAGACCGGTCCTGTGCAATCCGCATCCAACGCGTTCCCGCAATCTTAACCAGGTAGTCGCTCCATGTTGTTGAAGCTTATCTACACGGCGTCTTCCGGTCCGTGGACGTCATTTGAGAACCTTTTGGCCACGGCCAGCAGTTCTACGAGCGATGTCACCTGCCCACTGCCACTTCAGTCTGGCGAGACTTCGAGTTATCTAGACACGCGGGAGCGTGTCAAACCAAGTTCAAGCAAAACGAAATGGCGAAGCAGCGCCGTGTGTAATATTTAATGGGCGGCCGACGGATGCAAAATATGTCAAAACTGTGTCAAACGATATACGTAATATGGATACGACTACAGTTGGTTTAAAAAAGAGAACATAATTGCAAAATACGACGACCAGATGGCCTAGTGGTTAGTGAACCTGACTACGAAGCTTGAGGTCCCGGGTTCGATTCCCGTGTCGGGGCAGATATTTGTATGAAAAATATGAATGTTTGTTCTCGGGTCTTGGGTGTTTAAATAAATAAATAAATAATAAAAAATCATTTATTGCCACAACATAATTAGGTACAGGAATATGAAAACAGGAACAAAGACAAATGGAAATAACTAGCTACGTTCCGGCAATGGGTCCCAATCTCAGCAAGTGCTAGGACACACGGCAGCATGCGCCAGCGCTGATTTTCAGATTGACCCCTTTAGCGGAGGCTAGTTGTAACATACAATAATATAAAATAGTATAATAAAATTAAAAAAAAAATTAAATTAAATAAATAAATAAAGATGGAAACTAATTATTACAATTAAACTAAAAACAGGCATGGCCTGCTTATATGGCTTAAGTTATGTACCCAGACAAAATATGTATGGTGTGTATGTGTCTCCATGTGGTGTAAGTGTGATAAGCGTATGGGTATGTGTATATGAGCGTGTGTGTATGTGAGTGAGCAAGTGTATGTATGTGTGCGTGTTAGTGCGCGTAGTGTGTGTCCGAATGGTTCAAGTGTGGGAGAGATTGCGTCGGATGGTCTAAATTTGCTTCTGTTGTTCTAGGAAATGTAATTTTAATATTTTTTTAAATTTGAGCAAAGGCATAGGCTCCCTCAACGGTGGAGGTAAATCATTCCAGATCTTAGATGCTGCAAATTGAAATCCCCCCCTGAACGATACGGTCATGTGCTCCGGTACAATAAGCTTGGTCGCTCTGTGGCTCCGAAGTGGCTTCTTGCGATCGTCTTTCACCCATTTCAACACATTAAATAGATACCGAGGCTTCTCGAATTCGATTACCTTACGAACGGTAAAAGCCAGGTGGAGGTTTTAATATGCATTTAAGTATGTATCTATCTATATAAGTATGTTTATCCGTTGCTTAGTACCCATAACACAAAGCTTGGCTAAGCTTACTTTGGGACTAGGTCAATTGGTGTGAATTG
The DNA here is from genome assembly GCA_947859365.1 of Archips crataeganus. NCBI lineage: Eukaryota > Metazoa > Arthropoda > Insecta > Lepidoptera > Tortricidae > Archips > Archips crataeganus. Next base: position 10,024,512 of record OX402067.1, on the reverse strand, counting down.
TCCCATGATATTTATTTATTTATTTATTTAAATATGTAATGAAATGAAATTATTTATTTCGCAAGAACATAGGTACGCGGAGATACAAAATATTGCACACGTAAGAATAATTTTGATAAACTAAGCACATGTAATGTATACTCTGCCACGATTTGTCATGCAAAATCTTACCTAATAAATATTCTGTCACACGCAACAAGTATGTGCCTATATTTAGCATTTATTTTCTTATGGTTCAGGTTGTCAATATTCAAAAACTTCAGTGTGCTTTTCCATACTATTGGTGGATACCAAACGTATCGTAGTCGGGGTAAAAAAGGTTTGTCACTTTTCGACTCAACTAACTGTCAACGAGTTAAAAGTGACGAACCTTTTCTTACCCCGACTGTACATCCAAATATCTCCGAAAACTTTCTATTTGGGTCATACACAGCGTAAGAAACAAAAGTCTCTCCTGTGGACATGAAATTAGCGACTCCGCGTCAGCAAACTTAAGATTTATTTAAATGGGCCGAAAGTTGGCCAGGCGTCCCACACGCCGATGTAGACTTGACTAAATTGTATAGGGAGCGATATTGACAGATATATTATAATAATAATAATATTAGGGGACAATCTCACACAAATCGACCTAGTCCCAAACTAAGCAAAGCTTGCATGTACTATGGGTACTAGACGACGATAAACATACTTATATAGATAAATAAATACTTAAATACATAGAAAACATCCATAACTCAGGAACAAATATTCGTGCTCGTCACACAAATAAATGCCCTTACCGGGATTCGAACCCAGGACCTCTTGCTTCGTAGGGAGGGTAAAGCGGCCGTTACAGATACAGATATATTACCGCATCTGCGCTGTGTGTGATACGCTTATATAACTTTTGCCATGTCCACAGGAGAGACGCAAAAAAAATTGTATGGGCCATTTACAATATTAGTAGAATAAAAGAGGATAGGGTTCTTCAGTTTAATTATAGTCAACGGCGCCGATAAGAAGTAAATCCTCACACATTGCACAACTGTGAAGTTTATGAATATTGACAATGTCAACCCTTAGATTAAAGTATACACTAGATAGAGTGTCGGGATTCGATTTGTGGCATTCGAACATGGCGGATGTAGACAGTATATAATTTTGGTATTTCTGTTTCTTTGGCTAGTTGTGGTATAATTCTGATAGTGTTTTATGCGGCGATTAACCTTAACTGTTACAGTGATCTCAAAATTCTATATTGCTCTCGTGTCTGACATTTTTTAATGCGCAAGTTGTCTCCACGTGGTTTTTGGAATTTTACTATCAAGTTGCAAAAACTACAATTACCGTACAACGTGAGTCGCTCTCAGAGCAATTAACTGATATTGGCACAAGCCTAGTGGCCGCCATTAAGGAAGAGAAGAAGAAGAAGATAGAGTGTCAGTAGCAAACATTGCGATACAAAACGTTCAAAAATTCAATCAAACTGAAGGGAGGCAAATGACATATAAGCTAACTGTTGGCTTATATTTTTCGGGACGTTTTCATGCCGCCTAAGCTCTATCTAGTGTATAAATAATCTAAGTGTCAACCATACAAAAATAAATGCTATACATACTTGATGCGTGTGACAGAACAGTAAGTATAGCATTTTTTTCCTATGGGTCACATTGCCAACTATCCAGAAACTTCATAGTTGTGCAATGTGTCAGAATTTACATAATAGCGGCCGTTGACTAAGTACAACACATTTCAGTCATCCCTAGCGAAGCCCAGCTCTAACTGCCCAAAGTCCGTTTTTGATATTCTAAAATTGAATACCAAAATAAAAAACAACCATAGTAAGTATAGGCTGCCAGTATTACAGTTGGTAATCTGAGGAAACGCAGCCAGCGAAATGTCTGATTGAGAGGCATTCCCTAACCTATCGGTTTCAAACCTGGTTGCTACTACACGAAATACAAAATTCCAAGTTCATATCATGCCTTCCCTTTCGCTCTTCTGTTTAAGACTATTAACTTGAGCGAAATAGCACGATACGAAGTTGGAAAATCGAATTTCGTAGTGTAAGGGGGTATTACCCCTAAAGGGAGTGAAACAGTGTTCATGAGTAACGAACAAAACAAGATGCTGCCAGACATAGTGCAAACGCGACGGAAGAATCGCACTGGACTTGTTTTAGGGTAAATGAAGAAGGCTTATAATTTTGAAAGGTTAATCAAAAAAAAAGTTAGGTTATTCAAGAAAAATGGCTCTATCTCCGTTAGGTTGGCCAATCTGCAATCCAAATGTGATTTAAAAAAATTACCGATAAAGTTTTAAGTTATGAAATGATCAACTTACTGTTAGAGACCTACCTATCTAGATATACCTAGTAGGTATCCAATTAAATTCTCGTTTCAATTCGACTTTGTCTGCTCCAATCAGAAACGTCAATTAAATGCAATTTATTCTTAACTTTTGTAAACGATTAGGTACGTAATAGGTAGGTAGGTATATTCGTAACTAGATAAAAGAACATTTTTAATTCAACAACAAAAACTTTCGTATTTGTGCAACGAAAAAAATTGCCACAAAGAGATAAAGTGTAGTAAACGCAAAACCCTTTTTTTCAAGTTTTATTCAAACTTCACTTTTGAATACGCCGAGTAAAAAACTAAAAAAAAAACTTCAACAGCAACGTAAACACTTTGAAGCAAGCTTTACAAATCGAGTAAACCTAATCAAACAGCCAAAAAACCATCGCAAGCGCATTCTAACACCGTCATTCAAAAATCGAACGTCACAATATAACCGCTCACTCAACCCTACAATAGCCATAAAGAATTACAATTAATCGCTGCGACGAGAAATGCCACCGCTAAAAAAAACGTCAAAATATCTATGCCCCCACTGACTACTGGCCGCCAATAGGGGGCCGCGGTTGACGGCTCGCTACCACTTTTGGGCCAATGGGAGAGCCCCGGGGCGGAGCCTGAAGCATCACACTGCGTTTCGCCCCCAGCGAAAACCTTTTAGCCTCCAGTCGTTTACAGATAAGCCTTAGGGATGGTCGATTATTATTACACGTACGTTTTGTGATCAGCGCTCGAGGCGGAATCGATATGCGGGCAAGCCAGTGAACTGTTGTGATATGAGACATTTTGTGTTCTGTGATATGTTTGCCTTAGTATAGATAGCATGAACCTTTATATGCAGTGCCATCGCGAGGTATGGATCCGATTGCTATTTTATTGTGTCCATTTGCAGTGTTAAAGTGAACGAGGAAATTGTGTGCGGGAATGGATACTAACATTATAGTAACTGTTCCGTCTTGATTTTAGGATGCATCCGAAATACAGTTGAATTTAACATAATTGTTAATTAAAAACCAGTTGTGTTTATACAATTTCTAACATGAGCAATAACTCTTTAACGACATTTGTACGAGAAGTTTTTTATTTTTATTTATCGCAATATAAAAAATAATCACAATTATAACACGAAAGGAAAAAATACAAGAAACGCAATTGAGTATTTTTCTCCTTTTTCTAGGATTTGTATTTGTTCAAATACGAAAGTAATAAATATAAATACATTTACAGTGAATTTGGCTCGCGCGCTAAAACTGCATAAAGTATAAAATCATTGTTTACTAACATAATTGTATCTCTTTATTTATACGGTAGGTAATATTGTGATCGGATTCATCTTTTTACAAGAAATACCTAGGATAAATTAACGTAGAGTTCCTTAAATTTTTTGAACAAATGAATTATGTATTTCTTCCATAAGCCTCCAACCATTTCTTTTACTATTAAAATGATGAAGACACCAAAACTAATTATTAATTATCAGTACTAATTATTGTATATAAACCTTAAATTAATTCTAAAACCTCTAAAACTCTACTTAATAGTTGGCATAACAAGTAAAATAGATTTCGATGCAAATATAAATATTGCAATTAAATTACAGAGTGCACTGCAATGTATCGTTCCACGGTTGTTCCATTCATAGTAGGTGCCACGATCGTATCAATGCATCTTGGTGTATTTTACCTACTACTTTCAAGCGTCGTATTCATACCTATATCTTCCAACAAGTACTGTCAGCATATTGAATGGTCAACTGGTGTCTAATACTTAATTTATCTATAGGCCTACAATGCAAATGTTAATTGACGACATTTGAACAGTCATAGAGGTTTAAAAGTTAGCCATAACGAACAATTAAAATATTCATTATTTAATTCAATGGTAAGTCATACTTTCTGAGCTCCACATTTTGAGATTAAAATCTCAATTTTCAAAAAAGGTGACCAGACATTTTCTTTCCGTGGACCCTTCATTTAGCAAAAGCGGCCAACAATATTACCGTAAGATCGTGGTGCTTTGACCCAGTGTAAGATAATTGGTCATAATGAAAACCACATATAATAGTGTCTAATAAAAAAATATTAAATCGCGGGCGGTCCGCGTAGGCCCCGTCCGCACAGCGATATTTCACCGCGCTGTTTTTATTGTAACACATTGAATCTTATGGACGTAGATGCGCGCTACGTCCATAAGATTCAATGTGATACAGAATTGCGAATAAAAAACCGCGCGGTGAAATATCGCTTTGCGGACGGGGCTTAAAATGAACCATAGCGCAATGTGCCACAACTTCAATGCAATAATCAGACCAAAGGCCGTATCGTCTAACGCGAGGGCGCTCGCGATCGCATTTGCCATCTCTTTCTAGTCTCATCCTTTACCGTGTGACCGAGAGAAATGGCGAAAAAGATTATGTTCCAAGTGCGTTACACAATAAGGCCTCTGACTGAACCTGTAACCCGACATTACAAAAAGCTTTATTTTTAAATTGCTATGTTTGTTTTTTTCGTTTGTTTGTATGTACATTCTTTATCTACCTAAAAAAACATTGCAAATTACACCCGACGGATAGAAGTGGGAGATCGTGAAACGAACAGTAGGCAAAGAGCGTGTAAAAAGAAATTTTTAACATAAACTTATGTGTAGTGGTTTAGCGGGTTTAGCGCAGCGTCCCGAATTGTCGAAGACCCAGGTTCGATCCCCAGCCCCAGCATTGCTTTCCAAGTTTTTTTATGTGTTCTAATCAGAGTATTATTAAAAGTACAAGAAAAATTGATTTATTGCAGACGAAATCTTTACAAGCGCTTATAAATACGAATGTTTTGGCTTTTATTTGTGCACTTCAGTTTATTTACTTTTTGGGTCTCACACATTTTTTCGCATCTTTCCTGTGGACATGGCAAAAGTTAAGGTTCTGTTAGCCAATATTTTGTACTTAGTCAAGTCTTCAGTAATAGGCAAGACAAGGAAGTCGAAAGACGCATCGAAAACACCTGGAAGAGCTACTGGTCCATGAAAGAGCTTATGAAGGGAAACCTTCCGTTAACACTTAAGCGAAAACTCGTCGACATGTGTATCCTGCCCGTCCTAACCTACGGTGCCCAAACATGGTCTCTGACCGAAAGTCAAAAGTCCAAGCTTAAGGTTTGCCAAAGAGCAATAGAGCGCAGCATATTAGGTGTGAAAAGGCTAGATAAAATCCGGAACACCACGCTGCGCTCAAAAACACGCATAACCGACGTTGGGAAAAAGACTGCTAAACTAAAATGGGACTGGGCTGGACATGTCTGTCGCATGCACCCACAAAGATGGGCTCACACGGTCACTTGGTGGGTGCCGGAGAACGGCCAGCGACGACGAGGCAGACCAAAAAGGAGATGGCGGGACGATTTGGACGTGTACGCAAAGGACTGGCCTGACATTGCGCCGGACCGGGAGTTGTGGAGGTCAAGAGGGGAGGCCTTTGCCCAGCAGTGGGACACTATAACAGGCTAACAAAAAAAAAAAAAAAAAAGTCAAGTCTTCATCAGAGTGTGGGACGCCTGGCCAACTTTCGGCCCATTTAAATAAACCGAGTCGTTAATTTTGTCCACAGGAGAGACAACTTTTGTTTCTTATGTAGTGTATGGCCCTTTTGTATACAAAACAACTTTCCCTTGTATTATCTCCAAAAGTAACATTTCATCTCAAAGCTACGAGAACTTGACACAGATCCCCAATCCTTTATTTGTAGCATTCCCCGAGCATATAATTACAGTCCGCTGCGTTATACTTTGAAATTTTATAATTGGCGGTCCCTGCCACAAATTACTGAGACATCCTTTCCAAACAGGTAAAACAATAAAATAACTTTTTGCAATATCGGTTTCGTAAAACGACTATTTTGAAGTTATGCGGTTTTAGCGTTTGGGGCGAGTTTGAAGTAGGTGCAATCAGTTTTACTTGTAGTTATTTTGTGTGATGTGAAAAGAATATGACGTACTAGCTGTTACCCGCGATTTTACTCGTATATACAATTCATACAATACAATAGGGATAATGATGCCATTAAAAAAATAACTCCAAGACACGACTCCAGTGAAAAAACGCTTTATTTTAGCCCTGTAGACCAGATTAATTTTCGATTAACTGCAAAATCAGATTATTTGTTGCTTTAACACCAATAAATAGTTAGTTGATTGAGTTTGCGAACAAGTGCCGTCATAAGTTGCTATTGCCATTCAAGCTCTATGGGAAAAATGTTGATTGGTGGTGTCAACATCCCCATACGATTATTCTTTATTGAACACCAAAAACAGTGCAGTGACAGACAGGCAGACAATAGGCTATCGCTAAAAAGCGATCTCTTCGAGACAACCAATTATTCAGAAATTAACAAATATGAACAGACTAATTAATGTAGGCATAGATACATAATTAAATCTGGCAGTCAAATTGAAATTCCGGGATTCGGGAAATGGGTCAAATTTAACTTGCAAAAGATGACACACAGACAACGGGACAGATGATAATCTTGACGAGACGTTTTATTGAAAAACAATTTGAAACTGATAAGAAATATCGCAACAATAAAATCGGTATTTTATAAATAGCGAAAAATATGCTAATCTTATTTAAATAAAATAGATCAAAATATTTTATTAAACTGTTTTGTTTGAACTAGATGTATTTTCCTAAATAATTCTTAACGAAATAGGTTGAAGAAATTTTTGGTCAATCTTGTAATTCACTGTTGAGTCTGTTGAACTCGCTGTCGGTACGAATAAATGTCAAAATCCCGGTGTCATTACGTGTGACTATTACCTACGTGTGTCATTGTGTGCGTGACCTCAACTCTCGTGGTGATACCTATAGTAATAGCAAGGATGACATAGACTGGATTGGCAGTCGCCATAGTAGGTACGGATCGGCCACGGTTTTTGTAGTTCGATTATTAAATCTAGATGGCGCTGAAATATAACCAGAGGCTTTGAAGGCAAAACAATAAGACTACAGATGTTTCATATTACTACAAATGTATTATTTTTCAAAAATATTGCATGGTTCATTTTATTCATCCGTAGTCACACTGGTGTGACTACCGTTTATTTTACCCGACCTATGGTCACACCAATGCACCCCCCGACCATAATTCAGTTCAGAAAATAGGTAGGTTAGGTTATGTAGGTAGTTTCTTCTGCCCGAAGGGCAAACCGCGTAGAAATAGGAGCCTTGCGAAGCAGGGCTCCGTCGAGTTGGTTCAAATTAAATATTTATATTTAGTCAAGGGCCAGTAGGTTTATAGTGGTGTGACTACGGATAAATAAAATTAACCATAGTCACACCAGTGTAGCAAATTGGTTTGACTACGGATAGGTCAAGCATGTATAGAAGTGTCGTGATCCAAAGCAGACAGAAGAGACGGGGCGGAGACGCAGTCTGCGGACAAACGACGCGGACTGCGTCGCGTCCCCGTCCAACGTCTCTTCCTTGTGGCTTGAGTCTTACTGTCCCATCGGCCGTCGGTTCTACGAAAAATGTGACTTGCCCACAGCCAATTATGTCTGGCGACTCTCCGAGCTGTCAGTGACTTTGGTTCCCCTGCGGATCTCCTTACTTCTGTGTAGGTATAAATACACGTCCATTAGTACGATCATATTCTCTTCATTTATTATGGCTTAAGAAGTTCGTTTTGTTTTGACAGAATTGATACCTATACTTACGTTAGCTAGCAACAGCCACAACATCCAAAATTATTTAAAAAAAAATACAAGTGCTGTGGCTCCTGGCCTAACAAATTCAGATAGCCACTCATAGTGAAAATAAACGGATCGCTCACGTCTTAAAACGAGTTTAACTCGACATGTACATGTTATGTGTGTTGTTGTGTTTGTTGCCCGAAACATGTCGAGTTAAACTCGTTTTAAGACGTGAGTGATCCGTTTATTTTCACTATGAGTGGCTTTGAATATTTAGCTGAATACTCAAAGGTCTCACGGTAGTTTCATGTTTAAAGTCAGATAGCCACTTTTGATAAAACTTTCTTCATTGACATGCATTACCCATGCCAAGTCTAGAACACAATAAACATTTCAAAATACCGCGGACTGGCATCCGATTCAATTCCAACCTACGCCAAAAAGAAAAAAAAAGAAAATGGAACAGTGAATTATTTTAAAAAACATTTTCCATTATGGCGCTGTCATCGCGCGTTGATAAGATTTAAATTAGGCCCACAATACAGCGCTGTCAAATCCGCCATTAATTTTCGAATTTGAAATTTGAAATGAGAACGGGAGCGGTGTGGCCAGCCTTTAAAGAATGTGATCGCGGTGAATTAAAACCGTTGATCTTTTATTGTTTTGACATTAATTGTGGATAAGGGAGTTATTGTGGTTCGTTTAACTTTTTAAAACATTTGTGATGAATCGAGACATGGGGATTAAATGTATTTCATTCTGTTAGTGAAGATTTTATTAGTACATACATAATTGTCTTTTTAATAAGTAATTGATATGCTTGCTAAATAGTGAGGTCACTTACTTATTCCAAAAAGGAGATGGAGTAAAGTAAATGGAAAAAAGATAAACCGGTTCCTATAGAATAAAAAACTAAATTAAATGCATAATGGCGGCATGCATACTTATAAAAATAAACCTGAACTGAAGACATACTATAAAATGACTTGTCACACCATCTCCGCCCATTGTGCATAATTACTTACCTAATAAAACTTGAAATAAAAATATTTATTGGTAAGTAGTTCTATTAAATCTATTAACCAATGTGTCCTGCCGGTTTTAACTTACGGAGCAAAGACTTAGGTAACAACGAAAGCTGTGGTCGAAAAGCTCCGCGTTGCCCAAAGAGCAATGGAGAGAAAACTGGTTGGAGTTACAAGGAGAGACAGGAAAACCAACAAATGGCTCAGAAAGCAAAGTAAAATCGCCGACATTGGTAGAGGGATAGCGAAGCTCAAATGGCAATGGGCGGGACATATTGCCCGAAAAACCGATTCGTGGTGTAGAGATGTCCTGTATTGGAGACCATGGGAACAGAAAAGACCAGTGGGCAGACCGCAAATGAGATGGAAAGACGATATAAAAAAGGTGGCGGGCAGCAGCTGGACTCTAACTGCCCAAAATAGTTTGGAATGGAAGAGGTTGAAGGAGGCCTACACCAAGAATTTGGTAGAAGAAGGCTGAGAAGAAGAGTTCTATTAAATATATTCTGAATCTATCTAATTTCTGCGCCGTGGTAGCTTAGTGATTTGTCCTATGCCCTCTCAAGCAGAGAGACATGGGTTCGAGCCCAGGCTCGCACCTCTGAATCTTTTCAGAATGTATGTGGAAAATGTGAGAAAACATTTGCGAAGAAATTCAATGGTGTACGTGAAATTCCTAATCCGCACTGGGCTCTTGCAGAACCTACGTCCTTAGAAGCCACACTGATGAGACGTGGGACGGGGGCGCGTCGCATTCGCAGCTTACCTTGAATAAATTTTCATACTAAAAGTATTGAAGCGTCGCGATCCAAAGCTGCGAGAAGGGACAGGGCGGCGACGCAGCCTGCGAACAAACGACGCTGACTCCGACGCGCCCCCGTCCCACGACTCTTCTGTGTGGCTTACGCCGTAAGTACACAGGACGTTAATCCAATAACGACATGGGACCTCATTCTATTACTTTTTTAGGTGTAGCAGATTTCCCACCACATTTTCCTTCTACAAAAAGCTCATGTCAGGTTATGTAAAAACAATTAAAAAAAACCGGCCAAGAGCTTGTCGGACACGCCCAAGATAGGGTTCCGTAGCAGGTAGGAAAAATATTTGCATACTTTATTAATGTGGTTTTTTGGTCCCAACGTCGCCGGGTACAGCGCCATCTATCGGCGAATTGGGTAACTAATCTGCAGTCTACTAGCTAGAACTAGTAAATGTATGTTGATTGTTTTTCAGATGTAATATATTTTCTTTATTTGAAAGAAGATACTGTTAGCGTGATCTTATAGGTACTTAAAGAAAAAATTGCTTGCAATGGAAGTTAAATTACAATCTTAGTTTAGAAATATTTTTTTACAAAAACTTAAAAACTGCTCAACTGATTAAGTTGTAAATAATTTTCCTAGAAAGTTTGTATTAAGTTTAACTTACGTGATTTTTTTTATATTTTTTAGACGTGCGGTTCAAAAGTTAGAGGGGGGGACACATTATTTTAAACTTTCGGAGTGATTATCCCCGAAAATATTCACTTTATCAAAAAATAGTTTTAGAAAACCCCTATTTATTTTCAAATACCTATCAATTGATACCCCACACTATAGGGTTAGTCGAGAAAAAAAAATCACCCCCACTTTACGTCTATGGGAGGTACCCTAAAAAAAATTTTTTTACTTTTTCTTATTTAATCACTTTGTCGGCGTGACTGATATACGAGGGGCGTTCAATATAAAGTGAGAATGAGATGCAAACTCTTTTAATATTACGAAATTAAATACTGGCCGGTAAAGCTAATCTATCTAGCTGATTGCTATGAAAAAAAAAACTAACTGTCTTTTGTTTAAAAAAATATACGGTAATTTTTTTGCAATGCTATTGAGTACGTTAGCGAAAATGGAGAAAATTGAACTGCGCGCCGTTATCAAATACTTGTATTTGAAAAAATTTTCTACGGACCAAGTCAATTTGGATTTGCGGGACACTTTAGGGTCTAATGCTCCTCCGTATTCGACAGTCGCACGTTGGTGCGCCGAATTTAGACGTGGAAGAACATCGACAATGGACGACCCCCGCTCCGGACGCCCTACTACAGCAGTAACTGAAGAAATTGTGAAAAAAGTCGAAAACTCAGTTTGGGCGGATCGTCGTGTCACGGTTCGTTTCATTGCTGAAAATGTAAAGATTTCAACGGGGAGCGTGCATTATATTTTACATGAACGCTTGGGTATGAAAAAGGTATCTGCGCGTTGGGTACCAAGAATGCTTACTGACACGCAAAAACAAACTAGACTAGAGATTTGTCAAGAAGCTTTGAACCTGATGCAGCAAGACCGGGAACTTTTTTTGGCGCGATTTATAACAATGGACGAAACATGGCTCCATCATTACGACCCAGAAACGAAACTGCAGTCTATGACATGGAAAAGGCCATCATCTCCAACTCCGAAGAAATTCAAGGTGATCCCATCTGCCGGTAAGGTCATGGGCTCTGTTTTTTGGGATGGTAAAGGGGTATTAATGATTGAGTATCTCGAGCATGGAGCCACTATTACGGGCACATTATACGCCAAACAAATAGCAACATTGCGCAATGAGATCCGCGAAAAACGGCGAGGTAAACTCTCGAAAGTTGTGCTGTTCCACTAGGACAATGCCCCGGCACACAAGTCCGCCGTTGCAATGGCTGCAATTCGTGATGCTGGGTTCGATATCCTTAAGCATCCTCCGTATTCACCAGATCTCGCTCCCAGTGATTTCTACCTATTTCCGAGATTGAAACAATACCTGAGAGGCCAGAAATTTGAAGACGACGACGCGGTAGTCGCTGCAGTACAAGATTTTTTAAGTACTCAACATGAGACCTTTTTTAAAAATGGAATTTTAAGTTTAGAAAAAAGATATACTAAGTGTATTATGCTAAAAGGTGACTATGTCGAAAAATAAAATGACATTTAGTAAAAGTTGTTTATAAAATACTCATTCTCACTTTTTATTGAACGCCCCTAGTATATATATTCATGCCAAATTACAGCTTCCTACTACAAACAGTCTCTGAGCTTAGCCGCGGACGGACAGACGGACAGACATGGCGAAACTATAAGGGTTCCTTCCTAGTTGACTACGGAATCCTAAAAACTGAATAGTTAATCGCTATTATGTCCTTGATGCTGTTTGTGGACAAAATAAGAGCAACTGTCCCTTTCTACTTTACATCTGTGTAGTCAAGTGCTGCAACTCAAATTTAACTTTAACCAGCCTTAATACAAGGCACAATTTTGAAAGTACTAAAGCAGACTTACTTGTTTGTGTATTCCATCTTAGAACACATTTCTCCTACCATCAAAATAGAGTGTGGGCAATCGCAGGCCTATTTTGCATAAAAAAATTAAAATGTCAAAGTGACAGATAAAGGTAAAGGAGGTATATACAAATTTTAAGTTGACGAAGATACTTAAATAGTAATTATAGGAACTTGAAATAATGGTTCGACCATGTTTTTTGTAAAAGCAGCATTTAAATATACTTATAAACGAAAGTTACGATTAAAACACAAACGTACCTATTGTGTTCTTGCAAACCTTGGCTTAAGGATCCGTCACTGCCAGACGGATTCAAATGTCCTAATTGGCTATTTCGAAATTGGTTTTTCAATAAGAATTGCCGATATATTTTTAATAGGCAATAAGGCCAAAGATAAAAGTCGTTTTGTTTTTTAATTTTGTAAACTTTAATAGTGTGTAAGGCACGGCCGGCCAAATGAGCGCGTCGTTCTTTTTTTAAATTTGATTTATAAGCAATGAATTGTGAACAGCAGTTAATGAAATATCGAGTAATGTCGTCTTACGTACGGTTTATTACGTTTTTAATAGCTCAGCAATCGTAACTTGTATTGTTCACGTGACTTGTTGGGCTCTAGAGTCGTAAATGTTTAATTATTACTCGTTACGCTTTTGTTTTATATAAAATTTCTCGTCTAGTCGAACTCGGCTCGGACTGTTTATTTAGAGCTCATTGTATTCCAAATTTGAAATACGGCGTCTGTTTATCAACAAAGCGTGGCATAGACACTGGCCATTTCTCACCGTCGGTTTTTCTAATAAAGCATTTGTTAGGCATACGCTGCCATTGTGCCAGGGGTCAGCCGGCTCCGCTTTCCTGATCCGTAACTGGAATTTATATAAGACATTATTCATACAGGCCGTCCGGTTGTTTTTCCCTAATTAGAATCCATTCAAACGTACCCCATTAAAGCTCGTCTAAATTAAAATTCGAATAACTTACTAACTAGATGTATAAATCACAACCGTACAGAAAGACAATAAAATATATTGTCCAGTCCGACAAACGGGTCGAAGTCAATAATTAATACAACAATACGCTCACCGAGTAATTAAAATAAACTAATTTCTAAACGTGAGTGGCTTTTTGTGAATGAATTCTGTGGTCTATTTTTTTCAGTCTGGCAACATTTCTCATCCGCGGTCGCGGCGTACTGACAGTTCGGTTGACGGCGTTCTTTTTTCAAAGCGCGACTCGCAGCAGGGCGCCGCATCCGTTGCGCGTTCGAATTATCTCGTTTTAATTTAGGAATCTGCTTTTTTGTGCCATTATTTTACTAATTTTAAATTTGATATGTTTAGACAATTACACGGCGTTTATGAGGGGTACATTCGTGAATCACGTTTAGATCATTTTCTCACGCGAACAACAGACTCCCATGAATTAGTTGAATTGCTCAAACCTTGGGATTCGGACCTAAGGATTGGCATCGGATCGGTCCGAGATGATTCGGGGCAAATCGGCAAACATAATTACAACCTGCCGTCGGTATTTGGTCGGAGCACCGCGTGCACAGTAGCAATAACGAGCAATTTAAATGTTTTAAATTTCGAATACTTCTTTTTTTAAGACAAATCGGTATTGCGTGCATGCATTCAAAATAAACAATTTTAAGCGCATCGTACGATGTTAAACGTAAAATATATTCTTAACAACAGTAAAATATTTTAACCACGTTAGGTATAGTAAAGTAAATAACGTAAATTCTAATTATTTATTTAGTGATATTTAATGAGAGTTGCCACAAGCTAAAAAAATAACAGAGCAGACAGAACAAATCAAAATTGGAACGTCGAAGGCAGCACGTGCACAAATAAATGTAGCGTTCCACCGTATTCGTCATCACGTACTTTTAAATAACACAGGCCGGTTGTAATGAGACGATGCCTTTAAAATACCGGCCATTGAGTTCCAAATTCAAAATGAAATAAGGGTTGCCAGTTAAGTAATAATTAGTTGCTACGTGTCTTTTTATTTCCTCTTCGGAAACTATAATTTGATCGATTAATTAAAAGTAGAGACTACTTTGTATTGAATAAACTTGACGTCGATGTTGCCATAAAGGGCAAGCTAACGTTAAAATGTTATTTGTTCCTTGCAAAAGCAGGTGAACTAATGAAGTAAATGCAAGTTGTAAGTTACAACTACATTATGACAACATAAAAACTTAGTAATCTAGGGGCCGATTTCTGAAATCACTTTATTTCTACAAACCTAAAGCGCAAGAAAACTTTCGAATGGTTGACGACATTAATTTGACGTGTAATTTCGTTACTTTTCTCGTCATGATAATCTCGTCTAATTATGTATATAATACGTAGTCCTGCTGCAGGGCACAGGCTTCCTCTCACAATAAGAGGTCATGGGTCTCACGCGAACTCTGTGCGGAGTGCGAACTTCACATACCATTGAATGTCTTCGCTGGTGCTCCTGGCTTTCTCACGGTATTTTCCTTCAACGTAAAGCTCATGGTAAATTTAAAATGTAATTTTTGCAAATTAATTCTGATAAATTCAAAGATTTGCAAGAATGGAACTTTCTTTCCTGGTAAATGTCCCTAGATTTTGTAAAAATAGAGTTCGCTTGGCCGTTAAATGCTCCTAAATTTGTAAAAATAGAGCTCGCTTTCCTGGTAAATGCCCATAGATTTGTAAAGATAGAGATTGCTGGCCTGGTAAATGTCCCTGGTTTTGTAAAAATAGAGCTCGCTTGCCTGATTTGTAAATGACCATAGATTTGTAATAATAGTGCTCGCTTGGTAAATGCCCCTAGATTTGTAAAAATAGAGCTCGCTTGCCTGATACGTAAATGACCATAGATTTGTAAAAATGGAGCTCGCTTGTTTGGTAAATGTCCCTGGATTTGTAAAATAGTGCTCTCTTGTCTGGTAAATGCCCCTAGATTTGTAAAAATAGAGCTCGCTTGTCTGGTAAATGTCCCTAGATTTGTAAAATAGAGCTCGCTTGTCTGGTAAATATCCCTAGATTTGTAAAAATAGAGCTCGCTGGCCTGGTAAATGGAAATGGGTCTAGGGAAGATTTGAAGGCCGGTTATACCGCTGACACAACACGAGCACAAACTTTTTAATGAAATACGTGGCAAAGGAGTTAGTGGATAATCTAATGTTATATTACTTAAGTACATACATACCTTTCGTGTGTTAATTCTATTTCTGTCGTAACAATACCAACTTCATAAGCCATAACAATAACGTAGAAAGAGTACGCTAAGAACAAAAAAATTAGACAGAAAGTATCTAGGCAGGATATACTAGAGTTGATAATAATTATTTTATTTTCATAATAATATAAAATAGGTACTTACCGAATTTAAGTGTTTTTTTTTAATAATAAAGCTTTAATTGATTAGATCTCAGTGAGTGAATTGATATATATTTAAATATCTTCAAAAGTTGGAAATAATTGTGCTGAATTTAAAATAAGGTCGAAGGGTGAAGGTTGGAGGTTTGAGGTAAGGTCTTTAAGGTCGCGCGTGAGCAAAGTAGTTTCAGTTCATTGATATGGACCTCCGCAAAGTAACGCCTGATTCAATAAATTATTTCTAGGTCCAAGAAAAGTACGTCGGTAAGTCGTAATAGCCTATTGCTAGATCACTATGGTCTCTCAAGCAGAGGGTCGTGGGTTCGAGCCTGGGCTCTGTGTTTTGCGGTAATTATGTGCGAAATTACACTTGAAATTTACCATGAGCTTTACGGTGAAGGAAAACATCGTGAAGAAACCAGCATAAATAACCAACATAAATTTAATGGTGCGTGCGAAGTTCCCAATCCGCGCTGGGCCCGCGTGGGAATTATGGCCCAAATCACAGAGTACATTATATATAGGAGGATAGAGATATCACTCTATTCAACGGCACAACGCCATCTAACGCAAATTCCCGTAACTACTATTAGGACCATCTATTACCATAACTAGGACCAATAATCACACGTACCAATACCAGCCCTGCTGTGCCACTGCCCATGGGCCACTGCCACAGATTTTTTGAAACTAGAATTTAAAGTTGTTTTCATCTATTTTCTACATGATTTGATAAACAATATCGCCATCTAGTGCGGAAAAAACGGCAAGCGACGTCAAAGATAAAATCACAGCGGAAACCAAAACACTGAGTGACGCAATAGAATACTTGAAAGCGAGCGTGGACTTCGTGTGTTCCCAACACGACGACCTGAAAAAGCTGTTTAATGATAAAATTACGCTGATTCAAGAACTTCAGGATGAGAACGCCAGTCTTCGGGCAGAAGTCAGGGATATTAACGTTAGGCTTGCGGATATGGAACAGCGATCCCAGGTAGCCAGTGTCGAGGCGCAACCCGCTGCCGAGAGAGACGCAGAGAACACCGAGCTACGTGCAGAAATTAAGGAGATGAATGTAAAACTTGCAGACATCGAGCAGCGGTCTCGCGCTTGCAACGTCGAGTTGCAATGCGTCCCCGAAAAGAAGGATGAAAACCTTCTCGTATACATCAAGAAACTATGCACAACGATTGGGAGTCAACTGGCTGATTCCGAAATAGTCAACTTTCACAGAGTCCCTAAGCAAAATGAGGAATCCAGCAGGCCAAAGTCGATTTTTGTGAAATTAGCAAGTCCGAAAATTCGTGATGGACTGCTGGCAGCTGTAAGAAGGTTCAATAAAGCGAATGCGAGTGAGAAACTGAACACCCTTCATCTAGGCGTTAACGGAGACAAGCGGCCTGTGTACATCAGCGAACACCTGTCGCCGGCAAACAAGAAGCTGCACGCGGCGGCGCGCATCGCTGCCAAGGAAAAAAAATACGAATTTGTATGGGTTCGCGATGGACGTATTTATGTGCGGAGGGCAGTGAACACTAAGGCCCTCCTAGTGCGTAACGAGGAGTTTTTAAAGACTCTTCGATTGAGTTAATAGAATGCTCTCATCGCGTTGGTTTTCTCAATATATTATCAGAATGTGCGAGGCTTGAGGACTAAGACTGGGGAGTTTTTATCAAGCGTTCTAGGTTTCGATTATGATGCAATCATTCTATCGGAGACGTGGTTAAATGCTTCTGTTTTTGACCATGAGTTATTTGATGATAGGTATGATATATTTAGAAGGGACCGATGCACTACCTCGTCATGTGATACGAAGAAAGATGGTGGGGGTGTTTGCATAGCTATATTAAAGAAGTACAAAGTCAAAAGAAGGTTGCAATGGGAGTCGAGCTGCGAAGATTTATGGGTGAGTTTCGATATGGGAATAGGAAAAAAATCTCAACAAATTAACATTTGTGCAGTATATGTACCCCCGCCTGTATGCCAGAACTATTTTGATACCCTACTCACAAATTTAGGTAAAGTAATGAGCAACCGCGTAGCAGCAAGGTCGGTAAATTTAATAATAGGTGATTTTAACCTGCCAAATATAACCTGGGTTTTCGACCCCGTGTCTGCTTCATGCAATCCAAGCAATGCTAATAATTTATCTGAAAGCATGTTGGTGGATGAGATGCTTTTTAATAATTTAACCCAGAGTAATAATATCGCGAATCACAATAATCGCATCTTGGACTTAGTAATGTCGAACTCGGCTCATAACCTATCAATTTCTGAATCGTGTTATCCTCTCACTGGGCTGGATTTGCACCACCCTGCGCTAGAAATAGCAATTCGCTTAAATAAAACCATAAAATCATTAGTGCCAAATCGAGCACCGATTCCAAATTTTTCCAGGTGTAATTTTGAACATGTGAATGAAGAGTTATCTCAGATTGATTGGCCGGGGGCGTGGGGGCGGGTAACAGACGTAAATTGCATGGTAGCTATTTTTTACGAAAAACTATCTGAATCTTTAAATAAGCATACTCCTATGTGCAAGCCGCGTAGCGATCGGCATCCAGTTTGGTTTAGCCTACCATTGATAAAATGAACTAAAACAATTACTTTGCTCACCCGCGACCTTACAATAGTTACGTTTATGCAAGAAATGTGCGTTCATGCAGTTCCTCCACCTCCACACTGTACGAACACACACAAATCACATAAACCCAACCATCACCACCACCAAGCTACACTGACGCGTTTCGAACTCAACCAGAGCTCATCTTCAGAGTTACCACAACCGTATGCTATGCTACCAAACGTTAAACTAACGTTACGTACGTACGTTTAACGTTTGGTAGCATAGCATACGGTTGTGGTAACTCTGAAGATGAGCTCTGGTTGAGTTCGAAACGCGTCAGTGTAGCTTGGTGGTGGTGATGGTTGGGTTTATGTGATTTGTGTGTGTTCGTACAGTGTGGAGGTGGAGGAACTGCATGAACGCACATTTCTTGCATAAACGTAACTATTGTAAGGTCGCGGGTGAGCAAAGTAATTGTTTTAGTTCATTAATATGGACCTCCGCAAAGTAACGCCTGATTCAATAAATCATTGATAAAATGTTTAAAAGAGAAAGCTAAATATCACAAAAGACTAAAAAGATATGGTAACCCAATGGTTAAACTGGCATTCGAACGGCTGCGAAGTCGCTGCGATAGCATGCTTAAGGAATGTTTGAGTACATTTAAAGCTAATGCTTCAAGTACCCTCCGTACTAATCCCAAACACATATGGTCGTACATAAATGGACTTAAATCCAATAGCTACTCGATTCCAAATCAAATGGCTTCTGAGTCTAAGACTGCTGTAGGCGGGCAGGAGATCTGTGACCTCTTTTCCGAGCATTTTGAGGCGGTATACAAGTCGAGGCCTGCATCCACTCGAGGGTCAGCAACCGGCACCTGCACTGACGCTAGCGGTCACGGTGGTCAGTGGTCGTTGAGCAAGTGTGAGCTCACAGAAGAGGAAGTTCTTAAAAGTCTGTCGCAGCTGGATTGTAATAAAGGTGCAGGGACTGACGGCATACCATCGTTAGTTCTTGTGAAATGCGCAAAGTATTTAGCTAGACCGTTAACCTTTTTGTATAATGAGTCTCTGAAGCGAGGTGTTTTCCCGACCGCATGGCAGATTGCACGTATAACTCCCATACATAAGAAAGACGATGTCGCAGTAGTCTCACATTATAGGCCAGTATCGATCTTACCAGCACCTGGGAAAGTGTTTGAATCAATTATACAAAAAAAGTTGTATTGGCATGTTAAACAGCAACTTCATGGAGCTCAACACGGTTTCTTACCCCGCAGATCGACCACCAGTAATTTGGCAAGTTATGTTAATGATTTGGCCGAGGCTTTGGACAGTTCAAAAGAGGTACACGCGATCTATACTGACTTTAGTAAGGCTTTCGACCTAATAAGTCATGACATTCTCATACGGAAAATTGAAGAGATGGGTATACATGGCTCTTTGCTGCGGTGGTGCGAGTCTTACCTTAAAAATCGGACTCAGTTGGTGGCGCTGCGCGGTTACACGTCCCAGGCCATTGCTATCCCGTCTGGAGTCCCACAGGGATCGCATCTGGGGCCGCTATTTTTCTTGATTTATATCAATGACCTCGCAAGAAACATCCGTTGCAAGTTTAAAATGTATGCCGACGACCTAAAGCTATATCAAGTCATAGAAAATAATGCTGATATAGAGTTACTTCAACATGAGATTAACAGAATAGCACATTGGTGTACTTTAAATGACATGGTACTAAACGGTGATAAATGTTTCCACATAAAATTCACCAAAAAAAAAAATCCCACAGCGGCTACCTATCATCTGAATGGAATGCCACTAACTGAAACGAATAGTATACGCGACCTCGGAATTCAGATTGATAATAAACTAAGTTTTCGGGATCATGTTGATTCAATTATTAAAAAAGCGTCTCAAATGTCGGGGTTTATTGCTAGGCAGATCAGGACTTTTAGCGAACCTTCTGTGATTGTACCCGTGTACAACTGCTTGGTCAGGAGCGTGCTTGAATACTGTGCTCCAGTATGGAATCCGGGCTACAGGGTTCACTCCGACCGTTTAGAAAGGGTACAGAAACGCTTCCTGTACCACCTAGCGTTTGCGCAAAATAAGTGTCGAAGTCTCGCGTCGTACGAAGGAAGGCTACAGCATTTTAAAATGGAATCTCTATTTGATAGACGAAAATCAAGCGATATCTTGTTTCTATACAAAATCATACACGGTCTAGTGGGCTGTGCTGAGCTTCTTGAACGTATAAAAGTGGTCGTTCCGCGGACGGGCAGTCGGTTATGTAACAGAAGGCCGTTCTATCTGCCCTGCTGTCGCACGAATATAGGTAGGCACGCGCCTCTATACAGAATGATTGCATCATACAATGGAGTTAAGGGAAGCTTCGATATCTACTCTTGCTCTTTGGCCTCAGCTAAAATAAGAATACGACAAACCTGAACTCCATTTATATTATAAGCCTAAACATATTAATTTAATTTTTAAGTATAAAAAATGCATCCAACTTAGTAGTAGGTACATAATTGTGAATTACTCAGCTTTTTACTGTTATTATTTTTATTATTATTATTTTTTTTCTCTCTCTTTTTGCTACAATATTATAAATAACTGTTTAATAATTGTGCATGATGTGTCTACTGTTTTAGGATATACATGAAATGCATGAGGATTGTAGGGAACGCGAATTGTATAATTTGATGTACTATCCAGTTTGTAGACCAAATAAAAAAAATAAAAAAAAATTGACGGAACTAAAAATAGACATTGTTAGAGTTAGAAGTGAAAGCACCGTGGCCCAAATCCTCTCATTCTGAGAGGAGACCTGTGCCCTGCAGTGGGACTTATATCGGCTGGGATGATGATGATGATGATGATGAAGCATAAATAAAGATGGACAGACGGTGAGAAGCGACTTCGTTTCATACTATACCTATGTAGAGATCGACACCAGCAATTAACATTACGCTAACTTAAAAATGGTAACTTTACGCTACGGCCAATACAAGGTAAACTTGCGATAAATTTGAAACTACTGAACATAATAATTATAATTTTTCTGGGATGTTTTATTTGTTGTACAATTATAAGAAATACAAAATTACATTTTTGATTATTTCATTCGTTTTTGAATTTAGTTCTACTTAGCGTACTTTATAACAAAAATAGAAACATAATAGACAATGAATATAACGCCATTTCTAACTTAGCGTAGTGTGTTAGGTCGTGTCTCCTTTTAAATATACAGTACAAATATGATATTGGAAGCGATTTAACAAGAAAAACAAATCATGGACATATTAGGATAACATAATTTTATTACTATATGTTGTGGTCATACTACAATAATAGCCAATATAAGTACCTACAATTTAAAAAATGTTGACACAAAAATTGTTGTGAATGAACAAAACCGGTCCAAGTCTTAATTAAAAAGAACAAAAACACTTTGAAAGAGTTCAAATCGATTTTTTCATATTTACGACGGCATCTCTTCAAATGGACGTACCTCTAATTTTTTCCAATACCGGAAGACATGACACCCACAGATTTACTGCTCTAACCATCAATTATTATAATAGATTCGGTGTCCCGCTCGCACGCTCTCTTTCTATTATAATTTGGTTTTAGTCGATAGCTGAGTTATGCATTTTGGGTTGGGCTGGGTTAGCGGTAAGTATTGAAGTCTTATCAGAAAAAAACTTTAACACGACTTAGACACGCAAAGTTGACAGTTTTCTGGAGATGTGTTAAACACAGGCTGTCTAAGTTTTTGTGACAATATGACATAATAACTTGTTGTGTAAAAACTAAATAAATTTTTTAGGGTTCCGTGCCAACGGGACCCTATTACTGAGACTACTGTCTGTCTGTCCGTCTGTCACAGGGCTCTACCTCTTGAACCGTAATAGCTAGACACTTGAAATTTTCACTGATTAAGTATACCAACAGATACTAAAACAAATCATCATCATCATCATCATCATTTCAGCCGAAAGATGTCCACTGCTGAACATAGGCCTCTCCCAAGGCTCGCCAAACAGATCGGTCCCGTGCCATCCGCATCCAACGCGATCCCGCAACCTTAACCAGGTCGTCGCTCTTCGCTGCCCACTGCCACTTGAGTTTGGCGATTCTTCGAGCTATGTCGGAAGAATCTAAAACAAATACTAAAAATAAAATAAAGTAAAAAATTGAAGGGGGTCGTCATATAAGAAGCGTCTCTTTTAGCGTTTTTAACTGCGGCGCTGGTTGCTAGGCGACAGTTTAACCGTTGCTAGGCAATGCTTAACAGCCATAGCCATTGTCGCGCGCATATGCGCCAGAGACCCTATACTGTTTGCATGTTTTTCGAAACCTACCTGTAAGTTTGCGATTTTAGTGCTTACATTTCGGCGATTTTTCACTAAACTATTTTTAAAACATACAGTCAGCGACAAATAGTTCGTGACACACAAAGTGGGCAAATAGTTCGCAACACGTCTTTGTTACAGTTGGAATAAGGTCGTGTCACAAACTTTTTGGCCATGCTTTTTGGCATTGGCTGACGACCAGATGGCCTAGTAGGTAGAGAACCTGACTACGAAGCTTGAGGTCCCGGGTTCGATTCCCGCGTCGGGGCAGATATTTGTATGAATAATACGAATGTTTGTTCTCGGGTCTTGGGTGTTTAATATATATTTAAGTATGTATCTATCTATATAGTATGTTTATCCGTTGGCTCGTACCCATAACACAAGCTATGCTTAGCTTACTTTGGGACTAGGTCAATTGGTGTGAATTGTCCCGTGATATTTATATTTATTTTGGGTGTTACGAACGAATTGACGCTGACTGTACAGAGGTACGACTCCCTACATGTACTATATGACAAGCTCGTGCGCGGCGCTCGGCGGAACCCTGTCGCAGGGAGCCTCTGCTGTCCTTAACAAGATTGTTTTTAATAAGTGCGGCAAATGCTGACTGCGACAAGGTTCCGCGGAGAGCCGCGCTCGAGCTTGTCGGACTATAGTCCTACTTGCACTTGGCCGCTTTATTTCACCGTCATCCTCGTACGGCCACACCATCTCCGTCAATCTAACATTGTTCTTTTTTACATGTCCCGATTCAAATTAAAGCTGACAGAGAATACTTAAAAGGTTACACTATAAATTTGTAGCATATCAATTGCTACATTTGCTACACTAGGTATGTATAAAATCAGGATTTTATTATTTATTTAAAAATATGGCTTCTGTCCTATTTTAGGACAATTTCGCCACTCGAGTGTTAAAGTAAGCTCTCTTTGGGAGCGACGTTGTACGGTGATTGTAGTTTTTGCAACTTGATAGTAAAATTTCAGAAACCACGTGGAGACAACTTGCACATTAAAAAATGTCAGACACGAGAGCAATATAGAATGTTGTGATCACTGTTAATTAAGGTTAATCGCCGCATTTAACACTATCAAAATTATACTTCAACTAGCCAAAGAAACAGAAATACCAAAATTAGATACTGTCTACATCCACCATGTTCGAAATAGTTCGAATGCTACAAAATCGAATCCTCCATAAAATCAGGAAAAATTTAAAACTTAACTTTGTATGAAACTATGTTTCCTGCCAGTCTCTCTCTAGCAACAAAGTTAAAACCAGAAGTTGCCAGTACCGATAAAAAAAAACAACCAATCAATTAAGCACGACCGCCCTGACCGGCCCAGTGTTGCCCACTAAAACCGCGTTTACCCACAAAACGGCAATTACTCTGCGTAACGCGCACGCGCGGCGGTCACGACCCGCGCTCGCGCCGTTAAAAAGTCAAATTAAAAAAGTAATATCTTCAGAAAAAACTTTTTAATTTTACACCTTCTTGGTAGAAACCAAGATTCAAAATCGAATGAGTTTTTATTGACTTATAATATAACTTATTTTATAAGTTGCTATGTGTTGAGTGTAAGAGAAAGCTAATAAGTGATTGAAACGAGTAAATCAATCTATGTTTAACATCAGTTTATATACATTACTGGTTTACTGAGACAACCGAAGTTTATGCTGTTTTGTAGCAAGTAGTCTAAAATGCATGCTAAAAATTGACAAGCTTTTATTAAAACAAATGCATAGTACTTTTATATTACGGCCACTTGAGACCAATTGAACTAAGTAGTCTTAAAGTAAGCAAAGCTTGTATTATGGGTACTATAGTACCCAAGGGCAATGGGTAAACGTACTTAAATAGATGCATAGTTAAATCATTTTAGCCGAAAAACGTCCATTGTTGAACATAGGGCTCCCTTAAAGCTCGCCAAACAGACCGGCCCTGCGTCATACGCATCCAAACGCGTTCCAGCAGCCTTAATCAGCAGGCTTATTGTCTAACGCTTCTGACGCTTGCCTTCGCAATCACTATCTCTTTCTGTCAAACGGTAGGTATAAGATGATGACAGAAAGAGACGGTGAAAGCGGAGGCAAGCGTCAGAAGCGTTAGACAATACGGCCCCAGGTCGTCGCTATCTTGTTGTTACTTACCTTGCATTATACGGTCCGTGGACGCCATTCGTAAGCCTTGTGACCCCATCGGCCATCAGTACTATGAGCGATGTGCTGCCTACTGTCACTTTTTTTTTTTAACGAAGTGGAAACACTTTACATGTACCCCCGGGCCCGGGGAGACCCGGATGGTTATGTGGGGCTCTCTCCCATCCTCTTCCCCACACGGGAAGGGGAGGGGGAGTATACCCACTAAATCCACTCCGACGTTGCCCTCTTGCCGACGCGGATTTCATCATTTCTAATGTGATCCCAGAGAAACTCCGAGCATAGCCCTTCGCCCTCTGAGGTTTTTTATGAGGCCCATCGTTAGCGGTCACGTCTCAGTGTCATGTCATCACTGGCAACACGCACTGCTCAAAGACTTTTGACTTTAGACACTGCAGTATACTATATGACAAGAAATTACGGAGACAGGTTTAGAAGCTAGATATTCAACAAACAAACAAACACTCAACAGATATTCTGCAGGACCACTTGACCCAACCGTGTTATTAATAACTCTAACTCAAACCAACTTCCTCCATTAAATTCAAATTCATTTTCTAACGTTTTCCGTTTCAAACGAAACTTAAACGTTGCCACTTTAAAAAAACTTGCCGAACACCTTTATTTCGTAGGAGCAAGGATAATATTTTGTTAATTTAAATGTAAGCGCTGTTGTTATTAAGGCACGGTCGTGTACGACATTCAATCTTGCTCGTACGCAGACATCCATCATACGACCACGCCCCTAGCGGAGTGTTTTGACAACGCCTGGACCTTGTGATTTGTTGATGATTAAAATATTAATAATGTCTTTAAAGCGTTTAAGAA
Source organism: Archips crataeganus (assembly GCA_947859365.1). NCBI lineage: Eukaryota > Metazoa > Arthropoda > Insecta > Lepidoptera > Tortricidae > Archips > Archips crataeganus. Next base: position 9,998,900 of record OX402067.1, on the reverse strand, counting down.
AGGCTTGTCATGAGGCAGATGCTATTAAAGTGGCAACACAGTTAGAGGCTTTAAGTAGCCATTGTTTAGGTAGGTAAGTACCTACGCTACGCCTTCGCTTTCATAGAAGTAACATAAATCTAACAGAGCGACCTTCTTACAATCCAGTGAGTGTAAATTAAAGTTTCTGCTCGAGAATTTTCGAGACGTCTCTTAAGTCGAGACGGGAAAGAAAATTCAACGTCTCGAGAACTCGAATCAATTTGGAGCGCTAGGTAACTAAAAATCAACATGCTTTATATCGACGCTCGAAAACAATAAGGGCGTATCCCATAAAAAGGTCGTAACTTGATTATTACATGGCTATAATCAGCTTTTTTTTCTGCGTCGAATGGTCCGGGTCTCGTTTCTCTACGACGACAAAAAATTTCAAAATCGGGCAGTATTTTGGAAAATGTGTGTAATTTTTTGGTCGTAACTGCCCTTAAAATGACGAATTAAAACTTTTTAGAGATACGACCTGTAGAAGTTTGTGTTTTTCATAAAAAAATAGTTAAGCCGCTCGAGTTTCTACGCACGATAGTAGTTACGACCTTTTTGCGGGATACATTTTTCAAACTTCATTGCTTACGACATTCTTGCAGTTCACGTTTTTCCTATGGACAACGAATAACCTCTAAGATACTGCAATTTCGTGGCTACCCGAAATGAATCTAAGCCTAGATAAACCAATATTATCAGAATTAATATTTTGGAACATTTCGGTTTTTCCCGGCTTACGCCACAGGCACAAGCTACTGTAGTACCTGCGCGGACGCGACTGAAAGGTTGTGTTTGTTTTTCATCGACAAAATCATAAAGCATTATCTATATCTTGGATTACTCATACCAACTCTAGTGAATTTCATGATCCTTAAGGGCTGAGGTCATTTACCGTTAAACTGACGTACCTAAACCACCGTTCAAAATAGTGAGGTATTATGTAAGTACATTAACGACTGATCATTAAAAACGTCAGTTTGACGGTTGTACTTGGTGAGCACGGCGTTTAGTCAATTAATTAAGGTTAATTTATCTTAAAATAACATACACGATCAATAAATTAGAAGGCCATGTAAACTAGCAATTAAGTTTCGTTTTGTTTTCACCTGTCGCGAGAAATTTATCGCAGCTGCATAAAATATCTTAAATATTGGAAATAACAAATTTTTACCTAAGAAACGGACACTTACTTTTATCTTTGAAAATAATAAATACTGATTTTATGGATTTTTGAAAAATCGTCTGCCTTAACCGAAACATAACATAAAGTCGTACTTTATATTACCGATCGAAAGCGTCATTCATAGTGATCATTTATTGCTACAACACGTCCTTTAAACTGAATAAAAACCTGAAAAATAAAAATTACTAGTATTCCAAGGTAGCTGCGGTCCATTTCCAGTGACGAATAAAAACAAAATGAAAAAAACGAAACTTAATTGTTGGTATTTAAACACTTTTGGCGAATATACTTCTCGAAAGACAGACATCTTTTTTAATCTCCTCAAGTCCATCCTGAAGAATTCAATACTTCTGTTATATTGATTGTGTATGTTATTTAAAGATAAAACTCTGCATCATTAAACAACAACGCAACAATACATGTTATTTATTATGTTTATGTTATTTTTATTAACCGGGCGTATTTGACCGGTTCGAATCCCGACAAAGACAAGCGAATTTTTAAAAATGCATAAATGCAGTATTTTTTTTAAACGGAAAGAGTCCTTAACATAGATTATACTATTTTAAATATTAAAGGTAGTTGGCCTTCATTCGTTCGTTTTTTTCACTCTGTATAAGTACTCTTACAAATAATGATAAATATTTTTTTAGATTAAATAAAAAAAAAATGTTACAAAAAGAACTAGAAAATTTATTTTTAAATTGCTTAAGCCGGTAATCAAATCCTGGACCTCTTACTAAAGTCCTTACTAGACCTAAGTAGGTACTAAAGAAGTTTTATCTAGCTGATTGCTTAAACTTTAATAACACAAGTATAACACCAACAAACAAATACTACACCAATTAATAGATGTAGTAAATTGATCAAAGTCTATCTAGCGGTGTGGTCAAATAATGATGTTAAGAAAAGAATAATAGTTACGCTGTTGGACAGGTATCTCAGTTAAGTTTTAAGCTTGCATAAGATAAGGATAGAGTAGTCCTAACGTTGGGATATAAATTGTTAATTTTACATTTTTTTTTAGATGGCAGCGAAAAAAATTAATAAACAACCTGAATCACGAATTAAAAATTGTTATTACGATGATTGATCATTTAAAACACAATTTTTTAATGTTTCAATGTTAACATATTCATATTTAACAGTTAAAATAAGTTTTGTTGCTAGTTTTTTTATTTAATTTTAATAAATTTGTGTTAACAAAAGCTTATGACGTTTCATTAATATCATTGAATTTGAAAAGGTTAAAGTTACGACATTTTTCTAGTCATTGTCATGCATTATGAACGTGCTTACACCCCCGTTCCTTACGGGAAATTAAAACAAAAAGCAGTTACTACCTTTTTGTAGTTAGCTAATTTGCTATCATTTTCTGATTCAGTACAAACATCATGTCAACTTACGCCATTTTTGAGGTCTGTAATTTCTGTAGACATAGGGCGTAACTCGATTTCTCGTGTTCCTGGCAATACCAAGGTAACAGTTTGTAAACAATATAATGCAGATTTATATTTTATAGTTATGGTCCAAAAATTACGTTCATACGACAAGCCGTTACAAAGTTATGATTTTTTTCCGTTTTTTTTTTTCGGTTTTTTGGCTCTGGTGTAAAGTTGGGTTTTTAGGGTTACGCCCTTATTGTTTTCCGGCGTCGATGTATTCAATTTTACTAAAATCAAAGACAAACCGTTCGCACAATGTCTTAGATATCCGAAAAAAATGTCTATGAAGAGCTCAAGTACGACTTCTTGAGCATAAAATCCATAAAATTTGTAAACACAAAGTGAATTAGAAGACTACACTACAGGCTTCTTTATTGGTACTGATCATCTACTCGTAGGTACTACCAATACCAGGACCGAAAAGATCTAAATTTGTTTTAAGACTTTTAATTTGTATAATAGCACAAGTTTATAATAATGTCGTGTTTTATTTAAAATTTCAAACTTAATAAAGATATCGAGAAATCCTGGTCGACAATTCTCGTGCCTCGAGAAATAAAAAGCCAAGAAACCAAAAACCCTACATAAATACGAAAATAGTGGAAGGTTTTTGCGGAGAAACCACTTTTTTCTAAAATCTGGAAGTATATGCACCACAAAATATTGTTGTTAAAGTAACTTAAAATGATTAAAAATAACAATAAAAACAATAAATTAGCAACATTCAAACCAACGGACAGAGTCATGTTGTAGTATAATTAACTTGAACGAAACTTACACTGAAATTAATAAAATTCGAAATAACATCCTTAATGAAAATTCCAAATCCGAACTACTGGCAGGTTGAAAAAAGAAAACAAATCACTGGCTGTTAAACCACCCGAATTTAAAAAGAGAACGTGAGCATGGAATGTCGAAATTAACGGGCTACCAATTTTGAATACGCATTCGCGAACCGAACTTAGAGAATATACACTATCCCTTAGATAATAGAAAGCTTTTTCATTTACAGAGGGTTTTGTACTTGATACCTTTTAACAATGAAGCGTAAAAACGACTTCCGTTTTTTCGTAAGAATGTTCAAATTAACTCAATTAATATCAGTATGTTCAGAATGCAGTATAAAAACTAAAATTTGGCTCCACAAGTCAATTTAAAAACACATTAATTCACGAAAATAATTCGTCAAGTTAAATTATCTATTCTCAATTATTTCAAATTCCTTTTTTGAAAAAAAAAAACAAGCATAGATCAGCGCTTTATGGCCCAAGGGAAGAAAAGTGAGAGTTTTCACCCTTAGAACGCTGTGACGTAATAGATGCTTTAAACGGTTCTTGCCTCGTGCCATAGCATTGCGTTATCTAATCTACACTTAATATCTAATCTATATTGATTTATAGAAGCCTTTGACAAGATAATTTGGCTATAATTGCCGATCACACGACATCAGTCTGATTGCCGCACTGATTAGCATGGCTGGAGCAATATACTATTTTAATGCTGTTACCCTAACGCGGCAAAGCCAAAATACTTAGATGTTTTTTTGCTTAGAACTAATTAAGGAAGCAAGACGTCTGTCTGCTTGACGAACTTCTGCTTCTTTTCTATTATCTCGCTTTCCCTCATATCACAGGCTCTCACGGTGACAATGAATTGGCATACCTATTTTATTCTATTCTGTGTTTATTTTGTTTTTTTTTTTAATAATATTTCCTCTGGAAAAAAGGCGAAGGCTTATCACCATACAGCCAAACTCCAAACATAATGAATCATCACATATTTGAGTGAACTTTCGCAATTGACCCGCCGCGCCACAGATCCGAACGATCTAGCGGCCCGTGCCAGCCCCGCGGCTGCGCGAGCCAACTTTTTTTATTGGCCAACTTACAAAAAAACACGCGGCAACCAATTCTAAACTCTCCACCTCCGCGCATACAACCTTTTTCAACTTTTTTTTTCTGAGCCCGGCACCAAGGTTTTATGGTTCATTGTAGAGTCCGAGTTAACAGCACTTACTGAGTAATAAATCATTTTAGAATGTCGGGACTTGTAATAAAACAATTATGCGTGAAATTTGGACAACAATGAAAGTATTAGCTATTTGGATTTGGAGGAGAAATACTTGAATGTTTTTAATATAGCCGGAACACTTCTTGATGGAGCGAATAATTAGTGTAAGTAATCTGAAGGCGAAGTTTTGTAAAAATATGTACTAGCTTCAGAATGACTGGGGTGCATAACATAACATTTTCATTAGATCATCGTTCATCCGCCATTAGCAGTGTGGAACCATTTCGCTGCAAACGTTACGTTGACATTCCATACATTTGCCAAAGACATCATCATGAAATTAATCGTGAAACAGTTCCACCTTGGTATACCATTCAGTTTCTTCAACTACCTATACACAACTCTCATATTTCGTTTTTATTTTTTTTAACGAACAACCAGCAGACTTATTTTAAAACTAACTTAATGGGCAAAATGATGGGCAAAATTGTCCCCCAATAGCCCAATAGCCATATTTTTACAAGCTTTTATTTAACTTGCTGTGTTACTGTGGATCTTGCCCCTCAGGTCTTGTCGCACTGACACTAGTAAGAAAAATTGTGTAAGTTGCATTATATTTCTGCGCTTCGACGACTTCTTCCAACTCGCTCGGTTGACGGCCTCGCAATGTAATGCAACTTACGTAATGCAACTTACGTAATGCAACTTACGTAATTTTTCTTCTTTAATGTGAGCTAAGAAGTAGAATTCATCCCACTTTCTATGCTCTAATCAAGGATCTGATTGACTTGTTTGGTACACATATTATTTATTATGTATACCTATCAGATGACAATGCAGGTACTTACATTCTCTATCTATCAGTATCTTTTATTTTTATATTTTAATTCTAATGTCATATGGGTTCTGGCCTGAAACAAATTATTTTAATTTTATTGTTTATTTAGCTTTTGCTATTTGCCGTTTTTATTGTCGTTTATCGCTATCCCGCGGAAACTATGCACTTTTCAGGGATAGAAAACTATCCTATGTCCTTCCCAGGATCTCAAAATATCTCAGTGGTAACAGACAGACAGACACACTTTTCGCATTTATAATGTTTGTATGCATATTTTCATTAAACAAACATCGATCTACAACCCCAAAAACTTCCTAAAATCGACAACGTAAACCAACTCTTTTAGTTAGAGAACTTCGAAGAAACTAATAGCCTGCGTCCATGGGCACAAAGCTAATGGCCATCTTGGGCTCGAAGGGCAGGTAATTGCTAGTTCGCTCCAGTTCGTAATAATCGGGATGATGACATGCGTCACGCCATCTTGAAAAAGTCATAAGTTTAAATACTGACAGGAGTAGGTCGTGGGTAGGCTCCAGTGGCGTGGCGCTGTTACAATTTGATTTCCACCGGATTACCTTACCTATTTTTAGAGTTTCGTACCTTTAAAGGAAAAACGGAGCCCTTACAGGATCACTTTGTTGTCCGTTTGTCTGTCAAGACCCTTTTTTTATCTCAGGAACGCGTGGCGTTACGTAAGATTATTTTCACTTTGACACTCGGGACGTCTCAGTTTTAACCGTAAAGGTTCATGTTTTCACATAGAGTACTTATATAAATAATTTATTGAATCAGGCGTTACTTTGCGGAGGTCCATATTAATGAACTAAAACAATTACTTTGCTCACCCGCGACCTTAAGGTCGCGGGTGAGCAAAGTAATTGTTTTAGGGCCATTCTACTTTTCGTTGACCAGTCATTTTTAGTAATGTGCTCTTCAAATATTTTTTTTACAAAAACGGTAAAGTGCTTGGTTTTATCATTAAAGATTTAAATAGGCACATAATTAAGCTTATATTTAAAATTATCACTACGCATAAAAAGTAATCATTATTATCTATAAAGTATGTAACGCAGTGGACATGCGTGTCCCCGCCATTTGTATGGAAATTGGTGTATTTTCCGCTGAGTTGCCAATTTTTTCCACAAAATTTCTTTGAATTTAAAGTTTTTTTGCTTTAAAATATTAAATTTAGTTATTTCAGTTTTCATATAAGTTATTTACACTTGAAAAAAATCACCAGGTATGCCTTATATTTCACGAAAGATTAATGGTTACTTAAAAGTAGAATGGCCCTTTAGTTCGTTTACTTATATAAAATCCCAGAATTTAATCACATAAAATATCCAAAACTATTTAATGTAATTAATAACAAAACTTCAGCCTAAGTATTGCACTTCCGATCTCTCTCAATGTATGTCGAGAAATGCCGAGTGCCAAAAGTGGAAATAATCTTACTGTATCTAGCTGAAATTGACATAAAGAAACTATTTCTGCGGTCCCTTAAAGCTGTAAAAAAATGAAGCTTCTAAATCAACGCAATCCAAAGATTTGAGCCTTATTTTCTAACATCAAAACCTTTAAGGTACTTCCCACAGACCTAGAATCATGAAACTTGACATAAAGAAGTCTTACAGGACAGGTATAAAGGAAAAAAAACGAAAACTGCTAACTTATTGTTGAGTCACAAAAAAAAATTGCGATTGCTAATAAACTATTAACATGCAAGTTTGTACGGAACCCTCATGCGCGAGTCCGATTCGCACTTGACCGGGTTTTTTTTTAGTGACGTCTGTGAAGACAAGTATGGCAAAGGAGTGCACTAACTACGAGCGGTTGTACACACGCTTCTCTTATTCCTGGAGTTGCTTAACGAAAATGTTCACTCCACGCCGCCGGTGTCACTTTTTTACTTAACAATTTCACAGTCCAATTCAATTCCAGTTCAGTTTCAATTTCAATGTAAAAAAAAAAAATTCACAGTCCAGTGCCCCATATAAGGTCACAGGGATTTAGCTCCACAGGTCTGTGCCCACATATGGGGCACTAAGAAAGAATCAAGTCAGACTTGCATCCAGATAGTACAATATCTTGTTTACACACTGAGCAGGACGGTACAATGATTTAACAAATTTGCTGGACTTACCAGGAATTTGAAATTTGTATGGGACTGTGAACGTGTTACACGTAGGATTTTAAAATGCTAACATTTTGGACTGATAGTTTTTCTTGATCCTATTTGTCAATTTTCTACTATATATTATAATTTTAGTAAACGATTCATTATTGGTTTTATTTCATTACTCATTGTAAGTGGCCGAAAACGAAGTTTAAACGTTTTATTATAATAATATTGCTATTTATTACAAGCTAAGAAAATACTCGCTGATGAAGTGAAATAAAAGCATGTTAAATAAAATAAACAAATATCGTCTTCAGGCATTATCTTTAGAAAGCTTATGTCGAAGGTAACTTAACTTTATTTAATTCTGTACTCGGCTCTATATAGTCTATATACCACTATTTGCACGTACACTTTCAGTTTTTTTTTTCTTTTATTTTCACGTATCACTAAGTAAGTGTTTCGTTTTGTTCTAGGTAAGCTGTGAGAAGAAATCCTTTAGTTGTACCGTAAAATAATTTCAAGATGACTTTCCGTTGCGTGCCTACGTTCCAAACTGTGTCCAACGACAGTAGCGCCACGTGGGTAAGTTGTGAACTTCTACACTTTGACTCAGCTACTCGCCACTAGATGGCAGTGAATAACATGTCTAGTTCGCGTCATTTGATACTTAAAAGGTTGTAAAGGAAGATACTTTATTTACAATACTATGTTTTAATGAAATTCTTGAGATTTATATAACTGATAACGTCAAGTTTTTCAAATATTTTTTAGTATGTATACTTCAATTTTCACGCGTTTTCAGCGCCATCTATCCCACAATCAACAAAACATTTTGGAAACGAGTAAGCGGAACTGTTTATTAGTACTGCTAGTCACCACTGGGTAGCAACTTCTCACGTAATGTAAAATATTTTACATAGAGGGCGTTCTGCTAAACGAGTATCATTCATCATTTCAAATCTGCCTTTGTGTATTTTTTAATGAAGCAGAGACTTCTAATACCAATTAAGATGAAATCGTGTCAAACCGCAAAACCTACTTACTTCAACCCACGTGTTTTAAATGGAGGAGTATTTTTTTTGTTATACTTTTGACTCTTCGAGTACCGTCTTGACATGTCAACAAGTTACGGTAGACTTTTGACCCGAAACTTTTTACCGCGTCAACTTGTGCGCGTGGCCAAAAACGGAACTAATAATTTGCTTAGTTACTTTGCCTACATTTGTAGGGAAGTGGCGCCATAGTTAGCGGTACTTGTAGCTTTGTGTTCGCAAGTTCGCCCACTATGTTCTGTATAAGTAACTGTGATTGTTAGTGTTTTCGATTGCTAATAGGTTTTTATGACAATATTATTAGTAAAAACCTTAGTTATGGTCACGTCGATAAAGGAGTTAACATTTCAGTTTGTAATAATCTTGATAATACACTGACTGGCAAAGAATTTGGCCGAAGTTAAAAAGTTGCATACTTTAATTTAAAGCATGTCTGTAATCAATTTTTGCTCGCTTGGAGCAACGAGGTGACAACATTAGTGTTCACGGCTAAGGGTGGAGAGGTATTCCTGTATCTCTACTATGAGTTTACACTAGTTTACAGTGGCCGTACTCGCTAGCGACGGCGTAAATGATTTGTATGGAGAATTGTACTTCCGTAAGTGACCGCTAGAGGCGCTGTACAATTCTCCATGCAAATTTACACCGTCGCTAGCGAGTACGGTCACGTAAACTAGTGTAAACTCATGGTAGAGGTATTAAAACTTCGAAGTGCCAGCCAACTCGTCACTTATTTGAAACTCATCCTTCAAGCATTTACTTAGCTCTTTTGCGGTCCGCTCTAGGGCCAACTAAGGCAAACCAACGTTGTGTATATTTAAATGTATGTGTAAATAAATATATTTGCAACCCCGGAGGCCTCAGGATCGTGGTGTCGTCACGCACCAACAGCTCGCCACAAGCCGCCCTGCGATGGCTGAGTGCAATGGTGATTATGGTAAAACAACACCAGCGGTCGATGGGGTCATATCATAACGGTGTACCGTTATCATTATTATGTACACAACTTCGCCCCTGTGGAATATTAAAAGAATAAGTTATTTATGTACTTATTTCCCTCATCATCATCATCCCAACCTATAATGTACAGTCGAAACAATAAATTTCCACAAAATTTCTGCAATGTTAAAATTTTTTTGTTTGAAAAGATTAAATTTAGTTATTTCAGTTTTTATATAAGTTATTTACACTTGAAACAAATCACCAGCTATGCCTTTTATTTCACAAAAGATTAATGGTTAGATACTTAAAAGTAGAATGACCGGTCTTGTCAATCGATTCAAACCTGAGGGTTTGAATCATCAGATCAAGTGCCTAGATCAATTTAGCAAAATTTCCAGTCGCATTTTTCCCTAATGTTTTTTTTCTCACTAAGGGTTCTTACTGAAGCTTATTTTCACAATCGCGTTTTTCCCAACTTTAATCGACACAGAAACATAGGTAGGTAGGTTTAGGTCATGTTAAGTTTGCATCGGCCCGAAGGGCCAAAAGCACACAAAAGGAGCTCCGCGCGGAGCTCCGTCGACACTGTTTCCGTGTCAATTTAAATTAGGAAAAAACACTACTGTGTAAATATGCTTCAATAATGAGAAAATAGCTATAGTGAGAAAAAGCAGTTAGGAAAAAATGCGAATGGAAATTTTGCTAAGGTACTAGGAAATAAGAAATAACGATCTTGGTAAATTGATCTAGGCACTCACCCGATTAAGACAGTGCAATAAATAATCAAAAAAAAATCGTTGAAATGAAATGAAATTTTTAACGTAAAATTATTCCGTGTTTTAAAAATTTGGGATTTTTAGTATTAATGAATACCACTCGGGAATAACACTATCACCACGCCAAGATTCTTTATTGCTAAAATTACCTCGACGTTTCGACAAACTTTTTTTATCATGACACAAGTCGACTATTTAAAAAAAATAACTTTAATACCTACACTTCCGTAAAACTACTTTCGCTCCTTTCTTCCACTTTACTAGTGATTCCTTATACGACAAGCTTATTCGAAAAAAGTTTAAATTTCATCACGCACATGCGCGCACGCATCGCGTTACACACACACTTGCGCACACAAACTGGATATGAAAGGAACAATGTTATAGATTCGCTGCGAGGAAGCTTTTGGTGGCGTATAAGCTAAGAAACCAGATGAGGCAAAGCTTTGACATTAAAAAAATTACAGAAGATAAGCAACATAATAAAGGTAGTTCAATATATGGACCTCTGTCAAAGTAGCGCCTGAACAAATTAATAATAAAAATAAAATGGTTTATTGTAAAACTACAACGTGAAGAGGCGTCGTCGTCTTGCCTACGACATTTTATGTCAAGTATTCAAAGTCTAATTTCATCTTCAACCTCTTTATGATTGGCATACACCCAAAATATTTTACAAGATTCCTTATTGGGGACAAAATGTTTTCATTCATTACTCGTTGTTAAAAGTGTTCCGCATCAAACATGCCAAAGGCTTAAAGGCTTTACAAAAGTGTTCAGTAATTTTTTAAAACACCTTATAACAGTACTACCTAATATACAGATTATGATAGAGAACTACAGCTAGCCACAAGAACCGTTATAAAGTAGTTTTCAAACCTCAAAAAAATAAACAAGTAGGTACCTAATTTCGGATACCGAACTCAATTATGTCTAGTGTACCTAGTACAATCTGCACTAAAAACCGATGCTAACAAAAACTCGATTATCAAAACTTTAAACTTGTAATTATTTGAGTACAAAATACCGTTTTAAACTTTGTGCTCGTGAAGAACTGAGAACTTATCGCGCAAAGCGATCTGAACCAGTCATTCGTGTATAACTTTTTGAGCACGCCACATCTTCCGTTCCGCCGTATACTTTGGCCACCTTTATCGTATCTGTGGCTGCCATGTGATAGCCGCGAGCCACCGCCGCCGGCCGCGTGCAAGTGAATTAAAAAAAAAACGCGCGGGAAAAATTATTTAAAAAAAACAGCTGTTTTTCGGGACGCCTCCATTTTGAATCTGTGATTGTGTAGCGTTTTGTTTTTGCAAATTCTAATTTATTCGTGTTCGATAATAACTTAATTAACACTCGTTATACCTTTGGTTTTCGTTATAAAATTGTGTAATAATTTATTATTATTATATTAGATAGTTTTTGAATTGAACTTTTAAAATTTATCCAAGCGTAAGCCTAATCACATATTGGATGAGAGATGAACCGTAATTTTCTATACCAATAACGGGGCAAGGTAAACAATAACATTATTTATTGTTAGAAGGGGACGCAACTTCGAGTCTGAGTGGGACGGAGCACAAATCATCGATCTAAAGAAAATAGAATTCTCATACGAAACGTAATAGCGGAACAATAATCGTGTAAAAGTTCACGATAGTTGCCCAACGTAACAATGCATTGGGGCCAGCGACGTGGAGCTCGCACTAATCGATTTTGAAACCGCTCAAGTTCCTTACGAAGGCTCTAAGTTAACTGGTCCTTTAAATCGGTCATCTTTGAGATAATGATCTGCGGACTTATGCCGTGTTAAGCTGACAATGGCGGCATAACCTCAACAATGTGACCAATTAGAAGCCGAGGCGATGACCAAAATCAACGCTGCCATGACCGGAGAGGTCGACACCATGATAACCGAAAACCCAAGTCATCTAGATGACAAAATGACCGAGAAATTTGTTAACAATAACACTATTAAAATACCGCAGAACTTGAAACGAAAAGTTAATGAAATTGATGACTTTGGAGATAAAATGGCGGCGGATATAAATATAGAGTTGGATAAAGATAAAACCATAAGGCTTGAATTAAGGGGCCCTGAAAGTGACGAGTACAAGAATGGTTTGTCGAAAGATGACCTAAATGAAAGATCTGTATTAGCTGATGATTATACAGCTTCGGATGAGAACAAAGGTTTAGGAGATCTTGTGAATGATGAAGACGGATACATGCAAAATGAGCAGGATGATGTAAGTACTGGTTATATAGTTAGATTAGTTTCTGATATTTTTACCCAATTCTAACCGGGACAAAATTATTACCTGGGTTTTAGGAGACTTCCCAAGTAATTTTCCTGACTGATATAAGTACCTACAATGTTCTTCATTTCCTCTTGACAAAGACTAAACGTATCATTTGATACTTGATTTGTCACCAAATTTAATCATTATCATAATTAGACTAAAAACTTACCTAATAGTTTGTTTAATGAATCGAATATAACTGTCGGCCAGTACATTTAACCGTAGGTTCCCATTCGAAACATTCTAAAACTATATGCTAACGACGTACCTTTGCGATGTTGTATCCTACTCTAACACCTTTACGGGTGCTACGAAAGAGGAAGATACAAAATATAAGCAAGATCGTTCGTATATATTGGATGCGTTGAATAGAGGCCTGAATAATGACTCCAATACTTTTTGCAACAGTCAAACGTGCGAATAATTGGCGCACAATCAAAAATAAATTAGTCTGACGAGTAAAAACGGCAATAGTGCCGTAGTGTAAGCACCAGACCGAGATAATGGGTCAGACAGAAGGCATACTTCCGTGAAGTGAAGTGCAACATACAAACCACACGAGACGACAGATTTTTGAAATCACATCACGCGAAAATACCATTTGTGCATTAGGGTCTTACGCTGTAGCAAAAGTTGTCTCTCCTGTGGACATAAAATTAGCGACTCTGAGTCAGCAATCTTAAGATTTATTTCAATGGGCCGAAAGTTGGCCAGGCGTCCCACGTTGACTGAAAAATATTGGCTGTAAACCCTTAACTTTTGCAATGTCTACAGGAGATACGCTATCAATAAAAGTGTATGACCCAATAGGTACTACAAATGTTAAGTTTCTTACCGGATATTTCTCAACAGGGTTTTTTTCAAACCGGTCAACTACAGATTCTACCTTTGAGGATGATTCTACTAATTATCCAGGCGGGGGAGCGTATAGCATTGGCCCGCACGAAGCGGTAGACTTCATCTTTCCTAATATTTCCAATTATGTGCATTGCTAAGGAATGGAATTAGCTCTCATCGTCTGTAAGTATTTCCAGATATATAATATACGAGCGGACCCGACAGACGTTGTCCTGCATGAACCTGGATACCGACTGCAGCGCCATCTGCCGGGCTGATTTGTGAATCTAAACCATCCAGGGCACCACCCAAACGCATACAAAAAAAACATTCAAATCGGTCCAGCCGTTTAGGAGGAGTTCAGTGACATACACACGTTGCAGTAGAATTATATATATATATAATACAAGATGAGGTCAAAGGTGTATCTCACTGGTTCAGTAACAGCCTATTGTGTATATCTTATATATATTCTTGTATTTGAGTCAATTAAACAAAGAACGATGAAAATATAGTTTATAATTTTTATTTGGCGTCACACCTTGCTACACTTTTTAACCGACTTCAAAAAAAAGAGGAGGTTCTCAATTCGTCTGAATGTTTTTTTTTAGAAGTGGTTTTTCGTAGTTTGTAAAAATTAAATCGCCAAAGGATTTGCCACACCTGGATGCGTTCTGCGGTCGCGGTCAGGTCAAATTGAACGCAGCCCGCATTATATGTATGAACAACATGGTCGGTCAGATCGCTTTAACTATACAAAATATTGTATAGAGACCGACAATGTTGTTCATACATAATGCGGGCTGCGTTCAATTTGACCTGACCGCATCCAGTGTGCCAAATCCTTAACTCAATGTGTGAACATTCCAGATTAAAACAATTGAATTCATGTATTATACAGCATTTCATACCACGTTTAAAATTTAACCTTGTATATAGATGTATGGGATCACATTCAACAATACCTTAAATATTTGCCGCCACCGATATTATCTGATGGCTTGATGAGTGTAGTTTGAGGGCGGCTCGTTCAAAGGTTGCGGATTCTGGGTCGCCGATGAAAGCCTCTGTCGCCAGGGATACTCCGGCAGTTCGAAAAACCATTTCAATTATACTGGAGGCTTGTTTGTGTGTAAGTGTGCGTGTGTGTGTTTGTGTGCGTACGTAGCCGCGTATTACAAAATGGATGAAATATGAACTAATAATTTTTGTACATTTGTCCCCATATTCATAATTCAATCGTTTTAAGTCAAGAATATGACAGTTATTTAATTTCTGCTCTTTATTATTTCGTTCTAGCCATTTTTGGTTAGTCGATGTGGCAGGAGACCGAAGCCGAGCCGAGCTGGCAGCTTCCACGTCCACGTTCAAAGAATTAGTTTGGCTATTCAAAGAGGGAAACGCTACCAGTATCTTATTTTCCTAATGTCTCTTTTGACTTAGGATAAATAGTTGGATAGCCATAATGTTTTCAACATATACTTACTCAAGAGCACTGAAAATGGGTTGAATTTTTAACAAAGTATTTGAACCCTGCATCTTTGCTAATCTGTAATATTTATTGGTATTCTTTATAGATTGCAAAGAGTTTTCGTTGCATCTGACTATAACCGGCCGGAGGGTGTGGTGTTCCGTCGTTTTATTTAGGGAAGCGACGAAGACGTTTTTCAAAAATCCCTAAATAGTTATTTAAGAATTGTTTGTATTTTTGAATTTTACAGCGCATTGGTGTATACTGTAATGCTGTAATATTTATTGATGAATAAATAAATAAATAAATAAATAAATAACTAAACTCTGTGGTAATGTTTGTAACACCTGTCGTTACTTGGCAAATCTGTTATATTTTCGTAAAAAGTTGTCATTTTAATATTAATATTGTATTTAAATCACGGGACCTCCCGAATACGCTACATACACGCACTTTTGTACACCTGTGACACTGATTTCCTTTCGTGTTGCCCTTTGGCTGCGCGCGCGCCGCCTGCGATAAGGTTTACGGTTTGTAAAATTTGTTAAGTGTCAAAAAATAAACGAAATGCGGGGTGTGAAATTTTAAGTTGCACAAAATTTACGATTCACGCAACTTGTATGCTTTTAGTGCATTATCATTAAGGTGGTTTAATAAGTAAATAACGTAATTTAAGATATGAAGAGGCCCAGTGACTTACTTTCTAGACGATCCATTATCAGTTCTTAAAATTATGACTTAATCTTAGGTCCGGAGTACACGTGCTAGTTTGTTTTTTTATGCGAGTAGCTGGTGGAGTGGACGTACGTCAAACTTTATACAACTGTAACACAAGCGTGTTAGCTACTTACATGAAACTGCGCGAGCTACTGGCATGTGTGTTCTAAGATTTACAGAGAGGGATAGAATTTCGCTTACGTTAGAATTCACGTGAGTTACTAGATCAGTTCCCCAAACTTGTTTTTTCCGCGTAGCAAAATTCCCAGTCGCATTTTTTCCCAAATGCTTTTTTCTCACAAAGTATATTAGTTTTTTACTGAAGCTTATTTTCATAGTAGCGTTTTTTCCCAATTTGAATTGACACAGAAACAGTGTCGACGGGGCTCCGCTCACGTGGAGCTCCTTATTGTGTGCTTTTAGCCCTTCAGGCCGATGCAAACTTAACATACCTAAACTTACCTATGTTTCTGTGTCGATTAAAGTTGGGTAAAAACGCGATTGTGAAAATAAGCTTCAGTAAGAACCCTTAGTGAGAAAAAAGCATTTGGCAGAAAATGCGAATGTAAATTTTGCTACGCGGAACAAACAAGTTTGGGGAACTGGCCTTATACTACGAAGTGCAAAATTCGAACTTCGTATCGTGCCGTTCCGCTCACGCTAATAGCATTTAATACATTTCGTACTAAATACAAACTGAAATATAGATGCACAGAAAAAACCCCAGATTTAAGACCAATGCTGGGAATCGAACCCAGGTCCTCAGCATTCCGTGCCGCGTGCCATACCCCTACACCACCACTGGTCTAGAGATTAGACACGAATCTTTCCTATACATCATACATTTCAATCTGCTAAATCATCACCTTATGCAGTGACAAACGCACATCTATGTTACACCCTCATCGAGAGATTTTAACACTCCTTCGGAACTAACCGCTCACCTGGACAAGAGATGGCGCTACTGTGCAACTTTAAACAAGTTAGCTATGAAGTATCTTTTTTTGTACATATTTTTTCAACTTCATTTTTTTATTACTTTTACGGTCATCCCGTGAAATCATACATTTCGTACTAAATACAAACTGAAATATAGATGCACAGAAAAAACCCCATACATTAATACGAGAGCGAGCGAGACGGTACGATGCGAACTTCGATTTTCGAATTTCGGAGTAGCCCCCCTGATCTAGTTACTCACGGTTGACAGTTGATTGAAACAGATGTTACAATTGTTTAGGTACCTTACTACCTACTCCGCAACCACACGTGCAAAAAATCAGTTGAGTTTCTGCAACACATAAAATTACCTCACGTTGAAAAAATCACCATAATTATGTGCTTCCATCCACGTAAATTATCATCCAAACACTACATGAGACGCCAAAGTTTTTTTTGCGTGAATTTTCGATGCAAAGCAGCAAGGTTTTGGGTAGTTACAGCTAGGAAACGACTTAACTACGGCTAGAAAACTATTAAATTACGGCAGCAAAGTAGTAAATGAGCAGTAGTAGAGGTAGTAAATATGAGAGTCTCACTGTCTTCATAGACTGCCTTCATTACTGTCCCATTTCTGACACAACATATTATCTGGCCTATACATATACTACGATCGTGGCCCAATTGCATAACAAATTACAACTTATATTACAAGCGGAACTCCCTTTCTAGTTAATATAACTGAAGCGAGAGTTCCGCTTGTAATATTAGTTGTAATTTGTTATGCAATTGGCTAAGTAAAGTTTTTTGAAGAGATGCTAATTACATTTTTTTCGACAGTGGTCGACTTCAACACCAAGAAACTGCAGCTGTTTCATTTTTATCTCCTTTTATTTATTGGAAATTTTAAGTGTTCGAGATGACATTTGTGGGATTTTATGGCTGACAAGCGGTTCGTGCTCAGTACTAAGAAGAAATAGAAAAAAAAACGAATTCAACTGTCGCTTCTGTCAATGTCAAATGAAATCTAACCGTTTGCGTTTCGTTTGCTTTGCGTTGTCCAAGAAGCAGTTCCAAAATAGTGATCGAAAGTATTCAATCGTGATCCAATTATTGAGCATAAGTTGTGGAGAAATGCGGTAAAATTGAAAGTCCTGATTTTATGCGGAGGTCGATAAAAATAGTAAAAAAATCACACTGAGCACACCAAAACGCAAAGCAAACGAAACGCAAACGATTTGACATTGACAGCAGTGACAGTTCACTTCGGTTTTTTTTTTCTGTTTCTACTTAGTTCTGTGCACGAACGGCTTATCAACCATAAAATCTCAGAAATGTCATCTCTAACACTCAAAAAAATATTTCCAGTAAACAATAGGAGATAAAAATAAAACAGCTGCAGTTTCTCAATCTCCAGAACGCCGACTGCCGAAAAAAAATATAATTAGCACCTCTTCAAAAAACTTTACTTAGCCAATTGGGCCCAGGTCGTGCCTTTCCGTTCACGCCAATAGTATTGAACAGCAGAGTGAAAGAGATGTCACTATACGAACTACGAATTTCGAATTTCGTAGTAGCCCCCCTGGAAATAGTAATCAAGGAGTTTTTTTGTACAATATAGGCAAACGTTTCACCACAATCACGCCTGATGGAAAGCGAAGATGAGGCCTACGATGTAGCACGCTTGCCTAGTAAATGCTCATTTACCCTAGACTTGAAAAGGACCAGATTGTAGTGTTCAGGGAACACAGAATGCGTGGAATTCCACTCCTTAGCTGAACGGTTGACGGTGGAAGAGAGAAAACGCTATGTGCGGATTAGTATGTGGGAAAATCGTTCAATAGTACTACAAGACTCTACATTTTTCGAAGCAAAGCTCGATCACCCAAGTACAGAACGATAAGTGATAACTTAGTGTGCGGCAGTTAGATACCGAGTTTAAACCAGCGATCGTAATAACTTCATAAGTTTTTGCCCGGATTCTATAATACTTGACGATGTCAACGTCCAAGCTATACCCAATGAGGCCCTATTTAGTTGTTAAGCTTCGATAAACTATCATGATTATATTATTAACGCGAGAGTGTGTATGGATGGATAGTTTATAACTAAATTGTATAGTTCCCGCGGAATACTGATAAACGAATTCTTCGTAGACGGAGTCGAGAGCAATAGATAGTTATTTCAATAAAGGTCATCATTCTAATATGCATATGCCATTCTGAATATGAAAATAATTTGTTTTTTGAAGATAAGATGCGTGGATAAGTATGCGTTAAAAAGTCCAAGTGACAATCAAAAATGATTTTGGTTAAACTAACTAACAAACACGGATGTTCGGTGAAGGAAAACATCGTGAGAAACCTGCACACGCCTAAGAAGAAATTTCATGGTGTGTGTATAGTTCCCAATCCGCAATGGGCCCGCGTGGGAAATACGGCCCAAGCCCTTTTATTCTGAGAAGAGGCAACAACAAGCAAATCAAGGCAAAGCAATGATGAACAAGCAAATGTTCTTGCGATATTCCCACGGGATCGTGATGCACGCATTTCTAAAATCCCCAAATCTCAACGGCTACGCCTATACACCGTGAAATTTTAGTGGTTGTTTTCCCGAAACGAGGTGATTTAGTATCGATTGTACAATCGATTTATAATTACTATTTTGACTAGAGTCAAAAATCCAATTGCGAAAAACGAGAGTCGAAAATGACCGCAAACCAATAGTAACGCTTCGTTGGTACCTAACCTATCGTACGATCGTACGCTACTTGTACCAACGAAGCGCTACTATTGGTTTGCGGTCATTTTCGACTTTCGTTTTTCACAATTGGATTTTTGACTCTAGTCAAAATAGTAATTATAAATCGATTGTACAATCGAAACTAAATCACCTCGTTTCGGGAAAACAACCACTAAAATTTCACGGTATATACTTACATGACATTTTGCACGGGTGTTCTTCAAGGCAAACGAAGACAGCTCAAATTCAGGCAATTCCCATGGAAAAAATCTTGGAATTTCCGACAGCCAGCTTAAATATTTTACGCGAGCGAATAAGTATATTAAATTATTATAACTTATTTTGTTAAATAAAAATGAAGCTAATATAAAGCGTGTAAAAAAAAGTGAACTGAGCTAAACGATAGCAAATAAGAGCGTGAGAATTCAAAATGCTGAGTTTATTATGTAACACATAAACATGTATCTTTATAATGTCAGGTGATTTTTATGAGAAACAACTTTACCATTACTGATTCATAAAACAGTTATATTAAACAAATTTACATAAGCCGACTCCGCCTCCGCAACTTGCTTGTATACACAAGCCAAGTTGTTTTGTTTAACAATGTCCCTTCTTAGGCAATATAGTAATATGTACATTTAAACTAACTTGTAAATCAACGCTTTGCCACCGTAGAAACTAAATAAGAACCGGTCAAGTCCGACTCGGACTCTACATGAAACATTCCGTACCTCCATACAACGTTAAAAGTAGTTCATTAAAAATACAGGGTTAGGTATTTGTAATTCACTGGCATCCTTTTAACCCTAAACCCCTAGCACTTAAACAAATGTTTTTGTTTTACGGCTTTTGTCATAACTTAATATTTTTGGTGTAATAACGTTTTGAAAATTTGAGATTACCTCTTATTTTTACGATACTCTGTGTATTTGTATGGGAAAAAAAGTGCTTCATTTTAAAAAGTCGTAAAACAAAAAACATTTGTTTGAGTGATAGGAATTCAGGGTTAAGAGGATGTCAGTGAATTACAAATAACCCTGTATATAAAGATCGTGTTAAAACGATGATAAAAACACGTTCTTGTATGATGACCCCCTTGAATTTTTAACTTTACTTTATTTTTCATCATCCCACTGCAGGGCACAGGCCTCCTCTTAGAATGAGAGGGCTTGGGCCGTAGTTCCCACGCGGTCCCAGTGCGGATGCCCCGGTGCGGGTGCGGGTAAGCCGTGGTGGCCTAGTGGTTTGACATATGGCCTCTCAAGTAGAGGGTCGTGGGTTCAAATCCCGGCTCGTACCACTGAGTTTTTTCGGAATTTATGTGTGAGCAGTGTTTAAGTTGAGCTTAACGGTGAAGGAAAACATCGTGAGGAAACCTGCATACACCTGCGAAGAAATTCAATGGTGTATGTGAAGTTCACAATCCGCGTTAACTTCGTCTGCAATCAATAGATGGCGTTCTCCGAGCGAACGTAGTGATTTAAAAATATTACCGTGACCTTTTTTCTGACCAAACTCTAAGCTTGTGTATGTTATCGTGGGCAAAGCTACGGGCTAAAGCTAGTAGTAAATAGATTTTGCAACGTATATGTAGAATTATTTATTCGATTCGAATACTTTGAAAAGTTAAACATTTTGAACATGGCTTAATTGCTGATGGGGTTATATATTTAGTTTAAAGTTTATATGAGGTTTATTAGTAACTTTAGTATGTAATTAGGATTATGTAGAGCCCAAACAAACGCTAATCAATTTGGATTACATTTATTAGCATTCCTTATTAGGATAGGACCACACTTTTCAACGAATGCCAAATGGCGAGCTTGAAAAAAACGAGTTCTTTTCGGGATTTTTTTAAATGACATCTTATACAAATCTATGGGTTAAGTTAGGTTAAGTAGTTTAATAACCATTCTAAAGAAAACTCGGTTATAGAAATAAATTAGTTTATGACAAATTCAAATTATGGAAACCAAACATTGTGGCATATAAAATTCTGACAAGCGACCCTATTAAAATTGTACAAATTCTTGGAAATTAAATTTAATCCATTTTCACAGATCGGATTGAGTTGAGATTTGATGATATACTAGGGGCGTTCAATAAAAAGTGAGAATGAGTATGTTATAAACAACTTTTACTAAATGTCATTTTATTTTTCGACATAGTCACCTTTTAGCATAATACACTTAGTATATCTTTTTTCTAAACTTAAAATTCCATTTTTAAAAAAGGTCTCATCTTGAGTACTTAAAAAATCTTGTACTGCAGCGACTACCGCGTCGTCGTCTTCAAATTTCTGGCCTCTCAGGTATTGTTTCAATCTCGGAAATAGGTAGAAATCACTAGGAGCGAGATCTGGTGAATACGGAGGATGCTTAAGGATATCGAACCCAGCATCACGAATTGCAGCCATTGCAACGGCGGACTTGTGTGCCGGGGCATTGTCCTGGTGGAACAGCACAACTTTCGAGAGTTTACCTCGCCGTTTTTCGCGGATCTCATTGCGCAATGTTGCTATTTGTTTGGCGTATAATGTGCCCGTAATAGTGGCTCCATGCTCGAGATACTCAATCATTAATACCCCTTTACCATCCCAAAAAACAGAGCCCATGACCTTACCGGCAGATGGGCTCACCTTGAATTTCTTCGGAGTTGAAGATGATGGCCTTTTCCATGTCATAGACTGCAGTTTCGTTTCAGGGTCGTAATGATGGAGCCATGTTTCGTCCATTGTTATAAATCGCGCCAAAAAAAGTTCCCGGTCTTGCTGCATCAGGTTCAAAGCTTCTTGACAAATCTCTAGTCTAGTTTGTTTTTGCGTGTCAGTAAGCATTCTTGGTACCCAACGCGCAGATACCTTTTTCATACCCAAGCGTTCATGTAAAATATTATGCACGCTCCCCGTTAAAATCTTTACATTTTCAGCAATAAAACGAACTGTGACACGACGATCCGCCAAAACTGAGTTTTCGACTTTTTTCACAATTTCTTCAGTTACTGCTGTAGTAGGGCGTCCGGAGCGGGGGTCGTCCATTGTCGATGTTCCTCCACGTCTAAATTCGGCGCACCAACGTGCGACTGTCGAATACGGAGAAGCATTAGACCCTAAAGTGTCCCGCAAATCCAAATTGACTTGGTCCGTAGAAAAATTTTTCAAATACAAGTATTTGATAACGGCGCACAGTTCAATTTTCTCCATTTTCGCTAGAGTACTCAATAGCATTGCAAAGAAATTGCCGTATATTTTTTTAAACAAAAGACAGTTAGTTTTTTTTTCATAGCAATCAGCTAGATAGATGAGCTTTACCGGCCAGTATTTAATTTCGTAATATTAAAAGAGTTTGCATCTCATTCTCACTTTATATTGAACGCCCCTCGTACATATTGAATATTTTGGATAACAATACAAGTACAGTCAGTAAAAAGTGCCTACAATCAGCAAAAAACTTGTATTATTTTTGGCTAGGTTATCTTTCGGGTTCCGTATTGGGTTGAATAAAATGTCTACTCATAATTCATCATTTGGCATAATTCACCATTTCACATAACTCCCTTTTTCTCAGAAACTATTAATTAACTATAAATAAACCTAACCTACAGTACAGAGTCCTACAGAATAACCATTTCCAAATTTCTGATACTTATGAAATATAACTATATTTACTATAGTGTAGGTGTTTAAAGGTTAAATAAACATGAAAACTGAATAATTAATAGTTTTTTTTGAGAAGGAGTTATGCTGAATAATGAATTATGCATAAAAAAATTATGCCACCGGACGGGATCCCTAGTTTTTTGAGATACGGAATTCTAAAAAGTATCGAAGTAAGTAGCTCGCTTCAACATATCTTCAATTCACCAATTGTAAGCGTAATCTGCCACAACGCTTATCACACATTTATTTCTTCGATCAATCTTACAATTAGCGCCTACGTTTTTGCCTAAAGCTTTTTACAGATACATACTACTTGTATGTCGCTAAGTTCATTGACTCGCTGTTAATGTGTCAGTTGTGGACGTGTCGCGAGACGGCGCGGTGCGCACACGTCTTAAAGACAATTCGTGCAACGAGCGTTACATTGCGGGCCCAGTGTGTCAACGAGTTAGAAGTGGCCGAACGAGCGCCGCAATGTATGCTAGATGCATGAAATCAGTTGCATGTAAATTTGGCTTGGATGTAAAGCTTTCGGACAGTCAGTGTCAAATATAAAGGTTCGGCCTAGGTTGTCGAAGCTTTGCAGTAATTATCTGTATTAGTTTATTTTTATTCGTTATTTTGATACCTACCTAACAGTAATGAACTAAATTCTTGTCAATATTGGCTTTTATAGCCTTAATTTAATAAAAATATTTTGACTAGGTCGTTCACTAATAATTTAAAGACTTAGCAATCATTTTAATCTTCTGGTAAAGCCCTTTGCGGTGTATTTCCAGAATAAAAGATTTTAATTTTGATTTTAAGTATACGACGTTTACTGTGAGACAATATTACCATTTAGATTTTAACTTTTCGAGCATTCTTTCTTAAAACCGGATCTTTCTTAATCAGCGATCGCTTGATCAACTGCGCACGAGTTCACATCGACAATAGGGATGTTTCCTATGTAAAAAAATAATAATTCTTATTAGTCCGTATTTTACATTATCAAAAAATATTAGACACGTAATTCTTCTTTAGACAATTAAACAAAAAACTACGAAGATATGGAGCGTTGAAGTTCCGCGTGACGAGGCGTGACGTCACTTGTTCCTAAAACGCTCATACAAAGTGTAGGAACAAGTGACGTCACGCGAAACTTCAACGCGCCATATCTTCGTAATTTTTTTATTTAATTGACAAAATAAAAAATACGTGTCCAATATTTTTTGATAATCTAAAAGACTGACTAGTTAGGAAAGTAGCCTATCGCCAGCCATTTTTGAAAAAAGAACATAAAACAAATGAACGTCGCCCTAGCCACACTATTGCTAGGAATCTGCAGTAAAACCGATTTATTATAAAAGTAAGCGTTTTTTAATGCTGGCCACCCAAACCACCATCATTATCATCATCCCAGCCTATATACCTACCACTGCACACAGGCCTCTTCTCAGAATGAAAGGGCTTGGTAGTTCCCACCCAGGCCCACTGCAGATTGGGGACTTCACACACACCATTGAATTTATTTTCAGATATGTGCAGGTTATTCACGATATTTTGCTTCACCGTAAAGCTGTGGTAAATGTAATTTCGCACATATATTCCGAAAACTCAGAGGTGCGAGCCTGGACTCGAACCAACGACTCTCTGCTTGAGACAACATCAAGGTGATACAACAGCCGGGCGCATGTTTCGTATATTCGGCCATACAGTGAACCAGAAACAAATCGCTGCATATCCACACCGTGGCCCAAAAATACGTTGACAAAATTAAAAAGTATAAAATTTGAAAATAGAACGCGTTCTTAGTTCATTTGTTTCTTTGATGTGTACATATTTTGGTAACGATTGGGAATTGGTGGGTGCTTAAAATTATTCAGTTATTGTTTTTTGTGATATCTTTGCAAACCAAAGCAATAATTTCGCTATACGACGCCGGAAAAAGTCAGTGTAAGATATTTCGGTCGCTAAATGACAGTCGTTATATTAGTTTTCAATAAAGTAAAAAAGCTAGTGATTAAAAATATTATTTGTTTAGTAATACGATGAAAATACCTAAATACACGCACACGCGTCGTCTGACCAACCTATCTTAAGCCGTTGTGCTTCTCCCTTGTCGGTATAGTTAGTTGCGTTAGGTCTTCTTCGGCCATCGGACGGGGAACTTGTGTCGCTTGCGCTTACGCACGGCTTTGATTCTAGCCGCTCTCACGCACACATACACGAGTGCAAGAATACCTAAAATCGATTAGCGCAAGAAGCCCGATGCGGCCTTAACGCAAACGCGTTTGACACGTTATAGTGTGTCAAAAACACACTAGACTCTTTATAGTGCTGGTAGAGTCATTTTACAATGATACCTATGAAACTGGTAAGCAAATAATAATTAAATAATTTGAAAAAGAAATGTAATTTTTTTATACGAGTATCCGTTTAATTTTAATCAAATTACTGTATCGAACATTCCGAACTAGTTTGACATTTAACTGGCTCTTGCAGAATGATGTCAAAAAGACGATATTTTTTTTTACGATGGTGATCTTGTCACAATCAGTTTCATGATTATTTCTTTGACAGATGTATGTACCAACATGACATTTGAGTCGCTTTAAAAAAATGACACAATCAAGGAATTTAATTCAAACAAAACTTAATTGATTCCTTTATGTAACCAAAGCTACCCATATAGTTTGTATGACTAAATTTCGTTACACAAAGGAAGCGATCGTGATTTGGTTTTTATTAAGTCCTTAACTATGTATTTTTTTTTCAGAAACGACCCATTTGCAGCAATAAGATCCCACGGGCCTCAAAGCGCCTTATTCAAAGTGTCATGGTCCATGACAATGCATAGATACTTCACTTTCCTCAAAAACTATGACGTAATAGCCTAACTAGTTTTAACTCTACACTGCGCCCACGCATGGTTTCACAATACGGCGGTACCAACGGTTGTCACGAGATTATCGCTAGATCGTCATGAGATTGTCACGAGATCGACACTTTTACAAGGTCGTAAAACACTTTTATAGGCTTTTATAGGCTTTTATAACTGTGTGTTTAACGCTTTCGAACGTTAATATTTATTTGTTTGTCTAACAGAGCTTTATAATGTAAATAAACCACAAGTCATATTAAAATAAGTGTGTAAATTAAATTGTAAAAAAAACGAAAAAAAACCTTCCTACGTCCGTTATAGACTTTAAAATCATCCAACCGATGTGCTTTAAACCGATTTCAATTGAAAGGCAATAATGCAAAAATGTCCTTTAGGTCAAAGTACCCCGATCTTACGGTTGGTGCTCGTATTTAGCTACCTTGTTCAAATAACTACAAATATTTGAATATCCAAAACTGTATTTTTTAGTCAATCTGAAAATGTATATTTTTTGATATCTGGTTAATTTTAATCAAATTCCGAAAAATTCCGAATTAGTTCGTCATTTAAGTGACTATCCAGTGAGAATCGCACGAGAACCAGTGTTACCGCACTTAGCAGACCATTGGTCGAATAATAATAATATATGGCCAGATCATTTGGAATACGTCCATTGTATTTTTTACGTATGGCAACTATTTGATAGATAGTATAGCAGTATTTCATTTGGACTCCATTACAGCTCGTATGTGATTCGATTGGAGGGCTTTTTAGAAGCTTTCTTAAAGTAATGCAAGTAGAAAAAACTCATTAATCCAACTATAACAAAACACAAGGATAGTGAGTTTAATTCATGTTTTATTCGTACTTATAGTACCTGAGTGACCAAATCAATGCTCGGTGTATTTCGATCATGAAAAAATAGACAAAAATAAAATCCTAATACGCATTTTCCCAATCATGAGACTTACCTAATGTATAACAGTGAAGTGTTTTGGTTTGTTTATTTTATATTCCACTAGATGTCGCTGTCCAATCTAGACAATGGCGAGATTTTTCTTGTATAGTATACAGGGTGTCAAATCTGATTAAATTATCTTTTTAGCCACCGTCGTATGATTCACGCCTAAGGCGGCGGTTGAACACCCAACTTAAATCTTTAATAAGCGAGAACTAAATTCGGCTGCGCCTGCGCGTCACATTATGTCTAGACATGCATGCGAGCACGAGCGATGTGCCTGTATGAGTGTGTTAAACACGTCTGCACTACGTAATTGTCCTTCTCGTGTTGCGGGTAACAAGGGTCCCTAGAAACAGAGCCACCAGGACGCCTTAATTTTTTCTGTGTGCTGATTAGAAAAAAGCCCTCGCTCTTCGGCTGTCATTACCATTACGCAGCTCATACATATATAATAAGACTTGTTTGTCCGTATGTAGAAAGTTGATCGTTGCCCAATGCGTCACTGCGTCAATACCGCTGACACATTTTCGTAATGTTTGTACGTTGTTTGACGGCGGTTTTGATTTTTATTAGGTCATTGAAACTATATTTATACCTATAAAAGAGTGACGATACTGAATGACTAACCGACAGTCAACGTACAGCCTAAACCACTAAAGTTAGAAACTTGATTTTGTTCAGAGACATTCTTTACGAGTCACAGATACACCAAGGGATTTCTCGAAATTCCTACGGGATATAGGTGGGCACTTTTTTATTTTTCCACGGTAGCGAAACCGCGGGATAAATCTAGTAACCAGTTCATAAGTAGTTTTTGGTTCAACTTTATACACTAAAATCTTTCATTTGATCTGGTAATATTTATAATGTTTTCTATTCGGGTGCCTGAGATTGAATATCTTAGCCTCAACGCCTCCACACGTCTCAACAGCATCTTGTCAAGGAAATTCTAAAACAAATTTAAAAAAATAAAATGAGGAAACTGATATTCAGGCAAAGCTGCCAGTTGCTACTTTTCCCA
This sequence comes from Archips crataeganus, assembly GCA_947859365.1. Classification (NCBI taxonomy): domain Eukaryota; kingdom Metazoa; phylum Arthropoda; class Insecta; order Lepidoptera; family Tortricidae; genus Archips; species Archips crataeganus. The sequence continues at coordinate 9,970,996 of OX402067.1, read as the reverse complement.
TATACCAGCAAAAATCCATAGACATTCCGAACAGTGTTGCCAGCATTAACGCTCGCCGAATCAATCACGAGTTTCCGCGAAGTAACGGCCATCTTGTTGCGTTCCTTTTTCAAAAATTCGTAATTAACTTGTTTTTTGCGGATAATATTGTCGAGAATGCGGGCGGCAACGGGACGAGCGAGTGGATGTATGAAGTTTTGCATTGCTTGTAGATTAAGATACGGCTGCTTTTGTATTTAAATTAAATAGACGACCAGAAAAGTCGTGGTAGCCCAGTGGTTTGAAATTTATGTGCGTAAGTAATTAACTCATGAAATTTGCCATGAAATTTCGGTGAAAGAAAATTCAATTGTCAATCTGTACTAGGCTTGAGTGAGAACTAGAGCCCGAACCCTCTGTATCTGAGAGTAAACTTGTGCTGGAAAAATAAATATGTTGCTTTTTAGCCCAATATAAACCTCACTGTTTTACCTCGCGTGACTTTTCTATTCCTCTTATTAGTAGTTCTGTTGCTTTTAAAGCGCCAAATCGCAAAGTTTTCTACCTATTAAGTACCTCCCGTATATTTCATTCAATGTCGCATTTCATTATGTGACTCCACGCATAAGGGGAGAAAATCATGTCGGTCCAAATACTGATAATAAAGTAGAATAATCGGACTGACTCTGAAATATGAGTAGAGCAGTGAAAATTTAGAGCTTACCATACACAACTAGAGGACACCTATAATGTAGAGTCATTAGACGATTTCTTGTGATACTTGCAGTGATAGCTCTTAAGGCCACCACAAACCGTGACCGCGGAGCTTCGACGGAGCGTGCCCAGCGCGCTTTATATTATAGAGCGCGCTGGGCATCATCATCTGGGATCTGTGTTATAAAGTCTATAACACTGAATAAATTATACGGTGACACACACCGGCAGTGCGGCACACCGTATTTAATTCAGTGTTATTGACCGCGCTGGGCACGCTCCGTCAGCGCCCCGCGCTCCCGGTTTGTTGTGGCCTTTAAAAATTCTGTAATATTTGTTTCATGATGAAGGTTTACTTGGGCAATTTCAGTCGCTATCAGTTTCCTGTTGCATTATATTGAAAAAATTAGCTACAGTTAATAATGAAACTTTAATACATTTGAATTATACAGCAAGCACACTGTGTGGTTTTAAGAAAACCTGTGACTTATTCTTTCAATATATGCGACAAAGGCCATCGAAAAATGACTCTTTATGTAATGAATTAAATCCGAGCGACGATTCTTACCAGTTCCAAGCGGTTTTTTAGGATAGTTGTACATAACAGGCCCAAAAACTCGATTCGGGAAAATGGTAAATACTAACTTGGACGGTGGAATATAAAAGCGTCAAAGGTATATGTGAAATGAACTAAAAATTAAATAACCTGTTCACGTCGCAATCGAAAGACAGGAAAGTGAATCATTTCGTCACAATCACATTTCGTAATTAGTAGCCCACATTCGGTTACTCGGAAGCGAAATTAATCAGCTATAATAAAAGCTTCCTTAAATGCATCGAATACTAGTCTGTCATGTTTAATGTGATAATTACCTAGGTGAGAAAGTTGTAGGCTTTTTTATTAGTGCTTGTTTGTAAAATGACGATATTTTAGAGACACGGAATTACAGATACATAATAACTTTAATCGTATCTTTAAGACGGAAATAATCTGGTTAATAATAATAAATATTAAAGTGTTTTTTTTTCTAATATGAATAATTGACACTACAAGTTTCTTTATAAAAAGTTTTGACTTGTCACTCAAAATGTAAAAAGAGCGACATATTATGTACTACCCTGTACTACCCAATCTGGCCATCGAAATATTTTAAGGAGTAAGTAACTCAGTTCTTTGCCACTCGCCCATTGAATTAAATTTCAAACTTCATTAGACAAACAGAATGCATATTTCCGGCCGGGAGGCTGGCAACACGCGACCCCCCGCCACTAGCCCGCGGCAACGCGACCAATCGGCTCGCGTTCTTTATTCAAAAATTCAAACGGCTTCTGTAACAATAGCTTTTCATTTTTCTTTCCATCGCGTACTTAGTTTTTAATTCTAATTGGCCAGAGTGCTCGTTCCATATTTTTTACGATAATGTTTTATCAAAATTCATTTGTATTGCCCTACGGTTAGCGAGGTGTAAATTATTAACCATGTTACTACTAGCTGACCCAGCAAACGTTGTTTTGCCATATAAATTATAACCTACGACCTATATCAGACCTAACAAATATAAAGAAAAAAATTATAAAAATCGGTCAAGCCGTTTCGGAGGAGTTCGATAACAAACACCGTGACGTGAGATTTTTATACACCGTGAAATTTTAGTGGTTGTTTTTCCGAAACGAGGTGATTTAGTATCGATTGTACAGTCGATTGATAATTACTATTTTGACTAGAGTCAAAAATCCAATTGTGAAAAACGAAAGTCGAAAATCACCGCAAACCAATAGTAACGCTTCGTTGGTACCTAACCTATCGTACGATCGTACGCTACTTGTACCAACGAAGCGTTACTATTGGTTTGCGGTCATTTTCGACTTTCGTTTTTCACAATTGGATTTTTGACTCTAGTCAAAATAGTAATTATAAATCGATTGTACAATCGAAACTAAATCACCTCGTTTCGGGAAAACAACCACTAAAATTTCACGGTGTATATTAGATATTATTATTATTAATGGGTTTATTTTATTAAACCCATTGATTAATAAATACCTATCAAGCCGTGGTGGCCTAGTGGTTTGACCTATGGCCTCTCAAGCAGAGGGTCGTGGGTTCTAATCCCGGCTCGCACCTGAGTTTTTCGGAATTTATGTGCGAATTTACATTTGTAATCTACCATAAGCTTTTACGATGAAGGAAATCATCGAGAGGATACCTGCATACACCTGCGAAGAAATTCAACGGTGTGTGTGAAATTCCCAATCCGCACTGGCCCCGCGTGGGAACTACGGCCCAAGCCCTCTCATTCTGAGAGAAGGCCTGTGCCCTGCAGTGGAACGTATATAGGCTGGGATGACGATAAAGCGGTACTGTTGTAATTTTTTTCTTTTTCACTTTTACACTTGATTGAATATAATTCTAATTGAATATAATTAGAATTTCATAATAAATAAATAAATAAATAAATATTAGGGGACAATCTTACACAAATCGACCTAGTCCCAAACTAAGCAAAGCTTGTACTATGGGTACTAGACGACGATAAACATACTTATATAGATAAATAAATACTTAAATACATAGAAAACATCCATATCTCAGGAACAAATATTCGTGCTCATCACATAAATAAATGCCCTTACCGGGATTCGAACCCAGGACCTCTTGCTTCGTAGGCAGGGTCACTACCAACTAGGCTAAGGCGGTCGTTAAATTAAATATTAATTTCATAGACCGTTTTACGTTAAACGTTTTTATGATGTAGTATTTAGGATTAGGATACATCAGATTTTTTATGTCACTTGTATTTATGTACGAGCAGATGCCCAGCGAGTTTCCTCCGTCTTATGTATTACTAATAATTACTTTTCCCCTCTTATCCCTGTGTATACACGTAGCCCCACGAGGACGGAAGGGTGAATAACGGATATTAATGAAAATTAATCAATTGATAGACCATTCGGCGTAGGGAGTGGGTGTTGCCAGTTGCAAATGGGCAACAGTTTTTTTTATCGAACTTAAGAAGTGGTAGAGCTAAAAATAACATATCTTTTTCATTCGTATTTGGTTGTGTTGTGTGAAAAAACACAAAAAATTTTGTATCTCAACGACAGAATGTAATATTTGCTAGAATATAAGTAAAATAAATAAACATACGAAGACTAACGTTTCTGAAACCAATGCTATTATGATTATAGTAAAAATCTTCCCTGGTGAATTTTTCGCTTCGAGCCCTTATCTTTCAAAACAAACGGTATCGTCATAGTATTAAGGTTCAAATTTAATGTAATGGCTCGAAGCGAAAGATTCACCTGGGAAGATTTATACTATACATATGATATAAGTGTTTAAGCTGTTTGCTTTAAAATTAAAATTGGCAGAATGCGTATTAAGATGAAAAAAAATCTTTAGTCAACCAGTGACGAGAAAAAAGCATAATTTTAAAATGTTAATTTGGACAGCTTGGAACTTTAGGTTATGGAATTTAGGGTTATTCAAGCCCTATGTGAATTGACTGTTACTGGACGAACGCGCTACATCTTTGATCCTGTCTGCACTTACCATCAAGGGAGCTAGAGGTCAATTGCTGGCCATTTTAAATAAACAAAAAGTTTATTCTGACAATTATCGTTGTGTAAGGACATACATAACATAAATGAACTCTTTGTTATTTTTTTATTGACTAGGACACTGACCATCTCAATTGTTTTTTTATAAATAGACATTTTGTTATTTTTTCAATGACAGTGGCCACTTTACATTGTAATGGCTGTACATAGGTCACACTTCGTTGATCGCCAATCGGCGCGCGCGGGCAATACCTATTAATTAGAGGAGGGAGGGGCGAGGTACTAAGGGAACTCGATGCTAATTCACATTTGCAACATAATTAAGCATCTACCACGATGTATTCTACGTCAAACAATTTACATTTACACACTTAAGCGCTTACCACGCTGTCGTGTGGAGCTGACAGACAGTTAACCGTCAATGTGTGCATACCTTAAGCCCTTGTCACACTGGATACGTTCTGCATCGTGTAGTCCGGTTATCTCCTATAAAATTCTTACTGGACTGAAAAAACTCAAAACGCATCCAATGTGGCAAGTCCCTTAGAATTGCGATCAAGCTATTCGTGGGCGTAATTGCTCTTTTTCAGACTTTGACAATGATGTGAAAATGTGGCAGACATTTTACACTTGTTGTTAATGGAGGTAATTAAATATAAATGAGTCCATTGAGTTGACTGGTCACTGCTTAGGTTCATAATCAACGTTTTGGTTTGTTTGGTCACGTTCTCCTAATATTTATTCGTCGTGGTTGTGATATTACAATGTCAGGCAAAATTCAGTTACAATTAACACGCTGTAATGAAATACATTCATTCTTTTCTGTTATGTAAAGTCGTAAATACCTGTCGTTTATTCCCCGTTCTTGTTGATTGAAATAAAAAACAAAATTCTATCTATGGATACATCCGTAACTATATCTATACTATCTACAACGTGTTAATTAAATAACTTCAAACCTGTCCCAGCTGTTTTTTTATTTTAAATGTTTTTTTTTATTTTAAGTTATTTTAATAAAAAATATTCTTAAATTTTCGTAAGTCCGAAATTTTTACTTGTCAGTTGCGTGGCGCCGTTTTGAGAAGACCTTGAGAAGACAATCAAACAAAACTAATACTCGTAAATAACAGCCAGTATTAAATCTCATAACTAGTATTCAACCTCGTTAAGATCTTTAATTGGCGTATGTTTCATTTGCAAGTTTTAGACTGAGCACAGTAAAAAAAAGGGATTTGAAAATAAAATACATTAAAATTATTATTGTACTTAATCGATTCCTCCGAATTATATTGCTCAATCCCAAACAAGGTAGTACTTATAGCTTTTCAGTTATTTAATTAATACTTTGTATACAAATATAATAATATAAGATAGACGCAATATAAGATAGAGATATACACGTAAGCGTTGTTTCTTTGTTCGTGTGTTTGTATATAAAGATTAATTTCGGAAGTTTCTGAACTAATTCTAAAATATCTTTCGCTAAGCTTCTCTGAAAGCTACACCTCATCCACGACGTAGTTTACTTTTCTTCCGGAAAGATTGCTCCTAGGAAGCACATGACATGTTGGAAAGCTTAATCCTGCACCAAAGAGTCCATTAAAAGTAGAACGGCTTGAAAAAAAGCTTGCGGCGAAAAAGAAAACTGAAAAGAAAAACGTGACGGAAGGACCTTTACTAGTCAAGCTACTATCGTGTCATGCTGTTTTTTTGTTACGGTTTTAATCGATATGAAAATAAATTACTCGATACGTTTGTTTGTATGAACAAACGAAACGTTCATTTTAGATATCATTTATTTTTAAATAAAGCCGCTTTTACATTTATCTGATATGATGTGTCGTGTCGTGACGCAGAACAACATATCGGTTTCATACAATAATACCAGCCGTCACAACACGCTGCATCAGAAAAATATGAGCGCAGCCACATAAATGTATGAAACCAATTTGTTCTGATGCGTCGCATCACAACACGTCAGATAAATATGAATCTGGCTCAAGTCTTGCAGCACCAAATGTCACTTACAACGGGATTTAACAAGAGATCGAAACTGAAGAAATACATAATTCCTTAGTTTCGTCGATATAGTGGGTAGATACATATTTTTTACAACTATTGTTGAAACAAAACCAGCGTGTGCAGCGCTATAAAATGTGTAGACAAACATTATTTTTACAGACCTGTAAAATACACTATACTTACCAATGAAACTAATTGAAGTAAAGGCTGCCTTAAATATTTCAAAGCAAGCTTCGTGTTACGTCAAATGAATCAATTAATCACTTAAATTTCTACTACATTTAACACTTAATTTTTTGTCTGCACACTTGTTAAATATGTAACAACGAGGCAGAAAGCAGCTATTAAAATTTAATTATCTAGCTTCAATTATAGTGGTATAGTCGGGGTAAGAAAAGGTTCGTCACTTTTCGACTCTATGTCAACGAATTAAGGTCGAAAAGTGACGAACCTTTTTTTAGCCCGACTATACCTTTGAAGTAGTCTTGCCTTATGTCTGACGCCTTGAAATGGAGTGAAATTTGATTGCAAATTAGGTTAATAAAGTTTCATGTATAAATATGATCAAGGAAATCACATTTTTTATAAAAGTATTAAAAGCTTCACTTAATACTTTTATAAAAAAAACTTTCAGGTGTTAGTTACTTCAAAGAGGTCCGATATGGCACGGACTAATTATTAAATTTGAATAAATTAATACAGTAGGTTACATTTGTAAGTTAACGAAAGTAATGGTTTCGCGGAGTAGTGAAAAAAATTTTTACAACTCTACATTTCAATATCTCCAATTTTTGCATAACTCATCGGTTTAAAGGCAGTTGCTATTGCTACTACTATGCAGTGGTACTTGAACGTTTTAAACACTCGAGGAGCTTATAGACACGATACTATATTAAGTACTCAATTTTATACGCAAATAAGTCCTTTGAAATTCTTAGAACTACTCCGTGTCGCCGTGCTCTTTGATACAGTCAAGTAAAACGAAAAAACTCCGCATTTTTATACCGAATAAAAACACTAAAAGCCCTTTAACTATGAAAGACTAATAAAGTCATCAATAACTCACATCAACATAAAGGTCACGTAGGTCGGGTCGAGAACACATGGTACCCCGAGGGCGCACCGCCCTCCGGCAGTCTGTTGCGAACGCGCGACGCGCGCGGTGCTTGCGATATTACCATTTTTGATTACTGGCAACATTATTTTTGGCGCGAAACCGAAAGTGTTTTGTTTTTAAATTTATTCTTTTTCTGGGCTGATTTCATTGCAGCCAGAGTCGTTGACTATCGATTTTCAAATTGGTTTTCGATTACAAATTTGTAACGTCAAATTTTATTGTCTATTTGATATTAGTTATGTTTTTATTATAACTAGTTCTTAACTATAACGGTATTGACGCTTTAATTGCTTTGCCAATCAATACGTCGTTCCCGTTACAAATGCACGTGTTAAATAATACATTCGGCTATTATGTAGATCGTAACTTGTGGAAAAATTAAACTGTACTATAAACTGGAGTCACTTTCTCATTTAATATCTTTATATTAATTGATAAATGATTGCGGCGCGTGTTACAACTAATTTAAAAGAACGAAACTTTAATTAATAAATTCTGGCTTAGTAATGTTCAAGCATATCAAGATCATATCGATATTTTCAGCTCTACTGACGATAAGCTACTTGTTTAATTTGTAACCAAAGAAATGATTATTATGTCGTCAGTAAAAAAAGTTTTTTTTTATTTTAAAGAACCTTTAAAATACCGTTTAACTTGTTACAAAATTATTATAAATATAATTTAATAAATATAAAATAAATGAATGTATATAGGTACACATAATATTCATAGGGTAGATAACAACACATTAGTGTTTCACATTAAAATCAAAGCGACTAAACGTCGATACTGATAAAACATCACTAGTTAACGAACATTAAAAAAAATAGCCGGCGGCAGCAACCGGAATCGATCACCTTTAAAGGGTCCATTAAGTAATTGTCGTCATTCCAATTTACATATTGTTTTTGTATAGACTAAAATCGGCTTTCACTCGGTTCTAAACATCGATTAACTTCTGGCTTGTGGCAACACTATAAACGTCATTTGGCAGAAAGACTCCAAGCGTTTACCTTGCGACCGGTAAATAAAAAATAACTGCCTGAGTTTATAAAATTTTAAATAACGACATTAATATAAAAACTGTCTTATCATACTCATTGGTCAATATTATGTGAAAATTACGTAATAAAATAACTTAAAACTATGTAGGTATATTTAACAATTTAAAAATTTAAAATAGCTTCACTCTTAAACGCTGTTGGTTCTGCCTTCTACCTCATATAATTTATCAACGCCCAAGTGTTTTTAAAAGTAATGTAGTAGTTATGAAAACAATAGTGTGACCAGTTAAAAATTGGATTTTTCGTGGAAAGCGAGCGGCAACACTGGCGTACGTGGACTTATCCAGCGTGATTGAGGTGCAGGTAATAAAAACATTTTTCACTTCTCATGCTCTTAAAATGTTACTTTAGTCTCTGCACATCGGGACTAAAGCTCTTTTTTGATCTCTAGGGATTAAAGTATTTTTTTTTTAATTTACTTTGGAAACCCCTAAAATGCCAATCACGGTGTTTGTGAATGGAGGATTTGGAATGGAGGATTGCCATTTTCAGTGACTGGGCATAGACAATTTTAAAATTTTCCACAGATCGCAGCGCGCTCTGTAGCGCTCTGTAGCGCTCTGTAGCGCTCCGTAGCGCCCCGCGCTTCGGTCTGTGGAAGCCTTTTTTTTAGGGCGTGGAAATAACCTCAAAATGACAACTGTATAAAAAATATTTTAAAAAAATAAGAATTTCGTGAAACACGATGAATAATTACGATCTATTTAATTATATTAAAGATTAATTCATTTTATTATGCATACTTAGTCCAATTAGCTATGAAATAATTTTCAAGTTTGAATCTGTTGGCTAAATGTGCAAACATTAAAAGCGTCACTCAACAAAAAAAAACCGCGGAACAAATTTAAATTTCTATTTGAATTCTGAACAGACGTCCATTGCTCGTATTGATTGTATTGTATAAAAGTAATATTGTAGATTTGTATAAAACATCGTTTTTTTCCTCGCATTCAAAGTGAAAAGTAGAGTGTTTAACGCGAGACTAAACTACCATAATGACACGCGAATTATAGCCACCCTCGCCCTGCTCGGGTGGCTAAATATCTTGTGTCATTATGGCTTGTTTTAGTCCCTTGTTGAACAATCTACTATTAAAACATAATTTAATTTTGGTACCATAAAATTTTCTTAGTTCAAAATGAGCTGTTATGTTGCAATAAGACAACAATCAAGCAGTCTCATATGTGAAAATAATTAGATATTTCGTCTTTGATTCATCGTGGGTGGTTAAAAACAAAAATGATTAATGATACTTAAACGTCGTAACAAGTAATGTTGTCAATTTGGTCTGGCATTATTTTTGAATAGCAGACAATGTCACTAAGCACTAAGTCTGTAATTTATATGTACAATATAACAAGTATCCAAAGGAACTGGCATTAGCATACCACCCCGTAAGGGATATTACAGGATGAAATCTAAATTGTATGGACACCTCAAGTTAAATAAGACTAATTAAAACTAATTTCAATAAACTTCATTACTAATTTTGTATAAACATTACTTCTTCTTTTCACCCGACTGTCGAAGGAGAGTTATGTTTTTCGAGCGTATGTATTTATGTATCATTCTTTGGCACGCCCTGCAGCCTAAACGACTCAATGGATTTTGATGTGTGAGGTGAGGTGTCATTAGATTCGTCTCAGTTCCGCGAGTGACATAGGATATAATCTTTTCCGGAATTCCCGTGGGAACGGTAATTATACAGGCGGGTTTTTTTAATCTAGTATTGTTTAGGTTTCATGTCATAGAGTGCATCAAATAGCATTTGTTTGCGACAAATTAGTTCGTGGCTAGGGGGTTGACTATGACTATGACTATGACAAAGACAAAATAAAATGTATTTATTGTTCGCTCTTATTGAAGAACTTACAGTCAGTGAAATTGAATCACGTATGTACTAGGGTGAACCCTTTTCATTGCAAATGTCATGTTGACATTCCATACATCTGCCAAAGAAATCATCGTGAAATTGGTTGTGAAAAGGTTCCACCCTGATACGCGATTCAGTTTCCTTGACTGTATCTTACCAACACTCTCTTTCTTGGTACTATTATTTTAACATAACTTTAAGCCGCGAAAATCGTACTTAAATAGTATATTTTTATTTTATTTTTTATTATGAGAGGGAGGCAAACGAGCAAGCGGGTCATCTGATGGAAAATGATCACCACCCATAAATATCAGCAACTCAAAGAGAGTCAGGGGGGCTACTCCGAAATTCGAAAATCGAAGTTCGTATCGCATCATCTTGCTCGCTCTTGTATTAAATACTATTAGCGTGAGAGGAATGGCACGATACGAAGTTCGAATTTTGCACTTCGTAGTATAAGGCCAGTCACCAATCTGTTGCCGGTCTTTTAAGGAAGTATAAACCCACGAAAACCGAAGCGCAATCTTTGTCCTTAGGATTGCCAGCTATCCGTTTTTACCTTGACTTGTAGGAAATTTTTATCTTGCCTTCATTCCACTAAAACTACCTACCAACCATATCGTCCAATTATTTAGACTCACAGTTTTTTTTTGAACAATTATATATGTATAAATATTTGTATTTTTACAGGCAACAGACAACCCTGTTTAAACACCACGATTATCTTAACTAATATTATAAAGAAGAGAAAATATTTTAATTTATCGTGTTTGTTTATTTTTGTGTTGGATAAACTCAAAAACTACTGAACTGATTAAAAAAAAACCTAATTATAGAACTCTACATTATCAACAAGTATCATAAGGCTATATTTTATCCCGTCAACGTGTATTTAAACTTCCTACAGAACACAAAGTTGCGAACAACATCTCCTAAGTATCTGATAAAAGAGTTTGGACCAAAAAAACAGGCGCAAACGCAAACACTCACTTCCACTGCACACTGGCCTAAAGACAAGTAACCACCCCCAATCAATCATAACTTTCTATTACAACCAACGCAGTTTCTTTTCTAACTGTCTCAAATCAAAAACTAAAGCACCCAATAATAATAACATACCACTAATTGGAAAACTTACACATCCAGTCATAAAACCTACGTTCAAAATGGCAGAATATAAACAAAATAACGGTATATAACGTGTTAATTAAGAATCGGCGAACGTAATAAAATAGATTTTTCGATCTATCAATAAATCGATTAAACGAATTTGGAGTGAACGATTCACATGTCACCGTATGCTATGATATATTGGGCTATGATGCCAATTAGATATATGAGGTTGATGTATAAGTCAATAGGAATGAATTACACAAGGAAAAAATATTATTGGTTTTTTGGTCGTTATATCTACCCGGACATTTTTATTGTTTCAATTTTGTTTTTTTTTTGTTTTTAAATTTTAAGAAAAAATTCCATCCTTATGAAAGTTCTTTGAAATCGGTTTTTTTAATTTTTTACAGAACCCATTAGGTTAGGTTAGAGTCTATTTATTTATTAGAAAAAACATATACAGGTGTAAATACAAGACTAAAACTACTATTAAATTAAAATAACTAAAACTAAACTTAATTAAAAAAAGAGAGGTGGGCCTCTTGGCATGGTGCCCATCACGCAGGCAGCATTCCCGCGCTGAACAGCGATTGCGATTCTTTGCGCGAGAAAGCTGCCGGCGCGAGGGTTGCCTGTTGCCTCTCTCAACCTATTGCTGAGCTCCCTGTGTAACTCCAGTGCACCCTTACCCCAAGGACCTAGAGTCTCGACGCCGAAAGGAAAAAAATGATATTGGGCGCCGAGACAGCTATATTTTGTGGCCTTGAGGCGTTCCCGGGCGTCCGCCGCCGCCCCCGCACGTTTGGTAGTTGCTGGTAGGTAGGACGCCGCCAGGGTGTCTGTACAGGTGGCGTCCCACACCAGCGCACGGCCAGTCTTCCAGGGTATCAACGACATTCCATCAGGGCGCTTGCCATCGCTCCGCACAATCTGGGGCTCCAGAGCAGCGGGAACGTTGGCACTAACGAGCGCCCTTCTGAGAATGTCGTTTAATTGTATTAATAAAGTAAATATTTGACGCAGTAAAGAAGCTTAAATTGATATATGATATATAATAAACTCGCTCCGACGACCTATAACCAATAGACACCTTTAAACACCTTCATTTACCTACTCTCCTACTCATCTACCTATTCAAATGGAATAAGAAATAAAGAAGTTATTTAACATGATTAAACAGTAAAACTATATGTGAATATGCCATTAACAGGCCGATCATCAAAACAAAACAATATTCGATACTTTGCTACAATTTATTGATAACAAAATCAGTTAATTGCCGTCTCATTAATAATAAATTTAAAACGGAAACATGTTTTATACTTCGTTCAATTATTAAGTTAACGACCGCTTTAGCCTAGTTGGTAGTGACCCTGCCTACGAAGCAAGAGGTCCTGGGTTCGAATCCCGGTAAGGGCATTTATTTGTGTGATGAGCACGAATATTTGTTCCTGAGTTATGGATGTTTTCTATGTATTTAAATATTTATTTATCTATATATGTATGTTTATCGTCGTCTAGTACCCATAGTACAAGCTTTGCTTAGTTTGGGACTAGGTCGATTTGTGTAAGATTGTCCCCTAATAATTACAAACATGATATGGTTCATAAACGAACTCACATATACCTACCGTAAAGTCGGGGTGATTTGACCCACTGGAGGGTAACATTAGCCCATGTGAAAACCACATATAAAAGGATCTAATAAAAAAACCGGCCAAGTGCGAGTCGGACTCGCGAACGAATGATTCCGTACCCATTATCTATAAAAACGGCAAAAATCACAATTTTTGTATGGGAGCCCCCTTAAATATTTGTTTTATTTTAATTTAAGTATTTATTTTTAAAGTGATAACTAAATATTCTGTGTATATTTCAAGCGTCTAACTGTTGCCGTTATCAATACCGAGCAAAAACGAGTAAAAAAATCACGTTTGTTATATGGGAGCCCCCTTAAATATTTATTTTATTCCGGTTTTTAGTATTTGTTGTTATAGCGGCAACTGGAATACATCATCTGTGAAAATTTCAACTGTCTAGCTATCACGGTTCATGAGATACGGCCTGGTGACAGACGGACGGACAGCGGAACCTTAGTAATAGGGTCCCGTTTTTATCCTTTGGGTACGGAACCCTAAAAACCGGCCAAAAGCGTGTCGGACACGCCGAGGATAGGGTTCCGCAGCAGTTACGAAATAATCCTTACATACCTATCTATCCGTATGGATTCGCAGTTTAGATAAGAAGTTACCTGTCTCGAGTCCAAACCGATGATAGTCCATGCACCTATATCATAAATTCAAAATCTATTATTATTCCGAGACATATAAATTTAATTTTATAACTAAATATAATGATACTATTATACTAAATTTACACAGTAATTTATTATTCCTATAGCACAAAACAATTACTTTTTTATCCGCTTATCAAAAACAAGTACCTAGGCAATCATGAACTACTGGGTGCGTCCGTGCGTGCGCATAAATCAAGACAAATTCGGCTTGCGACACCACTCCAGATGAGCTACTACAAAATTCGAAGTTCGTATCGTGCTATCTTTTTCACCCCTCTGTTAAAAACTATTAGCGCGAACGAACAGGCACGATAAGAAGTTTGAATTTCGCATTTCGTAGCATAAGGCCAGCACCGGCAAAAAAATGGTGTCAAAACTTATTTATTATACTGTGTGGGCTTTAATTATTTATGTTATCTTTATCGAGGAAAGCAATTTGGCGGACTCGAGGCATACATGCATTGACTAATAGAGTAGATATGTCACACGTTTCATTTGAAAAAATTACTGTCGGATCACTCTAGTACTACGGTTTAAGAAATAGAGCCCTTTGACAGACGGACGGACGGACAGACAGACAGCGGAGTCTCAGTAATAGGTATCCGTTGGCATCCTTTGGGTATGGTACCACCTAATGGGAGGACTACGCTTTCCGGTTCATGGTCGCCACTTGAGAACCACATTTCTAGCTTACCAGATTCTCGTTAGACCACATTATAAAATCGAAGATTACTCAAAGAAGCGATTTTTTGGTCTTATTTTGGACATCTGGTATAATGGGAATATAATAAATAGGTAATGTGATATTTTGAAAAATCTGGCATTTTAGGCACGAGCGGTCCATCCGTGATAATAGATTTACACTCTCGTCTCGTACCTCGCCTCGTGCTTCGTCTCGTGTCTCGGCTCGGCGTTTCGCTCCGGACGCGAGCGTTGCGAATCACGAGACGAGGCGAGCCGCGAGCGCCTATTCACACTCCCGTCTCGTTGCTAGCTCGCAGTTCGTTTCGCCACTCGTACGCGAGTGTAAATGAGCTATGAGAAGTGTCTGTGCGGTGTTACCATGCCTGTCACATGAACAGTGATTACACAGCGGTAACTTGAGCCTACGACACCCAGTTTTCACCGCATCCGGCATCCAAATAAATAATTAAAAAAAAACTAGATCACTCTGTAATGGATTGCTTGTCGCGGCGCGGTTTGCCAATCGATCTTTCTACAACACGTACTCGTACAGTCGACTGAGATATAAGTAGTTGGGTTTTTAATTAATTTGGTACCGTTACATCATAGAGCTAAAAGCATTGAAAGTGAGGACGAGCATTTTCAAAAAATCAATAATCAATTCATCTTTGTTAAATACAACTTACAACACATGATAAAATCTTTTTTAAATATCTGTTACCTGTACTTATTACGTGGGTCTAAGTATTTGGCACTTGTTAAAAATTGTTGGAAGAGCGGAGCATCCCAACACAGGCTTTGTAGCCTAAAGGGAAGCCCCAGTAATTCTAAATCTACTTACCTAAAAATATGAAATAAAGATATTTTGATTTTTGTTTTTTTTTTGATTTGATGATAATTTTGTCCATCCCCTTGACGTTACTGTCTTTGGGCAATTTTTGGCACGTTATCTTCTTTGTACGTTGTTTTTCACCCAACTGTCGAAGGAGGGTTATGTTTTACGAGGTTACGTATCAAAATATCTAAAATTAAAAAAACCTAACGTAAAATAACCTACGTTCAAAATACCTAAAATCTAAATACCTAATGATTTTTTCACTTATATTCAAAATACCGAAAGCTTAAAATGCCTACGTATTGCAATGTCTAAAATTAAAAAACCTAACGTAAAATAACCTACGTCCAAAATACCTATAATCTAAATACCTAATGATTTTTTCACTTATATTTATAATACCGAAAGCTTTTGTATATCTTAACCGGTATCTCGCTGGCAGCGAGCGAGCGAAGCGAGCGAGCAAGACTTTTTAAGGCAGAAGCGACTCGGATAGGTAAGGTTCAGAAGGCTAAGGCGGGAGCGAAGCGTAGCGTAGCTCCCGCCTTAGCCTTCGATGTTAGGTATTTTTTTTGTAACAGCGCAGAAAATGATTATTTCCATTAGGTATTTTTGTCTTTAACATTATGAAATGTACCTAAATGTAAATCATATACCAAATTTTATCAAACAAATTAGATTTTTCACGTGGTAATAAAAAAAATAACTAACACCTTGAACCTTGAACCTAACCATTCCGAGTCGCTTCCGCCCCGAACCGTCTTGCTCGCTCGCTTCGCTCGCTCGCCGAAACTTAACCGATGTTCGTTTCATTTAGGTATTTTGACCATTTGGTATTTCAAATGTTGGTGTATCAAACTTAGGTGTCATAGCTGTTGATATTTTAAACATTAGACATTTACTCCATTAGGTATTTTAAACTTAGGTAATTCGAAGGTAGGTGTTAGTTGCTTAGGTATATAAAATCATTAGGTATTTAGATTTTAGGTATTTTGAACGTAGGTTATTTTACGTTAGGTTTTTAATTTTAGATATTTTGATACGTAACCGTTTTACGAGCTTATGTATTTATGTATGTATGTATCATTAAACGGCTCAATGGATTTTGAAGTCAGTCAGTCAGTTGTGAGGTGTCATTAGATTGTCTCAGTTCTGAGAGTGACATAGGGTATTTATTTTCCCGGAATTCCTATGGGAACGGGAATTATACAGGCGGGTTTTTTTCATCTAGTATTGAAATTAATATTATTTTTACAAAAAAATCAAAAAGGTGCCACCTTAACGTCGATAATTAAAATTACTTAGTAAGAACCCGTGTGGTGTCAAGTTTAGAATGGCAATTCTCCATTTCTTCAGTGGGTGCCTACGGTGGGTGCCGTAAGAAGCGACTAAGGACTTTTCCAGTTTTTTTTATATGGTATGGTGGTAACTCTTTTTGATCTTCAACCATATATTTTGTATGAAAACACTAAAACCGACTTTGATAATGATAATACTTAGGATCCGTTTTTATTCTTTAACTTGAAAACGCGTAATTTTTCTAATTCAACTATACTATAAAAACATAAAAGATTAACGACTCCTACCAGAGAAAGCTAGAACTACAAAAATTACTCCAAAAAGCACTAATTCACGTTATTGCTGTCCATAGTAAATCTTAAAACAACACTCTCCTGACACCGTATCAGCGTTATAAATTACATTAATTTAAATTAAGGTGGAACCTGATTTTAACTATTCTTTTTTGTTATGACAGCCAGTCACTTGTATTTAAATTCCAGATTAGATGATAAATTTAGTTACTTACTGAATTAACTACATAGTTTGTAAAGACTAATTTCAAGACTCAAGGGTCTTGACAAGTGGTGGGCAAAGTACGGCCCGGGGGCCAGCTCCGGCCCGCGAAAGGATTGATCCAGCCCGCCACCAGTCCTTCAAAATAATTAGTACTAGCGACCCGCCCCGGCTTCGCACGAGTGCAATTATGCATGTATTATACATACAAAACCTTCCTCTTTAATCACTCTATCTATTAAAAAAACCGCATCAAAATCCGTTGCGTAGTTTTAAAGATCTAATCATACATAGGGACAGACAGAGGGAAGCGACTTTGTTTTATACTATGTAATGATATGGGCTGCACCTGCAATAATTATATTTTGACAATCCAGACACAGTAAGTAAAACAATAGCTTAAGTAATGGAGCCAGCTAGACTAGCCTCGTAGTACTCTTGTATGACTAGTTAACAGTTTCAAATCAAATAGTTGTAGGTAGGTATATACATAATTAAGTACTTAAAAACAAACATAATATTGGTATACAAATAAATAAGATAACTAATCAGCATCTTCGGTACAATGCCGCAGGGGCCATTTTTAGATCTACTTTAGTTCTTAATTTAATTTAGTTTGTAATAATAGTTAGATATTTAGTTTATAGTTAAGTTTTATTCACTGTATTATTAATTGTTTTATTTTTATCTGAATTAAATACTTTGACAGGTAAAAAAAAAGATGACTAATTAATTTAAGGTGAATTAATATTTTGCGTAAATATATTGTAATGTAATATATTTGTCTTTGAAATATTTTTAATATTGCCAACTCAATCACAAAGTGAATATACTCTTACGCAGCGCATTATCATTACAATTAAATTAATAAAAGTTGAACCAAATCTAACTATTCTAATCCAAGGTTCGCGTGTGCGGGCTACAATCAGCGGAGTATAACGACGTGTCTATTCACCAGGCGGTTATAATTAGGCGACGCTTTGAAGCCGCCGGTCAAAATGACCTAGGGTTCAATTTCTGATCCCAAATAAACGTTCATCTATAGATATTCCTTTACATTCTGTAGAATAAGAGCTTTTAACTGAATCGCAAAATCAGCCCTTACTGTTTTCATTTTACTGTGATATTTGTAACGTCTCTTCGCGTAAGGGAAACTTTTTCGATTCGGAGATCCATTTGCAAAATATCGAGCTTTAAGTGCGAATTTGTTTAGTGACCAGTTTTTAATCTTTATTTATTTCAAGAAATGAACATGTCAGTTCCAACAGGCCTAACTATAAAAACCTAATAATTATACAACAAAATATGACTGGAACAAAGAGGCATGACATGTCCTCCAAATGATAGCGTCGAAACCCCTGACACAGTCACACAGACCGCCAAGCCAACAAATGGGTTCTCTGTCACATAAACACACCACAAATGGCCTAGTGGTTAGAGAACCTGACTACGAAGCCTGAGGTCCCGGGTTCGATTCCCGTGTCGGCGCAGATATTTTGTATGAAAAATACGAATGTTGTTCTCGGGTCTTGGGTGTTTAGTATGTATTTAAGTATGTGTGTATTTATATAAGTATGTTTATCCGTTGCCTAGTACCCATAACACAAGCTTTGCTTACTTTGGGACTAGTTCAATTGGTGTGAATTGTCCCATGATATTTATTATTATTATTATTAAATTTTAATCCGACAGACTTACTTATTATAGTAAATTAGTCATAGATACGTGAAAATTAAAGCAGCAGTATGTATTTAAAAGAAAAACTATCGCAGCTACGTAGGCTTTACTAGTTAACGATCAATAATCGATCAACATTGGAAGTGTAGTACAGAACTGCACTGCGCTTGGCCCGACACGCCTTTAGCCGGTTTCGTTAAACAAAACTTTGAGTACCAACCGACATCGAATTACTTAGTTTGTGTGGTGTATTTGAACCTGCTACGCTTCACAATTGATGTACAGTTTATTACACAATAGCTTGGACGTAAATTACATTCTTACAGCGTGTAAAGAGTTGATTTGATTACAAAATTACAATGTAATTAACCTTTCTTAATATGGTTAGCGGTAATGGTGTGACTGTGACTAAAGATGCTGTGTAATTATAATTGAGTTGGAAAAGTTGTTGTGAGTTAGGCGATCGTTATATGCCGATTTTTATAAGAAGCTGCGACTTTTATAAAGTAACTAGCGACCCGCCCCGGCTTCGCACGGGCTGTCAAACTTGCTAAAGTTATCTACATTAAAAGTCGTTAAGTTTCAAGAAATTTTCCAAATTTCTGCGCGATTTCCTTTTTTTTATATGATTATTCTACAAAGTATTAGAAAGCTTTAAAGAAAAGTGTGAAAGAAATCAGTAAAGTCGTTCTCAAGTTATGGGGTGACCAGGGGAAATAGAGATTCATTTTATCTTGTCTTCTTAATATATGTATACTTATTACCTAACTAGCTTTTGCCCGCGACACCGTTCGCGTGGAATTAGTAATTTGGGCAGATTATTCTTTTTATCCAATTTGTTTTTTCTTCAATTATGGCTCTCCTTAGTTCCTCGATATAAAAAAGTACCCACCCGCACACCCGCGTTTACATTCACCACCGAACTCCGAAGTCAAGCGTGCCTATAGAAGTTTTACTTCAAAAACCCCTGATTTTGAAACATTCTTCCGCTCCTATTGGTGTTAGCGTGATGATATATAGCCTATAGCCTTCCTCGATAAATGGGCTATCTAACACTGAAAGAATTTTTCAAATCGGAGCAGTAGTTCCTGAAGTCCGGCGAGCGATTGTCAGTCAATTCTTCTAAAAACGGTTCGATAAATTCTTAAAATAAACGTATCTTTCTTATTTGTGAACCGATTCAAATGAAACAAACACTAAATGTTAATCCAAGAATATACCAACATATCAGTGAAAACCGCATCCTTCTAGGTTAAGCCGTTTCTGAGATTAACGCGCACAAACGCACAGACAAACAGACAAACAGATAAACAGACAAACAGACAAACAGACAATAATTCTAAAAATCATTGTTTTGGGTTCTATTGCGCTAATAAATAGCCCTAGTGACAGTTTTTCTCAAATATCTTCAATGTACAGACACCGACTTGTTACAGATTTATTATATGTATAGATTCCTCCGAAACGGCTGGACCGATTCAAATAATATTTTGTATGCATATATTCGCACCGTCTAGAGTTAGAGCGTGCGCAGACAGAGAGCGGTCTGGAGTTCCGCGTTCCGCGTTCAGAGTTCTGTGTTTTGACCGTTCGAGGGTTCCGACCACCTGCTGTGTGCGTTATCGTAAGGGACCTAGTACATTCGAAAGAACGCAGAACTCGGAACTCGGAACGCGGAACGCCAGACCTACAGAATAGTAGCCTTCTCAGCTTGTTTTCTACGGACAGTGATCACCGTATTTGTGGTATATGTTTTCTGATCAACTATCTCTTGGCCCGTAGGAGCGCCTGGGCGGCGGCGGGCTGGGCCTGGGCGGCGGCGGCTTCCGCGGCGGCTCGCAGCCCTCGCTCGCCGACTTCCAGCCGCCCTACTTCCCGCCGCCCTTCGCGCCCGCGCCGCATCCTGCCAGCCCGCACCACCAGCAACAGGTACACCTTCAACACTCATCTCATCAAAAGTCTCAACCTTGAGCCTCTACTCACCTACTTTCCACCGCTGCTTCCCGACGCTTAATTCTACCCGCCATACTTCCCACGGTCCACTTCCCATCGTTTACTACCCGCCAGCTACTTCCCACTCCCTACTTCCCGTCGTCTACTTCCAGCCGCCCTATTCCCCGCCACCCTTTGCGCCTGCACCGATTCCTGCCAGCCCACACTACCAGCAACAAGTATACACTCACGTTCATTATTTCATCAAAAGACTTTACTTTGAGCCCTTGCTTTGCTCATAGCCCTGGCTCACCGAGTTCACTCTACTTCCCATCCGCCTAATTTGCACCGCTTGTTTCCTGCCGCCTGCTTCCAGCCGCTTACTTACCGCCGTCTACTTCTTGTCACCTTCTTATCACAAACGGCTACTTCCCGCCGTCTTTCATGCCCGCGCTGTATCCTGCCAGCCCGCACCATAAACAACAGATAATCCCTCAATTGTCTTCATCCTCATCAAAGGAAGAGTTCATTACTACAATCATACGGGAGGTTCCATTCCCAAAAGCTACAGATCCCTACAGAGAGACATACAGAGATCCTCAACTCATCAGCCATTTAACCGGCAGCACCAATTACAAATGACCTGTATGCTTAGTATAAATTTTACTTCACCAAATACTTCTCGATCGCGTTTACGTAAAAATTTCAATTCTATGGAAATGGACGCACTGTCCATGTTTCCATAGAATTGAAATTTTTACGTAAACGCGATCGAGAAGTATTTGGTGAAGTAAAACTTATGCTAAGCATACCGTACGCTTAGTATAAGTTTTCCTTCACTTCAATACTTCTCGATCGCGTTTACTTAAAAATTTCAATTCTATGGAAACATGGACGCGCGGCCGCGGAGGCGCTGTCCATGTTTCCCTAGTAATTGATTTTTTTACGTAAACGCGATCGAGAAGTATTTTGGTGAAGTAAAATTTACACTAAGCGTACTGAAAGCTTTACAGTCCGGCGACTGCTATATACACGACGTGCTGTGCAGCGAGCGTTTCCCCTGTGCTATGCGCGCCCGAGATGTTACGAGTAGCTGCATATTAATCATGTCTTAGTCAGCTCTTGACTCTTTATATGTTATCTTTTTGATATGTGAAACCTGGTTTGTTTCCTCAGAGCCATGGCATGGAGTACGGCAGCGGCGGCGGCGACGCGTACGCGCAACACTACGCGCCGCAGCAGTTACTGCCGCGCCACCACGCGCACCACGAGCCGCACGCGCACCTGCGCCACCGCGACCACCACGACATACACACGCACCACGTGAGTACACGCACACACACTCACATACACGCTCACACACCCGCGACAAACACTACTTTAAACTCCTTTTTAGTGTTGGGTAGGACACGATTAGAAAAAGAGTTTGTAAAAGTAGTCACTTTTTTGCACTTAAGTACCTACTTTTGAAGTTTGAAATTAAAAGTACAAGTACTTATGACATTTTGACGTTATTGTCGGTCGTGCGGAGAGTCAGTATAACGCGGCTGTCGCTGCGACATAAAATTTGTTTGAATGTTGAGCCCTCCTCTTACATTTCAACGTCATGCACGGGACAAATGTAGCGGCTCTTGTATGTCCTACACTCAACATTACTCCTTTTCATGCGATTTGACAATCTCGTAGACACTTGTGGCCGACTGACATGGACACCGAATTGCCCAGGTCCTTATAGTGATATGATTAAAATGTTCTTTTTTATTGATTTTCGATTATTATACCTATATGAACCTATAATCAGGTATCCGTGTCAAGTTGGCTATAGTATGTAAAAGATTGTCTGTCAGTGATATTGAAGTGAACTTTAGAGCTCAAATCTATCGAGAAAGATCAGCGTAAGAAACAATAAAGTTGTCTCTCCTGTGGACATAAAATTAGCGACTCCGAGTCGGCAAACTTGAGATTTATTTAAATGGGCCGAAACTTGGCCAGGCGTCCCTCACGCCGATGGACCTAAAAATATTGGCTTTAGACCCTTATCTTTTGCCAAATCCACAGGAGAGACGCATACATAAAATTTGTATGACCCTAATCGTGCTTTCTAGCTCCAAATTCACTAGAATATAATGATGAAGAATAACATATGACAATTTGATTCACATGCCAACTTGCTCGCAATATTGAAAGAAAAATGTAAATTATAGTACAGAGTATTCGTTACACGCTGTATACTACGGAGAAGAATGTTCCACAGCAAATCCCTTAGGAATTTTAGTAACCAGCTACAACATGCATTTACAAAATCCTAGTGTAAAAAACCGACGAATTATTTAAAATAAACTCAAGAAGCGAATCGATTTGTAACGGATTTCGGTAACTATTCCCATTCCCCCACAAGCTTCGCATAGTTTGCGCCCCTCAACAAATATGTTATTAAATATACGAGTTATTAGATCAAAGGGGAGGAGTAATTACTCAAATAACTTGTAAGAAAATTTACTGTTTAAATCGTAACAATTTACTTAAACTCCTAATATTTATTTAAACCATAATGTCATCAATATATCTGTTGACGATGTATTGAAACTTCGCGTTCAGAATAGGGATGTTGACGCCATTAATAAATAATTCGAAGACACGACTCCAGTAAAACACGCTTTATTTTAGCCCTGAAAACCAGATTAATTTTTGATTAACTGCAAAATTAAAATTTTTTGTTGCTTTAAAACAAATAAATACCTAGTTAGTTGATTGAGTTGGCAAACAAGTGTCATCATAAAGTTGCTATTGCCATTCAAACTCTATGGAAGAATTGTGTTTTGAAAGTTCAAAAAAAAGTACGTCAGTTGATTGGTGGTGCTAACATCCCTATTGTATTTCAAGTGTTTCATTTAACGAGAACACCACAGTAATAATGTTTATTAAATCGACCTGATAGAGTGACAAAACAACCAATATGAATGACACCATAAAGTTTAATGATTCCAAATCGCGACTTATTTTAGCCCTGAAATCCAGGTTAATTTTCAGTTAACTGCAAAATTAGACGTTTAGCTGCTTTAAAACAAAAAAATAGTCGATTGCGTCGGTATAGAAGTGACGTCATAACTAGCAATTGGCATGCAAAATCTACGAAATAAACGTATTTGGACAGCTCATAAAAAGTACGCCAGTTGATTAGTGGTGTCATCATCCGTATTGTTTTGTCAGTCTAACCGCAGTTAATTTAAAATAAGAACGAAAACATAAACATCATAGATATATATAAAGAATGAGGAAGCTTCTACTCGGACTCAGTCGCCAACAATTTCAAAGAATAATCCCATGAATTTAATTTAAAAAGATAGAATTTATACATACTGCTTAAATCCTCTTTACTGATCAAACTAATGGCATCTTCCAAATGCAACTGGCAACTAATAAAAAAAGTGAACGCGATTTTCGTTTCCTTTTTAAAAATGGAACGTATCACATTTTTCGGCCAACAATGCGGGTACTTTAGTAGATTGGCGCCGCTAATGTTCCGGTTCGGCCGCAACCGACTCGACGTACAATGAAGACTATATTTTGCGGGAAACTCTATGTCATTTTCTGATTTAATGGCGATTGAAAATGTAAAAAAAGTAGATAGTAGTCAATGGCGAATGACGATGCTTTCTTGTCATGATATAAGAAATTAGGAGAAGAAAATAGTTTGGATAAAAGAACTGACAAGGTTTTGTAAAAAGCTGGTTTAAAGCCTGATTGCTTCTTGTGGCGCGTATCAGTGGCCCAAGCTGGAGCTTTACCATTTCCTACATCAGAAAATAAACAAAGGCATATCATATCGCATTGACAAGTATGTGAAAATAATCTCTAATGTTTTCAATCCCAAAATTGACATTGAACCTTAGGGTGGTAACGGAATTTCTTGGCCGACAATATGGTACAAATCAAATATTGACATATACACATTACATATACTTTGGCCAATTTGTGCTTGTAGCCTATATATAAACCGCAATGTGAATTTCAATTTATTTAATTGGTTCGACTCTACCAGTCTTACCACAAAAAAGTTAAACATGTCTTAGACTACCCTAAAATTAGTTTTCTATAAACACATGTTGAACGGATTTCTTTCTAAGTTTTTATTCTATGGAACACTACCAACCTTAGCCTGCTTATATAGGGTTGCCAGGTGATTTCCAAAATAAGGAGTTCATAGAGTTTACCATAGACAATTTTTTTTGTGCAGTTATCACATGGCGGTTTCGGGTACGGCGGCGGCGAGCGGCGCGCGGACTACGGCGCGCGCGAACAGCACGAGTTGGCTTTGCACCACGCGCTGCATTCCGAAGAAACGCCGGTGAGCAACAGGCCTTATACTACGAAATTCAATTGCCTTTCCGATCACGCTAATAGTATTAGTGAGAAGAGTGAAAGGGACGACACGATACGCTCTCGAAGTTTGTAGTAGCCCCTTAGAGCTATTATGCACTGTCGACTGGTCGGTGACATCTATTGGTTTATAAGCGCGAGTCACTGGTTGTTCGAGACTCAAAGATACAAAGCCTCCACACTACAGCGCGGGGCGTATGCACGACGGCGACGGAGCGTGCCTAGCGCGCTCTATAACACTGAATCAACAACGATGTGCCGCGCTGCGTGTGTGTTTCACAATAAATTTAATTCAGTGTTATAGAGCGCGCTGGCCTTTATTGTCAGGGCCGGATTCAGGAGAGGGTATGCGGGGCTACAGCCCCTGGGCTACATAAAGGAGACGCCTCACAATATAGATTACAAAAAACAATCCAAATTTCAACTGGTCAGCCACTTTTCCGTTTTTTTTTTGCTTAAGTGGCCTCCAGTCTTTCGCTGCCCCAACCGTCTCCAGATCTCTAAATCCGGCTTGTTTGCTTTTTAAGAACCTTAGACAATGCTACGCAAGTCTTCGATACAAATTCGTAGAGGTTCGTACACAGGCACGAGCACGCCTTAGCGTAAAGGCTTATCGAAGATTTGTTTTAAAAAAAATAGCGTAGTTTTGTGAACAGCCTAAGTGTCGACTCACAAGCGGCTGGCCGATCGCCGTGACCAATACGCACTGTCGGCTGTTCACCGAGGACCAACGACTAGTCGCCAGTGTGTAACGAGCCTTACAACGAGGCCACATCCACGCAGTGTCACCAACTTAGATAGTATCTAAGTACCGTTAAACAGCAAAAATGGTAAAAATCAAGGGAAACGTAGTATATTTACAATACCTAAGTAGTAGTCATTAAATCTGAAAGGCCGGGTCAATATCGAACAAAAATGTCCGCGACTCAATCGGAATTTAATAATCCCGGCAAATTAAAACCGAACCAAACTTCGGGATATCGGAATGTCGGAATTTTTCCTACATTTTTCTTTGCTAACATTGACTTGATATGAAGTTCTTGGGAAATTAACATGCGATGTGATATACAGGCTGGACAACACTGAAAAGGAAAATGACAGAATCGACGTTACCTACTTGTCTAAAGATGCCTAAACGGTAGCAATTCTATTAATATTTTTTTTTTTTAGAATGCCGGCATGGATGATACGACAGGGTTCATGACTGACCTTCCTTTATTAAAAAGTAAGTATGTCTAACCGCACAAGTAAGTCTTTAATATTATAATAAGCGTTTGTGATTTGATTCTATTTCGAATGCAAATATCAATATTTTGACTACCTACAGCAACTTTTTTTAAGATAATTAGTTCCTTTCGGCCAGTAAAAAAAAACAAAAGTGTTACCATATTAAACGTATAATTAGCCGGAGTAAATTACCGTGTTGGCTGACGGCGCTTTTTGTCGACTCATCGATACGTCTCGAGTGGGTAGGTACAGATAGACAGAAAAATACTTTAAAGTTGTACTTAAGTACGTCAAGGTACGGGTACGTCAATTTTTTTTCCAAATTAATACATAAATGTATCTTAGTTTTGCGTAAAATAGAGGATAAAATAATGATTCTAATTCGTTTTTTGATACAATTGTAACTAAAGTGATTTGTTTGGAATTAAACATAGGTAAGAAGCAAACTTTTACAAATTTTATTTGGAAAAAGGAGTTTAAAGTTTAATATTGTAGTTTTAAATTTTGTTGCCGAGTACCGTTAGAAATAGTTACTCAAACCGTACCAACCAATATAATTTAAATCGCACGACCAGCGATAAAATAAATACATATTATTAACTTATCAAACATTTTATTGTTACTCTCTACAGATGACCCGGTAGAGATAAAACTGTAATTAGGCCTCATACCGCACTTATCGGATAGGTGTATCGATTTTTCTAAATAGATTGTAAAAAAAAGCTCATCTCATCTCATGCAACGGGCCAATGAATCGATATCGACAAAATAAAATAATCGATCAATCAATCTATATTTGAATAGAGCATTCGGATTTGGAAATGAGACGCGTAAAAAGTGGACACCCTGGTTATCGTTTTGTTAATTACAATTCCAAATTCGAAGTATATTCCAATTTCAAAATGTGAAAGCTTGGACGGTAATTGGCCATTTTTTCTTTTTCAAATGGCAGGGTGTTAACTGTCGAGTGCCAGTATGGTGCAAAGTTAATGACACACTAACGTTTATTGTATTAGGGTTGTCATAAAGGAATATTACAATAAGAATGGTTCACGCTGCGTTCGTGTTTGGGGCGTGGCGCTGATCGGGGAGTGCCATTGTCGAGTACACAGCCCGGGATTTTGTAATCACCCGTATTTTTTATGCGAGACACTCATTTATTAGCCGTATTTGTATTGTAGTGCTACTTTTATTAATAGTCGTTGGTAGATGGGGTCGCTGATATTTTTAGAGTCTAAGAAACTTAACTTGAAAGATTTTATGTTTCTTAAATTACGTTATCTCGATAGGATCCGCACACGAACAAAAAACCTCTAAGGTTCTTTATTGACGTAGTACTTACTTTATTGTGATTAACAACAACATTGAGATAGGACGGTTTGAACAGTTATTATAAAGTACTACGGGGTTAAGCTATGTTTGTGCTTGGCTGTATTACATTTAATCTTTTTTTTTGTTTATATTTGCTCTGACTTATGTACTACATGTATTACTCTGGGTCTTACGAGGTCCCCACTCTCTGTCTTTCTCTGTCTGACTCAAGATCAGACTAACCCTTGCATTCGATCAAATAGTATTGCCGTTTCTTTCTTGGTCTGCCTCGTCATCGTTGACTGCTCTACGACACCCACCAAGTGGCTGTATAAGCCCACCTCTGTGAGTGCAATGTGACAAACATTCGTGCTCAATCCCATTTTAGACTAGCAATCGTTTTACCAACGCCAGCTATGGGTTCCAAATGGGTTGCATAAAAAAATTACGCATCATGACACTCATCCAGAACATGCATTTTTCTGTATACAAACATAGCTTAGTTGAATCTGTTTCCCCAGTGCTAAACTATGTTGGTCTCTATGCTATGGTGGCTTATCAAACGCATCCATAACAACGTAGAATAGCACATGTCTGGTGGAAAGCCACCAAAGTTCGATTGTTTCCCAAACGTGACGTTTTGGCTAATGTGTTGCCAGTAATTAAAACAGCATTACGCGTGATCAAATCGACATTCCGCCGCTCACAAACAACCTTACAAACTCTTTACTTAAAGTCTTGTTTCAGCGATAAAAGGCCGAGACGGTCTTGGTGGAGGCTCCTGCACACCAAACGACGTATTCTGCTCTGTGCCGGGGCGACTGTCACTACTGTCATCGACCAGCAAGTACAAAGTGACCGTGGCCGAAGTACAGCGTCGCCTGTCCCCGCCGGAGTGTCTCAACGCGTCACTACTAGGCGGCGTGCTACGGCGGTGAGTGTTTCCGAAATCTTATCAATAACCGGTGAAATTAAAAAAGGCAGTCTACCTTAGTCTTCAGGGTAGGCAGCTTACTTAATATAATTTAAAAAAGGAGCACTCTTTGGCATGCTAAATAAAACTTCCTCTTGCTAAGCGGTCCAACTGGCAGCTCGCCCTCTCTACTGTAAGCTGTTAAAGCCACTGATGGCTACCTACCACATGTTGCTCCTCTATGATCCTAAGAAATGAAATCTGCCAAGTATCATGTCTTATAACAGCTACTGCCACAGTTCTCCAGCTACTGCAGCAGTTACTGCAGCTACAGTAACTGAGTACAAATGTATATCCTGTTCATTCCTCATGCCGTGGGTTTTTAAGATAATATAAATGAAATCGGTAAAGTCGCTCATTCATGTTTATTTATACACATTTTGACGGTATCTCAATTGAAACCGCAGTCTACCAGTGGTGGTACTTCAGCAGGATGATATCATTTATTTTATTTTAATAGGTTTGTTTATTAATTAAGTTAGTCTCACAATGCCTCCATCCACTTAGGTCCTAAATATTATTGCATGTCTAACTAAGATTGACTTGAGTGGTCTCAAGACTCCCAAGGCTGTTAGATTCATTACTAAATATTTAATTTAGGTAGGTATCTAAAAAGCTTAATTAAGCTACAATGTCAATATTTTTTGCAATGTATAGTAAATCGAGAACCGTTTAAAGAAATAAACATCATATTTATTTGCCAACAGCAACAATCCGAAATAGACAAACCCAGATAATAAAAACAAAAAAGTAAATATTTACCTATTTCGAAATAAATGTTTTTTAAAGACGGACTACTTACTTTCAAATGTAATTTCGCATTCAGAAAAGCTCAGAGGTCCGAGCCCAGTTTCGAACCCACGATCCTCTGCATGTGAAGCCATAGGGCATAGGTCAAACCACGAGGCTACCACAACATTTTTTTCCACAGAGCAACGGGTAGTAATACATAATTACGGCACCAAGCATTAATAAAAAACAACACTCGACTTTTTTTTTGTAATTTTATGGCCTGGTTACTAGACCTTTAAGCCAAACATCACTCGACTAAATTTATCCGTGTGTTCCCATGGTCATGCTAGTACTAGTGCTCAGTTAAAATATCTATGATCGCTTAAATTACCATAATTTGAGCCCACGTCATTGATAAATCAACATCAGTAAAAAACACAATACGCACCTGAAGTTAGGTCATTATAATAATGTCTCCGATAAACGCCAGATAATTCATTTTACTCCATGCATAATGTAATAATACATAAAATATTTTTAACTACAGAAGCCGCGGTACCGAGCTTCTAGTTTTAATAACTTATGCCAGCGATCCATGGTTAGATAAACGTTTTATTAAATTTTATCGCTCTATCTTTTTAATGATAAATCGAGTTAGGTAGGCTCTTTTGGCTTCACAATCCCGAGAAACTAAACCGTGTCTTAAATTAATCGTCTAAATTATTTAATTGTTTGACGACCGGATAAGAAGCTCGAGGTCCCGGGTTCGATGCCCGATCATGGCAAATATTTTTATAAAAATAAGAATGTGCGTGCTCGAGTCTTGGATGTTTAATTTTTTTTTTTAATAGTATGTTTATCCGTTGTCAAGTATCCATAATACAAGCTTTGCTTAGTTTGGGACTAGGTCAATAATAGGTAACAATCATCGCATGATTTGTTATTATAACTACATTTAACTGAAACAACTACTTTGCTCATTTGCGACCTTTCACCGCGAATGTCGTGGGTGAGCAAAGTAATTAATTGTTTCAGTTGGACCTCCGCAAAGTAACGCCTGATTCAATAAATACATTTATGTTGTTGAAATAACTGACAATGATTAATACCAAGCTAAAAAAATCGAAACCTTAAAAACAATACCTAGTGAGTGAGCGACTATAGAAGCTAGAGTTTTTAGCGTTATATACTCGTATAAGCCGTGTAAAATAACATGAAATTACAATAAAATATTAAAAGTGTTTTCGTGCCCAATCCATGCAGCGAAATCATTTGCACCTTAATTTAGCTATCGGCTTTATCAGCTTTAGTAATGGCTATAGCATCGCATGGCTACTGGACCATCAGCTTTTGCTTTTTTTTTCACCAGCAACACTGCAAGTTTGCGGGCTGCGGCTGCAGACTTGTACAGCCCTCGTTTCGATCGGTAGTTATTTTACTAGACAGGTTTTATCTGTGGTTAGAAGTAGGTCGGGCTACAGGAATGTTTAAGCTAAAAGATATTTCTCGTTATGTTGTACAAAGGAAGTTATTATGACACCATTTCAAAATTTTTTTTCGTTGCCTTAGCTTTTTCTAACATAAAAAATTGCCAGTAATATTGTTCGCAAGAATTAAATTTCGCACACAAAAAAACAGCTAAACATTTATTTAAATCATAGTCTGAATTACTTCATCATTAATCTGCTGTACCAACTCTAGATCGATATCTCTCGCTAACTTTAAATTAAAACTTCTGTCGGGCTTCCGAATTGTAATCGGTCGGTAGTCACGAATCGTCACACCCTCAGCCACAGATTATTAAAGTTATACGGCCTTGATGTGGCAACACTCGTCGTGACCCGGTCACGGCGTGACAGTTGCTGTCATCAAAATTGTAGCGTATTTGAATACTAGCTTTTACCCGCAACTTCATCCATTTGCCGTTTCCATTTTGTAGTTTCCCGGAATTAAAAATAACGAATGTTGATCAGGGATCGTGTAGCTGTAGCTTGAAAGCAAGCTACACTAACCCTGATTATTGGGTTTATTCTATCTACATACAAATAAAAGTTTGTCTTTTCTTTATTATCTGTACATATAATAAATCTGTAACAAGTCGGTGTCTGTACATTGAAGATATTTGAGAAAAACTGTCACTAGGGCTATTTATTAACACAATAGAACCCAAAACAATGATTTTTAGAATTATTGTCTGTTTGTCTGTGCGTTTGTGCGCGCTAATCTCAGAAACGGCTTAACCTAGAAGGATGCGGTTTTCACTGATATGTTGGTATTTTCTTGGATTAACATTTAGTGTTTGTTTCATTTGAATCGGTTCACAAATAAGAAAGATACGTCTATTTTAAGAATTTATCGAACAGGTTTTTTTGTTTGAACGCGCTAATCTCAGGAACTACTGCTTCGATTAGAAAAATTCTTTCAGTGTTAGATAGCACATTTATCGAGGAATGCTATAGGCTATATATCATCACGCTAACACCAATAGGAGCGGAGCGGAGCGGTAGAATGTTTCAAAATCGGGGGTTTTTGAAGTAAAACTTCTATAGGCACGCTTGACTTAGGAGTACGGTGCACGGTGTTGAATGTGAACGCGGGTGTGCGGGGGGGTGCGGGGGTGGGTATTTTTTTTTATATCAAGTAACTAAGGAGAGCCATAATTGATGAAAAAGCAAATTGGATAAAAAAAAATAAGCTGCCCAAATTACTAATTCCACGCGGACGGAGTCGCGGGCAAAAGCTAGTAAATAAATATATGTCTACTAGTACTCTACACTAGTACCCATAGGCTGGGATGATGATGATGAATTATAAAATACAATGTTCTGTTCTT
This sequence comes from Archips crataeganus, assembly GCA_947859365.1. Classification (NCBI taxonomy): domain Eukaryota; kingdom Metazoa; phylum Arthropoda; class Insecta; order Lepidoptera; family Tortricidae; genus Archips; species Archips crataeganus. The sequence goes on along the minus strand of OX402067.1, from coordinate 9,938,879 downwards.
AGTATAATACTATCGAAATTAATATTTAATTCCTGCCACTCATTTTAAGTCTCTATGCAATTTTCCGTCAAAATTTGTGAAAATGTAACCAACAATTCTACAGCTAAAGTAATGTTTCCTTGGCTGTTTTTTTTACCCATAAATTTAAATGGAAGGATAATTTATAGCTTACAGTTGTCGTATCAATCCGGATCTTGAAATGGAATGGTAAGTAGGGTATAAATTAAGCTCGCGAGGTGTCTACGATATATTGTAACGATATTTAATTTCGTTACTGTCACCCGGGTACTTTACACACTCATTTCATAAAAGCATTTTACGTCAAACCTCTATAGGTCATCCATGCAAACATCACAACACAATTTGCAATATTAACATGAAAATTACATGTCCCCGCGCGTAAATTAGTAACCATGTGACATTTACCTATTTACACATATCGTTCGCTTAAATTTTATTAAATACAGCCATAATTACGTTAAGACGCCGCGCCGGGGAATGTGGAATATTCGTAACTATGACTAGAAATACAAGCCAGCTGCTATTCCCGCCAATCCCGCCATTACGTTAACGGTGTTGCCAGGAATAAAAAACAAGCCGATATCTGGCCAGTGCGTTTTGACAATCGCCGTGTAATGAAGGCAATTAGGAGTGTTCTAAATTCAATTTTAAACGAGCAAAGTAACTGGTGACAGTTATTTACTGTGTGAAACAGTGTTTTTAATTTGTAATTGCGGGCTATTATCGGATGTTGCATGAATTATTAACCGGTCCAGATGGATAATGTCATTCAGAGCAATTTACCTACTTCAGAGAACTGGTACTAAGTATCTATCGTGAGGGGTGGGGGTAGGTGTACTGTAGCAGTACACCTCAACGTAGAATACATTTTTCGCACCACTTCGGCAAAGGTGTTTTCCGTGGTCAGACTTAAGTACTGTATAATTACCAATAGGTGCAATAGCACCTACAAAATAATCAGTTACATTTATTCACGCTTTCTTTCGTCAACATGCTTAACCATAAAAGTATTGTTACTTACCAAATGTAGCTAATTAACATACCTATCTACGAAGACAGTTACAGAGAGCTCAGACGGAACGCTTCGTAAAATCTGACCCTGTCAAAACAGTACGGTACGGGGCCGCTATTCTTTCGAAACTCAAAAACACAATGTGTCGTAAGTAGGCACGCCATTTCGATTAAATCAAACGCGCGTTATTAATGGTTCCCGAGCTACACAATATGAGTTACTTACGTTTACGGCATTGATAACGTATGATGGAATTAATTGGACGTGAAGATATCGTTCTCAAATGAACGTCTATCACCAGCCTAAAATTCAATAAAGAATAGATAATACCGGAGTTCGAAAGAATGTTTTTAAAAAAAAACGCAATTCGAAAATCGAATCCGCTTATTTTTTTCACAGTCTTATTTGAAGGTTTTAATTTCATACTAAATACAAACTGAAATAAAAAATGAAGTTGAAAAAATAAAATACAAAAAGATACTTCATAACTAACTTGTGAAGGTTTTAAATCGAACGCTCGAATCGATACGTTCGTATACTGGCCATTAGTTTGTGATCTGTCGATTCATCCGATTTAGTTTTCCATTGATTCTGAATTCAAATTCATTGTTTGGCTCGTTAGTCGCGGTTCTTTTGTCGATGGTTAAGCGGACGTGTGAAAATATTAACGATTGGATATAACGGGCTTTTCTCTAATTAATTACGGTATTTGGTATCTTTTGATCGGTTTTGCTTAAGCACCGATATGTTTTGAAACAGTGCTGCAGTGGTTGGTGTACTGATGACCGTTACCTTAGTTACATTTAATAGACATCGACATATTTTCAGTAACATTTGACTGTCAAACCATCTTGTCTTGTCAAAGGGGGCAGAGCACACGAAACGCTACATTTACGTTTTAGGGCTATTTTTAGCAAATTTACGTATAATGTCACATAAAAGTGATACAATACAATACCTAGTTAGAGTTTGCTAGCCTATCGCCTACACAATATACCTTAACCTATTTCCTTAGTCGCTTCTTAATGGAAAGATGTAATTCTAAACCCGACAGCACACGGATGATCCTAAGTGTTTTAATTAAAAGTATCAGTAGATATTCTAGTCAAGCGATATTTGAAATATATTTTGACTTATTTTGTCATTTTACGAGTCTGAGATTTGAACAATGAAATTAATTTAAGACTTTTATAGTGAAGGAAGTAATAAACAATAATGATGTCAACATTAGCCGTGAACGAGAATTTGAAACGGCATATTGAGATAAACTGCCACATTATTAAGTTTATTGATCTACGAAATCATAATTTGAAATGTAAACAACTTGTTTTATAGAGTATAAAAGATTTTGGGCATTCCTACCAGTCGTTTAAATAAAATATGACGTTCATTAATTGTAATTGGTTTTTCATTGTTTTAGTTTTTGTCTCTGGCTTTTAAAATAAACATAAATCAGTGGAAATTTTAGAATGTAAATTATCGCATGATTTTATTTTTCATCAATAGGTAGATACTTAATATAGCATCTTAAACATCCAGTGGTTGGATTTATTTTGTAGGTACAGCCAAGCTCAAAGGTAGCTTAACCTCTTAGATAGAAAATTACTGTCACTATTTAAAAACATTAGAAGTTATCCCAATATTTTATTGTTGTTTACTATGACAAGGTACTGTTAGACCTTGGTCTTAGGGTGTAGTTTCACTATATTTTCATATAAATTCGAGGATTAGTATTTTTAAGACGTTTCGTTATTGACTTGCAGGCTTGCAGGCTTCTTGCAACTCTCATATTTTCCAATACAGACATTCGATCGATCCGTTCTTATTTTAAATTATTTCAAATATAGCACTAGAGTGCCAGCATCAACCGAATCACTGTAGAGTTTACAGTACTACCTACTTAGGGATGTAGCTATTATGCGACGTTTTTAACAGTAGCGGCTGAACGGACTTGGATGGACAAAAACCTGGATTGAGACATAATATTAATATCCCGGTAATGCGTTCCACTGGGAATCCTGGGATAATATTTTATCTTTAGACAAAATAGAGGGTCCAAGAACGTTGAGATAGGAACCTCTATTTTTAAGATGACGCGTTAACTTCGTTCGTAATCAATAGATGGCGTTGTCCAAGTGAACCTTGTGCTTTAAAAATGATACCGCAACATTTTCTCAAGCTAAACTAAGTTTCTAAATATTACTAACAAGAGCGAAGCCACGGGTTAAATCTAGTAACACATATTTGGTAAACAAAAGGAAAGCCTCCGTGTGAATGGAGGATGGCGCAAGCTGGAGAAAATTCCATTCACAAATGGGAAAAATCTGCGTATTACAACAAATCTATTTCAAAAATCAACCCTCCCTACGCAGCTTTTACCGGCTTTGATTTATTTTGTCTCTTAAGTTCCTCAACTGTAATACGTATACCTACACTCGCAATAATGTAGTAGTGTCAGCAAAAGATTGTGTAAAAATATTGTATGTATAAAAATTATTATTGATTCACTTGCGAACGTCCAAACCGTCCGAGATACGCTTTAATTTCAATCAATCATAATCTACGAGTCGCATTCCTTCGCTCGCTTATTCCGAAACTTCATCAAAGAAATTTATCGAAAACAATTTCGTTAACGAGCCTTTATATTCGACGGTTAATACTGGTAGCCAGTTTTGGTAACTACATCCGACATACATACCGACAAACTTGCTTTTACCAATTACTAACGGAAACTTCGCTTATTTTCAACCTTATCGCGTTAAACTAAACGCTACGATGCATTGTTTCAGTGTTTAAAAATAATTGTTCCGAATAGCTTTCTATACGTCAATCAAGTAAGTACATTTGGCGGTAATCGATAGGTTATCCGTGGTTCCATCTAGCGGCCAGTAGCGATACTACACGCGGCCTGTCAAAAGTTTGACAAACGTCATTTTTTACTTTTTTCCTTTTTTCTGACAGCCGGCGCGCGTGGGGTCAACCACTCGGCTACTGAATGCCTATGATTAAGTGGTCGTCTAATATGGCATTTTGCTTTAAAATTAATCATAAAATGTAATAAACAAACCTATCATCTAACGGTTAGTTTTTAATAGGTGCAATTTTATAAGTACACTTCGACGGACTACAAGAGGGCTTGTTTTTTAAACCTGCTAAAAAAAAATACCATATTGTTATTAACATTTGCAAAAATTGCAATAATTTTAAGTTTTTAGTAGGTCCGAGTACTCCAACGTCGGTGCTTATATGAAAAGTTACAAAGGGCTTTGTAAAGTGATACTTTTGTGAATAATTAAGTATTTTTTTATTAGCCTAGCATAGTGTCCCACTGCTGGGCAAAGGCCTCTCCTCTTGACTTCCACAACTCCCGTTCTGGCGCAATATCAGGCCAGTCCTTTTCATACACGTCCAAGTCGTCCCGCCATCTCCTTCTTGGTCTGCCTCGTCGTCGCTGGCCGTTCTCCGGCACCCAGTTATGTGTGAGCCCATCTTTGTGGGTGCATGCGACAGACGTGTCCAGCCCAGTCCCATTTTGCTTAGCAGTCTTTTTCCCAACGTCGACTATGCGTGTTTTTGAGCGCAGCGTGATGTTCCGGATTCTATCTATCCTCTTCACGCCTAATATGCTGCGCTCGATCGCTCGTTGGCTAACCTTAAGTTTGGACTTTTGATTTTCGGTCAGAGACCATGTTTGCGCACCGTAGGTTAGGACGGGCAGGATACACATGTCGACGAGTTTGCGCTTAAGTGTTAATGGAAGGTTTCCCTTCATAAGCTCTTTCATGGACCAGTAGCTCTTCCAGGTGTTTTCGACGCGTCTTTCGACATCCTTATCTTGTCTATTACTGAAAGAGACTACCTGGCCCAAATAGATGTAAGGCCCAAATAATTAAGTATATATTTAAAAAAAAATTGAAGGAGGCCTACACGGAGATGGTTGAGAAAGGCTGAAGAAGAAGAGAAGAGAAGAAGATATTTTTTTATATTACAATTTAAATTTAGGGTATTGAATTGCAAAGGTTAGTAGAGGCGGCAAAAATTTAATAGCCTACTGGCCGCAAATGTATAAGTCCACCACTGAGTGCTTGTTAGATATTTTGCTTATGGCTTGAATTTAGTGACAAAGCTTGTTATTACTTTAAATATGCCTTATAAATAAATAAACAAAAAAAAAAAAAAAAAAAATTCAAGGTAGTTTTAAATATGTCAATAAAAGTTAATTTTTGTGGGGTAGTTTGAGAATAAGAAAAATAAAGTGGGTACTTGAGAAGTTACAGTGACAAGTTAAAACATTTGTTTTGGTTTGTTAGTTTAACGTTTGGTAGCATAGCATACGGTTGTGGTAACTCTGAAGATGAGCTCTGGTTGAGTTCGAAACGCGTCAGTGTAGCTTGGTGGTGGTGATGGTTGGGTTTATGTGATTTGTGTGTGTTCGTACAGTGTGGAGGTGGAGGAACTGCATGAACGCACATTTCTTGCATAAACGTAACTATTGTAAGGTCGCGGGTGAGCAAAGTAATTGTTTTAGTTCATTAGTTCATTGTTATTACTTTGTCATTAAAATATGGTAAAGTTCCCTTACAGACGTTTAAGTGTCCATGTCTGACAGTAGGTACTTACCTACATATTTGTACAAACTCAATAGGTCGTTAACGGTCACCTCCAGCATCTCGTACATTATTTCATGCTAAATTAAATATTCTTTATTTCATCAACATCGTCCATTGTATAGGCTGTATTGAAAGTTTAACTTTCAATATTTACGCTAGTTGACTTTTAACTATTCAGTTTAATTATTTCCAATAGTAATTTTGTATGGACGATAATCAAAATTTGTAGGTACCATGACAACTCGGTTGTTAAATGGTCTATGGCACAGATGAGATAATTTTAAGAGCTTAATTAAAAAGACCTTTTTCTTATATCAATTCATTATTTTTAATCGAAATAAGGTATGTATGTATGTTATGTAAACCCTTAATTTATAGTACAAAAATTAAGATACATATGCAAAATCGAACTTATCACTTTAAGAGATCTCTACCAGTCAATCTTTGTAAATTTCATTGTGCCAAACAAAACCACAACATAAACATCAACATAACATCTTAAGCCGATGTGTGTGGCCGATGGGTTCTCGAGTGGCGTCCACGGAGCGGAAGACGCAGTGTAGGTAGGCCTCCAACAAGATAGAGCGACGACTTGGTTAAGGTTGCGGGATCGCGTTGGATGCGGATGGCACGGGACCGATCTGTTTGGTGAGCCTTGGGGGAGGCCTATGTTCAGCAGTGGACGTCTTTCGGCTGTAATGATGATGATGAACATGTTAAAAGCCCATAAGACACCCTGCTGCCGGCACTTTACCGTTTGCCCGAATTTCATACGGCTTAATGTATCGGTTTCCATAATTTTTCATTTGTCATACAATAATTTATTAATAGAAAAAAATAAAGTGCTAACGTAAATTATAAATTTAGGAATGATATTGTTACAGAGCGAAAAGTAAAAATGGTGGACGACTGCTGCGGGAGAAACTGGAAAAGATCGGACTGAACCTGCCGGCGGGGCGGCGGAAAGCCGCTAACGTCACCCTCCTCACCAGCCTAGTCGAAGGTAGCTTTCAAAATCAATTGAATAAATTTTTTTAATAAGTTTTTGTTAAAAATTATATTTTTAATACAAGCTTTTTTTGCTAACTGTACTTTCTGCCCCTGGTTAGAGTCTGGCCAGCATAAGTTGGCAATGGAAAACAGCGGCAAATTTAAAAAATATGGGATTGTCAACCCACATTTTAACGAAAATTAAATCCGTCACAATTAATTTTAACACTGGTAATCCTGTGAATGAATGGAATAAATAAATTTGATACTTGTTTTAATTTCAAACCGCTCAATAAGTGTTGATCTTTCATTTTGATTGGTTTTAAATTTAAATCCATTTTTTAGCAGTATTTACCTTAAAGTTTCTCAACATCCCATAAATCCAATGGCTTCTCGGAGTTCTATATGTAATGTTCTTAATGTAAGAACGTGTTTTTTTTACTATGTAAAACTCATTGATTTTATTCCTGATAGCGGAAATGTCAAAATCATCAAGGTTTGATGCAGTTTGTGTATAGTCGCAGGCAGCAGCTAGCTAGTTTACCTATAAATATCAAGAACAAACCAACGCAGTACAAAAATAACAACGATGATTTTTGACGGCATAAAAATGTTGCCAGTATTTAATTTGATGTACATTGCTGCTTTCCGAACTGATTTTTGGGGTTTGCAAAACGAGGTTTGATTTACATTGCTTGTGACAAGTTATACTGGCCAGACTCTACTACCAAAGTAGGTACACGTAGAGACGATTCAAGCGACCCCAAACTCGATGGGGTTATGTGTTTTCGTTTTACTACGGAGTCCTATAGCATCCTTCCAGCTCCATCATCAGATCAGCTCCATGTCATAATAATATTGCATTGTCGTCCGATTTACACATGCATGCAAGATTTCAGCTCTATCGGAAACCGGGAAGTGGGTCAAATTTAACTTGCAAGATTTGACCCGTATACATACATAACATACATTAAGGGGCTGTTTCACCACCCATTGATTAATTTTAACTGACGGATAAATGTGATGCCGTCTCCGTCTATTCGAACAAAACAAACAGAGACGGCAGCACATTTATCCGTCAAATAAATTTGATCGATGGATGGTGAAACAGGGGGTGAAGGTAATAAAAAGCTTATAAAAATAGTTACTTATAGCTCCATCGATTCATCGATGATTCTGCCAATGTCAAGGTTGAGAAAGAAGCTATCGATTGGCCGTTGTTCAAAGTCAAGCTCAAAAGTTCTCTAATGGCACGCATTAAACTATTAATATTATCACTATAACGGGACAGTGTGTAGAGTGCGTAGTGGTGTCGGATGGCTTATGGCGCGTGCGACGGTCGTGGGATGGTGTCGGTGTCTGTTTTTGGCCACACTTCAAAAGAATCAAAAGAGCACCACTGAACGTCGCCATCGCGTAGATGCGTTGCACCGACCATTTAATGGCCCATCGTGTAGAGGAGCTATCAAACAGATTAGTACCCACACCAAATTTAGGTCTTCCGCCGCCACTGTGGAAGTGATAGGTGCCATTGTTTAAAAAAATAATTGATTTTATTTTGTGACCCGTCCAAAAGCACATGTATTGCTGCTACACAGTGGTATAAGAGCTTAACCCTTGTGCAGCGGAAGCGGTGCACCTAGCCCGCGACTTCGGCTACGTGTGCGAGACGGAGTTCCCTGCGCGCGCGCTGGCCGAGTACCTCGCGCGGCAGTACGCCGAGCACGACGCGCGCCGGCGCCGGGACCTGCTCCAAGCCACCAAACAGGTTGGTCACTGGTGAACACCTCTAGAAAAAAAAAATAAGACTGAATCTACCGGCGGGTTGCCGGAAAGCCGCTAACTTCCCCCTTGTCACCACTCACCAGCTTAGTCAAAGGTAGCTTTCACCAGCGGTGAATTTACCAGCAGACTGAGTAGGCTGGAACCTAGGGTGACAAATTAGGCTCAAAATATTTTTTCTTTGAGTAATAAAACATTAGTATACTTATAAGACCGCGTATTGTCTGCCTGAATTTTTATTTTTGTTAGTTTTTTTGTACTGTTTTTAGTGTTCAATAAAGAATATTTGTATTGTTTTGTATATAAACGGAGAAAATAAGTCTCGAAAAATTAACAAAAATTACAATATTTTAGTAACCTATACCAAATACTTACTCCAATTTTCTTTGCCATTATTTTCTTTGTCGAATTGTCGTGTTGCTGGCTGACCTAGGTTGGTTATTGTTTGGGACGGAGGACACGGCGCAGCACACGCTGCAAGTGTGTCCCGCCTTCGATGAGCAGCGGGCCCGCCTCACGGCGGTGATTGGAACTGATCTCTCGCTACCAGCCGTGGTCAAAGCCACGACCGATAGCGAGAGATCGTGGACTGCCATGGCCTCCTACTGTGAGGAGGTCATGGCACTCAAAGAGGGTGCGGAGCGGGTGCGCGAGGAAGACCCATCCTCCCAGCCCCTGCGCCGCAGGCGTGTCGGGCGCAGGCGGTTATTCCATAACCGCCAAATACCGCCCTAATAGGACTGCGGGAGATGGGCACGGGGATGCCCGTCCCCCACCGTTAAGGTCCTGTTGAGATGGTAGGCGCGCCAAGTGTTTCGGCGCGCCTACAGCGGAGGAGACAGGTGACGTGCAGGTCTCCTGGAGATGGGTCCGTGAGCGGACATACCGCCGTGCTGCCGGGCCGTGGATGCGTAGAGTTCCCACAGCCCGGTTGCTTACCGGCGACGAAGTGGGACACCCTGGGGTTTTTAGTGGGTAAACCGCCCCCTTCTGGGGCGGGAATCTCACATATCCACCGGCCTCCCCGGGCCGGTGGAATCCATAAAGGATTTTCCCCAGGCCAAAAGAAAAGGTTGTATATTGTTATCGTTTGTCCCCAGGTGACGAAGGAGCTGATGGACTTGCTGAACCAGGACCGCTCGCCGCTGTGCAACACGCGGCCGCCGCACCTGCTGGAGCCGGCCATCCAGCGGCACCTCACGCACTTCTCGCTCATCTCGCACGGCTTCGGCGGCCCGGCCATCGTCGCCGCGCTCACTGCCATACAGGTACACCGCCTACGAACTGCTGTACGAGTTGTTAGATGTGAGCCAACCATCCATTAGCACCTTACGCACTTCACGCACGGGTTTTAAAGACCGGTCAGCGTCGCCGCGCTCACTGCCATACATCATAGGTATAGTCGTCACCTTTTGACTCTATGCCAACGAGTTAAGGTCGAAAAGTGACGAACCTTTTCTTACCCCGACTATACACCACCTAAGAACTTGGTGTACGAGTTGTTAGATGGCTAATTATAGGAGCGTCTCAATCGCCATCGTTTCCGGTCACATATAGTAAAGAAATAAGTTGCACCGAACGGAAGGTTTTTGTAAAACGACACAGTGCGCTCGCTGTAAAATAAAAATTCATTGAAATCCCATGCAAACAATAGCTCATTTCTTTGATATATGGGACCTGGTAATGATAGCGGTAGAAACGCTCGAATAATTAGCCAGCTATGTGAGCCAAGCATCCATCGGCACCTCACGTACTTCTCGCTCATCTCACATATGATTTAAAGACCGTCATTGTACACACATGCGCACACTACCATAGCATACCATAGCTACATAGTTAGAACTGCCGTAAGGGTTGTTAGATGTTCGATCCAGTACCAGCTTATGCACTTTTCACCCGTCTCGCATGAGTTAGTGAGACCATTCATCCACACCATTCACTCACCGCCGTACATGTAACCTTAGAACGTCATACGTATTGTTACATAAGAGTTAGCTGTCTAATGAGAACTTCTTCTCGCTCATCTCGCACACACGTCTTAAATATTAATTTGTTTTACACTTGGGTTACATAGTTAGAGCTCTCAAAAATTTGTAAACAATGATCCAATCTCCTCTCAAAATTATACCTTTTTATAAAATTATGTTTCTTTCTTTCCAGAATTTCCTAAACGAGTCCCTGAAGCATTTAGACAAACTATATCCCCAAAGCGGCATGGTGACTTCTTCAATGGACAAAACCAAAATGGACCCCGACATTAAGAAGTAACACCAACATAACGACGGAAACGTCGGGAACAAGACTCAACGCACCCAACAGTGCGCGACTAAATTAGTGACCAAGGAACTATGCATTCAGCCGAATACGTCAAATCGATTACATACCGCCAACTTACAGAAAATGAATGGAGATTGCGTATTTATTTTTATGATGATCTTCGTTCGTGGCCCGCATACAAAAGTGCAATTATAATACTCAAGATTGTGAGATTATGTAAATATAGATATAGTAATAAATACCCATAGTATTAATTAGCATTTATTTTAGATGTAATTCTCAGGCCATGATTTCGTGCTTTCCTCGAGACGGAACTATTTTTATTACGAGGTTATGAATTAACGCAATGGACAAACACCGCAATAAATGACATATCAAATTGTAAATAGTTTATTGTACAGTATGTGCCTACATACAGCACGGTTAGAGAAATAATGCGCGTACAAATCTTTGCCGGACTTCGATGGAAGCTTTTATGGGCGCTCCGAAGATGTTAACTAACTATTAACATTATTATTATTACTAACTGTTAAAATGTTTTAAACTTTTCGATTTTTACTTTAAACTTAATGGCAACTTTAATACAGCTAAAATTATTCTGACGTTTCGGCCACATCACGAGTACAGTCAAGGGATATTAATTACTGCCTTTTAATGCTATAAAAATACTTTTAGTTTCTTTTCATAAAAATCTCAAAACAATTGCAATGCGTAGTTCCCTCAAATACCGTCACATATGGCAACTCAACCTTCTGTAAGCAACTTTGATATAACCAATCTACTTTTAGCGAAAAAACGTATTTTTTACTAAATGAGTTTAAGTATAGAAAGTTTCTGTCAGCCAATTTTATTAAGTGATAACACATTTGGTCACTAAAATGTCTGACTTAAAGGGAGAGTTACTCATAGAAGGCAAAGTTGCCTTTTCTTATAGTATTATGACTCTGTCTAAAACATGAAGTAAGGCAAAGGTTTTTACGCTCATTCTTCTAGTAGCCGTGTTGTACTAAAGTTAAACATAGCATTTTCACCGATCGTTCGAATTTAGTAAGACCTCCTTAGTTTTTTAAGTAATTAGGTATAGTTTTGCTAGTGAATCAATGTGAAAGTGTGCCAATTAGTTAATTAATAGATACCGGTGGGTATCCGACGATTAAGTATTTAATATTTATTATTATCGCATGTATATAGTTACGAGTTACTGTCTTGCCTAAACGAGCTACTTGCTCAGTTGTATGATACTTGGTAAACTTAATAATTGTTCTCCAGCCTATACATACACATGCATGTGTATGCCTCCTCCCAGGATAAAAGGCTTGGGATAGTTCCCACGCGGGCCTATTACAAGTAAGGAACTTACACACACCATCAACCAACCATGCAGGAGTTCCCACGAATTTTTTTTCAATGATAAACTCATAGTAAATTACATCTTATTACGTTATTACCGTACGGTTGGTATTTAGATAGTAATATTATACATAACTCTAAATAACAGAAAGGCTACTTTTCATTACGATATTCCTTCGTGAACGGGTATTACGACCGCTTATGCCTGATTTACACTCTCGCCTCGTCACCTCGCCTCGCGCCTCGCCTCGTCGTCTCGCTCCGGACGCGAGCCTCAAAATCAAGGCAAATCACGAGACGAGGCGCGAGGCGCGCCTGACCACACTCTCGTCTCGTGGCTCGTCCCGCAGTTCGTCTCGCCACTCGTACGCGAGTGTAAACCAGGTATTAGACTAAAGATATTATTTTTTACACTGGTGTTCTTTGTTCAACGTCAATGAAGACCGTGAACGATTTTTCTGGAAATTCCTGAACAATTTAGTCAAATTCCGTAGATCTAATGGTTTACGCTTGCGAATCTGAGGATAAAGTCTAGTATGTAATAAATTGAGACTAGTCTCCAAAATAAAACATAACTTACTTAAGTGATTAAAGGCTATCAAAATATCAAGATTTAATAAACTTTGCCCTTTAAAATCGTTCGGTTGTTAAGTTTGCCAAGTATATTACCAGCATAACTTTTGAAGTATGTTTAAAAAAAATACTTTTATCGATAAATGTGTCGATATTCGAAGCGGCAGCTTTAACGTATTTTTGTGATTTAATTTAGATGTTCTTCAAGCACTTGCTCAACACTGAATTTGAAATGATCTGTAATCATGTGCCAAATGACAATTTCAAGTGTAAACTTCACTTAGGTAGGTAAAGTTTTTGTTTTTTCTAATTGAAGACTTATCTATCTAATACATGTTCACTCGCCATATTAATTCAATTTTAAATTATTAAGTAAAATACTGCGTTAAATTTCGCAGTAGTTATAAGCGAAGAGATTAGACTAGGAAATAAAGGGATGATGAAAAAAGTAATCAAGTTCGAAAGACTCGTAACGTGCAAGTCGTAAGATACGATTATCGACCTTATCGCTAAAGTAACTAGAGTTAAATAAAGTTGTACCTAATTAATAAAAATAGTACTGTTAAACTGCAACATGGTGAAATTTTAATATATCTTACTACTTCTAACTCATTGTTACCAAGGTAAGTTAGAGCAGATCAAATAAATGGTTGTTACTCTTCGTTGCCGCTTCATCCCACTGTCCTAGTCTAAACTCTTTGCCGCCACTTCACCGCCACAGATAAAGAAAATCCTGTGTAGTTTTAGAGTCCTGTAAATACGAGGCATTTGATATTAATTTAAATTTACTTTAGTTTATACTACGCTTAGTTGACATCAGTAGATTCTTTACTTTTTGCCGAATACCTCATTGTCAGTTAAGGCTTTGTGAAGTTGGATCAGGGTAAAATCATGACAGAGACGCACATTTAAGTATTAAAACAATATAAATTCATGATTAAGCGGTACAGTATTCTGCATTTAAACATAACTTGATAGGTTTCTAACTTAACATTCTCGTCCTTCTGTTGTAGAAGTTCTAAGCCACACCACTTGCTAGGGCAAATATTGTCAATGTTTATCAAATTATCACATCCCTTTTTAATCATTAGGCGGGCTCGAAAGGGATGGATGTTTATGTCCGCGATAGACGCTAGTATGCTGGAGCCTTGCCATCAAAGGGTTTTTATGCAGAATGCTGATACAATTAGTAGTGGCTGTCATCTTGGATCACCTTAATCGAGTCGGACCTCAAATCCACTGTGTAGAACTAGAACATTGAAATTAATTGTTTCTATACAGTTGATTGCAGCTACGACTCAGCCAAGCTGATCTTTGTCGTAATCCATTCAATATTAGGTACACTATGCGAATGTAAGAGCCCAATATTTAGGGAACCTTATAATATCTACTTACTATGGACAATTCAGTATTCTTATTTCTAAGTCTTGTCCTAAGGTTAGACCTATGTGCTCAGATCTATGTTGCTCCTCAGAAAACAACTTATGCACTATCTGCTTACAAGAGAACCTCACCTTAAAGGCCACAACAAACCGGGAGCGCGGGGCGCCGACGAGCGTGCCCAGCGCTGTCAAAAACATTGAATCAATTACGGTGTGCCGCACTGCCAGTGTGTGTCACCGTATATTTGATTCAGTGTTACAGAGCGCGCTGGGCACGTTCCGTTGGCGCCCCGCGCTCCCGGTTTGTGTTGGCCTAAAGGTCACATTTAAGTATTCGGTCGCCAATGATCCTATTGTAATAATAAGGTACAAGATATCTATGTAGAGAGGACAGAGTTCATGTAATAGTGGTTTATTGGATAAGAGCGATTGGGGTCGTTTGGGACAGTGTAGTCTAACTAAAGCCTGCATCTCTTAAGATAAAGGGAAATATTTAGTATTCATTAAGGGTCCCTAAATGTCGGACTCTGAATAAAGAGTAGCGTTAGTAATATTGATTTCATATTTACTTTTGCGCTATGGCTGTGTTCTGAATGTGACAAATTAAAAAACACTATTTTAACTTCGGCACAAATTTTTAAATGGTTGGTTGTGTAATGTCAAATGACCGTGCGTCACTTTTGTAAAAATGTTTGTCATAAAAAATGTCAATTGTGTTTGTTTCGTTTTCTGGAGTAAATGAATGATGTTATATTGGAATTTGTTAATTTTCAATTCAATAATGTTAATCACGATGGCTTACGGGAGCACGCTCTCGTAGAATTTCCCTCCAGAAGTTAATGAGCCACACCGAAAGGAAGATTTTTGTAAAATACTTAATACAGTACCTGTGCTTGGCGGTACAACATAATTTGATAAAAATTTCAAGCAAACTGTAGGTAACTTATTTCTTCAATATATGCGACAGAAACTGATAATGGTTACGTAACGACCGTAGAACTGCCGTACAAAGACTAGTTAGCGATTAACCGAAGGTGCCACTTTCTTCGTAAAACTACAAATAAGTATTGTATTGTCTACGAAGACAACCTAGCTACGAAGATTGACGTCCCGGGTTCGATCCCCGCTTGAGACAGATATTTGTATGGATCATACGAATTGTGCTTGAGGCTTGGATTTATTTATCCGTTTAAGTATATTAAAAGGCCACCACAAACCTCCCGGTTTGCCGGTGCGCTCCAGCGCGGGCGTCGACGGAGCGTGCCCAGCGCGCTCTATAACACAGTGCTATAACACTGAATCAAATATACAGCGACACAAACCCTCAAACGTAGCAGTTTGGCGAGAATATTTATTTACTTAGTAACTAAGTTGTAATTAAATTTATAAATAAAAAAATAACATCAGCATCGCGTCACATCGTATCTGATTCAGTGTTATTGACCGCGCTGGGCGCGCTCTATCGGCGCCCCGCGCTCCCGGTTTGTTGTGACCTTTATCCTATCTATCTATCTTTATCTTTATCTTTTGTTTTTTTTTTGTTTGTTTTGTAGCACCCATAGTACAACCATTGTTTAGTTTAGTACTATGAGTGAGTCAATTCGTGTCAATCATCCCATGATTTATTTATTTATATATCTGACAAGAAATGCTTGAATACGGCAACAACTTTCAATGCAATGCAACATTATAATCCTCTTTCACTTAATTTTTATTTTGTACAGTTTGGTACAGTAGGTATCAAGGACAATTAATTTCTGAACGAATAGCTAAAGTCAAATATGACAGCTGTCAGTCAGCGCTTTACAATTTACAAACCGAACCGCTCAAAATGAAAAAGAACACAAGCCAGTCCCACCGGCACTATTAAAAAAGTTATTCAACTCGTTTAACATAAGTTTTAACTGCTGAAGTTTTCATATAAATGGCTGAAATGGACTGTGAGGACCCACCGGAGAGAAGGAAAGCTTTTAAGTGTAATTATCGGTTATTTGACAACCTAAATGTGGTGTACAACTCGTCGACTTCAGTAATCATCTTTTGGAATAAGTATCAGTTATTCCTTTACGACAACTTTTATTTCGATGACGTCACGAGAATTTTCACACCTGAATATCACATACATGAAATTTTGATGTCGAACAATTATTTAATATGCTTGGACTGCAAAGGGAACATTCACGTAACTACGCTAAAATTTAAAAATTGCGCTCAGAAACTGTTAAAATCAAACTTCCAGCCGCGCCAAGAGAATGTTGTGGCCTGGGTGCAACGTAACGAACACGTCCTAAGTTTGAAATTAGAAAAGGAAACATACTCCCTTTGCCTGAATAAAATGGACACAGAATTATTTAAGGTGAAAGAAATCAAAATTAAATATGATGATGGCATTTGGCCTCTTCCGAAAACTACACAAGAGAAGTGCCTGATAACTGCTTGTAAAGTCCCTGAAAATGACGAGAATGTGAAAAAATTGTTTGATACCTTCAATTTGCAGGATTGCGATATTGTGATCATAACTTTTGATAGAATAGACACCTATGTATGCTTATTTAACCCTAACACTGTTGAAGTTGAGTTAACATTGGTCAAACTGTATTCAGCTCCATTAGAAATAAATACAATACAAATTGTAGAGTTGGAAAATTTGAATATTTTAATTGTGCTTGCTTCTGGGACTGTGATTAAACTGCCACTTGTATCACCAAGGCAGCTACCTGTACCAATTCATTTAAATGCTGGTGTTTCTAAATTTACAGCATCAAAAGACACTTTCATGTATACAGATGGTATTTCAATGTGGAAAACTGAAGATAGTTTCACAAGCATTACATTCTCCCAGTTGTTTGTAAGACAAGTGAAAGACTTTGTCAAATCTGGTGATCATTTGATCTGCACAACTTATTCCAACCTGTTCTATTTATTACCTGTTGATAGTGAAAATATTTATTTGGAGTCTAATTACCCTACTTTTTGCCCTGTTGAAAAACTTTCAAACAATTCAGAATACTTATTTAAGGTTTTTGAAGAAGCTAACAGGAATATTGAAGTAGTTGAAAAGGTATATGAAGAAGGAAACTATATTACTGCTATGGCATTATCAAATAGACCAGACCTTATGGAGAGTGTGCTAAAAAGTGAAGTAGTTGTTTATGAATATTATGAGGATGTTGTTAAAGAAAATCCAGGTGTCATTTTAATGGAAGACTTAAAAGAGTATTTTAAAGCTCATTCTATAAATTTGCTAGTAAAAATATCAACTTTGCAAATGGAGGATGTTGTTAATGAAGTGATGAAACAATTGTTTCATGCATCAAATTTACACATATCATTGTGTTCTGATTACAAACTTCTGAAAACAAACACTATGAGTGCACCAGAAACTCTAAATAAAATAAATCTATTGATACCGTTTGATAGTTTGGTAGCCAATCTGGCTTCAGTTCAAGTGGTTATTCAAATAGTTCTACATATTCCTGGTACATCCAGTAATGAACCGGCATGGATAACATTCTACCGAAAAGAAATTTACGTAAATCCAGAGTACTTCATCAAGACAGATTTGAATTTAAACAGACATGTTACTTTCAAAGACCCAGAGGAGCCAATTGAAGATCTTATTCTAAAATTAGCAATCAGTGAGACTGGAAATCTGTTAAAATTCTCAACTATGTCCAGTTTGAGTGGAAATCCATCAGCACTGTCTTTGTATGTCAGACTACCCCCAAATTACAGGGACATTTTCCAAAACAAAGAACGATTGAACCAACATTTTGAATCAAGAAAAGCTGATTATTTGTTCAGGCAATTATCATCTGAAGAATTTTTGCAATCACAAAATTACTTGACTTTTGAAATTGGCAGATTTAAAGTTGATGTTGAGATAGTGTCAGATGAATTGCAGCATGTATCAAACTGTTCCGTGCTAAGGGTGGCAAGCGAGTGTGTGGAGACTGCTCAAAAAATGAGGAATTTCTTTGCTGAATTGATTTATGATAACTTTGATGCACCCCATTCAAGCACAAAGTTTGTCAATCAGACGCTGTATACAACTATTAAGGTATTGATTTTGCTATTATTTATTATTTTTGTATCCTAATGCAGATTGGCACATTTAGATTGGTCAGTATGGCCAAGTATGAAACTATTAGACATACAAAGATGTGTTCTTAGGACCCATGTCATCCATTTTCATGACAGGAAAAAGGTGTTCATAGATTTTAAAAACATTAATAAGTTTTTGTGAAAAAAAACATTTTTTATACAACATTTTTGTTGATTGTAGTTATTTTTTCAACTGTATTTGTGTTATCATCCATTCTATGTATGTATACCATATTTCAAGTCAATCCAGCCACAAGAATTGGAACAATTTTTACTTTCTAGATTTGGTTACAGACAGATAGGTACATTAGATACTATGACTGGAATGTAAATATTTTCCTTCAATATTTATTTAAAGGTGTGAATGCAGTTTTTCTTGTCACTAAAATCGATGAGATGGTTACAGATATTTGTTTTGTATGTCTTATAGTTTTGGACTGGCTCATACTGACCGATCTAACTGTATATTGGCATGTCTGTCATGGTTAACTCGACATTTCATGCCATAATAAAATCTGTGTAGATACAGTAAGATTATTTCCACTTTGGCACTCGGCAATTCTCGACATACATCGAGATATATTGGAAGTGCAATACTTAGGCTGAGGTTCTGCTGTTAATTACGTTAAGTAGGTTTGGATATTTTACGTGATTAAATTCTAGGATTTTATATAAGTACGATACCGCAGCCGTGGTGGCCTAGTGGTTTGACCTATGGTCTCTCAAGCTGAGGGTCATGGGTTCGAGTCCGGGCTTGCACCTCTTGAGTTGTTTCGGAATTTATGTGCAAAATTACATTTGTAATTTACCATGAGCTTTGCGGTGAAGGAAAACATTGTGAGGAAACCTGCGTACACCTGAGAAGAAATTTGATGGTGTACATGAAGTTCCCAATCTCCACTGGGCCCGCGTGGGAACTACGGCCCAAGCCCTCTCATTCTGAGAGGAGGCCTGTGCACTGCAGTGGGACTTATATAGGCTGGGATGATGATGATAATAAGTACCCTATGAGAAAACACAAACAATACAACAATAAAATACAATGACACCACAAATAATACAATACAGAAAAACAAGTACATGGAAAAAAAGAAATAAGGTAAGTAATGGCCGGCCTTATCGCTTCGAAGCAATCTCTTCCAGGCAACCTGAAACCCTGAACCTTTATGGTTAAAACTGAGACATCCCACCAAGTGTCAAAGTGGAAACAATCTTACTGAATACACTCATCAAAACTGTCTGCGGATATTTTTTTATCCCTAGACAAATTTCATGTTTTGACTCAGTAGTAATATGCCTATATTTAAATTTTTAATAATGTCTTGGGATAAAGAATGTCCCTAAGCACTTTTGATGAGTGCTAGGGCAACAAATAAGGTAATGATTTAAGTGGCCTACTCTGGCGTGACATGATAAAGAGCAACGGGGCCGTATTTAGGGCCGTCCACAATAGAGACTTTGAAAAATTATTTAATAAAATCTCGACTGAAAAAAAATGGTAATTTAATTTGGAAAATAATTTGTAGTCACGGGGCCTCTACTCCTTTTATGCCCTGAGCCCTCCAGAACTCTTAATCTGTCCCGGTAGAGCAAATCTCTGATGCTGACTATTTTGGTCTGCCTTTGCTTATGGTCTCTCAAGCAGAGGGTCATGGGTTAAAATAAAACTCAGGCTTACACCTCTTGAGTCTTTCGGAATTTATAGGCGAAATTACATTTATATGTGATTTTTACCATGAGCTTTATGGAAGGAAAACATCATAAGCAAACCTGCAAAGATATTCAATTTCAACCGCCCACATTACATGTTTCGAGCGAACACAGGATTGAGCGCGTACAGGCCCTATACTACGAAGCACGAAATTCGAACTTCGTTTCATGCCGTTCCGCCTTCGTTCCGCTCACGCTAATGGTATTTATTACGAGAGTGAGAGGGACCGCACGATCCGAACTTCGAACTTCGAATTTCGTAGTAACCCCCCAGTACACGCGCGTTCGATTAACCTTTTAAACGCCAGGGTCGTCTATAGACGACGATACGGTAATACAAAAATTACACTACACGCATCCGCATAAGAATCAATTTTGTTCGTAACAAAACGATGTGTTTCGTTATAGACAGACCGCAACGCGGAGCGTGCCCAGCGCGTTGTATAAAACTGAATCATATGCGCTATGCTTAGCTGCCAAATTGTGTTACCGTATACAGGGTAATTTTTTAATAAGTGCACAAATTTTAATATGTGATTCAGTGTCGTTAAAATAACAAATTTCAGTATTTTTCGTTATAATATTAATCACTTATTTTTTTTATTGTTCATGGTAATTCGACCAATTATTGGATGAATTACTATGAACAACCCAAATTTCAAAATTAAAACAAAAAAACTTGAACAGATAATCGTGATCTATCAACGATACTGAATCACGTTTCAAAATTTGTGCACTGATTAAAAAATTATCCTGTATATGATTCAGTGTTATAGACCGTGCTGGGCGGGCTCCGTCCGTCGGCTTGTGGTGGCCTAATGTATATAGGCAGCGCGCGTGTAAACGTGTCTACCAAAAACGACCGTATGTATACGCGCAGAAGAAAACGCTAGTCTTAAACCGCTCTATAAACTAAAGTATCAACAGTTATTAATTGATTAAATAAGGTCTATCATGCTATAACTAATATCCTGCATTTTTTTTTCCAGAATGCATATATAAATATGGAAGAGAGTGCAGGGAAACAAAGCGCTAAAAGCATTTACTTATTAAGTAAACAGTTCCAGAAAAACATTATGGGGTCTATGCCACTTTAAATCAGCTGAAATCTGAATTAAATTTGTAAGATATGTAAATTCTGAATCTGTGATTGTGCTCGGAAATGTGAGAATTTATATTTGAGTAGAATTTTTAATCCTGTAGCCGCCGAACGTCACTGCTGCTCGTATTTGAATCTTACGTGTCGGCATTTAAGTCGCTATTGCACTAACAGTAGTTTACGAACGGTTAAAGTCAAATACTGAATTGGATGTTATAGGTCATCTTACACCGTAAAAGTTCACTTCGTCCACATTCCCATGTCGTTCACATTCCTACTTCGTCCACAATCCCACTTCGTCAACATTCACATTTCGTCCACAATCAACATTCCTAGCCGATTTTAATGCGTTTTTCGCTATCACTATGAAAAATACTCGCTAAGCATTTTGCGGGTCAATACTATTCAGATACACTACCAATTTTGTTACAAAATGAGAATGTGGACGAAATGAGAATATGGACGAAATGGGAATGTTGACGAAGTGGGAATGTGGACGAAGTGGGAATGTGAACGAAATGAGAATATGGACGAAATGAGAATGTTGACGAAGTGGGAATGTGGACGAAGTGGGAATGTGCACGAAATGAGAATATGGACGAAATGGGAATGTTGACTAAATAGGAAGTGGGCGAATTGGGAATTGATTGTGGACGAAATGGGATTGCTGACGAACTAGGAAATTGACAACATGGGAATGTGGACGAAGTGAACCTAAACGAAAAAATCTTGCGGAAGTTAATATTTTTTCATAATTATTTTTATAACAAATTTGTTTTAATAGTAAGTATAATGTAATAATAGTATTTTATTTTCTAAACAATGTTTTTATTTAAGAGCGTTTATACCTGCTGAGCTGGCAACGTTGCATTTTTGTTAGTTTTTCTCGATTATTATAAAAATTGAATGAAAATTAAAAATTCGTATACCTACACCAAATTTTTAATTTTCATTCAATTTTTATGGAATAATCGAGAAAAACTAACAAAAATGCAACGTTGCCAGCTCAGCAGGTATTAAACGCTCTTAAAGGTTAAAAAAGTAGAATTTTACGGTGCGCTAATAGGCTATTAGAATGCATGACATTGGAATGTTGTAAAATATATTCTTTAAGTAAATTAATATTGTAAAATGTAATGTAAGCAAAGCATGTGATACTATACAATAAGTTATTATAAATTTTGGAATATACCTAAACGTCTTATTTTCACACCATATCATATAGAATTTGCTACGGCAGTGCTTTGGCACGCTCATCAAGAGCTAAAAGTCTATTTAATTTTTTGAGCGCTTCGCAAAATTTCAAATAAATTTGAATTAGTTTTGAAAAAATTACGAAACCCTGCAATAGAGTAGCCCCCCCCCCCCTCCCCACACACTACCCAGGGCCGAATTTAGGGGATGGTATCTACAATATACACCGTGAAATTTTAGTGGTTGTTTTCCCGAAACGAGGTGATTTAGTATCGATTGTACAATCGATTTATAATTACTATATTGACTACAGTCAAAAATCCAATTGTGAAAAACGAAAGTTGAAAATTACCGCAAACCAATAGTAACGCTTCGTTGGTACAAGTAGAGTACGATCGTGCGATAGGTTAGGTACCAACGAAGCGTTACTATTGGTTTGCGGTCTTTTTCTACTTTCGTTTTTCACAATTGGATTTTTGACTCTAGTCAAAATAGTAATTATAAATCGATTGTACAATCGATACTAAATCACCTCGTTTCGGGAAAACAACCACTAAAATTTCACGGTGTATAGACTTCGAAAAATCGTTTAAGGGTATGCGCGCACGAGCAACTTTTGTCTCCGCGACTATTTTAATTAAGTCTATGGGTTAGTATGGAAGTGCGCACACGTAGCGCCGTGACTCCCGGGATACAAATACCCATAACACAAAAAAAATCTCCTTGAGACTAACTTGCTCCTGCGCACATACCCTAATGAAATTTCGACTGAAATAAATAAATAAACACGACTGAAAAAATAGTATATTTTTTATCGAGGGACTAAAAGAAGCCAATATATACCCGAGGTGGTTAGCCACCCGAGCTTTAGCGAGGGTGTCTATTTATCCGAGGGTTTATATTGACTTTTAGTCTCCAGGTGAAAACTCTATTTTTCACTTCGATATTGCGAGAAAAAAATCCAGTCCATAAAACTTTCATAGGTCTTTAAACAAATCTTTCTAGATTTCGGCGGCAAAAGATTATCAATTATGTCTTTTGCTCTTTGCTCGACATCATAATTTTCACAATCACTTGACGACATTGTGAGAATAATCGATTTATTTTAATTGTTTACGATTTACGCTCTACAACAATTTCAAAGTTTTCGCGGTAAGTATTTACACATTTACACAGATATAACAAAATCGCATCGGCGAAATGGTCCATACACAAACTGGAAAAAACAGAGGCCCTACCACGAAGTGCATAATTCGAACTTCGTTTTGTGCCGTCCCGCTCACGCTAATATGATTTGACACGAGAGTGAGAGGGATAATACGATACGAACTTCGATTTTCGAATTTCGTAGTAACGCCTCAGAATGGCGCCACCTTCTTTGCGGAAAAAGCATAGAACTAAGACCACGTAGACTAAGAACGTAACATTTTCGTCATGAAAATGGTTCACACAATCTTATTTTTTTACATATATTTTGTTTTGCCACTAAGCAAGTACTGGCTGTTTGAGTTTATCTAAGTCACTCGAAATTAATTAAAAAATTAATTACTTTTACTCCTTGGGGACTAAAGCACTCACTTTACTCCCGCCTAATAGGCTATATTGACCTACTTTTAGAGCATGAGAAGTGAAAACTCCTTTTATGCCCCGGGGCTTCCAGACGTCTAAATCTGGCCCTGCCACTATCGTTGACAAGAAGTTATTCCATTTTTGGTAAAACCACTCGGAAATGAACAGTTCTATACCAGGAGTTTCCAAACATTTTCAATTCGAGGCGCGCTACAGGCGAGGAATATCGTCGGTTTCGGAACGTAAGTATCAATCAGCAAGTGAGCGTTACATAGTTTCACGGCGCCCTTCTTTACCCCCTACGGCACCCCAGGGCGCCGCGGCGCACACTTTGGGAACCTCGGATTCTATACAGCCATCGCATCAAGTAATGAGGATTTCCTGGTCAAACCCGATAAATCGAAATAAGCGACTGTTGAAACAAGAACACTACATAAAACGTTTAAATTCAAAAATCCTACAAAACATTAGATAGACTTATCGGACTTCACCAGGCAACGTGGATCTTAAGACGTGAGTGATCCGTTTATTTTCACTGAGTCTCACGGTAGTTTCATGTTTAAACAGGCAAACCTCGTTTATAAACACCAACCTTATGACTATCGCATAGAGGTGTAAATAGATATTTTTCGCTCGTGCCTAAAATACCACGTTCTCAAATTACGTACATTTTTAAAAATACTACATTACCTATTTATGACATTTTTATTATCCCTTAAATGCATTGTAATGTAGATATACATCGTATTCTTATTTTCTTTATTTTTCCCACCATCTATACCACAAAAAAAAACACATTAATTACATTTGTAATTTACCATGAGCTTTACGGTGAAGGAAAACATTGTGAGAAAACCTGCATACACCTGAGAAGAAATTCAATGGTGTATGTGAATGTATGTGAAGTTCCCAATCAGCACTAGGCCCGCGTGGGAACTACGGCCCAAGCCCTTTCATTCTGAGAGGAGGCCTGTGCCCTGCAGTGGGACGTATATAGGCTGGGATGATGATGATACCACATTACCCCATATATTTAAATTTGGAATCATCATGGATTTAACCTTTTAAAACGCCTGCGTCGGCTAAAGACGACAATTAATACGGTAATACAATTAACCCTTTGACCGCCACAAAACAAACGAAGTGACTTGCTCTGTACGCCACGGAACAAACCGTCTAGTCGATAAATAGGGCTTTGTTACCATTGCAGGATTTTTTTCGAGTTGAATGTTGGTCATCTATAGATGACTCTGGCGTGTCAGGCATTTTATTGGCTCTCACAACTGGTTGACTCTAGCGTTCAAAGGGTTAACCCACCCACAGTAAGCCACCCAGATAAGCTTTGCTCTTATATCATCTTTCGTACCCTTCTATTCTGAGTGCGGCTGGTTCAGGAAAGGAACAAAAACAAGCAACTAGAGTTAAATCTATTTATTTCTTAGACCATCCTTCTGAGGAGTTCGTTGATCTTATCCTCTCGGTTTCCGAAGTCTCCTCCGTCGACGTAATGGATAGTCTTCTTGCGCCAGCCGCCGGTCGGGTTGTTCAGCTTGAAGGGCCACAGGAAGTTGCTGGCATACTATAAAAAAATATATATATATTATTGAACCGTTATTTATTATACTAGAAAGGTTTAGTTAGGTACTTAACTAAATGTAAACCAAGGATGATATAGACTGGATTGGCAGTCGCCATAGTACGGATCGGCCGCGGTTTTTGTAGTTCGATTATTAAATCTAGATGGCGCTGAAATATAGCCAGAGGCTTTGAAGGCAAAACAATAAGACTACAGATGTTACATATTACTACAAATGTATTATTTTTCAAAAATATTGCATAATAATACATTTGTAGTAATATGAAATATCTGTAGTCTTATTGTTTTGCCTTCAAAGCCTCTGGCTAAATTTCAGCGCCATCTAGATTTAATAATCGAACTACAAAAACCGCGGCCGATCCGTACTATGGCGACTGCCAATCCAGTCTATATCATCCTTGATGTATACAAAACAAACTTCAGCTGTCAACAACAACCAACAGTTATGGCGTCGGGTTAACCAGCCAAATGCAATGTTTGTATTGACTTTCACGCATCGCATTATTGCCGTACTCTTTAGTTTAGTCGCATAACGCCCTAAACTATAGAGTACGTCGATAATGCGACGCGTGAAAGTCAATTACAAATATTGCATTTGGCTGGTTAACCCGACACTATAGTGTAGTGTAGTAATGCAACAGAGCTGTCATTTCTAGTTTTTAAATAGATGTCCGAGCACTAGGAAAGTTGACACCGCATGTCGCGGGGCACCATAGGGGCGCTCGGGTCGCTCTGCGCTCCAAAATACCGACACCTGTAGGGACAGGGGCGGCTCGTGCGGAGCGCTTATTTTAAATATGTATCTTGTTATTTTGTATTTGTTTTTTAAATATGTAGCAGTGGACAATCAACTCTTCCCGTCTTTGAGTAGAAATGTTACATTTACATTTCCACGGTACTCTGACTCAACCTCGTATATGAATTTACTAAATTGGAATAACCACTTTAGACACGAGGCTTTGTTATTCCCAATTTATAAAATTTCATATATGAGGTTGAGTCAGAGTACCGTCGATTTGTAGACGGTCAACATTACGACGGGTTGAGTCTTACTTACGAGTTGATCTTGTATATGAAATTTTACGAAATTAGAATTAAAGTGGTAAGTGGTGGCTCGCGGCCTAGTGAATATTATTATTTCGTAACACTAATATTATAAAGAGGAAAGATTTGTATTTTTGTATGTAACAAATAAACTTAAAAACTACTGGACCAATTTCAAAAATTCATTTGCCATTAGAAAGCTACATTATCCTGAGTGACATAGGCTACTTTTTACCGCGGGAAAATACCTTTTCCTACGGGAAAATTGATTTATCACGGGTGAAGCTGCGGACAGAAGGCTAGTCTCATATATACGAGGTTAAGTCAGAGATCCATCGATTCATTATAATATTTATATTAAGGAACTTAACGCTTCACACTACACTGCGAGTGTACAAGGTGCCTAAGGGTATATAGCAATACTTTAAAATCAACATTGTTGTAGTGTCACATAAGTACAGCCTGCGTAATCTCCTGAATCTCAACTTATTTGAAACAGAAGTAATTATTCACACCAAGACAAGGATTATGACAAAGAGCTTACCTTGAACTTATCACCGACGGTGAAGATCTCGTGGATAAGGTCCTCAATGCAGATAATGTTGTTGTTCTTGCCGAGTTTATCCTCGATGATCTTGTTGGAGGAGATAGGCACGCGCTGCCCGTCGATCTTAGCGAACCCACGCTTGTAGATCAACTGTGGATCAAAACGTGACAATAAGAATGGTAGGTCAACTGCGGATCAAAATTGACTTCAATACGTTCCAAAGTGGATTAGAGCATAGAGTTTTCAAATTACACAATAATTTAGCAATATTTCTGCAATATCTTCAAACTTGGGGCTGTTACAAACGGGCTGTATTTCGACTAGTGTTTGTATTTTATTGAATCAGGCGTTACTTTGCGGAGGTCCATATTTATGAACTAAATAGAGTTCATAGAGTGTTTGTAACGACTTCTGTGGCAGTCAGCTAGAACCTCAAGATTACTAGTCGCCCACACGACAGCTCATCGAAGGCGCTTTTGTAAAATATATGTGATCCTACTAATATTACAAATGTGACAGTTTAGATGTTTATTAACTCCATCATGCAAAAACGGGTCAACAGATTTAAATGAAATTTGGCATACAGGTAGTTTATAATCCAATTTCGTAACATTTCATACATGAGGTGAGTCAGAGAACCATCAACGTCCATACTAATATTATAAATGTGTGTGTTTGTTTGTTTGTCCTTCTTTCACGACGAAATAGAGCGACGGATTGCAGTGATTTTTTGTATTGAAGGGCTGGACATGAGACATTTTGTATTTTGTATTGAGGACATGTGCTACTTTTTACCCTGGGAAAATATCTCATTCCCACGAGAAAACACGTTTTAATCTACTTCAGTGGGGGCGAAGCCGCGGGCATCAATACAATACAAATATTCTTTATTGATCACCAAAAAAATACAGAAAAAAATATTCATAACAATAAAAAGAAAAACAGGCAGACAATAGGCGGTCTTATCGCTCAAAAGCGATCTCTTCCAGACAACCAATACTGGATACATGTACAAATATGAACAGTTTTATGTAGTCAGTTAGTATAAGATATTTTAATCCCAGAAAACTGCATAGTTTCCTCCGGGTAGCGACTCTTTCGCATCATGGTGCTTAACAAACGGTACTAAAGAACAGGATGTACAAACCTCCCGAACGCTCTTCAGGTTGGGGTATCCCCAGGTGATGTGGGGTTCCGCAATGCGCATCATGTTGACGGTGGCCTTGTTGAGACGCACGAACACGCCGTTGTTGATCTGACGCAGCCTGAACAGCTGCAGCACTTTGCGCACCTGACATTACAATAAACCATGTTAACAGCATACGCTATGGGACCCCTCAGGGGACTGTAGAATCGGTCACACATTAGCAGTCATACGTAGCGTAGACACAGAACGTGTCTCTCCTGTGGACATCAAATTAGAGACTCCAAGTCAGCATATTTAAGATTTATTTAAATGGGCTGAAAGTTGGCCAGGCGTCCCACACGCCGATGTAGACTTGACTAAAAAATATTGGCTACAGACCCTTAACTTTTGTCGTGTCCACAGGAGAGACGCAAACACAAAAATATGTATGGCATGTGTCAAGAAAAAAATCAAATGTATCTCGTGAGGCCGTATTGTTTAACGCGCGGACGCTTGCTCACTATTTATTTCTGTAAAACGTTATAAGATGGTGACAGAAACATATGGTGAAACCGATGGCAAGCATCCGCATTAGATAATATCCTCTGATCACTGGGATATGAATCACTCTGCATCTTTATATCCCTATGCATCAGTAGGTCATGCTGACGACAAGCACCTTTAGACAGCCTAGCACGCTAAGCTCAATACTCTGGCCAATGAATCAAGAGATGTGCGACGGAACATTCATAATTGGGAGGCGCGAAAGAAACATCTGGACTTTCCGAAAGCTTTCGTCCAAAACTGCCACTACAATAGTGCACTATGCAATCAGATCAGATAAGAAGAAACGACGCTGTGAGTGAATGGTTCATAAAGATACATTTAGTTAGATGTGAATGAATACATATAAAGAGTGCTTGAAGTGAAATACCAAAAGATTTCAAAATTATGATGAGAAAATGTCCGAGCACTAGGAAAGTTGACACCGCATGTCGCGGGGCACCATAGGGGCGCTCGGGTCGCTCTGCGCTCCAAAATACCGACACCTGCAGGGACAGGGGCGGCTCGTGCGGAGCGCACTACCTATTAGCTTCAAGTCTTGTAAATACTTTTTTGACAAAAATTTCCTTTTTACTACCAGTACTTTCATTGTAATCAAAATTACATACAGGGCAAAATACCCGATAGTCAGCCAGGCACAGGTAGACGGCCGTTTATGAGCGTCAAGAATACGAAAGATATCTCTCGCCCTCTTCCCACGGCTGAGCATTGTGTGTTCTACCCACATACGGAATTTTCAAATGGATAAAGTTAGACAGACTTACAAGATTTGCTAGGAGTTACTAACCTTGGGTGAGACCTGGTTGATACCGCGGATACGGATGACGAAGGCTAGCTTAGCCTCGCCGGGCACGTAGTAGTTGCCGCGGTTGCGTGCCTGTTGAAACAAAGGTCATTTTCTAAAATAGGGATGTTGACACCATTAAAAAATAATTCAAAGACACGACTCCAGTAAAAAAACGCTTTATTTTCGCCCTGAAACCCAGATTAATTTTCGATTAACTGCAAAATTAGATTTTTTGTTGCTTTAAAACAAATAAATAGTTAGTTAATTGAGTATGCGAACAAGTGACGTCATATGTTGCTATTGCCATCACTTGCAAACTAACTACTTCAAAATTATGGTAAGAAAATGTCCGAGCACTAGGAAAGTTGACACCGCATGTCACAGGGCACCATAGGGGCGCTCGGGTCGCTCTGCGCTCCAAAATACCGACACCTGTAGGGACAGGGGCGGCTCGTGC
Source organism: Archips crataeganus (assembly GCA_947859365.1). Classification (NCBI taxonomy): domain Eukaryota; kingdom Metazoa; phylum Arthropoda; class Insecta; order Lepidoptera; family Tortricidae; genus Archips; species Archips crataeganus. The sequence goes on along the minus strand of OX402067.1, from coordinate 9,909,084 downwards.
GGAGCGCTTGTTTATTTTCCAAATAGAATTGTTTGAATGAAATATAATATTTATTTTGTAATTTCTTGTACACACTAATTGAATAAGTACACACAAATATGAAAATGACATGCATGAGTCATTTTCCTACAAAAATGTCAGTGACATTACTTTTGTTCAATCCATTCTGCAAGCTCTTGTGAATCAACCTGTAAAGTACAATGAAGTCGTCTGGCCACTTGGTTTATTGCTATAACTGTTTGACCTATAGTATTTCCAATCATTTATTTTCTCAATGACAGATCCCGTAGAATGTAACTTTGTTTAGTTACGCAAAAATTAACTTTTAAATGCGAGGTATAAAAAATACTACAACTGCCTAATTTTGTTATATAATATTCATCTAAGACAAATTGAGTCCATATATTATGCAGTAGTTTTTTTTTAAAGTATGATAAATAATAAACGTTTCATTAAAGTTACCTTCTATGGCAATCATAACATGACATTTTTATTGGCACAGAATGTAACTTTATTAAAACTTTATTATTTATCGCACTTTATAAAAAAAATACTGCATATATGGACTCAATGTGTCTTAGATGAATCTTATATGGAATCAAGGGAAAAAATTAGGCAGTTGTCGTATTTTTAATATCTCGCATTTAAAAGTTAATTTTTGCGTAACTAAACGCAGTTACATTCTACAGGAGCTGTCATCGAGAAAATAAATGATTGGAACTACTATAGCCACTATACTATATCGTGGAGTAAAAGCCAGATGAACGTAACATCAAAAATTTTCGAAAATAGTTTTTTTTTTCATAAAACTGTTCTAAATGACATCTGCTGTAAATAACATTTAGAACAGTTTTATGAAAAAAAAAATAATTTTCGCAATTTTTGATGTTACGTTCATCTGGCTTTTTCACCGCAATATCTTACTAATATTATAAATCTGACACTTTGTATGGATGTTTCTTACTCCTTCACACTAAAACGGTTGGATGGAAACTGATGAAATTTGGCACAAATCTAGTTTATAACCTGGATTAACATTATATGATGCTTTTTTATCTGTTTATACAGATGCTTTCCAGACAGTGTCACGGGGAACAGCTACATAGTTACAATATAAAATTACTATATTTAAATCTTACCTGTCTGATTAGCCTAATCTCATCACGCTCCTTGATGCGGTATTCCTTGACGTATTGCTCTGCCCTTTTGAAGATTTCCTTCTTCTTCTTGATGGCGGCGGAACGCCTCTTGATGGTCACCTGACAACCAGAACCTTTATGTTACAATTAAAACAGCAAAAGGGGTCTCTGAAAGATGGTGGACATCATTCAGATTGTAAGATTGACAGCATCATGATCAGATGAACTATGCCTTTACAATTGTGTATCATCATAAATCAGAACATACCAGAGGTTTCTTAACCTTTTTAATGTCAACAACAGTTATGTGTCACAATCTACATACAATGTCAAAAGACTCCAGACAATGATGTAAAGTTCAAAGTAGCTTTATATTTGGTTAAACTTGGAGTTGAAATGGTTAACCCAAGTTAAACGGATTGATTCTGGAACAGTGCTGAAGCAACAGATTTAAGTTAAATCCAGCCCAGGTCCGCGCAAGCCGGAAAGTCTAACATTTGGTAGCATAGCATACGGTTGTGGTGCCAACTCTGAAGATGAGCTCTGGTCGAGTTCGAAACGCGTCAGTGTAGTTTGGAGGTGGTGATAGTTGGATTTGTGTGTGTTCATACAGTGTGGAGGTGGACGAACTGCATGAACACGCATTTCTTACATAAACATAACTATTGTAAGGTTGGGGGTGAGCAAAGTTCATTAATATGGACCTCCACGAAGTAACGCCTGATTCAATAAATTATGGCTTAAGATAGTTAATTACAGATTTGTATCCCAAGTAGGTTGAAGCTTCTTTCTGTTATTGTTTAATGTTTAGAAGAACATTGTAGAAATTTGTACCTTGAAAACCGCTGCTTTGAACAAAGTGGTAGTACTGCAGATAAACCAGTAATTAACTAAGTTGCCCTAGGATGGGTAAGGTAGTATAATACCTGAACGCGCTTGGCACGCAGGGCATCCCTCCTCTTCCTGTGCTTGAGCACGGACTCTGGGACAGCAGGCAGCTTTTTGCTGTCCTCCTTGCCTTTCACTGGCTTCTTCTCAGCCGCGGGCTTCTTCTGTGTGGTGGCAACCATCGTGCTGGAATGTAAAAATATTTGTTATAGCACAACAACATAGCAATTGAATGCAAAATTATGACTATTATTGTAAATTCTGTGAAACTATAGATAAAATAATATCAAACTAGCTGGTCCTGTAAACGAGTAATATCATACCATACCACAGGTTAATGTATGGGCTTTTTAACTGATTTTAAGATTACTGTTGGATTGATAGAAACACCAATGACACCATTATCAACCATGACAAAATAAATCGAACTTTGTAATGTGTTAATTAATACTGTTAATTCTATGTAATATGCCGTACACGCCAGCAGTGTAACAAGAAACGTGTATTTAGCAAACTATAATATTGTGAAGTAACCATAACATACAAGCAAATGAAATATGATGCGCTGATATATCTATTTCTATGCAGTTTAATTACTACTAAGTATCGCAACGATCGAGAAATTCACTCTAAAAAATCATTCTTCAGGCGTGACAACATCGTTTTTAGGTTAGGTCAGGTATCCATCCAGGTTTTCGATTCCATTATAAGATTTCAGCTATACAATGAATTGTTTGTGTTATGGTAACCAATTTAAGCACTATTAATTTGAAGAGGTCTCATGATTCTAAAATTTAAATGTAAAAAACTGGCGTCAACAACGAGGCGGCATGTCCCCCCATGACAGGCTCCAACAACTTTTTGCACTTAACACCCATGGCACTATTTTTTCCTATATAATAACACTGTAAATAAACTCTCAAGAAAATTATGATCGTAATTACTTGAACTAATAACTAAATTAATAAATAATAATCCACCTGCGAAGTAAAACTCCACGCGGCACGAGTGTCAAATTATCAAAAGAAAGACAGAACAGAAATCATAGACAAGACAGACTTCCGCCGTCGGCCATTTTTATTTTTTTGTAATGGCAAACCAACGAGATACGGTTCAAGGAGACGTTTTTTCCCATTATAAATCAAAAAACGTTAAGCCTATTGTCAACAAGAAATGAAAATAATGTATATCTGATCTCCATTCAGTTTCCATGAAATGATAAATTTTGTTTTAAGTCATGTAAAAAATGTTTTTAAGTAAAAGCCAATGTTTGAACCGTATATAGCTGTAGTCGGTACTACGTGTTGCCATATTTTTTTCTGCTACTTCCGGTGGCGCGTATTTTGAAATACTTATTGAACAATCGTAACCATAGTTACTCTTATATTCCAGATTTCTTTGCTACGAAGAACATCTATCATAATCTATCATAGTTAAGTGAATACAGACAAAATGGTTGAAAAAGATCCTCAGCTAAGTGCCCTTGAGATAGGCGAACTAGATATATTTGTCGAAAGTATGGAACCATCCCGTATAGATGCTATAGGAAACCAAGTGTAACTATTTTTGGTTACTACTCTTATATTTTCAAACTCGACAAGTGTTTGCATTATAATGATCATAATTATTTTTCAGCTGGGTAGACTGGCATATTCGGCTTCAAAAACTCAACCAGCAAGCCGTTATTGAAGCGTCGTCTATGATGGAAGAACTTACCAAAGAAACTATGATTTCTTGTGGAAAGGTAACAACAAAAATGTAAAGCGAAAGATTATTTAGACGACCAGATGGCCTAGTGGTTAGAGAACCTGACTATGAAGCTTGAGGTCCCGGGTTCGATTCCCGTGTCGGGGCAGATATTTGTATGAAAAATACGAATGTTTGTTCTCGGGTCTTGGGTGTTTAATATGTACTTAAGTATGTATCTATCTATATAAGTATGTTTATCCGTTGCCTAGTACCCATAACACAAGCTTTGCCTAGCTTACTTTGGGACTAGGTCAATTGGTGTGAATTGTCCCGTGATATTTATTTATTTATTTATTTCTCTCAAACAACTTCTTAACAGATGGTGCCATTAATGTTCCTGTTACGTTTCAGCTGCCAGTTTTGGTGCAAGAAGCGATCTGCATTCAAGTATGGCGGACTAAAATCTACCCTCAGATACTTAAATTAGAACCTTCACCAGAGAATACCTTTGGTATTTATATGGTGGTAAGTAGGTATATATAGCGTCAAGCCTTATACTACGAAGTGCAAAATTCGAACTTCGTATCGTGCCATTCCTCTCACGCTAATAGTATTTAATACAAGAGCGAGCAAGACGATGCTATACGAACTTCGATTTTCGAATTTCGGAGTAGCCCCCCAGACACGTCGCGCACGAAATACTTTCTCACTCTTGTGCATAAAAGAGGGATACAACTTCGTTCGCGGCGTGAGTTTTTATTCCGGTAGACGGTCTTGTCCAAAACTGTGTCACCATGGCGGCAAACCCTCAGACATTATACAACAAAAGTTTGACCGAAACTACTATACCATTATAGCCTACAGACGTGGTACAGTGTTTTGGTCAAGCTATAGACGCCTGCTGCTTTGGGACTTGCGCAGTTGCATATTTCTGCTTCTCATTCGTTATTTTTCAGTTGTACCACGAGGCTGCTTGCGTGGGGCTCCTGGAGACGGTCTTGTTCCACCAGGACGGCGCGCAGTGCATCAGCGAAGTGATTATAGATTTACTCAACTACGCACTCGAACAGCTTACAGCGCTATTGGCGCTACTCAAGTAATTAAAACTTCTACTTAAATAAAATTCTACGCAACTACGTCCGCGTAAGAGAGCAGTGGCATTCCAAAGTGGGGGAAAGCGGGTTGTGAAACCTAGGTATTAATACTGTTCATTAATTCGCGGAAATTTATTTTAGACAGACATTTTAACGAATCTTTTGTAACTCCGTCTTTTGTTTGTTTTATTATTGCCAGTATCGGGTACCTGACACCACCGACCCGTAAAGAGATTGAAAGCGAAACGGTGTTGGAGGAGTTGGAGCGGCAGAAGCGAGATTTACAGTTCGACATCAGTATGAGATGTATCTCTATCGTTCGGTGAGTTACTGGCCCTACAAAGTCTACAACTGGAATGCTGATTCTGACTTATTCATTCAACCACGGCTTATTGGCTTTAGTTACTAACTAGCCTTTAAGTATATACTACCTACGCTCTTCACTCGTGTAAACCATTAGTAATTACAATTGAAATGATATTCCAGGGATTCCCAAAACTTACATCGTGAGCTTCATTTAGGTCAGTAAAATTACGTAAAGTTTACCACTGACAGATGGTTTGCCTTCATTTCATATTCAACTTTAACGACCTACAAATAAAGCCAATTTTAGAATACTGTTACCCACGTTTGCAGATTTTGTAATAACTACTTTATTTGTATGGTATTAAAGTTGGAAATGAAATGAAGGCAAGCAATCTGTCAGTGGTTAACTAAAAGTAAACGTATTGTACATGGCATGACGAACACCCGTGAAAAGTTTCATATAGACTTAATGGCGGTTAAGATTTCGGGATTTCACAGGGATGCCGTGGGAATATCGGGTTAAAAGTAATCTATCCTATGTGTCCTAGAGGCCCAGCTACATACCACATTTCATTTAAATAAGCCCAGTCATTAAGCATGAAGGAGTACCTATCAAATTCACACGTTACTCACGACTCATCAAAAAAAAAATCATGCTCGATCTATATCTCATCGGATGCGCATCCAAAATGCGCGTTTGCAATGATGTGGTGAAAGTTTTAGAGTCTAAGTACGTCTTTCGCAGCTACTTGACGGAGCATATGGAAGCGGCGGGCGTGGGGGCGTCCATCGCCACCAACCTGTACAAGACTCACGACGTGCCCTCCCTCCTGGCACACCTGCTGCAGCTGGAGCCCTGGAAGAGGACCAACGAGGCTGGCGACCTGGAGACATTCGCCTGTAAGCCACAGCTACCCTAGCATTACCTAGTCATCGAATAGACGATTTGATACGACCACAGAGCTAATACTAAGAAGAATAGAAATGTTCTCTGTATTTCCATCCACAATCAAGCTCACGTTTTTTTTTTGTTTTAGTATACTTAAGTAAATAAATTACAGTATAAATTACAGTAGACAACTTCACCAATGTAATGTACCTAGTCCTTTTTCAACGTACCATCTTTGCAAAATCCATTTTTGAGCAGTTACCTTCGTTATAGAATTGAGCTGGATTATGGATACGACGCATGAGTGATATCTTTCATGTTCTAATTTTCTAAACACGGATACACATATGCAACGCATAAGTACGAGAGATCTCTCTATAGTGGCTTCCCCGCTGCTCCTTGTTGAAGTTTTTCCAGCCAGGTTTTCACGTTTCAGCAGCAACGGAAGACCAGCGTCGGCTGCAAGGGATGAGACCATTTCGTAGCAATTTATCACGTGTCTGTTTTTCTTCAGTTCTTTGAAAAAGCATGTCACGAATAAATGTTTCTCTTTCTTTATTTCATCAATTTATTTGTGTTTGCTCAGTCGGCCGTTGGACGAAGCCGTCTGCCGAGGAGAGGGCCGAGCTCCACCGCAGCGAGGCGCAGCTGTGGCTGTGCCTACGTCAATTGCTGCTGGAGCCAAGACTGGCGCACCACTACACCATTGACGAGTGTCGCCGCACCTCTTTCTGTCGGGTGTGTATAAGCTCCAATCGATGTTAAGCTCAGGGCCATTGATGCCAGCCCTTAGTGCCAATCTTAAGGGGGCACCAGAGGTGTAGTTAGCATGGGTGGCACCCAGGGCGGATATTGTAGGTGTCACCCCAAAACTCTATCCAAACTGTTAAAATAAAAAATACCTGTAATAATTTTTGCCAGTTTTAGGAATTTTTATAGGTGGCACTACTGATGTCCATGATCGAGTCGAGTGTCACCCACTTAGAGGGGGACATCGGGTGCGGGCCGCCCCCCTTGCTAAATAAGGGCGCCTGAATTCATTTCCTATTGTTATGATTTTCGCCCCTAGTGCATATCATAACAATAGGAAATTTAGCTAGCTTGTAATTTTGACCTTGTTCCAGCTGCAAGCTCGTATGACTGAACCGATGATCGACCAGATCCCACCGCTGGGCGAGCTGAAGCAATTCCTGTGCCGCCTGGCCGTAGGAGACTACTCTGGCCTCCACAACCACACCAACGGCACCAAGGCGCCTGGTTGCACGCTCATTGAAGTCGTGCCTCAGGTAGGTACCCAAGCTGTAGTATTTTGTTAGGCTGCCTGCCCACCAGAGCGGTTCGAGGTAGCGGAGCGGTGAGCGGGATAAAATTCCACCAATAGAATTACTTACATAAAATCTCCGCTCTTCAGTGGATAAGGGAATATCTACAGGGAGTTGCAAATGTAGTTCAAAAATTCATATAGGTAATACCGGGAAGCGGAGCGCGGAAGCAGGGTGGAGAAACGAGCGCGGGCTATCTCCGTGTATGGAAAAAAACGCGATCCGGAACTCCGCTCAGCGGTATACTTTCTCCCTCCACTCCGCCTAATTCTACGTCTAAGGACAGACACAATCCGCAACTCGCACTCAGAACGAGACTGACACAATTCGAATTATTCTCATTTCTCTCACTAAACCTGTTTTTCTTTTTACACTAAGTTTATTTTTGAACTGAGAATATTTTGAATTGTGTCAGTCTCGTTCTGAAGGTGCCCCCGCTCCGCAATACCCCCTCGTTCCGCTCCAATGGACCTTGGGAATCTGTTCCTTGCGCGATGTGGCGTGAACGTGCTAAAGGCAAAAAAGTACTTGCTTTACCTGTTATTCCTAAACTAGTGTAACTTTTTTGACCAGATAAAAGATGCCTACATGCGTCAAATCCACAAGCGCACAAAAACCATTGCCAAACAGCAGCTCAAGCACTTCAACATGGATGGATCGGACGAGTCGCGTGAGATGGCCAAGCGTCTGCTTGAGTCGTACACGAGCGATGCGGCGTTGGCCCTCGACGGGGGCGGCGCCAAATGTGCCAAGTGTGGCGAGAAGGCCGCCAAAAAGTGTTCGCGGTGCAAGACTGAGTGGTACTGTGGGAGGTAGGTTGGCAGTTGCATGGTCCCGTCAGTGACGACGCAGGACCAATATTTGATGGAAGATTACCATGTAGTACAAAATAGGACAGTTACGTTAAGAAGTAGGTATGTGACGTATATCGCGATATCCAAAGGTACGCTACTAGATTAATTCCTACCCCTAATCTAGACACAGGAGGGCAGCCGGTGCCACAGCAGCCCCGACCCGAGGCCTCCACAATAGAGGTTTAGAAAATTCCCAAGTTTTGACGAGTCAGCATATTTCCTTTTTTGTCTTAGGGCCGGCGCTCATTGACGGCATAGCACGGCATGGCATGGCAAAGGATTTTATTACTATCAAGTTATTTTGAATCTTATTTCAATGAGTTTAGAATTCGTGTTACTTTATTTCGATACCACGATGCCGCGACGTGCCGAGGGATGACGCAACGCATAACCAATAAAGTAACATGAATTCTAAACTCATTGAAATAAGATTCAAAATAACTTGATAGTAATAAAATCCTTTGCCATGCCATGCCGTCAGTGAGCGCCGGCTCTTAGGGGCCTCCACTGACCTCCAAATCCGACTCTGACATTTGATGTCAGCACTTCATAGTAACGGTTTTACAATTTTCCAGGGAATGCCAAGTGCAGCAGTGGCCGAAGCACAAGGAATTGTGTGACCAGTTTGCAAAAATCTGCATTTAGTTTGGCAAACCTTTCTCTGTGGTGGTAGGCTGGTAGCGCAAGCAGATTATAATATTAACAATAAAGGAAGCCTGGAGGGAGAAGTGTCACACAACGCGTCCAAAATATCTGAACACCAAATGCCTTGAATGCCAAACGAAACTCAAATAAGGGTATGCGCGAACGAGCAACTTGGTCTCGCGACTATTTTGTCAAGTCTGTGTATTTGTACCCTGGGAGTCGCGGTGCTACGTGTGCGCACTTCCATACTAACCCATAGACTTGATAAAATAGTCGCGGAGACAGTTGCTCGTGCGCGCATACTCTAATAATATATCGAGATTTATTTTTGAGCACCTTGGCAGTTTCGATATATTTGGCTGCGGTTAAAGTACGACCTGTAATGTTATGACAATAATTACGACCTGGGCCCAATTGCATAACAAAGTACAACTTATATTACAAGCGAAACTCCCTTTCTAGTTAATATAACTGAAGCGAGAGTTCCCTGCGAGAGGCCCTGATAATTAAAAGCTTTGCATTATCGTTCATTCTGGTTCGAAAAATACGTGGTCGTACACTGATCGCACCCATATGACTCATGGTAAGGTAAATGAGCATCGGTAAAGGCCACAACAAACCGGCACCGCGGGGCGCCGACGGAGCATGCCCAGCGCGGTCAATAACACTGAATCAAACACGGTGTGCCGCGCTGCCGGTGTCACCGTATATTTGATTCAGTGTTATAAAGCGCGCTAGGCACGCTCCGTCGGCGTCCCGAGCTCCTGATTTGAGTTGGCCTTAAAATTGTGACATAGACATCGGTTCTAGCGTCAGTTCAAATCATTCTGATCAGAATTACGAAAGAATGATCATGTAACCCTCTCTGACAGATTTCCGCTTGTAATATAAGTTGTACTTTGTTATGCAATCGGGCCCTGGCACCAGAATGATGGAATGTACCGACGCCCGAATGAACATGTAACCGATGTCGTACAGGTAATGCACAATTTTAACAGATTCCCTGTCCCGAAGGAATGAGCGGCGTGCTTTCGTCACGTCCCCATAGTAACAATGGCATTAAACGCTGTCATGAGGCGCATGTGCTTCATAGGACAGGGAACCTGTTAAATAACGGGTAGCCAGCTTCATGGACCCAGTTTCAATAAATTATGGATTTAAATAGAGGATAGTATTTAATTTATTAAATAAAAATGGTTGTCGGTTTTTTTGGCTTTTATTTGTATAACTTAGACCTAGATTTAACTCGAAGACTTAAGGTAGTCTTTGAGTACGTCCAGAGCCGGCGTCTCCTCACCGAAATCCTGAGAACAACATTCAAAGATTAATTATATCATCATATAATTTGTGTTTGGAGGTAGCTAAGCTACTAAAGCAATATTAAAGATTCTTCTACAAAGGAAAACCCCACAGACCCCAGATTATTAAGGGCAGATTTGTGGTCAGACTGGACTTATCCTTTCGCTTTCGTCGGAAATAATTTTTATTCCGCAAAAGTAGGTACTAGGTAGGTTAGGTTTGTTAGGTATCTATAGATGCCCGAAGGGCAAATAGGCTGGAAATATGGGCCCTGTCGGCAGGGATCCGTCGTGTGACAACCTGGTGTGACGACGAGTCTGGCCCCAGATTATTAAACCTGTTTGTCTTATTATTTTTTATTGTGTTAGTAACTAGTGGGAAAAGGAGAGATTTTTTATTTTATTAATAGTACACGCCCATGCAGCTAGTCTAATATATAAAAATCTCGTGTCATGGTGTTTGTTATCGAACTCCTCCTAGACAGCTTGACCGATTTTCATGAAACTTTTTCTCTATATTCGGTAGGTCTGAGGATAGGTCGTATGCTATTTTGTATACCTCTATTCTTCGCGGACGGAGTCGCGGGCAACAGCTAGTAAATAAATATAAATGTGCGAGTGAATGGAAAGTAGTCAATGTATCAACACGCCACCATAGATCTCTCGCATGCTCTAGCGCTAAGTATCGGCACTAAAGACGAGCCAACGTCGATAGCGCTCGCGCTTAACGCATATCGTCACTAACTCACAACGTTGAAAAAAGTTCGTATCTCAAATGTGTGCAATCAAGGTTCAGCTTGATTTACATATTGATTTGAGATACAAGCTTTTTTTTCTAAGTTGCGAGTGACGTTATGTTGAAATGATCAATTGACTTAAGGTGGCTACATACGTAACGTGATTTTTTCTCGGACTGTACGAGGATGAGACGGAGACGGGACGTGGCTAAATATACTCTCGACGTGAATTTTAATGCATACGCAAAGTGACAGTGATGGGCAACTAACGTGCTAGTGTTGTAAACAAGGTGACGCACATCCCCATACATACAATAATATCTGTAAATATCTTAACCTTGTGAAGCTCCCTACCCTCCATGCCAAAATCAAAGTGAAGGAATGGTTACTGAAATTGTCATACGATTAAACTGAGCGTCTAATCACCTAATCTGTCAGTCTTCTGAGTACAAAGTAAATCTTGCTAATGCTGCCGTGGAATTTTCATCCCAGACTCTAAATCACACACACACACACACACACACACACACACACACACACACACACACACACACACACACATACACATACACACATTCACACTCAGACACACTTAGCCACATGATTACATGCTGCATGTTAATAAATAGGTTAATTTAGAACAATTAGTCATGTAATTTAATTTTCTTACTTTATTTTACTTAACACTAATGTAAAACTTGTTTATCCGCACTAACAGACTACCAAGATACAGGCTTAGCCTAGTTTGGAGTCTGATGGACAACTATCCTTATGTAAAAGTGTTTTTGTGAAATAAATCATTATTATTATTATTATTATTACTTACGTCTCCGGAGCGAACACAGAAATAATAATAAAGAGGATAGAAGTGCCTTAGACGCGTGACCTTGGCGCCGCGCTTGTGACTCGTAGGTCACAAGCGCGCGACTTGTGGCTCAGTGCTATTTGAAACGTGGGTATGACAACAAGTGCTTTAAAATGGTGTTTTGCAGCATTAGCAATTGCGGAAACTCGTCCACACTGTGTAATTACACTAATAAGGGGATTACATTTCATTGGTATGTATTAATTTAATGTAATAATGCGGTTTATATCAAAATACAACTTGAGAAAATATTTCATTATGAAATATTGGTTTACACGTTATTAACACGGAACTTCATATACCATTGCTACTCATGCCCATAAAAACGCAGATCGTTTTGAATTATACGCAGCAATGTAAAGTAATTTTTGATAACCCTTCCGTCTTGCACAAAAGTTCGTGGTACGGACAAAAAAACAGGTTACGACTAGTACAGACATAATGCCGACGCGGCCAATAAATGGCGCCGTTGTGTAAATGTGGGTATGACTTACGTTGAATGTTATTCAACGCTATCTCTAAGGTGTAAGGTTCATAATTGTTTGTAAGCAAAAATTTTAGTAAATGTGTGCGTGATTGCGTAGTACGGTTCCGGTCTTTTGCATGTGTGCATTAACACAGTAAGTAGAGGGGATGAAGTAGCGACACGAGTTCCGGAAGAAAATAGGAACTAAGGCACTCCCATCCTCTTTATTATTATTTCTGTGGGAGCGAACGAAGCGACTGTGCATACGCAATGGAACCACGGACGGGACGAGGCACGTGCGTGGCGGGATGTTTTTCCCGATTTAGAAAATGTGTGTGTACGTTCAGACACATTTTCTATGAAACAATATTTGAAAAATTCCCTGTCCCCTTCCGTCCGAGTAAAATCACGTTACGTATGCAGCGACCTTTAGCCCCAAAGTAAGCAATGCTTGCGTTATGGGTTCAAAGCAATGGATAAACATACTTAAATAGAAATTAACCTTCCAAGACTCTAGCAAGTCTAGCAAACATTCATATTTTTCACACAAATATCTGTCCCAACCGGGAATCGAACCCGGGACCTTAAGCTTCATAGTCAGGTTCTCTAACCACTAGGCCATCTGGGGCCTGATGCATAACAAAGTACAACTTATATTACAAGCGTAACTCCCTTTCTAGTTAATATAACTGAAGCGAGTGTTCCGCTTGTAATATTAGTTGTACTTTGTTATGCAACAGGCCCCTGGTTGTATATGATTGTCTATTAACTTTGGTCTGAGGAATATCTTTCAGACAGCGATTATTACGTTTTTCCCTGCTGCTATAATTACAAGAACACGTACAGTGGCCATCATAAACATCAGATCGTATTATGAATCGCATATGTGCGTGTTCAGATATGAGGTATATTATGGCAACTGTACAAACAAAACTAGTTTTGTGAAGTTGCTAATACTTAACTAACCTTTGGGAACCTTATCACTGGTCAACTAATAATTGCCACTTGTAATACTCGTATGTCTCATTAACGCGCGAACACGATGATGTCAATTAATATTTGATACTATTTACATTATTTAGAAATATAAAGAATGAGGGGTTTCTGACAAACAAAATGTCGCTAGATGGTGCCATTTAAGAGTGGTCCGTTTGACCTTAGTCTTGCTTGCGTGAACGTATATTAGTAGCGGAGCGAACGCGAGTCGTGTTCGCCGCGGGCGTGCAACGGATTCGTCGGGTCTATAAGGCTGGGAGGCCATGATGTTTAGTCGGGGTAAAAAAAGGTTTGTCAGTTTTCGACCGTACTTCGTTGGCGTAGAGTCGAAAAGTGACGAACCTTTTCTTACCCCGACTATAACCTGACATACACCTACTTTACCACTTCTCAGTTTTTGTACATTATGGCGTTCGCTCCGCTTCTATTAAGTTTGCAAATCGCCAGTGTGATATGGCTCTTAAGGATACTAACGCCATGTAGCGAAATTCCATCAGTCAGAGACCCCTCATTAAGAAAACCGAAGTCTCTGTGTATGGTGAGTCAGCTTTACGAGTGTTACCTTGATAACGACGCACGAGCATCCGACGATCTTCCTGGCCTTGCCGTCTTTGTCGATTTTGCAGAGACCCGCCCATTCGCCGAGCTTCTTGTTGTTATCCACCTGAAAATAGCAAAAGAAATGTTTAAATTAAACTCCAAGTGGGTACAGGAAGAATTACAAAATTCGTATCGTGCCGTCCCTTTCACTCTTTTGTTTAATGCTAATTAGCGTGAACGAAACGGGACAATAAGTGGTTGGAAAACCAAATTCGTAGGTTGGCAGGACTAGTGAAATTTTATGGAATCTATTTCGTAATGTTATCTTGTATGTCCGAGCACTAGGAAAGTTGACACCGCATGTCGCGGGGCACCATAGGGGCGCTCGGGTCGCTCTGCGCTCCAAAATACCGACACCTGTAGGGACAGGGGCGGCTCGTGCGGAGCGCATTACTTATTAATTAGGCATTACTTATTCTTAGCCTTTAAAGGCTTTAAATCTTCATTACATTACATTATGAAGAACTATGAAACTAGCCTATATGCAATAACAGAGTTTAAGTCATGCTAAGTCAATAAAATTACTTGGGTTTGAAACAAATGGATAAACAATACAATTAAATACATTGACACAAAGTTAAAATCAAGTCTACCTACAAATCTTAAAGTCTGGTAGTGTTAATTGTGATCATATCATCAATCCATCCATACATTAAGAGTACCTTCTTAATTTATCCACATTGTCCAATGGCGCACTGTCCTGATTGAATGAGATTTTAGTATTGTGTTGTGAGCTTCCAAGCCATCCACATTTTTATATATGTCAATTTACTATCTTGTTCACCTTCCTACATGATCCAGAGTTAGTTAATAATCATAAGCAACTCATGATTTATTTAGAAGTTTACTCAGGTACAGGCTAATAAACACTTTAAAATTGAATATTGTTAAGACTGATCCGAGTCTGAGATGAGTTAGGACTTGAAACCACATATAACTGTGGACGAGTTAGTAAGGTGACAATTTAGAAATTGTATGCTGAAAACCTGGTATTGTGGAAAAGTTAAGGTTGGGCTTTTCAAGTCTGGAGTCCCTATTTTGCTAAAGACATTAACCAACGCAGTTTCACTAAAATACCGAGACAATCTATATATATAAAAGAAGAAACTGACTGACTGACTGACTGACTCACTGACTGACATATCAACGCACAGCCCAAACCACTGGGCCTAGAGATTCCAAATTTGGCATGTAGGTTCCTTATAAGGTCTAGGGGTGCACTAAGAAAGGAAAAATCGAATCTAATGTGGTCCTCGTCCTATATAGTAGGTACCTACATTGCCTGGTTAAGGGTTAATTTGGAATTTTAAATTGCAATTTTTACTTATTTATTAATGTTTCGATAGTATTTTTAATGTGTTCTTTTATAGTTTAAATATAATGGTAGTTTTTATTTCGCATGTTCCTGTGTTCTTTACTGAGTTTAAATTGTTTATGATTTGAATTCTTCGATTTTATCTGAGTCACATTTAAAAAATCTTAACTTAATTTATTTACAGTGTTTTATTTTCTGCTTTTAACTTTGATATTTTTGTAATTTTAACAGACGTCTCGCTTTATGGTC
Source organism: Archips crataeganus (assembly GCA_947859365.1). NCBI lineage: Eukaryota > Metazoa > Arthropoda > Insecta > Lepidoptera > Tortricidae > Archips > Archips crataeganus. The sequence goes on along the minus strand of OX402067.1, from coordinate 9,893,732 downwards.
AATGATATGTACTCTGTAATTGTCGTATATATCAGAATAATATACATGTAACTAATTTTTATGGCTCGGATTGTAATATATATGATGTAGATGTACTGAATAAAATAAATAAATAAATAAGAAAGGATTTTTCAAAATTCACTCCCTAAGGGGGTGAAATGGGGGTCCAAAGTTTGTATGGGGAAACAAGATTAGTTCGACTATTTTATTCGAAACTTCACAGAAGTACTCTGAATTATAAATGAATAAACACGTGTTTCAGGTTTTTTGAGAATTCAACCCCTAAAAGGGAGGAAAGGGGGTAACAAAGTCTGAAAATCAACATGGGTGTTGTTTCTATGGTTTATCGGGTCGCTGGTTATGAAAACAACAACGGTTTTAAAATCCGACGTGGCAGACGTAAAATACCATCTCCCTGGATGGGGTGCGATGGGGTTGAAATCTATATATATAAAAGAAGAAACTGACTGACTGACTGACTGACTGACTGACTGACTGACTGACATATTAACGCACAGCCCAAACCACTGGGCCTAGAGATTCAAAATTTGGCATGTAGGTTCCTTATAAGGTCTAGAGGTGCACTAAGAAAGGATTTTTCAAAATTCACTCCCTAAGGGGGTGAAACGGGGGTCCAAAGTTTGTATGGGGAAACAAGATTAGTTCGACTATTTTATTCGAAACTTCACAGAAGTACTCCTAATGATAAATGAGTAAACACGTGTTTCAGGTTTTTTGAGAATTCAACCCCTAAAAGGGGGGAAAGGGGTAACAAAGTCTGAAAATCAACATGGGTGTTGTTTCTATGGTTTATCGGGTCGCTGGTTATGAAAACAACAACGGTTTTAAAATGCGACGTGGCAGACGTAAAATACCATCTGCCTGGATGGGGTGCGATGGGGTTGAAATATCTAAATAAACTAAATGACTGTTAATATCAACGCTCAGCCCAAACCACTGGACCTAGAGACTTGAAATTTTGCACATAGATACCTTATACAATGTAGGCATCAGGAAGTATTTTTGGGAATTCCCACGTGAAAGGGAAAAAACGGGATTTATATATTCGATTCCGAGTGACCCTATCTCGGTAACTATAATAACTAGACTCTTCAAATTTGATACACAAGTAGGTATTACATTATTTAAAACATTAATTTCAGGATTTTTCAAAATTCCCAAGGGATAAGGAAAAAACGGGATTTATATATTCAGTTCAACGGGATCCTATGAACTATAATTACTAGACTCTTCAAATTTGGCATAGAAGTAGGTAATTATAATAGTAAAAAACAGGTTTAAGGATTTTCGGAAATTCCCATGGGATAAGGAAAAAACGGGATTTTTCGTTTTACTGGTCGTAGAAAGCCGACATTCGGCATGTAGGTTGCTTGGGGAGTGTAGATGAGCATTGAGAGAGGACTTTCCCAAATTCCCACGGGAACGGGAAAAAACGGGATTTTTCGTTTTACTGGTCGTAGAAAGCTGAAATTCGGCATGTAGGTTGTTTGGGGAGTGTAGAGGAGCATTGAGAGAGGACTTTCCAAAATTCCCACGGGAACGGGAAAAAACAGGATTTTTCGGTTTACTGGTCGTAGAAAGCTGAAATTCGGCATGTAGGTTGCTTGGAGAGTGAAGAGGAGCATTAAGAGAGGACTTTCCCAAATTCCAACGGGAACGGGAAAAAACGGGATTTTTCGTTTTACTGGTCGTAGAAAGCTGAAATTCGGCATGTAGGTTGTTTGGGGAGTGCAGAGGAGCATTGAGAGGGGACTTTCCAAAATTCCCACGGGAACGGGAAAAACGGGATTTTTCGTTTTACTGGTCATAGAAAGCTGAAATTTGGCAAGTGGGTTCCTTGGGGAGTGTAGGGGAGCATTAAGAAAACATTTCCCGAAATTCTTACGGGAACGGAAAAAAACGGGATTTTGCGTTTTACTGGTTGTAGAAAGGTAAAATTTCAAAATTCATAAGTTTATACTGTAAGTAGGCCGCAAAGGGCACTTTAACCGACTTCTAAAAAAGAAGGAGGTTATGCATTCCACTTTATGTATTTTTTTATGTAGGTATGTTCACCGATTTCTCGTTCAATTGTGGACCTGCTTGCATGCTTGCCTGTATGCTTGCTTGCTTGATATCTTGGTTCTTTGGAATACTCATAGTACACGCGAGCGAAGCCGCGGGCAAAAGCTAGTTAAAGAATAAATCATATGAGGAGAGACTGCAGGTGCTAAAGCTCACGACTTTAAAGGAGCGCAGAGATCGTGGCGATTTAATAGAAACCTACAGGATACTTACCGGACATTACGATCTACAGGAGTTCCATAACTTGTTCAAGCTTAATAACAACAGTCGCCTGCGAGGCCACCAATTTAAACTATCTACTGAACAATCTTACAATAATCCTCGCAGACATTTCTTGTGTAACAGAGTGGTCAGGACATGGAACAAACTACCAGAAAATGTAGTCTCAGCACTGAATGTTAATCAATTTAAAAACCGATTAGACCAACACATTAGCTGTACAAAGAATACTTGACTAAGGAACAGCTAGATACAGGCACCTATCAGTTGCCCTCAACTGCCTGCCTGATAATATAAATAATAATAATAATAATAATAATAATAAAGGCGTAGGGACGTGACGACCCCATCGCCCGCTGGTGTTGTGGTGTCTGTCACCAGCGCAGTCAGTCAAAAGGCGTAGGGATGTGACGACGACCTCATCGCCCGCTGGTGTTGTCGTGTCACCAGTGCAGTCAGTCATCGCAGGGCGGCTTGTGGCGAGCTGTTGGTGCGTAGCGACACCACGAACCCGAGACCTCCAGGGGTACACATACACACATGCGCTTATACACACACTCACACACAGCTACACACCCACCCCGCCTCTAGTTTGCCTTTGTTGGCCACCTAGAGTGGAGCGCAAGAGCTAAATGCTCGAAGGATGGATGTGTTTCCGTAAGTGGCGAGTTGGCATTTTGAAGTTTAAAGTCCAGGAACACCTCTCCATCCTTAGCCGTTCACACCAATGTTGCCGCCTCGTTGCCCTGAGTGGGCAATAGTTTGAGGGGTCCATTTAGTGAATGGCGAGTCACCGCCTACCTAAAGTTCAGTTTATGAGATATTGAAATGGTAGGTGTCCGTTATCTCACTCCATAGCCCGGTAATCCTGTCCACAACATCCCAACCCCATGGCCAATTCCATGTCGATTCCTACCTGGCAATAGATTGGCAACTGTGGAGGACTGTCCGCTAGCACATCCTCATGGTGTATTAGGGGATAGACCTCCATAGTTGCGCCCATCTCATTTATATTATATGGTACCAAAGGCCTCTTCATGTTGGCTTTGGCCCCATGAATGCCTTTCAAATGACCGGGTCCCCATGGGCCCGTGATCGGAAATCCGTACCAACATAATAATAAAATAGGACTGAACAAAGTCACCCTGAGCCATTTTCTCGGTTTGTTTAGGTATTATTCTTAGTTGATCTGGCACTGATGTTACTATGTTTACCTTGACAAGTGGGATCTGGTGCTCATTGCAGAGGGCTTGCACAAGCTTCTTGTAGGAAGCCTCGTCGCAGTTCTCAGCCAGAACACACAGCACGGCTTGCCTCCTGTCAGGAAAAACGTTCATTTAATGATAATGCTCTTCCATTACTGCACTTTAAAGAAGAGGATAAATGGGATTTAAACCTAAAGGTTTTTGCCTCGGCTTTACTTGCAAAAATTTCACGCTCCACCACTGCTACCACCTATAAAAAAAATTGTAGCACAATTGGGAGGCCACAATCTCGTAAAAAACGAGTACTGTGGTACTATGTATGTGCGTCAGTATTGGCAATGTAGTGTATCCACTGTGACTTGGGTCACAATCAATATTTCCAACCAGCACTGAACTAAAACAGCCCAATGCTGATTGAATATTTGGGAGGGCTCCACTGCCTGATATAGTTGGGAATATGTTGGTAGATAACGCTAATGTATGGGGAGAATAATAAAATTAATGGAAACATCATAAGGACCAATCCTTATGGTGACAAGTGTGAGAGAACCAAGGGATAAGTGAGATTAGCAGTTTTTACATCCTGTTTAATGTTAGTTAGACTGCAGTAATGTTCATTAAAACAAAAAAATTGAGCCTTTAATGTAACCATGGACAGACCATCATCAAAAGCATGGAATAACTGTCCAGACCTAACTCAACAATTTAACCTGTCGGAAATAGGAAGTGAAAAAATATGTGCATTGTAGTTTTAACTGTTTCTTATAAAGGTAATAATGAAGAATTTGAAAACTCATTAAATAGAAAAAATAAAAAACAATTTGAAAATTTGGCAATGCTAATGCAGCCACACTACTCACCTGTTTGCTCTTTTGCCCCTGTAATCTAAAATATCCAGACTTTTTTTAGGTATATCCAACCAATAAAATTATGAGGCATTTTCGCATTTTTAATTGTTACACTATGTACTAGACAAGTCTTGCACCAACTATAATGAGATCAAGCTTACACTGAAAGCTACTTTTTGTTTCCTTACTTGTCTAGGGCTTTGGCAGCCTCATGGAGCCCGTGGACGAGCCCACCGTGGATGAGAGCTGTCTTGAGCACCTCCTGGAGCGCTGTGTTCACATCCATGGCACCGCCGCTCAGAACGGGGTTGTTGGGGACCTCACTAAACAAAATGACAACAATTGACATTAAATTGGTCTCAAAGCATGGCTAATTCAAAAAATAATTTAAAGTGTTCAGTGTCTATTGTCTCCTCCATGCTAAAATTGCGAATCTGTCAATTTGGTAAAAAGATAATTTGATTTTAAAGGTGTTCCACCAAGTCTATATCATAATCATAATCATTATCATTACAAACTTACAGTATGTACCTACCAATTTACTGACAAACGCTAACAATAAAAATGAAAAGAAAAATTGTCACTACAGGTTAGTCCTGAAATATATTCTAAATAGTTCAGTTTCAGAAAAAAAAACAGTAGAGAAAATATATTTTTAGTGAAAAGGCAGGGCCCCTCATTTTAGCTACGCATTAATAAATTAAGACTTCAGGTTGTCAGTTATTTTGATTATTATTAAGTTAAGCCTAAATAAACGATTTTTTAAATTTAATTTTAGGTGGCACGGAATATCTACTGTGAATAAGCTGTCATTATCTCTTCTCGCACTGGATTTTTTAAGTTATGCGATTTTTAATTTTCCGCAGCCTATAACACTCATACAACTAATAAAGCGTAGGATTTTAAAAAAGACTTTAAACAAATTTGAACAAGTTTTGGAACTAAACTTAACCTCAAAACTTAAGAGGTTATGTTGATGTCATGTTATTTGAATCAATTTCGCAAATTTCACATAAAATTGCACTGAGAATAATTTTGCAAGTGCAACATAAGTCTTAAGCGATGGACTTAATAGAAAAAATAATAATTAAGACAAAAACAATGAGTACTCACACATCAACTTCAGCCATGGTTTTTGACGGATTATTAACCTGAAATACGAAACGTAAAAGATTGAATAACGTTCAGACATTTTCGGATTATATTCACAGTCACTTTAAATTAAATGATCACTTTAATAATTGACGATAAAGAAAAATTCACAACGAAACGTTTGACACTTTACCTCTCGTACCGGAAAAGACTTCAGAGAACGCCCTCTGGCGTTGACAAACAAAAACTGATTTGACGTTTATCGAAAAACGTTCCGTTCCTTGCAAGATTTTAGATAGTTTTGTATTAGTTTATTACATTGTATGATTATATTTGCTGTCCAATAAACATTGAACATTTAGATTTTTTTTATTGTATTGTTTTTTATGTAGGTAACAGAGGTAGACTATACCTAAGATAACCGTTTTTTATAATTTTTATTACCTTTATAAAAGCTGTTTCTATATAGAGATTGCAGCGATGTTGAAGAACTGGCGATATTTCTCGTCACATAGCGGCAAATATAAAACAAAAGTTTTCAGGAGCTGTCATTTTGATAAAGCCACTTTATTTTTGTAAATTCAATAAGAAATGCGATGAAATCGTAGTGTTTTAGTGTATTTTTGTTAGGACCTTGTATTTTTAAATTTATATTTTTCATAAATCATGTATAATTATTGTATAATATTGAATATATTATTGCTATTGCAATAATGACACGAAGTAGTGATGTCATGTTTATGGCGGAATACATTAAAAATGTGTTATATTTTGCCACAGTGAGACAAGACAAAGAACTGAAAAGTACAGAAGAAACTCATTATTTTTGTATTGATAACGAATTATTGTACGAAAATTATTACTCTGACTTCGGTCCGTTAAATCTTGGTTGTGTTTATAAATATTGCAAATTGTTGAGCGAAAAATTTAAAGCACATTTAAATAAGCAAACTATAGTTCATTATACATCAATAGACCCGAAGAAGAAGGCTAACGCGGCGTTCTTGCTAGGATGTTATGGAGTCTTATATTTAAGTTTATCCCCTAGAGATGCTCTAAAACCACTCACAGTGCGTGGAGCAAGCTATCGGTTAGTGTACCTGCCTACTTATTATTTAAATCTCCATGAAATGGAACGGCTCTAATCAGGGGAGCAAGGTACAGAGGCCCTACCACGAAGTGCATAATTCGAACTTCGTTTCGTGCCGTCCCGCTCACGCTAATATGATTTGACACGAGAGTGAGAGGGATAATACGATACGAACTTCGATTTTCGAATTTCGTAGTAGCGCCTCAGAGGCCCTACCACGAAGTTCATAATTCGAACTTCGTTTCGTGCCGTCCCGCTCACGCTAATATGATTTGACACGAGAGTGAGAGGGATAATACGATACGAACTTCGAATTTCGAATTTCGTAGTAGCCCCAGGCCACAACATATTGGGAGCGCGGGGCGCCGACGGAGCGTGCCCAGCGCGGTCAATAACACTGAATCAAATACGGTGTGCCGCGCTCCCGGTTTGTGTTGGCCTTTAAGCCATTGTGCATTGGATAGGACAAGGATGGGGCCTAGGGAGGTTCCTGAAGCTTGTCGACTTGGCGTACCTAGCTCCCATATTTCCTGAAAGCGACAAATTAAAAATACGAGGCTGTATCATATTCATTAGATTATGCACGAGAGGGACCATACCATATACAGAGACGCGTGTCCCATCAATCTAAACTGAGGACAATGGTTGATGCTTGCATCAGAAAGCCAAATCTATAGTTATAGAAATTGTTGGTCTTTGGGCCGATCAATGTTCAGAAATGGTTATCCCTCTTCCTGGTTGAAATTGACTCTGTTTTTTAATTTACAAGAATCTCGGGAGTTTAAAACTTTTTTTTAAGGGTTATGGCGATGACGAAAACTTGCCGGTGTATGTCTGTCTAATAATGTATTTTTTCATTTTATTATTTAGAAACTCATAGATAATAATCTTTCTCAAAAGGGCCTTTCAAGACGCGACGATAGGTGATTCGGAATATACTATATCTATATTGGACTGCTTAAAAGCTATAAAAAAGGCAAGTGAATTGGGATTCTTCGACTTCAAAGACTTCAACTTCGATGAATACGATAGATTAGACAAGATAGCAGGAGGTGACCTCAACTGGATAGTGCCCGGTATGATTTAAACCAATATACCAGTAGTTCGATACCACGTCAAATGCTCCTTATTGTTCCTATGATACAGATTTTTTTTTTATTCCAGGGAAGTTCTTAGCCTTCATCGGACCTGTAGACTACAATGTATCCTTGTATCACCCGCCCGAAATGTACATTGATTATTTTTTGGAGAACAATGTTAAGATAGTAGTGAGACTAAACAAGAGGTTGTACGACCAAAACGTGTAAGTAAAAAAGTAATACGCTTCACTGTATAGATACCGGTTATTCATTTATTTAAATCTAAATATTGAATCAGTTGTTACTCTTGTCCATGTGGACCATGTGCAACTGTGATTACTTGATTAAAAGATTTAACTAAATTTCAAAAAACAAAAGGATACAAAAAGGGTGCTGAAGGACTTGTCCAGGAGGTTGGTTCTAGCTTCGGGTGACCCTAGGGCTGGTGCTTATCTCGCTCAAGGTTGGGGTGGGGATTACAAAGACGTAATGCGGCCAGCGTTTTGGGGTCGATGCCAATGACTTCTTTCGATGACGCGTTTGCCTCGTAGCAGGTAGTTTTAGTCACAGGTTTTAGTCTATTTTGAATTATGGTGATGGGATGCGTCTTTTGTTTTACTTAGTTTGTAATATATTGTGTGGGTACTTATGTAATTTGTAATTTCTGAATAAAAATACTTCGTAAAAACTAAATTTTATTTAGATACTTTGAAGCTGTGTCTTGAAATGTGTAGAGTTCTGAAATATTCAATGATCTTTTTAGATTCAATAATGCTGGCATTATTCACTATGACTTGTTTTTCGCTGATGGTTCGTGCCCTCCAAGGCATGTTCTCTACAAATTCCTGCAAATCAGTGAAGACACGGATGGTGCCCTCGCTGTTCACTGCAAGGTTACGAGTTAATACCTTATCTTCTTCTTCTAATCTTCTTCTAAAATATAAAAAATCTCGTGTCACGGTGTTTGTTATCGAACTCCTCCGAAACAGGTTAACCGATTTTCATCAAATTTTTACTCTATATTTGGTAGGTCTGAGAATAGGTCGTAGGCTACTTTTTATATCCCTATTCTTCGCAGACGGAGTCGCGGGTACCAGCTAGTTACCAATAATAAATTATTAGAGACAATATTTTCGAATATTAGACTCGGAAAGTAAACAAATACTTCTGTATAACTTGGGTCACTGCTACCGATCCTTGCCAAGACCTACTTATGTAATCAAATGGATTTAAAGGCTAAGGAAAACCAAATGATGTAGTTCGTCTGACAGAAAACAGACCGCACCCCCTTTATGTAGGAATGGGGCTATGGACCCTCACCAGTGTATAGGGTACATAACACTGATCGAAATACGAACGTAATATCATAAGAAAATAGCTTTAGTATGTGCCAAACACGGAGGCAACGTGATGCCCGTGAGTCCTCTGCAATAAGAAAACCTTTTGCTGTTAATGGCGATCATCATCATCTATCACAAAATTATATTGGTCTGTAGAATGATGGTGAAAGCTGAATGAAAGAAGAAATTAATTTAACCATGATTTCAGACAAAGACTTCTAATATTGATGTAGAAATTGTTCAGGCAGGTCTAGGGCGCACCGGTTCACTGATCGGCTGTTACTTGATCAAGCATTACCGCATGAGTGCACGCGAGGCCATCGGATGGATGAGAATCTGCAGACCAGGATCTGTCATTGGACACCAACAGGTAATAGTGAAATCCTCAGCGTGCGTTGTTATATGAAACCAGTACAGAAATATTATGCTTTTTAATTTCCTTAATCAACTGTAATTGTGTATTCATCAGGCTTGGCTGGAACACTTGGAACCATGGCTGCTTAAACAGGGGATTTGTTATAGGTATTTGTTACGATGACGACTTTGTTTTGCAATATATCGTTTTTCTTTACTTTATTTTCGACTAAGAACTTAATACTTTCAAAAATGAAGTTAATGAAGTTTGTGATAGGAAAAAACATTTCCGTGATACGGAGAAGTTGCCGGTCCATGAGTATGGAGTATATTCTATCGCTGAGATGACCAAGCGGCGGCCTATGATTTTTCCAAAGACTGCGTCTCCTCCTCCTCCTATCCAGAGATCTGTCCGGGCTGATGTGATGTCTATGCCAAGGCCACAAGCCTCGAGGGTCAGAGAAGGTAGTACAAGCTACTTTCTTTAAACTTTCAGTCATAAATGTCTTCCAAATTATAAGTCCTCTAAGGCTGCGTTCCCACGAGAGATGTGCGAGGATGCGTTGCGAGGGATGTGTTGGTCATGAACCCAAGTGTTACTATTGGTTCATGACAAAAACATCCCTCGCAACGCATCCTCGCACAGCTCCGGTAGATACGCAGCCTAAAGGAACTCCTGCTAACGCATTTTTTTTGACAGAACAAAAATCAAGCTATGAAATCCCAAGTGGACGCGCTTTTATACATTTCATTACTTAACACAATTATATTGACAAACAGTGTTATTTAATATCGAAAGGTTTTTTTAAAGTTAAAAGAAAGTTGATATTTGAACTTGGTCGATTAGATTAATTAAAGTAACACTGTTTGTGTTTTCATAAAGGTCACTACTTAACTTGAGAATATTTACGCATCGCACCGTCAACTTTCCACCAGATTCAAACAGTGTTGTTTTAAATCGAATGACCAACATAACGATTTATGATTCATGATTCAATTTTGCGATTAGATAAAGCCGACACAGAAGATGAGAATATAGTACTCGTGTCTCAGGAAGTAACGCATAAACCTAACACTAATGATGATACAAATGAAACCTCAAAAACTAACACAAGATCTGTGGAGAACGATAACGATCCCAATGGAGGACTAGATAATGATAGTACACCATTTTGGAAAAAGTGCCTTTGCTGCCAAACATGCAAGAAAAATTGCAAGGATACTGTCTGGGCGTTGGAGGTGCGATGCGTAAAAAAAGTACCAAGAAGATGTCAGACCACTTGGTTTTGTTCGTTTATTAACATGGTTAGTGACATTTAAAATGTTCCACTAAACGTTATTTTCGCGTAAATTCAAATTATTGAACTAAATCCGATTATAATTGGCTTAATTACCACAAAAACTTAAATAATTTTTAATCATGGTGTATCTGTGTCCGTTTCAAAGTGATTTTTGGTTTTAGGCGTGCTGTTTTTTGCGGTAGACCCTATTAATCTTACTTAGCTAAGGTAATAAAAGTATAGTGCCTTTCACAAAGTCCTCCGAATTATTAATGTTGAAATGTTTAACTTTTCGAGGCAGCTCCTAGCCCAAGCACGGTAGAGAAGGATCAAAGTTGGCTGGCGGGAACTCCAAAGAATGACAGCAAACAGAAGATACCAAATAAAGGGTTAGTCTACCCCACCTCAATTCCAACTTACAGAGTTCTGAATTTTGCTTAACATTTATCTATCTCCTTAATAAGACTTCTGATGTATACTGATCTACATCTATTTAGCTTACTCGAGGGGTAGCAGCGCTGAAAATGAAGCGCATTAGTTGTTACTATTGCTTCGATTTCTCAGACATGCTACATTGGAATTGATTAATTATCATTATTATGGTCCCTGAGGACAGCAAAAAACGGGAGAACCTATCAATTTTAACATTAAACCATCATGAACAACTCTGCCCGCCCTGGCTAATGTTCTGACTAGGATGTTTTCTATTTTTTTCAATTTAAGGTCTTTGTTTTAACTTAGAGACCATAGCGAAAGACCTACTAGCAGTTCGAAACGCGGCGGTGCCGGAGAGTCACGGGCTTTGCGATCCCCTTCTCGTTTTAGCGGCAAACCTCAAGCTAGAAATAGTGCTAAGCCTACCCCCAATGCTTTTGGCACAAACCGCGGCGAGCTAAAGGTATGAACCACCAAGAACATTTACTGTTACAACAGAGGGGAAAGCGAATAAAAGAGGGGAAAATTTAAAAGTTCTAAGTAATTTCTTGAATCAGGCGTTACTTTGCAGAGGTCAATATCATTGAACTGAAACAATTTCTTTGCTTGGTTGGTGAGCAAAGTAATTGTTTCAGTTCAGTTCTAAGTAAATCTAGCTGTCATACAATACATACTCTTCATAAAGCTATTTTAAATGAGACCTAGCTTGGTGCATCTCTGTCTCTGCTTGAAAATAATGCTTGTGTTCTTTCTAGGATGTAAACATGAGTTCAAGAAATATTGGAGGTTTCCATTTTGCGAATCCGATCCGTTCGCCCCCTGGGCAGCTGCTCAAGTCAGTAAATGATGCGAAGGTACCTGAAACAAATCAAACATACTACACCTAATATTATTTATTTTTATTAGCAGTTTCGTCTGCTCACCGAAACTAAGATTTAAAAGCGAAAATAATTTCTTACGCTTTTCCAACTAATTTGGAACGTAGGAGTCGTAGCTTCTAATAGTTGTGATGGATGTTACCACACGCCACTGTTGGCGTATGTAAGCGATTAAGAATTTCGGGGAAGTCGGTTGGGAGCGACGTGGTTCAATTGGTAGAACACCCGTGTTGGGGCGCATACCCAGGATACTACACCTACGTAAAATCTTAACTGAAATACATGCGATAGCTAGCGCTTATTTCTGCTGCGCCCACACGCATACTAGTTTAGAAATGGATATCCTGCTTTATGTCAGCGACAAAACCTAGGACCTCTAAACCTTTTCAAGCCATGTTTCAGAACTTCCTAGTGAAGAGTTCCACATACAAAGATGATAGGACGAATCCTCTTCACTCGTCCATAACGGTCACCCCACACTACACGTCTCGCCTGCACAATTACACTATGGAACAGAAATCTTCTGTAAACGCGGCGCAAATGACTCAGTCTTCGTTTAGTGGAGGTAATATTTATAAGATAAGATAAGGAGAAGACATTAAACTTTTGCGATCAATGTTACGAAAAATGCGTGGTAGTTAAAAATAGAACTAGTTATGCAGACCCATTTGCAAAGCTGGTGGAACCGCTACCATCATTAACATCAGCTGGGAGATCTTCACTGTTAAACAAAGTCCTCCTCCCCCTAAAATTACTGTGAACGACAACTTACCACCTGCATCCACCGGTTGTCGGTCCGCCTAGTAGCCATGCCAACGCTTCGTCTTCCTGTGCGTGGTAGCCACTCGAGAGCCTTTCTCCTCCAACATCCGTTACCTTATATTATCATAAGTACTACTTAGATTACTATATATGAACCCTGTCCTTTTTTCAGTGTCTCACGGCTCTACGCAACCGCAACGGCGTCGACTCGGGCGAAGCCCTAGCCCGAGCCCTCCGCCGCCACGAATCCTAGAGAAAACTCGAGCCACCAACACACCGACACCCAGTGAAAAGATATTAGCGAGGAATGCTTCTAAAATGGCGCTCAAGGAAGCTCTGTCAAGGCTAAAAGGCAAGTTATTTTCAATTGATTTGTTGAGGTTTATTAGAGGTGCTAAGCAAGAGATCCCGAATCCACTTTTGCCCCGGATGGAAAAGTTCGTAGATTTTCAAATTTTAAAAAGTTTTGTTAGAATAAAAGTGACTTGTTTTGTTTTGATGAGAAGATTAACCGCCCGGCCACGACTACCCGGCCGATTAACCGGCCGGCGCGTTTGGCGGCGCGACAAGCGTTTTCTGTGTTCATTGCGCGGCCGAGACGCTCGCCGTACAGTGGTTAGGCTGCGGCTCCACTGAGGCGGAGACGAGCGGAGCTGAGAGGAGACGTGTGGGGATCGACCAATCATATTACATGAAATCCACATCTCGTCACCGTTCATGTAATATGATTGGTCGATCCCCACACGTCTCCTCTCAGCTCCGCTCGTCTCCGCCTCAGTGGAGCCGCAGCCTTACCTGACGGCATACGCAATGAACCGATAAAACGCTTGCCGCGCCGCCAAACGCGCGAAGTCGTGGTCGGGCGGTAAGCCATAGAAATATTGGCACCTATACACCGTGAAATTATAGTGGTTGTTTTCCCGAAACGAGGTGATTTAGTTTTGATTGTACAATCGATTTATAATTACTATTTTGACTAGAGTCAAAAATCCAATTGTGAAAAACGAAAGTCGAAAATGACCGCAAACCAATAGTAACGCTTCGTTGGTACAAGTAGCGTACGATCGTACAATAGGTTAGGTACCAACGAAACGTTACTATTGGTTTGCGGTCATTTTCGACTTTCGTTTTTCACAATTGGATTTTTGACTCTAGTCAAAATAGTAATTTTAAATCGATTGTACAATCGATACTAAATCACCTCGTTTCGGGAAAACAACCACTAAAATTTCACGGTGTATAATTTGTTAGCGCCCTATATAGCTCCATATCGCACGCATCGTCAACCATCCTTCTATTCTAATGTTATTTAATAATTTTGCCTCTTTTCACCCAACTGTCGAAGGAGGATTGTTTTTCGAACGTATGTATTTTTTTTGTATGTATGTACGTATGAATGTATCATTGTTTGGCACGCTCTGCAACCAAAACGGCTCAATCGATTTTGAAGTGTGAGGTGTCATTAAAGTGTGCATTAGATTTGTCTCAGTTCCGCGAGTGACATAGGGTATATATTTTCCCGGAATTCCCGTGGTAGTGGGAATTATACGGGCGGGTTTTTTTTCATCTATTATTGAAATCAAACCAGGGGGGGCACACTTACATATATCACACTTTTCATGCGACTACAGCGATCTCTGGTTGTTTGGTAAAGAACTAAATTAGCGGCCATCTTGGTTGACTTGTCAAACTTGTCAGTTGTCATTCATCGGCCATGGCCATGGCGTACCAAATTGTACGGTCAAGGACTTTAATTGATAGGCCACTTGCCAATGTTCGTATTTTAGCCGTATAGTGCAAATCGGGTTTAGCCCCTTATACTTCGTATATGCTGATTTGAATTAGACGGCTAAAATACGAATAGTGGCAATTAGCCTATCAATTAAAATTACGCGTAATTATAGCTGTACATCACTACCAACATATACATATAGATAGGTATACATCTATATAGATACGTCACATTAGTTCTTCACCAGGGCGTAGGGCAGCAGCACCTTCCATACATGCATATTTGACCATAGAGTTGCCACTCTTGTTCATATAATATTACAATACTCTTTGAATCAAACTTATTGCGGAAAAAAAAAAGATAGTGAGTGACTTCCGTTCCATGAAGTCTGCATTGTCTATGGTGAAAAGCGTTTCATTTCATTTTACGGTATTGTTGTGTTTTTTCTCTCAATACTATACTGGCAACTGAATAGTTTTAAGAAAAAAAAGCAACTGTCATGTGCAATAAAATAATATAACCTCGAATTGCAAGGTTTCTGCAAACGATTCGAATTATTATGATTGTTCTAAAAAATAATAGCAATGTTTGTCGTATAGACCCATTTGTTTTGTAAGTGTATTGTTCTACTGCCGCCTAAGATGGGTGCTTTAGCGACAAAAGCTTTACGTCCTATAAAATCCTTCAACATCGAAAATCGGGCTCATCGAGTGATTTCAAAAGAAAAACCAACGCCGGCTCCCCGATATCCCGCTAACATGGAAGATTTGAAACGCGCAATTGAGGCAGAGCCTAACTTAGATGACAAACTGGACAAAAAAGACCCTGGACTCTATAGTAGACTTAAGGATGTTTACGTAACTTCCTACGGCAAGCCAGAGGATGACATTACACGAGAAGTTCAAAAACAAAACCCTGATAGACCGTTACCACAGGATCGTAAGCTCGTTCAGGAGTTTGATTTTGGCTTCAAGGAGCCAGAAAATGTTTCTTATGGGCGCACAACACTCCGGCATGCTGTGAACTTTATCTCAGCGCATCAAATGAATCCTGATGAAGTCACTGCATCTAAAATAGCTCTAGAATACAAACTAAAGGAAGAAGATGTACAAAATATACTAAAATATTTTAAAACTTATGAGATTTACTTACCAGAGACGAAGAAGTCTCCTGCCACATTTGCTGGACCTGCAACAATCAGAAAGAAATTAATCAATACAGATTTTAAAGAGATTGAAGGCAAAGATAACAAGAAAGAAGTTAAGGCAAAAGATAAGAAAAGTAGTTTTTTCAAAATTGACATTGGTAACAAGGGAGGTTAATATTGAATTAATGGATTTTATTATTTTGGTTGTTGAAAAAATACCTCTTATGTTGATGTAATTTGAAAACCCAGGGAAGCCAGATGTCTAGTACTTTATTTTTGCAATAATAAGTGTTTTGAACTGTCAACAATGTTGTATGAATATTTTAAAGTATTACTCATTTTTCTTTAAAATCTGTCCCTGAGACAAGCATACTGACTATTGAAGGAAATCAAAGAGAAATCTGTTGCAATTTAAGAAAAGTTTAATTTAATATATTAATCAAGTTCTGGAATATATTATTATAGTTACTAAATAGTAGTCAATCTTTTACCAACACTATCTCAAAATGTAATGAGGTTTAGAATGACTAGTTATGGCAGGTTATTAAATCTGATAATCCTTGTTTATGTACATATTAAACTCATAATAATATATTTATTGAAGTATTTATTTATATTTTAACTGTGAATTATTTCACAAATGTGATTTAGATGTAGTCTCACAAGTTAGCTAAAGGCTTGTACAAAGAAAGTTTTGTTGACAGATATTGTTTCATTTATGTACTTTGTTTCTTGTTGGTACATGCTTTTTTGGCGCGCATCTACTTAGATTGCAGCATCAACATCAACATCAATTAAAATTGCATGTCACTACAACCTGTTTACGCACATAAGTTGAACCCAAAATCATATATACCTCTTGCTCATATTTTCGTAATGTGATATAGTACTGGCGAGAGCATGCCAAGTAGTGATGGGCAACTCGAGTTACTTACTCGAGTTAACTCAAGTTGGGCTTGACTTGAATCAACTGGAGTTGAATTCTCTCCAACTCGAGTTCGAAAGCAATAAAAAATGATTTGATCTCAAACAATAATTTCCTTTTTTACTTTAGTTAGTATAACTCTCTCATTACATTATAAATAAATAATATAAAAAAATGAAAGATTTGAAACATAAAAATATCATTTGTTTGCCAACTCCATTTTTTTTAAACTATTAGCGCGAATGTGACGGAATATATTGGTAAAAACTTTGAAAAATCTCTCTGTTTCATCCAATTAATTCGAGTTACATAACTCGAGTTCAACCCGAGTTACGTGAATTTTAACTCGAGTTAAATCGAGTTCTTTTTTTCCTGAGTTGGCACATCACTAGTGCCATGCTGGCCCATTGCTGACCACCGGACTTTGAGTATTTAGAGCGCGCGCAGACAGAGAGCAGTCTGGAGTTCCGAGTTCCGCGTTCAGAGTTCTGTGTTTTGACCGCTCGAGAGTTCCGACCGCCTGCTGTGTGCGTTATCGTAAGGGACTCAGTACATTCGAAAGAACGCAGAACTCGGAACTCGGAACGCGGAACTCCAGACTGAGGCGCTACTACGAAATTCGAAAATCGAAGTTCGTATCGTATTATCCCTCTCACTCTCGTGTCAAATCATATAAGCGTGAGCGGGACGGCACGAAACGAAGTTCGAATTATGCACTTCGTGGTAGGGCCTCTGCTCTCTGTCTGCGCGCGTTCTTAAACCCCTTCTACACGGTCGGGTCCAACCGCCGACCGTCGTGTCGTTCGCGTCGGCCGACAGCGTTCCATACGGTTGGGGCCGACCACGGACAATGCGCTCGCGACCAAGGCCGTTGACATCAACCAAATATCGGTCGGGTCAACCGATTTCTACACGGTCCATTTTTAAATCAACCCGACCAAGGACACGATGGTTGGCGGTTGGTCCCGACCGTGTAGAAGGCCTTTTAGACTGAAAGGAGATGTTAATCGCCCGTAGGTTGCTAAACAATTTTTCTGCCAAAACTCGCGGGGGGGGGGGGGCAATGCACTCACACACAAGCAATTTAACTACAAATGAAAACAGAGCAATGTTTGTACACACGCACAGAAACCGAATTCGTCAACACAACGGTGATCGCCATAGACACATTGAAAAACATCTCGTCTATACATGTCACACGTACATCACACATAGACAACAATCTAGAAACAGCTAGAGTTAGGGCCATGTCGATAAGCATTCACTCGTTCATACATTCAGTCGTTCAATTAATCCCTAAGTTGTTAATTTAAAATTCGTTTTCTAAATAAATGTGATTGCTCTATAAGATTTAAAAGTGGAGGATTTATTAAAATATGTACATATAGCAAGTAATATTAATGTCAGATGTGCCAAATGTCTCTTTTACTTTGTAATTTTCTATAAAATAGAATAGACACATCACTATGGTTAACATTTTGTTGAGAAGGTACCTAGACAAATTTTAATAGACTAATAATAAAGTACCTAATAGGTACTAATTTTACCTTTCAGCATCAGCAGGAAGTTGAAAAAATTACAATGTTGAATTTAGGCACCCGTAAACACTGCAATACACACGTTCTCGTGACGCCGCCATTATTAAAGAAAATATTATAATATGTACAGTCAGCATCACATAGATAGTGACAGTCAATGTCTCCAAATATACCGCTACATCCGAAATGTCCATTAATACCGACTCATCTAAAGTGATCAAATTGTTCAGGTCATCCACCGTGTTCAAATTCACCGGAGCACACAAAGCGCCAAATACTTGGTAGCTGTCAAGTCGCCGTTGATACCGTAACACCCACAACACCATTGGTATCCTAGCATCCAAAGTATCCAAAAATATGGAACACACTACAATTGTGAACTTTATGTTTAACGTAATAGAGCTCAAGCAGAATGTTTTGATATTAACACAATATCATTATAAAAATAAAATTATAAATATAAAATTGTGGAAAGAAGTCATTACATGATTATAGAAAGAACTGCTTGATGTTAAAAATGTAGCCAAGGTCTAGAGTTTTATTTAAGAAAAAATATAGATATGAAATCTTGCGAAGTCAATAAGTACAGCACATTAATTTATTCAACAGTCTAAGAGTTTAGTCTTATTTCGTTTGTTAGACGCGAGTTATTCGTATTTTTTTAATATGAGTTTGAATATCACTGCAAATAGTTTGCTGTTTTTGGCTGACTAATTTAAAAGGTGACTTTGCTTTGTGCACAACTAGGTAAGTCTAGGTATTATATTTTAAACTAATGCATCGCAATAATTGTCAATAAAATGTCCAAGGTATTTGATGAGACCTTGGTACTTAAATAAACCACATTGATGGTTGATAATACTTCAGGGATGAAGTAACTTCTTCTATTCATAAAATCAAATTACCTTTTAAGTTTAAGTAAAGCGGTAATTTTCTGCCTCGTCTTGCCGGCAGCACTACCGTGCACACATAGCTATGGTGGAAAATCTAAAACTGTTCTTTTTTCAAAGTGGGTTTTTAGTACTTTCCAATTCAAATGAAAAATGTTGTTACAAATCATTCTTAAAATAAAAAATAACTTGATTTTGCCGTCAATATACTAACCAACTTATCTGTCAATCAGAACAAGCAATACTACACTTTATGCAGACGGCGTAAATAATACAAAACAAGTATGTGTCATTCAGATCATGAAAGGGATAAGACTTGACAGTTCGGTACTCTTCTCAGTGATTGTCAAAATTCAAACTTCGAGAAGGTATTAGACCATGAAAATATATTATATATTCCCGTATTAACCATGTTTGAGCTCTATAACATTGAAAATAAAGTTCATACTTGTAATGTGTTCCATATTTTTGGATACTTTGGGTGCTAGGATACCAATGGTGTTGTGGGTGTTACGGTATAGACGGCGACTTGACAGCTACCAAGTATTTGGCGCTTTATGTGCTCCGGTGAATTTGAACACGGTGGATGACCTGAACAATTTGATCACTTTGGATGAGTCGGTATTAATGGACATTTCGGATGTAGCGATATATTTGGAGACATTGACTGTCACTATCTATATGACGCTGACTGTACCTAGTAACTTTGTACCGAGCGCTTATAGCCACGTTACGGAATCGAAACGGGGGCGAATAGAGCGGGTGGCGCGTCACAGCACTCACTCAACCAGCAACCGAACTGCGCGGCGTGCGGCGTGGAACTGCGTAGTTTTGTCTGGCGAAGATTGGTTAGCGGCCGTGTAAGACGCTTGGCTGTGTGCGTGCGTCGATTCGGGTGCTCTAGTATGAAGTCGAATCACTGCCTGTTACTTGTATTGAATCATTAAAAAGTATTTGTTAATACTTTCACATCAATTTTTTTAACGAGTTCGATACTTTAAACATACATTTATTACTAACCATACATTTCCATTTTATTAGTAACCTTTAAAATATGAAACCATGATAAGACAAATCATTCATTGATTCATTCACTCAATAGTTTATCGATTGTGGAAATATGTGTGTCCCCTCTCTAGTCGATACTAGACCGGTTATCGGTGTGGCCAATTATTTAGTAAGTAAAAATAGCCAATATTACTAGTGGTCGGTGAAATACCACTTAAATAAAAAATAGCTAAATCTATTTAGAAAAATAAAAAAGAGAACTAAGCTTTTTTTTTTTTGAATGAGTCGCCAGAGGGGCCAAAGACGCGAAGTCTTTGCTATTTTTTACTTTAGGGTAGGAAGAGTGACTTGTGCTCGGGAAAAATCCCTTCGGACGAACTGGGAATGGAGGGCCCAGACAGTGTCCGACTTGCACGGACTAAAAAACCCGGTCACAAGTCCCCTTCTCTATTGATTATTAATACAAAAAACGTGTGCTTTATATTTTGAGGAGGGGAGGGGTAGGGAGGGGACTTAATCTACCCACAGTGTCCTGCCTCAGCCATTTGCTGGAAGGCCGGGAGAGTGCATGCATTCTCCCGCTGGGCACTGGGGGGTGCTTAGGTCGGTCTTTTATGTTTTTACCCGTTGGTTTATTCCTTGACCGACCCTCGCCCGCTGCTGTACAATTACTTAGAGCTATTTGGTTGGGTTGGTGGGATTTCCTGTCATATGCATTTATCTATAACTACGGGCTTCCTTTCTTTTGCCCTGCGATGGAAGGGTGGGTCGGAGATCTTTTGGGCCCATTGTGTGGCTTTGGATGCCATCTTTTGGGTGGGGCTACCCTTTATGCCTGATGGTTTTTTGGCATGCTGTGTGTTTTTTTGCGCTTGTCTCCTAGCGCTACCCTCTTTTCGTTACCGCTTCCATCGATAGTTTTCCTGCTATAATAATTCGGAGGGATGAGGAGTGTCCCCCGGACGGCTGGACGCCCCAGTGTCTCACAAGGGTCATGTGGAGCCCAGCGGATCCATACCCCAGCCAATGCTGAAGGGCCAGAGAAGAAACTTTTAGTCTCGATTCTCTGTTTAGGCTTCCGCCGTTGCTCCCACGAGTTCCCCACCGAAACTACCGGGTGCGTCCTCCGTCCGGAGCTCACCTGTCGTATGGGCGGGAGATGCATATGTCAGGAATTCTTAGATCTAATTATACACTAACCACAATTATACAGAAACTACAATACAATCCAATCACTAAAAAAAGGTTTGACATTACAATACTCTTTGGCGCAGACAGAGAGCGGTCTGGAGTTCAGAGTTCCGCGTTCAGAGTTCTGTGTTTTGACCGCTTGAGAGTTCCGACCGCCTGCTGTGTGCGTTATCGTAAGGGACTCAGTACATTCGAAAGAACGCAGAACTCGGAACGCGGAACTCCAGACCGCTCTCTGTCTGCGCGCGCTCTTATACTACGAAGTGCAAAATTCGAACTTCGCATCGTGCCATTCCTCTCACGCTAATAGTATTTAATACAAGAGCGAGCAAGACGATGCGATACGAACTTCGATTTTCGAATTTCGGAGTAGACCCTCTGTAACTAGTGTCACCACAGAGTACAATATATATAGGAGGATAGAGATATCACTCTAGTCAAAGGCACAACGCCATCTAACGCAAATTCCCGTAACTACTATTAGGACCATCTATTACCATAACTAGGACCAATAATCACACGTACCAATACCAGCCCTGCTGTGCCACTGCCCATGGGCCACTGCCACAGCTTTTTTGAAACTAGAATTTAAAGTTGTTTTCATCTATTTTCTACATCATTTGATAAATAATATCGCTATCTAGTGCAAATTGACGGAACTAAAAATAGACATTGTTGGAAGTGAAAGCACCGTGAGTGTCACTTTACTGGCGCTGTCAAAGTGCCAGATGTCAGACAACGGGTCCAAATCAAACTCCGTAGTATATCTACGTGTAAATTCTGAAGAAAATTATAACCATACAGTATTCTGTATGGTCCAAGTCGTACTTTATTAAGTACGACTTGGACCGGTCACGCAATTTACACCAATGTCAAATGAAGTTCATTGCTTATTTGTAATGTTATAAATTCGTTACATAATATTAGAATTTAAATAACTACAGAAAACTAGTTAAAAAGCATTTATCTCGAAATGGTTTTCGATTTACTATACATTGCAAAAAAATAGATATCCCAATTGAATTCCACTTCCCTCACCCTTACAAGCCAGTTTAGACTCGGTACACATTATCAGACTGTTTTGTCACAGAAATCTAAACAGAACTGCTGGAGAATCCGATGTAAAAAAGATGGAAAGAATGAGGTTTCGTGCACACTACGTTATTCAATTAAAGTTTTATTTGTTTAAGTTAATTATGACACCATAAAATTTTTGATCTCGCCGCGTAAATTCTTCAGAACCATAATATTTTTATTATTTGAATTGAAAAAGTATCTCTTTAGACTTATATGTTCACATCTTCTTACGACAGTGATCGCTGCTAGAGACGGTTCTATTGGTGCGGCTTCCATTGGCGCAGGGTCTCTAGGGGCACGGCGCGACGCGCCGGCACCAATGCGAGCGCCAAGTGTTCGCTCTGACGAACGCCCTTTGGCTACACAAGGAGACATGCTCAATAGCATCAAGGTAGGTATCTATTATAATCGAATTGGTAACAAACGCCTCCTTTTTTGTAGTCGGTTTAAAAGTTATCGATCATTACCATAACATGGGTGATGATCAACGTGACCATTTATTTTGTGTGACCGGGACACATCTGCGGAAATATATAATAAAAAAGTTTTTAGTGTTTTACAAGTATTTTAAACACAAAATAGTTAAGTTGGCATGACTTACTAACTTAAGCCCCCAGTAGTGGCGTGACTTCTAAGTCGTATTTTTGTATTTGTCGGCTGAACAAATTTTTTTAAAAATATCGGATCTTGTTTCTAGATACGTGTGTAATGTACATGTATATGTTATAGTACATGATTTATTTATATTCATTTTCGTAATCAGAATAGCTTTCAGTACTGCGACACTTAACAGTGTTTTATCACTGGTCCATATTTCGTTCATAATAAATAAATTTTAAACTATCGTTGGGTCTGCTTGCAAAATCGGGACTATGTTGGCTTCGCTGGGGACATCGGGACAGACTGCCTGAAACCGGGACTGTCCCGCCCAGACCGGGACGTATGGTCACATTAGTGATGATGCTTCTTTTGCTTTTATTGTGTGATCCGAGACCATATTATCTAACGCGCGGCTGCCCTTCATTCATTCACCATCTCTTACTTCATTTATAACGTTTGAGAAAGAAATATTGAATAAGATTGTGACTACGAACGCATTAGATAATACATTACTTATAAAGGCATTAATTACATTAATGTATGTTTTTTATTTAGTTCCAAAGAAGATTCCGAGAAACACTTAATGCAGACAGGCCAAACAAAACGTTTCACGAAAAATTGTAAGTAAACATGAAAAATACAAATATCTTAAAATAATGCCTATTGTTATATTAATAACAATACGGCACGGCAATTTATTACAAAATTGTTTGTAAAAAATACATATTTACTGAGTTTACCAAGCCGAAAATGTATTAAGTGAAACCAAATTGCTAGCACCTCTTCCACGCGACTCAGTTTGACTACTATACTGACTACTTTGGTTGGTAAGGTCCATAATGTGGACTGGACTGGAAGTACTCAACTCAGTTATAAAAAATAAAAACTAAAATTGGTGATATTCTTTTGTACGTGTGAACGAGAGTCAGATTATAGCTAATTCACTTGACAAATCTGATTGTTGTTGATTGATTGTTTGTTTTAGTTCATGCGTTTGTGTGCACATAAGTTTTTTTTTACAAACCCAACACAAATTAAATAATTTATTGAATCAGGCGTTACTTTGCTGAGGTCCATATTAATGAACTGAAACAATTACTTTGCTCACCCGGGACTCAAAGCAATTGGCTAAGTAAAGTTTTTTGAAGAGGTGCTAATTATATTTTTTTTCGACAGTCGGCGTTCTGGAGATCGAGAAACTGCAGCTGTTTTATTTTTATCTCCTATTGTTTACTGGAAATATTTTTTTGAGTGTTTGAGATGACATTTGTGAGATTTTATGGTTGACAAGCCGTTCGTGCTCAGAACTTAGTAGAAACAGAAAAAAAACCGAAGTGAATTGTCACTGCTGTCAATGTCAAATCGTTTGCGTTTCGTTTGCTTTGCGTTTTGGTGTGCTCAGTGTGATTTTTTGACTATTTTTATCGACAATTTTTATTTCAATTTTATCGCATTTCTCCACGTCCTATGCACAATAATAGGATCACGATTGAATACTTTCGATCACTATTTTGGAACTGCTTCTTGGACAACGCAAAGCAAACGAAACGCAAACGGTTAGTTTTCATTTCACATTGACAGAAGCGACAGTTGAATTCGTTTTTTTTTTCTATTTCTTCTTAGTATTGAGCACGAACCGCTTGTCAGCCATAAAATCTCACAAATGTCATCTCGAACACTTAAAAAAATATTTCCAATAAATAAAAGGAGATAAAAATAAAACAGCTGCAGTTTCTTGGTGTTGAAGTCGACCACTGTCGAAATAAAATATAATTAGCATCTCTTCAAAAAACTTTACTTAGCCAATTGTTTCTGTTCATTAAGCACAAATTACTTATATTAATTGTAATATTTAACTAGTTGTTTTTTTAAAGCTCCATCTTAAATGACAAAGAAGGGAAGAAACGCGAAAATAGCATCAACAATGTAACATCTATAACGAGTACAAGTAATAATAAAACAGGAATATATCAAAATTATAAGTAAGTACATATATAATATATTTCATTACTACTTTTGTTTTGAATCTTGTGGGTATCAAAAATCAAACTTTGAATTTAACTTTTTAGCGCCCCAAGAGAGAAAAGCCCCTCTAGAGGCAGTATTGGTCCAACAAGACCTTTGTCGCCAAAAGGACGAAGAATTGTTCCAAATGCTCTACATTAAGCAACGAGCCAGTGTAGATTTTGATGTTTTGCTTTGACTAAAATTTTGAACACGAACAATAATAGTGGTGAAAATGTTGTTAATTAAATTAAAGAGTTGTTTTTAAGTAAAACTTTGTTAAATAGTAGAAAGTAAAATATATACGATAAAGCAGTTTTGTAAAGTTTATATTTTCAATTATAGTTTTTTTTTGTAAATATACTAGCCATTTTTATAAAAGTTGATAGGTAGGTACAAAAAAAATCATCGATTGTGATGCTAAAGGATACCATTTTTTCGTGCTATCCGATCAGAACATGAAACATTACCAGAATGTTTTTTATTAGAAATCGGGATTTTCCAGGAATTTCTGTTATTATTCACATTGGTAACGTGAACCGAAGCTCATAGATATTTTGACTGTTAATGCATGAACGTATTCGGCTGTTATGTGGTGACCAAGTGGTGACAGATTAGTCAGATTACTGATGATATCGCTGCTCGTTTTTACAAGTATCATCAAGGTATGAGCATACGCGAAAGTCCATGTCGTCCATACCTACATCTTCTCTAAAACTCAACCTGTCGTCATTTCGTATAAACTTTTAATTTCTTACATTTCACATTCATTATATAATTTCATTTCATTTCGTAGCATTGGCAACAGGGGGGTTACTACGAAATTCGAAGTTCGAAGTTCGGATCGTGCGGTCCCTCTCACTCTCGTAATAAATACTTTAGCGTGAGCGGAACGGCATGAAACGAAGTTCGAATTTCGCGCTTCGTAGTATAGGGCCAGTGTTAATTTAAGGCTACCACAGACCGCAGCGGGGGCGTACGCGATGCTGATGGAGCGGGCCCAGCGGTTGTAAAACACTGGATCAGATATACGGTGACACATCCCGGCAGCGCAGCGTATATGATTCAGTGTTATATAACGCGCTGGGCCCCACACTGCGGTCTGTGGAGGGCTTTAGTTTACTTCTATATTCACATTGGTACCGTTTCTTAGAAGAAGAAATAAATAATAAATCTAAAGTAAATGGCAAAAGGTATCGAGTACTTTCTAATATAGGGTGAAATTAAATTACTGAGTGATTGTTATCAAAGATTTAACATCTACTCGTGATAATAAACAACTTTCCCTAAGAAACAAAAATTATTAAAAAAGTTTGGATGTCAAAAACCTAAATTAAGTGAGCATAAACATTTTTTTTATATTATTATATAAAATCTATACATATAATAAATCTGTAACAAGTCGGTGTCTGTACATTGAAGATATTTGAGAAAAACTGTCACTAGGGCTATTTATTAGCGCAATAGAACCCAAAACAATGATTTTTAGAATTATTGTCTGTTTGTCTGTTTGTCTGTGCGTTTGTGCGCGCTAATCTCAGAAACGGCTTAACCTAGAAGGATGCGGTTTTCACTGATATGTTGGTATTTTCTTGGATTAACATTTAGTGTTTGTTTCATTTGAATCGGTTCACAAATAAGAAAGATACGTCTATTTTAAGAATTTATCGAACAGGTTTTTTGTTTGAACGCGCTAATCTCAGGAACTACTGCTCCGATTTGAATAATTCTTTCAGTGTTAGATAGCACATTTATCGAGGAAGGCTATAGGTTATATATTATCACGCTAACACCAATAGGAGCGGAGCGGAGCGGAAGAATGTTTCCAAATCGGGGGTTTTGGAAGTAAAACGTCTATATCTCGGGAACTGCTGCTCCGATTTGGAAAATTCTTTCAGTGTTAGATAGCCCAGTTAGATAGGCGGGTTGGGAGCGGTTGGGGGGGCGGGTTGAGAGCGGGTTGGGGGCGGGTTGGGAGCGGGTGGGGGGGGGCGAGTAGGTAGCGGGTTTGGGGCGAGTTGGTAGCGGGTTGGGAGTGGGTTTGGGCGGGTTAGGAGCGGGTTGGGAGCGAGTTGGGAGCGGGTTAGGAGCGGGTTGGGGGCGGGTTGAGAGCGAGTTGGGGGCGGGTTGGGAGTGGGCTGGGGGCGGGTTGGGGGCGGGTTGAGAGCGGGTTGGGGGCGGGTGGGGGGCGAGTTGAGAGCGGGTTGGGAGCTGGTTGGGGGCGGGTTGAGAGCGGATTGGGAGCGGGTTGGTTTATTATGAAGTTTCACTTCTTCCGGAAGGATCTAAGGAGAGCCATAATTGATGAAAAAGCAAATTGGATAAAAAAATAAGCTGCCCAAATTACTAATTCCATGCGGACGGAGTCGCGGGCAAAAGCTAGTATAAAATATAGCATCTAGAAAGAAAATTATTAAAATTATTTCTGGATGCTAAATCTTTGGTATCAATGACATATTTCACCCTGTAAATTATATATTAATTATAGACCATATAATGGACTGCCGTTTTTGCTGCTTGGTTCTGCGAGGAATCTAGCAGGAATGTTTCACAAAATAGTTTTGAATTCTTAAAAATTTTTTGCTTGCGATGTGGAGAAGAGGAAAAAAAAGGAAAAAAGTATCGATACCTTCGAAAAGTATCGATATGTCATAAGTATCGGTACAAAAGTATCGATACCAAAAGTACTCGGGTTCGGAACACGGTGCTTTCGCTTCCAACAATGTCTATTTTTAGTTCCGTCAATTTGCACTACATGGCGATATTATTTATCAATCATGTAGAAAATAGATGAAAACAACTTTAAATTTTAGTTTTAAAAAAGCTGTGGCAGTGGCCCATGGGCAGTGGCACAGCAGGGCTGGTATTGGTACGTGTGATTATTGGTCTTAGTTATGGTAATAGATGGTCCTAATAGTACTTACGGGAATTTGCGTTAGATGGCATTGTGCCGTTGAATAGAGTGATATCTATATCCTCCTATATACACCGTGAAATTTTAATGGTTGTTTTCCCGATACAAGGTGATTTAGTTTCGATTGTACAATCGATTTATAATTACTATTTTGACTAGAGTCAAAAATCAAATTGTGAAAAACGAAAGTCGAAAATGACCGCAAACCAATAGTAACGCTTCGTTGGTACAAGTAGCGTACGATCGTACGATAGGTTAGGTACCAACGAAGCGTTACTATTGGTTTGCGGTCATTTTCGACTTTCGTTTTTCAAAATTGGATTTTTGACTCTAGTCAAAATAGTAATTATAAATCGATTGTGCAATCAATACTAAATCACCTCGTTTCGGGAAATCAACCACTAAAATTTCACGGTGTATAATGTACTCTGTGGTTCGGAACAAAAGTATCGATACCTATACATTTTGAGTATCCCTCCATTATCCCTCTCACTCTTTCACTCCACTCCACTCATCGATCGATCGGATCGCGCATTTCTATATAGTAACAATCAATACTCTTTGATCGCGCAACTTCCGCGGTGCAAGCATTGTGTGTGTGACTAATTCTAATTCGTCTAATTCTCTCTCAGAGTAATAATACTTTTTGCAGTCAGTCAAGCAAGACATCTCATTCGCACTTCGTCGCTGTGTCAGTCAGTCAAGCCATTGTCTGTGTCCATTGTGTCTGTCTATCGCATATAACGATTTAGACACGTACGATTCAAGTAACGAAAAAAGGCAAGCCAGTGGTGGTGATCATGTTGTGTACTCTATAGCGAGAAGCACGAAGAAAATCCAGCGCGGTGCCGCGGTGGCTGATCATTATCTTGTTTTGGAAATAAATGGTGTTGATGGTGGTACTTAAACATTCTCTACTGAATTTACGGCCTTGCTTCTAAAGTTCATGGTGAGTACAATGGTTTTTTTTTGGCATAAATAAATACCACGCGATTTACTTACCTATGTGAATCAGCTTTTTCTTGCCACCTGTTGCTATGGTTACACGAATTTTGTCCCTTGGACAACCTAAGCATTTTTCTATGAAACAGTATGAAGATGTACAACCGGGGATAGGGCGTTAGTGCACTACAATGAATTTTACTGTCCGGAAGTCTGAATTTTCATGGTCCGTTTTTTTCATGCCTTAAATGTATAGGACTGCCGGGCAGTAAAATTCATTGTAGTGCACTAGCGCCCTAAACATTTAATGGCGTGCCATATCGGACCGGTAAAAACTCTGACTGCCGGACAGTAAAATTCATTGTAGTGCAGAGTAAACAACACAAAATTTGATTCACCCACCTGATATTTTTATTAGCAGTCAATGTGTTACAATATTTTTTTCTTTGTTTCAGCTAGTGCCACAAATGAATGAAAAGATGTTTGTACTTGTCAAGAAGAGAATAAAAAACGGTTGCACAATAGTAATTTTAAAGCCTTTGAGATTGAACTGGAACTACTCTCATTGAAGAATCTAAACTATACTAGAAGGCCATAATATGTTGTTGTTACTGTCTTCAGCACTATTTAAGGCAATTTAGTTCATTCAAAACTTAGAACTCGGTGGTTACAGCAAAATTCAATCAAGTTTTAAAAGAAGCCTGTGTATGCAATATGCATGCAACTGAGAGGTGACACTTGATAAAAATACACATTACAGTGTTCCATCCAATGAAGATAATCTGTTAAAATTATGCTTACAAAATTTACTGGACTTTTACAAAAGAAATCAGTTGCACCGAGAGCATGGTTGATCCATCTGCACATCTTCAGTAAGTTGCCTTCTGAGGCGAGGTTTCCTTAAGCTCATATTCTAATTGAATCTTGGTGCTACTTTTTGCCCACAAATTGTCTACACATTATAATATAATAATGTGTTCCTGTAATAGTAAGCTGGGTTTTGAGATACTAAAAGTTCTAAAAAAAGGCTTTGTCTGTGGTCCATAAGCTCACAGGTATATTGTTAAGGACTCCCATGATCATTTGTAGAGGTAGCTTTGGTTCTACACAGCTTTTCATGAGCTAACCATTGAATGGTATATGATGATATTGGTCATGAAAAAATAATGTGTTGTCCTGTTGTTACACTTCTGTGTGTATATCTTGTGTTGAATTATTGATTTATTAATTGTCAAGTTTATCACTTAATGGCAAATGTCTGCTGGCAAAAAATTAATTAACAAATTTTGGGTTAGGTATTGTGATACAGTTCTAACCTGGCAATTTTTTTTATTTTATTGTTTGTTTTTATTGCTGTTTTTTCTCCAAAACCTCCTGAATTTTGAGACTTAGTTGGTCTGTTCTTTTATTTTCCTGTATTGATTTACACTTTAAACACAAAACAGGATGTATTTTATAAACTTTATTATTATTCTTATTTATATATGCATACTTTCACAGAAAATTGATCCTGAAATGTATTAGGTCTCATAACATGTGGATTTTCATGCTGCCGCTGATGTTGATTATGGTGGTTTGTGAATCCAGATTGAGTAAAGGTAGCCTAAGATAACTTCGTTAAACATAAAAGCGTTGCACTTCAGAAGATTTAACGCAAGTTAATGTTAATTGTTCATCTGATAAAATGTGATGATAATTTAATTTTTTGTATCCTTGTGTTAATGATCTACTTTTAGAAACTGTTGGTTTGGGTTCTGGAAGTTAGTTGAAGGTTATAATTTAGTCATCTGGCATAATGTGGATATTCCCCTTACTTAATGAACATTAATAATGTTGAAATTCTCATCTGAAAGCGATTTCATCATTAAAATATCTTTGCCCGTGGAAAAATATGTTCCACTGCAGCCCTTGAAGATACAACAGTGTTATATTTAATAAACAGATTTATGAATCCCTATCTATCCAGATCCACAAAATAAACAGTCACTCAAGTGTGGCCAGGGATTTTCGTCCATAGTATCTTTCTGTATCTTTTATTGTAAAGGATAATGGGTTAAAGATATGGTTATGTATGACAAACACTTATGAAGGTCATAAAATCTACCATCACAACAGTTCAGGGTTGCCAAAGTGGCCATGAATTATATTTCCAATCTATTTAGGTTTTCTTCTTATCAGCAATCTTCAATGGTCCTGTCTATGAAAAAAACAAGTGGAATCAGCTTTTTACATTCTCGTGCCAGATTCCCTCTTTCTGCTGTTGTTGCAGCACTGTGCTGAGGCACAATATTGACATATTGTTCCAACATATTGTTACATATGTATCTGTTGTACATTTGTATTGTATTCATATTGAAGTGTGGTTGTAGAGTAGAGATGGATTACACAACTACATGGTTCGAAAATGCGAAATCAATTAACCTTTATTGATGTCTTACGTGCTATTTTATAATAATATTAATAATTGAGTGAATGCTAACACGAGCAATACGATACGTATTTATGTTGATGTAAACCATAATGTCACTGCTAATATGTTAAAGTAGCCATCCATCATGCTACATAGCAGTGCTTGAAGATGTACTTCAGCGGACTTATCAGTCACCGTGATATTTTCCACATTTGGATAGCACTTTTGCTTCTCTTTAAGCAGTTTAATATACCTAAGAAGGATACAAGTTAAATCATCTTTCTCTGGATTCTCGTTGCATATATGTTAAATCAATCAAGGAGTGGAATCTGGAGATCTTGGCGGCCATCTTCGAGGTCCATAGCGTCCAATCCATCTGTCATCAAACATCTGATTGAGGCGGTCTCTTGCCTCTACGACGGAATGTGGCGATGCTCCATCTAACTGGAACCATGCCCGCTGGTAGCTTGCGAGACTTTTTTTTAGTAGATTTTTTTTTTTAGTAGTGGTGTTTAGCTGCAGTTTCATGTTCCTTAAGAGACGCTATCCGTGGAAGAATCTTGCAATTGCAGGCTTTACAAAAGGCGTTGTCTCCTTCCGATGATTTAGTCAACCACTTTGAAAATAAGGGGTTTTGCTCCCACTCCGTACGATACTGCCTTTCGTATTTTCTTTTCATGGCTATAAATTAAATTACGGAACAAAGAAATTGCTCTCGGCCGGCATGGTACACAGTACTCAGTATTACATAGCACTTGTCTAACCGCGCCCGCAACGTGATACGTCCCGGCCTATTATTTGGAACGTAAAGTTAACATTTGATAGCATCTTTGAGAAAAGAGTATTTGCTAAAGGTTAAAAGACAAAAATAATAAGTTTACGTTGTTTTCTATTGGTTTCAAATTTAATTTATTGTTGCTTAAAAACTAGCGTAATAGAACCACACTAGAGCCATAAAAAATAACATAACGTTAAATGAAAAATTTTGTTAATATGGTTTCTAAGTACTTTTTCTAAGTTTTTGAATATCTTTGAAACTATGTAAAATAGAACTGTAAGAGTTTCACTATGGGGTTTAAATTGATAAAAGGGATACGATGAAAGTAAAAAACTGTGGTGGCCAAAAAATTACAAAATCCCACACTGCATCCCCCGGTCTATTAAAGATAATGGTTATGTATGACAAACACTTATGAAGGTCATAAAATCTACCATTACAACAGTTAGACGTCGATCGTAAACGAAACCACGAATATTTAAAAGCGAAAAAGTTTTCCGGGTGCGCCGGTGGGATTCGAACCCACGTCTCCTGGGTATGCGCCCCAACCGGGTGTCTATGAAAAAAACAAATTGAATCAGCTTTTTACATTCTCGTGCCAGATTCCCTCTTTCTGCTGTTGTTGCAGCACCAGTTCCAACCTATCGTTACATATCTGTTGTATTTGTATTGTATTCATATTGAAGTATGGTTATAGAGTAGAGATGGATTACTCCACTACGTGGTTCGAAAATTCGAAATCAATCAACCTTTATCGATATCTTACGCGCTATTTTATAATAATATTGATAATTGAGTAAATGCTAACACGAGCAATACGATGCGTGTTTATGGTGAAGTAAACCATAATGTCACTGCTAATATGTGAAAGTAGCCATCCATCATACGACCGCTTTAGCCTAGTTGGTAGTGACCCTGCCTACGAAGCAAGAGGTCCTGGGTTCAAATCCCGGTAAGGGCATTTATTTGTGTGATGAGCACGAATAGTTGTTCCTGAGTTATGGAGGTTTTCTATGTATTTAAGTATTTATTTATCTATATAAGTATGTTTATCCGTTGCTTAGTACCCATAACACAAGCTTTGCTAAGCTTACTTTGGGACTAGGTCAATTGGTGTGAATTGTCCCATGATATTTATTTATTTATTATCATGCTACATAGCAGTGCTTGAAGATGTACTTCAGCGGACTTATCAGTCACCGTGATATTTTCCACATTTGGATAGCACTTTCGCTTCTCTTTAAGCAGTTTAATATACCTAAGAAGGATACAAGTTAAATCATCTTTCTCTGGATTCTCGTTGCATATTTTAATATTTCTGGATGGAAAGTTGGTTTGCTACAAATAATGCCAAAGCCTCATCACTTGTGTCCATGGACGATGATTTGAACCCGAATCGTCATTAGTCGCCCGATCTTGTAAGTCGTTGCTCGTCTAGGCGAAGCCGAAGCCACTTCTATAAGAGCTGCAGCACAAAGTTTACCACTAACTTCTTGGTCGTAAGACTCTTAAGTTTCAATTGTTTAATCGATGATGGATGATTGCATTCTCTTTTCTTTCTTTCTTCTTTTTGAGTTTAGCGAGCTCTCTTGAAAGCTTTTGGTCGACCTTCTTTGGGCCCAGAAGTATCTCCAAATATTGAAGATTTTTGAAAGTAATTTCTTCTTCAAGCCAAATCTCCATAAGTTTTGCGAACTAAATTCAGGCATCTTTTCTGTTGCCATTTCTGATAATTTTTTTCACATTCTTTCTTGACAATAAATTGTTTTCTTCTCGTTTCTACAACGTGTCCCCAGCCCATGGACACAGAATGAACACCCTCGTAATACTACTTCTCACAAATGCTGTGAAACAGTTTTTGTTTTAATTAAAAGTAATATCGAAAATCAAAAAAATGTAACAAATTTAATTCCAGATAATCGACAGAAAAAAGTAGCATACTGTATCATTATTGACACGAATAAGATGAATAGAGATGCCTGTGTGAGTGACACGCATGTTAAAGTAAAAGGCAGGGATATGTGTGCGTGTCTACAGGCGACAAACATGATCGGAATAGGTGAATGTCTGATTTACCAGCAATACTAGACCTATTATTTCGAAATTAAGTAAACTAATCTAAATTGCAACTTTAAGATTAAAATAATTAATGACGCCAAATTAATAAAGTAAAAGTAAAAAAATGTAAAAACATAAAATTTTAAATGTTCGAAGTGACTACCATTTCTTAGTATGCACATTTCTAATCGCCTCCTCATATTATTCTGGACAAAGCACTATCTGAAGCCATTGTCTTTAACTTTTCGAATGCCAACTGTATCTTATCCCGCAAATCTTCTAGGGCGTCTAACCCCACAAAAAAAAACAATCAAGGAGTGTCAGATATGGAGACCTTGGTGGCCATCTTCGAGGTCCATAGCGTCCAATCCATCTGTCATCAAACATCTGATTGAAGCGGTCTCTTGCCTGTACGACGGAATGTGCCGGTGCTGCATCTAACTGGAACCATGCCCGCTGGTAGCTTGCGAGACTGATATTGTCTAGGTACTCTAGGTAATCAGAAACTGGCCCGTTTAATAAGTCTAGAAATCGTCCACGATTTAGTGTGCCGTCAATGAATACCGGACCAATGATATTATCTCCGTCGATATCATGATATGGCTTAAAACTTTGCACTTTTAATTTTACAATTTGTTTGTATCTGCCTAGTGCAGCTTTCTGTATCTTTTATTGTAAAGGATAATGGGTTATAGACCGGGGGATGGTGACACAAAGTACTAGATCATTTGTACCAGTATGGCGGTTCTTCAGGGGTTTAATTACGTAAAGACAAAAAGGAAAATGACGGTCATAGCGCTGGTAGGTAACCGGCGGCCCAACCGCGTGGGCGTTAATCGAAGGTGTCGGATAAATAACGAGAACCGAACGATTTGTTCCACAAAATTCTTGTATTTTCCGATAGTCGATAAAAAAACAGAAGGCGGTAGCGTAATGCCATACTTCTCCGGTGTGGCTTACAGCCCGCCATACAAAAATTTCAAACATCTAGGTGGCGGCAAACTTGTGTTATAACCAGATATTAGCTGTGCAAAAATTAGCTTGGTACAAATGGTTCAATTGTT
This sequence comes from Archips crataeganus, assembly GCA_947859365.1. NCBI lineage: Eukaryota > Metazoa > Arthropoda > Insecta > Lepidoptera > Tortricidae > Archips > Archips crataeganus. The sequence goes on along the minus strand of OX402067.1, from coordinate 9,858,787 downwards.
GTTTTTAAATTAACGTGTTCGCGTCGGTATGAATTTGTCGCAAAAAGAGCACCAATAACCGCTCGAACCGCTATAATATGCAAATAGAGAGCTATTACAGAACCTTGTGTCCATTGCACTGTCGTAGGTACGATTTTGATCATAAGTATCATCATCATCATTTCAGCCGAAAGGCGTCCTCTGCTGAACATCCTGCGCCATCCGCATCCAATGCGTTCCCGTCACCTTCAGCAGGTCGTCGCTCCATCTTGTTGGAGGCATACATACACTGCGTCTTCCGGTCCGCGGACGCCACTCGGGAACCCTTCAGCCCCATCGGCATCATAATTATCATAGACACCATTATTAACATTCATTTATTCGTTGCAACCATGGTATTACAAGATGACAAATAAATTTGACAGAGCCACATGGACCCCGCTAAGGTGGAGCAACAACTTATCCTTAACTTATTCTAGGATTAATGCTAATATTAATATTTTAATTTTTCTTAATATTTAACAATAAGTATGTATAATTAAGCTTGCTTCCATCGTCAAAAAATATATAAAGGGCCTTTTTTCCGTTTAGGTAGGATTGTACAATCGGCCCAGACGTCGGCGTGCAGTGGCTAAGACATCTGTCGAATACCAATCCATACCAATGAACTTCAACGGCTGCAAGCAAATTTGTTTTGAAACTGGTAAGCCGGCGTTTGGGCCGATCGTACCTAAAGCCGGAATACTATGGAAACGTGTATCCTGGATACTGCGATGTAACATAGCTAGTTTACCCGATTACACCATAAGATAATTAAATACACTGCACTAGTTTCCGATCGTTTCCAATCGTTTTTTAATTTTGTAATTACTTAAACAGTAAAATCAGGTCTATCCCGGTTTAATTGTCTTAGTAAGGTAATACAAAAATCCTGTTATCCCGCGGGAACTATGCAATTTTTCGGGATAAAAACTATATCTCTATACCAAATTAAGCGTGAAGAGAATACAATACAAATACAATACAAATATTCTTTATTGATCACCAAAAACAGTACAGTGACATTACAAAAATAAAAATTCAGGTAGACAATAGGCGGTCTTATCGCTAAAAAGCGATCTCTTCCAGACAACCAATAACTCAGAAATTAATAAATATCAACAGACTAATGCAGGTGGCAGAAATAACAGACAAGAGAAACGCAGTATTACTTAATAGACAACAAACAATAAAAACAATACAAATATAAAGAATGTTTTTTATTCGAATCAATTTCTAAATAAAAATAATCGTAATAAAAAACATTCTACATCTTTCTACATCTTTGAAACTTCGTATGTTTTTCTTGTAAATTTCATGTATTTCATTTCATTTTATTTACTAGATATTTTATTTACTAGACTTGCGTCCGCAGCTTCTCCCGCGATATACAATACAAATACGCGTTTTTTATTCAGTTTATTATATTTAGAATACTTACACCCACAAACCCTAAAAATTTTAGACGTTAATCTTGTGGGATTGCAGATTTATAGCGTTTCTAAGTTTACTTACGATTTCTAGGGAAATAGGGTTGTCAAATATAAAGGATCAAATAATAACTATGATGATGATGAATTTAAATTTTGACAGACAGTTTAGCAAATGCAGAGTTTTGATCAATGAGCAAAGGTATAGTCGACCAAGTAAGTGTTTAACCATTATTTATGACAGTTCCTACATCTCACAAACATTTATTCATCATCACTATGAATATGGATTTCGTCTGTACTGAGGATAACGTTGGCCGTGTTATCAATTTCTGATTGCAAGATAGTCTGTGCGTTGGTTGGTTTCAAAAGAGACAGAACTTTTGTCGGAAACGGTAACCGCTTTTGCTTACTTACGCGGCTTTTTAAAGATAATTGGGATATAAAGGGGTCCGAAGATTCGAGAGCACGTCGAAAGAGGTCAAGAATTGTAGTCTTACGATTAATTTTCCTTGTATGATGTTCTCGATCATATCGCCAGAATTTATTCCTGGATTCACCTGCCTGCTCGGATAGCATCCCTATCGGCAAAGGACTCTTCTCGATGATTTGCCAACCATGCATAAGAATTTTATGCATAGTGACTGACATGTAGAACCAGCTGTAGTTTTCTACATATTTTTCAGCCACGGATGAAGTGAACACGCGTAACTTGTTGACATCTATTGGCAAACCACATGATAGAGCAACTAAAATCGTGTGTAAATCGTCCACGAGCCATTCATGTATGCCTAAAATTTCTGCAAATGTTTTCCGATTTCCGTCTGATAATGCTGTCCGAGCAGTATTTCCATCATTTGTAGTCCCTGAATTAGGTCGAACTACATCGACTAACAGTGATAATTTGGACCTAATTTCTGACTGAATGCGTTTTTTCCTTTCCTCGACAATACGCCCTGCAACTGAATTTTTTGTGACTCTCCAAATTCTTACTGCTGGATAATTTTTATAGCCAAGATGAAGTATGAATTCGAAGAGTCTTATCCATGCGTGAAGAGGACTTAATCCGTGAAGTAAGGCTTTTGAATTGATTGTCTTTTTTCCAACAATATTCAGTTTGTTCAATTCAGATGCAGTAGCACCACAACAAGCACAACGCAATTGCGAATTTGAGTCAGTTATAATATTGTAAACCTTACCGTCTATTATGGTAAGGTATAGCTTTGGCTCCGCTATTACGCTTCTTCCACAAGTTGTTTCTGCGTAAAGTGGCGACAGTTCTTTTATTTCGTCTTCTACTCGGTTTTTTTCGCCGAGGATTAAATTTTTGTTTTTAGACCGATATTGGATTTTCAGTGGTCGACAATATCTAAATGATTGTGGATTCGGGTTGGACCACAAAACGAAACCGTCATTTGTCTTTAAAATTAAAGGAATATAAGTTGTCGCAAACAAGCAGTGTTCATCATCATGTTCGCCATCTGAGAAGTTTTGCTTATATAGCGACTGTCCCGTACTTCCGTCGAAACCCCAAGAGCCCTCTAGTGTACATTGGATGGGTTCTTCCTGATGTTGTTCGCAATATGCAGTGATATTGTTATGTTTTGATTCGAAAATGCGTCGAAATGTATGCAAGAGTAGACTTTGCAATGATACAGAAGCTTCTTTTTCGGTTATTAATATTTCATCTTCCGGGTAACAAAGTTTTTTAGCTATCTGTACTTTATAGTAGGGTGGGTAAGCATTAAAGCCTCGTTGCTTTAAATCCTGTTGTATTGAAGCGTAATCATCGACTGTGAGTTTTCTATCGATAATCATGGAAAGGGATTCGTCAGGGCTCAAAGGTTTATTATCAAATTTAGATCTTTTCAAATCAGCGATTTTCTTAGCTCGAGTTGGGCTTTTTAGGCATTCTGTTATCACGAATTCTAATTCCTTGGAAGAACTTTTACACCGATTTGGTCCTTTGTTACTGACTACTTTGGACATAATCTTGATAATTTTCGAAGGTGGATGTTCTTCAAGTGATTCTTCAAGGTTTTTTACAACACGACGTTTTTGGCGTTCACTTAAGTCGTGATCTTGAGATGAGGTAGACGGAGTATTCGAAGAACAAACACTTTCATCAAGAGTAGAGCAAATACTGACTTCAGGAACAATTGAGCAAGTTTCAAGGGGTGGGATAATCTCGTGATCCTGCTCCGTAGACACATTTTGATTCATGTTCTGTTGACCTAAGCTCATAACCTGAATATCAAATGGAGATTCAAGCCAGGTATGATTTTTTTTACAGAACCATGACATATTTCGGCGGCAGTTTTTATATAAATTTTCACATTTATGGGTAAATTTAACAATATTGTCTTTTAAGACCGCATTGTTAATATCACCTGGAGCTGGAACCTCATTAGGGTAAAAGAAACTGAGCATGAATTTAATTCTCTCTGTGATATCAAGATCCGGAGGTCTGGTTTTCGGACCGTAAGATTTTGCTGCTGCAATTAAAAGTTTGTAAACGTCAAGTCGTGTAGCTGTCTTGTGTTCAACATCTCCTAATATTAATGAGGATACTCCCGGAGGGTGAAGAGCATGCTCATCTGCCACTCGCCGACCAACATGACGGTTGGCCATTGCTGCCAACTCTAAAAAATATTTTCTGCTAAATTCACATTCAGAAAATGCCAAAAACATACTAAAATTTTAGGATAATGCTAAATAAAATGCCAACACAGAAAGAAAGAGAGAATGTTTATTTAAAAAAAATCTAAAACTAATTTTGTGACACAAATAACATATGAAGACCTTCGTCTGTATCCCCTTCAATAGATGCAGCTGGAGATGTTGTTTTACAGGCCTCATTTGTCCCTATTTTTCGCAAGATTGGGTCAGGAACCTCGTAGGAGTGACAGCATTTGCTAACCCTTTTCAATCCGAATCTTACGTATAAGATTGCATTTAAGGTTGAAATTGATAAACTGTTCCTGAGATTAGTTTTTACCAAATCAACTTGGCTAAATACACGCTCTACGTCTGCATTCGAATGAGATAATGTTAATAACGTTGTTGCAAATGCAGCAAGTTCCTTGAAGGGATTATTTTCAGCAGCGTCCTTGTAGTCCGAGACTTCGCACCAAAATTTAACAGTAGAGGAAGTACACTGCCATTGTTTAAAAACAATGTTTCGCCATTGTGATATTAGCTTATCAATTCCTGTAGCATCTATATTAAATTCTTGCGCTATTTCAATGATAGGTGGTTTGACAACTTTTAGCGTATCCTGCACTGAAAACATTGAAATTTTTCGTAGAACTGCAAAGTTCGTAGGCAATCTCGATTGTAATTCTGTTAGAAGTTTGAGGGTAAAATTTATGCATCTCTGTTTAAGGTTTTGCGTCACTTCTTGTGCTAAATTATACTCCCTTAATTTTGTCTCGAAAGCGTAGCCCATGTACAACGACGGATCTACGTAACTGGCAATATTTTGTGTCAATACGTCAAACCTGGCTGTAGGACTCAAAATGCGTCGACTTATAGATTCCGTTAAGCCAATAAGGTCATTGTAAAGTTTTGTTATGTCAACATCATTACTTTTAGATTAGATTAGATTTGCGGTTAGATTTGCCGCTGAGTATATTATCAAAGGGGGAGTCCCTTTAATAAAGTATAATAAAGTCATGTCAAAAAACCATAGACAATAAAAAATCTATAAAAACGTCTAAAAAGGTGTGCAATCTTGCACAGTTATCTATCATCATCATCAGAGTGGTCATACGGTAGTTCACTTTGAGATGCGTCTTTGACTTTGTCGACTTGACTCGAGCCATTTTGTATTTTTTTTTTAGTAGTGGTGTTTAGCTGCAGTTTCATGTTCCTTAAGAGACGCTATCCGTGGAAGAATCTTGCAATTGCAGGCTTTACAAAAGGCGTTGTCTCCTTCCGATGATTTAGTCGACCACTTTGAAAATAAGGGGTTTTGCTCCCACTCCGGACGATACTGCCTTTCGTATTTTCTTTTCATGGCTATAAATTAAATTACGGAACAAAGAAATTGCTCTCGGCCGGCATGGTACACAGTACTCAGTATTACATAGCACTTGTCTAACCGCGCCCGCAACGTGATACGTCCCGGCCTATTATTTGGAACGTAAAGTTAACATTTGATAGCATCTTTGAGAAAAGAGTATTTGCTAAAGGTTAAAAGACAAAAATAATAAGTTTACGTTGTTTTCTATTGGTTTCAAATTTAATTTGATGTTTTTTAGAAGAATTTATAACAATGAAACTAAACATTGTGTTTGGTCTTAAACTTTTTGACGGTAGTGTACATCCATAAATGGAGCCATCTTCCTTCAAATCAAGATTTGAACTGAAGTAAAAATGCTTCTCTCAAAACAGTCCCATGGTCTATGTGGCATTTGATACTTTCCTGGAACACGAAATAATTTTGACACTTTTGGAACCGATATAAGTTTTCTCTTTATAAGTCTCTCATTTCATTCTCAAAGGCGTGTGCCTGTGTGAGGCGATGCCCGTGTAGGCCTCCTCTCAGAAGGGAGACCAGTGCGAACACAGTGTGAAGATGGGGCGATTGGTTGTGAGAACGCCTATGTTGGGCCAAGTTTGTTTCCTGTGGATTTTGCAAAGGTAAACTTGGTCATTCGCTTGCGTTAGAATATGTTCGTTTAATTAACAAAACAATGAAATAAAACAGAACGCTTTCGGTCAAAAAATAAATTCGGTGAAACATTTATCAAACTTGAATATATAAATATAAATAAACAAACATACATTTTGCATTTTTATTTAAGAAACAGAATGCAGGGTAAGCAGGGGTTTCGAACACATTGCACAATAAAAATTATCGCGATAACACGTGTCGTACTCATCCCTAAACACATTATCCACGATGATATACGACGAGTAATGGATACAAAATGCGCGAACACAGTCTTTACACATGGGTATCACTGGATGAGTAAAAGACGGATAGTACGCTTTAATAGACATACGCACTGCACTACCGAACTCCCTAAACCGATCGTAATGCTCCCTGAGCAGAGAGCACTCCTCCAATGACAGGAACGACGGGCTTCCATGACGAGTGTCGGACGGGACGTGCGGCCGCAGAGTAGAAACCGACTGCCGATCCACGAGTCCCGGCGGATGAGCAGGAACACTAGGGTATGCAGCAGAGGTCGAAGGCACATCACCACTTTCTTCATAGGGAGGCGGAGCAGCAACTTCTTCATAGGCAGGCGGAGGCGCGTCAACATGTACCACCACGGGAGGCGGAGACGAAGGCGGGGACTCCTCGAATACGATAGAGTCGCGAATACTACGGTACGGAGCACTTGTATAGTTTTTATGACATGAGTTCTACACTTGAGTTTCTTGATATGCTGGCCGTAGGGAACCTTTTCTTTAAGTTGAGCGAACACGGACGGAAGAGTCACCGTCTCTAATGAAGATACTATATTGGATTCTGTTTATCTTCATGCTCTTTTGGAATCCCTCAACTATTATCAAAGTTTCCATAGCTGTTGCCATCATAAATTTTAAAACATTGGTTTTCATGCGGGGTCAGGTTTTTTTTTTTCATAATATTGACAATTGTAACAATATTTATTTCTCACACCAAGATATAAACATTTTTTTGTTTCCTTGCCAATTATGGACGCCTATAAATATTAAAATATAATGTCAATAACAGAGATCGGACGGATTAGCGTCATTGATCGCAAATACTGCGGAGATGCCTTCGAAATTAATTAATTCTTCTTGAAATTAGATTTAAATTCCCGGAAATAACAATTTACACATACTTAACAACAACAACAGTCGAAACAGTTGTTGAAAATCTGGATCCATCCTCTGCCGTGTTGAGTTTCTCCTACATTGAAGTTGCAGAGGTATTATGACATATTTTATTATATTAATATTATATCACGGTCTCTAATGCCATCTATAAATGCCTACACTTGCATGCTGTCTCTGTCCACTAGAGACGGTGAGGACATGTATGCCTTTCTAACCAACTTCTCGAGTTCCAGGCACCATTGCTTCAGGCTCTCATCAGGTGGGAGTCACCATAACGCGACTCTAGGGAATCCTTCAGGCGTTCTAAATTCAAATACTGTCAGTCTAATACTGTCAGGGCTTGATCCCGCAGCCCTAACATAAGGGCGGTTACCGCTTGTTTATCGGTCCAACCGGTCGTTCGAATCGGCTACGGTCTCAAACTGGAGCTTGTAGGCCCCCCAAGAAGAAGTACCGTCGAATGGGGGCGCTTTTAGTTTGCCTGCAGGCGCACTAGAGGTCACAACTCCGTTAGACTTTAAACATTTTAGCTCCTTTTCCATACTTAAAATTTGCTTGTCATGGTTTAAAAGTCTGTCGTCGTGCTCTTCTACTTCTGATTTTAACTTCTCGATTTTCTCCTTGAATTGCACGCCGATTACCTTCAAGTGCTCTTCTAAGAAAGCACGAGTGTTCTCCTCTTGACGGTTAGCCTGCTCCTCTTAACGTCGAGCCTGCTCCTCCATCAAATTCCGAGTGTGCTCCCCCATCAAGCTACGAGTTTCTTCTTTTTGACGGCGAGCTTGCTCCTCCATCATGCGTTGTATGGCCAGTAGCAGACTGGACTGGTCTGTGTTTTCGCTTATGGCGCGGTTGTTGTCAAAACTTTGACGACGAGCGGCGTCACGTGCTGCTTGTGCCCGCGTCTGCATCGCTGGCACTTCTCCGCCGGACTCCTCCTGTTCGTCCCTCGGTGTTATAGGCATTTCTCTATCCCACTTCTGACACCAAATGTTACGAGCCGTAGGGTTCGTTAGATAGATAATACGTCTTCAACGTAAAACTAAATCACTTAGTAATCACTTTGTTCTCTCTTTGATGTTTATCTCTCGGTATCGTATTCGAAACTTTGAAGAAACTAAAAATTCGACGTTCGGCATCAACGAACGCAACGACTTAGCAAACCCGTAAGACATACTGTCCAGTCGAGCCTCGCTTGTATCACAAAATGGTTTGCTAACTAGCTTAAAAAATCATACGAAACCGGGAAGCCGAGCGGGGAAGCGGGGCGGAGAAACGAGCGTAGACTAACTCCGCGTTAAGAAACCATAGTACGCAACACCGCTCCGCTATTTAGCTCCGCGTCAATGGACAGTTTTCCTGGGCTGGGGTTTCTCCACAGTGGACCTCTTTTTCGCCTCCGGGACTGTCCAGGTTTGGTCTCGGAACCCTTCCTTTTCTTAGCTGTGCCGCTTTTGCCGGGGGTGGAGTACGGTTTGGGCTCCCCGGGCGACGACTGCGTGGGGGCCGCCCTCTTTTTCGGCCGGGGGGCAAGAATACCCTTGATATTTCCCAAAAACGGAAACTCTCTCTCCAGTTTCTTCACCCTCTCCCTCTCCTCCGTCAGCTGCTCCTCCAACTTCTTTATTGTAGTCCGCCCCCTCGTCCACTTTTGTAGGGTGGCGAGCCGGGTCGGGTCCAGGGAGCTCATTACTCTAATTTGGCTTAGGTCTATTTCCTACGGGGGACAAATCCCCATCCGCTCTGCATTGTTCCCTTGCTCCGCTTCTCTCCACAGGCAGCCTTAAAAACGTTGTGTATCTTTTAGTAAATCAAAATATTCGCCAATGATGAATGGATGAGTCATTTTTTTTCGCAATATTTTTTACAGGCTGTGGCTTTTTTGATTGAAAGTCGATGTCTTTTCCGGAAACCAATCTGGCCCGGGGTATTAATTTTGAAAGGTGTCTGAATATTATTTACCCGCACATATTCACCAAAAACAAAATAGCTCTAGTATTTCAAATCTCGAAAATCCAAATCCCCATTTTTCCATAACGACCATAGTTTTGTCAATTTTTTTTCATCCTCTATTAAAAGATCAGTTGGTCTTCCAGCATTAGGGTTACTTTTAACATTTTTTTAATTTTTTTATACACTATAGGCTTGCGTTTGGCCACAATCACGCCTGATGGAAAGCGAAGATGAGGCCTACGATGGAGCACGCTTGCCTAGTAAATGCTCATTCACCCTAGACTTGAAAGCGGCCAAATTGTAGTGTTCAGGGAACACAGTCGCAGGCAGGGAATTGCATTCCTTAGCTGTGCGGTTGATGAACGAAGAGCGAAAACGCTTTGTGTGGAATTTAGGAATACTGGCAACGTAAGGGTGGAGACCCCGCCTACTTCTGGTCGACCTGTGGAAGAAAGGAGCAGGCGGAATAAGGTCGTGCAGTACCGAAGCACATTCACCGAAATGCAGCCTGTAGAATACCGACAGAGAAGCCACTCTTCTGCGATGACGAAGGCTCTGGCGACAAAAATCCGCATCGCAAGTAACGCCGATGAGCCTCTTCGCTCGCTTCGCTTCTTGGACGTTTGATATAGCTTCATACCGTCGGCCAAGAAAATATGGTCTATCACCCTACGGTTAAAGTTCATTTGCACGTCATAATACAACGAGGTCGATTTTCCCTTGCAATAAATATTATGACAGTAACTAAAGACTTCTATCAGTTAGAAAAGTCAACAATACAATACAATACAATACAAATATTCTTAATTGATCACCAAAAACAGTACAGTGACATTACAAAAAAAAAAAAAATCAGGCAGACAATAGGCGGTCTTATCGCTAAAAAGCGTCAACCTTAGCGATATTTAGATCTCACAGAAACTTTTGTCAAAACTGGTAGACCACTTTCTTGGCCGACCGTACAGTTAAAGTCAAAGTCAAGATTCTTTATTCAATTTAGGCATCAATTGATGCTCCTATGAACGTCGAAGAATCTACCACCGGTTCGGAAAAAACCCTGTTGAGAAGAAACCGGCAAGAAACTCAACAAGGTATATTTTTTCAATCAGATCTACATTGTTATTAAATTACATACATCTAAAGTATTTAATACAATTAAATTTTTTAACACAGTAGTTAGTGATTGTACCCGGGATGGTACCCAGTGATGAGTTTACAGAGGGGTCTCCTCCTTCCCTTGTCTTGATCTTGAAGAACTCGTAGCGCTAGCGCGCTTAGTCAGCAATTGTTGGAGTGAACTTGGTTGATGATTTGAGTTTCGAAATAAATATACTTTATAAATTTAAATTGGTTTTTATTTAACCAGCAAAGACACGTGTATTACAATTATTAAGTTAACACTTAGTTCACCGGGACGGAGGATAGAATGGCGTCCTCTCGGTGAGCTCTCCTATTTAAAGGGCCACTGTTGCTTAGTGGTGGGGAGCATGGAAACTTCATCTTATTCTAGAAAATACCATAGCTAACAAAGGGTAATAAAAATTGTAGATAAAATATTAATGGGACCCGTGACTAAATAGGCTTGCTACGTTATCGTCACGTACAAACTAATTTATTGGTTTTGTACGCGATAACTAGGCGATAAATGTGTTGCAAGTTATTACTTTGTTACTTTCTTGCTGAACAAGAGTTGTCAAAAGGGACTAGTAAAATTATTAATTGATTGTTTGTCAAATAGCTCGTAAAATCATTGATTTGTCAAAAACTCATTAAATTATTAGTTTAATGGTTTGTTATTTATAGATCATGCGTAGTGTCGCAAGTCCCCCCTTAGAGTTAAATTATCTAATCGACTATGTTAGTCGGTTAGGTAATTTTGCAACTTCATATATCTATAATATTAAAATTATTACTTAGTTTTATTTCTAAAAACTAAATGTTACACTTGTTATTAACTTAATATTAAATTCTTAACTGTCCAATAATTGTCTCAATCTTTAACTTTGTTCACTTGACCACTGGAAGTTCACTTTTTAGCTTTTTAGTCACTTAACACTTTTTTTTTTCACTTTCACCTTGATGTTACATTACGTGGTATGTTTTATGCCAATTAACTTAGCACACCAATAAGTACTTAGTCTTGAATAAAGTACTTGATCCGTGTGCCATGTATTTCGCATGACACGGTGAGTTTTCTTCTCTTTCGTGTTTCTCAGCATGTGGATTGTGTCGTTTCGGACATTGTCAAAGGATGATCTCATGACATACTGCAGGTAATCATAAAGGTGGGTACTGACCAACGTTACGAGGTGTAATGTAACATTCGCATCGAGCGTGTTACGCATCGAGCATGTTACGCTGTGTTCTAAAATCGGCGTAACATGCTCGTCAAAACTCTGTGCTCCGCTTTCGCCGCCAGTTCACTCAAGATGGCTGACAGCGAGGTCGCGTTGGCATCTTTGATTCTACTTAATTATTGTTTCATCCAAATTAAGAAGAAGAAAAAACGTTTCTGGACATCAAACTTATTTAAAAACAGAGGCGTATGTGGTGGTTTGTCATTGATAGCAATTTTAAAAAACCAAATGATTACTGGACAGTATAAAAACTTTGTACGCATGTCTCCGATCGATTTTGAAGAACTCGGAGCATTAAAAGAATATGTAAAGGTATGTACTGTTTTAATTAATTCAGAAAAAGTATTCATTACATATAAAATTATTTAATTAATTAAATCACCAAATTCAGATAGAAATTTTTCACTCATAGCTGGTGACCCATAGTCAGTTTGATCGGACGGATTTGATGCAGGTGTTTCAGGGCTTTGCAGTGGCATCGATGAGGCTCTTGAAGTTGTTGGTCGTGTAGAGTATCCTTGTGAAGAATTGTAGACATTCATGCCACCATAGTCATACTCTCCGCGATCAGCACTAAACAATATATTTGATATGTAATGTTGCACATGTATTTTTGTTGTCTTTGAATAAGATCTTAATTTATTTGCCAAAAAAATACCATAGGCTTCACATTCATCAAGTTTGTGCGAATTTGACTCCGTTTGCTCGGATTTCTTTTTTAAAATATTGAATGTAGATGTCATTATATCTTCCGGGCTTGGGGCGACTGCTTTCTTCCTTTTTTTTTGAAGGCGGAGGGCAATCATTGTCGCTTTTATTGGCAGGCGGAGGGCAATCATTGTCGCTTTTATTGGCAGGCGGAGGGCATTCATTGTCGCTTTTATTGGCAGGCGGAGGGCTATCATCAGTCGGTTGTTCTGAATCATCTTCACGTTCACGTAGCTGAAAATAAATATAAATCATTATTTCAGATGCCAGAAACTCCGGAGCAATGGCTGGTTGTAGCAAATGACTATGATACTTTGTGGAATTTTCCACATTGCTTAGGCGCAATCGACGGTAAACATATTATACTGCAGTCACCGGTCAACAGTGGAAGTGAATTTTATAATTACAAGGGTTTCTTCAGCATCGTATTACTGGCAGTTGTTGACGCGAAATATAACTTTTTGTATGTAAACATTGGATGTCAAGGAAGAATATCGGATGGAGGGGTTTTCAACAACTGTGAATTAAACGAAAAACTAAAAAATAATGCACTAAACATCCCTCAACCCACTGCGTTGCCAGCAAGAACAGAAGAAATTCCATTTTACTTTGTTGCCGATGAAGCTTTTGCTCTTTCCGAAAATATGATGAAAGTATATGCAGGATATCATGAACGTGGTTCTAAAGAAAGAATATATAACTACCGACTTTGCAGAGCTCGTAGAGTGGTGGAAAATGTGTTCGGCATATTGTCTGCAGTGTTTAGAGTTTTGCGGAAACCAATGTTGTTAGAACCGAAAACCGCGACATCTGTCGTAACAGCAATAACATGTCTTCACAATTTTTTAAGAAAAGGTAATAATGCTCAGGTATATACTCCTGCCGATAGCTTTGACGAAGAATCGAACGGCCAGGTCAGATTAGGAAACTGGAGAGAAGGTAACAATGACATGACTAGTATGTTACCCTTGCAAATAAGACCGCGAAGGGCTACAAGATCTGCTCACAATATTCGTAATGAAATTGCAGAATACTGCATTCAGCAAGGGTCTGTAAGCTGGCAAGAAAATTATGCTTAAAATGGACTTACAGTATCTGTTGTAGAACGAGGTGTATTTCTATCCAGTAGAAATATCATAGATTTGTATGCAAACCAAGTACTATGGTACACTTCTTCTGCACCTGAAATTGAAGTTGAAATTAACAAACGTCTACCCAAAGTAGTATATTTCGTGAATATCGTAATCTATGCTAGCAAAATAATTGTAAAAAAATTAAATAAAAAACCAAATTGTATCTGTCACTTGTGGGTCTATATGTACTTAAAAACTTAATAAATAATTACGTACCTTTTCTGTACCAGTTGATTGTTTAGTTTTTTGTTTTTCCCTCCTCAATGATGCCAGTAAACTTGTCATTTTCTTTTTACATATTTCTCTTTCGCTGTCGAGTAACGAAGCCAATCTATTCCAAGCGTCTTCTTTCTTGAGTTTGTTATAATGCTCTGGATGAGCTGGGTTCCACAACATTTCCTCTTCTCTGTATTTTTCTATAAAATACAGAGTTTTTTCTTTGTTCCACTCCATGTTTCAAGAAATAAGAGGAACGACGTGTAATCACTCGCGACGCGCGTGCGCTCGTGACGACTTGCCTGAGCGTACTGACTGAACCGCGTAACAGTCAAAGGATTCGCCAAAAAACCGACAGCCGGGTGGAGCACTCAAAGCGAGCAACGAGCGGCTCGTTGCTCGCTGGTTTCCCCGTAACACGACGTATTGACTGCACGAATGCTCGCTGTGTAACATGTTACATTACAGCTCGTAACGTTGGTCAGTACCCACCTTAAGAAACATCAATTGCTCAATCACTCTAAGGACTAATGTGACTTCAGGTCTTTTATCCTTTCCTTTGAGTTATGATGGATCTTCAGGACATGAGTAGAAATGATAAGGATTGGGAACAATTTTATAAAGTAAGTTATAGTTAAATGTTACAATACAAATAAGTTTAAATTAAAATCTTAAGTTATTCACGCGCACCTCGTGCGAGCTCGCGAAGCACACTAAATATGAGTCAACGCAACGCATTACAAAGTTTCCTTGTTATGAAATGCAGAAATGGTTCAGTACGTCTTTATTGTTCCGTCTGACCTCGAATGCATTGTGAATAACTTGCGTGAATACAATATATAATTATGAATCACTTAGCTAAGTTCTTAACTAACAGTGAGTTTAGTTTTACTCTATAAAGAAATATTAGATAGTTAATCTTAATACGATTTAGTGCAAATGCGTGAACACAAATTTATGTTTATTCAATTATATATTTTTCATACATTTTATAGCGTACATTTTCCCGCAAGTATTACAAAATTATACATTTAATCGAACTATAATTAAATTAAAATTATGTGTCGGTTTTACGTCGTTTCGTAGGGCGTTTTACATTCCTTAAGGGTACTTTAGTACTACGACCTCTGATCTCTACAGGGATAACGTTATGCTCTGTTTCACCTACTACCCTAGCTGTTTCGTATCTAGGTTTATCTTTTCCTTTGCGTTTGTTAACTTATTTTGTATAAATTATTTTTCCTGTGTCGAAACTAGTACTTGGTTCCTCAGGTTTTCGACTAATTATTTTTTCTTTTTGGGTCATCATTTTGTTAGTTAAATATTCGTATAATGTTTTAGTTCTTTTAGCATGTTCGCGTACCATTTGTTGATGAAATTGTTTATCAAATTCAAGGTCAAATTAATTTCTGCTTTCCGTATGACCTAAGATTATTTCAAATGGGGTGAGTCCCGTTGTTGAGTGAATAGTATTGTTATATGCGATTATAGCGTAAGTAGTATAAAATTGGGCATTTTAAACCAGCTTACTTCGGGGTAGCTTTCAGCTACCCCTTAGTTTCGTTGTTTTAAAATTCCCAATTTTGAATTTCTGCTCATTATTAAAAATTTGAATCAATACCTTATTAATATCGGATTATTGAGAGGTATTCCGTTCAGCGTTCCGTTCAAAATCACTTCGACTGCGTTCGCGTTAAGTGTACCTATGAGGCATCCCGTTCAGCGTTCCGTTCAGCATTCCGTTTAAAAACCATTTCGATTGCGACTCTTTCGATCATCCAAATTTTTCATTCTCACTCACTCGGGGCAATCCAAATACCTAACATTGATGTTAAGTTCAAACCATTTCGAGTAAGACTTTCATGCTTGTAACACGCGCGCATTGGTTGAATTGATCTTAAAGAAGTATGAAGTTTGTAAAACAAGCTCAGAGCTTGCAGTTGGATGCCGTTTGTTCAGATCGCAACAACCGTACTTTTCGTCATGGTGAACTCTTACCTGACACAATTCGTTGTATAATTTGCGGTCCTTCTAATTGTGGGAAAACTAATTTAATTGTTGGTCTTTTAATGCATGAACAAGGGCTACGTTTCCAAAATGTTTATGTATATTCAAAAACACTGTTCCAACCTATGTACCAGTTTTTGGAAAAAATATTGATGATGATTCCATCAGTTAAATTTCAAAAATATCGCGAAAATGACGAAATAGTGAGCCCGAATGAAGCTAAGAATAATTCAGTTATCATATTTGATGACGTTGCATGCGAAAATCAAAACAATATAAGGGATTACTTCGCAATGGGAAGACATAAAAATATAGACAGCTTCTACTTGAATCAAACTTACAGCAAAGTACCTAAACAATTAATAAGAGACAATGCTAATTTAATAATTCTTTTTAAACAAGATGATGTTAATTTACGCCATGTTTATGACGAACATGTTGGAACCGATATGTCTTGGTCGCAGTTCCGGGAAATGTGCGCAAAAATATGGACCGTACCTTTTAGTTACTTGGTTGTAAACAAGGATTGTGCCAGAAATTCAGGATGTTATAGAATGGGATTTGATACATTTATTGTCTTGGATTAAGTGTGATACTTAATGTGTTCCATTTTCAAGAAACTTTTATTTCTTCATATGAGACCATCGAGATCGGACATGAATCTTAAAATAAATGAAGAGAAGGCATTAAAAAGAAAAGTGTTTCAATATGCCGAGGCAGTCAAAAAGAAGGTGAAACTGCTTCGTGACATGAAAACTAATAATAACATGATATTGGAATCAGTGTTGAAGCCAATAACGGAACCGCTTAATGAAATGGTTAAAACTAACGATAATAACAACTTTCACTCCAACGATACCGATTTTGACGACGGTGAATTTAAATGGCAGAAGGCCGCAAAAACATTAAAATTTAGTCCTGGTGATGACAAGAGAAGTAGCTTTTATAATCGGACAATTGTACAAAAATCTCCTGAATCTAATAATGATGATGAGATATCAAATGGTTGCGAGTACGAACAAGATGATGACAGTGAACACAAAGATGACGAGGAAAGTGACGACAAGGATGACTTGGAAATAACAAATGATATGTCATTTAAGACATCTGACTCGTATCCTTCTCCTCGCGAAGATCCTGCATGGCAAAAGCAATACGATGTTAACTTGAACATTCCTTTTGGCATAAGAACAGAGCGTGATAAGCTAATGCTAGGATCTTATTCAGTTTCCATGAGTAACGAGAAACTTAAAGTGAATGGGCATACTTACGATTTGACACCGGGCTTATACGATTTGCTATTTAAGAAATTGCCTGATTTAAGTATAATAACTGAAGTCGACAAACGTAATTATAAAATGCTGCTATTAGAAACGAATGCTCATAGGCGAGATTTTAATCCCCATAAACCAATAAAAAGTAACAAGGGCATGAAATATTTGTATATTATAAAACCGCTTTTCAAATTAACCAAAGAACGTGAAATAAGTGAAGAAGTATGTACTCAAGGCAAAGGATTACCAGTAATGAAAAGAGTTAAAAGAAATGTTTCGTATGTATATTGGGATAACCCGAACGAATTAGTGGAAAGATTGAAATTACTCATAGCTTCCCGTGATGCTGGTAACACAGGATTAGATAATGAAATCATATCTATTATTGAAGAACTTCATGAAGCTGGTTTGGTTAATTAATAATATATAAAACTGTTGTTTTACTTTTACCGTCAGTCGAAGCCGGGCTTTTGTCAACAAATATTAAAAATGAATATAGACAAATTCGGTCATCATGTTCATAAACGTTTGCGTGTATCTGATGTTTCTGAAGTTACAAATAAGGCTTTGCTGCGTTCAGATAATGGCGCTTTTGATTTACAATCAACGAGATTGAAGGGGGTAGCAGATCCTTCATCACCTGATGATGCGGTTAATAAGAAGTATGTCGATCAGCTTTTCCATAATATTTACGAGAAGAAGCATCTGGATTCTTTGTTTGACATTATAAATTCTCAAATCTATCAGCTTGCGAATCAGTTGAAAATAAACTTTTATACTAAAAAGGACATAGATAATATTTTAAATAATTTCAAACATGGCAAAGGAACAAGTCGTGAATGAGATACACAGATCGGCAAGAAGAAATTTCAAGCGTCGTGCAGTTATATTAAAAGGAATTGACGATTTGTGGCAAGCAGATTTGATTGATTTACAGAATTTACAAACGATTAACAAGGGAAATAAATACATTTTAGTTGTTATTGACACTTTTTCAAAGTACGCGTGGTGTACTCCAACAAAATCTAAAACCAAAACCGAAATAAAAAATGCATTTGAACAAATTATAATATCAGCAAAACGAATACCTAGAAACTTACAGACAGACTTTGGAAAAGAGTTTTACAATAATGAATTTGATTCTTACTTAAAATCCTTAAAAATAAACCATTATTCCACGTATTCAATTAAAAAGGCATCAATTGTTGAAAGGGTAATAAAGACTCTCAAGAACAAACTTTACAAATATTTTAGTTTAATTGGAAATTATAAATGGGTTGGAAAACCTTTAGATAACATAATCCAATCTTATAATCAAACTGTGCATAGCACAACCAAATATAGACCAAATGATGTTAATTTTGGCAATGAAGTCGAAGTAAAGAAAAACATAGAAAAAAGACAATCCAATCTACGCTATAAATTAAACAAACTTAATGTAGGAGACCGTGTGCGTATAAGCAAGTACAAAAGTGTGTTTCGGAAAGGTTATATGCCAAATTGGTCTACAGAGTTATTTACTATTAAAAAAGTTAATCACACTCGTCCGGTAACTTATCATATTGAAGACCAACGAAAAAACACTATACTCGGTACATTTTACGAACAAGAACTTCAGAAAACTAAGTATCCAGACGTTTACCTTATAGAAAAGGTAATCAAAAAAAAGGGAGAAAAGTTTTATGTTAAGTGGTTAGGACTTGATGATAGCGAAAACAGCTGGATTGACAGAAATGCCATTGTATAAATATATTTATAAACATTCGCGCTCGAAGCCATTAGCATATAGAACATGAAAGGAAGAGGACTTCTAAATAATATTATAAATCACTTACCATTTGAATTGCACTTACCTGGGTACAATTATTGCGGACCTGGCACAAAATTGCATAAACGGTTGCAAAGAGGTGATAAAGGAGTTAATGAACTGGACAACGCGTGTATGCAACACGACATAGCTTACGATAAATATTCTAACCTAGCAGACCGACACCGTGCAGATTTAGAACTTTATAAAATGGCTAAGCAAAGATTGAAGTCTAAAGCTGCTGGAAAAGGAGAAAAACTTGCATCATGGTTAGTTAGTAAACTGATGAAATCTAAAATCAAAGCTGGTGCGGGGATAAAATCATTTAAACATTTTGTTTCTAAAATACGCACTGAATTGAAAAAAACAAAATCTAAAAATAAAGGCACTGCAATCGGCCAAGCTTTTGCTGCTGCAAAAAAAGTATTCCTTAACAACAATACGAGTAAAATGAGAGTTCCTCGTTTAATACCGATCCCGAAAACTGGGGGCATATTACCACTGATACCTATTTTCGCCGGACTTTCTGCCTTAGGATCATTGGCAGGAGGAGCTGCTGGAATCGCTAAAGCTGTTGGTGATTATAAAGCTGCAAGGAAAAACTTAGCTGAATCAGAACGTCATAATAAGATGATGGAATCTATTGCATTAGGCAAAGGATTACACATTAAACCTTATAAAAATGGAAAGGGATTGTGTTTAGAACGCTCAAAAAACTAAATAAAAGGCTACCCAGACGTGCTCTTACGAATATTGATATTTTAGAACACTCAGCAGATATTCCATATTTTCGTGGTGTTTACATGAGAGATAGTTTGCCAAAGCGCCCAAAAAGAGTAGAATGTGCAATCATAAATTTAGATAGTTCTAAAAACCAAGGGACTCACTGGGTAGCCTATGTCAAAGATAATAATTATTGCGAATATTTCAATAGTTATGGCGATCTTCAACCACCGCTAGAATTAATAAAGTATTTAAAAAATGACATTTCATATAATTATAAGACTTACCAAAAATTTAATACTTTTAATTGTGGACATTTATGCTTAAAATATTTAAAAAATTTTTGGAATAACCGTTTAAATACGTATGATCAATAAAAAGCTTATCATTCTCACGATGTCTTTCACTTTGTCCATAACGGGATCCTCCTCCACCCTGATTACGAACCATTCACCAGCTCTACAACTAGATGGTGAATATGAATGCGGTCTGCTATACATGTCAACTTTTAACTCGATACCTAATATAGACTATAGAAATAATAAGTTTTATTATGGCGAAAACGAAGTAGTACAAATTCCTGAAGGGTCGTATGAACTTCAAGATCTTGATGATTATCTTAAAAAACACCTCCACGGATGTAACTTTACACTAACATGCAATAATAATACGTTAAAGACATCAATATTGTGTACTAAAAGTGTGTATTTTAATAAACCAAATTCGATTGGCAAGTTACTTGGTTTCGGGGAAGAAAATGTTCGGGCGAATATATTAACAGAATCCCCTTTTCCTGTATCCATTCTGTCTACAACCATAGTGCGAGTTGAATGTGACATCGTGAGCGGATCATTTGTAAACGGAAAACCTAGCCATATAATTCATGAGTTTGTTCCTAATGTGCCTCCTGGTTACCGGATTATAGAAACACCCAAAAACGTTATTTATTTTCCCGTTACTCAAAACAGCTTAAACTCACTCAAAATAAGAATATTGGATATAAACGACAATTTGGTTAATTTACGTGGTGAAGAGATTCAAATATATTTACATCTTAGAAAAAAATGATAGATTTCAATAAAAGAGTGGTATCGCACACCAAAAGCATTAGTGCTCATTGTGCTATCAAGAAAAGAAGACCTAAAGAGCAACTTACAAAGGAAAATAAACAATTCTTAAAAAACATAGGTTTATTAAAATGAGCATACTAAACTTATCTGATGCTTTAAACTTCGATAACACGATCGAAAGTTTCGAATATCACTCTTATAAACCGTACGTAACAAGTTTCAATTTAAACGATGAAATCCGTATACCTATTAACCAGCAAGATCTGTACGTACTACCATCAGCGAGTGCTTTATACATAGAAGGTACAATTGCAGTATTCAACAGAGAAACAAAAGCACAAGCGAACAGTGTTCTTTTCACAAATAACCCTATACTTCATTTATTTCAAGATATTCGTTATGAACTGAATGGTATCGAAATAGATAAAATTAAAAACGCTGGGGTCACAACAACAATGAAATCTCTTGTGTCAATGAATGGACTCGAATCATCTATGTCAAAGTTATGGGGTTGGGACGTTAACGGCACAAAAATTACGCATGGGTCATTTTCTGTATCTATTCCTTTAAATAAAGTTCTAGGCTTCGCGGAGGATTATAACAAAATTATTATTAACTGCAAGCATGAACTTATTCTTTTACGAGCCAATACTAATTTAAATAGTGTAAAACTGAATGCAAATGAGTATATAGATAACATAACTATATCGAATATAGTATGGCGTATGCCACACATCAAGGTTTCTGACCGTGAAAGATTAAGTTTGCTCAAATATTTGGAAAAAGATCGAGCTATTCAGTTAGCATTCAGAAATTGGGATCTGTACGAGTATCCGCTTTTACCTAAAACGTCAAAACATTCTTGGGCTGTTAAAACTTCATCTCAAATTGAAAAACCACGATATGTTATAATCGGATTAAAAACACACAGAAGAAATGTTTCTGACAAAGATATATCATGTTTTGATCATTGTAATTTACGAGATGTCAAAGTTTTTTTAAACTCGTACTATTTTCCATACGAAAATATGAACGTCAGTTTTTCGGCTCAAAAATTTGCTATATTATATGAGCAGTACGCCAAATTCCAGCAGTCTTATTATAACCGTAGCCAAGCACCTTTGCTGAGTCCGATAGATTTTAAAGATAAAGCACCTCTGTTTGTTATCGACTGCTCCCGTCAAAACGAAACCCTCAAAACAGGATCAGTAGATGTGCGGGTTGAATTAGAGTGTGAATCAGATATACCTGAAGATACCGCAGCTTATTGTCTTATTTTGAATGATAGTATTGTAGAATATAGACCGTTGACCAATATAACCAAGAAAGTATCATGAAACTAGACTTTCTAATCGTTGATCTTCAGGGGTTTAAATCATCTCAAAATGAATTTATTGTTAAAGAATTTGCATACAGTACAAATGAACACACGCAAACGTTTTTAATAAAACCTCCATATTCATTTTCTACATTATCGGAAAATGAAAAGATGCAAGTGAAATGGATAGAGAAAAACCTAGGCATTTTGTGGCGCGAAGGATATGTCGATTACAGAGAATTTAAAAGAGTGATTCATAAGTACTTGGTGGGCAAGAAAATATTTGTAAAAGGTTTAGAAAAAATTGAATGGGTAAAAGATTTGTGTGCTAATTGCACTGTAACAGACATAGGCGAAAAAGGCTGTCCTAATTTTCAATCTATGTATAATAAATATTGTGTCAATGACAGCTCGTACAACTGTTTACATCATAAAAAAGCTTGTGCGTTAAAAAATGTCCTATGTCTCAAAAAGTGTTATTTAAGTAATCCTCATTATTTTAATTTTAAATAAAATCGCAATAACTGATTATTTGAATTTTTATTTTACCCAGTTATAGTTCGGTAAAAAATCTCTAAATATCTACGAAATAAAACAAATATCTGTGTTTATTACATATATTTTGTCCTATTTATTATAATTAACATAATTTAATTTATTGTAAATAAAGTTCTAAAAGTTCTAAAGTTCAAAAACTAACACTGTAGCCACTGATTTTTTTTGAAATTTTATTTATAACTCCTTCAGCACCGTCTATGACCTCGTCATAACCATCGTCCGCCACATATTGTGCACTTAGGATGACGTTTTCCTCGTCGTCACTACTGCCTTTCTTCAAATCTAATATCTGTATTTTTATCAGCCTTGTGCCATTCTCCGCTTTATTATTTATGACGAATGAAGACAGACGGTTATGACCACTTTTTTTAAATACTTTGTTTTCTAAGTTTAGTTTTGCTCTTTTTTCTTTATTTTTTTTCTGGTTTCCGCTTCTAATTTTCTTCACTAACTCGTTTTCCTCTTCGGGAAATTGCACTTGGCCGTAGTGAAAAAACAGGTCTTCAGATGTTTCGTTAGTAATTTCGTTGACGTTATCCATTTTCTATAACAAAAATATAATTATTACAAATAAATGAAATAACTATCCATGTAATTATTTAGGAAATGTTCACAAGAAATAAATAACTTGAAATCCACAGTTAAAAATCAGTCCTAAATTATAAAACTTAATATAAAGTTGACTTACCAAACTATGGGTACGGCTCGGTTTGAGTTAATTTGAAGAAACGTACTACTGTATTGTACTCAAATGAACGTAGTTCGATATGAATGAGTAGTGATTTATTATAGCAGCTTATATATTAACTGGACTTCTTGTGTTAGCAAATTTACCTTAAGCACGTGTCGTGAATATGCGATAAGCAAATTTCATTCAAAGTATCGTCATGCGGTCATTGCTGACTCGACATTGTAGGTGAGGTGATCGACCTGAGGTCGTGAAGAACACGTAACAACGTGTTTTAATCCTACTCAATAATGTTAACAATGCGACGTATGCATTTAAAGCAATTAGTTGTTTACGTAGTAAAACACAAATATTCATATATATATCTTTATTTCAGACTTCAATATTTTATAACACAGTATATGTAATATTATAGGTACCTCTTTAAATTGCTGATTAAAATTAATTACATTAAATTAAGCTTAAAATAAATTTATACAAAGAAAAATTTATAATATTGAACTATGACCCCATGCTTTAGTTGAAACCTTGTCTGCTAATGTAAGTCGCTTATCGTCTTTGCTGGATAACGCAATTTTATTAACCGTTTGCGTAAAGATCTCATGTTTAATGGATTTAAACAATATGTTTTTTTTTCTTATAATTGTATTCTTGTACAAAACATCTCTGTAGTTATCTAATGTTAATTCCTGGACAGCAGGTTTTTTTATTCCTTTTGCTTTTTTAAGTATCAAGTCCTCGCTTTTAATACAGTACAGTTTAGAACGTAGCCCTACAAACTCTGAGATAATTTTACCGCCTAACTCGTCTTTAAATAATCCAGGAATCTTTTTATTTATTAAAGGAATCTGAAATTCATTTGAAATGTTATAATTACTTGTATCAAAATATTGCATGAATTGATTTTTCAAATCATCGTAAAAGTCTTTCGATTCTATTTTATAAATAAAACTATCAGTGTCTGTATAACATAGAGAAACGCGATCATCATAGTAGGGTTTTATTACTGAGTAGTGAAATTGATACATATGGCTTTTAGAAAGTTCAAGTATCGTGAATCCTACGTATATTGGCTTGTCTAAAACAACCTTTTCCGGTTTCATTTGCACAGCGACAAAATTATCTGAAAATATAGTGGCGCTGTGAAAATTTGGACGAGCAATTAATTTACTAGCACTAACAAACCTATTTGTTGAGTTTCTGTCATCACACCAATAATTTACTAATTTAACATCTACGCGTCGTTCATTGTCTTCCAGAGTTTTACCAAATACTGCGTTATTTTTTAACTTGAAAAGATCCTGTTGAAATGGAGTTTCTGCATTTTTCCTCAGCTCTGTATTTAAATCTATGTATTTTTTCAGAAAAGGACTTTGTCGGAACGTGATTACTCGGTGAATTTTCTTTAGAATCAAGCCATTCCGCAAACACGTTTTCAAGTGTACGTAATGAATGACATATTCATATTTATCGTACAAATTTGGAATTAATTTAGAATTTTTCCCTCCTGGAGGTACAAATTTTTCAGCGCAGAATGGATAATCATTATGCAAAGTATGTAATTCCTCAGGATACAACAAGTCAACCTCAAGAATAAATCCAAATTCTGCGTCATCTGAAACTGACATAATGTCTAAATGCTCTATTTCAACAGGATCTAGAAAGCGGAAATCGGATACGGGTAATGATTGGCTCATACTATAACCATATAAGTTGTTACAATCAATATATACTAGAAAGGCGTCGGGCTTACTGTTATCGTAACTTTCCATATACCTATTATTAGCAAGAGCATGTCTGGTTGAGCACATACAAATACCACCTCGAATGCCTTTTTGAATAAGACGAATTGTTTCTAAGTCAGATATTAACTCTAATTTAACTCCAGTTTTCAATAGCATTGCGTCAAACGATAGACTTGGCAAAGTTAAATAAAAAGCCGGATCCAATTGGTAATGAATCTTACAAATTTTTCGGAAATTTTCAAAAATGTCAGACAAAAGCAAAACATCAGTTTTTATATACAGATCTGTGTATTCGCCCATGTCCTTTAATTGGAAAGTATCCCATACATTTTGGGCGTGCTTGTAATCTGTATCACTGATATGTTCTGCAGAAAGAGAGTTGAAAAACAAGCTCTTTTCGGGTAACTCAGTTTCTGTAAATTTTTCCCAACTGGACATGTAATCGTAAGGATAAACTCCTTTGCGTATTAATAAATCAAATTTGGCTTGTTGAGGGAAAAAATTACTCAGGTGTAAAAAATCTGCTTTACATAAGCCCTTTGCTAACTTTTCTAAACTCGTCCCTAAAAATTTAAATGAGTCTACAAATCGTATTTGCGCATACTGATTATTGGATAACCTCAAAAATTTTGTAAATGAAATATAGTTTTCTTTGTTCTTAGGTATTACTTTTATAGGTCCTGAACATTGTCCCAGTTCCTTGATAAATAAATGGCAATCGTACCCTGACAAGTTGTGAAAGAATACAGGAATGAGTTTCGGCACACGAAAAATCAAGTTACAGTATTGATGCGCCGCACCGCGGTATGCTCCTGTTAAATGGCAGTGGTCTCTTACTTTATCCCAAAACAGGGGGGTATGACAAATGTGACAAGTTGTAGCGTTGTTATATGCTAATAAGTTTTCATGGGTAACACTCATAGGGACTTCGTTATTTAACACTTCATATATTTCATTTACATGTCTATACAAATATTTTAAAAACTTAGAAACGCAATCAGGTCCACGATACTGGACAAAACGATTTAGGCTTTTGTCGTAAGAACAAACTATATGATAAGCAAAAGCTGAAGGTAAATGAACTTGATTTTTCGAGGTAAAACTAGCCGTTGACGCCTGTTCACAACCATGGTAGGGCATAAGAATGGTTTCAAAGTCAGCATACACTACGAAGGGCACGTCTTGTTTGCGGTCAAAATGTTTAAATTCAAGAAATGTACCCTTATCTGGGAGCACAGTGGCTATCCCGCTGCAAGTATGTCTTATATATCCGTGTTCTGTAGCAAAAAATACGAGACAGTCTTCGCAAAAATAAAGTTTACCATGATGT